>JASDDO010000022.1:206974818-208290169 GCA_030015575.1 Agapanthus africanus
AACAAAACTAGTTAACACTTAACTAAGAGTAACGGAAATACAACCTTTGTAGATCCGGTTCTCCACCTCCATAGCTCCATGATGAAGTGTCCTCGCTGTCCAAAACGAAATCCGGGCTCTTGCGTCGGCTTCATCGGAGAAGAAGCGGGCTAGGTCATCGACGACGTGCCGAAGATGATCTACGTCGAAGCATCACTAGATCAAGCTCCACCTTCACCAAGCCATGAAAACTTGTGAAGGAAACACACTCTACTACTTGGCAGGAGGTAGAGGATGAAGAAATAGGAAGTGGGTAGACTTTAGAATTGGATTTCTCACTCATTTCCATCAATCACCATTGATGGAGCTTGCTTTCCTCAAGTGAAGAAAGGAAGAAGAAGAAGATAATAGTTATGATAAGTTAATTAAAAAGAATAGAAAAACAATACTTATCATAATTCTAACTATGATTATGTGTAGAGAATTGACCAAGGTTAAAGGAATGGTTAGGGTTAAGGATGAGATAAGAATGGTGGACTAAGTCAAAGCTTCATGAAGCTTCAACTAAACAACAAATAAAGCCACCATTCTTTTCTCTTTTCCATTTATTTTCCAAAATGCATAAACAAATAAATAAATGAATAAATAAGTAATGGAAAATAAAACCCTAATTATATATTTAACCATGGTTTAATTCTTTACACTTAACCAAGGAAACATGTATCATCAAACATGATACAATCAAGTGCACAAAACTATATCGAATATACAATATGCACATCCGAGTGAGAAAATCCATCTTAAGTAAACCGATACTAGTTGATGCAAAGTAATATATCAAATATATAAATATGCATTAAATCATTAAATCAACACTTGATTCAATGATCCGGTCATGTCGCACACAACCGACTAGTATACAATGTTTCGGCTTAACGAATCAACGCTTGAATCGATAACTAGGTTATATCGCATACAACCATTCGACACATTCATCGCGAGAATGGAATACGGTATCACATACACGCATTATTCTCGGTCCCGCACATATCTCATATGCGCTCCTATTTCGTTTCGCCTGAGCCAGGAAACCTCTATGTAGGACTCTAAAGACTCGTCAATACGCCGGCAGCAGGTGATGATCATATCAAACACCCACAAGCCGCAAGTGGTCTGCTAAGCGTAACGGCCACCCGGGTATTGAGCGATCAGAAGATCGACGAGCAAACCCGCTCACACTCCAGTGGATCCAACCAGTAACACTACCGTACAGTCCGGTCTGATCGTCTGATATGTCGCATATCTTGCCTAAGGGTGGTAAACGTCAGACCCCAATAGCTCGATAAGTCATGTCGATATGAGGCTCATAACGGGTCGAGAAACTACTGGTAACACTTACCAGCAATTCTCTGATCAGCCCTGGCCAGGGACTTCCTGTTATAGCCAACCGAACACAGTGCAACATCAACTCCCTATACCGGGAGAGACGAATCCCCTCCTATCGCTCATTGCCTCCATGTGACTCGGGACTGTACCCAAAAACCACCGTTTTGCACGCCCTCTTGGACGTGGTAAGATGGAAATCAAAGCACAGTGGGAACCATACAAGACTCTATGACGATCTCGGGTCAACAGACTACTCTGTACCAGTGTCACCAGAGAACTGCCATCTGACGTAAGGTATAATACCATCTGGGAGTTCTCGGTGAGTCCGTCCAGTGTACCCAGTCTCTACTGAGCACCCGTATATCTCCTCTGATGTCAAACACCAATGGATATGGGATCATCCATCGCCCATCTGTATGGGTCGAGAAGGTACACGCTAGTCTACTCTGGTATATCGATGTCCCGTCTCGATACACCCACGACTAGGGACTTTGAAGGATGTACTTATGGACTACCATGTCCCCACTAGTATGATCCGCATCATAGTCCAGGTAGTCAAGTACACATCCTAAGGGCTTTACCAACATGTAACAGAGAGACAATCAATGTACACGTTAAGGTAAAGAGTAACCAGATAGCCTACTATCATGTCGAGCAAGAAAGTCCTCCCTATATATGTCCCAGCATCCACTACAATATACATCCTATGTACAGTAATGGCCTCTAGGGCATACATATAACTAACAATCTCCCACTTGCACTAGGGCCATCTGTAGCAGTGGTCGTAGTATCTCATACTCAACCATCCCATGAAAGTCTCTCTCTGGGAATAGGCCTTCGTGTGTGGATCCGCTGCGTTATCCTCTAAGTCTGCTTTCCTTGCCTCGATCACCCTGGAGATCAACCATCTCCATGATCAGGTGATACTGCCTTAGAATAAGTCTGGATCACTGATGGGACCGTCGTTCCTTGGCATAAGCCACAACTCCATTGTCTCACAATGGTAGGAACGTAGTTCATCTCATGAACTAATATACACCCAAACATCCTCTTTGGTAGCATCTTGAGTAGCGATGTATCCAGCCTTTATCGTCTAGTATGTCACGGTATCTAGCTTGGAACTCTTCCAACATACCGTCCCTTTACTGAGGGTAAAGACAATGCCTGCGACTGACATTCAGTCGTCTTTATCACCCTGGAACCTTTCCAGTGATTCTTCCCAGGATCGATTGATACCATCTCACTACAGCTAGTGAGTATCCTAACATCCAATTAGATCTATCTCATAGATCCAAAATCCAGGATTTAGTAGGTATCACTTTGATCCTATACGGAGAATCTTTGTGATAATCGGAGATTGACCGAGCGTAGCATAGGAAACTCCTTCCCTATCAAGAGTATGTTATCCACGTACTCTACGAGGATCACTTCCATACTCCCTACTACCCTTTTGTTTATACAAGGTTCATCTACCATTTTGATGATGTCAAACTCTTTGACTATCACATCAAAACAGACGTTCCAACTCCGCGATGCCTGCTTTATCAGATAAAGCATCTTGCTCACGTTTCCGCTGCTCCCACTGTCTACGAGGCCCTCTGGCTGTGTACTTATAGACACATTCTTCTAAAACATTATTTAGAAAAAGAGTCATGGCACCCAACCGCCAGATATCGTAGTCATGGTATGTAGCCGTGAGAAGTAGGATCTGGATGGACTTAAGCATAGGTACTGGAAAAGGTTTCATCATTATCCACGCCTGGTCAATGACGAAAACCTTTAACAAGTCTAGCTTTGAAAGTCTCAACTTTTCCATTTACACCAAGTAATCTTCTCAAGATATACTTGCTCCTGATGGGGATTTAACCCTTCAGATATAGCAACCAAAGTCCATACTTTGTTGGTGTATAAGGATTCCATCTCAGATCGATAAGCATCCAGCCATTCTTACAGAGTCTTACTCCTGATGGCCAGCTTGAAGCTAGTTGGGTCATCATCTCATGATGCAATTCTCGCTCCCACTGTCATAGAGAAACCGAAGTATCTCTCAGGTGGGTGAGGAACCCTACTAGATCGGCGGAGAGGCTGAGGTTCGTTGGTTACTACTGAATCCTTTGGTTCTACCAAATTATCTGTTGTATTTTGTATTGCTGGAACCTTTCCAGTTCTACATTACAGACCTTGCCTCGAGCTTGTCCGGATTTTTCTTTTAGACATAGGCCGGACAACCCCAAATCTTAACTAACTTAAGATATGGGCTCTTCCCATACCATATCAAATATGAAATGGTAGGCAACAGATTTGATTTGAACCCTGTTCAATAGGTATGCAACTTCTCAAGTGCATAACACCCAATAGGAAAAAGGTAACTCAGTAGTACTCATCATAGGGCACACCATATCAAATAGGGTGTATCTGCTCCGCCCCGATATACCATCGTGCAATGGTGTATACGGAGGAGTAATTCTGAGAGAGAATCTCATTCTTAGAATAGTCCAGGAATCTTGTGCTTTAGTATTCTCCTCCTTGATCACATCAAAGGACATAATACTTATACCCATATTTTGGTTCTCTACTTCTAACTTATATTCTGTGAACATCTCAAAAGGTTCGGACTTGTGTTTCAACAGGAACATATGACTGAATCTTGAGAGATTATCAGAGAATACAATGAAGTACAAAGAACCGGTCTTGGCATGTGTAGATAGGGGACCTACATACATCAACATGTATCATCCCAAGAGTTCACTAACTCTTTCTCTGTTTCCAGCAAACGGAGCTATGGTCATCTTATCTTTGTGACATGACTGGCGAGTTTCACAAGATGTAAATTCAAACTCTTTTAAATATGCATCTATATGTAACTCCAGCTAGTCGGGTCGCATTGATATGACCTGGTCTACAATACCTCAAGAAGGATCCGTCCATTTCTGAACTCTTCCTCTTGTGTGTGTTCCATATACTAAGAACTGTAGTTTGATTTAGAACATCAACGCTTTTAGATAACGTGCCTGAACCGATCAACTTTTGATATAGGAAATGTTCAAAACATTATCCAACAATACAAAATTTTATCATTTCTTTGCTAATAAAGAGACTGATATGATTTTGTATATCAGGTTCGGTATCTAATAACATTTGTTCAGAATCAATGTATTGGTAATACAGGGTGACGGTGACCGACAGACTTGGCTGCAACACTTGCCCCGTTTTCTGCCTCATGAAACTTATCACCCGTTCTCAGTTTTTCTACCCTTTTGTAGCCCTATATAACATCTTACATATCTGGGATCCTGATCCGGTATCATATACCCAGGATTCAGAGGATACCGAGAAACAGTTCTGTGTAACGAACACACCCGAAGATGATGCATCAACATGCACTCTCTCCGTTTAGGCGGCATGGGAAATCTGGTATTCCCCAATTTCCTGCTCTGTCTTATAACAATTATAAGTTGGAGCGGGACCAACGTTCCCCAGCTCAGTATAACAAGCGGGTTCGGTCAATAATCCGTATTATTATCTTGATTAAGGCGTGATATGGTCGCTACCTGGAGAGAGAGAGAAGAAAACATTCAGCGTGCGCTCTTGCAAGAATAGATCGGTTATTATTTTATCTAATCAGGATGGCTCCCACTGCTTTTTATCAAATCTTCCTTCAAACCTTAAAAAGAAAGACTAGCCGGGATTAATTACACACTACAAGTTCGCCAATCTTTCAGCCAGGCCAGTGTCGGTACTTTGAAGGAGGTCCCCCGTGCTTTCGCACGAACCTAATTAATGTAAACCTCGTTTTCCCAGAGGCGTAACCCCGTTGACACCTTTCTAGACACCTACTTGATCGGCTAATTGTAATATGTAAAACTCTCCCAGGAGTAACAATTACTCGCAACGGGTATCGGGATCCAACTATCTCATAGAAGGTATGCAATCTCATTGCAAATATCAACACTTGAAATTCCCGATAATATTTTTGCCCCCAGCACCCTATGACCTTGACGGAGGTCAACAAACCATAGGCTACTAGTCAAGTTCAACCCGTCATTTCTTGATCGAATTAAACCACCCGCACGACCCTTGACGGAGGTCAACAAGGCCGCACGACTATCCTAATCCAATCTGCATCATATGCATAAGCAGATAAATACTAGTTAGCTACCGCACACTACGCCTTGACGGAGGTCAACAAACGTAGCACGAATACTAAATAGGACTTATCTGAAATGACGGAGGGCTACGACAGGTTTTTCTGAAAACCTATTGCATAATGAACTTGATATCGTTGTAGGATCGAATGATTTTAAAATGGAGTGCTTTTGAGGCTTTTCTAGTTTTGCTAAAGGAGTCACTCCCGGTGAAGGGATCATCGGTCCTTTTCTCGTCGAATGAGGTGCGGGATATATCATATATATCACCGTGCAAAGCAAAAACACTTAAAAGCAATCAAAAGACAAACCGAGGGTGTAGCATCTGCTAGTTATTGCTAAAGGAGTCACTCCCGGTGAAGGGATCTCGGTCCTTTCCTTATCGAATAAGGTGCAGGATATATCACATATACCGCTGTGCAAAGCAAGAACTGTAGCTACCTGTTTTAATTTTGAAATTCGATTCTACAACATCTTAGGTTTCTTTTATTTCATTAATCATATTAATGAAGTCCCATCATTTAAGTACCTAAACATCACAGATAAATACGACGTACACTTATGCCATCCGCATTCTCCTCGATGTCCCCTCGTGCACCGTTAGGTTAGGTAACTAACGGCAGAGCGGGGCAGGGCTAGCACGAGTGTAAAACATAAGTAACGTCTATATAATATATCATATATACTATATACTGTATCTATCACAGAACATCACATGATCACATCACAGATATCGCAGCAGAAGAAACATATGAAATATTGGATATACTAGGACGTCCGTGTTTTCAATACGAGCCAGTATAAAACACGGATTCCACGGTCGTGATGAATAGCCAAACCCACACCCCTAGACCCCTACGAGAGCGGCAAGCAACCCTACCAATTCTGGAGTTAGGAGACCCGGACTCGACTTCTCGAGTTGGTCTCCCACTGGACCCCAGAACCCGGTTACTTGTGCCCTCCTCCTTGGGTCAATCCTAGTGCGTAAAAGTAAATAATATACAACGGGCGACAACTTCCGCAACCTGGAAGTGCCCCAATAAAAGAATATTACATACAAGTTTTTACATGAATGAAAATGAAAAACACTCATCTCACATAAAAACCCCCGGCTATTCAACACGACGATCCAATATAACATATCCAGCAACACATAACATCACATGTCATCAACGTAAGTAAACATGCGTATCCTAATTGTCGTTGACATATAGCAACGAAACCGGCGATATCACATATTACACTTACGGTCACAGAAAAGAAAGTGTAAAACTACAACAGTTGGAATCCGCAACCACCTCAGACATCGCATGCCTGACCAAATGAATTACTTAGACATCGTATGCCTAACAATTATAAACGCCGCATTTTAGTCTCAAAATCGAAAACTCTTTTCAATATCAAGTCGGGCAATTCAACAAGATTCCCGACATTTTGATCGAATGCTCGTCGCAAACTTTAGTAGACGGTCGCACCCCTAATACCGACGACGAAGTGCACCAAGGCGGAACACCGCTACCGCGAGCACCCGAACGGATGCTTTCGGCGACGGGGTTCTCCTACAGTCACTTGGTCGGGGCTATGGAGTGAGGCTGTCTATTAAGTTTACCCGGCGAGTATCCGCGTACGCTACGTGATTGCGACGAACTTTTGATCGCATCAAAATTCCGTGGCAACCGATCAAGTGAGACTAAACCGCTAGATTTATAACATTCATTCAGTTATCACATAACTTTTGTGAATTCCAATTATTGTATCCCATTCCGGACAAATAGAAAATGTCAAACTTTCCGATCGAACAATCGAACACCCAAGTTTTCCCGATACAGATCAACACATGAAATAAGTCTAACAGCATTCAGTTCGTGCCTCAGTACCAACGGTCCAGCCGTAGAAGGTTCAAGCCAACGCCTCACATGTGGCACGCCGTACTGCCCCAAACCCGAAGGTTCAAAGGGCAGTTCAAGACGGTCACATAATCGAGTTAAGGTTTGTTGTCTTCTAGAGGGTCCATCGCGTTACTTGTACTACTTAGAACGTCGTTAAACTACGGAAAATTCCAACACTTGGAAATTTCCTGACAGGGGAAAAATTGGGTATTTATATCCGGTCGAACATTTTAACATATTCTAAAATACCCGGAAAACCACAAAGACGAAATTTGACAATCCGGTCGAAACAACAAAGCTCTAAAACACCCCAGAAAATTAAACTCTGTAATAAATATAAAAAATACCCATAAAACTCAGCTTCAGAAATAATTAATTACTGCGCAAACCAGGAGCGCTGACGTCATCTTCCTGCCGCGGAACCGCCGCCTAAGGAGGCTTATGCCGCGGTTCCGCCGCAGGTATCACTGTTCATGCAATAAGTTTTGCGCCGTAATTCTTAGAATTCCCTGCTGAGTTTTCTGCATATTTTTAATTTAGAAAAATCCACGATTTTAGAAAAAGTACAGAGAGCAATTTTTGGGGTTGGATTTCGGTTCGATCGGACTTCAAACTCTGTCTGGACTTCGCCTAAGGCTCTAACCTGGCTATGATACCACTTTAGGGTTCCTAGGCACTCTCAAGAGGTCTCACAAGGCATCAACCATGCCAATTTCAAAAATTACGGTGCCGAGAAACCCTAGTGTACGGATCGTTGGCTAGAAATCTAGGCGAAAACAAAACTAGTTAACACTTAACTAAGAGTAACGGAAATACAACCTTTGTAGATCCGGTTCTCCACCTCCATAGCTCCATGATGAAGTGTCCTCGCTGTCCAAAACGAAATCCGGGCTCTTGCGTCGGCTTCATCGGAGAAGAAGCGGGCTAGGTCATCGACGACGTGCCGAAGAAGATCTACGTCGAAGCATCACTAGATCAAGCTCCACCTTCACCAAGCCATGAAAACTTATGAAGGAAATACACTCTACTACTTGGCAAGAGGTAGAGGATGAAGAAATAGGAAGTGGGTAGACTTTAGAATTGGATTTCTCACTCATTTCCATCAATCACCATTGATGGAGCTTGTTTTCTTCAAGTGAAGAAAGGAAGAAGAAGAAGATAATAGTTATGATAAGTTAATTAAAAAGAATAGAAAAACAATACTTATCATAATTCTAACTATGATTATGTGTAGAGAATTGACCAAGGTTAAAGGAATGGTTAGGGTTAAGGATGAGATAAGAATGGTGGACTAAGTCAAAGCTTCATGAAGCTTCAACTAAACAACAAATAAAGCCACCATTCTTTTCTCTTTTCCATTTATTTTCCAAAATGCATAAACAAATAAATAAATGAATAAATAAGTAATGGAAAATAAAATCCTAATTATATGTTTAACCATGGTTTAATTCTTTACACTTAACCAAGGAAACATGTATCATCAAACATGATACAATCAAGTGCACAAAACTATATCGAATATACAATGTGCACATCCGAGTGAGAAAATCCATCTTAAGTAAACCGATACTAGTTGATGCAAAGTAATATATCAAATATATAAATATGCATTAAATCATTAAATCAACACTTGATTCAATGATCCGGTCATGTCGCACACAACCGACTAGTATACAATGTATCGGCTTATCGAATCAACGCTTGAATCGATAACTAGGTTATATCGCATACAACCATTCGACACATTCATCGCGAGAATGGAATACGGTATCACATACACGCATTATTCTCGGTCCCGCACATATCTCATATGCGCTCCTATTTCGTTTCGCTTGAGCCAGGAAACCTCTGGGTAGGACTCTAAAGACTTGTCAATACGCCGGCAGCAGGTGATGATCATATCAAACACCCACAAGCCGCAAGCGGTCTGCTAAACGTAACGGCCACCCGGGTATTGAGCGATCAGAAGATCGACAAGCTAACCCGCTCACACTCCAGTGAATCCAACCAGTAACACTACCGTACAGTCCGGTCTGATCGTCTGATATGTCGCATATCTTGCCTAAGGGTGGTAAACGTCAGACCCCAATAGCTCGATAAGTCGTGTCGATATGAGGCTCATAACGGGTCGAGAAACTACTGGTAACACTTACCAGCAATTCTCTGATCAGCCCTGGCCAGGGACTTCCTGTTATAGCCAACCGAACACAGTGCAACATCAACTCCCTATACCGGGAGAGACGAATCCCCTCCTATCGCTCATTGCCTCCATGTGACTCGGGACTGTACCCAAAAACCACCGTTTTGCACGCCCTCTTGGACGTGGTAAGATGGAAATCAAAGCACAGTGGGAACCACACAAGACTCTATGACGATCTCGGGTCAACAGACTACTCTGTGCCAGTGTCACCAGAGAACTGCCATCTGACGTAAGGTATAATACCATCTGGGAGTTCTCGGCGAGTCCGTCCAGTGTACCCAGTCTCTACTGAGCACCCGTATATCTCCTCTGATGTCAAACACCAATGGATATGGGATCATCCATCGCCCATCTGTATGGGTCGAGAAGGTACACGCTAGTCTACTCTGGTATATCGATGCCCCGTCTCGATACACCCACGACTAAGGACTTTGAAGGATGTACTTATGGACTACCATGTCCCCACTAGTATGATCCGCATCATAGTCCAGGTAGTCAAGTACACATCCTAAGGGCTTTACCAACATGTAACAGAGAGACAATCAATGTACACGTTAAGGTAAAGAGTAACCAGATAGCATACTATCATGTCGAGCAAGAAAGTCCTCCCTATATATGTCCCAGCATCCACTACAATATACATCCTATGTACAGTAATGGCCTCTAGGACATACATATAACTAACATAGTTTCCCATGTTTCGGGCGAAACGTTGTAGAGGCCGTATGGTATTATGGCATGGTTCGATCATATACATGCACTTATGCACGGAGCATGATCGGACGGATCATACTAGTGGGCTTTGGTTTAAGCCGGATCCTAGTATTAGATTTGTTGGATTACTTTAGTCTCATCGCATTTGCATTCAGTCGGAATGAGGATGCAGGTATGTATATACAGGTGAGGGGTATCCTTGTGATCCGTCACGAGTTTACTTTAGATGTTGCCATATCTTTTTGTTGGACTAAACATTTGGGTTAATGTTTAGATGGTGGGAATTGTGAGTGGGAGTGATGATTTAGTGCATTAAATGTACCATGTGCTTCATTGGTGAGTCATGGTATTATTTTTTGTGCTAATGTCACATTAGTGATTGATTATTGTGTTGAAATGAGAGGTGGAGAGAGAGTGGACAGCCACTTAGCCTTGGGCTAACTCTTGAGATTATTCTAGTGCTCTCACTTTTATTCCAACATAATAGAAAAGAAAAGGCTTCATCTCCTTCTTCTTTCTCTTGCTCACAAATTCCACCATGGCTTCATCTTCAAGCTCCATCCATACACTCTCATGTGTTGAGAATCAATGGATGCTTGAGACAAAATTATCACACACATTCTCTACATCACCTTGGACATGTCGTCTAGCAAACTTCATGTCCGAGTTGCTTCGGTTTGAAGCGGGAGCCCGTAAAAAGACTTCTTGACGTGGTGCCCTTCCGACGAAGAGACCGGAGATCGGAGATGCCGTGAGGAGCTAGGGATGGTGGCTAAAGACCGAAGGACACGGATCGATCAGTATAGCCTTTCTAACCCTTTTTTAGTTGCTAGTTTAGTGTTAATGGTTCGATCCGGGTGAAAGACTACGATAGCGCCAGTTTCATAAAAGTTTTTGTTCCGCATTTTGGCCTCGGATTGACGGCCGGGGTGCTACTGTAGACTTACATACATGATATAGTATATGTGATATATTATATAGACGTTGCTTATGTTTTACACCCGCGCTAGCACTGCCCCGCTCTGCCGTTAGATACCTAACCTAACGGTGCACGAGGGGATATTGAGGCGAATGCGGATGGCATAAGCGTACGTTGTATTTATCTGTGATGTTTAGGTAATTTAAAATGATGGGACTTCATTAATGAGATTAATGAAATAAAAGAAAACTAAAGATGTTGTGGAATCGAATTTTCAAAAAACAGGTAGCTCTAGTTGTTGCTTTGCATAGCGGTGTTCCTTGTAGAACATCCAGCACCTTATTCGATAAGGAAAGAGACGAGATCCCTTCACCGGGAGTGACCTCTTTAGAAATAACTGGCAGATGCTACAACCCTTGGTTTTGTCTTTTGATTGCTTTTCTAGTTCTTGCTTTGCATAGTGGTATTTGTGAAATATCCTGCACCTCATTCGACGAGGAAAGAGCCGACGATCCCTTTACCGGGAGTGACCTCTTTAACAAAACTAGTAAAGGCCTCGAAAACACTCTATTTAAATCATTTGATTCTACAAAGATATCAAGTTCATTACGCAAAAGGTTTTCTTAAAAACCTGTCGTAGCCCTCCGTCATTTCAGATAAGTACTTCATAGTATTCGTGCTGCGTTTGTTGACCTTGTCAAGGCGTAGTGTGCGATAGCTATTTATGCTTATCTGCATAAGCTTATGATGCGATTGAGTTAGGGTAGTCGTACGATTTTGTTGACTATGTTAAGGGTCATGCGGGTGGGTTTAATTCAATCGGGAAATGACGGGTTGAACTTGACTAGCACTTATGATTTGTTGACTATGTTAAGGTCATATAGATGCTAGGGGTAAAAATATTATCGGGAATTTCAAGTGTTGAAATTTGCAATGAGATTGCATACCTTCTATGAGATAGTTGGATCCCGATACCCACTGCGAGTAAGAGTTACTCCTGGGAGAGTTTTACACATTACAAATAACCGATCAAGTAGGTGTTTAGAAAGGTGTCAACGGGGTTATGCCTCTGGGAAAACGAGGTTTATTTTAATTAGGTCTGTGCGAAAGCACGGGGAACCTCTCTCAAAGTACCGGCACTGGCCTGGCTGAAAGATTGGCGAACTTGTAGGGTGTAATTAATCCCGGCTAGTCTTTCCTTTTAGGGTTTGAAGGAAGATTTGACAAAAACAGTGGGAGCAATCCTGATTAGATATATTAATAAACCAATCTAATCTTGCAAGAGCATACGCTGAGTGATTTCTTCTCTCTCTCTCCAGGTAGTGACCATGTCATGCCTTAATCAAGATAATAATACGGATGTATTGACCGAACCCGCTTGTTATATTGAGCTGGGGAACGTTGGTCCCACTCCAACTTATAATTGTTATAAGACCGAGCAGGAAATAGGGGATTACCAGAATTCCCGTGCCGCCCAAACGAAAAAAGTGCATGTTGATGCATCTTCTTCGGGTGTGTTCATTACAGAGAACTGTTTCTCAGTATTCTTTACGTCCTGGGTATGAGATACCGGATAAGGATCCCACAGATGTAATATGTTACATAGGCTACAGATAGGTAGAGAGCTGAGAATGGGTGATAAGTTTCAAGAGTTGGAAAATGTGCAAGTGTTGCAGCCAAGTATATTGGCAGTTATCACCCTGTATTACCAAATACATTGATTCTGAACGAATGTTATTAGATACCGAACCTGATATACAATATCATATCAGTCTCTTTATTATTAAAGAAGGATATAATTTTGTATTGTTGGATAATTTTTTGAACATTTCCTATATCAAGAGTTGATCGGTTTAGGCATGTTATCTAAAAGCATATACGTTCTAAATCAAACTACAATTCTTAACGTACAAAACACACACAAGAGAAAGAGTTCAGAAATGAACGAATCCTTCTTGATATATTGTAGACTAGGTCATATCAATGCGACCCGACTAGCTAAGTTACATAAAGATGCACATTTAAATCAGTTTGAATTTACATCTTGTGAAACTTGTCAGTCATGTCACAAAGATAAGATGACCATAGCCCCGTTTATTGGAAACAGAGAAAGAGTTAGTGAACTCTTAAGATTGATACATGATGATGTATGTAAGGTCCCCTGTCTACACATGCCAGGACCGGTTCTTTGTACTTCATTACATTCACTGATTATCTCTCAAGATTCGAACAAATGTTCCTGTTGAAATACAAGTCTGAAACTTTTGAGAAATTCAATGAATATAAGTTCGATGTAGAGAACAAAAGAGGATATAAGTATTATGTCCTTTGATGTGATCAGGGAGGAGAATACTTGAGCACGGAATTCCTGGGATATTCTAAACGAGAATGAGTTTCTCTCTCAGCATTACTCCTCCGTATACACCACAACATGTAAGTGTATCGGGGCGGAGCAATCACACCCTATGTGATAAGGTGTGCTCTGTGATGAGTACTACTGAGTTGCCTATTTCCTAATGGGGGTTATACACTTGAGAAGTTGCATACCTATTGAATAGGGTTTCAATCAAATCAGGTGCCTACCACTCCATATGTGATATAGTATGGGAAGAGCCCATCTCTTAAGGATGTTAAGATTTGGGGTTGTTCGGCCTATGTCTAAAAGCAAAATCCGGACAAGCTCCAGGCAAGGTCAGTTCTGTGGAAGTTTGTTGGATATCCCAAGCATTCGTAAGGGAATATTTTCTACCACATTGAGGAGCAAAAGATGTTTTGTTTCTCAGCATGCCACCTTTTAAAGAAAAGGGTTTCTTATGAAGGAATTAGTGTTCATGAGGTAGAACTGGAAGGAGTTTCAGCTATACAAACTGCAGCTGATGATTTGGTAAAACCGGAGGATTCAATAGTTTCCGACGAACCTCAGCCTCTCCGCCAATCTGGTAGGGTTCCTCATCCACCTGAGAGATACTTCGGTTTCTCTATGACAGTGGCAGCGAGGATTGCATCATGAGATGATGACCCAACTAGTTTTGTGCAGGCCATCAAGAGTGGTGACTCTGTGAGAATGGCTGGATGCTAAGCGATCTGAGATGGAATCCATATACACCAACAAAGTATGGACTTTGGTTGCTTTATCTGAAGGGTTAAATCCCCATCAGAAGCAAGTATATCTTATGAAGATTACTAGGCGTACATGGAAGAGTTGAGACTTTCAAAGCTAAGACTTGTTGCAAAAAGTTCTCGTCATCGACCAGTTATGGATAATGATGAAACCTTTTCTAGTCCCTATGCTTAAGTCCGTCCGGATCCTACTTGCCATTGCTACATACCATGACTACGATATCTGGCAGTTGGATGTCATGACTACTTTTCTAATTAGTGATTTAGAAGAGAGCGTCTATAAGTACACAGCCAGAGGGCTTCATAGACAGTGGGAGCAGCGGAAATGTGTGCAAGTTGTTTTATGGGATAAATCAGGCATCGCGGAGTTGGAACATCTGTTTTGATGTGGTAGTCAAAGAGTTTGACTTCATCAAAATGGTAGATGAACCTTGTATATACAAAAAGATAATAGGGAGTATGGTGGTGTTCCTCGTATTGTACATGGAAGATATACTCTTGATAGGGAAGGAGTTTCCTATGCTACGCTCGGTCAATCTCCTCTTATCACAAGGATTCTCCATATAGGATCAAGGTGATACCTTCTAAATCCTGGGTTTTGGATCTATGAGATAGATCTAAATGGATGTTAGGATTCTCACTAGGTGTAGTGAGATGGTATCAATCGATCCTGGGGAGAATCACCGGATAGCTTCCAGGGTGGTAAGGTCGACTGAATGTCAGTCATAGTCATTGTCTTTGCTCTCAGTGGATGGACGGTATGTTGGAAGAGTTCCAAGTTAGATACCGTGGTAAACTAGGCGATTAAAGGCTAGATACATCGTAACCAAGGATGCTACCAAAGAGTCAGTCTGGATATATATAAGTTCATGAGATGAACTTCGTTCCTACCGTTGTGTGACAATGGAGTTGTGGCTTATGCCTAGGAACCCTCGTCCCATCAGAGATTCAGACATATTCTTAGTCAGTATCACCTGATCATGGAGATGATGATCTCCAGGGAGATCGAGGATAGGAGAGTAGATACATAGGACAACACCGCAGATCCACTCACAAAGGCTTATTTCCCAGTAGAGACTTTTATGGGATGGTTGAGTATGAGATACTTCAACCACAGCTGATTGTTGGGTATGAGATACTACAACAGATGGCCCTAGTGCAAGTGGGAGATTGTTGGTGATATGTATGCCCTAGAGGCCATTACTGTACATACGATGTATATTGTAGTGGATGCTTGGACATATATATGGAGGACTTTCTTGCTCGACATGATAGTATGCTATCTGGTTGTTCTTTATCTTAACATGTACACTGATTCTCTATGTTACATGTTGATAAAGCCTTTAGGATGAGTACTTGAGTACTAGGACTATGATGCAGATCATACTAGTGGGGACAGTGTAGTCGCTAAGTACATCCTTCAAATGTTCCTAGTCGTAGGTGTATCGAGACAGGGCATTGATATACCAGAGTAGACTAGCGTATAGCTTCTCGACCCATGTAGATGGGCGATGGATGATCCCTATCCATTGGTGTTTGACATCAGAGAAAGTATACGGGTGCTCAGTGGAGACTGGGTGCTCTGGACCGACTCGCCGAGAACTACCAGATGGTATTATACCTATCGTCAGATGGTAGTTCTCTGGTGACACTGGTACAGGTTAGTCTGTAGATCTGAGATCGTCTAGAGTCTTGTGTGATTACCATTGTGCTTTGATTTCCACCTTACCACGTTCAAGAGAACGTGCAAAATGGTAGCTTTTGGGTACAGTCCCGAATCGAATGGAGGCAATGAGCGATAGGTGGGGTTTCGTCTCTCCCGGTATTGGGAGTTGATGTTGCGCTGTGTTCGATTGGCTATAACTGGAAATCCCTGGCCAGGGTTGTTGAGATTTACTGGTAAGAGTTATCAGTAGTTTCTCGAACCGTTATGGACCCTATATCGACACGACTTATCGGTTACTGGGATCTGACGTTTACCACCCCTAGACTAGATATGCGACATATCAGACGAAGAGACCGGACTGTACGGGAGTGTTACTGGTTGGATTCACAGGAGAAAGTACAGGCTTGCTTGTTGATCTTCTGATTGCTCAATACCTGGGTGGCTGTTACGTTTAGCTGACCGCTTGCAGCTTGTGGGTGTTTGATATGATCATCACCTACTGCCGGCGTATTGACGATTCTTTAGAGTCCTACACAGAGGTTTCCCGGCTCAGGCAAAATGGAGTAGGAGCACATATGCGATATGTGCGGGACCGAGAATAATACGTGTATGTGATACCGTATTAGATTCTCGCGATATATGATATCGGCCGGGTATATGTGATATAGCCGGGTCATCGGATCAAGTGTTGATTCGATGAACTGATACTTTTTATATTAGTCAGTTATTTATGAAATAGCCGGATTATCGGATCAAGTGTTGATTCGATAATTTAATGTATAATTATATATTTGATATATTATATTACATTAACTAATATAAGCTCACTTAAAGATTCTTTTTCTCACATGATGATACATTGATATATATGTGATATATGTTAATTGTATTAGTTAATTTTGTTACAAAATATTGTATATGTGATATATAATATTGTAACATGTTAGGGTTACAAATGCAACTAGGATTTAGAGTTTAAACCATGCTAGAGTTTTAAATTAGGGTTAACATTTTATTAATGGATAATTCATTTTCTTTTGGATGAGCTTTGAGGAAGCTTCATGATCCTTTGACTTTATCCACCCCCTTTGTTTTATTCTTGAT
Source organism: Agapanthus africanus (assembly GCA_030015575.1). Classification (NCBI taxonomy): domain Eukaryota; kingdom Viridiplantae; phylum Streptophyta; class Magnoliopsida; order Asparagales; family Amaryllidaceae; genus Agapanthus; species Agapanthus africanus. The sequence continues at coordinate 206,991,941 of JASDDO010000022.1, forward strand.
ATTTGTTAACCTAAGTTTAACCTAGCCTATGGTTAATTCTCTACATGAGTTAGCCATGAAACATATTAAACCATGGTTGCATTTCTAACCTCAAAAAAATTAATTCATTCATCACAACTTCATCTTCTTCTTGCTCACTCCAAAAGCTTTCTAGCTTTTCATTTGTGATGGATGTTTAGTGAGAAATTGAAAAAAAAAGAGAGAAAAATTCCTACTTCATCATCCTCATCTATTCTAGCCACTTAGATTAGGGTGTTTGCTTTACTAATACATGATTAGTGAAGCAAGAGCTTAGGTTTGAGGTTCTTCAAGGTAGATCATCTTAGTTTTTGAAGATTAGAAGCAAGGTTGCATCATTCTCTTCAGGGAGCCTCTCTAGAGTCCGGGTACATGATGATCGCAGCGAAGGGACCTCATCACGGAGCTTATGAAGCGAAGGAGCGGACTACAAATGTAACACCTTAGGATGTGATTAATGGCTAATTATACTTTAATATATGGTTTTTAATAAAAAGTTTACCAAATCGATTTTCAAATATTTTATCAAAATTAATGAATATTTTATTAGAATTTATTTAGCCTTGCACACACATGTGCATGTAAATTAGGGTTAAAATTAGGGTTAAACCATGTTTAGCAACCATGGGGGATTAATCCATTTTCCTTAAGTATATTTGGTTTTTAATTAAGTGTGTGTTTCTTTTTTTAAAATGGGAAATGATTTGAATTGTTGTGGTTGACTTGGAGAGAGAGAGAGAGAGGATGGGCATCATGGCATGAGCCCATGCTTGCATTAAATGAGAGAGAGAGAGAGAGAGGGGTTGATGTTAGTTATATGTATGCCCTAGAGGCCATTACTGTACATACGATGTATATTGTAATGGATGCTTGGACATATATAGGGAGGACTTTCTTGCTCGACATGATAGTATGCTATCTGGTTGTACTTTATCTTAACATGTACTCTGATTGTCTCTATGTTACATGTTGATAAAGCCCTTAGGATATGTACTCGACTACTAGGACTATGATGAGATCATACTAGTGGGGCCACGGTAGTTGACGAGTACATCCTATAACTGTTTCTAGTCGAGGGTGTATCGAGACAAGGCATCGATACACCAGAGTAGACTAGCGTATACACATCTTGACCCATATGATGGGCGATGGATGATCCCATATCCATCGGTGTTTGATATCAAGGATGGTGTACGGGTGATCAGTGGAGACTGGGTACACTGGACGGACTCGCCGAGAACTCCCAGATGGTATTATACCTCACGTCAGATGGCAGTTCTCCGGTGACACTGGTACAGAGTAGTCTGTTGACCCGAGATCGTCATAGTGTCTTGTGTGATTCCCACTGTGCTTTGATTTCCATCATACCACGTCCAAGAGGGCGTGCAAAAAGGTGGCTTTTGGGTACAGTCCCGAATCATATGGAGGCAATGAGCGATAGGAGGGGATTCGTCTCTCCTGGTATAGGGAGTTGATGTTGTGCTGTGTTCGATTGGCTATAACCGGAAATCCCTGGCAAGGGTTGTTGAGATTTACTGGTAAGTGTTATCAGTAGTTTCTCGAACTGTTATAGATCTCATATCGACACGACTTATCGAGCTACTAGGGTCTGACGTTTACCACCCCTAGGCGAGATATGCGATATATCAGACGACGAGACCGGACTGTACGGGAGTGTTACTGTTTGGATTCACAGGAGAATGTACAGGCTTGCTTATTGATCTTCTGAGCGCTCAATACCTGGGTAGCTGTTACGTTTAGCTGACCGCTTGCAGCTTGTGGGTGTTTGATATGATCATTACCTACTGCCGGCGTATTGACGATTCTTTAGAGTCCTACAAAGAGGTTTCTTGGCTCAGGCAAAACGGAGTAGGAGCACATATGTGATATGTGCGGGACCGAGGATAATGCGATATGTGATACCGTATTCTATTCTAGCGATATTTGATATCAGCCGGGTCATCGGATCAAGTGTTGATTCGATGAATCGGTACGGATAAATATTAGTCGGTTATATGCGATATAGCCGGATTGTCGGATCAAGTGTTGATTCGATAATTTAATGTATAATAATATATATGATATATTAAATTACATTATCTAATATTTGCTCACTAAAAGATTCTTTTTCTCACTCGGGTAATACATTGATATATATGCGATATATGTTAATTGTATTATTTTATTTTGTTACGATAAATATTATATATGTGATATATAATATTGTAACATGATATGATAACTAATGCAACATGTTTAGTGGAGTTTAAACATGATTAGGGTTTGGATTAGGGTTAACACTTCAAGTTGATTCTAGAAGCTTTTCTTTTGTCATGATAAAGATATTTGTGTAGATTTTTATCTATGACTCATGCTTTAACCCAACCCAAACCCTAACCCTAGTTAATTCTCTACATGAGTTTAGTTGACCATGGTTGCATTTTTTATCATATTAATCCTTTCATTATTCATCACAAAAGAAATGGATCACTATTCTACTTCCTCCTTGAGTTCTTCATGCAAAGCTTTCTTGCTTTGATTTTTGTGATGAAAATATGTGAGAAAAAGAAAAATAAACAGAGCAAAAAAATCATACTTCATCATCCTCATCTTTCCTTGCCCTTTAGATGAGAGTGTTCACTCAATTTTAGTGAGTGTTAGCTTGTGTTAACGAAACTTCAAGGTAGATCATCTTTGTATCGAAGATCGGAAGCAAGACTGCACTTTTCTCTTCGTGGAGCCTCTCGAGAGTCCGGAGCATGATGATCGCAGCGAAGGGACTTCAACACGGAGCTTATGAATTGAAGGACCGGATCTACAAAGGTTGTAATCCCTCTCACTTAGTGTTAAAGTTGTTAACATGTTAGTTTTCGCCTAATCTCTAGTTTAAAGATCCGTATTCGGGTTGTTCGGCACGGCTGATTCTTTAATCGGGCATGGTCGATGCCTCGTAGACCCTTGTGCGCGTGCATAGCAACCCTACAGTTGACTCTTGTGCTCTCATTTCTTTTGCCACTCATTTCTCACAACTCTCTCACCCACACACACACACAAACACAACAACAGCAACAGCAGCAGAAGCAGCAGCTCCAGCAGCAGAAGCAGCAGCTCCAGCAGCATCAGCATCAGCAGCAGCACGGCAGCAGTAGCAGGCAGCAGCAGCTCCTTCCCTTCTCCTCCTCCTCCCCCTTCCTGCATCGTAGGGTCAAGTGAGGTATAATTTCTGAACTCAATTCCCTTTTGCTAAGCTTATGTGTAGAATTAGCATCGGTTAGTGTTAAAAATAAGATTTAGTGCTAGAAATGGTGTTTTGTGTGAAGTTGTGGCCAAGTGATGATTTTACTAGTTAGCCTAGCCTAATTAAGTGTTATTAGGGCCACTTAAACCAAGCTTCAATCCATATTTCGCCAAAATACCCTAGGTTTTCATTTAGTGCAAAAATTAACGTTTTAAAGCAAACTTTGGCCTTTCTGTGATCTGCTGTTGACTCGGTGGTTTCAGATAAAATCTGAGTTAACTGGGGCATACTTGATAGACCTTGATCACACCACCAGAGAATGGGACCCCCTACCCAACTTTTGGCCGCCAGTTTATTCGTTCTGGCCGCAATTTGCGGCCAGACAGGGGACTTAGGGGTTAGGGTTTTGGCTAGAGGAGTCTGCTATATTTTTAGGGTCTGTGGTATGTGCAATTTTGTAAGTTTTCATCTGAGCTAGAATCTGGAGCGTAGTATTGTTTTTCCAATACGTTTTGTTTTCGCAACACGTGTGATACGTGGGTGGGTTCTGTGTTCCAGCGTATCGCGACTTGTCGGGATAGTTTTAGCCGCGTATACACATGTTTTAGCGTATCGGACACACGCGTGTTTAGTTCGCGACGCGAGTTTCTCGTTTGATTTCGATATCGTGTTTTGCGAGATATTTGCTTATGTGGATTCTCTATGTGAATTCTAGGTTCGCAGGTGGGTACGTCGGACGCCGCAAAGAAAGGGAAGCAAGTGGTCGGCTACACTTAGCACGAGACCAGGTGAGTAGATTTAACATCTACGGGGAAATCACCCGTATGGCGTTAAGCGTCAGGGCGTGATAGGATATTTAGTCGTAGATGTTTATATATACTATTGTAGCATACCTTCCTTATTGCATATAGAAATGGTAGTTATAGAACACCGCACTGTCACTAACGGTTCAAGCTGCACGAGCACTATTTGTATGTTACACTCACACCGTTAGTGATTGCCATGACACTCGCACTATAGGATTGCTACAAATTATATATTGTCCTAATTACCGCACCATTGATGATTGTTATGACTTGTCGCAGATTGGCATATACATATATTGATATCTTCATACTTGCGCACATGCACACTGTATATTCATACCAGTGCACACATATATTGATATCTTCATACTTGCGCACATGCACACTGTCTATTCATACCAGTGCACACATATATTGATATCTTCATACTTGCGTACATGCATACTGTATATTCATACCAGTGCACACATATATTGATATCTTCATACTTGCGCACATGCACACTGTATATTCATACCAGTGCACACATATATTGATATATTCATACTTGCGCACATGCACACTGTATATTCATACTAGTGCTACACTCATATTCGCGTATATATCTATTTTCACATCCATACCTACATACATACATACGTCAAATACATGGATGATATTGATTTGATTTCATGAAAATAGGGACCGCATGAGATATTTTCAAAACTGGATTCTTTTAAAAGAGCGGTTTTCCCTTTTTACTCTTAGTGTCATATGACACATTGCATGGATTTACGCATTGAGTTTGGATTTGTGGGATTTCTTGATTTGAGAACCATGGTATTATTTTTAGAAAATACGCACCGTTTTAAAAACCCGGTTTCTCTTGATATGATATTTCAGTGCGTCCACCATGAGTTTTCTCGATTCCAGAGAGCTTGTGTGAGTATACCCGATTCGAGGAGTGGTAGGCACCGATTGAGGGTATATGGTGGACCCGGTAGGTACCCCAGGGCGAGAACGGATCACTGTGCAGTAGACGGTGAGACTGACAGAGGGACTACTACCTACCGGTGATTGGTTGGACCTGGCGGTTATCCATAGGATACCGACCATAGTCGATAGATGGATACGGGACGACATGTACTGCTGGGGCCAAGGGCCGATTCCGCAGACGGAGCCCGATATTTGAGGATTTGCGTGTCGATGCTAGACACTATTATTTTATGATACTTCGAGTGCCGATGTTGGGCACTCACGATTCTACGAGATTTACAGGATTTGAGGGCCGATTAGAGTGACGGCGCCTGAGTTTTACTGGGATTTGGGTGTATTGATGGACACCGGTTATTTTCCACGTTGACATTCCGTGTAGATGTTATTTATTTCCATGCTCAGCATTCAATGTTATACATCTCATCCTGTATTTGTAGTACTTGATAGAGTACACTTGCTATCCCCGATTATTGCATTCCCTGCTCATCCTATATAGATGTTATTAGATTGCATTTGCTATGCACGATTATTGCATACCTTGCTCATCATATAAAGATGTTATTAGCCCGCACTTGTTGCATGATTATTGCGCATCCAGCTCATCATATAGATGTTATCTGTTGGCATAGGTTAGAGTATCGCAGCACGTGCATACTCGTGATTACCTTTATATGTTATCTACTATTCACGAGTTGGCAACTCACTCCCCTTTGCCTCAATGTTTGTAGGTTTTCCCTCAGAGTTGTCGCGGCAGGCTGCTTTTCTTGCATCTTTTGATACAGATACAATTGCAGTTGGCGCGTGAGCCCTTTTGCTGATAGGTGGGTTGTGCGGTATCTGTTTATTTTTTCCAGTTGTATACACCATTGTATCTAGTACTGTCCATCTACTACTTATGTATTGACTTAGAGACCAGTTGTGAGGACGATGTATATTATTTGTACTCTGGTGTCGAGCTCGTTGTGAGCCGACTTTATTTATGCAGTTTTATATTTCATGTTGTCTTCATTTATTTTTGCTCATTCTTCGGTACGGCGTCGTATATTATTATCGTGGTGATTGTTTCCGACGTTGGGCGTGATTGCTCCCGTTTGGGATGCTTTATTTCTATTGTTTATCATTTTACTCATATATTGTCTTGTACCCGATTTCGGGGCTAGTTTTTACAAAGGAAATGCTGCCAAATTTTTTAAGACAATAACTTGAAATTTAAAGAATTTTACTAAATTACTTAAGGTTTTCTAAACGTTTTAACAAATATTTCTATTAAATATTTTAACACTCAATACTTTTAATGGTTTTGATTTCTGGGTTTCGGCTTACTTAGTCGCGTTACGCCTGTAGACGTTATGTGGTTAAGTGCCAGTCACGGGCCGGACTTTGGGTCGTGACAAAGTTGGTATCAGAGCGTTAGTTTTACCTTTGGAGTGTAGGATGACCCTGGTATGATGGAGTAGGTAACTGAAGCAGAGTGGCGTAGCGTGCGTATGTTCCGCGGCATACTCACGACACGGTACTCCACCGAAGCGACCTTATGACTTATTGATTGGAAATTCCTTCATGATTGTATACATTCTTGTGATTCGATTTCCGTATTCTTATCGAATCCTACTTTCCTTTCAACCATTATACCGCTAAAGACTACGAGGGCGCAGAGAGCGGCCACGAGAGCCAAAATTCGAGTTGACTCGTCCGAGACGAGGACTGACCCGGGTAGTACACCCGTTGTGCCAGAGTAGACTGTTCCTCCTATGACAGATCAGTTCTCTATGCTAGGGGCCGGTATGCAGGAGATGCACCAGATGATAGGGTCGTTAGTCGAGACGCTTCAAGCGCAGCAACCAGAGGTAGTTCCACCCGTTACTGGGACCGCGATGGTACCTACAGTACAGGTAGTTTCCCCTGCAGCCGCGAAGGTTATTACAGTATCGCTATCAGAGTTCATGAGGCTAAAGCCTCCGATCTTCACAGGCACCGATGCAGCCGAGGACCCACAGTCTTTTATTGATAGGATGACCCGGATATGTCGTTCACTCAGATGCTCAGATGCGAGATGGGTAGAGTTCACGAGATTTCTCCTGGAAGGTCTTGCGCAGAAATGGTGTGAATCGATCGAGAAGGGCAGAGCAGCAGGTCTTCCTCCTATGACCTGGACCGAGTTTGTGACGGTATTTCTAGCCCGTTTCCTTCCCCAGAGTGTCAGGGATGCCCGAGCGCGCAGATTCGAGTCCTTACGTCAGACGCCAGAGATGACAGTGGCAGAGTACGATGTACTATTCACCGAGAAATCTGTTTATGCCCCAAACCTAGTGGCTACTGAGGAGATGCGAGTCAAGAGGTTTGTTCGAGGCTTACTTACCCCACTGTTCCTCGCAATCAGCGCACAGCATTGCGAGACTTATGCAGCAGCTGTAGACGTAGTCCTATTAGTCGAGGAGTGCCTTGCAGAGACTTCGGTAGTTCCAGGGCCGAAGAGGGTTCGTATTGATACAGCAGCACAGAGACTTCCATTCGCACGCCTTGTGTAACATCTTAGGATATGTTTAGTGAATAATTATATTTAAATAATGGTTTTTAACAAAAAGTTTACCAAATTGTGTTTTAAATATTTTTCCTAATTTAATAAATATTTTTCCAAAATTTTCCTAGGCTTGCACACACATGTGCATGTAAACTAGGGTTTGTAAAATGAGTTTTACCATGATGGGTGACCATGGTGGGTTAATCATGGGATTAATTCTTTTGGGTTTAAATTAAGTTAATTAGTTAAGTAATAGTTACTTTAATTTGAATTGTTAGGGTGTTGACTTGTGTGTGAGAGAGAGAGTGCATCATGGCTTAAGCCATGCTTGCAATCATGAAGAGAGAGAGAGAGAGAGAGGGGTTGACATTGGGTGATGATTGTTTTTCTCCTCTCATTTGTTTTTGTTTTCTCTCAACCTCACTCTCTCACACACACACACAGACACTTACCTCTCAGCTGAGGCCAGCATCCACAGCAGCAGCAGCAAGCTTCACAGCAACAGCAGCAACAGAGATCAGCAGCAACAGCAACAGCACCAGTAGCAGCAGGTAGCAGCAGCAACTGCCACAACTTCGACCACAGCCTTTTCCCTTCATTTCTTCTTCTTCCTCCAGCTCCCTAGGGTCAAGTGTGTGGTATATTTCCTAAACTTACTCCCTAGTTTACGTGGTTTGAGTAGTTTTGCATCGGTTAGTGGTTTTTAGTGCGTTTTAGTGCGATATGAGGTGTTTAGTGGGAACCTTGTGCTAGTGTGGTGTGAATTAGTTTCAGTAGGTTGTTAGTGGGTTGTTGAGACCATATTAACCTAGTTTAACCCCAATTGCACTAAAATACCACCAGTTTCCCTAATTGATGCAAATTCATCGTATTTGTGCAAAACTGAGTTTTCTGGAACTGCTTTTGACCCACTGAGTTCAGATTGAAATTGTGGAGACTGCAGTGTAGTGGATAGGTGCTGATACCCCAGATTTAACCCGACCCCCAAATTCCTTCTTGTGGCCGCCAATTTCTACTTTCTGGCCGCAATTTGCGGCCAGATGGGTAGGGTTTGGGTTAGGGTTTGGTCCTGTAGGTGTCTGCTAGTGTGTAGGGTTCTGTGATATATATATTTTTGTAAGTTTAGCTCTGTATAGAAATCTGGGAATAAATACCTGTTTTGCCGTTTTTCTAAACCTTCGCGACACGCGTGATACGTGAGTAGGTTTGGGGTTTCTGCGTATCGTGACGCGTCGGGGTAGTTTCAGGCGCGTGATCACACGTTTTAGCGTATCGCGCACACGCGCGATTGGTTTGCGACACGAGTTTCTAGTTGAACCGTAATATCGCGTTTCTGTGAAATTGAGCTTATGTGTGATATATGTTATGTGATTCTAGGTTCGCAGGCGAGTGAGACGTACGCTGCGAAGAAGGGCAAGCAAGTCGTCGGCTACACTTAGCGCGAGACTCCGGTGAGTAGATTTAACATCTACGGGGATATCGCCCGCATGGCGTTATGCGTCAGGGCTGATAGGACCTTATTATTATATGTTGCACTTACCTCATGTACTGTCATTGCATATTGCATTCCCTGCTGTGTGTATGCTTAGAATTGATAGAACACCGCACTATTACTAACGGTTCATGTTGCACGAGCACTGATCTGCATGCTACACACACACCGTTAGTAATTGCCATGACACACGCACTGTAGAACTGCCATATTATATTACTGTAGTTCATTTCATATATGATTCGATATGACTTTCATGGAAATTGGGAGCCGCATGATATCTTTAAAAACGGAAACTAATTTTAAAAGCGGTTTTCCCCCCTATACTTATATCATGGATTGATGCACATGGCACATCGCATTGGATTTATTTCTTGGTGTTGGATTCTCCTGTGATTTCTGGTTTTGAGGACCGTGGGATTTTTAAGAAAAGATGCACTATTTGAAAACCCGGTTCCTCGTAATATGATATTTTGGTGTGTCCACCACGCGTTTTCTCGGTGCTGAGACGTGTGCTTGAAACCCGATTCGAGGAGATGGATGATCCGTTTGCGGGTTCGTGGTGGACCCGGTATGGTTCCCCGGGGCGAGAAATGTTTTTCGTGGAGTAGACGATGAGCCTGGCAGGGTGGCGAGTACCTACCGGTGATTGGTTGGACCTGGCGGTTGTCCGGAGGATACCGACCAGAGTCGAGAGATGGATGCGGGATGATCCGTACTGCCGGGGCCGAGGGCCGACACCGCAGACGGAGCCCGTGGGCTGATCCGGACTGACGGAGCCCGATATATGATGATTTGCGTGTCGATGCTGGACACGAGTATTTGATGATGTTTTGGGTGCCGATGTTGGGCACTCGTGATTTCTCAGAGGTTTACAGGATTTGAGGGCCGATGGGTGTGCCGGCGCCTGAGTTATTTGGGATTTGGGTGCAGTTGTGGGCACCGATTGTTTTCCACGTTGATATTCCGTGTAGATGTTGTTTATCCCATGCTCAGCATTGATTACCATATACCTCATCCTGTAGTTATTTTACCTGATAGAGCATCTGCATGATTATCGCACATACTGCTTATCACGCATTGATTTTATCTGCTGGCATTTATTAGAGTAGCGCTGTACGTGCATGCTCGCGATTACCTTTATATGTTATCTCTATTCACGTGTTGGCAACTCACCCCCGTTGTGCCACAGTGTTTGCAGGTTGCCCTCAGCATAGTCGCGGCAGGCTGTCTTTTGCATCTTTTGGCTACAGATACCACCACAGTTGCAGTGAGAACTGTTTTGCATTTAGGTGGGTTGTGATATTCTGAGTACTTTTATTGTATCCCTTTTGTATCTAGTACTCTCCATCTACCATTTATGTACCGGACTTAGATACTGTGTGAGGACGATGATGTATATTTTGTATTCTGGTGTCGAGCTCGTAGGAGCCGACTGTTTTTATATGCAGTTTCTATTCTGTGATATCCACTTATTGTTTATTCTTCGCTACGGCGTCGTATATTACTCTTGTGATGTTGGTTTCCGCCGTTGGGCGTGATTGCTCCCGTTTGGGGATGTTTCATTTCATTACATTTCATTTCACTTATATCCTATTTTGTACCCGATCTCGGGGTTACTTTTACAAAGGAAATGCTGCCAAAATTATCCAAAGGATTAAGTAACTTTAAAAGGAACTTATTGAATTATTTAAGGTTTTTCTAAAAGCTTTAACTAAAAGTTTTCAACACTCACTATTTTTAAATGGTTTTGATTTCTGGGTTCGGCTTACTTAGTCGCGTTACGCCTGTAGACATAGCGTGGTTAAGTGCCGGTCACGAGTCGAAATACTTGGGTCGTGACAAAGTTGGTATCAGAGCGTAGGTTTTACCTTCGGAGTGTAGGATGACCCTGGTATGATGGAGTAGGTAGCTGCAGCAGGGTAGCGTAGCGTGTGTATGTTCCGCGGCATACTCACGACACGGTACTCCGCCTACGCGACCTTAGGACTTGTTGATTTAAATTCCTTCTTAAGTACATACATTCCTGCGATTCGATTTCCGTGTTCTTATCGAATCCTAATTTTCTTTCAGCCATTATGCCGCCAAAGACTACGAGGGCGCAGAGAGCGGCCGCGAGGGCCGAGATTCGAGTTGACTCGTCCGAGTCGAGGACTGATCCGGGCAGTACACCGGTTGTACCCGAGCAGGCTGTTCCTGCCGTGACAGATCAGATCGCCACGCTAGGGGCTGGTATGCAGGAGATGCGCCAGACGGTGGGATCTAGCATGCAGGAGATGCGCCAGATGATAGGATCGCTAGTTGAGACGCTTCGAGCGCAGCGACCAGAGGTAGCTCCACCCGTTCCGGAGACCGCGATGGTACCTACCGCACAGCCAGTTGCCCCTGCAGCCACGGAGGTGATTACAGTATCGCTATCAGAGTTCATGAGGCTGAAGCCTCCGGTCTTCACAGGCACTGATACAGCCGAGGACCCACAGTCTTTCATTGACAGGATGGCCCGGATATGTCGTTCCCTCAGATGCGCAGATACGAGATGGGTTGAGTTCGCGAGCTTTCGCCTGGAAAGTCTTGCGCAGAAGTGGTGTGATTCAGTTGAGAAGGGCAGAGCAGCAGGTCTTCCTCCTATGACCTGGACAGAGTTTGTGACAGTATTTCTAGCCCGTTTCCTTCCCCAGAGTGTTAGGGATGCCCGAGCACGCAGATTTGAGTCCTTGCGCCAGACGCCAGGGATGACAGTGGCAGAGTATGACGTGCTGTTTACAGAGCTAGCAGTCTATGCCCCATATTTAGTGGCTACCGAGGAGTTGCGAGTCAAGAGATTTGTTCGAGGCTTGCTTATACCACTGTTCCTCACGATCAGCGCGCAGCACTACGAGACCTATGCAGCAGCTGTAGACGCAGCCCTAGTAGTCGAGGAGCTCCTTGCTGAGACTTCGGTAGTTCCAGAGCCGAAGAGAGTTCGTACCAGTATATCCGCACGGAGGCAGTCATTCAGACGCCGCGACAGGTATCGTTCTGGTACGAGGAGTAGCAGAGATTTGGGACGAGGCCAAATGTATAGTTCGTATCCCCAGGAGAGTCAGCAGTTGCCGCGGGGTTGCTTTAGGTGCGACAGTCTACTTCACCTCGTTAGAGATTGTCCTGAGATACATCGGAGGGAGGCGGCAGCACCGCATGTTACCTTACCACCTTCACCACCCCAGAGGGCGTTGCCTGTTGTACCTACCGTTGCTCCGCGCCAGACTCATACACAGCGAGGTCGTGGGCGTGGAGGAGTTGCTCAGAGAGGACGGGATGACCAAGGCAGAGGGCAGTCAGTCGCAGGTGGTGGAAAGGCGCGGGTTTTTGCTTTGACGCATCAGGACGCGCAGGCGTCCAATGCAGTGGTTTCAGGTATCCTTCCTGTATGTACAGTTGATGCACACGTATTGTTCGATCCCGGATCCACGCACTCGTACGTATCCACACACTTCGTGCCGAATTTGGGTAGAGAGTCCGGTGTGCTTGATCAGCCGCTTATGGTGACCACTCCTGTGGGAGAGTCGTTTATAGCTAGGCACGTGTTCCGATCCTGTACCGTCTGTATTGGCGAGAGAGAGTTGCCTATCGACTTGATCCTTCTTGAGATGTTGGACTTCGACGTTCTTTTGGGCATGGATTGGTTAGCCACGTGCTATGCTTCTGTGGACTGCCGTGAGAAGACAGTTAGATTTTGTTTTCCCGGCGAGTCGGTTTTTTTTGTGTTGGGGGACCGTGGTGCCGCCCCTCACAGTGTGATTTCTTCTTTTCGCGCTGGACAGCTTTTGAGGAAGGGATGTCAGGGATTTCTCGCTTATGTTTGCAATGCTAGTGCTACACAGGTTCCATTGGATCAGGTTCCGGTTGTTAGCGAGTTCCCTGATGTGTTCCCTGACGAGCTTCCTGGGCTACCGCCCGAGCGCGACATTTCTTTCTGTATTGATTTGGTTCTTGGCACGGGGCCTGTTTCCATATCGCCTTATCGGATGGCCCCGGCGGAACTTCGAGAGTTGAAGGGTCAGTTGCAAGATTTGCTGGATAAGGGACTTGTTCGACCCAGTGTTTCTCCTTGGGGTGCTCCAGTCCTGTTCGTCAAGAAGAAGGACGGCAGTTTGCGTCTGTGTATCGACTACCGGCAGCTGAACAGGGTGACAGTGCGGAACAGGTATCCTTTGCCGCGCATCGACGATTTGTTCGACCAGCTTCAGGGGGCAGGGTACTTTTCGAGGATCGATTTACGATCGGGCTATCATCAGTTGCGGGTTCGACAGGAGGACATTCCCAGGACAGCTTTCCGTACGCGCTACGGCCATTATGAGTTTTTGGTGATGTCGTTCGGACTCACCAATACGCCAGCAGCCTTCATGGACTTGATGAACCGTATTTTCCGGCCATATTTGGATCTGTTCATTATAGTGTTCATTGACGATATCTTGGTGTATTCCCGGAGTAGTGAGGAGCACGAGCAGCACCTGCGGGTTACACTGCAGACTTTGAGGGAGCACCAGCTTTATGCGAAATTCTCCAAGTGTGCTTTTTGGCTGGACCGCGTAGACTTCTTGGGGCATGTGATTTCACGAGACGGTATATGTGTAGACCTGAGAAAGATCGAGGCCGTTCAGCGTTGGCCCAGACCCACATCGGTGACGGAGATTCGCAGCTTTTTGGGGTTGGCCGGTTACTACAGGCGATTTGTGCAGGACTTCTCCAGTATTGCTACCCCTTTGACCGGGTTGACCCGGAAGGGAGTCCCTTTCGATTGGACGGAGGAGTGCGAGCACAGTTTTCAGCAGTTGCGGACTCAGCTGACGACGGCACCGGTGTTATCATTACCTTCAGGCTCAGGCGGGTTTGTGGTCTATTATGATGCCTCTCGAGTGGGGCTAGGATGCGTTTTGAATAAGCACGATAGGGTGATCGTGTATGCTTCATGACAATTGAAGAAACATGAACAAAACTACCCCACTCATGACTTGGAGATGGCTGCAGTGGTCTTTGCACTTAAGATCTGGCGAAATTACCTATACGACGAGTCGTGCCAGATATTCATGGACCACAAGAGTCTAAAATATATATTTCAGCAGCGGGACCTGAACCTTAGACAGCGCCGATGGATGGAGTTAGTGAAGGATTATGACTGCGAGATCCTGTACCACCCGGGCAAGGCGAATGTAGTGGCGGATGCGTTGAGCAGGAGGCCCGGGGGTAGTCTATCGTATTTGAGCACGGTACGGGGACAGTCGTCGGCAGATTGGCAGATATTATGCGACAGCCGAGTACAGTTCGAGTTCACGCCGATTGGAGGACAGATCGCGCATGTTCGTGCACGCCCACAGTTACTTGGCCGCATACATGAGGCACAACGCAGTGATGACCGATGTTCGGAGATCATGGCACAGATTGGACAGGGCAGATTTTCCGAGTTCGTGATCGATGATCAGGGGGTACTACGATTTGGAGTTAGACTGTGCGTACCAGATGCTGAGGGACTGCGGCGCAAGATTCTTAAGGAGGCACATCGATCGGTGTACAGCGTCCATCCCGGTTCCACCAAGATGTATCATGATTTGAGAGATGTTTATTGGTGGGACGGAATGAAGAGGGACATCGCAGATTTCGTGTCGAGATGCCTGACTTGTCAGCAAGTCAAGGCTGAGCACCAGAGGCCCGCGGGAGAGCTACAGCCGTTACCCATTCCGGAGTGGAAATGGGAACAAATTTCGATGGATTTCGTTGTGGGTCTACCCAGGACTAGTCGAGGGTATGACTCCATCTGGGTGATCATGGATCATTTGACGAAGGAGGCTCACTTCTTACCAGTGAAGACGACTTTCGGATTTACTCAGTATGCCCAGATCTACATCGACGAGATTGTGCGACTACACGGAGTCCCGACATGTATTGTGTCCGACAGAGGCACCCAGTTTACCAGCCGATTATGGCAGATGCTTCAGGAGGCTTTGGGCACTCGCTTGAGTTTCAGTACAGCATTTCATCTGCAGACTGACGGACAGTCAGAGCGGACGATTCAGACTCTCGAGGACATGCTCAGAGCGTGTGTATTAGATTTCGGAGGTAGCTGGGATCATCACTTACCCTTGGTAGAGTTCTCCTACAATAACAGCTACCAGGAGACCATTCAGATGGCACCGTTTGAGGCTCTCTATGGGAGGAGATGCAGATCGCCCGCCTGTTGGACAGAGCTCAGTGAGGGCAGTATCTTAGGACCACAGATTGTTGAGGAGACGACCGCGAAGATCCAGTTGATTCGCGATAGGATGAGAGCAGCGCAGAGTAGGCAGAGATCTTATGCGGACCGTCGGCGGCGCAGGCTTGAGTTTTCTGTTGGTGATCATGTTTTCTTGAGGGTCTCCCCTATGAAAGGTATGATGAGGTTTGGGAAGAAGGGGAAGCTCAGTCCCAGATATGTGGGCCCCTTCGAGATCCTCGAGCGTGTTGGTGCAGTAGCATACCGATTAGCCCTTCCGCCCAGTTTTCCAGATGTGCACCCCGTATTTCACGTTTCGATGCTCCGTAGATATCTTCATGATCCTTCGCATGCGATTCAGCACCCGACGATCCAGCTGGAGCGCGACCTTTCCTATGCAGAGCAGCCGGTGATGATCTTGGATCGACAAGTGAAGAAATTGAGATCGAAGGACATCTCATCAGTTAAGGTACTTTGGCGTTGTCAGAACCGTGAGGAGGTCACTTGGGAGACCGAAAGCGAGATGATGAAGACGTATCCCCATCTTTTCAAAGGTACGTGTAGTTAGATTTTTGAAATTCGGGGACGAATTTCTTTAAGGGGGAGAGATTGTAACACCTTAGGATATGTTTAGTGAATAATTATATTTAAATAATGGTTTTTAACAAAAAGTTTACCAAATTGTGTTTTAAATATTTTTCCTAATTTAATAAATATTTTTCCAAAATTTTCCTAGGCTTGCACACACATGTGCATGTAAACTAGGGTTTGTAAAATGAGTTTTACCATGATGGGTGACCATGGTGGGTTAATCATGGGATTAAGTCTTTTGGGTTTAAATTAAGTTAATTAGTTAAGTAATAGTTACTTTAATTTGAATTGTTAGGGTGTTGACTTGTGTGAGAGAGAGAGAGTGCATCATGGCTTAAGCCATGCTTGCAATCATGAAGAGAGAGAGAGAGAGAGGGGTTGACAT
Organism: Agapanthus africanus; assembly: GCA_030015575.1. Lineage (NCBI taxonomy): Eukaryota > Viridiplantae > Streptophyta > Magnoliopsida > Asparagales > Amaryllidaceae > Agapanthus > Agapanthus africanus. The sequence continues at coordinate 207,008,196 of JASDDO010000022.1, forward strand.
TGGGTGATGATTGTTTTTCTCCTCTCATTTGTTTTTGTTTTCTCTCAACCTCACTCTCACACACACACACACACACACTTACCTATCAGCTGAGGCCAGCATCCACAGCAACAGCAGCAAGCTTCACAGCAACAGCAGCAACAGAGATCAGCAGCAACAGCAACAGCACCAGTAGCAGCAGCTAGCAGTAGCAACTGCCACAACTTCGACCACAGCCTTTTCCCTTCATTTCTTCTTCTTCCTCCAGCTCCCTAGGGTCAAGTGTGTGGTATATTTCCTAAACTTACTCCCTAGTTTGCGTGGTTTGAGTAGTTTTGCATCGGTTAGTGGTTTTTAGTGCGATATGAGGTGTTTAGTGGGAACCTTGTGCTAGTGTGGTGTGAATTGGTTTCAGTAGGTTGTTAGTGGGTTGTTGAGACCATATTAACCTAGTTTAACCCCAATTGCACTAAAATACCACCAGTTTCCTTAATTGATGCAAATTCATCGTATTTGTGCAAAACTGAGTTTTCTGGAACTGCTTTTGACCCGCTGAGTTCAGATTGAAATTATGGAGACTGCAGTGTAGTGGATAGGTGCTGATACCCCAGATTTAACCCGACCCCTAAATTCCTTCTTGTGGCCGCCAATTTCTTCTTTCTGGCCGCAATTTGTGGCCAGATGGGTAGGGTTTGGTCCTGTAGGTGTCTGCTAGTGTGTAGGGTTCTGTGATATATATATTTTTGTAAGTTTAGCTCTGTATAGAAATCTGGGACCAAATACCTGTTTTGCCGTTTTTCTAAACCTTCGCGACACGCGTGATACGTGAGTAGGTTTGGGGTTTCTGCGTATCGCGACGCGTCGGGGTAGTTTCAGGCGCGTGATCACACGTTTTAGCGTATCGCGCACACGCGCGATTGGTTTGCGACACGAGTTTCTAGTTGAACCGTAATATCGCGTTTCTATGAAATTGAGTTTATGTGTGATATATGTTATGTGATTCTAGGTTCGCAGGCGAGTGAGACGGACGCTGCGAAGAAGGGCAAGCAAGTCGTCGGCTACACTTAGCGCGAGACTCCGGTGAGTAGATTTAACATCTACGAGGATATCGCCCACATGGCGTTATGCGTCAGGGCTGATAGGACCTTAATATTATATGTTGCACTTACCTCATGTACTGTCATTGCATATTGCATTCCCTGCTGTGTGTATGCTTAGAATTGATAGAACACCGCACTATTACTAACGGTTCATGTTGCACGAGCACTGATCTGCATGCTACACACACACCGTTAGTAATTGCCATGACACACTCACTTTAGAACTGCCATGATTATATTGCTGTAGTTCATTTCATATATGATTCGATATGACTTTCATGAAAATTGGGAGCCGCATGATATCTTTAAAAACGAAAACTAATTTTAAAAGCGGTTTTCCGCCCTATACCTATATCATGGATTGATGTACATGGCACATCGCATTGGATTTATTTCTTGGTGTTGGATTCTCATGTGATTTCTGGTTTTGAGGACCGTGGGATTTTTAAGAAAAGATGCACTATTTGAAAACCCGGTTCCTCGTAATATGATATTTTGGTGCGTCCACCACGCGTTTTCTCGGTGCTGAGACGTGTGCTTGAAACCCGATTCGAGAAGATGGATGATCCGTTTGCGGGTTCGTGGTGGACCCGGTATGGTTCCCCGGGGCGAGAAATGTTTTTCATGGAGTAGACGAGGTGGCGAGTACCTACCGGTGATTGGTTGGACCTGGCGGTTGTCCGGAGGATACCGACCAGAGTCGAGAGATGGATGCGGGATGATCCGTACTGCCGGGGCCAAGGGCCGACACCACAGACGGAGCCCGTGGGCTGATCCGGACTGACGGAGCCCGATATATGATGATTTGCGTGTCGATGCTGGACACGAGTATTTGATGATGTTTTGGGTGCCGATGTTGGGCACTCATGATTTCTCAGAGGTTTACAGGATTTGAGGGCCGATGGGTGTGCCGGCGCCTGAGTTATTTGGGATTTGGGTGCAGTTGTGGGCACCGATTGTTTTCCACGTTGATATTCCGTGTAGATGTTGTTTATCCCATGCTCAGCATTGATTACCATATACCTCATCCTGTAGTTATTTTACCTGATAGAGCATCTGCATGATTATCGCACATACTGCTTATCACGCATTGATTTTATCTGCTGGCATTTATTAGAGTAGCGCTGTACGTGCTTGCTCGCGATTACCTTTATATGTTATCTCTATTCACGAGTTGGCAACTCACCCTAGTTGTGCCACAGTGTTTGCAGGTTGCCCTCAGCATAGTCGCGGCATGCTGTCTTTTGCATCTTTTGGCTACAGATACCACCACAGTTGCAGTGAGAGCTGTTTTGCATTTAGGTGGGTTGTGGTATTCTGAGTACTTTTATTGTATCCCTTTTGTATCTAGTACTCTCCATCTACCATTTATGTACTGGACTTAGATACTGTGTGAGGACGATGATGTATATTTTGTATTCTGGTGTCGAGCTCGTAGGAGCCGACTGTTTTTATATGCAGTTTCTATTCTGTGATGTCCACTTATTGTTTATTCTTCGCTACGGCGTCGTATATTACTCTTGTGATGTTGGTTTCCGCCGTTAGGCGTGATTGCTCCCGTTTGGGGATGTTTCATTTCATTACATTTCATTTCACTTATATCCTGTTTTGTACCCGATCTCAGGGTTACTTTTACAAAGGAAATGCTGCCAAAATTATCCAAAGGATTAAGTAACTTTAAAAGGAACTTATTGAATTATTTAAGGTTTTTCTAAAAGCTTTAACTAAAAGTTTTCAACACTCACTATTTTTAAATGGTTTTGATTTCTGGGTTCGGCTTACTTAGTCGCGTTACGCCTGTAGACGTAGCGTGGTTAAGTGCCGGTCACGAGTCGAAATACTTGGGTCGTGACACCGTGATAGACTTCGTACAGGTAGCAGAGACTCAGGGCGAGGTCAGATGTTTAGCTCTTATCCCCATGAGGGTCAGCAGTCGTCGCGTGGATGCTTTGGGTGTGGTAGTCCTCGTCACCGCATCAGAGATTGTACCGAGATACGCCGGAGGGAGGCAGCAGTACCACATGTCACACTTCCACCTTCTCCACCCCAGAGGGCATTGCCTATTGTACCTACTGTTGCTCCGCGTCAGACTCATGCACAGAGAGGCCGTAGTAGCGAAGGGTTTACTCATAGAGGACGAAATGGCCGAGGCAGAGGACAGCCAGCTGCCGGCAGAGTACAGCCAGTTGCTAGTAGGGGACCGCCAATCGCAGGTGGAGGACAGGCACTGGTTTTCGTGTTGACGCATCAGGACACGCAGGCGTCCAATGCCATGGTTTCAGGTACCCTATCAGTATGTTCTGTTGACGCACACGTGTTGTTTGATCCCAGATCCATGCACTCGTACGTTTCCACACACTTCGTGCCGAGTTTGGGTAGAGAGTCCGGTTTGCTTGATCAGCCGCTTGTTGTGACCACTCCTGTGGGCGAGTCGTTTGTTGCTAGACACGTGTTTCGATCCTGTGTTGTCCGTATTGGCGAGAGAGAGTTGCCTGTCGACTTGATCTTTCTTGAGATGTTGGACTTTGACGTTCTTTTGGGCATGGATTGGTTAGCCACGTGCTATGCGTTTGTGGACTTCCGCGAGAAGGCAGTTAGATTTTGTTTTTCTGGCGAGTCGGCTTTTGTTGTGCATGGGGACCGTGGTGCCGCCCCTCATAGTTTGATTTCTTCTTTTCGTGCTGGACAGCTGTTGAGGAAGGGATGTCAGGGATTTCTAGCCTATGTTTGCGATACTAGAGCTACGGATGTTCCGTTGGACCAGGTTCCGATTGTTTGTGAGTTCCCTGATGTTTTCCCTGACGAGCTTCCTGGGCTACCGCCTGAGCGCGATATTGCTTTCTGTATTGATTTGATTTCCGGCACGGGGCCTATTTTTATACCGCCTTATCGGATGGCCCCGGCGGAGCTTAGAGAGTTGAAAGGTCGGTTGCAAGATTTGCTTGACAAGGGACTTATTCGACCCAGTGTTTCTCCTTGGGGTGCTCTGGTTCTGTTTGTCAAGAAGAAGGACGGCAGTATGCATTTGTGTATCGACTACCGCCAGCTGAACAGGGTTACCGTGCGGAACAGATATCCTTTGCCATGCATCGACGACATGTTTGACCAGCTTTAGGGGGCAGGATATTTTTCGAGGATCGACTTGCGATCAGGATACCATCAGCTGCGGGTTCGACAGGAAGATATACCGAGGACAGCTTTCCGCACGTGCTATAGCCATTATGAGTTTTTGGTGATGTCGTTCGGACTCACCAACGCCCCAGCAGCATTTATGGACTTGATGAACCGTATTTTCTGGCCGTATCTTGATTTGTTTATCATCGAATTCATTGACGATATTTTGGTGTATTCCCGGAGCCGAGAGGAGCACGAGCAGCACCTGCGGATCACACTGCAGACTTTCAGGGAGCACCGGCTATTCACAAAATTCTCCAAGTGCGCATTCTGGCTTGACAGCGTAGACTTCTTGGGTCACGTGATTACACGAGATGGTATATGTGTGGACTCGAGGAAGATCGAGGCCATTCAGAGTTGGCCCAGACCCGCATCAGTTACGGAGATCCGCAGCTTTCTAGGACTGGCCGGCTACTACAGGCGATTTATGTAGGACTTCTCCCGTATTGCTGCACCTTTGACCGGGTTGACCCGGAAGGGAGTTCCTTTCGATTGGACAGAGGAGTGCGAGCATAGCTTTCAGCAGCTACGGACTTGTTTGACTATGGCGCCGGTGTTATCGTTGCCTTCAGGATCAGGCGGATTTGTAGTCTATTGTGATGCTTCTCGAGTGGGGCTAGGGTGCGTATTGATGCAGCATGACAGGGTGATCGGGTATGCTTCACTGCAGTTGAAGAGACATGAACAGAACTACCCTACTCACGATTTGGGGATGGCTGTAGTGGTTTTTGCACTCAAGGTCTGGCGACATTACCTATACAGCGAGTCGTGCCAGATATTCACAGATCACAAGAGCTTAAAGTATATATTTCAGCAGCGAGACCTGAATCTCCGACAGCACCGTTGGATGGAACTAGTGAGGACTACGATTGCAAGATCTTGTATCACCCGGGCAAGGCGAATGTAATGGAAGATGCCTTGAGTAGGAGGTCCGGGGGTAGTCTATCTTGTTTGAGCCCAGTGCAGAGGCAGTTGTCGGCAGATTGGCAGATCTTATGCGACAGTCGAGTGCAGTTCAAGTTCATGCCGATCTGGAGACAGCTTGCGCATGTTTGTGCACGCCCACAGTTGCTTGACCATATACATGAGGCACAATACAGTGATGACCGTTGCTCAGAGATCATGGCACAGATTAGACATGGTAGATTTTCCGAGTTCGAGGTCGATGATCAGGGGATACTGCGATTTAGGACTAGACTATGTGTACCAGATGCTGAGGGACTGCGGCGTAAGATTCTTGAGAAGGCACATCGATCGGTGTATAGTGTTCATCCGGGTTCCACCAAGATGTACCATGATTTGAGAGATGTTTACTGGTAGGACGGAATGAAGAGGGACATCACAAACTTCATGTCGAGGTGCCTGACTTGTCAGTAAGTCAAGGCCGAGCACCAGAGCTACAGCCGTTACCCATTCCGGAGTGGAAATGGGAGCAGATTTCGATGGACTTCATTATGGGTCTACCCATGACTAGACGAGGGTATGACTCCATTTAGGTGATCATGGATCGTTTGACGAAAGCGGTTCACTTCCTGCCAGTGAAGACGACTTTCGGATTTGCTCAGTATGCCCAGATTTACATCGACGAGATAGTACGACTGCATGGAGTCCCGACATGTATCTTGTCCGACCGAGGCACCCAGTTTACCAGCCGACTATGGCAGAGGCTTCAGGAGGCCTTGGGCACCCACTTGAGTTTCAGCACAGCATTTCATCGGCAGACCGACGGCCAGTCAGAGCGGACTATTCAGACTCTCGAGGACATGCTCTGAGCGTGCGTTTTAGACTTTGGTGGTAGCTGGGATCATCATTTACCCTTGGTGGAGTTCTCCTACAATAATAGTTTTTAGGATACTATTCAGATGGCACCTTTCGAGGCCTTGTATGGGAGGATATGTAGATCGCCTGTCTGTTGGACAGAGCTCAGTAAGAGCAGTGTTTTGGGGTCACAGATCGTACAGGAGATGACCGAGAAGATACAGCTGATTCGAGATAGGATGAGGACCGCTCAGAGCAGGAAAAGATCGTATGCTGACAGACGCCGCCGCAGATTAGAGTTCGCAGTTGGCGATCACATTTTTCTGAGGGTCGCTCCGATGAAGAGAGTGATGAGGTTTGGATGGAAGGGGAAGCTTAGCCCCAGATTCATAGGTCCCTTCGAGATCCTCGAGCGTATGGGCGCAGTAGCACATCGTTTGACTCTTCCACCCGACTTCCCAGATGTTCACCCCGCATTCCACGTGTCGATGCTTCGCAGATACCTACATGACCCTTCGCACATGATTGAACATCAGACCGTTCAGCTCGAGCGCGATCTTTCGTTCACCGAGCAGCCATTCGTGATATTGGACCGGCAGGTGATGAAACTTAGATCGAAGGTCTTGCCATCATTGAAGGTGCTTTGGCGCAGCCCGAATGGTGAAGAAATCACTTGTGAGGCCGAAGGCGAGATGCGGAAGAAATTCCCTCATCTCTTTGAAGGTACGCGTAGCTATATATTTTAAATTCGGGGACGAATTTCTTTAAGGGGGGAAGATTGTAACACCTTAGGATGTGATTAATGGCTAATTATACTTTAATATATGGTTTTTAATAAAAAGTTTACCAAATCGATTTTCAAATATTTTATCAAAATTAATGAATATTTTATTAGAATTTATTTAGCCTTGCACACACATGTGCATGTAAATTAGTGTTAAAATTAGGGTTAAACCATGTTTAGCAACCATGGTGGATTAACCCATTTTCCTTAAGTATATTTTGTTTTTCATTAAGTGTGTGTTTCTTTTTTTTAAAATGGTAAATGATTTGAATTGTTGTGGTTGACTTGGAGAGAGAGAGAGAGAGGATAGGCATCAAGGCATGAGCCCATGCTTGCATTAATTGAGAGAGAGAGAAAGAGAGGGGTTGACTCTTGTGCTCTCATTTTTTTTGCCACTCATTTCTCACAACTCTCTCACTCATACACACACACAAACACAACAACAGCAGCAGCAGAAGCAGCAGCTCCAGCAACACCAGCAGCAGCAGCAGCATAACAGTAGCAGCAGGCAGCAGCAGCTCCTTCCCTTCTTCTCCTCCTCCCCCTTCCTGCATCGTAGGGTCAAGTGAGGTATAATTTCTGAACTCAATTCCCTTTTGCTAAGCTTATGTGTAGAATTAGCATCGGTTAGTGTTGAAAGTAAGATTTAGTGCTAGAAATGGTGTTTTGTATGAAGTTGTGGCCAAGTGATGATTTTACTGGTTAGCCTAGCCTAATTAAGTGTTATTAAGGCCACTTAAACCTAGCTTCAACCCAGATTTTTCCAAAATACCCTAGGTTTTCATTTAGTGCAAAAATTAACGTTTTAAAGCAAACTTTGGCCTTTCTGTGATCTGCTGTTGACCCAGTGGTTTCAGATAAAATCTAAGTTAACTGTGGCATACTTGATAGACCTTGATCACACCACCAGAGAACGAGACCCCCTACCCAACTTTTGGTCGCCAGTTTATTCGATCTGGCCGCAATTTGCGGCCAGACAGGGGACTTAGGGGTTAGGGTTTTGGCTAGAGGAGTCTGCTATATTTTTAGGGTCTGTGGTATGTGCAATTTTGTAAGTTTTCACCTGAGCTAGAATCTGGAGCGTAGTTTCGTTTTTCCAATACGTTTTGTTTGCGCGACACGTGTGATACGTTAGTGGGTTCTGCGTTCCAGCGTATCGCGTGTCGAGATAGTTTTAGCTGCGTATACACACGTTTTAGCGTATCGAACACACACGCGTATAGTTCGCGACGCGAGTTTCTTGTTTGATTTCGATATCGCGTTTTGCGATGTTTGATTATGTGGATTCTCTATGTGAATTCTAGGTTCGCAGGCGGGTACGTCGGACGCCGCAAAGAAAGGGAAGCAAGTGGTCGACTACACTTAGCACGAGACCAGGTGAGTAGATTTAACATCTACGGGGAAATCACCCGTATGGCGTTAAGCGTCACGGTGTGATAGGATATTTAGCCGTAGATGTTTATATGTATTATTGTAGCATACCTTCCTTGTTGCATATAGAATTGGTAGTTATAGAACACTGCACTATCACTAACGGTTCAAGCTGCACGAGTACTATTTGTATGTTACACTCACACCGTTAGTGATTGCCATGACACTCGCACTATAGGATTGCTACGAATTATATATCATCCTGATTACCGCACCATTGATGATTGTTATTACTTGTCGCAGATGGGTATATACATATATTGATATCTTCATACTTGCGCATATGCACACTGTATATTCATACCAGTGCACACATATATTGATATCTTCATACTTACGCACATGCATACTGTATATTCATACCTGTGCGCACATATATTGAAATCTTCATACTTGCGCACATGCACACTGTATATTCATACTAGTGCTACACTCATATTCGCGTATATATCCATTTGCACATCCATACCTACATACATACACATGTCACATACATGGATGATATTGATTTGATTTCATGAAAATAGGGACCGCATGAGATATTTTCAAAACTGGATTCTTTTAAAAGAGCGGTTTTCCCTTTTTACTCATAGTGTCATACGACACATTGCATGGATTTACGCATTGAGTTTGGATTTATGGGATTTCTGGATTTGAGAACCGTGGTATTATTTTAAGAAATACTCACTGTTTTAAAAACCCGGTTTCTCTTGATATGATATTTCAGTGCGTCCACAATGAGTTTTCTCGGTTCCAGAGAGCTTGTGTGAGTATACCCGATTCGAGGAGTGGTAGTCACCGATTGCGGGTACATGGTGGACCCGGTATGGTACCCCGGGGAGAGAACGGATCGCTGTACAGTAGACGGTGAGCCTGGCAGAGGGACTACTACCTACCGGCGATTGGTTGGACCTGGCAGTTATCCGTAGGATACCGACCGGAGTCGATAGATGGATACGGGACGACACGTACTGCCAGGGCCAAGGGCCGATTCCGCAGACGGAGCCCGTGGGCCGATCCGGACTGACGGAGCCCGATATTTGCGGATTTGCGTGTCGATACTAGACACGATTATTTTATGATATTTTAAGTGCCGATGTTGGGCACTCACGATTCTACGAGATTTACAGGATTTGAGGGCCGATTGGAGTGACGGCACCTGTGTTTTACTGGGATTTGGGTGTATTGATGGAAACCGGTTATTTTTCACGTTGACATTCCGTGTAGATGTTATTTATTCCCATGCTCAGCATTCAATGCTATATATCTCATCCTGTATTTGTAGTACTTGATAGAGTACACTTGCTATGCACGATTATTGCATATCCTGCGCATCCTATATAGATGTTATTAGATTGCATTTGCTATGCACGATTATTGCATACCCTGCTCATCATATAGAGATGTTATTAGCTCGCACTTATTGTATGATTATTGCGCATCCAGCTCATCATATAGATGTTATCTGTTGGCATAGGTTAGAGTATCGCAGCACGTGCATACTCGCGATTACCTTTATATGTTATCTACTATTCACGAGTTGGCAACTCACCCCCGTTGTGCCACAGTGTTTGTAGGTTGCCCCTCAGAGTAGTCGCGGCAGGCTGATTTTCTTGTATCTTTTGATACAGATACCATTGCAGTTGGCGCGTGAGCCTTTTTGCTGATAGGTGGGTTATGCGGTATCTGTTTATTGTTTCCAGTTGTATACACCATTGTATCTAGTACTCTCCATCTACTACTTATGTATTGACTTAGAGACCAGTTGTGAGGACGATGTATATTCTTTGTACTCTGGTGTCGAGCTCGTTGTGAGCCGATTTTATTTATGCAGTTTTATATTTCATGTTGTCTTCACTTATTTTTGCTCATTCTTCGCTACGGCGTCGTATATTATTATCGTGGTGATTGTTTCCGCCGTTGGGCGTGATTGCTCCCATTTGGGATGCTTTATTTCTATTGTTTATCATTTTACTCATATATTGTCTTGTACCCGATTTCGGGGCTAGTTCTTACAAAGGAAATGCTGCCAAAATTTTTAAGACAATAACTTGAACTTTAAAGAATTTTACTAAATTACTTAAGGTTTTCTAAACGTTTTAACAAATGTTTCTAATAAATGTTTTAACACTCAATACTTTTAATGGTTTTGATTTCTGGATTTCGGCTTACTTAGTCGCGTTACGCCTGTAGACGTTATGTGGTTAAGTGCCGGTCACGGGCCAAACTTTGGGTCGTGACAACAAAGGTTGTAATCCCTAACTCTTAGATGTTAAAGTGTTAACATGCTAGTATTGTTTGATTCTCTAGTTAATGATCTAGGTTTAGGGTTACCTATAATGGAAAAATTTGAAATTGGCATGTGAGATGCCACCCAAAACCTTGCTGCCGTTGTAGGTATCCCAACAGTGGTATCAGAGCCTAGCTAGAGAATTAGACGGATAAGTGTAGGATTACGAAACCGAAACAACTCCGAAACACCCGATGCAAAACCCTAGTTTTTGTCGAATTATTTCTGGGTTCAAATTTTTTTTCAAACAGTTGCAGAATGTTGTATGAGATACAATATGAACACACTCCAAAACCCAACCCCCCCCGCTCGGAATTTGGCCGGCCAGAAGGCCAATAAATCCGGCCTGCTCGGATTTCTAGGGGCTCTAGGGTTTGTGTTTTGGGTGGTGTTCTCATCTCTAGGGTTTGGTACTTCAGGTGTTGTTTGTTTTTGCTTAAATTTTATGTGATGTTAATTTACTGTATTAACTAATTCGGAGTGTTTCGTATTCGGATTTCTAGTTTTGTTTCGGTTTGTTTAGACAGTGTTAAAAAGTTCGAACGGATATCAATAACTCACTTTTTCCCCTGTTGGAAAATTTCCAAGTGTTGGATTTTTCCTTAGTTAAAGAACATTAAAATATCGTGCAAGTAACGCGGTGGACCCTCTAGAAGAACGAAAACCTTAACTCGATTATGTGACCGTCAGAACCGTCTCTAAACCATAGGGTTTGTGGTAGTTCGGCGTTGCCACATGTGAGGCGTTGGTTTGACCCTTCTACTGCTGGACCATTGGTACTGTGGCATGTGATGGATGCTTTTAAACAAAGTTCAAGTGTTGAGAATTTAGGGAAATTTTAGGAGTTTGTTGATTCGATCGGAATGTTTAACGTTGTCTAACTTTATTCTGTAAGATGATACAATATTTGGAATCCACATGTAGTTATGAGATAACTAGTTTGAATTTTATAAATCTAGCTTTTTAGTCTCATTTTGATCGGTTGCCACGGGATTTTGATGCGATCAAAAGTCTGTCGCAATCACATAGCGTACGCGGATACTCGCCGGGTAAACTTAATAGATTGCCACGCCCAATAGCCCCGACCAAGTGACTGTAGGTGAACCCCGTTGCTAAAAGCATTCGTTCGGGTGCTCGCGGCAGTGGTGTTCCGCCTTAGTGCACTTTGTCGATGGCATCGGGGGGTGCGGCCGTCTACTAAAGTTTCCGACGAGCATTCGATCAGGATGTCGGGAATCTTGTTGAATTGCCCGACTAGATATTGAAAAGTGTTTTCGAGATCGATACTAAAATGCGGGGTTTATAATTGTTAGGCATGCGATGTCTAAGGAATTCATTTGGTTAGGCATGCGATGTCTAAGGTGGTTGCGGATTCCAACTGTTGTAGTTTTTCACTTTCTTTTCTACGACCGTAAGTGTAATATGTGGTGTATCGCCGGTTTCGTTGCTATACATCAACGACAATTGGGATACGCATATTTACTTACGTTGATGACATGTGATGTTATGTGTTGCTGTGATATGTTATATTGGATCGTCGTGTTTTGAATAGCCGGGGTTTTATGTGAGATGAGAGTTTTTTCATTTTCATTCATGTAAAATTCATTGTATGTAATATTCTTTTATTAGGGCACTTCCGGGTTGAGGATGCTATCGCCATTGTATATTATTTACTTTTCCGCATTCGGATAAACCCAAGGCGGGGAGCACAAGTAACTTGTTTTAGGGTCCAATGGGAGACCATCTCGAGGAGTCGAGACCGGGTGTCCTAACTCTAGAATTGGTAGGGTTGCTTGCCACTCTCATAGGGGTCTAGGGGTGTGGGATTGGCTATTCATCGCGACCGTGGAATCCGTGTTTTATACAGGTTCGTAATAAAATACGGACCTCCTAGTATATTGATTGATTCGAAAGAGTGTTTTTGTAGTTTAACCGCAATCAATAACGGTGTCGCGCGTAGCTAGACCGAGATGAGTACGGGTCGTCCTCAGGGAAACGTTGAACCTTTTATTCTTACTTTAGATGTGTTGAGAAAGAGAGGAGGAATAAAGAATTTTGTGAAAAGTTTCTAGATCTACTTTAAATAAGAATGTTAAATATAGATCTAGATTATTTTAGAGATTTAAATAATATAATAATAGGGCTTGTAGGGTTCGTTAGGATTTAGTAGTTATGGAAGATTAATTAAAAGTTACCCTTTTTATCCATTAATAGATTTAGAACTAGAACGACGGTGATGCGTGTAGATTAGGGTTTCTGGAGGGAAAAGGAATCCCACTCTTAACCCTTATCTCGACACGGAACCCCGTTCATTATCTAGTCCTTACCAAAACAATCATTAATCTAATCTCTAATCGCGGTCGGAACTAGCAAGAAATTGCTAGCGCGCCCGATTAGGATGTTAATGATTATTTTGATAAAGTTCCTAAACTTTATAGGACTTAAAAAGGGTTTAATTATTTTCATCACCCATTAACCTACCCTAATCCTACGAACCCTAACAAGCGGAGAATTACTCGCGCATGTTGGGAGAAAAAGAGATGGAGAGAAGTTGCATAATTAAACTACGAAGAAATAGAATAAGAAAAAGAACTACCTTTATTAATCAACAAGATCAAGTACACTTTGATTCCTTAGAAAATGATTACAAAAACCTAGTTTGCTTCTCGATCTCTTCCAAGGAGGTAGATGAACCGTTGATGATCAGTCTGGATGCGTGAGCCGTCTTGGACTTCGTGATCGCGTCGACTTGATGATTTTTCCAAGAGGCTCTCGGTCTTTATTTATAGCCCCAAAGGCAGAAATTTAGTTTCCAAAGTTGGAAACTAATAGTAAAGATTCTCCCACAAATTTCTGAGCTCCTAAATCCCCTACATTGCCGCGGATCCGCGGCCCAAGGGTGGGTATGGCCGCGGATCCGCGGCCATATGATCTGATCCCTTGATCAAATCTCTGTGGGTTGCTCCTTGTGATATGTGGTGCTCTCTGGTACCTTTGGATCTTTGAAATCTTCTCGTAGTCACTGCCAGACTTGGTCTCCAAGTTTTGATTCTTAATTTGGCAAGATTTCTTCAACAAATTGATTTGTTTGTTAAATCCTTCATAACAACTTGGAAATATTCTGCACAACAACTCAAATAAGATTTTAGTAGACTTTGTTCTACTAGGATTAGACCAATAATATTATTTGCATATATTTTCCTACCAAATGATAATTAACATATATTAACACTTGGAAAATAATGTTTTTACACATAAACCCTTATATGTATAATATATTATAATATAGTCCTTTTTTAATATAAAAATGGTAGGAAAAATCTAATACAAATGTGCAGTTTTATCAACTGAACAAATACCCCCAAACTTATCTTTGATCGTCCCGAGCAAACTAGTTTATTCAAGAGGAGAAAAAGAAAGGAGAAAACTAAGCACACTTTCGTAGGCAGACACGATTGCACTGAGCACGTGCAACAAGCCGTTAAACCTCTAGGTGTCCCTAGTAGGAGGAGTGTTGTCTCCTGAGGGTTTTCAGCGGATTACACCCACAAAATCCTATAACAAAAGAAAGATGGTGAAATTTACATATAAAGATAAGAACCATAAAAGAAATACTTTGAAAAGAAGAGTTTCCAACTATACTAGCTTTTCAGTTGCCATGAGCCCTATCTTAATAGTCATGAAAAAATGTTAGAAATCACATCATCCCTCAATAAAACATCGTCTTTATTCTTCATTCCTACCTTTCATCCAAACATTGATCATATAACCACACGTGTGTGTAAAGAACATCCCTACACTCGGAGAATTCAATTCAAGCTATCATACTCTTGTCCATCTACCTCAGTACTTTTTAATTTTATGAATACTAAGATTCGCTCACACATTTTCATGCGACCGTTAATACTTCTTGAGGTACTAACCAACCGATTACTCCTGTGCTTGCTGATTAGGTGATAATATTTTCCTCGTCTTGCACCACCTAAGGCTTAGCAGTGACTCCCAGACCAGTTGGCCTTAGGGCACTAGGTGAAGAGGCACCCTCGCTATATTTTTTTATTGCTGCCTTGGCGATAACAAAACCAGTGTTCATTTTTTTCTTTTCACCATTTTTATATTTTCTTCATTTTTTTCACTTCCTTCTTAGTTTGGCTTTTAGACAAGAGCATTTCAAGGTATCCTCTACTATCCCGAGTTTCAAGACGTGTGTAGGTGCATATTGTAGGGTATCAACATTCAAATGTTCGGCTTCCAGAATATAAACTATTTTTCAGACTTATTTTTATCCTTAGATTAGTGACTTCCTTCATCTTACTAACCCTTGGGACAACAGCTCATAACTACTTATTACAAGTTCGTTTAAGAAACTTCTAATTTTTTAGTTTTCTTAAACTATTCCTATCTTTTGGATGTAATTTTTCACTTTCTACTCTTTTGTTATAAAAGAATTTTATTTTAATTTTAAATTTTTGAAAATGTTGTGCTTATGCAAAATATGATGCAAATTGATGTGTAAATAAGCACAAACCTCCCCCAAACCTGTTTACAGCAGTGTCCTCACTGATGTCATCCGTTAAGCTCAAAAACCTGTAGACTTGGGAGGAAATTATTAATGGGGGAAAGAATATATGAAAGTGAAAATGCTCCCCCAAACTTAATTTTGGCTCACAAATTTGAGGACAAAAGTTATAATCAAGAGCCAAAAATATACCCCCCCTCAAACATGAGTTAGACAATATGAAGCATTTTAAGAGGGGGTGAGTCATTTGGTCAAAGTAAGGCTTTACAAAGACCAAAAGTTAACACCAACCATTCAAAGATTTTATCAGTATATCGTATAGGTTGGTGGAAGAATGTGTTGTATCGACTCAAGAAAAAGTGGGGAAGGCATAAGAGGTGGTCTGGAAAGGGTTTGAAATTAGAGAAAAGAAAGAATGAGGATGAATGTGAATGATTAGAACGAAGGAATGGTGACGGTTCAACCTTTAGAGGTGGAGATTGATCAATCACAAAATCCGTATTGTTTAAAAATTCAAGTTCGTCAGCAAAAAGTTCTTCAAAACTTTTATCAATAGTGTGATTGAACGTTTTGCTGTCAAAGAGTTTTATGCCAGAATTTATTCTACTTGATTCATAAAAAATCACTGAGGTAGAGGACTCAAAAAACTCATCTACCTCTTTTTCAAAAATATCCAAATCAAGTTGAATTTCTGGTATTATTGAACTTGAATTAACAGATTGTGATTTATCAAAACTCACAGAAACTATAGGAACAGAAGAAGAACCGGAGAAGGTAGAAGGTGAAATGGGTAAACAAATTGGTATGTCGAGTGTTGCTGAACCAGATGTGGAAGATGGAGGTTGTATTTCGGTCTGATCTTCGGGTATACCATTATCATCAACTTCAAGACATATTTAAGGTTCGGGAAGAATTAAAGGCTCAAGATGATGACCACAAGGAAGTGAAAGGATTTGATGAATTGGTGGGACAAAATCATCCAAAATTTTGGGTTCATCAATCAAAATATCCCCAACGTCAATCACCTCATTCAAGTGAAGGTTAAAATTCTCAAACTCCTCATCAAAAGTATGGTTTTCAATCAGTTTTGGTTCAAGAGTGGAGGTGTAGAGATCACAAGGGTTGGGTATGGTTTCACTGGAAAAGGACCCTTCACAGTTGGGTAAATCAAACACTACAAAGTCACACAACTTATCAGTCATTCTATTTGGTGTACTTGATGAATCTATGAAACTGGAGTTGTGGATTTCAGTTTGGAGGTACAGTTCTGTCTTACTACCCAAATCCTTCATAATTTGGTTCGACATTTCCATAAATTTTTCTAATGTCTGCTCTAGACTAGTCTTGGGCTGATAAGGGGTTTCAGTATAAGATTGAAATTCCTGTGGATAATTAAAACTCCCAAATGACTGATTAGAAGAACTGTCTAGAGTAGGTGGAAAAGTCGGATTGGATTGATAGGAATAGAATGGTTGCGGAACTTGGGTAGGAGTAGGATCAATATTATGATAAGAAGAATATTGATATGGGTTGGTTGGTTGGCTATTTTCAACAGACATCTTATATGCCACAAACCGCATATCAAACTCTTCTCCGGACAGTTGATATTGGTCCGGGTTGAAACTTTGGCCTCTAGATCTAGCTATGTGCTCAGCAATGGACATTCGTCTAGGAGCTTCCTCACTCTGGGTATGAACTGAAACAGGTGTAGGATTAGGATATGGTTGATAAGACCTAGACTGAGGTGGCCAACTGTTTCTTCCTGCTTGTTCTATATGATCTCTTAAGGACATGGAAGAGCCGGACGGTATACCGAAGGGATTTCGAAAACAAGAGATATCTGGTTGTGGACAGCAAAACTCGGCAAGTGTTCTTCTGTTTAGGTCACCCATTATAAGAAGAGAAGAAGGGGGACGGGGTAAAAAGGAGAGAAAGTAATTGGTTTGTTTTTAAAAAAGGACGGATTTAGACAAATCACAAAAATTGCACAACCCTAGAACTATGGTTACCTAGGTCCAGTCTCTAGACCGCTCCTAGACTTCCAAAGGACAAGCCGCAGGATAAATCCTCTACCGTCTCCGTACTACCCTTGTAGCCAGGTAAGTGCCAGGTAAGTGGGAAGGAACCACGTCGTGGGCCTAATTAAAAACCACTAGCTTTCGACACACTTGCCTAGGCACTACAAAAATAATGCGGATAAACGATAGATTACCCACGACCTTCCTCTGTCCTTATTGAGCGCGACAGTCCTTAGAGTCTGGTCTAGATATTTTTTAAATTAATGAAGGGTTGATCTATATGCTTGGTTTGTGATTTGTGGGTTTAGGAAGGGTGATGAAATCCCCACCTAATCTTGATTTGGTCTTTGCCCCTTAAAGTCCGTATTAAAATATGCAAAACAAACCGAAAAACAAAACTTTGCAAAAAGATTTTTGAGCGGCGATATTTTGCAAAGAATCCTGCAGAAAATAGATTTTATTGAATTTTAGAGGAGAGAGAAGGGAGTTAGAATCTTACCAGAGAAGTGTGAACCCTAGATCTCCTGTTTCCTCAAGTCCGTCACTCCAGATTTCCTCGCAAAAATTCACACAATAATCGTTAAATATACAATTTGTAGTTTTATTTTAATAATGATATGACTCGTCTAAGAATTCAACACAAATAGTAAAAATAAAAAATTACGCACGTTTCCCCGGCAACGGCGCCATTTGATTGGTTCGAAAGAGTGTTTTTGTAGTTTAACTGCAATCAATAACGGTGTCGCGCGTAGCTAGACCGAGATGAGTACGGGTCGTCCTCAGGGAAACGTTGAACCTTTTATTCTTACTTTAGATGTGTTGAGAAAGAGAAGAGGAATAAAGAATTTTGTGAAAAGTTTCTAGATCTACTTTAAACAAGAATGTTAAATATAGATCTAGATTATTTTAGAGATTTAAATAATATAATAATAGGGCTTGTACGGTTCGTTAGGATTTAGTGGTTATGGAAGATTAATTAAAAGTTACCCTTTTTATCCATTAATAGATTTAGAACTAGAACGACGGTGATGCGTGTAGATTAGGGTTTCTGGAGGGAAAAGGAATCCCACTCTTAACCCTTATCTCGACACGGAACCCCGTTCATTATCTAGCCCTTACCAAAACAATCATTAATCTAATCTCTAATCGCGGTCGGAACTAGCAAGGAATTGCTAGCGCGCCCGATTAGGATGTTAATGATTATTTTGATAAAGTTCCTAAACTTTATAGGACTTAAAAAGGGTTTAATTATTTTCATCACCCATTAACCTACCCTAATCCTACGAACCCTAACAAGCGGAGAATTACTCGCGCATGTTGGGAGAAAAAGAGATGAAGAGAAGTTGCATAATTAAACTACGAAGAAATAGAATAAGAAAAAGAACTACCTTTATTAATCAACAAGATCAAGTACACTTTGATTCCTTAGAAAATGATTACAAAAACCTAGTTTGCTTCTCGATCTCTTCCAAGGAGGTAGATGAACCGTTGATGATCAGTCTGGATGCGTGAGCCGTCTTGGACTTCGTGATCGCGTCGACTTGATGATTTTTCCAAGAGGCTCTCGGTCTTTATTTATATCCCCAAAGGCAGAAATTTAGTTTCCAAAGTTGGAAACTAACAGTAGAGATTCTCCCACAAATTTCTGAGCTCCTAAATCCCCTACACTGCCGCGGATCCGCGGCCCAAGGGTGGGTATGGCCGCGGATCCGCGGCCATATGATCTGATCCCTTGATCAAATCTCTGTGGGTTGCTCCTTGTGATATGTGGTGCTCTCTGGTACCTTTGGATCTTTGAAATCTTCTCGTAGTCACTGCCAGACTTGGTCTCCAAGTTTTGATTCTTAATTTGGCAAGATTTCTTCAACAAATTGATTTGTTTGTTAAATCCTTCATAACAACTTGGAAATATTCTGCACAACAACTCAAATAAGATTTTAGTAGACTTTGTTCTACTAGGATTAGACCAATAATATTATTTGCATACATTTTCCTACCAAATGATAATTAACATATATTAACACATGGAAAATAATGTTTTTACACATAAACCCTCATATGTATTATATATTATAATATAGTCCTTTTTTAATATAAAAATGGTAGGAAAAATCTAATACAAATGTGCAGTTTTATCAACTGAACATATATCCAATATTTCATATGTTTCTTCTGCTGCGATATCTGTGATGTGATCATTTGATATGTTGAGATGAATACAGTGTTGGATATAGTGCCCTCAAAGTCAATTATTGGATCGCAGGCACGTGATTGCAATGATTGAGGGATGACCTATGCCGGTAGGACAGTCTTACTCGAGATGATAGTATGCTATCTGGTTTATCTTTATCATCGTGTACATGCTTTAAGTGATATTACAGATCACTATTACATATTGATAGAGCCATTAGGATTCTTTCTTGACTACCAGTAGTATAATGGCGATCATATACGTGAGAGTTGGGTAGTCTATAAGCACATCCTTAAAGTTTCCCTAGTCGTGGGAGTTTCGAAACTCGGCATCGATACTCCATGAGTAGACTAGTGTATACGATCGAGACCCCGACGAGGGGCGATGGCCGGTCTCATAAGCTATTGGTGTCAGTTGGATCACCTAAGACGTATACAGGTTCTCATTGGGTTATGAGTACACTGGACAAGACTCGCCGGGAACATGCTAGTTGGTATTATACCTAGCGTCAGATAGCAGTTCCCTGGTGACATGTGTACAGGTTAGTTCATCGACCTGAGATCGTCATTTGTCTTGTGTGAGTTCCCACTGTGCTTTGATTACTACCCTACCACGGCTCAAAGGAGTCGTGTAAATAGGTTTTAGTTGGGTACAGTCCCGAGCCACATGGAGGCAGTGAGCGGATCATCAACCATGACACATGTATGCATTCATGTATGCATTCATATCAATATATACATACATACATTCATGCATACACTTAAAAGAAACGGATTTAATAATAAATGAGCTAATGGTCATTAATACTAAATCAACACTTGATTTAATAATCCGGTCATATCACATACGACCCGACCAATAGAAAACGCCCGATTAAAGTACGGTATCATATACACGCATTTAATCGAGCTACCGCGCATATCCCCATATGCACCCCACATCATTTCGCCCGAGCTAGGTAACCCCTTTGTGGGACTCTAAGGCTCGTCAATACGCTAGAAGTAGGCTGTGATCATATCACATACCCATAAACCGTCAGCGGCACTAGCTGTACATAACGGCTCCCAGGTATTGAGCGATCAGAAGAAAAACATGCGAACCTGTCAAAACTCCCGTCGAGCCAACTGGCTGTTAGTTGTATGTATGCCCTAGAGGCCAGTATTGTACAGATGATGTATATTATATTGGATGCTTGGACATATATAGAGATGACTTTCTTGCTCGATATGATAGTATGCTATCTGGTTGCTCTTTATCTTAACATGTATAATAGTCTCTTTATACTGTCTTATAGTTACATGTTGGTAAAGCCCTTAGGATGTGTACTTGACTACCTGGACTATGATGCAGATCATACTAGTGGGGACATGGTAGTCCATAAGTACATCCTTCAAGGTCCCTAGTCGTAGGTGTATCGAGACGGGGCATCGATATACCAGTGTAGACTAGCGTATACGCTTCTCGACCCATGAGATGGGCGATGGATGATCCCATATCCATTGGTGTTTGACATCAGAGATGGTATACGGGTGCTTAGTGGAGACTGGGTACACTGGACGGACTCGCCGAGAACTCCCAGATGGTATTATACCTCACGTCAGATGGCAGTTCTCATGTGACACTTGTGCAGGTTAGTCTGTAGACCCGAGATCGTCATAGAGTCTTGTGTGATTCCCATTATGCTTTGATCTCCACCTTACCACGTCCATGAGGGCGTGCAAAACGGTGGTTTTTGGGTACAGTCCCGAGACAAATGGAGGCAATGAGCGATAGGAGGGGTTTCGTCTCTCCCGGTAATGGGGGTTGATGTTGCACTGTGCTCGATTGGCCGTAACATGGAAGTCCCTGGCCAGGGCTGATTAGAGATTTACCGGTAAGTGTTACCAGTAGTTTCTCGACCCGTTATGAGCCTCACATCGGCACGACTTATCGGTTATTGGGGTCTGACGTTTACCACCCCTAGACTTGATATGCGACATATCAGACGAGGAGACCGGACTGTACGGGAAGTGTTGCCAGTTGGCTCGACGGGAGTTGTAGCATGTTCGCTTGTTCTCTTCTGATCGTTCAGTACCCGGGTGGCCGTTACGTTTAGCTGACCGCTTGCGGCTTGGGGGTGCTTGATATGATCATCACCCACTGCCGGCGTATTGACGAGTCTTAGAGTCCCACAAAGGAGTTTCCTAGTCCAGGCGAAACGTTGTGGTGCGCGTATGCGATATGCGCATGGACCCGATTAAAATGCGCGTATAGGATACCGTATATTAATCGGGCGGCTTGCTTTTGGTAGGGGTCATATGTGATATGGCCGGATTGATAAATCAAGTGTTGATTTATCATTTAACCATTAGCTTCTCACTTGAAATCCTTTCTTGAGTATGATGGATGTATGCATGCATGTATACTTTCTTTATAGATTCATGCACATATGGATGTGCATACATACATACATACATACATACATCATCAATTATGGTTGCTTATACAAAGAAAATGGTTGCAATATAAGACTCACACCATGGGTTTTTTATTTGGAATATTATTGTATTTAAGCTAAAAACAAAAGGAAAAAGAAAAGGGTTAGTTTTGGATTGTTTCTACACTCTTCTTGACCTAACCTTTCTCACCCACCATTTAACCATGGTTTACTCTTCCTTTTATTTTTTAACTCAAGTACAATAATGATTCAACCATGGTTTGAGATGAGAGATAAAAAATATATATTGATATATTTTCTATTTTCTTTCTAAGAGTTATTCTTATCTTCTTCTCAAATTGCCATCATCTTCTTCTTCCTCTCTCATTTTGCTCTCTAGTTTTTTGTAGTGAGCAATATACTCATCAAGATTGGATTTTGAAGTGAGAATAAGAACCACAACATCATTCTATACAAGTTTAGCCAACTTGTTTAGAGTGTTAGCTTCATTTCGTTCACTTGATCGGATAAAGTTGCAAGCTTGGACAAAGCGGACTCCGGGTGGATCATCGGTGACCTCGAGGAGTTCAAGCGGAGCTTTTTCAAACCCCAAGTAGCCGAGGAGTCTAGCGTAGGGAGCTACAAAGGTTGTACTCTCTAAACCCTAGCTTTTCTTTCATATGTTGATGTGAAAAATTTGAAACCCTAATTTTTCTAGGAACGATTCTATGTTCGTTAACTTAGCACCCTAAAGACTCCACCTTTGGTACATGTGATGCTTCTAAACCCTTCATGAGGTGCTAGGCTAACCCAACATTGGTATCAGAGCTACTAGGTCTTAGATGTCGACCTATGGGGGGTTCTCACTGTGTGATAGTATGGCGAAGCATAGGCTCTTACCCCCAGGATTTCCCGAGACCGGAAGGTGTTCTGGCGGGTTGTAGTCCTCGCGAGGGGGCATGCGTAAAAAGTAGCTGCTGAGGGACCCGTTGGTGCCACGGCGACCCCATTGGATGGGGTGGCTGCCTGACCAACATTGGTATCAGAGCCAACCTAGAACATTAGGCGACACTTTAACGAAATTAAAACTCCGATCGAACCGGAAAATGCGGATTTTGAGTGCTCTCTGGACATTTTTTAAAATCTGGTTATTTTCAGAATTAAAAATATGTAAAAAATTCAGCAGGTAAATATAAGAATTACGGTATAAATATTATTCGATGAACAGTCATTATTGCCGCGGAAACGCGGCCTAAGCTTGCTTAAGCCGCGGTTCCACGGCCGTACTCCTCAATCACTGTATCATTTTTATACTATAATGCTTACATCTGCTTGTATTTTTTTAGGGTATTTTTAATCTGTATTTAGTGCTAAAAATTTCTGGAGATGGTTTTGGACTCGCCGATTCGATCGGAATTTTGATTTCGTGACTTTTCCGGGTAAATTAGAAAGTATTGAAGTGTTTGAACGAGTATCATTTGCTCACTTTTCACGGGGTTTAAAAGCTTTCGGAAATACGTGCAAGTTTGTTTGTGGCGGACCCTCTAGAAGACAACAAACCTTAACTCGATTATGTGACCGTCTTGAACTGCCTTTTGAACTTTAGGGTTTGGGGCAGTACGGCGTGCCACATGTGAGGCGTTGGCTTGACCCTTCTACGGCTGGACCGCTACCACTGTGTCACACTCCGGGTCTTTTGAACTCCGCTCAAGTGTTGAGCTTTAGCGAATCTTGGGTATTTGATCGTTCGTTCGAAAACTTTAATACTGTCTAATTATCTGGAATGTGATGCAATGTGTGGAATTCATATTATAAGACATGAAATACGAGATATGTGATATTTCGTATTTACGATGTCTAAAGAGAATGTGGATTCCAGATTTTGCAGTTTATACACTTTCTTTTCTGTGACCGTAAGTGTACTATGTCGATATCGCCGGTTTCGTTGCTATACATTAACGACAATTGGGGTACGCATACTTACTTACGTTGATGATATATGATATGATGTGTTGCTGAGATATGATGTGCAGGATTGTCGCAATTGAATAGCCGGGGGTTTTTATGTGAGATGAGAGTTTTATATTTTCATTCATGTAAATTCAAATGTAATGTAATATTCTTTTATTTGGGGCACTTCCGGGTTGAGGTCGATGCCACCAGTGTTGTATATTATTTACTTTTCCGCATTAGGATGGACCCAAGGAGGGGAGCACAAGTGATCGGGTTCTGGGGTTCAGTAGGAGGCCATCTTGAGGAGTCGAGACCGGGTCTCCTAAACTCCAGAATTGGTAGGGTCGCTTGCCGCTCTCGTAGGGGTCCAGGGTGTGGGCTTGGCTATACATTGCGACTGTGGAATCCGTATTTTCTATTGTTGGCTAAATACTAAATACGGACATCCTACTATATCCCACATTATATCTATGTTTCTGCTGCGATATTAGATATGTTCTGTGATGGATACAGTATATAGTATATATGATATATTATATAGGCGTTGCTTATGTTTTACACCCGCGCTAGCCCTGCCCTGCTCTGCCGTTAGTTACCTAACCTAACGGTGCACGAGGGGACATCGAGGCGAATGCGGATGGCATAAGTGTACGTCGTATTTATCTGTGATGTTTAGGTGACTTAAATGATGGGACTTCATTAATGTGATTAATGAAAGAAAAGAAACCTAATAGATGTTGTAGAATCAAATTTTAAAATAAAAGGGTAGCTACAGTCTTGCTTTGCATAGCGGTATATATGATATACCCTGCACCTTATTCGATGGGGAAAGAGCCAAGATCCCTTCACCGGGAGTGAACTCTTTAGCAAATCTGGCAGATGCTACAACACTCTGTTTGACTTTTGACTGCTTTTGGAGATTTGCTTTGCACAGTGATATATATGATATATCCCGCACCTTATTCGATGAGGAAAGAGCCGAGATCCCTTCACCGGGAGTGACCTCTTTAGCAAAACTAATAAAAGCCTCAAAATCACTCCATTTCAAAACTTCATTTGATTCTACAACGATATCAAGTTCATTACGCTCATGGTTTTCAGAAAAACCTGCGTAGCCCTCCGTCAATTCAGATATGTAATATTTAGTATTCGTGCTACGGTTGTTTGGCATGCGTCAAGGCGTAGTGTACGGTAGCTGATTATTACTTATCTGTAGCATGAGATGCGATTGGATTAAGGTATTCGTACGGCGTTGTTTGGCATGCGTCAAGGGTCGTACGGGTGGGTTTAATTCAATCACGAATTGTACGGGTTGAACTTGACTAGCGGACTATGGGTTGTTTGGCATGCGTCAAGGTCATAGCACGCTAAGGGCAAAATATTATCGGGAATTTTAAGTGTTGAGATTTGCAATGAGATTGCATACCTTCTATGAGATAGTTGGATCCCGATACCCACTGCGAGTAATTGTTACTCCCGGGAGAGTTTTACACAGGACAATTAGCCGATCAAGTAGGTGTCTAGAAAGGTGTCAACGGGGTTACGCCTCTGGAAAAATGAGGTTTACTTTAATTAGATCCGTGCGAAAGCACGGGGAACCTCCCTCAAAGTACCGACACTGGCCTGGCTGAAAGATCGGCGAAGTTGTAGGGTGTAATTAATCCCGGCTAATCTTTCCTTTTAGGGTTTGAAGGAAGATTTGATAAAAAGTAGTGGGAGCCATCCTGATTAGATAAGATAATAACCAATCTGATCTTGCAAGAGCATACGCTAAAGTGTTTTCTTCTCTCTCTCTCCAGGTAGCGACCATGTCATGCCCTAATCAAGATAATAATATGGATGTATTGAACGAACCCGCATGTTATACTGTGCAGAGGAACGTTGGATCCGTTCTTTCTTATAAGAGTTATAAGACTGAACAGGGAATAAGAGAATATCTAGATTCTCAAGCCGCCCAAAAGAACATGCATGTTGATGCATCTTCTTCAGGTGTGTTAGTTATTGAGAACTGTTTCTCAGTTTACCCTACGTCCTGGGTATTAGATACCGGATCAGGATCCCACATATGTAAAATGTTACATGGGCTACGGAAAGGTAGAGAACTGGGAAAAGGTGATCATTCCGTTCAAGTAGGGAATGGGGCAAATGTTGCAGCCAAAGCAGTTGGCGAATATCACCTAGTATTACTAAGTGGTAATACACTGATTCTAAATGAATGCTATTATATACCAAACATGATGTGCAACATTATATCGGTTTCTTTATTAAGTAAAGAAGGATATAATTTTGTAGTAAAGGATAATGTTATGAACATATTCCTAGATCAAAAGTTGATTGCATCAGGCTCGTTATATAATGGCATATTCATTCTAAATCAAAATACAATCCTCAATATACAGAACACACATAAGAGGAAAAATTCAGAAATGAACGAATCCTTCTTGTGGCATTGTAGACTTGGTCACATCAATGCGACACGACTAGCTAAGTTGCATAAGGATGGATATTTAAATCCGTTTAAATTTTCATCTTATGACACTTGCCAGTCATGTCTCAAAGGCAATATGACCAAAACTCCGTTTACGGGACACGGAGAAAGAGTTACGGAACTCTTAGGGCTGATACATAGTGATGTATGCGGTCCCATGTCTACACATGCCAGGGACAGTTCTTCCTACTTCATTACATTCACTGACGATCTCTCTAGATACGGACATGTGTTCCTGATAAAACACAAGTCTGAAGCTTTTGAGAAATTCAGAGAATATAAGCACGAAGTAGAGAACCAAACGGGCAAAAGTATTAAGATCCTTCGATCTGATCGAGGAGGAGAATACTTGAGCAATGATTTTCTAGATTATTTAAAAGAGAATGGGATTCTCTCTCAGCTCACTCCTCCTTATACACCACAGCACAATGGTGTATCGGAACGGAGAAACCGCACCCTATTAGATATGGTGCGCTCAATGATAATTACAGCTGAGTTACCAATTTCCTTCTGGGGATATGCGCTTGAGACAGCCATGGACCTATTGAATAGAGTTCCTACCAAATCAGTGCCTACCACTCCATATGAGAAATGGAAAGGGAAGAGACCACATCTTAATTACATTAAGATATGGGGTTGTCCAGCCTATGTCAAAAGACAAAATCCGGACAAACTCGAGGCAAGATCTGTCTTATGTATGTTTATAGGATATCCCAAAAATTCACAAGGGTATATCTTCTACCATCCCGAGGAACAAAAGGTGTTTGTTTCTCGACATGCCACTTTCTTAGAAAAAGGTTTTCTTATGAAACAGACAAGTGGCATTGAGGTAGAACTGGAAGAGGTTCCAGCGACACAAACTATAACAGAAGACTTGGTAGAACCAGAGGATTCAGTAGTACCTGACGAACCCCAGCCGCTCCGCCGATCTAGCAGGATTTCTCGTCCACCTGAGAGATACTACGGTTTTCTCATTGACGGTGGGAGCGAGGATTGCATCATGGAGGATGATGACCCAACTAGCTTCGAGCAGGCCATCACGAGTGAGGACTTAGTGAAATGGCTGGATGCAATGCGGTCCGAGATGGAATCCATGTACACCAACAAAGTATGGACTTTGGAAGATGCTCCTGAAGGGGTAAAACCCATTGGGAGCAAGTGGATCTTCAAGAAAAAACTTGGTGTAGATGGGAAAGTGGAAACTTTCAAAGCTAGACTTGTTGCAAAGGGTTTTCGTCAAAGACCAGGTGTGTATTATGACGAAACCTTTTCTCCAGTGGCTATACTTAAATCCATCCGGATCATGCTTGCCATCGCTGCATATCATGATTACGAAATCTGGCAAATGGATGTTAAGACCGCCTTTCTAAACGGTGATTTAGAAGAGTGCGTATACATGACTCAGCCAGAGGGCTTCGTAGATAGTGGGAGAAGCGGGAAGGTGTGCAAGCTGCTTAAACCGATTTATGGATTAAAGCAAGCATCGCGGAGCTGGAACATCTGCTTTGACGTCGTTATCAAAGAGTTTGATTTCGTCAAAAACGTAGATGAACCTTGTATCTACAAAAAGGTGGCAGAGAGTAAGGTTGTCTTCCTCGTATTGTACGTGGATGACATACTCTTGATAGGAAATGACATTCCTATGCTGCAATCGGTCAAGCTCTTCTTATCACAAAGATTCTCAATGAAAGATCTTGGTGATGCCTCCTGCATATTGGGAATTAGGATCTATAGAGATAGATCCAAACGGATATTGGGATTGTCCCAATCCAGGTACATTGACACCATACTGAAGAGGTTTAGTATGGAAGAATCCAAGCGTGGGAACTTACCCACGATCTCTGGAGTCACTCTCTCCAAAGAGATGTCTCCCAAGACTGATTTGGAGAGAGCTCACGTGCAAGGGATACCCTATGCTTCAGCTGTAGGCTCTATCATGTACGCGATGCTATGTACCAGACCCGATGTAGCATACTCACTAAGTGTAGTGAGCAGGTATCAAGCTGATCCTGGAGAGAGTCACTGGACAGCTGTGAAGAGCATTCTCAAGTACTTACGAAGGACTAAAGAGATGCTCTTGGTGTATGGTAACGGAGAACTCCAAGTGGAGTCTTTTACCGATTCGAGCTTCTAGAGTGATAAGGACGACTCTAAGTCGCAGTCGGGATTTGTCTTTACCCTTTACGGAGGGGCGGTTAGCTGGAAGAGTTCCAAGCAGGAAACCGTGGCAGACTCGACGATGGAGGCTGAATACATCGCTGCCAACGATGCTGCCAAAGAGGCTGTATGGATCAAGAAGTTCATTACTGAACTTGGAGTGGTTCCATCCATTGAGCATCCAATACCTTTGTATTGCGATAACAATGGTGCGGTAGCTTTGGCCAAGGAACCCAGGTCCCATCAGTGATCCAAGCATATTCTGAGGCGGTATCACCTGATCCGGGAGATAGTTGATCGCCGGGAGATCGAGGTCAGGAGGGTTGACATGAAGAACAACACAGCGGATCCACTCACGAAGGCTATTCCCCAGATACAGTTTGAGAGACTCTTCGGGATACTCGGTATGCGATACTACAACAGCTGGCCCTAGTGCAAGTGAGAGATTGTTAGTTGTATGTATGCCGTAGAGGCCAGTATTGTATAGATGATGTATATTATATTGGATGCTTGGACATATATAGAGATGACTTTCTTGCTCGATATGATAGTATGCTATCTGGTTGCTCTTTATCTTAACATGTATACTAGTCTCTTTATACTGTCTTATAGTTACATGTTGGTAAAGCCCTTAGGATGTGTACTTGACTACCTAGACTATGATGTAGATCATACTAGTGGGGACATGGTAGTCCATAAGTACATCCTTCAAGGTCCCTATGTAGGGTTGCTAGGCACGCGCACAAGGGTCTACGAAGCATCAACCATGCCTGATTAAAAATTTAGCCGTGCCGAACAACCCGAATACGGATCTTTAAACTAGAGATTAGGCGAAAACTAACATGCTAAACACTTTAACACTAAGTGAGAGGGATTACAACCTTTGTAGATCCGGTCCTTCACTTCATATGCTCCGTGTTGTGGTCCCTTCGCTGCGATCATCGGGTTCCGGACTCTCGAGAGGTTCCACGAAGAGAAAGATGCAACCTTTGCTTCCGATCTTCGATACAAAGATGATCTACCTTGAAGTTTCGTTAACACAAGCTAACACTCATGAAATGATGTGAACACCCTCATCTAAATGGCAAGGGAAGATGAGGATGATGAAGTAGGATTTTTGCTCTCTTTATTTATCTTTTTCTCACATTTATTCATCACTTGGAAAAAATCTAGAAAGCTTTTTCATGAAAGAATGAAGGAAGAAGAAGATGAATAATAATTGAATTATCCTTTTGTGATGAATAGAAAGAATTAATATGATAAATAATGCAACCATGGTCAACTAAACTCATGTAGAGAATTAACTAGGGTTAGGGTTTGGGTTGGGTTAAAGCATGAGTCACTTGAAAATATCTTTCACAAAACAAAACCAAAACCTTCTAGAATCATCTAGAAAGCTTAACCCTAATCCAAACCCTAATCATGTTTAAACTCCACAAAACAAGTTGCATTAGTTATCATATCATGTTACAATATTATATATCACATATATAATATTTATCGTAACAAAATAAAATAATACAATTAACATATATCGCATATATATCAATGTATTACCCGAGTGAGAAAAAGAATCTTTTAGTGAGCTAATATTAGTTAATGCAATTTAATATATCAAATATATTATTATACAATAAATTATCGAATCAACACTTGATCCGACAATCCGGCTATATCACATATAACCGACTAATATTTATCTGTACCGATTCATCGAATCAACATTTGATCCGATGATCTGGCTGATATCAAATATCGCGAGAATACAATACGGTATCACATACCACATTATCCTCGGTCCCGCACATATCACATACGTTCCCCTACTCCGTTTTGCCTGAGCCAAGAAACCTCTGTGTAGGATTCTAAAGAATCGTCAATACGCCGGCAGTAGGTGATGATCATATCAAACACCCACAAGCTGCAAGCGGTCAGCTAAACGTAACAGCTACCCAGGTATTGAGCGCTCAGAAGATCAACAAGCAAGCCTGTACATTCTCCTGTGAATCCAAACAGTAACACTCCCGTACAGTCCGGTCTCGTCGTCTGATATGTTGCATATCTCGCCTAGGGGTGGTAAACGTCAGACCCCAGTAGCTCGATAAGTCGTGTCGATATGAGGTCTATAACAGTTCGAGAAACCACTGATAACACTTACCAGTAAATCTCAGCAACCCTGGCCAGGGATTTCCGGTTATAGCCAATCGAACACAGCACAACATCAACTCCCTATACTGGGAGAGACGAATCCTCTCCTATCGCTCATTGCCTCCATGTGATTCGGGACTGTACCCAAAAGCCACCTTTTTGCACGCCCACTTGGACATGGTATGATGGAAATCAAAGCACAGTAGGAATCACACAAGACTCTATGACGATCTCGGGTCAACAGACTACTCTGTACCAGTGTCACCGGAGAACTGCCATCTGACGTGAGGTATAATACCATCTGGGAGTTCTCGGAGAGTCCGTCCAGTGTACCCAGTCTCCACTGAGCACCCGTACACCATCTTTGATGTCAAACACCGATGGATATGGGATCATCCATCGCCCATCATATGGGTCAAGATGCGTATACGCTAGTCTATTCTGGTGTATCGATGCCCTGTCTCGATACACCCTCAACTAGGAACAGTTATAGGATGTACTCATCGACTACCGTGGCCCCACTAGTATGATCTCATCATAGTCCCAGTAGTCGAGTACATATCCTAAGGGCTTTATCAACATGTAACATAGAGACAATCAGAGTACATGTTAAGATAAAGTACAACCAGATAGAGTACTATCATGTCGAGCAAGAAAGTCCTCCCTATATATGTCCAAGCATCCATTACAATATACATCGTATGTACAGCAATGGCCTCTAGGGCATACATACAACTAACAATCTCCCACTTGCACTAGGGCCATCTGTTGTGGTATCGCATACCCAACAATTAGCTGTGGTTGAAGTATCTCATACTCAACCATCCCATAAAAGTCTCTACTGGGAAAAAGGCCTTTTTGAGTGGATCCGCGCTGTCGTCCTCTGTGTCTACTCTCCTAACCTTGATCTCCCTGGAGATCAACCATCTCCATGATCAGGTGATACTGCCTAAGAATTATATCTGGATTTCTGATGGGACGGTAGTTCCTTAGCTAAAACCACAACTCCATTGTCACACAATGGTAGGAACGAAGTTCATCTCATGAACTTATATGTATCCAGACTGCCTCTTTGGTAGTATCCTTAGTAACGATGTATCTTGCCTTTAATCGTCTAGTATGTCACGGTATCTAGCTTAGGACTCTTCCAACATACCGTCCCTCCACTGAGGGTGAAGACAATGCCTGCGACTGACATTCAGTCGTCCTTATCACCCTGGAACCTTTCCAGTGATTCTCGTCAGGATCTGTTGATACCATCTCACTACATCTAGTGAGAATCCTAACATCCAATTAGAACTATCTCATAGATCCAAAACACAGGATTTAGGAGGTATCACTTTGATCCTATATGGAGAATCCTTGTGATAAGCGGAGATTGACCGAGCGTAGCATAGGAAACTCCTTCCCTATCAAGAGTATGTCATCCACGTACTCTAAGAGGATCCCCACCATACTCCCTACTACCTTTTTGTATATACAAGGTTCATCTACCATTTTGATGAAGTCAAACTCTTTGACTACCACATCAAAACAGATGTTCCAACTCCGCGATGCCTGTTTTATCATATAAAACATCTTGCACACGTTTCCGCTGCTCCCACTGTCCACGAAGCCCTCTGGCTGTGTACTTATAGACGCTCTCTTCTAAAACATCATTTAGAAAAGCAGTCATGACACCCAACCACCAGATGTCGTAGTCATGGTATGTAGCCGTGGCAAGTAGGATCTGGATGGACTTAAGCATAGCTTTGAAAGTCTCAACTTTTCCATGTACACCAAGTAATCTTCTCAAGATATACTTGCTCCTGATGGGGATTTAACCCTTCAGATAGAGCAACCAAAGTCCATACTTTGTTGGTGTATAAGGATTCCATCTCAGATCGCTAAGCATCCAGCCATTCTTACAGAGTCCCACTCCTGATGGCCAGCTCGAAACTAGTTGGGTCATCATCTCATGATGCAATCCTCACTCCCACTGTCATAGAGAAACCGAAGTATCTCTCAGGTGGGTGAGGAACCTTACTAGATCGGTGGAGAGGCTGAGGTTCGTTGGAAACTATTGAATCCTTTGGTTCTACCAAATTATCAGCTGTAGTTTGTATAGCTGAAACATTTCCAGTTCTACATAACAGACCTTGCCTCGAGCTTGTCCGGATTTTGCTTTTAGACATAGGCCGGACAACCCCAAATCGTAACAAACTTAAGATATGGGCTCTTCCCTTTCCATATCACATATGAAGTGGTAGGCAACTGATTTGATTTGAACCCTATTCAATAGGTATGCAACTTCACAAGTGCATAACTCCCTAAAGGAAATAGGAAACTCAGTAGTACTCATCATAGAGCACACCATATCAAATAGGGTGCTATTGCTCCACCCCGATATACTATCGTGCTATGGTGTATACGGAGGAGTAATGCTGAGAGAGAATCTCATTCTCCTTTAGAATAGTCCAGGAATTCCGTGCTCAAGTATTCTCCTCCTTGATCTCATCAAAGGACATAATACTTAAACCCGTATTTGGTTCTCTACTTCTAACTTATATTCTGTGAATATCTCAAAAGCTTCGAACTTGTGTTTCAACAGGAACATATGTCTGAATCTTGAGAGATCATCAGAGAATATAATGAAGTACAAAGAACCGGTCTTGGCATGTGTAGACCGGGGACTTTCATACATCAGCATGTATCAATCCCAAGAGTTCACTAACTCTTTCTCTGTTTCCAATAAACAGAGCTGTGGTCATTTTATCTTTGTGACATAACCGGCAAGTTTCACAAGATGTAAATTCAAACAAATTTAAATATGCATCTATATGTAACTTAGCTAGTCGGGTCGCATTGATATGACCTAGTCTACAATACCTCAAGAAGGATTCGTTTATTTCTGAACTCTTCCTCTTGTGTGTGTTCCGTATACTAAGAACTGTAGTTTGATTTAGAACGACAATGATTTTAGATAACGTGCCTGAACCGATCAACTCTTGATATAGGAAATGTTCAAAACATTATCCAACAATACAAAATTATATCCTTTCTTTACTAATAAAGAGACTGATATGATTTTGTATATCAGGTTCGGTATCTAATAACATTCGTTCAGAATCAATGTATTCAGGTAATACAGGGTGATAGTGACCAACAGACTTGGCTGCAACACTTGCACCATTTTCTGTTTCATGAAACTTATCACCCGTTCTCAGTTCTCTACCTTTCTGTAGCCCATGTAACAGATTACATATGCGGGATCCTGATCTGGTATCACATACCCAGGACGTAAAGGATACTGAGAAACGGTTCTTTGTAAAGAACACACCCGAAGATGATGCATCAACATGCACTTTCTTCGTTTGGGCGGCACGGGAAATCTGGTATTCCCCAATTTCCTGCTCTGTCTTATAACAATTATAAGTTGGAGCGGGACCAACGTTCCCCAGCTCAGTATAACAAGCGGGTTCGGTCAATATATCTGTTTTATTATCTTGATTAAGGCATGATATGGTCTCTACCTGGAGAGAGAGAGAAGAAAACACTCAGCGTATGCTCTTGCAAGATTAGATTGGTTATCTAATATATCTAATCAGGATGTCTCCCACTGTTTTAATCAAATCTTCCTTCAAACCCTAAAAGGAAAGACTAGCCAGGATTAATTACACGCTACAAGTTCGCCAACCTTTCAGCCAGGCCAGTGTCGGTACTTTGAGGGAGGTCCCCCGTGCTTTCGCACGAACCTAATTAAAGTAAACCTCGTTTTCCCAGAGGCATAACCCCGTTAACACCTTTCTAGACACCTACTTGATCGGCTAATTGTAATGTGTAAAACTCTCCCAGGAGTAACTCTTACTCACAGCGGGTATCGAGATCCAACTATCTCATAGAAGGTATGCAATCTCATTGCAAATTTCAACACTTGAAATTCCCAATAATATTTTACCCCTAGCAGCTATATGACCTTAACATGGTCAACAAATCATAAGTGCTAGTCAAGTTCAACCCGTCATTTCCCGATTGAATTAAACCCACCCGCACGACCCTTAACATGGTCAACAAAGTCGCACGACTACCCTAATCCAATCGCATCATATGCTTATACAGATAAGCACTAATCAGCTACCGCACACTACGCCTTAACATGGTCAACAAACGTAGCACGAATACTAACTAGTACTTATCTGAAATGACAGAGGGCTACGACAGGTTTTTAAGAAAACCCTTTGCGTAATGAACTTGATATCGTTGTAGAATCGAGTGATTTTAAATGGAGTGTTTTTGAGGCCTTTCTAGTTTTGCTAAAGGGGTCACTCCTGGTGAAGGGATCGTCGGCCCTTTCCTCATCGAATAAGGTGCAGGATATATCATATATACCACTGTGCAAAGCAGAAACTATAGAAGCAATCAAAAGACAAACCGATGGTTGTAGCATTTGCCAGTTATTGCTAAAGGAGTCACTCCCGGTGAAGGGATCTCGGTCCTTTCCTTATCGAATAAGGTGCTGGATTTTCTACAAGAAACACCGCTATGCAAAGCAAGAACTAGAGCTACCAGTTTTTATAAACAAGTTTCTATAACATCTTAGGTTTCTTTTATTTCATTAATCTCATTAATGAAGTCCCATTTTATTATGCTTCGCAAGCATCACATTTGAAAACGAAATATGCAATATAACATATATCTCATATATATAATATAAACATTCGTCTCAGGCAGTAATATGATCTCATCACAGAACATTGCAGCAGAAGAACATATATGAAATATTGGATATACTAGGACGTCCGTGTTTTCAATACGAGCCTGTATAAAACACGGATTCCACGGTCGCGATGAATAGCCAAACCCACATCCCTAGACCCCTATGAGAGTGGCAAGCAACACTGCCAATTCTAGGGTTAGGAGACCCGGTCTCGACTCCTCGAGATGGTCTCCCACTGGACCCTAGAACCCGGTTACTTGTGCTCCACGCCTTGGGTCTACCTAATGCGGAAAAGTAAATAATATACAACGGTGACATCTTCCGCTACCTGGAAGTGCCCCAATAAAAGAATATTACATACAAAAGAATTTTTACATGATTGAAAAAGAAAAACTCTCATCTCACATAAAACCCCCGGCTATTCAGAACGCGACGATCCAATACAACATATCACAGCAACACATAATATCTCATATCATCAACGTAAGCAAGTATGCGTATCCCGATTGTCGTTGATGTATTGCAACGAAGCCGGCGATACACCACATACTACGCTTACGGTCACAGAAAAGAAAGTGTAAAACTACAACAGTTGGAATCCGCAACCTCCTTAGACATCGCATGCCTAACCAAATGAATTCCTTAGACATCATATGCCTAACAATTATAAACCCCGCATTTTAGTCTCATTATCGAAAAATCTTTTCAATATCAACTCGGGCAATTCAACAAGATTCCCGACATTATGATCGAATGCTCGTCGCAAACTTTAGTAGACGGCCGCACCCCCGGATGCCGTCGACAAAGTGCACTAAGGCGGAACACCGCTGCCGCAAGCACCCGAACGGATGCTTTTGGCGACGGGGTTCTCCTACAGTCACTTGGTCGGGGCTATGGGGTGTAGCTGTCTATTAAGTTTACCCGGCGAGTATCCACGTACGCTACATGATTGCGACGGACTTTTGATCACATCAAAATTCCGTGGTGATCAGTCGAAAATATTGTATATTTTAGCCGGCAATTTCCTTAACATTTGCATACATCTAGAAGTGTTCGGCATTCATATTCTACATATTAGCAAATCTGTCACAAAATACGAGATTGCATGTGTTAGACTTTTTAACCGACACTTTAAGGGAAATTAAGCGCATTTCATGGCATCGCATCATTTCTGTATTTGCGCAACACTTGTCTTGAGTATGTGCAGGAAATACGGAAGAAAAAGCAAAAGAGCTGATCAAAATTACGCCAACTCAAAGCCCTGAGATCTGGTAGCAATACAAAAGGAGATATTAAATTCTATATATCACATAAAGCCCAATACAACAGCCCAAGTTCAACCCAGAAGCCAAAAGCTCCAAGGCTCCAAGTCAGCCGCGGAACCGCGGCAGGAGATGGCTTGCGCCGCGGTTCTGCGCCTGTTTGGACACGTCAGCATGGAAGTTTTCTGCAGAATTTATATCTCTGGTCCCACATGCATTTCTGATACTCCAAATTCCATAATTATCCAGAAGCTACTGCCAGATCAGCAAAGAAGATTAAGAAGGCTAATCCTAATTAAACTCCTAATTAATCCTCTTCTAGAAGCTCCCTCCTAACTAATCACATCTAGAAGCTTCTCCCCTAACTAACTTTTGGAGGGAAATTTGAATTTCTTCAACAAACTTTAGGAGGGAAACTTAGAATTTGAAATCCTAGATCTAGGGTTAGTTATCTATAAATAGGAACCTAGACCTAGGGTTAAAGGCTAATCAATAACCATTGGTTCATTCTACACCATTTTCTTCCACAAGTCTCGTGACAAGGCTTGTGCGAAACCCTAACCCTAATTCCACTCCAAATCCAAGATCTTGAGTACCAAATCAAGCGAGAAGCCTTCAACCTTTTAGGAGCCGAGCCGATCTTCAATCGGGCAAGTGATCCAAGCCGATCCGCGATCTACGGAGACGAGCGAAGCCAAGTCGACGATCAAGTTCTTCCTCTTGTAGTTCTTGAGCGAATGTAACTAAATTGTTGATATAAATAAAAGGTGAAATTCTTTTATCTTGCTTTCTTTTAATTCTTGCATCATGATTAGATCTCAATTCGTAATTGTTGTTCTTGTTGTGATGTGTGAGTAAAACTCCGCTCGTAAAGGAGTCGAGACGATTGTAGAATGATGATGTAACAAATATTAATACGATTTTTAAGTCCTACGAGTTTTGTAAACTCTAGCAAGTTCAAGAATCGATGACCTATTTTCGTTGCGATGCTTCCTTGATTGTGATCGCTCGAAATTAGGGATCTACTATCGTTTCTTGAATTTACTAGAGGCTAGAATGTGAATAATATCGACGAAAGAACAAGGGATAAGATGAAACCCTAGTTTCACAAGAAATCCCTAATTCTCGATCGATCATCATCGATCTAGTATCAATTCATCGAAGGATAAGAATACGTAATTGTAAGATTACATCACATCTATAGATCCGATCGATTCCTACGAGCCTCATTTCGATTCTTGAGATTTGGTTTGGAAAAATCATCAAACTATCAATTCTTGATTCTATCTTTTAATGCTTTCTTAGATCTAGATTTTTCTCTCTCTTGAATTGCAAATACAAATCTTGAATTGTTTGTTTTCTTTTCATTAAAGTTTCAACGCATCTAATTCGAAAGACGAACGATTACACTTTCCCTGTGGACGATCCGCACTCACATACTAACTACAATCCGACACCGTAGTTGATTGCGGTCAAATAATTTTTGGTTGTGATTTCTTTACAATTCCATACTACACATCGAGAATTCTTTTCAATCAAATGGCGCCGTTGCCGGGGACTATTTGATTTGATACACACATCCGAAATCTATTTCAATCACGTGGAAACCGATCATCTGAGACTAAACTGCTATGTTTATAATATTCAAATCAGTTATCTCATAACTTCCTGTGGATTCCAAATATTGTATCACATTCCAGATAAATAGACAAAGTTAAACTTTCCGATCGAATCATCAAACACCCAAGATTCCCCCAATATATCTCAACACTTGAAATCAGTTTAAAAACATCCATCACGTGCCTCAGTACCAATGGTCCGGCCGTAGAAGGGTCAAGCCAACGCCTCACATGTGGCACGCCGTACTGCCCCAAACCCTAAGGTTCAAAAGGCAGTTCAAGACGGTCACATAATCGAGTTAAGGTTTGTTGTCTTCTAGAGGGTCCACCGCGTTACTTGCACGACTTAGAACGTTCTTAAACACGAGGAAAAATCCAACTTTTGAAAAATTTTCCGACAGGGGAAAAAATGAGTTATTGATATCCGTTCGAATTTTTAACAGTTTCTAAAATTATCCGGACAAAACAGAAAGACGCAGTTAAAGTTCCCGATCGAATCATCGAATCCCCAATACAACCCAGAAAATTCAACAGTTGAATAAATATTAAAAATTCTCAGAAAATACAGCACTAAAAGTTAAGAATTACTGTGAAAATTTGAAAAGCTCACGTGACTAACTTGCCGCGGAACCGCCGCACAAGCCATGCTTGTGCCGCGGTTCCGCCGCGCTTTGGTGGAATCACGCGCATATGCTTCACAGTATTGCTTACAATTCTCTGCTGTAATTTTTGGATATTTTTAATTTGGAAAAAACCACAGTTTTGAAAAATTTCCAGAAACTAGGGTATATCGGGTTTTCCGGGTTCGATCGGACTTTAAACTTCGCCTGGACTTCGCCTAAAGCTCTAGCTTGGCTCTGATAGCACTGTAGGTCAGGCAGCCACCCCATCTAATGGGGTCGCCGTGGCACCAACGGGTCCCTCAGCCGCTACTTTTTACGCATGCCCCCTCGCGAGGACTACAACCCGCCGAAACACCTTCCGGTCTCGGGACACCCTGGGGGTAAGAGCCTATGCTTCGCCACACTGTCACACAGTGAGAACCCCCCATAGGTCGATATCCAATGCCTAGTAGCTCTGATACCACTGTAGGGTTGCTAGGCACGCGCACAAGGGTCTACGAGGCATCAACCATGCCCGATTAAAAATTTAGCCGTGCCGAACAACCCGAATACGGATCTTTAAACTAGAGATTAGGCGCAAACTAACATGCTAAACACTTTAACACTAAGTGAGAGGGATTACAACCTTTGTAGATCCGGTCCTTCACTTCATATGCTCCGTGTTGTGGTCCCTTCGCTGCGATCATCGGGTTCCGGACTCTCGAGAGGTTCCACAAAGAGAAAGATGCAACCTTTGCTTCCGATCTTCGATACAAAGATGATCTACCTTGAAGTTTTGTTAACACAAGCTAACACTCATGAAATGATGTGAACACCCTCATCTAAATGGCAAGGGATGATGAGGATGATGAAGTAGGATTTTTGCTCTCTTTATTTATCTTTTTCTCACATTTATTCATCACTTGGAAAAAATCTAGAAAGCTTTTTCATGAAAGAATGAAGGAAGAAGAAGATGAATAATAATTGAATTATCCTTTTGTGATGAATAGAAAGAATTAATATGATAAATAATGCAACCATGGTCAACTAAACTCATGTAGAGAATTAACTAGGGTTAGGGTTTGGGTTGGGTTAAAGCATGAGTCACTTGAAAATATCTTTCACAAAACAAAACCAAAACCTTCTAGAATCATCTAGAAAGCTTAACCCTAATCCAAACCCTAATCATGTTTAAACTCTACAAAACAAGTTGCATTAGTTATCATATCAT
Source organism: Agapanthus africanus (assembly GCA_030015575.1). Lineage (NCBI taxonomy): Eukaryota > Viridiplantae > Streptophyta > Magnoliopsida > Asparagales > Amaryllidaceae > Agapanthus > Agapanthus africanus. Next base: position 207,048,012 of record JASDDO010000022.1, read on the forward strand.
GTTACAATATTATATATCACATATATAATATTTATCGTAACAAAATAAAATAATACAATTAACATATATCGCATATATATCAATGTATTACCCGAGTGAGAAAAAGAATCTTTTAGTGAGCTAATATTAGTTAATGCAATTTAATATATTAAATATATTATTATACATTAAATTATCGAATCAACACTTGATCCGACAATCCGGCTATATCGCATATAACCGACTAATATTTATCCGTACCGATTCATCGAATCAACATTTGATCCGATTACCCGGCTGATATCAAATATCGCGAGAATACAATACGGTATCACATACCGCATTATCCTTGGTCCCGCACATATCACATACGCGCCCCTACTCCGTTTTTCCTGAGCCAAGAAACCTCTGTGTAGGACTCTAAAGAATCGTCAATACGCCGGCAGTAGGTGATGATCATATCAAACACCCACAAGCTGCAAGCGGTCAGCTAAACGTAACAGCTACCCAGGTATTGAGCGCTTAGAAGATCAACAAGCAAGCCTGTACATTCTCCTGTGAATCCAAACAGTAACACTCCCGTACAGTCCGGTCTCGTCGTCTGATATGTTGCATATCTCGCCTAGGGGTGGTAAACGTCAGACCCCAGTAGCTCGATAAGTCGTGTCGATATGAGGTCTATAACAGTTCGAGAAACTACTGATAACACTTACCAATAAATCTCAGCAACCCTGGCCAGAGATTTCCGGTTATAGACAATCGAACATAGCACAACATCAACTCCCTATACCGGGAGAGACGAATCCCCTCCTATCGCTCATTGCCCCCATATGATTCGGGACTGTACCCAAAAGCCACCTTTTTGCACGCCCTCTTGGACGTGGTATGATGGAAATCAAAGCACAGTGGGAATCACACAAGACTCTATGACGATCTCGGGTCAACAGACTACTCTGTACCAGTGTCACCGGAGAACTGCCATCTGACGTGAGGTATAATACCATCTGGGAGTTCTCGGAGAGTCCGTCCAGTGTACCCAGTCTCCACTGAGCACCCGTACACTATCTTTGATGTCAAACACCGATGGATATGGGATCATCGATCGCCCATCATATGGGTCAAGATGCATATACGCTAGTCTATTCTGGTGTATCGATGCCCTGTCTCGATACACCCTCAACTAGGAACAGTTATAGGATGTACTCATCGACTACCGTGGCCCCACTAGTATGATCTCATCATAGTCCCAGTAGTCGAGTACATATCCTAAGGGCTTTATCAACATGTAACATAGAGACAATCAGAGTACACGTTAAGATAAAGTACAACCAGATAGCGTACTATCATGTCGAGCAAGAAAGGCCTCCCTATATATGTCCAAGCATCCATTACAATATACATCGTATGTACAACAATGGCCTTGAGGGCATACATACAACTAACACCCTAGTCGAAGGTGTATCGAGACGGGGCATCGATATACCAGTGTAGACTAGCGTATACACTTCTCGACCCATGAGATGGGCGATGGATGATCCCATATCCATTGGTGTTTGACATCAGAGATGGTATACGGGTGCTCAGTGGAGACTGGGTACACTGGACGGACTCGCCGAGAACTCCCAGATGGTATTATCCTCACGTCAGATGGCAGTTCTCAGGTGACACTTGTGCAGGTTAGTCTGTAGACCCGAGATCGTCATAGAGTCTTGTGTGATTCCCACTGTGCTTTGATCTCCACCTTACCACGTCCATGAGGGCGTGCAAAATGGTGGTTTTTGGGTACAGTCCCGAGTCACATGGAGGCAATGAACGATAGGAGGGGTTTCGTCTCTCCCGGTATTGGGGGTTGATGTTGCACTGTGCTCGATTGGCCGTAACAAGGAAGTCCCTGGCCAGGGCTGATTAGAGATTTACCGGTAAGTGTTACCAGTAGTTTCTCGACCCGTTATGAGCCTCACATCGGCACGACTTATCGGTTATTGGGGTCTGACGTTTACCACCCCTAGACTTGATATGCGACATATCAGACGAGGAGACCGGACTGTACGGGAAGTGTTGCCGGTTGGCTCGACGGGAGTTGTAGCAGGTTCGCTTGTTCTCTTCTGATCGTTCAGTACCCGGGTGGCCGTTACGTTTAGCTGACCGCTTGCGGCTTGGGGGTGCTTGATATGATCATCACCCACTGCCGGCGTAGTGACGAGTCTTAGAGTCCCACAAAGGAGTTTCCTAGTCCAGGCGAAACGTTGTGGTGCGCGTATGCGATATGCGCATGGATCCGATTAAAATGCGCGTATAGGATACCGTATATTAATCGGGCGGCTTGCTTTTGGTAGGGGTCATATGTGATATGGCCGGATTGATAAATAAAGTGTTGATTTATCATTTAACCATTAGCTTCTCACTTAAAATCCTTTCTTGAGTATGATGGATGTATGCATGCATGTATACTTTCTTTATAGATTCATGCACATATGGATGTGCATACATACATACATACATCATCAATTATGGTTGCTTATACAAAGAAAATGGTGGCAATATAAGACTCACACCATGGGTTTTTTATTTGGAATATTATTGTATTTAAGCTAAAAACAAAAGGAAAAAGAAAAGGGTTAGTTTTGGATTGTTTCTACACTCTTCTTGACCTAACCTTTCTCACCCACCATTTAACCATGGTTTTACTCTTCCTTTTATTTTTTAACTCAAGTACAATAATGATTCAACCATGGTTTGAGATGAGAGATAAAAAATATATATTGATATATTTTCTATTTTCTTTCTAAGAGTTATTCTTATCTTCTTCTCAAATTGCCATCATCTTCTTCTTCCTCTCTCATTTTGCTCTCTAGTTTTTTGTAGTGAGGAATATACTCATCAAGATTGGATTTTGAAGTGAGAATAAGAACCACAACATCATTCTATACAAGTTTAGCCAACTTGTTTAGAGTGTTAGCTTCATTTCGTTCACTTGATCGGATAAAGTTGCAAGCTTGGACAAAGCGGACTCCGGGTGGATCATCGGTGACCTCGAGGAGTTCAAGCGGAGCTTTTTCAAACCCCAAGTAGCCGAGGAGTCTAGCGTAGGGAGGTACAAAGGTTGTACTCTCTAAACTCTAGCTTTTCTTTCATATGTTGATGTGAAAAATTTGAAACCCTAATTTTTCTAGGAACGATTCTATGTTCGTTAACTTAGCACCCTAAAGACTCCACCTTTGGTACATGTGATGCTTCCAAACCCTTCATGAGGTGCTAGGCTAACCCAACACTGGCAACACTTACCATATAGTCCGATATCTTCGTCAGATATGCTGCATATCGAGTCTAGGGATGGTATCGTCGACCCCAATAACTCAATAAGTCATGCCGGTATAAGGCCTATAACAGATAGAGAAACTACTGATAACACTTATCAGTAAATCTCATCATCCCTGGTCATGGACTTCCTGTTATAGCTGTTAGTTATATGTATGTCCTAGAGGCCATTATTGTATATATGATGTATATTATACTGGATGCTTGGATATATATAGAGAGGAATTTCTTGCTTAACATGATAATATGCTATCTGGTTGCTCTTTTTCTTAATATGTAGACTTTTATTGTGATACTGTCTTGCTCTCGCATGTTGATAAAGCCCTTAGGATGTGTACTTGACTACCAGGACTATGATGGAGATCATACTAGTGGGGCCAGGGTAGTCCATAAGTACATCCTTTAATTGTTCCTAGTCGAGAGTATATCGAGACAGGGCATCGATATTCCAGAGTAGAGTAGCGTATACGCTTCTTGACCCATATGATGGGCGATGGATGATCCCATATCCATTAGTGTTTGATATCAAAGATAGTATACGGGTGCTCAGTGGAGACTGGGTACACTGAACGGACTCGCCGAGAACTCCTAGTTGGTATTATACCTATCGTCAGATAGCAGTTCTCAGGTGACAATGGTACAGGTTAGTCTGTAGACCCAAGATCGTCATAGAGTCTTGTGTGATTCCCACTGTGCTTTGATTTCCACCTTACCGAGTTCAAGAGAACGTGCAAAATGATGGTTTTTGGGTACAATCCCGAGTCATATGGAGGCAATGAGCGATAGGAGGGGATTCGTCTCTCCCGGTATTGGGGGTTGATATTGCGCTGTGCTCGATTGGCCATAACAGGAAGTCCCTGGCCTGGGCTGATACAGAGATTTACCGGTAAGTGTTATCAGTAGTTTCTCGACCCGTTATGAGCCTCACATCGGCATGACTTATCGGTTACTGGGGTCTGACGTTTACCACCCCTAGACTAGATATGCGACATATCAGACGAAGAGACCGGACTGTATAGTAGTGTTACTGACATGCTTTACAGGAGTATGAGCAGGCTTGCTTGTTGATAATCTGATCACTCAATCCCCGGGTAGCCGTTATGTCCAGCTAGTACCGCTGACGGCTTGTGGGTGCTTGATATGATCATCACATACTGCCGGCGTATTGATGAGTCTTTAGAGTCCTACACAGAGGTTTCCTGGCTCAGGAGAAACGAAGTAGGAGCATATATGTGATATGTGCGGGACCGAGATTAATACGAGTATGTTTTACCGTATTCTATTCTCGCGATATGTGATATCGGTCGGTTATATGTGATATAGCCGGGTTATCGAATCAAGTGTTGATTCGATAGGTTGATACATATGATATTAGTCGGTTATATGTGATATAGCCGGATTATTAAATCATGTATTGATTTAATAATTTAATGTATAATTGAATATTTTATATACTAACATACATTAACTAATATTTCTTTTTCTCACATGTGTACACTTAATATATATGTGATATATATTATTGTGTCATGCTTGTTGCTACATGTAACTGTTAGTTATATGTATGCCCTAGAGGCTATTACTGTACATTGGATGTATATAGTAGTGGATGCTGGGACATATATAGGTAGGACTTTCTTGCTCGACATGATAGTATGCTATCTGGTTGCTCTTTATCTTAACATGTATACTTTCTATCTCTCTGATTACATATTGATAAAGCCCTTAGGATGTGTACTCGACTTCCAGGACTATGACGTAGATCATACTAGTGGGGCCTGGATAGTCAATGAGTACATCCTTCATTGTTCCTAGTCGTGGGAATATCGAGACGGGGCATCGATATTCCAAAGTAGACTAGCGTATATCTTCTCGACCCATGTGATGGGCGATGGATGATCCCATATCCATTGGTGTTTGACATCAGAGATGGTATGTGGGTGCTCAGTAGAGACTGGGTACACTGAACGGACTCGCCGAGAACTCCCAGATGGTATTATACCTCACGTCAGATGGCAGTTCTCTGGTGACACTGGTGCAGCTTAGTCTGTTGACCCGAGATCGTCATAGAGTCTTGTGTGTCTCCCACTGTGCTTTGATTTCCACCCTACCATGGCTCTACTGAGTCGTGCAAACAGGTGGTTTTTGGGTACAGTCCCGATTCACATGGAGGCAATGAGCGATAGGAGGGGATTCGTCTCTCCCGGTATTGGGGGTTGATGTTGCGCTATGCACGACTGGCCATAACTGGAAATCCCTAGCCAGGGTTGCAGTGATATACTGGTAAGAGTTATCAGTAGTTTCACGATTGTTATGGACCTCACGTCGGCATGACTTATCGAGCTATTGGGGTATGACGTTTACCACCCCTAGGCGAGATATATGACATATCAGATGAACAGACCGGACTGTACGGTAAGTGTTACTGGTTGGATTCACAGGAGTGTGAGCGGGCTTGCTCGTCGATCTTCTGATCGCTCAATACTCGGGTGGCCGTTACGTTTAGCAGACCGCTTGTGGCTTGTGGGTGCTTGATATGATCATCATCTGTTGCCGGCGTATTGACGAGTCTTTGGAGTCCTACACAGAGGTTTCCTGGCTCAAGCGAAACGAAATAGGAGCGCATATGAGATATGTGCGGGACCGAGAATAATGCGTGTATGTGATACCGTATTCCATTCTCGCGATGTATGTATCGATTGGTTGTATGCGATATAACCTAGTTATCGAATCAAGGATTGATTCGATAAGCCGATACATTGGATATTAGTCGGTTATATGCGATATGACCGTATCAATAAATCAAGTGTTGATTTAATGATTTAATGCATAAATATATATTTGATATATTACTTTGCATTAACTAGTATCGGTTCACTTTAAATGGATTTTTTCTCACTTGAAATGCACAAGTTGTATATGTGATATACTTTTGTGCACTTGTTTGTATCATGTTTGATGATACATGCTCACTTGGGTTTGTGTAAAGAATTAAACCATGGTTAAGTTAGTGGTTAGGGTTTACATTTTTCTTATTTATTTATTTATTTTTCATTTTGGAAAGATAAATAAATCATGGTGGCTTTCTTTGTTTGTTTGTTGAAGCTTCATGAAGCTTTGAACAAGTCCACCTTTCTTGTCTCATGCTTAACCCTAACCATTCAACCTAACCTTAGTCAATTCTATACACCTAACTAAGGTTGAGATTATGATAAGTATCATTTTTTTTTCTATTTTAAAATATACTAATCATATTCTTTTTCTTCTTCTTCTTCATCTTCAACAAGAAGAAAACCTTGCCTTCATCAATGGCAACTTGTGAAAATGAGTGAGAAATCCAATTCCAAAGTGAACCCACTTCCTATTTCTTCATCCTCTACCTCTTGCCAAGTAGTATAGGGTGTTTTCTTCACAAGTTTCATGGCTTGGTGAAGTTGGAGCTTGATCTTGTGAAGCCTCGACGTAGATCATCTTCGGCATCGAAGCCGACGACCTAGCCCGCCCATTTCTCCGATGAAGCCGATGCTAGAGTCCGGGATCCGATATGGACATCGAGGGGACTTCATCACGGAGCCATAGAGGTGGAGGACCGGATCTACAAAGGTTGTATCCCCTTCCCTTTAGCTATAAATTCGTTTATTTGCATTGCATCGCCTATACATCTAGTTAACGATCCGTATTAGGGTTTCTCGGCACTTGTAAAATTTTAATTGGCTATGTTTGATCACTTGTGAGACTTCATTAGTGTGCCTAGGAACCCTACAGTAGTATCAGAGCCTAGCTAGAGCCTTAGGCGATGCGCCGACGGAGTTTGAAGTCCGATCGAACCGAAACCCTAAATCCAAATTGCTCTCTGGACATTTTTCAAAAACTGGGTTTTTTCCATATTAAAAATTCTTAAAAAATTTAGCAGGAAGATCTAAGAATTATGGTACAAAACGGGCCCCTGAATCATCTAAACCGCCGCGGAACAGCGGCAGAAGCATGGCTTCTGCGGCGGTTCCGCGGCCGTTTGGTCACATTGGCCAATAAATTTTGCACAGTAATTCTTATGCTTGGGTTCTGGATTTTCTAGGATTTTTTAAATATCATTCAAGAGTTGAGTTTTCTGGGTTGTATTTGGACTCGGTGTTTCGATCGGATTGTCTAATTTTTTCAGTGTGTTTTTCCGGATAATTTTAGAATATGTTAAAAAGTTCGACCGGATTTAAATACCCATTTTTTCCCCTGCCGGGAAATTTCCAATTGTTGGATATTTCTGTAGTTTAATCACGTTCTAAGTAGTGCAAGTAACGCGATGGTCCCTCTAGAAGACAACAAACCTTAACTCGATTATGTGACCGTCTTGAACTGCCCTTTGAACCTTAGGGTTTGGGGCAGTACGGCGTGCCACATATGAGGCGTTGGCTTGACCCTTCTACGGCTGGACCGTTGGTACTGAGGCACGAAGTGAATGTTTTTAAACTTATTTCATATGTTGAGATGTTTCGGGAAAACTTGGGTGTTCGATTGTTCGATCGGAAAGTTTAACATTTTCTATTTACCCGGAATGTGATACAATAATTGGAATTCACAAATAGTTATGAGATAACTAATATGAATGTTATAAACATAGCGGTTTAGTCTCACTTGATCGGTTGCCACGGAATTTTGATGTGATCAAATGTCCGTCGCAATCACGTAGCGTACGCGGATACTCGCCGGGTAAACTTAATAGACAACTACACCCCATAGCCCCGACCAAGTGACTGTAGGAGAACCCCGTCGCCGAAAGCATCCGTTCGGGTGCTCGCGGCAGCGGTGTTCCGCCTTGGTGCACTTCGTCGACGGCGTCAGGGGTGCGGCCGCCTACTAAAGTTTGCGACGAGCATTCGATCAGAATGTCGGGAATCTTGTTGAATTGCCCGAATTGATATTGAAAAGTGTTTTCGATAATGAGACTAAAATGCGGGGTTTATATTTGTTAGGCATGCGATGTCTAAGCAATTCATTTGGCTAGGCATGCGATGTCTAAAGAGTTTGCGAATTCCAACTGTTGTAAGTTTACACTTTCTTTTCTGTGACCGTAAGTGTAATATGTGATATCGCCGGTTTCGTTGCTATATGTCAACGACAATTGGGATACGCATGTTTACTTACATTGATGACATGTGATGTTATGTGTTGCTGGATATGTTATATTGGATCGTCGTGTTTGAATAGCCGGGGTTTTTTATGTGAGATGAGTGCTTTTCATTTTCATTCATGTAAAAACTTGTATGTAATATTCTTTTATTGGGGCACTTCCAGGTTGCGGATGATGTCACCATTTGTATATTATTTATTTTTCCGCATTAGGATAGACCCAAGGAGGGGAGCACAAGTAACCGGGTTCTAGGATCCAGTGGGAGACCATCTCGAGGAGTCGAGTCCGGGTCTCCTAACCCTAGAATTGGTAGGGTTGCTTGCCGCTCTCGTAGGGGTCTAGGGGTGTGGGATTGGCAATTCATCACGACCGTGGAATCCGTGTTTTATACTGGCTCGTATTGAAAACACGGACGTCCTAGTATATCCAATATTTCATATGATATTTTCTGCTGCGTTATCTGTGATGTGATCATGTGATGTGTTCAGATAGATATAGTATATAGTATATATGATATATTATATAGACGCTGCTTATGTTTTACACCCGCGCTAGCCCTGCCTCGTTCTGGCTTTAGTTACCTAACCTAACGGTGCAGACGGGACGTCGAGGCGAATGCGGATGGCATAAGCGTACGTTATATTTATCTGTGATGATTAGGTGGACTTAAATGATGGGATATTCATTAATGAGATTAATGAAAGAAAATAAACCTAATTGATGTTGTGGAATCGAATTTCAAAATAAAAACATGTAGCTACAGTTCTTGCTTTGCATCGCGGTGTTCCTTGTAGAACATCCTGCACCTTATTCGATAAGGAAAGGACCGAGATCCCTTCACCGGGAGTGACTCCTTTAGCAATAACTGGCAGATGCTACAACTCACGGTTTGTCTTTTGATTGCTTCTATAGTTTCTGGTTTGCACAGTGATATATATGATATATCCCGCACCTCATTCGACGAGGAAAGGGCCGACGATCCCTTCACCGGGAGTGACCCCTTTAGCAAAACTAGAAAAGCCTCAAAACATTCCATTTAAAAACCATTTGATTCTGCAACGAGATCAAGTTCAAAGCGTTAAAGGTTTTCTTAAAAACCAGCCGCAACCCTTCGTCATTTTAGGAAGTAGAGTACTTAGTATTCGTGCTGTGTTTGTTGACCTTAGTTAAGGCACAGTGTACGGTAGCTAAGTGATGTCTTCCTACACCGCATATGATGAGATTAGTTAGGACAGTCGCGTGACTTTGTTGACCTTAGTTAAGGGTCATGTGAGTGGGTCTAATTAATCACGAAATGACGGGTAGAACTTGACTAGTACTTATGATTTGTTGACCATAGTTAAGGTCATAGGTGCTAGGGGTAAAAACCATTATCGGGAGTTTCAAGTGTTGAAATTTGCAATGAGATTGGATACCTTCTATGTGATAGTTGGATCCCGATACCCACTGCGAGTAATTGTTACTCCTGGGAGAGTTTTGCACTTTGCAATCAGCCGATCAAGTAGGTGTCTAGAAAGGTGTCAACGGTTTTATGCCTCTGGGAAAACGAGGTTTACTGTAATTAGGTCCGTGCGAAAGCACGGGGAACCCCCCTCAAAGTACCGACACTGGCCTGGCTGAAAGATTGGCGAACTTGTAGAGTGTAATTAATCCCGGCTTGTCTTTCCTTTTAGGGTTTGAAGGAAGATTTGATAAAAAAACAGTGGGAGCCATCCTGATTAGATAAAATATATAACCAATCTAATCTTGCAAGAGCGCACGCAGAGTGTTTTCTTCTCTCTCTCTCTAGGTAGCGACCATATCACGCCTTAATCAAGATAATAATATGGATGTATTGACCGAACCCGCTTGTTATAATGAGCTGGGGAACGCTGGTCCCGCTCCAACTTATAATTGTTATAAGACAGAGCAGGAAATAGGGGAATACCAGAATTTCTATGCCGCCCAAACGAAGAAAGTGCATATGATGCATCTTCTTCGGGTGTGTTCATTACAAAGAACTGTTACTCAGTATCCTCCGCATCCTGGATATTTGATACCGGATCAGGATCCCAGATATGTAATCTGTTACATAGGGCTACAAAAAGGTAGAAAACTGAGAACGGGTGATAAGTTTCATGAGACAGAAAACGGGGCAAGTGTTGCAGCCAAGTCTGTTGGTCACTGTCACCCTGTATTACCAATACATTGATTCTGAATAAATGCTATTAGATACCGAACCTGATATACAAAATCATATCAATCTCTTTATTTATTAAAGAAATGACAAAATTTTGTATTGATGGATAATGTTTTGAACATTTCCTATATCAAAAGTTGATCGGTTCAGGCACGTTATCTAAAAGCATTGACGTTCTAAATCAAACTACAGTTCCTAGTATACAGAACACACACAAGAGGAAGAGTTCAGAAATGAACGAATCCTTCTTGAGACATTGTAGACTAGGTCATATCAATGCGACCCGACTGGCTGAAGTTACATTTTAGATGCATATTTAAATCAGTTTGAATTTACATCTTGTGAAACTTGCCAGTCATGTCACAAAGATTAGATGACCATAGCTCCATTTACTGAAAACAGAGAAAGAGTTAGTAAACTCTTGGGACTGATACATGATGATGTATGTAAGGTCTCCTGTCTACACATGCCAAGACTGGTTCTTTGTATTTCATTACATTCTCTGATAATCTCTCAAGATTCAGACATATGTTCCTGTTGAAACACAAGTCCGAACCTTTTGAGATATTCACAGAATATAAGTTAGAAGTAGAGAACCAATAACCGGGTATAAGTATTATGTCCTATGATAAGATCAGGGAGGAGAATACTTGTGCATGGCATTCCTGGACCATTCTAAAGAAGAATGAGATTCTCTCTCCGTATTACTCCTCTGAATACACCACAGCACAACGGTGTATTAGGGCGGAGCAAACGCACAATATTAGATATGGTGTGCTATATGATGAGTATTACTGAGTTACCTATTTCCTTTTAGGGTTGTGCACTTGAGAAGCTGCATACCTATTGAATTAGGTTCGAATCAAATCAGTGCCTACCACTCCATATAAGATATGGTGTGGGAAGAGCCTATCTCTTAAGTAAGTTAACATTTGGGATTGTCCGGCCTATGTCAAAAGCAAAATCTGGACAAGATCGAGGCAAGGTCAGTTCTGTAGAACTGGAAAGGTTCCAGCTATACAAAACTGCAGCTGATGATTTGACAGAACCAAAGGATTCAATAGTTTCCGATGAACCTCAGCCTCTCCGCCGATCTAGTAGGGTTCCTCATCCGCCTGAGAGATACCTCAGTTTCTCGATGACAGTGGGAGCGAGGAATGCATCATGAGATGATGACCCATCTAGTATCGAGCAGGACATCGAGAGTAGGGACTCTGTAAGAATGGCTGGATGCTTAGCGATCTGAGATGGAATCCATATACACCAACAAAGTATGGACTTTGGTTGCGATATCTGAAGGGTTAAATCCCCATCAGGAGCAAGTATATCTTGAGAAGATTACTTGGTGTAGATGGAAAAGTTGAGACTTTCAAAGCTAGACTTGTTAAAGGTTTTCGTCATCGACCAAGAGTGGAAAATGATGAAACCTTTTCCAGGGACTATACTTAAGTCCATCCAGATCCTACTTGCCATTGCTACAAACCATGGCTACGATATCTGGTGGTTGGGAGCCATGACTACTTTTCTAAATGATGTTTTAGAAGAGAACGTCTATAAGTACACAGCCAGAGGGCTTCGTAAACAGTGGGAGCAGCGAAAACGTGTGCAAGTTGCTTTACAGGATAAAGCAGGCATCGCGGAGTTGAAACATCTGTTTTGATGTGGTAGTCAAAGAGTTTGACTTCATCAAAATGGTAGATGAACCTTGTATATACAAAATGGTAGTAGAGAGTAAGGTGGCCGTCCTCGTATTGTACGTGGACAACATACTCTTGATAGGAAAATAGTTTCCTACACTACGCTCGGTCAATCTCCGCTTATCACAAGGATTCTCCAATAGGATCAAAGTGATACCTCCTAAATCCTGAGTTTTCATCTATGAGATAGATGTAATTGGATGCTAGGATTCTCACTAGATATAGTGAGATGGTATCAATCGATCCTGGGGAAAATCACTGGAAGTGTTCCAGGGTGATAAGGACGACTGAATGTCAGTCGCAGGTATTGTCTTTACCCTCAGTAAAGGGACGGTATGTTGGAAGAGTTCTAAGCAAGATACCGTGGCAAACTAGACGATAAAGGCTGGTAACATCGCTATTTAAGATACTACCAAAGAGACAGTTTGGGTGTATAGTGGTTCATAAGATGAACTAGGTTCCCACCATTGTGTGACAATGGAAGTGTGGCTTTGGCCAAGGAACAATGGTCCCATCAGTGACCCAGACATATTCTGAGGCAGCATCACCTGATCATGGAGATAATTGATCTCCAGGGTGATCGAGGTTAGGAGAGTAGACTCAGAGGACAACACGGTGGATCCACTCACGAAGGCCTTTTCCCAAAGAGAGACTTATATGGGATGGTTGAGTATTACATACTACAACCACTGCTAAAGATGGCCCTAGTGCAAGTGGGAGATTGTTAGTTATATGTATGCCCTAGAGGCCATTACTGTACATTGGATGTATATAGTAGTGGATGCTGGGACATATATAGGTAGGACTTTCTTGCTCGACATGATAGTATGCTATCTGGTTGCTCTTTATCTTAACATGTATACTTTCTGTCTCTCTGATTACATGTTGATAAAGCCCTTAGGATGTGTACTCGACTTCCAGGACATGTAGATCATACTAGTGGGGCCTGGGTAGTCAATGAGTACATCCTTCATTGTTCCTAGTCGTGGGAATATCGAGACGGGGCATCGATATTCCAGAGTAGACTAGAGTAAATCTTCTCGACCCATGTGATGGGCGATGGATGATCCCATATCCATTGGTGTTTGACATCAGAGATGGTATGCGGGTGCTCAGTAGAGACTGGGTACACTGAACGGACTCGCCGAGAACTCCCAGATGGTATTATACCTCACGTCAGATGGCAGTTCTCTGGTGACACTGGTGCAGCTTAGTCTGTTGACCCGAGATCGTCATAGAGTCTTGTGTGTCTCCTACTGTGCTTTGATTTCCACCCTACCACGGCTCTACTGAGTCATGCAAACAGGTGGTTTTTGGGTACAGTCCCGATTCACATGGAGGCAATGAGCGATAGGAGGGGATTCGTCTCTCCCGGTATTGGGGGTTGATGTTGCGCTATGCACGACTGGCCATAACTGGAAATCCCTGGCCAGGGTTGCAGTGATATACTGGTAATAGTTATCAGTAGTTTCATGATTGTTATGGACCTCACGTCGGCATGACTTATCGAGCTATTGGGGTCTGACGTTTACCACCCCTAGGCGAGATATGCGACATATCAGATGAACAGACTGGACTGTACGGTAAGTGTTACTGGTTGGATTCACAGGAGTGTGAGTGGGCTTGCTCGTCGATCTTCTGATCGCTCAATACTCGGGTGGCCGTTACGTTTAGCAGACCGCTTGCGGCTTGTGGGTGCTTGATATGATCATCATCTGCTGCCGGCGTATTGACGAGTCTTTAGAGTCCTACACAGAGATTTCCTGGCTCAAGCGAAACGAAATAGGAGCGCATATGAGATATGTGCGTGTTCAGTTGATAAAACTGCACATTTGTATTACATTTTTCCTACCATTTTCATATTAAAAAAGGACTTTATTATAATATATTATACATATGGGGGTTTATGTGTAAAAACATTATTTTCCATGTGTTAATATATTTTAATTATCATTTGGTAGGAAAATGTATGCAAATAATATTATTGATCTAATCCTAGTAGAACAAAGTCTACTAAAATCTTATTTGAGTTGTTGTGCAGAATATTTCCAAGTTGTTATGAAGGATTTAACAAACAAATCAATTTGTTGAAGAAAACTTGCCAAATTAAGAAGCAAACATGGAGACCAAGTCTGGAAGCAACAGAGAAAAGATTTTCAGATTCTGAAGATGCCTAGGATTGCCACATGTCACCAGATGAAAGCCCAAGAAAAATAAGCAATTGATCACACCTTTGGGCCGCGGATCCGCCGCAATTTGAGGAGGTTGGAAGGAAAGATTTTGGGGCATTAATCTAGGCTGAAATTTAACAAGTTTTCAACAATAAGATTCTGGATTTGCACTATAAAAAGGCACCGAGAGCCTCTTGGAAAAATCATCAAGCCGACGCGATCACGAAGCCCCAGACGCTCACGCATCCAGGCTGATCATCAACGGTTCATCTACCCCTTTGGAAGAGATCGAGAAGCAAACTAGTCTTTGTAATCATTTTCTAAGGAATCAAAGTGTAGATTGTTCAAGTTGATTAATAAAGGTAGTTATTTTATTTAATTCTTTTGCATTTTACATTATGTTTTTCCTCTCTTTCTTTTCATCTTCTTCTCCCAACATGCGCGAGTAATTCTCCGCTTGTTAGGGTTCGTAGGATTAGGGTAGGCTAATGGACGATGAAAATAACTAAACCCTTTTTAAGTCCTATAAAGTTTAGGAACTTTATCAAAAGAATCATTAGCATCCTAATCGGGCGCGCTAGTAATTCTTTGCTAGTTCCGACCGCGATTAGAGATTAGATTAATGATTGTTTTGGTAAAGGCTAGATATGAACGGAGTTCCATGTCGAGATAAGGGTTAAGAGTGGGATTCCTTTTCCCTCCAGAAACCCTAATCTACACGCATCACCGTCGTTCTAGTTCTAAATCTATTAATGGATAAAAAGGGTAATTTTAAATAATCATCCATAACTACTAAATCCTAACGAACCCTACAAGCCCTCTTATTATATTAATTACATCTTTAAAATAATCTAGATCTATATTTTACATTCTTATTTAACGTAGGTCTAGAAACCAATCTATAAAATTCGTTATCCCTCCTTTCTTTCTCAACACATCTAAAGTAAAAGTAAAAGGTTACACGTTTCCCTGAGGACGACCCGTACTCACCTCGGTCTAGCTACACGCGACACTGTTCTGATTGCGGTTAAACTACAAAACACTCTTTCGTATCAATCAAATGGCGCCGTTGCCGGGGATACGTGCGTAATTTTTTATTTTTACTATTTTTGTTGAATTCTTAGACGAGCCAAATCATTATTAAAATAAAACTGCAAATTGCATATTTAACGATTTGTGCGTGGATTTTTGCAAGGAGATCTGGAGTCACAGAATTGAGGAAAACAGGAAACAGAGAGATTTTTAGAGATCCAGAGGAGCACAGAAGGCTATACAAAAATTTTCATCAAATGATCCCTCTTCCACGCGGCGGAACCGCGGCATAAAGGCACTTTGTGCGGCGGAATAGCGGCAGGAAAGAAGAGTTAGGGCCATAGAATTCTCTGGTATCTTTCTCAACTCCTTCTCTCTCTCCTCAAATCCAATAAAATCTATTTTCTGCAGGATTCTTTGCAAAATTGCGCCGCTCAAAAATCTTTTTGCAAAAGTTTTATGATTGGTTTTGTTTTGCATATTTAATACGGATTTCTAAGGGGCAAAGACCAAATCAAGATTAGGTGGGGATTTCATCACCCTCCCTAAGCCCCACAAATCACAAACCGAGCATATATATCAACCCTTCATTAATTTAAAAAATATCTAGACCAGACTCTAAGGACTGTCGCGCTCAATAAGGACAGAGGAAGGTTATGGGTAATCTATCGTTTATCCGCATTACTTTTGTAGTGCCTAGGCAAGTGTGACAAAGGCTAGTGGTTTTTAATTAGGCCCACGACGTGGTTCCTTCCCACTTACCTGGCTCTTATCTGGCTACAAGGGTAGTACGGAGGCGGTAGAGGATTGATCCTGCAGCTTGTCCTTTGGAAGTCTGGGAGCGGTCTAGAGACTGACCTAGGTAATCTTAGTTCTAGGGTTGCTTGTGCATCTTAGGGGAGATTTGTCTTGAGTCCCACTTTTTCAAAAACAAGCCAATTTTAAAATCGCACACACGCTGCCACTTGCACTAAACCCGCTTAGTGCATGCTCGGCTGGACACGGGATCCTAGTGCCCGTCTTGTCCGCGTTCCTGCTATCGACGCCGAAGTCGGTACTTCTTCATCTTCTTTTCCCCCACCACACACCACGACCGTGATGGACGGCACTCTATCTAATTATAACACCACGCTGCCACCGCCCGCAGGTGAGCAGAATCCACCGCGCATCTCTCTCCAAGAGAGATGCTATCCTATTCGTGGTCCTCTTCCCACTTGTCTATCTCTTCCACCACCTAATGGGGATAATTTCGAAATTAAACCCCACTACATCAATCTGCTGCCCAAATTTCACGGGCTTGAGTCGGAAGACGCGTACGTTTTCATCACCAAATTCGAAAACGTATGCGCAATGATGGGTACTTCACAATTGACCTTAGATGCTATGCGCTTACGTTTTCTCCCATTCACATTGTGCGACTTGGCAGAAAAATGGCTTTACAATACTGCCGCACACTCTATCGCTAATTGGGATGAATTCGTCGTAGCATTTCTTAAGAAGTTTTACCCAAATCATAAGACTGCACATGTTAGGAGCGAGATCAACCAGTTCACCCAGCTTCCCAATGAACCATTTTGGAAGTGCTTTGAACGTTTCAAAGATCTGCTTGTCCAATGCCCCCATCACGGAATACAAAGATGGGATTTATGTCGGATTATATATGAGGGCATTAATCCAGCGACAAAGCAGATGCTTGAAACAATGTGTCAATGCAATTTCATGTCTAAAGATGACGGTGAAGCATGGAAATATCTGGAAGATCTCGCTGAACACACGTTGCAGTGGGAAAGCGTAAGACCACCTACAACTAAGGGAGGTATTCACCAGCTCGACGTTTCCATCGCAGTAAAAGCCGAAATGGCAGTGATGCAGAAGAAACTCGACGCTATTGAGAGCAGATTCTCATCATTCTCCCTAAATCAGGTCACGCTTCCTAAGACTGTCTGTGGTTGTTGTTCGGATCCTTCACACTTAACGGAAGAATGTCCTATGAATGCATCGTTTCAAGCTAATGCTGCTTTTCAGCAGCGACCTAGAAACGACCCTTATTCTTCCACATACAATCAAGGATGGAGGAATCATCCTAACTTTGCTTGGAATCAAAACCAACAAAGAAATTATCAAAGACCTCCTCCACAGCAACCACAACCACAGAATCAGCCCCCTTTCAGTCACAAAATTTCCAAAATCCGGCCAACATTTCTACACCACAAGTGGCCGGTACTGACAACTCACTGACACAAACTTTTGATATGTTCATGAAACAATCCATGCAAAATTCGGCTGAGATAAGGTCTTCTATTGATACCCTAACGAAAAACTCCTCCTCCCATGGTGAGAGTATTAAATCAATAGAAAACCAACTCGCACAGTTAAACGCCGCAATGAGTGCGAGAGAGAAAGGGAAACTCCCATCTCAACCCCTACCGAATCCTGGCCATTCACAAAGTCATAATGTGAATGCCATTACTACGTTGAGATCGGGGAGAGTGCTGAATAACCAAGTGGGTGAGCAGCTTGATGATAGTGACACATTTGATACCCCTTCTTCTTCTTCTTCTTCCCCTAATTCGTCTAGTCTTCCACCTTCATCCGAGCCTATTCTCCGTTTTCCCCAAGGCTCGAACATTTCGCCAAATCTATCTAAGTCGATTCCCACTCCAATTTTGGGATCGAATCCATCCCCACAGTCTTCTCCACAAACGTTGGACCCAAAACTTATTGATCAAGCACCTTATCCAAACAGGTTAAGGGGCAACAGACCAAGTCCACAAATGGAGAAGATCGTGGAAATTTTTAAGCAAGTTAACATAAACATTCCTCTCCTAGATGCTATTCAGCAAGTTCCGTCATATGCGAAAATCCTAAAGGACTTGTGCACTAGGAGGCGAAAAGTTCAAGTACCTAAAAAAGTTTTCCTTGCGAGTAATGTGAGCACTGCTTTTACACAACAACTATCCAAGAAACGAAAGGACCCCGGAAGTCCTACAATTTCAATTTCTATTGGGGGTAAAAATATTAATCGTGCTCTACTCGATCTAGGTGCTAGTGTTAACTTGCTTCCGTATTCTGTTTATGAGCAATTAGGGATCGGAGAGTTAAAGCCGGCGCATTGCACTCTTCAGATGGCCGATCGATCTATCACCCAACCAAGGGGTGAGCTAGAGGATGTGTTAATCAAAGTCGGGGAATTCATATTCCCTGTGGACTTTATCGTTATAGATACACAACCTGTAGCAAACCCACGCAATCAAATCCCGGTGATACTTGGTCGACCCTTTTTGGCCACTTCCAACGCAGTAATTAATTGTAGAAACGGCTCTATGACCCTATCCTTTGGAAAGAAGTCAATTGAGCTTAACATTTACATGTTGGGAAGTGAACCCTCCGAACCCTATGCTCATGTGTGTTCTGTCGAATTAATGGATGTCGACAGTAGCGAATTTGATCAACCTCATAATTCTGACTCTTTTCATATGTCGTTGTTTGACACGGACTCTTCCACCGAGTTGTCCGGGTCAACATCTAACGCTGACGAGGAACTTTTTATAGAGTCGGACGATCCCCCCATTTTTTCTGATGACATTATTCTTCGGGGTATCGATGAAAGTTTTGAGGAAATTTTCGCTGATGAGCTCGCATTTTTACAAGACACGGGTGTTGAGATAAATCAAATCCAAGATGAAGAAATTGGACCTCCACCCCCTCTTTTGGACAATCATGACAATGCGAGTAATCCATCATTACTATCACTGTGTCGTCTCTCCAAATTGAGACGCAATCCTTTTCCATTACACCTCTTGTCACCTCCCCACTTCTTCACGTCAATAGGTGACATGTTCTTCTACCAACCTTGGTGCTTCATCGATAAAATTTTTGAATGGTTGGTGTTGACCTTCGGTCTTTGCAAAGCTTGGCATTGACCAATAACCTTGACCCCCTCATGTGATTTTTAAAAGATTAAAATTGTTTAACTCATGTTTGGGGGGATATTTTGGCTCTTGAAAGAAAATGATTTTTACAAAATTGTGAGCCTAAAATAAGTTTGGGGAAGGATTTTCACTTTCATATATTCTTGCCCCCCATTAATAATTTCCTCCCAAGTCTACAGGTTTTTGAGCTTAACGGATGACATCAGTGAGGGCACTGCTGTAAACAGGTTTGGGGGAGGTTTGTGCTTATTTACACATCAATTTGCATCATATTTTGCATAAGCACAACATTTTCAAAAACAAAAATTTTAAAAATTTTCTTTTATAACAAAAGAGTAGAAAGTGAAAAATTACATCCAAAAGATAGGAATAGTTTAAGAAAACTAAGAAAATTAGAAGTTTTCTTAAACGAACTAGTAATAAGTAGTTATGAGCTGTTGTCCCAAGGGTTAGTAAGATGAAGGAAGTCACTAATCTGAGGATAAAAATAAGTCTGAAAAATAGTTTTTATTCTGGAAGCCAAACATTTGAATGTTGATACCCTACTTTATGCACTTACACACGTCTTGAAACTCGGGATAGTAGAGGATACCTTGAAATGCTCTTGTCTAAAAGCCAAAGTATGAAGGAAATGAAAAATTAAAAAAAATGAAGAAAATATAAAATGGTGAAAAAAAAATGAACACTGGTTTTGTATCGCCAAGGCAGCAATAAAAAAAATATAGCGAGGGTGCCTCTTCACCTAGTGCCCTAAGGCCAACTGGTCTGGGAGTCACTGCTAAGCCTTAGGTGGTGCAAGACGAGGAAAATATTATCACCTAATCAGCAAGCACATGAGTAATCGGTCGATTAGTACCTCAAGAAGTATTAACGGTCGCATGAAAATGTGTGAGCAAATCTAAATATTCATCAAGTTAAAAAAGTACTGAGGTAGATGGACAAGAGTATGATAGCTTGAGTTGAATTCTCCGAGTGTAGGGATGTTCTTTACACACACGTGGGGTTATATGATCAATGTTTGGATGAAAGGTAGGAATGAAGAATAAAGACGATGTTTTATTGAGGGATGATGTGATTTCTAACATTTTTTCATGACTATTAAGATAGGGCTCATGACAACTGAAAAGCTAGTATAGTTGGAAACTCTTCTTTTCAAAGTATTTCTTTTATGGTTCTAGTCTTTATATGTAAATTTCACCATCTTTCTTTTGTTATAGGATTTTGTGGGTGTAATCCGCTGAAAACCCTCAGGAGACAACACTCCTCCTACTAGGGACACCTAGAGGTTTAACGGCTTGTTGCACGTGCTCAGTGCAATCGTGTCTGCCTACGAAAGTGTGCTTAGTTTTCTCCTTTCTTTTTTCTCCTCTTAAATAAACTAGTTTGCTCGGGACGATCAAAGATAGGTTTGGGGGTATTTGTTCAGTTGATAAAACTGCACATTTGTATTACATTTTTCCAACCATTTTCATATTAAAAAAGGACTTTATTATAATATATTATACATATGGGGGTTTATGTGTAAAAACATTATTTTCCATGTGTTAATATATTTTAATTATCATTTGGTAGGAAAATGTATGCAAATAATATTATTAATCTAATCCTAGTAGAACAAAGTCTACTAAAATCTTATTTGAGTTGTTGTGCAGAATATTTCCAAGTTGTTATGAAGGATTTAACAAACAAATCAATTTGTTGAAGAAAACTTGCCAAATTAAGAAGCAAACATGGAGACCAAGTCTGGAAGCAACAGAGAAAAGATTTTCAGATTCTGAAGATGCCTAGGATTGCCACATGTCACCAGATGAAAGCCCAAGAAAAATAAGCAATTGATCACACCTTTGGGCCGCGGATCCGCCGCAATTTGAGGAGGTTGGAAGGAAAGATTTTGGGGCATTAATCTAAGCTGAAATTTAACAAGTTTTCAACAATAAGATTCTGGCTTTGCACTATAAAAAGGCACCGAGAGCCTCTTGGAAAAATCATCAAGCCGACGCGATCACGAAGCCCCAGACGCTCACGCATCCAGGCTGATCATCAACGGTTCATCTACCCCCTTGGAAGAGATCGAGAAGCAAACTAGTCTTTGTAATCATTTTCTAAGGAATCAAAGTGTAGATTGTTCAAGTTGATTAATAAAGATAGTTATTTTATTTAATTCTTTTGCATTTTACATTATGTTTTCCCTCTCTTTCTTTTCATCTTCTTCTCCCAACATGCGCGAGTAATTCTCCGCTTGTTAGGGTTCGTAGGATTAGGGTAGGCTAATGGACGATGAAAATAACTAAACCCTTTTTAAGTCCTATAAAGTTTAGGAACTTTATCAAAAGAATCATTAGCATCCTAATCGGGCGCACTAGCAATTCTTTGCTAGTTCCGACCGCGATTAGAGATTAGATTAATGATTGTTTTGGTAAAGGCTAGATATGAACGGAGTTCCGTGTCGAGATAAGGGTTAAGAGTGGGATTCCTTTTCCCTCCAGAAACCCTAATCTACACGCATCACCGTCGTTCTAGTTCTAAATCTATTAATGGATAAAAAGGGTAACTTTTAAATAATCATCCATAACTACTAAATACTAACGAACCCTACAAGCCCTCTTGTTATATTAATTACATCTTTAAAATAATCTAGATCTATATTTTACATTCTTATTTAACGTAGATCTAGAAACCAATCTATAAAATTCTTTATCCCTCCTTTCTTTCTCAACATATCTAAAGTAAAAGTAAAAGGTTCCACGTTTCCCTGAAGACGACCCGTACTCACCTCGGTCTAGCTACACGCGACGCCGTTCTGATTGCGGTTAAACTACAAAACACTCTTTCGTATCAATCAGTGCGGGACCGAGAATAATGCGTGTATGTGATACCGTATTCCATTCTCGCGATGTATGTATCGATTGGTTGTATGCGATATAACCTAGTTATCGAATCAAGGATTGATTCGATAAGCCGATACATTGGATATTAGTCGGTTATATGCGATATGACCGTATCGATAAATCAAGTGTTGATTTAATGATTTAATGCATAATTATATATTTGATATATTACTTTGCATTAACTAGTATCGGTTCACTTTAAATGGATTTTTTCTCACTTGAAATGCACAAGTTGTATATGTGATATACTTTTGTGCACTTGTTTGTATCATGTTTGATGATACATGATCACTTGGGTTTGTGTAAAGAATTAAACCATGGTTAAGTTAGTGGTTAGGGTTTACATTTTTCTTATTTATTTATTTATTTTTCATTTTGGAAAGATAAATAAATCATGGTGGCTTTCTTTGTTTGTTTGTTGAAGCTTCATGAAGCTTTGAACAAGTCCACCATTCTTGTCTCATGCTTAACCCTAACCATTCAACCTAACCTTAGTCAATTCTCTACACCTAACTAAGGTTGAGATTATGATAAGTATCATATTGTTTTCTATTTTAAAATATACTAATCATATTCTTTTTCTTCTTCTTCTTCATCTTCAACAAGAAGAAAACCTTGCCTTCATCAATGGCAACTTGTGAAAATGAGTGAGAAATCCAATTCCAAAGTGAACCCACTTCCTTTTTCTTCATCCTCTACCTCTTGCCAAGTAGTATAGGGTGTTTTCTTCACAAGTTTCATGGCTTGGTGAAGTTGGAGCTTGATCTTGTGTAGCCTCGACGTAGATCATCTTCGGCATCGAAGCCGACGACCTAGCCCGCCCATTTCTCCGATGAAGCCGATGCTAGAGTCCGGGATCCGATATGGACAGCGAGGGGACTTCATCATGGAGCCATGGAGGTGGAGGACCGGATCTACAAAGGTTGTAGCCCCTTCCCTTTAGCTATAAATTCGTTTATTTGCATTGCATCGCCTATACATCTAGTTAACAATCCGTATTAGGGTTTCTCGGCACTTGTAAAATTTTAATTGGCCATGTTTGATCACTTGTGAGACTTCATTAGTGTGCCTAGGAACCCTACAGTAACATGGGTGTATGAGACTCACACCATGCTTATGATAATGTGAGGTTTATTTATTTAAAGTAAATCAAAATTTGATGAACCCATTGACTTGGTCCACTAATTTTGTCTTACATTAGATATTTATTAACCCAACCATTGTCATTAGCCATGGTTAAGTCTCTACATGAGTTAATATGAGATATTATCTCACCCATGGTTGCTATTCTCACACACAACATTATCTCTTCACCTTCTTCTTCATCAAGAGTGAGCTCTCTGGATTTTTGAGAGGTGAAGAAAACTAGTGAGAAAATTAATTCTAAAGTGAGCAAAAATCCTACTTCATCATCCTCTACTAGACTAGCCATTTAGTTTAGGGTATTTGCTTCACTAACTCCAAATTAGTGAAGAGGTAGTTTGAGTTGGTGTCTCCTCGACGTAGATCATCTTCGGCCTCGAAGACTTCAAGCAAGCTTATTCCTTTCATATTGTGGAGCCATTCTAAAGTCCGGGAGATCACTACTTGGAGTGAAGGGACTACTACACAGAGCTATAGAAGTGAAGGACCGGTCTACAAAGGTTTTATTCCTTGTTCACTTGATATAAAGTTGTTTACATGCTTAGTTTATCTAATTCTCTAGTTAAGATTCTAGGTTTAGGATTGTTTAGCATGGCAAATTTTTGAAAATGGCATGGTGTAACATTTCAGAAAAATATAAAATATTATTTTTGGAATTTAATATTAAAATAATATATTTCCCGAAAACTGCCGATTTGCGAAATTGGGGTTTTCGAAAAAGGGTATAAATATATACCAATAATTATGAAATAAATGTAAATTAAAATGATTTATTCATTTAAAAATATATTTAAAGGATTTGACATTTTTAAAATTTATTATATGCAGTTTGGATAAAAACCCGATTAGTGCACTGCTAATCGCGATTAAGCCAAATTTGTGTTTCTATAGTTTTCCGTGGCTAGTGCACCATGTCATGTTGCATTTGGTTATATGTTGTTACATTTGTGTTGTTTTATGGGTATTATGTGTTTTGGTTTTAAAATTTAAACGAGAAAGGGTAAAAGGGTAAATAATAGTAAGAGAGGGTGAGAATAAGAGAGTGAGATAGAGGGGGGCTGCCATCTATTGTTCATCCCATTATTTCCTTCATCTTTTTCCTCATCTCCTTCAACCTCACTTCCCTCCACCATCAACCCCAAGATCCACCTCAAAAACTCCATCAAAACCTTAAACCCCTTTCACGTTAAATGATCCCCTCTTCATTCTCTACACAATGGACCAAGAAAAGTGGGATTTTGATAACATTGGAAAGCTAGGGTTCTCTTGAGTTTCATCCATGAGGTATAATCCCTTCCGTTTAGTTTAGTTTATGTTTTGCTAGCATTCTAGTTAGTTTAGAATGGGTTTAAGGTGTGGGTTTGTGAAATTGGAAAATTCAAGAGAGGTTTTGGTGACTTGTGGGCTTGTGAGCTGTAGTGAGGGTGTGCAAGACCCTAGAGAGCAATTGGTGGACCTAGAATGGAGAATAAAAACTAAGATTTGTGTCCACGTCGGTTTTGTTTCATTTGGTGTGCCTACTGTGAATCTGGAGCAACCCGGGGAATTTTTGAGTTTAGCAAACAAGTCCAGGGACCAAATTAGGGTACTAGGAGACCACCCTGACCTTACGAACCCCATCTGAGCATTGGGGGCCGAGGAGGCCGGATTTTGGGGACTTGTGGCCGGCCATATGGGGAAATTTTGGGTCCAGGTTGCTTCTGTAGGTCCAATACTCTATATACATCATCCCAGTATTGTTTGTTCATCCCATTTTCACCTGAGTCAAAATCTGGGAGCACTTTGGTGTGATTTTGATTATGTTTTCCGTATTTTTGAATTCTAGGTTTTGATATTTGGTATTGTATTTGGTTTTTAGATGTTCGTACATCAACTACAAGGGATAATTGGTTGGTTTTGCATGCGTGGCCTGTAGGTTCTAACCTATAGGTGATCCGTGTGCCGTTTTGGTTTCCGTATTCGATTTTAATAACGTTTGTGACTGTGTATTATTGTAGGTACCTTCGTGTGGATTCCGAGACGACGGAGCGTGGCTTCATCAACTTTGGCAAGCAAGGATCAAGGTGAGTGGATCTATATCCACGGGGGAAGTCGGGTGGATGGCGTATATCACCCCCGCAAGTTTTTGATGGAAACCGATTCTTAGAATATAGTTAAGGAAACCTATATTAGGAAACTAGGGATATCGTTTAAAAGATAGTTAGAAATGATATTAGCGAATGGATATATATTTGAGATACGAGAATGATTTAGGGATATGAAAAGTGAATGTGCATCACGACTTATAGACATGTAGTTGCACTAGAATAGGTGAGTTTTAGAGTAGTGTGACATTTGATGTATAAGGTAGATGTATATATAAATGACTTATTATAAGATGACTTAATGAGATAACGATGTGATGAAAAGAGAATACGATTTGACATGTGATATGATGATATGTTGGTATACAGATGCGAGTCGATTGAGATGATTGATACCTTTGCCGGTCCCCTGATGTGAGTTTGTTATGGATGTGACCTGGGACATAGGTGTATAGATATATATATACAATGTCGTGAATCATGAGTTTTATGCCGTACGAGACGTTAGGTCCGTACCCCTCATTGTCATATAGGTTGATAGGATCCTTAATGTTTTAATGCCGCTGTACGATGATTTTTCCGTACGTGATGAGTTGACTTGATGATTGATCCATACCCTTGACTAGAGGATGCCGTACGATAGATTGCACCGTACGCGATGTTGTGAGGCTGGATGCCGATTGATAGATTCACCGAATCGGTCTTGTAGACACGTATACCTTATAGCTTTTAGCTGATGATTTACCTTATGTTGCATTCATGTCATTCTCATTGCATCATAAATATACCTGTGTTAGTACACCTACACCATTATCAATGATGTTTATGCTACACTTACACAAATTTGCCGGCTCACACACTTCATCATCGATAATTGCTATGTCACTTACATAGTAGAATCGCTGCATCAGGATGTGACTCCTTGCATGACATACTTGCGTACATACATATTGTACACCCATACTTGCGTACATACATATTGTACACCCATACTTGCGTACATACATATTATACACCCATACTTGCGGACATACACATTTGTACGTCCATACTTGCGTACATACACATATGCACCTTTATACGATATTGCATTCGATTTTGGAGATTTGGGAACCACATGATATATTTTAAAACTGGATTCATTTAACAGAGCGGTTTTCCCTCGATATGTGCATATTACTGTTCCATGTTGCATGATATACGGATATGATTACATTTCTGTTATATATCACATACATCATGCTTTATGATTACACGCATTGAGATATGTTGTTTCCTGAGATTTCTGGATTTGAGAACCGTGGCTTTTTCAAAAGAAAGCATGTAGTGTTTTAAAAACCCGGTTTCTCTTGCAATGATATTTCAGTGCGTCCACCATGCGTTTTCTCGGTTCTGAGACGTATGACATGTGAAACCCGATTCGAGGAGCTGGATGAGGCCGATTGCGGGTACATGGTGGACCCGGTATGGTACCCCGGGGCGAGAACGGATTTGCTGTACAGTAGATGGTGAGCCTGGCAGAGGGACCACTACCTACCGGTGATAGTATTTAGGCTCGGAGGATATCCGGAGGATACCGACTGGAGTCGAGTGATGATATGGGCCGATCCAGACTGACGGAGCCCGTGGGCCGATCTGGACTGACGGAGCCCGAGATATGAGGATTTACGTGTCGATGCTGGACACGGGTTTCATGATATTTTCGAGTGTCGATGCTGGACACCCAGGTTTCATAATTTTGATGTGTCGCGAGGGACACACGTTGATTTATATCCTCATACTTCCATGCATATGCTTTTATGAATTTACATGCATGATGTTGTGTCATTAGTTGACACGTGGATGGGATCCACTTGCATACATACATTGATGATATGGTTGCCTACAGACATTGATTATATTGTTGGATGATATCCACATGCTGATTGTCATTGATATTAGTGTTGGCACATATACAGACCC
This sequence comes from Agapanthus africanus, assembly GCA_030015575.1. NCBI lineage: Eukaryota > Viridiplantae > Streptophyta > Magnoliopsida > Asparagales > Amaryllidaceae > Agapanthus > Agapanthus africanus. Next base: position 207,075,522 of record JASDDO010000022.1, read on the forward strand.
GGTCACCCTAGATATCATAGTATTACCTTTATGATATAGTTGACCTAGGAGTCATTGTTTATTCGATTTCTACTTGTTGATGTTTTTCTACTCATGAGTTGGCAATTCACCCCCGTTGTGCTACAGTTCTTGCAGGTTGACCGCATGGATCAGTAGCGGCATCGCTGGCACACAATTGCTTTCGGGTGATTGCTTTGGTAGGTGGGACATTTGTATATCACCCACTCTTGTATTTATATTTTATATTGTATCTAGTCAACTCCATCAGTCAAAACTAGTAATTGTATAAGTAATGAGACTTAGTGAGACTTGTAGTTGCGAGACTTGAGCGATGGGTTTTATGTTCGCCTTTTGGGTTGATTTCTCGCTTTATTCTTTATTTTTGGTGTTGATCTTCACCGTTGGGCATGTAAGTCCACGGTAGCGCCCCGGCCGTCTAACAGATGCCAAATAAGGAACAAAAACTTTTTACAAACTGGCGCTATCGCGTACTATAACACGGATCTGCCATTAAAGCTAAACTAACAAACTACAAAGTGGGTAGAAATGTTATACCGAACTATCCGAGTCCTTCGGTCTTCAACCATCATCCCACGTTTTGTTGTGGCTGCTCCGATCTCCTGAATCACCAGTCTTCTCATCCAGGTGGCACCATGTCGACGGATCTTTAAACGGGCTCCCGCCTCTGAACCGAGGCAACTCGGTCGTCAAGTTTGCTAAAAGAGACGACCAAGATGATGTAGAGAATGAGTAGAACACTTTGTCTCACTTCGTTCAAAACTATGGACGAACGGTTAATGTAGTTGCCTTTTTGGATAGAATGAAATGAGAATTTAAGTATCTAATTTCCATGAATCCATAACCGTAATCTTTTTTTTCAAGCAACCATTCTCAAATGAGAAGAGGGGCCGGCCATATTTGAAGCAAGGGGGGTGAGTGTAGGAGCAAGGAGGGTGACCTTAAGCAAGCATACTTATCATGACTCATTACGTCATTAATGCAAAACCATGAGTCACCTTAACACATCATCAAGCATTAAATACAACCAATGAATCATATAACAACTCACCAACCTAGTCACCCTTTTCTAGAATCCTCTAGAAGCAATCTCATGACTCACCCTCATCAAGAAAAGATAAATCCGTCTTTAACCGAATGTTAAAAGATGTGTGATAGAAAACTGGAAACTGGCAACTTCCAAAAGCGATCCCGGAACGAATTTCAGGATAACCCCGTATCAGTATAAACATACCCGCATTTGTATTACGACCGAATACAAATGCAACTGAGACAATGGTATTATATCTACACAGTATAATACTCGGATCCGGCTTAAACCAAAGCCGACCGGTATTATCTGCCCGAAATATGACACGTGCGTAAACGCACGTGCATTTTCCGAACCCTGCCATAAACCCATACGTCCTCTACAACGTTTCGCCCGAACTTGGGAAACTGTCAGTGAGGGACTCTAATGACTCATCAACACACTGGCACTGGGTATAACCACTAGCACGTCAGAGGTACGAGCTGTACGTAACGTTTGCCTATGTATTGATTGGAAGGGAAGCTGACGAGCGAACTCATCCATAAACCCTACTGAGCCTGACAGTGACAATATCCGTACAGTTCGGTCCGTTTGTCTAAAGAGTATCGCATATCGAGTCTAGGGGGGTGGATAAATTTAGACCCCTAATAACGCAATAAATCGTGTCGGCATGAAGCCCATCACCACCTGAGAAACTACTGATCTAAATCAGTAATTCTCCACTACCTCGGCCTAGGATTTCTACTGATGGCCACCTGTGCACTGTGCGACATCAACCCCCAATACCGGGAGAGACGAATCCCCGACGATCCACTCACTGCTTCCATGTGGCTCGGGACTGTACCCAAAAAATACCTGTTTGCACGTCTTCTTTGAGCGTGGTAGGGTAGAAATCAAAGCACAGTGGGAACTCACACGAGACAAATGACGATCTCAGGTTGACAAACTAACCTGTACACATGTCACCATGGAACTGCTATCTGACGATATGTATAATACCAACTAGCATGTTCCCGGCGAGTCCTGTCCGGTGTTTTCATAACCCAATGAGCACCTGTATACATCTTAGGTGAACCTACTGACACCAATGGCTTGTGAGACCGGCCATCGCCCCTCGTCGGGGTCTCGACTGTATACACTAGTCTACTCTAGTGTATCGATGCCCTGTCTCGAAACTCCCATGACTAAGGACACTTTAAGGATGTGCTTATAGACCCCAGCTCCCACGTATATGATCGCCATCATACTGCTAGCAGTCAAGCAAAAATCTTATGGGCTCTACATCATGCAATAGTGAACTAAAGCATGTATACGATGATAAAGACAAACCAGATAGCATACTATCATTTCGAGCAAGACTGTCATATCGGTATAGGTCCTCCATCAATCATTGCAATCACGTACCTGCGATCCAATAATTGACTTTGAGGGCACTATATCCAACAATCTCCCACTTGCACTTAAGGCTAATTATTGCGATGTCTCATACTCACAGCCCGCGTGATACCGAACATCCAACTCCTCTACTAATCAGTTTCACAAAGCTAGTTTGTAAAACTCTTGTGTTCGAGAAATAGCCTCAGTGAGTGGATCCGCCCTGATGTTTCTTTCTATGTCTCTCTTAATCTCAAGTTCACGGAGAAAGCCATCTCCCGAATCGAGTAATACCTGTCTTAGAATATTTCTGGATATCTGATGGGATCTAGTTCATAAATGAACTCCAAATCCAAACTTCTTAGATTTTATTGATAACTGAACCTAATCAGTATCCAGTACCATGCCTTCCACAGTATCCTCTTGGACCTCCTGTCCATAATACTGTCCCTCGTCAGAGGGAAAACTATAACTCTGACAATCAATCTGTCATCCATGTCACCTTTGAAGCCTGGAATGATAACCGTCTCCCGAAGGAGGCTGCCGTCATCAAATCCGTAGAACATGTACTTATGTTCTAAAACTGCTTCCTTATGTTTCTTCAGGATTGGATTAATATAAACTTATCGCATCTAGCGCATAAACAACATCTGGTGTGGTACTTGACATCTTATGATTGACTCAATTGTTTAAGCAAGTGATATGCCAATCATGCACATCCCTCTCCCCTTTAGTCTGTAAGACACCTTTAGAGAGGGTGACTCCATCATCTGCAGGTACACCACCATGCCAGGAGTCATCTATTCTAAATATCTTTAGAATACTGTCAAAGTACCCATATTGGGAAACTACCCAAATCTAGATCTAAAACCATAGATCTAGTAACCAGAATTGTCTGTTATTATATCCATATCCTTTGTGGAGAAACAACTGTGTGACGACCATAGTACGACCGATCGTAGTATAGGAATTTTACTTCCTACTCTGTGTATGTCACCTAAATACCAGGACATCACACCCTACTACCTTATTAACAGATCCATCCCCTATTCTGATGAAGTCAAAGCCATGACTGTTACATCAAAATTAGATGATCTTATCTCCGCTATATCTGCTCAAGCCTATAAATAGACATAAGCTATTTGTCCACTATTCTTCCGCTGCTCCTACTGACTACGACAACCCTCTGGCAGAATAATATATATGTACACTTCTAAAACTAGTTTAGAACGACGCTATACATATCCTCTTGCCGGGTCTCATAGTCTGGAACAACAGTAGTGTCAAGTCTGGGTAAACAAGAACCTCCCTGTCACCGTCCTTGAGGCTACCGGAGTACCTCTCGGGTGTCTGAGGTTACCCACCATATCTGCGGAGTGGCTATTGGAATGTCAAACCTGATTGAATATATAGGTCCTATTAAATTTTCCGTAATCGTTTGCGGTTCTGGAATCACTTCCAGTTCTACCATACCCCCGCTACCGTTTTCTGAAAAAAAATCCATTTTACTAAAATTGTGGCGAGTCAAGAACAATATCACTATTGATCTTCCAGATGGTAGAAATGTCAACCCTCGTCAAAGCCTGGGTCAACCCACAAACAGCCATTACAGAAACGTGCCTTGAATTATCCGGTGTCCGGTTTTAAGCATAAGCTGGACAACTCCCCTTACCTTAACATCGTTAAGATATGAACCATTCTATATACAATATAGAAATAGAGGCACTAATTTAATTGGAACCAGATTCAAACCATGCAGCTGTCTCCAATGCATATCAATTTAATGGAAAGAGGCTAATCAGTATTACTCAACTTAGGAATCCATCCAATTATGAGTAACCTGAAAGAGAAACAAGTTTCTCAAAACCATTACTATCAACTGAATACCAATCACAAGAATCTACATCTTCGATCTCTTTGAAGAATCCCGATACTTGCGATACCTGGTTCTCTACTTTATTCTTATACCCACAACTTCTCAAAACTTAGACATTGTATTTCTACGAAACACTTGTCTAAAAACTAGAGAAGTCACAAGTAAACAGAACATAGTACGAGGACCTACCACTTTGTCCTGACGGACACTGGACAACATACAATACTCTGTATAAGTCCGGTGAGTTGAATAACTCTAAACCTGTGCATCGTAGATTGAAAACTGTACCCAGGTGATTTCCTCAAATATCACCAATTACAACGAATTCCGATATAATGAGGATGATCACCTAATTCCCAATAACTTACTCCCACTCATCATCTGTAAAACTATACAAATATGAGAATGAAGCCTGGTAAATACATACCATGGAGCAAGGGTTTAATTAGGAAATCAGTTTACAATTAACAATGCACAGTTAAACTGAAACATGAAAATGTTTCGTAGGGGTATTCTGGTATTCCTAGTAATGCCTCTTCCATAAATCAATTCATGACTATAACCGTATTTTTCTTTTCCATCTCTCCAAATCCCTTTATTTGTCTTTATTCATTACCTTCTGTACACCATCGTTAGGCTAAGTGGTTTTCTTCCTTCCCTACCGTTCGGCACCAGCCTATGGTTTGGAAGAAGACTATCCAGTAAGCATAATAGGTGTACTCTCCTAAACCAAGGAGTACTCGTATCTTGAGAGAAGGTGATGATAAAAGACAACTGAATAATACCTTATTCTATTTCTCCCGAACTGGGAAAAAGCAAAGGTGAAATAGGAGTGGCGATGAAGTACGCGGTTTGGTCGTGAATGATAACAGTCGCAATTTACTTTGCCCTCTTTTTAATCCCTTTATTTTGTCTTTACATATTACCTTCTGCACACCCTACTTAGGCTAATTGGTTTTCTTCATTCCCTACCTTTCGGCACATGCCTATGGTTTGGAATAAGACTATCCAATAAGCGTAATAGGTGTACTCTCCTAAACTAAGGAGCCCTCGCAATCTGAGAGAAGGTGATAATAAAAGACAACTGAATAAACCAATTCTATTTCTCCTGAACCTGGATCCATCCTCGAAGAAGTCCCTTCGAGTTCGTATATAACCATACGATGGATCTATTCAATGGAAGTGGATGTCCGTAGTAATACGGGGTGTTCTGAGAAATACAAAGGGTAAAAGAAGGAGCGGCAATGACTTATGCAACTTTAGATAATCCAAAAGCCAGTATTTTAAGAAGGTTCGGTCAACTTGGTCACTGAGTCATAGTCTAGGGTTGGTCAAAGGTCGCTGCCAAAGATAGAGAGAGAAAAGAAACACTCTGCGTGCACTCTAACCTCGATCAGAATGGTTATCACTTTATCTAATCAGGAAACCTCCCACTGTAATCTCAAATTCTCCTCCAAACCTGAAAGAAGAATTAGTCGGGATCACCCGAGGAGTAAACCAACTCATCAGTAGGAATCGGGATCCAACTCTCATCGCATGATAACGTAACGGAATCCACTCACGTTATCACACTCCAGAAGGTATGCGCATACATGGCAAGTTTTATTATGTTTGAAACTCCCGATGTTATTTTTTCCCCATTCTCTTATGACCTTGGCGTTGGTCAAAATATCATAAGTCACATGCCAAGTTCTACCCGTCACTATCTAGGTCAATTTAAACCCACCCGTACATACCCTTGACTTTGGCCAACAAGGTAATACGACTGTCCCAAACCAACGCATCTATCTATGCAACAGATGAATACCCAGTAGCTACCAAATGCTATGCCTTGGCGTTTGTCAAAATACATAGCTTGAATACTACTGAATACCCAAAAGAAATGACGGAGGGCTACGGTTGGTTTTTGGCGAAAAACCTTTAACGTAATGAACTTGATCTCGTTGAAGGAACCTGATAGCTTTTTATAAAAATATAATGACGAAAACCTTTTGCTAAAGAGGTCACTCCCGGTGAAGGGATCTTGGCTCTTTCCTCGTGGAATGAGGTGCAGGATATTCTAACTGAATACCGCGATGCAAAGCAACTTTTAATTGACTATAGTAAAGTTATTACCCTGACGCAAACTTCTGCCCAAGGGGTCACTCCCGGTGAAGGGATCTCGGCCCTTGCCTCGTCGAATGAGGTGCAGGATATTCTAAACTGAATATCGCTATGCAAAACAAAAAGAAATGTCTTTGTAATAGCACTTTTAAAGTTTGTTCCAACAACATCAAATATATGTTTGTTTTACTTGCATTGATAAGAATCAATGCAGTCCCATCAATCAATCACACCAGAAAAGAACGAAAAATAAAATGTACATATATGCCATCCGCATTCGTCACTGGGTCCCGTCATCATCCATTAGGTTACTTAACTAACGATAGAGCGGGGACTGGACAAGCGCGGGTGTAAAACATATACAACATCTAATAGTATATATACCAATATACAATAATCGCTCCAGGCGTGATAATATGCAACATTACAGAAAAGTAATAAGCATCACAGAACAATACAGATAATCTGGGACCCCCGGGTTTCACAGAGCCGCTACTGAAACCCGACGTTCCCCTGGTCGTGTGGATAGCCTGTGCAATGAAACCTAGACCCCTACGGGTGCGGCAAGTTACCCGCCAAAACCTGAACCGAGGCATCCCCCTACAGCATAGTGAATGGACCACCCGGCACTTCATGGAATCCGGTAACTTGAGCACCCCTCCTTGGGTCAACCTGTACCCCCTACGAGTGCGGCGAATAGTCTGCCAATTCTAGAGTGAGCCCCTTTGCCTCTCAAAGCCATGAGATACGGACCCGTTGCCCTCTGGAACCCAGCTATCCGTGCTCTCCATCGCGGGGTAATCCTAGTACAGAAAAGAATATATATACAACGGGTACATCGACCTCAGCCCGGTCGTGCCCCAAAAGAATATTATACAAATAGGTAGTGACGGCAGTCCACATGTTGGACGCTCGCCCCGCAATATCAAATGTACTAATAAACCCAAACTGTACTACCTTTGCACACTGCTATCCACCACGACATATCCGCAACATCACAGCACAACACAGAACATCAACGCGAATGTCACGTTCGCAAACCCGTCTAAAAGGACTATACCAATTAGACGCGGTTTACCGCTCGAATGACATTCACGGTCGGAGATATAATGTAAATACTGTAAACTAACACGTTTAAATTTCGATCGACAAAATTTCCCAAAGTGGGCCCCACGAACATCTGTTGTACAGTAACAAAATATGGGTCCAAAAGAAATATTCCAGAAACTACAATTCACTGTGTAGAACATACTGTAGAAATTTGGAGCCTTGAACCCACATTCTCGCGGCGGATCCGCGGCCAAACCCTGGTTTGGGCAGCGGATCCGCGGTGGAATAGTAAGATCATTTGATCAAATTTCACCGGTGTTCTACTAAAAGCCTGCACGAATTTCTGTGATGCTCAAAATAATTTTTAGGCCAGATTTAAAATCGACAGAAAGTTTGTACAGAAAAATTGTAGTTTTCGAAAAACGGTTCGATCGATATTTTAAACGTGTTAGCACAAGTTAGTAAAGCTTAATGGTGAGGCTCTGATACCAATGTAAGTCCACGGTAGCGCCCCGGCCGTCTAACAGATGCCAAATGCGGAACAAAAACTTTTTACAAACTGGCGCTATCGCGTACTATAACACGGATCTGCCATTAAAGCTAAACTAACAAACTACAAAGTGGGTAGAAATGTTATACCAAACTATCCGAGTCCTTCGGTCTTCAACCATCATCCCACGCTTTGTTGTGGCTGCTCCGATCTCCTGAATCTCCAGTCTTCTCGTCCAGGTGGCACCACGTCGACGGATCTTTAAACGGGCTCCCGCCTCTGAACCGAGGCAACTCGGTCGTCAAGTTTGCTAAAAGAGACGACCAAGATGATGTAGAGAATGAGTAGAACACTTTGTCTCACTTCGTTCAAACCTATGGACGAACGGTTAATGTAGTTGCCTTTTTGGATAGAATGAAATGAGAATTGAACTATCTAATTTCCATGAATCCATAACCTTAATCTTTTTTTTTCAAGCAACCATTCTCAAATGAGAAGAGGGGCCGGCCATATTTGAAGCAAGGGGGTGAGTGTAGGAGCAAGAAGGGTGACCTTAAGCAAGCATACTTATCATGACTCATTACGTCATTAATGCAAAACCATGAGTCACCTTAACACATCATCAAGCATTAAATACAACCAATGAATCATATAACACCTCACTAACCTAGTCACCCTTTTCTAGAATCCTCTAGAAGCAATCTCATGACTCACCCTCATCAAGAAAAGATAAATCCTTCTTTAACCGAATGTTAAAAGACGGGTGATAGAAAACTGGAAACTGGCAACTTCCAAAAGCGATCCCGAAACGAATTTCAGGATAACCCCGTATCAGTATAAACATACCCGCATTTGTATTACGACCGAATACAAATGCAACTGAGACAAAGATATTATATCTACATAGTATAATACTTGGATCCAGCTTAAACCAATGCCGACTGGTATTATCTGCCCGAAATATGACACGTGCGTAAACGCACGTGCATTTTCCGAACCCTGCCATAAACCCATACGACCTCTACAACGTTTCGCCCGAACTTGGGAAACTGTCAGTGGGGGACTCTAATGACTCATTAACACACCGGCACTGGGTATAACCACTAGCATGTCAGAGGTACGAGCTGTACGTAACGTTTGCCTATATATTGATTGGAAGGGAAGCTGATGAGCGAACTCATCCATAAACCCTACTGAGCCTGACAGTGACAATATCCGTACAGTCCGGTCCGTTCGTCTAAAGAGTATCGCATATCTAGTCTAGGGGGTGGATAAAGTCAGACCCCTAATAACGCGATAAATCGTATCGGCATGAAGCCCATCACCACCTGAGAAACTACTGATCAAAATCAGTAATTCTCCACTACCTTGGCCGAGGATTTCTAGTGATGGCCACCCGTGCACTGTGCGACATCAACCCCCAATACCGGGAGAGACGAATCCCCGACGATCCGCTCACCACCTCCATGTGGCTCGGGACTGTACCCAAAAAATAACTGTTTGCACGTCTCCTTTGAGCGTGGTAGGGTAGAAATCAAAGCACAGTGGGAACTCACACGAGACAAATGACGACCTCAGGTCGACAAACTAACCTGTACACATGTCACCAGGGAACTGCTATCTGACGATATGTATAATACCAACTAGCATGTTCTCGGCGAGTCCTGTCCGGTGAACTCATAACCTAATGATCACCTGTATACATCTTAGGTGAACCAACTGACACCAATGGCTTGTGAGACCGGCCATCGCCCCTCGTTGGGGTCTCGACTGTATACACTAGTCTACTCTGGAGTATCGATGCCCTGTCTCGAAACTCCCACGACTAGGGACACTTTAAGGATGTGCTTATAGACCCCAGCTCCTACGTATATGATCGCCATCATACTGATGGCAGTCAAGCAAAAATCCTATGGGCTCTATCATCATGCAATAGTAAACTAAAGCATGTATACGATGATAAAGACAAACCAGATAGCATATTATCATTTCGAGCAAGACTGTCATATCGGTATAGGTCCTCCATCAATCATTGCAATCACGTACCTGCGATCCAATAATTGACTTTGAGGGCACTATATCTAACAGGGCGTCGTATACTTATATATACTGTCTTGCGTGGTTGTGATCCGCCGTTTGGTGAAGAGCTAGCTCCCGCTTGGGGATGCCTTTATTATCTTTATGTATTGTGGTTTTGGATCAAAAAATACAAAGGAGGTGCTGCCTAAATTTTTAAAAGTCGAAACATGTTTTCAACTAGTAACCCCCACTTGCATTTTTATGTTCCATTGTTTATGTATTTAGGAAAATTTTTGATTTCATCATACCTTATTTTAAAAAACTTCATCTCTTTTATTTTCTTAAAATGGATTAGGGTTCTGGGTTTCAGCTTACTTGAATTACGTTACGCCTTTAGACGTTGCGTGATTTAAGTGCTGGTCACGAGCTAATTTTTCGGGTCGTGACACATGGACGATGCATCTCGAAACCTTGTTGTCTTTCTAGGTATTCCTACAGTGGTATCAGAGCCAAGCTAGAGAATTAGACGATATTTATAGAATTACGAAACATAGTCCATGGTAGTGTCTCTACAAGAGTTAGTATATGATATTTTTCTCACCTATAGTTGCAAGATTCACTCATTCTATTCTCTTCATCTTCTTCTTCATCAAGAGTGAGCTCACTAGCTTTTGAGGAGGTGAGGAAAATTAGTGAGAAAAATATTTCTAAAGTGAGGAAAATTCCTACTTCATCATCCTCTACTAGACTAGCCATTTAGTTTAGGGTGTTAGCTTTTCTAATCCCTAATTAGTGAAGAGATATTGTCTTGCTCTCACATGTTGATAAAGCAACATGGTTTCGTAATTCTATAAATATTGTCTAATTCTCTAGTTTGGCTCTGATACCTATTAGTGTATATGCCCTAGAGGCCATTATTGTATCATACCGGTTTGTATATTACTTAATGGAAGCTTGGGATATTCACAGTTGTATTAACAGTCTTGCTCAAAATGGTAGTATGCTACTTGGTTTGTTTCTACTTCAATATGTGCATGTGTTTCTTTTAGCATATCGCTTTTACATATTAGTAGAGCCCTTAGGATCTTTACTTGATTACCAGCGTTGTGATAGCAATCATACTAGTGGGGGCTGGGTAATCTACAAGCGCATCCTTATACAGGTCCCAAGTCGTAGGATTATCAAGATGGGACATCGATACTCCGGAGTAGACTAGTGTATACGCTTCTCATCCCAGCAGAGGAGATGGTCTATCCCACAACCATTAGTACGTCGTACTGGAGATAGAATGCAGGTGCTCATTAGGTTATGAGTACACTCGACAGGACTCGTCGGGAACTGCTGGTTGGTACTATACCTATCGTCAAATAGCAGTTCCCAGGTGACATGAGTACAGCTTAGTCCGTCGACTTGACACTGCCACTTCTCTTCGAGTGTGTTCCCACTGTACTTTGATTATTACCCTACCACGGCTCAAAGGAGTCGTGCAAACAGGTATTAGTTGGGTGCAGTCCCGAAGTACTTGGAGGCAGTGGCGGTTAGACAGGATTCGTCTCTCCCGGTATTGGGGGTTGATATCGCGCTGTGTCTGGAGAGCCATTACACAAAGTCCCTAGCCAGGGCAAGTAAGATATACTGGTAGGTGCTCCAGTAGTTTCTCAGGGTGTTCTGGGCTACACTCCGACACGACTTATACCGCTATTAGGGGTCTGACGTTTACCGCCCCTAGGCCCGATATGCGATACTCTTAGACGAACAGACCGGACTGTATGGAGATTGTCACATTCAGGCTCAGTAGGAGTTCGGATGGGTTTTCCTCATCGGCCTTCTTATCGACATCTACCTGGGGACAGTTACGTACATCCAGTACAGCTTGCGGCCTGTGGTTAAACCCACTGCCAGCGTAGTGTCGAGTCTTTAGAGTCCCACACAGAGAGTTTCCCTGCACTGGGGAAAAGGTGTAGAGGCCGTATGGTTTTACGGCAGAGCTACGATCACTTACATGCACTTGTGCGCGTGATGTTCGGGCGGATAATACTAGTGGGCTTTGGTTTAAGCCGGACCTAGTATTATATATTGATGGATTAGTTTTGTCTTTTAGTATTCGTTTTCTTCGGAATGCGGATGAGGGTGTGTGTGCACGGATGTGAGGAGCAAAGAAAGAGATGCTTCATTAGGGTTTTGACCATTGACTTGATTAAAACCATTATGAGGTGGTGTAAAATGTTTACTAATCTTTTTAGTGATAATTGTGTCATGGCTAATTGGTTTGACCATTTGACCATGTTGACTATGGTTGACTTAGATATTTTTGTTAAGCACTAGATATTTTGTTTAGCATTAATGGTGACATGATAATGGTCAAATCAAGGTTGCCATCGCAATTATCATGATAAAATATTTGTTTTCTTTTTCCCATGGCTCATTATCTCATTCACTCTCTCTCTCTTCAAGAGAGCTCCCATGCTTGCTCTCCTTCTTCTTCCTCACTAGAAAACTCTTAAGCTTTCATGTGTTGAGAAAATTAGAGTTTAAATAGACAAACAAATCCATATTCATACTCTACATCACCTCGGACATCAAGATTAGCAAGCTTGTTGCCCTTGTTATCTCGGTCTTGAGGTAGAGCTCGGACTATAGACTCTCGGGTGGATCGTCTTCGACTCAAGGAGACCGTTGAAGAAGCCACGTTCCGGATCGATCCATGGAACCTACGGAGATGAGGAGGACAGCGGAGAAGACCCGAAGGACTTGTAGCATGAGGTATAATCTTTTACCATAGTAGATTAAACCTCTAGTTAGTTTGTTAGCAATGGTTTAGCAAAGATCCTCAAGCATAGTCTATGTTGCCTTGTAAGAAAATTTTGATTTTTACCTATTTCGCCTCCCTGTAAGTACCGGGGTGTGTAACATAGACTTTAAGTGGTATCAGAGCCTAGCTAAACCATTACTAACATGTTAGCAAAGTGTTAGAAATTCGATCACCGGAAAAATCACAAAACCACGTCAAAAATGCAAGTTTTCTATCGATTTTAAAATCTGGTCCAAAAATTTTTCCAGGGACCTTAAAAATACGTGCAGGCTTTTTTATGGCCACCCAAGAAAAATGAGGAAGTGAATCGGTCAGACAACCGCGGAACCGCAGCAGAACCAAGCGTTCCGCGGCGGATCCGCGGCCGAGTCGACGCCGAGTCAACTCGTTTTTTCTGCAATGTGTCTATCTTGGTGTTTTGTGATTTCTTTGATATTTTGTTTCTGCCCAGAATTTGTTGAGTACTGTGTTGTGCTTGGGGTAGATTCAAATCTGGTAATCGATCGAAATTCTAAGTACTTTAGCTAATCGGATCTTCTATGATGTGATATATGTACTGAACATCTACTAATCGCTATACGTCGATTAGTGGGGGTTATACATATCTGTGTTCTGTGATGTTGGATTGTGTAAATGAACTTGTTGGATCGTCGTTGATGAATAGCCGGGGATGTGAGATGAGTGTTTATTTATCTTTCATTTGATGTAAATTGTAAATTGATGTAATATTATTTTATGGTCGCACATCCGGGTTGAGGTTGTAGCCACCATTATATATTATTTCTTTTACTGTTTTCTGCTCCTAGGATAGACCCAAGGTGGGGTGCACAAACTACCGGGTACTTTGAAGTGCCGAGTGGCCTAACTTTGTTGAGGGAGGCTGCTTCACTTCGGGTATTTTGCGGCTAGTTTGCCGCACCCGTAGGGGTCTAGGGTGGGGTTTGGCTATTCATCGCGACCGTGTAATCCGTCTTTCATTGCAGGCTCGAACGAAGTGCGGATTCCTAGTATATCCAATATGTTCATCTGTGAACTGTAATGATTATCATTGCATCTGACGAATGTATATATTTATATACGATATCTAGTAGACGTTGCTTATGTTTTACATCCGTGCTAGTCCAGCCCCCACTTTGTCGTTAGTTAAGTAACCTAACGGGTGATGACGGGGCCCCGTGGCGAAATGCGGATGGCATAAGCGTACGTTATATTTTCGTTGTTCTCTGCAATGGTAGGATTAATTGATGGGACGCATTATATTAATGCAAAGAAAACAAACCAAAGCTGAATCGTTGGAACAATTTCAAAACCACTCGGTTTTTTCAAAACAACAAAACTTTTAAAATGCGGAGCTTAAACCACTCCTTTTAAAAGCTATCAGGTTCCTTCGATTATATCAAGTTTACTACGTTCACTGTTTCACCAAAACCATTCGTAGCCCTCCGTCATTTCATATGAATATTCAATAGTATTCAAGCTATGTTTGTTGACCTTCGTCAAGGCATAGTGATTGGTAGCTGCTGGATGTTCATATGTAGCATAGATAGATGCGTTGGTTTGGGACAGTCGTATTACCTTGTTGACCTTCGTCAAGGGTATATACGGGTGGGTTCAAATTAACCTGGACAATGATGGATAGAACTTGACATGTGACTTATGATTTGTTGACCTTCGTCAAGGTCATAAGAGCATGGGGCAAAAATCCACATCGGGAGTTTCTAAAGAAACTGAAACTTGCTGGTGTTGCATACCATTTGGAGTTTGATAATGTTGGTAGGATTCCTTCAGCATTATCACACAATGATATTTGGATCCTGATCCTACTGTGAGTATCTGCTACTCCTCGGGAGATTTTTTCACTTAACGATCAATGCTATAAACCAAGTAGGTGTCTAGAACAGTGTTAGCGGGGCTACGCCTCCAGGGAAAAGAGGTTATTTAATTAAGGAACTTCACGAAAGCGTCGTAAAACCTCCCTCGAAGTACCGACACTAGCTTGGCTGAACGGTTAAGTAAGAATTGTACGGTGAGATCAATCCTGACTAATTCTTCTTTTATGGTTTGAGGAAGGATTTGAGAAACAGTGGGAGCCATCCTGTTTAGATAAATTAAAAACCAATCTAAAGTTGCAAGAGAATCATGCTAAGTGTTTTTCTTCTCTCTCTCCTGCAGCGACCCAGTGACCAGACATAAGTTACATCTAGATAATAAAATGAATGAATCTGACTATAATGACTGGCAAAGGTCTTTCTAGATGTCCATTGCCTATGGCAAGCTGGGACACCTCAATACTACTCAATCCCTTGCCGTCCCAGGTCCAGTTTCCACCATCACGCATAATGATATCCGTAAGACATCGGAAAAAGATAATACGAATGCCAAGTGCCTCGTGTTGGCCTCAGTAGATGGTATAAACCGGAGGCAACACGAGAAGATGGACTTAGCCTCCATCTTCCTCCATAACAAAGATTTATATGGAGAGCAATCTTGTATCGCAACATATGAGACCTCAAAGGAATTGCTTCAAGCGAGGTTGGCTGTCGAATCATCTGTAGGGGACAACGTCCTTACGATGACTAGCTATATTGATAAGCTCACGGACCTGGAGACCACGTTGGGAAACAGGTCATATGTTGACTTGTTTCCACAGTCCCTACCCTCTACTTACACCCTGAAGGAAACCAGGGAGACACCCACTCTGCTTATTGGAGAATCTCCCTCTTCTGCATCCAAGGTGAAAGCAAATGGTGAGAAAAAGAAGACCTCCACAAAGCCGATATGCGGTGTCAGGAAGGTAGAAGGAAAGGGAAGGGCAAAAGTTTCGGGACTGAAAGTAGGGAAAGAGGTACGTTCCTATTGTTACGGGAAAGGACATTGGCAGAGGGATTGCAGGGCTTGCAAAGCCAGTAGCCAGGATTCGAAGCATGTTGTGGCTTCGGCTTCGGGTGTGTTTGTAATAGAAAACTGTATGTCAATTAACTCTACTTCCTGGGTACTAGATACCGGATCAGGATCTCATATCTGTAATTCATTACAGGTTTTGAGAAACCGTAGAGTTATCAGGGTAGGTGATATGACTCTCAGAGTTGCGAACGGAATGAGCGTGAATGCTGAATCCGTAGGGGAATATCATCTGGGATTGACAAGTGGGAAGATATTGATTCTACGTAATTGTTTGTATGTACCTAGTCTAGCTTGTAATATCATATCTGTATCCTTACTTTCTAAGGAAGGATATGATTTTACATTTGTAAGCGATGTGGTCCACATCCACCTAAATCAAGTTCTGATTGGGTCAGGTACATTAGATAACGGTATATACGTATTAAATCAAGCTCAGGTTTTCAGTGTCCAGAACACACTTAAAAGAAAGTCTCCGGAAACAAACCAGGCTTTCTTATGGCATTGTAGACTCGGTCACATCAATGAAACACGGTTGACGAAGTTACATAGAGAAGGATATTTGGATCCGTTCGAATATCAATCTTATGCTACTTGTGAATCTTGTCTCATGGGATAGATTACAAAGACTCCGTTCACTGGACAAGGAGTAAGAGCGAGCGAGCTCTTGGGACTTATACACAGCGATGTATATGGTCCAATGTCTACACATGCGCGAGGTGGCTATTCCTATTTCATTGCTTTTACGGATGATTTCTCTAGGTATGGACATATCTTCTTGATGAAGCATAAATCCGAGGCCTTTGAAAAATTCCGGGAATACAAGAATGAAGTGGAAAAGCAAACAGGCAAAAGTATCAAGACACTGAGATCTGATCGAGGTGGTGAATACTTAAGTGCCGAGTTCCTGGGCTACTTAAAAGAGAATGGAATTCTCTCTCAGCTTACTCCTCCATACACACCACAATACAATGGTGTATCGGAAAGGCAGAATCAAACCCTATTGGATATGGTTCGTTCCATGATGAATAAGGCTGAGTTACCACAATCCTTCTAGGGTTATGCACTAGAATCAGCTGCATATCTTTTGAACAAGGTTCCAACCAAGACTGTGCCTACCACACCATATCAGATGTGGAGTGGAAAGAAACCCTGTCTTAAGTACCTTAAGACATGGGGATGCCCATCTTTTGTAAAAAAGCAGCATGCGGACAAGCTCGAGGCACGCTCAGTACTGTCTATGTTTGTGGGATACCCGAAGAATTCCAGGGGGTATCTTTTCTATTACGCATAGGAACAAAAGGTTTTTGTTTCTCAGCATCCCCAATTCTTGGAAGCTGAATTTTTAGAAAATAAGAAAAGTGGGAACGCAATAGAACTGGAAGAAATTCCAGAACCACAAGCTATTACTGAAAGCTTGGTAGAACCAGAGATTTCAGAAGAACCGGACATCCCAATGCCACTTCGCAGGG
The DNA here is from genome assembly GCA_030015575.1 of Agapanthus africanus. Classification (NCBI taxonomy): domain Eukaryota; kingdom Viridiplantae; phylum Streptophyta; class Magnoliopsida; order Asparagales; family Amaryllidaceae; genus Agapanthus; species Agapanthus africanus. The sequence goes on from JASDDO010000022.1 coordinate 207,092,667, forward strand.
GTAGTAGGCAGTCTCATCTTCCCGAGAGATACTACGGTTTTCTCATAGACGGGGATCGAGAGGATTGCATCATTGAAAATGATGAGCCTACTAGCTTCCAGCAAGCCATTCAGAGCGGAGACTCAGTAAAATGGCTGGATGCAATGCGGACCGAAATAGAGTCCATGTACACCAACAAAGTTTGGACTTTGGACATTGCTCTAGAAGGGGCAAAACCCATAAGCTGCAAATGGATCTTCAGAAAGAAGATTTGTGTAGATGGACAGGTTGAAACCTATGTTAGTTATATGTATGCCCTAGAGGCCATTACTGTACATACGATGTATATTGTAATGGATGCTTGGACATATATAGGGAGGACTTTCTTGCTCGACATGATAGTATGCTATCTGGTTGTACTTTATCTTAACATGTACTCTGATTGTCTCTATGTTACATGTTGATAAAACCCTTAGGATATGCACTCAACTACTGGAACTATGATGAGATCATACTGGTGGGGCCACGGTAGTCGACGAGTACATCCTATAACTGTTCCTAGTCGAGGGTGTATCGAGACAGGGCATCGATGCACCAGAGTAGACTAGCGTATACGCATCTTGACCCATATGATGGGCGATGGATGATCCCATATCCATCGGTGTTTGACATCAAGGATGGTGTACGGGTGCTCAGTGGAGACTGGGTACACTGGACAGACTCGCCGAGAACTCCCAGATGGTATTATACCTCACGTCAGATGGCAGTTCTCCGATGACACTGGTACAGAGTAGTCTGTTGACCCGAGATCGTCATAGAGTCTTGTGTGATTCCCACTGTGCTTTGATTTCCATCATACCACGTCCAAGAGGGCATGCAAAAAGGTGGCTTTTGGGTACAGTCCCGAATCGCATGGAGGCAATGAGCGATAGGAGGGGATTCGTCTCTCCCGGTATAGGGAGTTGATGTTGTGTTGCGTTCGATTGGCTATAACTGGAAATCCCTGGCCAGGGTTGCTGAGATTTACTGGTAAGTGTTATCAGTAGTTTCTCGAACTGTTATAGACCTCATATCGACACGACTTATCAAGCTACTGGGTCTGACGTTTACCACCCCTAGGCGAGATATGCGACATATCAGACGACGAGACCGGACTGTACGGGAGTGTTACTGATAGGATTCACGGGAGAATGTACAAGCTTGCTTGTAGATCTTCTGAGTGCTCAATACCTGGGTGGCTGTTATGTTTAGCTGACCGATTGCAGCTTGTGGGTGTTTGATATGATCAGCACCTACTGCCGGCGTATTGACGATTCTTTAGAGTCCAACACAGAGGTTTCTTGGCTCAGGTAAAATGGAGTAGGGGCACATATGTGATATGTGCAGGACCGAGGATAATGCGATTTGAGATACCGTATTCTATTCTCGTGATATTTGATATCAGCTGGGTCATCGGATCAAGTATTGATTCGATGAATCGGTAAATGATATATTAGTCGGTTATATGCGATATAGCCGGATTGTCGGATCAAGTGTTGATTCGATAATTTAATGTATAATAATATATATGATATATTAAATTACATTAACTAATATTAGCTCACTAAAAGATTCTTCTTCTCAATCGAGTAATACATTGATATATATGCGATATATGTTAATTGTATTATTTTATTTTGTTACAATAAATATTGTATATATGATATATAATATTGTAACATGCTATAATTATTAATGCAACATGTTTTGTGGAGATTAAACATGGTTAGGGTTTGATTTGGGTTAAGCTTTTCTAGAAGTTTCTAGAAGCTTTCTTTTTTGTTTTGGAAAAGATATTTGTGTTGATATTTTTAAGTGACTCATCTTTAACTCAACCAAAACCCTAGCCCTAGTTAAATATCTACAAAGGTTACTTGAACCGTGGTTGCATAAATGATTATGACAACATTTTATTATTCATCACAAATGATTATTGATCTTCTTCTTCCTTCTTTCTTCATGGAAAAAGCTTTCTAGCTTTTTGCTAAGTGATGATTATGAGTGAGAATAAGAAAAAAAATGAGAGCAAAATCCCTACTTCATCATCCTCATCTACCCTTGCCATTTAGATAAGGGTGTTCACTTCATTTTGTGAGTGAGAGCTTTTGTTAATGAAACTTCAAGGTAGATCATCTTTGTTACCGAAGATCGGAAGCAAGCTTGCATCTTTCTCTTCATGGAGCCTCTCGAGAGTCCGGAACATGATGATCGCAGCGAAGGGGCCTCATCATGGAGCTTAAGATGTGAATGACCGGATCTACAAAGGTTGTAATCCCTCTCACTTAGTGTTAAAGTGTTTAACATGCTTGTTTTCACCTAAACTCTAGTATAAAGATCTTGGTTAGGGCTGTTCGGTACGGCTAAAATTTTAACCGGGCATGGTTGATGCCTCGTAGACCCTTGTGCGCGTGCCTAGTAACCCTACAGTGGTATCAGAGCCAAGCTAGAGCTTTAGGCAAAATCTAGGCGAAGTTTAAAGTCCGATTGAACCCCGAAACCCCGGTACGGACCCCTTCTTTGTAAATTTTTTAAAATGTTGATTTTTCTGTATTAAAAATACTCAAAAAAATCAGCAGAGAATTATATGGAACAATGTAAAAAACGACACAGTAATTCGTACAAAGTGCCGCGAAACCGCGGCAGGAGCATGCCTAGCGCGGCGGTTCCGCGGCCGTACAGACGAATTATTGTTAGATTTTCACACAGTGTAATCCGTAGCTAATTCCTGATACTTCTGGGTATTTTTAATTTACTCAAGTGTTGAGTTTTCTGGGGTGTATTGGGGACTCGTTGATTCGATCGGATAATTTAACTTCGTTTGGTTTGTCCGGGTAATTTTTAGATAGTGTTAAAAAGTTCGACCGGATATCAATAACTCATTTTTTCCCCTACCGGATAATTTCCATGCGCTGGGTTTTTCCATAGTTTAAGAACGTTCTAAGTTGTGCAAGTAATGCGGTGGACCCTCTAGAAGACAACAAACCTTAACTCGATTATGTGACCGTCTTGAACTGCCTCTGAACCTTAGGGTTTGTGGCAGTACGGCGTGCTACATGTGAGGCGTTGGCTTGACCCTTCTACGGCTGGACCATTGGTACTCTGGCATGTGATGGATGCTTTTAAACTAATTTCAAGTGTTGAGAACTATTTGGGAAAACTTGGATGTTTGATTATTCGATCGGAAAGTTTAACATTGTCTATTTATCTGGAATGTGATACAATATTTGGAATCCACAAATAGTTATGAGATAACTAATTTGAATATTATAAACATAGCAGTTTAGTCTCAGATGATCGGTTGCCATGGGATTTTGATGCGATCAAAACTCCGTCGCAATCACGTTGCGTACACGGATACTCGCTAGGTAAACTTAATAGATAGCCACGCCCCATAGCCCCGACCAAGTGACTGTAGGAGAACCCCGTCGCCAAAAGCATCCATTCGGGTGCTCGCGGCAGCGGTGTTCCGCCTTAGTGCACTTCGTCGACGGCATCCGGGGGTGCGGCCGTCTACTAAAGTTTGCGAAGAGCATTCGATCAGGATGTCGGAAATCTTGTTGAATTGCCCGACTTGATATTGAAAAGAGTTTTCGATAATGAGACTGAATTGCGGGGTTTATAATTGTTAGGCATGCGATGTCTAAGGAATTCATTTGGTTAGGCATGTGATATCTAAGGAGGTTACGGATTCCAACTGTTGTAGTTTTACACTTTCTTTTTTGTGACCGTAAGTATTGTATGTAGTTGTATCGCCGGTTTTCGTTGCTATACATCAACGACAATCGGTGTATGCATACTTACTTACGTTGATGATATGAGATATTATGTGTTGCTGTGATATGCTATATTGGATCGTCGTGTTCTGAATAGCCGGGTTTTTTTATGTGAGATGAGGGTTTTTATTTTCATTCATGTAAAATTCATTTGTATGTAATATTCTTTTATTGGGGCACTGCCGGGCTGAGGATGATGTCACCATTGTATATTATTTACTTTTCCGCATCAGGTAGACCCAAGGCGGGGAGCATAAGTAACCGGGTTTTAGGGTCCAGTGGGAGACCATCTCGAGGAGTCGAGACCGGGTCTCCTAACCCTAGAATTGGCAGTGTTACTTGCCGCTCTCGTAGGGGTCTACGGATGTGGGTTTGGCTATTCATCGCGACCGTGGAATCCGTGTTTTATACAGGCTCGTATTAAAACACGGACGTCCTAGTATATCCAATATTTCATATATGTTCTTCTGCTGCAATGATCTGTGATGAGATCATATTACTGCCTGAGACGAATGTTTATATTATATATATGAGATATATGTTTGCAGATTTCGTTTCAAATGTGATGCTTGTGAAGCATAATTAAAATGGGACTTCATTAATGAGATTAATGAAATAAAAGACACCTAAGATGTTGTAGAAACTTGTTTAAAAACTGGTAACTCTAGTTCTTGCTTTGCATAGCGGTGTTCCTTGTAGAACATCCAGCACCTTATTCGATAAGGAAAGAGCCGAGATCCCATCATCGGGAGTGACCTCTTTAGAAATAACTGGCAGATGCTACAAACTTGGTTTATCTTTTGATTGCTTCTATAGTTCTTGCTTTGCATAGTGGTATTTACAAAATATCATGCACCTTATTCGATGAGGAAAGAGCCGACGATCCCTTCACCGGGAGTGACCTCTTTAGCAAAAATAGAAAAGACTAAAAAACACTCCATTTAAAATCACTCGATTCTATAACGATATCAAGTTCATTACGCAAAGGGTTTTCTTAAAAACCTGTCGTAGCCCTCCATCATTTCAGATAAGTACTAGTTAGTATTCGTGCTGCGGTAGTTTGGCATTCGTCAAGGCGTAGTGTACGGTAGCTAACTAATGCTTATCTGCTAGCATACGATGCGATTGGATTAGGGTATTCGTACGGCGTAGTTTGTCCTTCGTCAAGGGTCGTGCGGGTGGGTTTAATTCAATCAAGAAATGAACGGGTTGAACTTGACTAGCGGACTATGGGTAGTTTGGCCTTCATCAAGGTCATAGGACGCTAGGGGTAAAATATTATTGGGAATTTCAAGTATTGAAATTTTCAATGAGATTGCATACCTTCTATGAGATAGTTGGATCCCGATACCCGCTGCGAGTAAGAGTTACTCCTGGGAGAGTTTTACACATTACAATTAGCCGATCAAGTAGGTGTCTAGAAAGGTGTCAACGGGGTTACGCCCCTGGGAAAATGAGGTTTACTTTAATTAGGTTCGTGCTAAATCACGGGGAACCTCCCTCAAAGTACCGACACTGGCCTGGCTGAAAGATTGGCGAACTTGTAGCGTGTAATTAATCCCGACCAGTCTTTCCTTTTAGGGTTTGAAGGAAGATTTGACTAAAAACAGTGGGAGACATCCTGATTAGATAAATTGATAACCAATCTAATCTTATAAAAGCGCACGCTGAGTGTTTTCTTCTCTCTCTCTCCTGGTTACGACTATGTCACGCCTTAATCAAGATAATAATACGGATGTATTGACCGAACCCTCTTGTTATACTGCGCTAGAAGAACGTTGGTCTCGCTCTAACTTACAATTGTTATAAGACAGAGCAGGAAATAGGGAATTACCAGAATTCCCGTGCCGCCCAAACGAAGAAAGTGCATGTTGATGCATCATCTTCGGGTGTGTTCACTACACATAACTGTTTCTCAGTATCCTTTACGTCCTGGGTATGAGATACCGGATCAGGATACCGAATATGTAATTTGTTACATGGGCTACAGATAGGTAGAGAACTGAGAACGGGTGATAAATTTCATGAGATAGAAACGGTGCAAGTGCTGCAGCCAAGTCTGTTGGTAGTTATCACCCTGTATTATCAGAATACATTGATTCTGAACGAATGTTATTAGATACCGAACCTGATATACAACATCATATCAGTCTCTTTATTAGTAAAGAAAGGATATAATTTTGTATTGTTGGATAATGTTTTGAACATTTCCTATATCAAGAGTTGATCGGTTCAGGCACGTTATCTAAAAGCATAGACGTTCTAAATCAAACCACAGTTCTTCAAGTACAGAACACACACAAGAGGAAGAGTTCAGAAATGAACGAATCCTTCTTGAGGCATTGTAGACTAGGTCATATCAATGCGATCCGACTAGTTGAAGTTACATTTAGATGTATATTTAAATTGGTTTGAATTTACATCTTATGAAACTTGCCGGTCATGTCACAAAGATAAGATGACCACAGCTCCGTTTATTGGAAACAGAGAAAGAGTTAGTGAACTCTTGGGATTGATACACGATGATGTATGTAAGGTACCCTGTCTACACATGCCAAGACCGGTTCTTTATACTTCATTACATTCACTGTTTATCTCTCAAGATTCGGATATATGTTCCTGTTGAAACACAAGTCTGAACTTTTTGAGAAATCCAATGAATATGAGTTAGAAGTAGAGAACCAAAAACGGGTATAAGTATTATGTCCTTTGATGAGATCAGGGAGGAGAATACTTGAGCACGGAAATTCCTGGACTATTCTAAAGGAGAATGAGATTCTCTCTCAGCATTACTCCTCCGTATACACCACAACATCTCGGTGTATCGGGGTGAAGCAATAGCACCCTATGTGATATGGTGCGCTCTATGATGAGTACTACTGAGTTTCCTATTTTCTTTTGGGAGTTATGCACTTGAGAAGCTGCATACCTATTGAATAGGGTTCAAATCAAATCAGTTGCCTACCACTTCATATGTGATATGGAAAGGGAAGAGCACATATCTTAAGTTTGTTAAGATTTTGGGGTTGTCTGGCCTAAGTCTAAAAAGCAAAATCCGGACATGCTCGAGGCAAAGTCAGTTCTGTGGAAGTTTGTTGGATATCCCAAGCATTCGCAAGGGAATATCTTCTACCAAACCGAGGAACAAAAGATGTTTTGTTTCTCAGCATGCCACCATTGTGAAAGGGAATTTCTTGTGAAGAAATTAGTGGTCATGAGGTAGAACTGGAAGGAGTTCCAGCTATACAAACTACAACAGATAATTTGGTTGAACCAAAGGATTCAATAGTTTCCAACGAATCTCAGCCTCTCCGCCGATCTAGTAGGGTTCCTCACCCACCTAAGAGATACTTCAGTTTCTCTATGACAGTGGGAGCGAGGATTGCATCATGAGATAATGACCCAACTAGTTTTGAGCAGGCCATCAGGAGTGGGACTCTGTAAGAATGGCTGGATGCTTAGTGATCTGAGATGGAATCCTTATACACCAACAAAGTATGGACTTTGGTTGCTTTATCTGAAGGGTTAAATCCCTATCAGGAGCAAGTATATCTTGAGAAGATTACTTGGTGTACATGGAAAAGTGGGAGATCGAGGTTAGGAGAGTAGACACAGCGGACGACAGCGCGAATCCACTCACAAAGGCCCTTTTTCCCAGTAGAGACGTTTATGGGATGGTTGAGTATGAGATACTTCAACCGCAGCTAATTGTTGGGTATGTGATACCACAACAGATGGCCCTAGTGCAAGTGGGAGATTGTTAGTTATATGTATGCCCTAGAGGCCATTACTGTACATACGATGCATATTGTAATGGATGCTTGGATATATATAGGGAGGACTTTCTTGCTCGACATGATAGTATGCTATCTGGTTGTACTTTATCTTAACATGTACTCTGATTGTCTCTATGTTACATGTTGATAAAGCCCTTAGGATATGTACTCGACTACTGGGACTATGATGAGATCATACTAGTGGGGCCACGGTGGTCGACGAGTACATCCTATAACTGTTCCTAGTCGAGGGTGTATCGAGACAGGGCATCGATGCACCAGAGTAGACTAGCGTATACGCATCTTGACCCATATGATGGGCGATGGATGATCCCATATCCATCGGTGTTTGACATCAAGGATGGTGTAGGGGTGCTCAGTGGAGACTGGGTACACTGGACGGACTCGCCGAGAACTCCCAGATGGTATTATACCTCACGTTAGATGGCAGTTCTCCGGTGACACTGGTACAGAGTAGTCTGTTGACCCAAGATCGTCATAGAGTCTTGTGTGATTCCCACTGTGCTTTGATGTCCATCATACCACGTCCAAGAGGGCGTGCAAAAAGGTGGCTTTTGGGTACAGTCCCGAATCGCATGGAAGCAATGAGCGATAGGAAGGGATTCGTCTCTCCCGGTATAGGGAGTTGATGTTGTGCTGCGTTCGATTGGCTATAATTGCCAGGGTTGCTGAGATTTACTGGTAAGTGTTATCAGTAGTTTCTCGAACTGTTATAGACCTCATATCAACACGACTTATCAAGCTACTGGGGTCTGACGTTTACCAGCCCTAGGCGAGATATGCGACATATCAGACGACGAGACCGGACTGTACGGGAGTGTTACTGATTGGAGTCATGGGAGAATGTATAGGCTTGCTTGTTGATCTTCTGAGCGCTCAATATCTGGGTGGATGTTACGTTTAGCTGACCGCTTGCAGCTTGTGGGTGTTTGATATGATCAGCACCTACTGCCGGCGTATTGACGATTCTTTAGTGTCCTACACAGAGGTTTCTTGGCTCAGGAAAAATGGAGTAGGGGCACATATGTGATATGTGCAGGACCGAGGATGATGCGATATGTGATACCGTATTCTATTCTCGCGATATTTGATATCAGCCGGGTTATCGGATCAAGTGTCGATTCGATGAATCGGTAAATGATATATTAGTCGGTTATATGCGATATAGCCGGATTGTCGGATCAAGTGTTGATTCGATAATTTAATGTATAATAATATATATGATATATTAAATTACATTAACTAATATTAGCTCACTAAAAGATTTTTTTTCTCACTCGAGTAATACATTGATATATATGCGATATATGTTAATTGTATTATTTTATTTTGTTACAATAAATATTGTATATGTGATATATAATATTGTAACATGTTATAATTATTAATGCAACATGTTTTGTGGAGATTAAACATGGTTAGGGTTTGATTTGGGTTAAGCTTTTCTAGAAGTTTCTAGAAGCTTTCTTTTTTTGTTTTGGAAAAGATATTTGTGTTGATATTTTTAAGTGACTCATCTTTAACTCAACCCAAACCCTAGCCCTAGTTAAATCTCTACAAAGGTTACTTGACCCATGGTTGCATAAATGATTATGACAACATTTTATTATTCATCACAAATGATTATTGATCTTCTTCTTCCTTCTTTCTTCATGGAAAATGCTTTCTAGCTTTTTGCTAAGTGATGATTATGAGTGAGAATAAGAAAACAAATGAGAGTAAAAATCCTACTTCATCATCCTCATCTACCCTTGCCATTTAGATGAGGGTGTTCACTTCATTTTGTGAGTGAGAGCTTGTGTTAATGAGACTTCAAGGTAGATCATCTTTGTTATCGAAGATTGGAAGCAAGCTTGCATCTTTCTCTTCGTGGAGCCTCTCGAGAGTCCGGAACATGATGATCGCAGCGAAGGGACCTCAACACGCAGCTTAAGAAGTGAAGGACTAGATCTACAAAGGTTGTAATCCCTCTCACTTAGTGTTAAAGTGTTTAACATGTTTTTTTTCACCTAAACTCTAGTATAAAGATCTTGGTTAGGGTTGTTCGGCACGGCTAAAATTTTAATCGGGCATGGTTGATCCCTCGTAGACCCTTGTGCGCGTGCCTAGTAATCCTACAACCTATAAGGCTAGACTTGTAGCAAAGGGTTTTCGTCAAAGACCTGGTTTGGACTATGATGAAACCTTTTCTCCAGTGGCTATGCTCAAATCCATTCGGATCCTTCTTGCCGTTGCTGCCTTCCATGATTATGAGATTTGGCAGATGGATGTAAAGATGGCTTTTCTAAATGGTAATTCGGAAGAGTGCGTCTATATGGATCAGCCGGAGGGTTTCATTCAGAGTGGGAGCAGCGGGAAAGTGTGCAAGTTGCTTTGTTTCCCCAATCAGAGCAAAACTCTGTTGAAATTCAAAATTCAAATTTTGAAGCAACGCTTCAAATCTCGGGTGCAACGCGCCATGTGTCAGGCGCAGATACATCAGCGCAGCGCCCAAGAAGGCGCGTCCAATCAGAGCAAAGCTCTATTTAAACTAAAATTAAAGGAAGCAACGCTTCAGTTGCGCAAGAACTGCGCTGCGCGACACGTGTCACGCGCTGGGGCGTTTGGGCCAAACAAAATTAAGATTTCAAAGAAATCTTTCTGTTCTTATCAAAACAAGAAGATTTTCTTCTGTAAAACGGGAGTCCTTGGATCAAAGATCCAACGGTGGGGAAAATTCCCCAAATCACTCAGAGAAAGATCTCTTTAACAAATTTATGGGCACTATATAAAGGCCCCTAGACCTCAATTCAAGGGCATGAACATTGTGTGAGAAATTAAACAGAGAGAACTCTGAAGAAATCTCAAGAGAAAAAAGGTAAAAACCTTTAAAAGAGAAGAATTTCTTCTAATAGATCATTGATCTAAGAACAAGATCAATGATCTTCAATAAAAAACAAATAAAAACAGTGCTTTGCACTTTTTTTTATGAACCTTTGGTTCTCTGAGATAAGAAAAACAAGAGAAACTTGTTTTCTTTGATCTAAATTAGATCAAGAAAGCAAACAGTGCTTTGCACTTCTGTTATGAACCTTTTGGTTCTTGAATCTAAAAGATTCTCAAATTTATAGTGCTTTGCACTTGCAAACTGCGCTGTTGCGCTCTTGGGAGAGCGCCACGTGTCAGCATCTGAACTACTTACGCTATGCGCTTTAAGATAGAGCTTTGCTCTCTGTAATTGGAGCAACTCACCAGAGTGCGCCACGTGTCTGCAGCGCAAGCGCAGCGCACCGCGCTTGCATGACACGTGTCGTCACCACAAGCGCTTGCGCTCTTTGATTGGTGCATAGCGCATGAAAATGCAATGCATTTCTTTTGCTAAAGGGCCAGGCCCAAGTAAAAAAGACATAGCAGGCCAAAATAAATTGCAAAGCAATAAAAGGGCAGAGCCCAAATAAAATTGATTCTCTGCATCGTTTATAAAGGGCAGAGCCCAATTAAAATTGATGCTCTGCATCATTTATAAATGGGCAGAGCCTAAAACAAATTGATGCTCTGCATCCTTTCTGGGCAGAGCCCAAACAAAGATAAAAAAGTAATGCAATGCATTATTTAAATGTGGGAAAAGCCCTATCACAGGTCTAATAGACCAAAAATAAATAAAAATGTTGAACATTTTCAACTGGACTTAGCCCAATTTTGGCCGTAAGTCCTCAAATTAAATTGACTGAGCAAGATTGCTCTCTTAAATCAATTTACCTGTAAGTCTACGTTAGCGCCCCGGCAGTCTACAGACGCCAAAATGCGGAACAAAACTTTTAAACTGGCGCTATCGTATACTTTAACCCGGATCTGCCATTATTGCTAAACTAACAAACTGTAAAGAGTGTAGAATGGTTATACCGAACGATCCGAGTCCTTCGTTCTTCAACCATCATCCCACGCTCCGTTGCGGCTGCTCCGATCTCGTCGATCTCCGATCTCCTCGTCGAGGTGGCACCACATGATCGGTTCTTTAAACGGGCTCCCGCCTCTGACTCGAGGCAACTCGATCGTCAAGTTTGCTAAAAGAGACGACCAAGATTGATGTAGAGAATGAGTAGATGACTTTGTCTCACTTCGTCCAAATCCGTGGACGATCGGTTAATGAAGTTGCCGTGGAAATCGGGTGATGGAATGAAATGAACTGTAAATTCCATACACCCCAAAACTATCATATCTTTTCAAGAATGAATCAAGTGAGAGTGAATGAGAGAGAGAGGAGGCTTATCATATATATGAAGGAGGGAGGTGACCGTAGGAGAGGGGGGTGACCATATGATAAATATCACATGTGAACACTTACAAATATCTTGCTTAAAGATCTTAAGCAAAACAAGAAAGTAATGAAATCAAAGCATGAGTCACAAAGCTTAGTCACAAATTCTAGAACCTTCTAGAACCTTCTAGAAGCTCGACTCACTCTCATCCAAGAAAAGATAAATCCGCCTTTAACCAAATGTTAAAAGACGGCTGATAGAAAACTGGAAACTGGCAACTTCCAAAAGTGATCCTGAAACGACTTTCAGGATAACCCCGAAACTGTATAAATATACCCGCATTTACATTACGACCGAATATAAATGCAACTGAGACAAAGATATTATACCTACTCAATATAATACTCGGATCCGGCTTAAACCAAAGCCGACCAGTATCATCTGCCCGAAAACTGACACGTGCGTAAACGCACGTGCATTTTCCGAACCCTGCCATAAAACCATACGGCCTCTACAACGTTTCGCCCGAACTTAAGAAACTGTCTGTGGGGAACTCTAATGACTCGTCAGCACCCTGGCAGTGGGTTTAACCACAAACCGTCAGCGGCACTAGCTATGCATAACGGCTGCCCATGGACTGACCTCAAGGGTGGCCGAGGAGTGAACTCAAGGGAGACCGATGAGCGAACTCCTCCGAAAACCCTACTGAGCCTAACAGTGACAATGTATATACAGTCCGGTTCGTTCGTCAATGAGTATCGCATATCCGCCCAGGGGGCTAGCAACGTCAGACCCCCAATAGCAGTATAAGTCGTGTCGGAGTGAAGCCCAATAACACCCTGAGATACTACTGGAGTACCTACCAGTAAATCTCCTGCCACGGCCGTGGGCTTTGTGTAATGGCTCTCCTAGACACAGCACGATCTCGCCCCCAATACCGGGAGAGACGAATCCCTTGCCGATCCGCTCATGTGCCTCCATATGGCTCGGGACTGTACCCAAAAGCTACCTGTTTGCACGACTCCTTTGAGCCGTGGTAGGGTAGAAATCAAAGCACAGTGGGAACTCACACGAGACAAATGACGACCTCAGGTCGATGAACTAACCTGTACACATGTCACCAGGGAACTGCTATCTGACGATAGATATAATACTAACTAGCAGATTCCCGGCGAGTCCTGTCCGGTGTACTCATAACCCAATGAGCACCTGTATACATCTTAGGTGATCCAACTGACACCAGTGGCTTGTGAGACCGGCCACCGCCCCTCGTCGGGGTCTCGACTGTACACACTAGTCTACTCCGGAGTATCGATGCCCTGTCTCGAAACTCCCACGACTAGGGACCACAATTAAGGATATGCATATAAACTACCCAACTCTCACATATATGATCGCCATCATACTGTTGGTAGTAATGCAAGATCCTAAGGGCTCTATCAAAGTGTAACATGCAATCAGTCACCTGAACATGTACACGACTGATAAAGGCAAACCAGATAGCATACTATCATCTCGAGTAAGACTGTCCTACCGGGATAGGTCCTCCGCAATCATTGCAATCACGTACCTGCGATCCAATAATTGACTATGAGGGCACTATCTCCAACAATCTCCCACTTGCACTCAAGGCTAATATTGCGATGTCGACTACTCACAGCCCGTGTGAAACCGAACATCCAACTCCTCTACTAATCAGTTTCACAAAGCCCGTTTGTAAAACTATTGTGTTCGAGAAATAGCCTCGGTGAGTGGATCCGCCTAGAAGTTTCTTTTTGTATCTCTCTTAATCTCAAGTTCGCGGAGAAAGCCATCTCCCGAATTGAGTAGTACCTGTCTTAGAATATGTCTGGATATCTGATGGGACCTTAGTTCATAAATGAACTCCATATCCAAACTTCTTAGACTGTATGGATCACTGAACCTAATCAGTATTCGGCACCAAGCCACCCACAGTATCCTCTGGAACCACCTGTCCATAATACTGTCCCTCGTCAGAGGGAAAAACTATAACTTTGACAATCACTCTGTCAACCATGTCACCTTTGAAGCCTGGAATGATAACCGTCTCCCGAAAGAGGCTGACGTTATCAAATCCGTAGAACATGTACCAATGTTCTAAAACTGCTTCCTTATGTTTCTCCAGGATTGGATTAATACAAACTCATTGCATCTAGTGCAAAACCAACATTTGGTGTGGTGCTTGACATCACATGATTGACTCAATTGCCTAAGCAAGTGATCTGCCAATCATGCACATCCCTCTCCCCTTTAGTCTGTACGACACCTTTAGAGAGGGTGACTCCATCACCTGCAGGTACACTACCATGCTAGGAGTCAACTATTCCAAAAACCATTAGAATATCTGTCAAAGTACCCACATTGGGAAACTACCCAAATCCAGATCTAAAACCATAGATCCAGAAACCAGAATGTCAAATATTATATCCATATCCTGTCTGGAGAAACAACTGTGTGACTACCATAGTACAACCGATCGTAGTATAGGAATTTTACTTCCTACTCTGTGTATGTCATCCAGATATCATGACATCACACCCTACTACCTTCTTAACTGATCCATCCCTTATTCTGATTGAAGTCAAACCCATGACTGTCATATCAAAATTAGATGATCTATCTCCGCTATAACTGCTCAAGCCTATAAATAGATATAAGCATCTTGCCCACTATGCTTCCGTTGCTCCCACTGACTATGACAACCCTCCTACCGGGTCTCATAGCCTGGAATAACAGTAGTGTCAAGTCTTGGTAGATAAGAACCTCCCTGTCACCGTCCTTGAGCCTACCGAAGTACCTCTCGGGTGTCTGAGGTTACCTACCATATCTGCGGAGTGGCTATTGGAATGTCAAACTTGATTGAATACATAGGTCCTATTAAATTTTCCGTAATCGTTCGCGGTTCTGGAATCACTTCCAGTTCTACCATACTCCCACTACTGTTTTCTGAAAAAGATCCATTTTACTAAAACTGTGGCGAGTCAAGAACAATATCACTATTGATCTTCCAAATGGTAGAATATCAACCCTCGTCATAGCCAGGGTCAACCCACAAACAGCCATTACAGAAACGTGCCCTGAGTTATCCAGTGTCTGGTTTTAATCATAAGCTGGACAACTCCCCGTACCTTAACTTCTTTTAAGGTACGAACTATTCTATATCCAATATAGAAACTTTGGCACTTATTTAATTGGAACCAAGATTCAATCCATGCTGCTGTCTCCAGTGCATATCAACTTAATGGAAAAAGGCTAATCAGCATTGCTCAACTTAGGAATCCATCCAATCATGAGTAACCTGAAAGAGAAAACTCGTTTCTCAAAACCATCACTATCATCTGAATACCATTCACAAGAATCTACATCTTCGATCTCTTTGAAGAATCCCGATACTTGTGATACCTGGTTCTCTACTTTATTCTTATACCCACAACTTCTCAAAACTTAGACCTTGTATTTCTACGAAACACTCGTCTAAATACTAGAGAAGTTATAAGTAAATAGAACATAGTACGAGGACCTACCCCTTTGTCCTGATGGACACTTGGACAACATACAATACTCTGTATAAGTCCGCTGAGTTGAACAACTCAAAACCTGTGCGTTGTAGGTGGAAAACTGTACCCTGGCGATTTCTTCAAATATCACCAATTGCAACGAATTCCGATATAATGAGGATGATCACCTAATTCCCAATATCTTACTCCCACTCATCATCTGTAAAACCATACAGATATGAGAATGAAACCTGGTAAATAGATACCCTTGGAGTAAGTGTCTAATCGGAAAAACAGTTTTTCTTTAACAATGCACTGAAACATGAAAATGTTTCGTAGGGGTATCCTGGTATTCATAGCAATGCCTCTTCCATAATCCAATTCATGACTTCAACCGTATATTTTATTGCCATCTCTCCAAATCCCTTTATTTGTCTTTAGTCGTTACCTTCTGTACACCATCGTTAGGCTAACTGGTTTTCTTCCTTCCCTACCGTTCGGCACCAGCCTATGGTTTGGAAGAAGACTATCCAGTAAGCATAATAGGTGTACCCTCCTAAACCAAGGAGTACTCGTATCTCGAGAGAAGGTGACGATAAAAGACAACTGAATAATACCTTATTCTTTTTAAAGGTGAAATAGGAGCGGCGATGAAGTACGCTGTTTTAGTCGTGAATGATATCAGTCGCGATTTACTTTGCCCTCTTTCTAATCCCTTTATTTTGTCTTTACATATTACCTTCTGCACACCCTACTTAGGCTAATTGGTTTTCTTCATTCCCTACCTTTCGGCACCAGCCTATGGTTTGGAATAAGACTATCCAATAGGCGTAATAGGTGTACTCTCTTAAACCAAGGAGCTCTCGCAACCTGAGAGAAGGTGATAATAAAAGACAACTGAATAAACCAATTCTATTTCTCCTGAACCTGGATCCATCCCCGAAGAAGTCCCTTCGAGTTCGTATATAACCATACGATGGCTCTATCCAATGGAAGTGGATATCCGTAGTAATACGGGTGTTCTGAGAAATACAAAGGGTAAAAGAAGGAGTGGCAATGACTTATGCAACTCAGACAATCCAAAAGCCAGTATTTAAAGAAGGTTCGGTCAACCTGGTCACTTAGTCATAGTCTAGGGTCGGTCAAAGGTCGCTGCCAAAGAGAGAGAGAGAAAAGAAACACTCTGCGTGCACTCTAACCTAGATCAGAATGGTCATCATTTTATCAAATCCGGAAACCTCCCACTGTCCTGTCAAATTCTCCTCCAAACCTAAAGAAGAATCAATCGGGATCGCCCGAAGAGTAAACCAACTCATCAGTGGGAATCAGGATCCAACTCTCATCGCATGATAACGTGATGGAATGCATCCACGTTACTCATACTCCAGAAGGTATGCGCATACTCGGCAAGTTTCAGTTTCTTTAGAAACTCCTGATATTGTTTTTGCCCCATGCTCTTATAACCTTGGCGTTAGGTCAAAATGTCATAAGTCACATGCCAAGTTCTACCCATCACTATCTTGTTAATTTGAACCCACCCGCACATGCCCTTGGCGTTAGGTCAAAATGGCAGAACGGCTGTCCCAAACCAACTCATCTATCTATACAACAATTGAATACTCAGCAGCTACCAAACACTATGCCTTGGCGTTAGGTCAAAATACATAGCTTGAATACTACTGAATACCCAAAAGAAGTGACGGAGGGCTACGACTGGTTTTTGGCGAAAAACCTTTAGCGTAGTGAACTTGATATCGCTGAAGGAACCTGATAGCTTTTTAAAATATAGTGACGAAAACTTTTTGCTAAAGAGGTCACTCCCGGTAAAGGGATCTCGGCTCTTTCCTCGTGGAATGAGGTGCAGGATATTCCACTGAATACCGCTATGCAAAGCAACATGTAATCGACTATAGTGAAGTTATTACTCTGACGCAAACTTCTGTCCAAGGGGTCGGTCCCGGTGAAGGGATATCGGCCCTTGCCTCGTCGAATGAGGTGCTGGATATTCCACTGAATACCGCTATGCATAACAAAAGGAAACGTCTTTGCAATAACACTTTTTAAATTGTTCCAACAACTGTATACAGGTTTGTTTTTACTTTGCGTTTGATCAGAATCAACGCAGTCCCATCAATAATCACACCAGAAAAGAACGAAAATAAAATGTACGTATATGCCATCCGCATTCGTCACTGGGTCCCGTCATCACCCGTTAGGTTACTTAACTAACGACAGAGCGGGGACTGGACTAGCGCGGGTGTAAAACATATACAACATCTAATAGTATATAAACCAATATACATAATCGCTCCAGGCGTGATAATATGCAACATTACAGAAAAGTAATAAGCATCACAGAACAATACAGATATTCTGGGACCCCCGAGTTTCACAGAGCCGCTGCTGAAACTCGACGTTCCCCTGTCGTGTGGATAGCCTGTGCAATGAAACCTAGACCCCTACGGGTGCGGCAAGTTACCCGCCAAAACCTGAAGCGAGGCAGTCCCCCACAGCATAGTGAATGGAACACCCGGCACTTCACGGAATCCGGTAAATTGAGCACCCCTCCTTGGGTCAACCTGTACCCCCTACGAGTGCGGCGAATAGTCTGCCAATTCTGAAGTGGGGTCCCTCTGCCTCTCAAAGCCATGAGATGCGGACCCGTTGTTTTCCCGAACCCGGCTATCCGTGCACTCCGTCGCGGGGTAAAACCTAGTACAGTAATGAAAAATAATACAATAGGTACATCGACCACAACTTGGTCGTGCCCCAAAAAGAATATTATACAACAGGTAGTGACGGCTGTCCACAAATTGGACGCTCGCCCCGCAATATCAAATGTACAAATAAACACAAACTGTACTACCATTGCACACTGCTATCCACCACGACAAATCCGCAACAATACAGCACAACACAGAACATCAACGCGAATGTCACGTTCACAAACCCGTCTAAAAGAACTATAGCAATTAAACACGGTTTACCGATCAAATGACATTCCCGGTCGGAGATATAATGTAAGCACTGTAAACTAACGTGTTTAAATTTCGATCGACCAAAGACCAAATATCAAAAAGTGGGCCCCACTGCTTACTGGTGAACAGTAACAAAATCTGGGCCAAAACTTTATATTCCAAAAACCCCAAAATCAATCAAAGAACCCACTGTCGAAATTTGGGAGCACGTGCTCCCCACGTGGCCGCGGTTGCGCGGCCAAACCATGGGTTTGGCCGCCCTTCCGCGGCGGTATAGAGGGATCACGATCCCAAATTTGGTCGTGGTTCTTAGAATTCCCTGCACGGATTTTTAAGACATCCAGAAATAAATTTTGAGACCGTTTAAATTTAACAGAAACTGTCGGGCTTGAATTTTGTGATTTTTGCAATTTTCGATTTCCGGTCGGATCGATATTTTAAACGTGTTAGCACAAGTTAGTATAGCAAAATGGTGAGGCTCTGATACCACTGTAAGTCTACGTTAGCGCCCCGGCAGTCTACAGACGCCAAAATGCGGAACAAAACTTTTAAACTGGCGCTATCGTATACTTTAACCCGGATCTGCCATTATTGCTAAACTAACAAACTGTAAAGAGTGTAGAATGGTTATACCGAACGATCCGAGTCCTTCGTTCTTCAACCATCATCCCACGCTCCGTTGCGGCTGCTCCGATCTCGTCGATCTCCGATCTCCTCGTCGAGGTGGCACCACATGATCGGTTCTTTAAACGGGCTCCCGCCTCTGACTCGAGGCAACTCGATCGTCAAGTTTGCTAAAAGAGACGACCAAGATTGATGTAGAGAATGAGTAGATGACTTTGTCTCACTTCGTCCAAATCCGTGGACGATCGGTTAATGAAGTTGCCGTGGAAATCGGGTGATGGAATGAAATGAACTGTAAATTCCATACACCCCAAAACTATCATATCTTTTCAAGAATGAATCAAGTGAGAGTGAATGAGAGAGAGAGGAGGCTTATCATATATATGAAGGAGGGAGGTGACCGTAGGAGAGGGGGGTGACCATATGATAAATATCATATGTGAACACTTACAAATATCTTGCTTAAAGATCTTAAGCAAAACAAGAAAGTAATGAAATCAAAGCATGAGTCACAAAGCTTAGTCACAAATTCTAGAACCTTCTAGAACCTTCTAGAAGCTCGACTCACTCTCATCCAAGAAAAGATAAATCCGCCTTTAACCAAATGTTAAAAGACGGCTGATAGAAAACTGGAAACTGGCAACTTCCAAAAGTGATCCTGAAACGACTTTCAGGATAACCCCGAAACTGTATAAATATACCCGCATTTACATTACGACCGAATATAAATGCAACTGAGACAAAGATATTATACCTACTCAATATAATACTCGGATCCGGCTTAAACCAAAGCCGACCAGTATCATCTGCCCGAAAACTGACACGTGCGTAAACGCACGTGCATTTTCCGAACCCTGCCATAAAACCATACGGCCTCTACAACGTTTCGCCCGAACTTGGGAAACTGTCTGTGGGGAACTCTAATGACTCGTCAGCACCCTGGCAGTGGGTTTAACCATAAACCGTCAGCGGCACTAGCTATGCATAACGGCTGCCCATGGACTGACCTCAAGGGTGGCCGAGGAGTGAACTCAAGGGAGACCGATGAGCGAACTCCTCCGAAAACCCTACTGAGCCTAACAGTGACAATGTATATACAGCCCGGTTCGTTCGTCAATGAGTATCGCATATCCGCCCAGGGGGCTAGCAACGTCAGACCCCCAATAGCAGTATAAGTCGTGTCGGAGTGAAGCCCAATAACACCCTGAGATACTACTGGAGTACCTACCAGTAAATCTCCTGCCACGGCCGTGGGCTTTGTGTAATGGCTCTCCTAGACACAGCACGATCTCGCCCCCAATACCGGGAGAGACGAATCCCCTGCCGATCCGCTCATGTGCCTCCATATGGCTCGGGACTGTACCCAAAAGCTACCTGTTTGCACGACTCCTTTGAGCCGTGGTAGGGTAGAAATCAAAGCACAGTGGGAACTCACACGAGACAAATGACGACCTCAGGTCGATGAACTAACCTGTACACATGTCACCAGGGAACTGCTATCTGACGATAGATATAATACTAACTAGCAGATTCCCGGCGAGTCCTGTCCGGTGTACTCATAACCCAATGAGCACCTGTATACATCTTAGGTGATCCAACTGACACCAGTGGCTTGTGAGACCGGCCACCGCCCCTCGTCGGGGTCTCGACTGTACACACTAGTCTACTCCGGAGTATCGATGCCCTGTCTCGAAACTCCCACGACTAGGGACCACAATTAAGGATATGCATATAAACTACCCAACTCTCACGTATATGATCGCCATCATACTGTTGGTAGTAAAGCAAGATCCTAAGGGCTCTATCAAAGTGTAACATGCAATCAGTCACCTGAACATGTACACGACTGATAAAGGCAAACCAGATAGCATACTATCATCTCGAGTAAGACTGTCCTACCGGGATAGGTCCTCCGCAATCATTGCAATCACGTACCTGCGATCCAATAATTGACTATGAGGGCACTATCTCCAACATTACCTCCGGTTCGAGGGTACATCTCCGAACTCCTCTGACACCTGTCGTTGTAATCCTTCAACGACGTCAGAGAGGTGATGGGTCCCGACGACCACAATTGAATATGGACTGCGGGGTCCTTAAACTCATGGACCGAAACGTCCTTAAACTAATATCGGACCGAAACGTCCCTAAACTAATATCGGACCGAAACGTCCCTAAACTGATGGTGGACCACCACGTCCCTAAACTGGAATATGGACCACTACGTCCCTAAACTGGAACAATAGAGCATCCAAATGCTCTTTTGTTGGATGTAAACGGTCCCGTTTAAGTTGATCTTAGCCCCAAATACGGCTAACGTATCCTTAAACATTTAAATGAACGATAAAACTCCAAATCAACTTTGGTTCAAGGGTACATCTCTGAACTCCTCCGACACCTATCGTTGTAATCCTTCAACGACGTCAGAGAGGTGATGAGTCCTGACGGCCATATATTAAATGGATCACCACGTTAAGTCGAGCTTAGTCTAAAACGGGACTAATGTATCCTTAACGGACGTTTAAGTTGATCTTAGCCTCAATACGGCTAACGTATCCTTAAACTAAAAACACCAAACCTAAATCTAAGTAAATACGGATTTGGACTAATCCACGTCCTACCGGCGACGTCATTACTTAGTCTCCGTATACAATCCACGGGTAATCACAAACAAAACAAACACACACGACACGAAGTGAAATTCTGGAGAAGGAGAAAGTTGTTACCGCAATGCGGTAGAGTAATTAACTGCAGGGGCTTGCGCCTGCAGGGAAGAGCGTCCCCACAATAAAAAAACCCCTCAAGCGAGGGGGAATCTGACGAAGTCTGCTACATCGGCCGCATTCGTCTAAACCTTCGATATACGGTGCCATAAATCAACTTGGCATCTTCGGAGAGGTAGACGGATAAAACCATATAGCATCTGCCCCGAATCTCAGGCAAGACGTCCTTACGTCGTCGTCTCCGTTTTTCGGAGGGGAACAGATTCTGGCACGCCCGGTGGGACATTTTCCTCTTTCCACTCCATACTTCATGTGTCGTCTTCGCGAACCAATCGCGGTTTGTTAAATGGTTGCCTTCTGATTTTCGAGTTACTAAGATTTGGTCTTTTGCCTGGCGCAGAACTCAAACATCAATGGCCTCAAACTGCACCAACTGCTCGAAGTGCCGCTGCAACGGACGCTCCACCTCCCCCGGAAGTGTAGCATATGGGCCCAATGCGGCTTCCTTCCTCGCTCTGCCAGTAGACCAGGTGACCCAGGCCACCACCGGCCTATTTTTCGGGACCATGATCCCGCCTACAAGCTTCTCTATGTCAATACCTGCACCGGAAGTGAACAAGAAGTCGGTCTTCGACCGACTCACTGCCACGACGGCCCCTGTCAACGGGTCGCCCACTACCAAACCAACAGCCTCTGTTTTCGCCAGGCTGGATCAGAACTCTAAATTGGCTGTCCCAAGGAAGGCAATAACTGCTGCTCCAGAAGTCGCCAAGGCGGCTTCCCCTATCAAAGAGTCAGTCTTTTCAAGACTGACGATTCCTGCTCCTGACCCTGCTCGAGGATCCGTCTTCGACAGGTTGAATATCACCCCTCAAAAGACAACCTCAGTCTTTAAGAGGTTAACAGCGGCGGCGCCTCATTCAGACAGGGGGCAAAAAGAAGCTGTCTCAATCTCCGAGCCAGTCCCAACGGCTCGTCATGCTCGACGTCGCCATTGGCAACGAGTAAGGAAAGCAGGGGGCAACTCTCCCTCAGGGCTAACTCCACCGGCTCCAGTGGTGGAAGGCAACGCTGCTGTTCCAACTGGGAACAGTTTTGAACTGCTGAGGAGGGTATGTAAGAATTCTCTAACCGCTACACTAAAAAGATCTCCTCCACCTGCGGAGAAAATTCCTGAAACGAAGCAGGAACAGCCCCCTCAACGGCTGTCCTAAAAAATATACAAGGTTTGGTGAAGGGTTCAAGACTCCGTGATCGACCCAGATCACACTCGTCAACAAAAGAAGACGAAGGTACAAAAAGAAAAAAGACCGTCCTATTAAACAGCAGGGGACAATGATCGCTAGGGTGCCCACTGCAACGGCCCCTTCAACTTCAACGGCCCACAAAAGAAGGAGGCCAGAGAAAACCCCCGCGCCGGCGACAAATATCAGAGGTGGTGCACCCAAACGCCCTAAGTCAGGGGGCATTGTAGTTCATACCGTCTATGTGGCGTCTGGTAAAGAGGACAGTCGCATATCTACGGGTCATCGACCGCTTACGCGATCAGTGACCAAGGCGCAGGAGCAACAGCAGAAGCTCCAAGAGATGATGAACGCTATGGCCGCACTTACAGGGCCAAAAGAAAACCCTGAAACGTCCTCGGATGAACGCCAAGAGGAAGAAACCGACGACGAATTCCTTCGTCGAATATTGGAGAAAAAGGATAAAGAGGCTGCCGAACAAGCAGCCAACATACAGCGTATGGGCCTCCTCTTCCAAGACATGATAGGGATGATGATACAACAAGATCCTCCGGCTGAAGAGCCCCCGATCGTCCTTGGAGACGATAGGGGAGAGACATCAAATCCTCCGCCAGCTCTGTCCACGGCTAAAGAAGATACAATCTCTAAAGCTGATTTGGACGAGTACATAGCCCAACAAATACGAGTTCATCATGCGACTGAAGCAGCTAGCCAGATCGTAAAAACGGGACGGCCATATCCAAGTTGGTACGACCAAATCAAGTACCCGCCAGGTTACACAATTCCCAAATTCCATGTCTACAAGGGGACAGGCAATCCTCACCAGCATGTTGCCCAGTTCAGGGCACTCTGCGGCAACACCGGCGGTGACGACAAGCTGTTGCTTCGCCAGTTTGTTGGAAGTTTATCAGATATGGCGTTCGAGTGGTACTCTGAACTCCCGAACGACTCTATCAAGACCTTCGCAGAGATGGAGTTGCTGTTTACTCAGCGTTTTGCAAGCGCCAGTGAACGCACCCCAATGACGGCACTGATTAACGCCAGGGTAAAACCAGGCGAGACGTGGGTTCAATATTCTATACGGTGGCGGAACTTATGGTCGAAGTGCGAGCAGCACATTGAAGAAGCTCCCGCGGTGGGTATGTTTGTGGGAACCCTTGATCCGCAGGCAACCATCTCGCAATTTATGATGTTTTTCAAGCCGACTACCTTCCAGGCCTTGATTGACAAGCTAGCGCAAATGGATCAGATGGGCCATAAACCCCCTCTTCCAAAGACGGACTCCCGAAATGACAAAGGGAAGGGAAAAGCGATCGTTGTCGCTAATGCTCAACAACAACCGAGCGAATCGAAGCCCGTTGTTCGTCAAAATAACATGCGCCCGTACGTAGCCCTCGAAGAAAGGCTAGGATGTTATTACTCTTTTCCCCGCGATAAAACGAGAAGGTTATTCGAGCTGGCGTTGCGCAACCGACTCATAAATCTGCCAGATCCAAAACGTCCGTTGCAACCAAGTGATGTCAACGAGCCCAACTACTGTCCTTATCATCGAGTACTGGGCCATTCGATCGAAGATTGCTACGTTTTCAAAAATTGGCTTGAAAACCAGTACCGACAGGGCAAATTCGCGTTATCTGACAAATGGAAGGTGAATCCCCCGCAGCCCCACACCTCTAAGGGGACGAATACGCCAGGGGCAATATGCTCCGTCGTTGAAGAAGCTCCTTGGGAGGTTGTGTTATCAGCCAAGACAAAAAGGATGCTAAAAGATCTTCAGACATGTCCAGCGATTAGGTGGAAGAACCCGTTGGAACCACAGGTCATTGAAGGGATGTTGAAGCCATGTCCAACTCCAAAGACCGATGGTGGTGGCTCAAGCACTCACAACCGGCCGTCAAAATCTTCGAAAAAGAAGAAGAAGAAATCTAAGAAGCCCGTGAAGCCTGGCGACAAGCGCACGGACTTGCAAAAAAAAATTGACGCGCTGGAGGAATACAACCAGAGAGCACGGACTCCCATTACATTCCAAGAGTTCCTCAATCATGTTTTTCAAGAGGAAGATGAGGGAGAAAGTTCATCTGATGAGTCTGAAGAACACGTGGCGAGCTGTCATGTGATTTTCCATTCGTTCATGAACGATGAGGAGACTTCTTGTACTGAAACGCTGGGGGCCGATACCGAATCAAAAATTCCGATACCATCAGATGAGATAATTGACATATTCCTTAACGAAGCTCGGTTGAAAAGTAAAGCTGATCGAGAACGTGAGGCAGTCATATTTGAAAGGGCCAAGCGCCAGCGACTTGATGAAAGAGCTGAGACGATCCCGCTGGAGCAAAATACCTCCATTACTGACAAGAGCCAATTCAAGATCAGGAAAAGGTTTGCTAAGGCCATATCAATGGGCATGAAGCTACCATCCTCCGAAGGAAACATCACCGGTGAAATGGAAACGCACCCCTCCTATTGCTTATATCATCAAAAGATTTTGCACCCCACTCAAGAGTGCAAAGCTTTCGATAGATGGTGACAAGGATACGTTTCTCATCGACAACGCTTTAAGCGGGAGAAGCGTAAAACTCGTCGGGAGCGGAAAAATACGACCGAAGAGCTTAAGAGAACTATCGGCGATTGTCGCATGGTTAACACCGGCAAGTCACAAGTGCCTACATTCGGGAGCGATTCTGATGAGGAGCTGGAACTTTCCCCTCTCTTTAAAGAGTCCACTTCGGGAAAAGAAGAAGAGCCGAAGGTTTGCGAAAATATTCGGTTGTGGAATCGGACGCTTCCTGAAAAGAATCTCGGACCCTCAAACAGAAAAGATAAAGGGAAAGAAAAGGTCTCTGAAGATATCGCCGTAGATGACCAAGTCATGAAAGAGCTAACTGCCAAAGACCCGCCAAAGAAAAATAAGGTGGATTACAACGTCTTAGCGCATCTAAGGAAGCTGCACTCACAGCTCAGCATTCTTGACGCCCTTTTGTTATCAAAGGAGGCGAGAGATTCATTGATCAAGGCACTACAAGATCCGGGACAATTCCAAGCGTTCCTGGCTGAGGAAAAGATGAAGGATGAATTGGAGGAAGTGCACACGGACGATGTCGCTTTCGGTGATGAAGACCTTCTCCTTGGGACATGCGAACACAATCGCCCTCTCTACGTCTCAGGATTCTGCCATGATATAAAGATAGGCAAAATCCTGATCGATACCGGATCGTCTGTTAATCTCCTTAACGTGCGGGTGTTAAAAGAAATCTGCATGAGCGTCCAGCACCTTGCTCGGGATAAGATCACCATCTCCGGGTTCGACTCCCAATCGTCAAAGACTCTTGGATCTGTGATACTGACGCTACGCTTTGGGCTGCTCGTCACGGACATTAAATTCCATATCATAGATGCCAAGACATGCTACAACACTTTGCTCGGCCGACCGTGGTTACATGAGTATAACGTCATCCCTTCTACACAACATCAGTGTATGAAGTGTTCTAAGGACAGTCTTGAGTATACCGTGGTGGGAGAACTGAACCCGTTCCCCGTGAACGAGGTCCGCAAATACGAAGATGCCAAATACTTCTTACCGGATTTCGAAGACACGGAGAGATGTCACAAGCCGGAGAAATAAGCTAATGCCACCATCCCTGTCTTCGGCAGTGATACCGAGGAGGAAGAGGAGATAGTGTATTCGGGTCCGCCCCAATACAGCAAGCCAGGGCCACCTGCTCCTACGTTGATCTTTGGTAGTGACTCGGAAGATGAAATCCATGCTATATTCTCTGCTCGGCCTTCAATACAAGCGTCCGCCGATGAAGAGCAAAGTCTACAAGTTGCTATGGTGCCGCCTAAACACCGTAAAGAATTGGATGCACTTGATGTCTACAGTGTAGAAGAACTGCGAACGTTCTATATCCCTCCCAGGCGAGAAGGCGAGAAAGCAATTTTATTCTACCGCTCTGAAGAAACCAGAGTGGAGAAAGAAATCTGGCGTGGCACGGATCCTATGCTTGATAGGCTTCAGCCTATCTGTCTTCCCAGATATTATACGGAAGGTTTGAAAAAGCTGCTGAGACGCCAGGGGATATCCTTCAAGCAGACCGTTCGAAAAGCCATGTTCTATGACAAAGTCTGGAACGTTCCCGGGACTCAACACAAACTGCCTAATGGGAGAATGGAGACAAAAGGGCTTGGATACATCCGGTCAAAGAAACGAGAGCTACTAAACAGCTGCTATGTCATGTATGACTTCGATGAAGAAGCGGATACTCAACGGGAGGACGCTAATCCTGAACCAGTAAAAGTTCCTGATGCAAAAGTGCCCAGTCCGTCATTCGAAGAACAAATGGATAGGCTTATAAGGGAAGCTGGTCAAAAAGTCCGGGATGATCACAATCATGAAATGACAATCTACGAGAGAGCCAAAACGCAACGCCTCCTCCAACGGGCTGTGAAAGATGAAAATGCAGCTCCTTGTCAACCTGTTATAAAGAAGGCTCGACGCAGAGGTAGAAACAAGTCGAAACGCGAAAAAGACGCTCAACAGCAACGAAGCGGGGCTAAGAGGCCACTCAAGAAAAAATCGAGTGGTTCCGATCCATCCCTCATGAAGAAAATAGGTCGAGCGTACTCGTTTCCTCGGGACCAGACGAAGAAGATACTTGATCTTGCTTTAAAACATCGAATGCTTATGTTGCCGGAGTCTAAACACCCCGAACAAGCAGGCGAAGTCTCTGACCCAAATTATTGCTCTTACCATCGAGTAACAGGGCATCCTCTTGAAGACTGCTTCACCTTCAAGAATTGGGTCGAAGATCAGTATCAGCTTGGCAAGTTCGCTCTGTCCGACAACTAGAGGGTAGCGCCGCCACAAAATCACGAGCCCAAGGCCGCGAAAGAAGAACCAGTTCCGCATTGGGATTGGAAGCGAATCCGTACTTGTCACGTGATAACGATATCAAAAGAAGAGCCCGAGGAAATGGATGACCTTCCCTGGTGCTTCGAAAACAGCAACGACGAGGTAATCTCAGAATTCCCACCAGCGCCGAAAGAGCTGGAAGATGGAATCCATACCACTGCAGACAACCTCAAGAAAATTGAGTTTGGGACGGCAAATGACCCTCGACCGACGTTCATTAGTCAGCTGCTGTCTGAAGAGAAGGTGGCTTCATTAAAAGACCTGCTTATGCAGCACAAAGATTGCTTCGCATGGAACTATTCCGAAATGCCGGGACTAGATCCAGAAATTGCTGTGCACAAATTGGCAATATCCCCGGACGTCAAGCCAGTCAAACAGGCGCCGAGAAGAATGCGGCTCGATCTTGAAATGAGCATCAACGTCGAGGTCAAGAAGCTGATCGACTCTGGCTTTATTCAAGTGGTCCAGTATCCCGAGTGGATCGCCAACATCGTCCCGGTGATGAAGAAAAATGGGACAGTGCGCATATGCGTGGACTTCCGGGATCTCAATAAAGCCTGCCCGAAGGACGATTTTCCAGTGCCAGTCACCGAACTGATGATAGACAACACGTCCACTCACGAGGTTTTCTCCTTTATGGACGGCTCGTCAGGGTATAATCAGATAAAAATGCATCCCGAAGACCAGAAGCACACCGCCTTCAGGACTCCTTTAGGTATATTCTGCTACAAGGTGATACCCTTCGGTTTAAAGAACGCCGGCGCCACCTACCAAAGAGCCATGACGAAGATCTTCGATGACCTTATACACGAAATCGTCGAATGCTATATCGACGATCTCGTGGTTAAAAGCAAATCATACGAGGAACATCTCGAGCATCTGAAAACTGTATTTCAACGCCTTCGGCAATACAACATGAAGATGAACCCTCTCAAGTGCGCATTCGGAGTTTCCTCGGGCAAATTCCTAGGATTCATCGTCCGACACCCGTCAAAGATCAAGGCGATCATGGAGATGCCTCCGCCAAGGACTCTCAAACAGCTGCGGTCTCTCCAAGGGAAGCTCGCGTATATACGACGATTTATAGCTAACCTTTTAGGCAAGTGCCGTCCTTACAGCCACCTGATGAAGAAGGGAACCCCGTTCGTCTGGGACCAAAAATGCCAAAGCGCGCTAGACGAGATCAAACAGTACCTGCAGAACCTGCCGGTTAAGGGAAAGCCTCTCATTCTTTACACAACCGCCCTCGAAGGTTATTTAGGCGCATTATGGGCGCAAGAGAATGACCAGGGGAAAGAAAGAGCACTCTACTATTTAAGTCGAGTTCTTCTGGGGGCAGAAAGCAACTACTCTCCTATCGAAAAACACTGCCTGGCGTTGATCTTTGCGATAACAAAGCTCAGGCATTATGCATTAGCACATGAAGTCTGCCTCATTTCGAAGGTTGACCCCCTTAAATATTTGATGTCGAAGGCTATATTGACAGGTCGACTCGCTAAATGGGCTCTGCTCTTGATGGAGTTCTCGATAACGTATCAACCTTTCAAGGCAGTGAAAGGCCAGGCCACCGCCGACTTTCTCGCTGGGCACCCGATACCCGCCGATTCTCCTTTGAATTGCGATCTTCCAGAAAAACATGCGTTTGATGCGATCGACGGTGGTGATACCCGATGGGAACTTTATTTCGATGGAGCATCTTCCCTGAAGAAGCGCAGACAAAGTACCCCTATAATCAAATCGGGGGTAGGCCTCATCTTCGTGACTCCACAAGGAGGGATAATGCGCTTCGCTTTCTCCTTGACATAGCCGAAGACAAATAACGAAGCCGGATACGAAGCTTTGATAGCAGGCCTCGAGATCGCCATTGACATGGGAATTGAAAACCTCCTCATATACGGAGATTCTCAACTGGTTGTTAGTCAAGTAAACGGCGACTACCAAACGTGCAAACCAGAGTTGGTGAAGTACGGTGAAAAGGTGCAAAAACTGTTGACCCAAATTCCCTCCTATACTTTGGAAAGCATATCGCGCGCGGAAAACAGCAAAGCAGACGCGTTGGCCAAACTTGCTAAAGAACTGGCTAACGAGAACCTCGATGACGTAAGAATCGTGATACAAAGCCGTCGGGTGCTTGCCCCAGCAGAAATATCTCCGGAATCATCCGAAGATAAGAGAACGACTGAGCAGATGACCTTGCAAATAAAAGACCGGGAGAAGACTGAAGATTGGAGGGAAGTCTTTATAGACTACTTTAAGTCCCACCGAATGCCCGAAGATGCGTCCACAAGACATCAGCTCATGAAACGGGCTCTGTCTTTCGCCTTCGTCAATGATACTCTATACAAGAGGTCGTTTGATTCTCTATGGCTGAGATGCCTAGGGCCTGACGAAGCGGAAAGGGTCGTTCAGGAAGTCCATGACGGACTTTGTGGTTCTCACCAAGCAGGCCCAAAGATAAAGATGAAGATGAAGATTAAACAGATGGGCTACTACTGGCCCGCAATGATTCAAGACTGCCTTGAGTATGCAAAGTAGTGCCACTCATGTCAAATTCATGGGGACTTCATCCACCATCATCCAAATCCGCAACACCCGACAGTGGCTAGCTGGCCATTCGAAATGTGGGGAACTGATATAGTCGGCCCTATCGAACCAGCGTCGTCCAGGGGACATCGTTTCATCCTGGCGACGACTGACTACTTCTCCAAATGGGCAGAGGCAGTACCGCTGCGGGAAGTTAAGACGGAGAATATCCTCTATTTCTTTAAGACACACGTCATATATCGGTTAGGGACGCCGAGACGGATCATCTCCGACAACGGGCCAGCCTACAGAAGCCACAAGATCAGTCGCTTCGCACAGCAGCATAACATAGACTGGAGATATTCTTCAGTTTACAATCCGCGAGCTAATGGTCTAGCTTAAGCCTTCAACAAGACCCTGACGAAGATCATGAAAAAGACGGTGTCCCGAAATAAGAAAGACTGGCACGAGAGACTGCAAGAGGCTCTTTGGGCGTATCGAACTACGTTCAAGACGGCCACGAACACAACGCCGTACGCGTTGGTATTTGGTACGGAAGCAGTACTCCCCCTCGAGATAGAGCTACCCTCTCTGCGAGTGGCAGTCCACTACGAGTTGACGAACGAAGAAAATGCGAACCTTCGGCTTGAGGAGCTTGATGCCCTTGAAGAAACACGGCTCATAGCGCAACAAAATCTAGAAGCTTATAAAGCAAAGATGATGCGCTCATATGAAAAATTGACCCGACCGAGGACATTCCGCCAAGGTGAACTTGTGCTAGTGGTCAAAAGGCCTATGATCCCCAATCGCGCCAAGCGGGGAAAATTCGAGCCAAACTATGAAGGCCCGTACATCATAGATAAGGTCTACTAGGGTGGGGCCTATCTACTCATAGACATGCACGGTGAAAGGATTTTTAGGCCAATAAACGGTCGCTTCCTAAAGAAATACTACGCTTAATGAGCCATAGCGTAGGTTAAAGATAGATGACGACGACTATGTCCGCTCGCTATCTTCCTAAGCTCAAACTCTATAAGCAGTAGCCAGCCTTCTCCATGACGGACCGAAACGTCCTTAAACTAATAGCGGACCGAAACGTCCTTAAACTAATACCGCAGCATCCGTAGGCTGACAAAATAAAAAAATATAAATAAATAAAAACGGTATGTCCATAACCAAAAAAGGGCACGGATGAAAACCCGAAAGGGCGCCGTGAGTAAAAACAGCAGGACTACCGGCGAGTGTTCGTGAAAACCCGAAAGGGCGCGACCTCGTAAAAAAAAAGGAGAAGAAGAAAATAATAAAAAGAATAATAAAAAAACGGTATGTCCATAAGCAAAATGGGCACGGATGAAAACCCGTAAGGGCTCCGTGAGTCAAAATAGCAGGACTACCGGCGAGTGTTCGTGAAAACCCGAGAGGGCGCAACCTCGTTAAAGGACACTTATAAGGTCCTCTCGACCCTGTAAGGAGAAACCACCCGCGTGAGATCCTTACGACTCACAAGGGAGAAACACACTTAGGAATCCCCACGATTCCTAAGAAGAAAATACACTTATGAGATCCTCACGACTCGTAAGGAGAACTCTCTTATAGGACCCTCACGGCTCATAAGATTTGAAAGTCTTAAGTTACAGAGACCTAAACCTGTGCTTAAGCAATCCCCATAACTTTCGATATTGCCCTACAAGTGGCTCAATACTGGCCCTTGTATACAATCCATGGGCGCGAATAAACATTTCCCTAACCAAGTCCCATCCGAGACTGGGGATATGTTCGCATGGTGAACAACCCTTGTAAATCCTCTCGATTTACAAAGAGAAAACCCTCTCGTAGGATCCTTACGACTTACAGAGGAATAAAGTGTTAGTGTATATGCCCTAGAGGCCATTACTGTATCATACTAGTTTGTATATTACTTAATGGAAGCTTGGGATATTCACAGTTGTATATACAATCTTGCTCGAAATGGTAGTATGCTACTTGGTTTGTCTCTGCTTTAATATGTGCATGTGTTTCTTTTAGCATATTGCAGGTATACATATTAGTAGAGCCCTTAGGATCTTTGCTTGATTACCGGCGTTGTGATGGCGCTCGCACTCGTGGGAGCGGGGTAATCTATAAGCACATCCTTATACTGGTCCCTGGTCGTTGGACTATCGAGACAGGGCATCGATACTCCGGAGTAGACTAGCGTATGCGCTTCTCATCCCAGTGTGGGAGACGGTCTGTCCCACAGCCGTTAGTACGTCGTACTTGGGATAGTATGCGGGTGCTCGTTAGGTTACGAGTACACTGGACAGGACTCGTCGGGAACTGTTGGTTGGTAATATACCTATCGTCAGTTATCAGTTCCCAGGTGACATGAGTACAGCTTAGTCCGCTGACTTGACACTGTCACTTCGCCTCGAGTGTGTTCCCACTGCACTTTGATTACTACCCTACCACGGCTCAGAGGAGTCGTGCAAACAGGTAGTTTTTGGGTGCAGTCCCGAAGCACTTGGAGGCAGTGACGGTTAGACAGGATTCGTCTCTCCCGGTATTGGGGGTTGACATCGCGCTGTGTCCAGGAGAGCCATTACACGAGTAGTCCCTGGCCAGGGCAAGCGAGATATACTGGTAGGCTTCCAGTGTTATCTCAGGGTGTTCTGGGCTTCACTCCGACACGACTTGTACCGCTATTAGGGGACTGACGTTCACCGCCCCCCTAGGCCCGCCATGCGATGTATCAGACGAACAGATCGGACTGTACGGAGATTGTCACATACAGGCTCAGTAGGAGTGCAGATGGGGTTCACCTCGTCAGTCTTCTTATCGACATCTACCTGGGGACCGTTACGTACAGCTAGTGCCGCTTGCGGTCTGTGGTTAAACCCACTGCCAGCGTAATGTCGAGTCTTTAGAGTCCCACACAGAGAGCTATTCGCCTTTAGGCAAAATGAGTAGAGGTCGCATGGTTTTGCGACAGGGTTCGTTCGCATCCGCGCACTTGTGCACGTTTGCTGTCCGGACAGTTTATACTAGCGGGCTTTGGTTTAAGCCGGATCCTAGTATATGATTTGAGATTGGTTTTTCTCATTGTGTTCGTGTTCCTCGGATCACGAATGCGGGTGCGTATGCACAGTTGCTTGAGATTGAGGGAGAGGACCTTGTTTAGGGTTAATGACTATTATCATTATTATTAACCCTATTGCTTTTGTGTGTATTATTGTTAATTAATAATTAGCTTAATTATTGTGCATGGTTGTTGTTGTTGACATTTTGACTTCATTGACTTGTTGACCAAGTTGACACTTTGACCATGATCATTTCATTTGGAAGATGCTCTTTGATCCTTGCAATTTGCATTAATAATGAAATGATAATGGTCACCTCTTGATTAAACCATGACAATTTTCTAGCTAATTAATTAATTAAAATAACACACACATATTAGTGAGAATGGCTCACTAATAATTCATTCTATCATATCTTTTCTCTCTCTTGCTCATCCTCTCCCTCAAGCTCTCTCCCTCTCATGTGTTGAGAAACAAAAAGCTTGAGAAAAACCTTCACTTGATCTTCTCTACTCACTTCTAGGGTTCAAGTCTTAGCATTTCTTGCACTCTAGTTACTCCTAGCTTGGAGTTGAAGCTAAAGGTCGAGGCTTTCGGGTGGATCGTTCTTTGACGGAAGGAGACAAGCAAGGTGAGGCCTTTCTACCATTCCGACGAGCAAGGAGAGAAGGAGTTCGAGCTCAAGGTATAACCTTTCTACAACTTAACTAGTTGTTAGTTTACTTTAGCTAGTTTTAGTTTAGTAAAGATCCTCACAAGCAAGGTCCATGTTGCCTAAGTCATTAAAAATCCGATTTTTATTATGTTTTCCGCCTCCCCGCAAGTACCGGGGTGGGCAACGTGGACTTACAGTGGTATCAGAGCCTAACTAAACTCAAACTAGCTAGGTAGTGAAGTGTAACGAAGTTTCGAAACCGGAAAATCCGAAAACCAAACCATGCAAAACCCAAGTTTCTGTTAATTTTTCCTGTGGTCAAAATGACATTTGTTATATACCAAAAATTATCTCAGGGTTTTGTGTGAAAAACCACCAAAGACGAACCAGAGAGGAGATGAGAGGAGCGCGGATCCGCGGCAAGAGGAGGCTCCTGCCGCGGAAGCGCGGCCGTCTTGTCCCCTCTCTGCATCGTTTTTGGTGCAGTATCTGTCTGTGTTGATTTTGGGATTTTTAGGATATATATTATATGCCCAGATTTTCCAGAACTAAAATTTACTTTTGGGGGCCTATAAATCCGTATTTTTCGGAACTTCACTACACTTTAACTACATCGGTTATATCTGCAATGCTTGCATGTATTGAACGTCGGCTAATCGCTATAAGACGATTAGTCGGGGTTATACATGATCTGTGATTGTTATTGGTTTGTGGATATGAATGGATTGGATTGTCGCGGGTGAATGGCCGGGGTGGATGTGAGATGAGCGTTGTTTTTCTTTCATTCATTTGTAACATGTAAATTGATGTAATAATATTATTTGTATGGCCGCACAACCGGGTCGGGGTTGTAGCCGTCATTGTATAATTCTTTTACTGTTTTTGCTCCTAGGATAGACCCATAGAGGGGTGCACAAACTACCGGGTATCTCGAAGTGCCGAGTGGCCTACTCACGGTGGTGAGGGAGGTTGCTTCGCTTCGGGTGCTTGGCGGGTAGTTTGCCGCACCCGTAGGGGTCTTGGGTGGGGTATTGGCTATTCACCGCGACCGTGTAATCCGCTTTGCGTTGCAGGCTTGAACGCATTGCGGATTCCTAGTATATCCAATGTATTCATCTGTGATCTGTAATGTCTATCATTGCTATATATTTATATATAATAACTATTTAGGCGTTGCTTATGTTTTACAGCCGCGCTAGCCCAGCCCCCGCTCTGTCGTTAGTTAAGTAACCTAACGGGTGATGACGGGGCCCCGTGGCGAATGCGAATGGCATAAGCGTACGTCATATTTTGGTTGTTTTCTGCAATGGTAGGATTAAATGATGGGACGCATTAAAAGAACTAATGCAAGGAATAAACCAAGTAAAAGTCGAATGGAACACTTTGAAAACCACTCGGTTCTTTTCAAAAATAAACTTTTAAACGCGGAGCTTGAACCACTCCTTTTAAAAGCTATCTCGTTCCATCGATTATATCAAGTTCACTACGTTCACGGTTTCGCCAAAACCATCCATAGCCCTCCGTCGTTTCATATGAATATTCAACGGTATTCAAGCTGTGTTTGTTGGCCTTAGTCAAGGCACAGTGTTTGGTAGCTGGTGGGTATTCATATGTTGCATAGATAGAATGCGTTGGTTTGAGACAGTCGTATTGCCTTGTTGGCCATAGTCAAGGGTGGATACGGGTGGGTTCAAATTAACCTGGATAACGACGGGTAGAACTTGACATGTGACTTATGATTTGTTGGCCTTAGTTAAGGTCATAAGAGCATGGGGCAAAAATCCACATCGGGAGTTTCATAAGTACTGAAACTTGCTAGCGTTGCATACCATTTGGAGTGTGATGATTCTGGTAGGATTCCTTCGGTTTTGTCACGCTATGATATTTGGATCCCGATCCTACTGTGAGTATATGCTACTCCTCGGGAAAACTCTCACTTAACGATCAATGCTATAAACCTAGTAGGTGCCTAGAAAGGTGTTAGCGGGGCTACGCCCACAGGGAAAAGAGGTTACTTAATTAAGGAACTTCGCGAAAGCGTTGGAAAACCTCCCTCGAAGTACCGACACTGGCCTGGCTGAACGGTTAAGCAAGTATTGTACGGTGAGAATGATCCCGGCTAATCCTTTTCTTTACGGTTTGAGAAGGGATTCGAGAAACAGTGGGAGCCATCCAGTTTAGACAAACTAAAAACCACTCTAAACTTGCAAGAGCATCATGCTAAAGTGTTTCTTTTCTCTCTCCTAATTGCAGCGACCATTCAACATGACCGGACTTAAGTTACTGTTAGATAAAAATATATTGACAGGGCCAAACTACAAAGATTGGCTCAGGAATGTCAAGATGGCTATCACTTATGACAAGCTGGGGTATATACTTACCACCAAAGCTCCCCCTGTCCCAGGTCCCACCTCCAGCGTCGCGGATGTAGAAATCCGTAAGACATGGGAGATAGATTGCGCGAGGGCCAGATGCCTCGTACTAGCCTCGATGGACAACGAACATCAGAGGAGGCACGAGAATATGGACCTAGAGTCCATATTTCTCTATACAAAAGAACTGTATGGAGAGCAGTCTCG
Source organism: Agapanthus africanus (assembly GCA_030015575.1). Taxonomy (NCBI): domain Eukaryota; kingdom Viridiplantae; phylum Streptophyta; class Magnoliopsida; order Asparagales; family Amaryllidaceae; genus Agapanthus; species Agapanthus africanus. The sequence continues at coordinate 207,129,305 of JASDDO010000022.1, forward strand.
TATCGCTAGATACGAAGTGTCGAAGAAGCTTTTTTCGGCAAGGTTGGCCGTCGGATCATCGGTAGCGGACCACGTGCTTAAGATGATCGGCTACATAGAGGAGCTCGCGGACCTTGGGACCACGTTGGAGAATGAACTCTATACCGATTTGATTCTCCAGTCCCTTCCTTCCACTTACGCCCAGTTCGTTCTTAACTTCAACATGCAAGGAAAGGAGGTTGAACTTGCCGAACTTCTGAACATGTTGAGGACTGCCGAGGGCACCCTACAGAAGGGTAGGGAGACATCCATTTTGTTTGTAGGAGGATCTTCCTCTTCTAGGTCCAGGGCGAAAGCCAAGGGCAAGAAGAAGAAAGCCCCCGCCAAACCAAGAGGCGGTGTCAGTAAAGTGGATACGAAGGGAAAGGGTAAAGCAACAAAAGTAGTGGGGAAGATGGTGGGGAAGGAAGAATGCTTCTATTATCACAAAAGTGGTCACTGGAAACAAGATTGCAAGGCTTGGAAAGCCAGAACACAGGATTTGAAGCGAGTTGCAGCTTCAGCTTCAGGTGTGTATGTTATTGAAAACTGTCTATCAATAAACTCTACATCCTGGGTATTGGATACCGGATCAGGATCTCATATCTGTAATTCTTTGCAGGCGTTGAGAAAGCGTAGAGTTTTGAAGGCAGGTGACATGACCCTCAGAGTTGCGAACGGTGCTAGCATGGATGCAGAGGCCGTGGGGGACTATCACCTGGGATTATCAGATGGACACTTTTTGGTTTTGCGTAGTTGTTATTATGTACCGAATGCAACCTGTAATATCATTTCTGTATCTTTATTATCTAAAGAAGGTTATGAATTTGCATTTGTAAGTAATGTAGTGAACATTCACCTTAATCAAGTTTTGATTGGGTCAGGTACATTAAACAACGGTATTTACGTTTTAAACCAACCACAGGTTTTCAATATCCAGAATACACACAAAAGAAAGTCCCCAGATATTAATCAGGCTTTCTTGTGGCATTGTAGACTGGGTCACATCAATGAGACACGGTTGACTAAGTTACATAAAGAAGGATACTTGGATCCGTTCGAGTATCAGTCTTATGCCACTTGTGAATCTTGTCTCATGGGAAAGATGACAAAGGCTCCATTCACTGGACACGGAGAAAGAGCGAGCGAGCTCTTGGGACTCGTACACAGCGACGTGTGCGGTCCAATGTCTACACATGCGCGAAGCGGTTACTCTTACTTCATTACTTTTACGGATGATTTTTCAAGGTACGGTTATGTCTTCTTAATGAAACATAAGTCCGAGGCCTTTGAAAAGTTCCAGGAATATAAGAATGAAGTGGAGAAACAGACCGGCAAAAGTATCAAGATTCTAAGATCGGATCGAGGTGGAGAATACTTAAGTGCCGAGTTCCTGAATTATTTAAAAGAGAATGGAATTCTCTCTCAGCTTACTCCTCCATACACTCCGCAACACAACGGTGTATCGGAGAGACGGAACCGAACCCTATTGGATATGGTACGGTCCATGATGAGTAAGGCTGAGTTACCGCGATCTTTCTGGGGTTATGCACTGGAAACAGCTGCACATCTCTTGAACCAAGTTCCTACTAAAACAGTGCCTACCACACCATATCAGATGTGGAGTGGGAAGAAACCCTGTCTTAAATCCTTTAAGACATGGGGATGTCCAGCTTTTGTAAAAAAGCAGCATGCGGACAAGCTCGAGGCACGCTCAGTACAGTGCAAGTTTGTGGGATACCCAAAGAACTCCAAGGGGTATCTCTTCTATTACGCAGAGGAGCAAAAAGTCCTTGTTTCTCGTCATGCCCGCTTCTTGGAAACTGAGTTTTTAGAAAATCAGATAAGCGGGAGCGCAGTAGAACTGGAAGAAATTCCAGAAACACAAACCATTACTGAAAGCTTAGAGGAACCAGAAGGTTCGAAAGAACAGGACATTCCTATGCCACTCCGCAGGAGTAGTAGGCAGTCTCATCCGCCCGAGAGATACTACGGTTTTCTCATTGACGGGGATAGAGAGGACTGCATCCTAGATTGTGATGAGCCTACTAGCTTCCAGCAAGCCATTCAGAGCGTCGACTCGGTAAAATGGCTGGATGCAATGCGGACCGAGATGGAGTCCATGTACACCAACAAAGTATGGACGTTGGACATTGCTCCAGACGGGGTAAAACCCGTAGGATGCAAGTGGATCTTCAAAAGGAAGATTGGTGTAGATGGACAGGTTGAGACCTATAAAGCTAGACTGGTAGCAAAGGGTTTTCGTCAGCGACCTGGTTTGGACTATGACGAAACCTTTTCTCCAGTAGCTATGCTGAAATCCATTCGGATCCTTCTTGCCATCGCTGCTTTCCACGATTATGAAATTTGGCAGATGGACGTAAAGACAGCTTTTCTAAATGGTCATTTAGAGGAGTGTGTCTATATGGACCAGCCAGAGGGTTTCGTTCAGGGTGGGAGCAGCGGAAAGATGTGCAAGTTGCTCAAGTCCATTTATGGACTCAAGCAGGCATCGCGGAGTTGGAACATCTGTTTTGATGAGACGGTCAAAGAATTTGGCTTTATCAAAAATCCAGATGAACCATGCATCTATTGTAGATTTGTAGCGAGAACTGTAGTATTCCTCGTTTTATACGTGGATGACATTCTCTTAATAGGAAATGACATTCCTATGCTACAATCTGTCAAGGGGTTCTTGTCACACAGGTTCTCCATGAAAGACCTGGGTGATGCCTCATACATTCTGGGTATCCGGATCTACCGTGACAGATCCAAGAGGATATTGGGACTTTCTCAGTCCAGGTACATCGACACCATACTGAAGAGATTCAGTATGGAAGATTCCAAGCGCGGTAATCTACCGGCTTGTCACGGGATCACCCTCTCCAAAGAGATGTCTCCCAAGACTGATTTGGAGAGGGATCGCATGTCTATTATACCCTACGCTTCTGCGGTAGGCTCTATAATGTATGCGATGTTGTGTACCAGACCGGATGTGGCTTATGCACTGAGTGTGGTAAGCAGGTATCAGTCAAACCCTGGGGAGAAACATTGGATAGCAGTAAAGAACATTCTCAAGTACCTGAGAAGGACTAAGGAGATGTTCTTGGTGTATGGCGGAAAAGACCTGCAGATTGAGGCCTTTGCTGACTCCAGCTTCCAGAGTGACAAGGATGATTCCAAGTCCATGTCGGGTTTTGTCTTTACCCTCAATGGAGGGGCGGTGTGATGGAAGAGCTCCAAACAGGAAACCGTTGCTGACTCGACTATGGAAGCGGAATACATCGCTGCATCTGATGCCGCAAAAGAAGCTGTCTGGATGAGGAAGTTCTTGAAAGAACTTCAGGTGGTTCCGTCCATTGTTGACCCAATACCTCTGTATTGCGACAACAACGGGGCTATAGCTTTAGCGAAGGAACCCAGGTCCCATCAGAAATCCAGACACATCTTAAGGTGGTATCACCTGATCAGGGAGATTGTGGATCGCCAGGAGATCGAGGTCCGGAGAGTTGCATCAGAGGATAACACAGCAGATCCATTCACCAAGGCCTTGCCCCAGACTCAGTTCGAGCGGCTGATCGAGATGATAGGTCTTCGATACGCCAGTACATGGCCTTAGTGCAAGTGGGAGATTGTTAGTGTATATGCCCTAGAGGCCATTACTGTATCATACTAGTTTGTATATTACTTAATGGAAGCTTGGGATATTCACAGTTGTATATACAATCTTGCTCGAAATGGTAGTATGCTACTTGGTTTGTCTCTGCTTTAATATGTGCATGTGTTTCTTTTAGCATATTGCAGGTATACATATTAGTAGAGCCCTTAGGATCTTTGCTTGATTACCAGCGTTGTGATGGCGCTCGCACTCGTGGGAGCGGGGTAATCTATAAGCACATCCTTATACTGGTCCCTGGTCGTTGGACTATCGAGACAGGGCATCGATACTCCGGAGTAGACTAGCGTATGCGCTTCTCATCCCAGTGTGGGAGACGGTCTGTCCCACAGCCGTTAGTACGTCGTACTTGGGATAGTATGCGGGTGCTCGTTAGGTTACGAGTACACTGGACAGGACTCGTCGGGAACTGTTGGTTGGTAATATACCTATCGTCAGTTATCAGTTCCCAGGTGACATGAGTACAGCTTAGTCCGCTGACTTGACACTGTCACTTCGCCTCGAGTGTGTTCCCACTGCACTTTGATTACTACCCTACCACGGCTCAGAGGAGTCGTGCAAACAGGTAGTTTTTGGGTGCAGTCCCGAAGCACTTGGAGGCAGTGACGGTTAGACAGGATTCGTCTCTCCCGGTATTGGGGGTTGACATCGCGCTGTGTCCAGGAGAGCCATTACACGAGTAGTCCCTGGCCAGGGCAAGCGAGATATACTGGTAGGCTTCCAGTGTTATCTCAGGGTGTTCTGGGCTTCACTCCGACACGACTTGTACCGCTATTAGGGGACTGACGTTCACCGCCCCCCTAGGCCCGCCATGCGATGTATCAGACGAACAGACCGGACTGTATGGAGATTGTCACATACAGGCTCAGTAGGAGTGCAGATGGGGTTCACCTCGTCAGTCTTCTTATCGACATCTACCTGGGGACCGTTACGTACAGCTAGTGCCGCTTGCGGTCTGTGGTTAAACCCACTGCCAGCGTAATGTCGAGTCTTTAGAGTCCCACACAGAGAGCTATTCGCCTTTAGGCAAAATGAGTAGAGGTCGCATGGTTTTGCGACAGGGTTCGTTCGCATCCGCGCACTTGTGCACGTTTGCTGTCCGGACAGTTTATACTAGCGGGCTTTGGTTTAAGCCGGATCCTAGTATATGATTTGAGATTGGTTTTTCTCATTGTGTTCGTGTTCCTCGGATCACGAATGCGGGTGCGTATGCACAGTTGCTTGAGATTGAGGGAGAGGACCTTGTTTAGGGTTAATGACTATTATCATTATTATTAACCCTATTGCTTTTGTGTGTATTATTGTTAATTAATAATTAGCTTAATTATTGTGCATGGTTGTTGTTGTTGACATTTTGACTTCATTGACTTGTTGACCAAGTTGACACTTTGACCATGATCATTTCATTTGGAAGATGCTCTTTGATCCTTGCAATTTGCATTAATAATGAAATGATAATGGTCACCTCTTGATTAAACCATGACAATTTTCTAGCTAATTAATTAATTAAAATAACACACACATATTAGTGAGAATGGCTCACTAATAATTCATTCTATCATATCTTTTCTCTCTCTTGCTCATCCTCTCCCTCAAGCTCTCTCCCTCTCATGTGTTGAGAAACAAAAAGCTTGAGAAAAACCTTCACTTGATCTTCTCTACTCACTTCTAGGGTTCAAGTCTTAGCATTTCTTGCACTCTAGTTACTCCTAGATTGGAGTTGAAGCTAAAGGTCGAGGCTTTCGGGTGGATCGTTCTTTGACGGAAGGAGACAAGCAAGGTGAGGCCTTTCTACCATTCCGACGAGCAAGGAGAGAAGGAGTTCGAGCTCAAGGTATAACCTTTCTACAACTTAACTAGTTGTTAGTTTACTTTAGCTAGTTTTAGTTTAGTAAAGATCCTCACAAGCAAGGTCCATGTTGCCTAAGTCATTAAAAATCCGATTTTTATTATGTTTTCCGCCTCCCCGCAAGTACCGGGGTGGGCAACGTGGACTTACATAAAGCACTTAGGAATCCTCACGATTCCTAAGGAGAAAATACACCTACAAGATCCTCACGACTTGTAGGGAGAAATACCTTTGTGAGACCCTTACGGCTCATGAAGTTAAAAGCCTTAGTCGACAGGACCCTAACCCTGTTCGCTAAGCCGCCTTTGTTCGACATCGACAGAGACAAATGATGATTCGCTCCTGGTCATATCCCAGTTGTAGCGGTGCTGATGCCAAAATCGGTATCTAATTTCAGGTTTACGGCGAAAAGCCAGTAGGCCGCACATGCATATGAAATAGCCGAAATGATTGGGCAATCGCGACCTTCGCGATATAAAAGCTGAAATGATAGAGCATCACGGAAATAAAACAAAAAAAAAAAGAAATGATGAAACTTTGGCCCTACAGTTGAGATCACATCGATCGCTGTATACAATCCAAGGGCGCAAACAAAGAGGGAACCATACTTTCCCAACAGGCATCGCCAGAAAACGAAGTCAAATCTCAATAGTTCGTTCCAGCTCCGAAGAAACCAGTGTCTTCGGCAAATCCTTCGACTCAGGGAAACAAACAATCCTTGACGAGAGCCTCCTGATTCGCATCGACTCGCAGAGCAACCAGTGCCTCCGTGGGAAATTCTCGATCCGTTTCAACACCAGGGAAACAAATAATCCTTGGCGCTAGGGAAACAAATAATCCTTAGCAAAGACCTCAACTCAGGGAAACAAACAATCCTTGACGAGAGCCTCCGGATTCGCATCGACTCGCAGAGCAACCAGTGTCTCCGTGGGAAATTCTCGATCCGTGTCAACACCAAGGAAACAAATAATCCTTGGCGCTAGGGAAACAAATAATCCTTAGCAAAATCCTTCGACTCAGGGAAACAAACGATCCTTGACGAGAGCCTCCTGATTCGCATCGACTCGCAGAGCAACTAGTGTCTCCTTGGGAAATTCTCGATCCATGTCAACACCAAAGAAACAAATAATCCTTGGCGCTAGGGAAACAAATAATCCTTAGCAAATCCTTCGACTCAGGGAAACAAACAATCCTTGACGAGAGCCTCCTGATTCGCATCGACTCGCAGAGCAACCAGTGCCTCCGTGGGAAATTCTCAATCCGTTTCAACACCAAGGAAAAAAAATAATCCTTGGCACTAGGGAAACAAATAATCCTTAGCAAAGGCCTCAACTCAGGGAAACAAACAATCCTTGACGAGAGCCTCCTGATCCGCGTCGACTCGCAGAGCAACCAGTGCCTCCGTGGGAAATTCTCGATCCATGTCAACACCAAGGAAACAAATAATCCTTGGCGCTAGGGAAACAAATAATCCTTAGCAAATCCTTCGACTCAGGGAAACAAACAATCCTTGACGAGAGCCTCCTGATTCGCATCAACTCGCAGAGCAACCAGTGCCTCCGTGGGAAATTCTCGATCCATGTCAACACCAAGGAAACAAATAATCCTTGGTGCTAGGGAAACAGATAATCCTTAGCAAAATCCTTCGACTCAGGGAAACAAACGATCCTTGACGAGAGCCTCCTGATTCGCGTTGACTCGCAGAGCAATCAGTGTCTCCGTGGGAAATTCTTGATCCGTGTCATCACCAAGGAAACAAATAATCCTTGGCGCTAGGGAAACAAATAATCCTTAGCAAAATCCTTTGACTCAGAGAAACAAACAATCCTTGACGAGAGCCTCCTAATTCGCGTCGGCTCGCAGAGAAACCAGTATCTTCGCGGGAAAATTCCAGATTCGTCTCAAATTGCAAGATGAAGCCTCAGGCAGCAGGAATTAAAAAACTTTCTTCCTGAACAATGGGACCCTACAAGTCAATCTAAAACGGTCTCTTGCATACTATTCACGGGTCTCACTCTCCAAAGTCGAGTTTCGACAAGGAGGGAAACAACCGCTTACGGGTCTTCTCGACTTGTAAGAGAGAAAAATTCTCTTATAGGATCCTTACGACTTATAAGAGAAAACCACACATAGGAATCCTCACGATTCCTAAGGAGAAAAACCCACCTACGAGATCCTCTCGATCCGAAGGGAGAAAAATCTCTACGAGACCCTCACAGCTCATAGAGTTGAAAAGTCTTAGGCAGCAGATCTGAACCTGCGATCTAAGCCATCGCTATTTCTTAAGAAAGTCAAGATGCGTGCTCTATTATCCGTTGACCATGTTTACTAAGGCGGCATGCTGATAATAAAAGAAAGAAAAGGCGGAGAAATGACACAAGACATTACAGAAAATATGTATCTTTTATTCATAAACTTGATTGAGTACATGATACATTGTACTAAAGAATAAAAAATATATATATACATTTTTTATTTACAAGTACAAACGATACAAGGAGAGTTACTGAGAAGGAAGCGTCCTGCATAGTTCTAGCAATTGTTCGCGCACTTCCTTCCCCACTTTCTCCTGATCGGCCACCACTGCCAACTCCGCCTCCACTTAGGCCCATTGCTGCGAGACAGATGCAAGCTGATCCCTGACGGCCTGATGAGCAGCTTCACGGCCTGGAGTGTCATGCTCGGCGACATCAAGTGCCCGCTTCAGTTTCAGCCCATTTGAGATGCGCTCCAGAAGGCCCTCGAAGACGGCCTTTACCTCAGCGGCGTTTGCCTCAACTTCAGTACGCAGGCGAGCAGTTTCGCTCGAAGACTCCTGGCACTCCTTCAGCCTCAAAGCTGCTTCTTTTTCCAAATAACGGAAATGAGAAGTGCTTTGCTCGAGCCATGCTCCCCGTTGAGTACTCACAGCCAAAGTCTCGGGGGATAGACGCATCGACTCCAGCTGATGAAGGCGAGCCTCAATCTCCCGACAGTGGTTAACCCAAGAGGCGACGATGCCTTCGTCATGGAAGGTGGCAAATATCACCAACATCGGGTTAACCGTCGTAGCGAAGTCCTCAGCAGACATAGGAGTCTCGACGTCGAGTTCCTCGATGTAGTCGCTCAACATGCGCAGACTATTCGCCGCACCTTTTGAGGACGGACGTCTCTAGGAAGGGCCGCCCGGCATTGTGATGCGAGACTCGAAGGGCGCCGAGACCGGAACGACCACTCAAAAGAAATAAGATGTGATCAGATAACAGTTCAGGAAATAAAAAAGGGGGGAGTTATCAATGTGATAGTCGCTGTACCAGCTGAGGCAGGTGGCAAGGCCGGAAGGGTCGGCGGCGCAGCCGATCTTTCATCCCCTCCTTCGATTTGTAGCACTGCAGTCGAGATGAGAAAAAAAGGGTTTAGAAGTAATTTCATCAATAAAGAAAGAAGGATATCAACGGAAATCATACTCACCAATGCCACCAGAGGAAGAGGCAAGTTCGGATGGGAAGGAGAAGTGTGGGAGCAACACCTGATAAAGATGGTCAAAAAGCACTCCTGAAAGACACAACAGTATTACTTTAGTATACGGATTATACGTCTAAAAAGTGAGATTAATAAGTTGAAAACTCATACCTTCCAACATCTTTGACGGTATGAGAGAGGGCTGAGAGGTGACCACCGCCAAGGCAGTAGTTGAAGGTGCTCTCTCGAGCAGTAGGGCATCAGCGCTGGCTGCACCTGTGTTACGAAAAAAGATGAACTTGTCAGAAAGGATTGTAAGGTAAAGAAAGACAGCAACTTGGGATTTACCTGATGAACTGCCGGCTGAAACGGAGGTGACTCCCTCCTCCATTGACATGAGGCCACCGCCCGTGGCCTCATCACCCGACTCGATGGGGACCGTCGTCGTGCTCGCGCGGCCAGGAGACGGCGGAAGATCGTAGACGGGGAGGGCAATGATCGGAGCATTGCCGGACTCTTGAGAGAGAGCGGCTGACTCTTCCCCAAGAGTCATGCCCATCTCACCCGCTACTTCCTCGGGCTCCGCGATCTCCATCGGCTCATCCGCCGTCACCATAAGGTCGCCGGCCTCAAGCGCCTCGTCCGCCACTACCCTGAGCTCAGTTATAACGATCATTTCATTTGCCGCCACTTCAGGTTCGGCATCAATGACCTTCTCGGCTGCAGATCCCTCAACCTCCATCTCAGGCGCCGAAGCCTCAGCGACGTTGCCCACCGTCGGCTCGGGTTCGGCAGGTGCCGCCTCCTCTGTTTCCTTGGGTTCAATGGTCTCCGCCTCCCCCTCGGTCGGACTCGGCCCTGCGAGATAAAATATATAAGAACCGATGGCATTATAATTCTTACAACAAAATTCTAAGAGAAATATTACCTGAAGTAGATTTACCATTTGCGCTCCGAACTGCGCGCGCCACTTGTCTGCGAGCAGTGGATAGGGCGATAGGGACCTCTTCGGATGGAGTATCAGCATGAGGGACGGTGCTAGGGCCCGCTCCCATAGCCAAGGCATCCCTGCGTGCCTTTGCTTCGTGCCTCGACCGCTTCCGTTCCTCCCGGGCTCTCGTGATGGACCTCTGTGACGCTTCCTTCAAGGCGTCGTCGTCCTCGTTCAGAGATGCCTCCAGAGCCTTTAAGGCATCTCTCATCGGCTCTTCGAGACAGACCTCCTGCGGTGGCCCAGAAGGAGTAAGAACATCGGCAGCTGGCAGAGCAGTTGCGTCACTAGGCGGGAACGGTATTGAGGTTTCTGCCATAAAAAGGGAGAGGTTAGATCAACCATAACACAAGGGAAATGAAAATTTGATGAATCGAAACTTACTAAGGCCCATGGACGCTTTAAGACATTCCTCCTATTGAAAGGTCTCGAGGGAAGCGGCAATGGCTTCTTCATCAGTGATGCCTGTTGGAAGAAAAGAAGGGAAAACATTAGTCAAAGGCAATGAGGAGGATATGATACAATAAAGAAAATGCGACTAGTAGTTACCCGATTGCGCGAGCTTAGCTAGCCACGCGTCATGCTTTTCCAACCACGCCGAAGTTTCGAGAGCAGCCTCCAAATCTGTATCATCCGGCGGCGGCATGACTAATCCCTCGTTGGTCCCATATTCGCTCAGGCCCTCAGCATAGGGAGCATGGGGTTCCTGACCGAACGCGACGTCTGCGGCGAAGAGAGACTTCTTTTTCTTTTGCCCCCCGACCCTAGGTGCACGTGGGATCGACTTCCGTTTAGCAGCCACCTTGGGACGGCGGGTCCCGATGTCTGCACCCACACCAGACTCCAGCGAAACTACAACCACTGTCTCCACTGGAGCACAGGGCGCTGGGGCTGCATCTGTAATATCGGGAAGCGGCAATCCGTGCGGAGGACTTTGCGCACGCGATGGCTTGGTTCTAACCTCTTTTAGAGGAGCAACCACCGGGGTCCTTGGCACTAAGGGAGCGTTACGATCGGTGCCGGGAGGTGCACCCTTACGGTCGATCAACACTCGCCTCTCTTCCTTTATAACGGCCCCCATCGCATGATTGTACCACTCTTTATATACATTAAGGAGTCGTGGAGCGCAGGCCGGCGCACTGATAAAAAAACGAGAACCCGTGTTCAGGCGCATGAAGTGATGTAACGCGTTCTCCATCCCTTCTTCATTGGCGACAGGTTCCAGTAAGAAAGCTTCCAAGGGTACCCCTTGATCGTAGCCCAGTTGTTGGGCGAAACGATGCGGTTTATATCTCATGAAAATGGCCGCACCGTCCTGCCTGAAGACTAGGAAGCCCGGTCTAATAGAATACAAGTGGAGGGTCTCCCGGGCCGTCAAAACTGAAGCTCCATCCTTAAAGGAGTCCTGTAATGGTCGCACCGCAGCGGTGGACGCTTTTCCAATGGTCAATACCTTGTCGATGAAGGACATCCCGACTCCAATGGTGTGAGGGCGAAGCAGTAAACCCCTGGCGTTCCGTGGTGATGGGGTCACGATTGATGCGCCAATCAGCTGTATGATGCGAGGGAAACCACACTTATCAAAGAACGAGGGCCTTCTGTGCATGCCGAAGACACCCGCCGTGTGTAGCTCGAGCCACGATACAAAGTAGTGCATCGGGAAGATCACGTGCAGTACCCCAGGCTCATTAGCATCCGCTTCTCGGCTGAGGCCATGATATAAGTGCGCCAAGCCGGCGATCCCAACGGCCACCTTTACCCCGATAGTCATCCGGTGGGCTGGGTAAAAAACAGAGGGCTGCATGTGGTGAGAGTGCATTGGAATTGCAAACCAACTCAACCATAACCCGAGAAATCCTAAGAAAAAGGCCTCCTCATCCATTCCAGGGGCTGCAATTTCTGCAAAAGACTTAGTAGGGAAGTCCGGAAGGAAAAAACCCTTTTGATCAATCTCCTTCTCCGGTAGGTTATCAGCACCTAGACCGAAAGGGTCATCCAGAGTAGCGAACTTGGCAGCCTCTGATGAGAGGACGCTCGGACGAAGAAACCGAGCAATGAAATCCTCAAAGTTAACTCCTCGACTCCCATGTTCGACGAAAAGGGACTCATATATGTTCAACACTTTAATCAAGCTTGGGAACTGGTGTTGAACAGCATTCTCCGGCGTGAGCCCCCTTACCATCGGCTTAGCACCAAAGACGTATTCATCTGTCGGGAGCAACTCCTCATAATGTTCCCCCATGACTGGTAAACCGGATACCTCCGTGAACTCCTCCAAGGAGATTGACACTTCCCGATCCATGGCAAGGAAAGTGTGGGTAGGAATATTCCACTGCTCCAAGAAAGCCTTGAACCACCAGGTGGGGAGCGTGGGATACTGGAAGAGAGAGACGTAGACCGCGGTGTACAGTCCTAACCTTATCAACTGTGACTTCTTCGTCGACAGGATGTACCGGGCCCATGGCAGATAGCCAATCGGGTGGCGGGAGATCAGACCAATGTTATATGATTGCCCCCAGGGTCTCGCCTCGCCCTGACAGATACGGCGTCCTAGGATTTCCAAGACCATAGGACGCTGTACCGGAACCGCATCCATAGCGGGATGAAGAAAGCTCTTCGCGGTCTAATCCACCATCTCCACGGCATACTTCACCGAGGATGGGGTAGCATAGTGAATCGCCGTTATAGGTTCTGACGGCACCGCGCAGGTGAAGCTCCGTCGGCCCATGATGATCTGATTATACCACGACCCCCAAAGGTGGAGACTCTTGTATTCCGAATCGTATTCCTTAATCATGGCCAAGACTTCACGGTCCAAGGGCGCCTCGGGAAATCCCTCCTCTGAACGAACAAACGGGAACGAGGTGTCGAGAGACATGATCGCTGCAAAAGAACAAAATAGCCGTCAGTGCTACAATTCCAGCGCTTGGCGTTTAAAAATCTTTAATTAAATGAATTTAAAAATTAGTTAGATAAAATTAATCGCACTGCAGTGCAGTGGGTAGGGGACCAAATGGGGACCCACAAAATCTGGATGAAAATGCCTCTTTTAATAAGGCAGCCTCATCATTGGGTGAGACTGTCAGTTAAAGAAGAGACCCCCAAGAGAATATTATCATCAGTAGGGAGTCCCTAGAGACAAGGAGAAAATCTCCTCTTTCAGAGCAAAGCTCTGTCACAGAATGACACTTGTCAAATTCTGGTCTCAAAGGAATAAAATTCCTTAAAGGAGCATAGCTCTGTGGTAATAATGGAAAAGGTCCATCAGAAAAATTTTACACTTAAGAGAATTAAAAATTTTGGAATCTTGAAAGGTTCATGAAAAACTTATAAAAAGATTCTTCATTTTTCAAATCTAAAAGATCTACAGTTGATTCAAGAGCAAAGCTCTGTTCATGGGTTAGAACCCATGAACAAGATCTCTGCAGATCTATAAGTTCTTGAGAGCAAAGCTCTGTTTATGAAACCCCAATGGGGATCTCTTTAGATCAAAAGATCTGTGAGAGCAAAGCTCTTTGGTTGAGATTAAGTTAAATTAATTTGATTTAAATAAATTTTTACCTAAATTTTTTGACTTTAGAAATGAGCAAAGCTCTGAAGTTCTTGAGTGAGAGCAAAGCTCTGGAAAATCAAAATCTTGAAATGGTGAAGATTTTCTAAGGGCCATAGGTCCTATTTATAAGGCGCTTGCGCCCCTTCAGCTCATCCCTTGATCCAATGGTGAAGAGTTTGCCAACGCTGCACTCACGTGCGCGCCACGTGAGCGCAATGGTGGGGGGGCATTTGTTTCCCCAATCAGAGCAAAGCTCTGTTGAAATTCAAAATTCAAATTTTTGAAGCAACGCTTCAAATCTTGGATGCAACGCGCCACGTGTCAGGCGCAGATGCATCAGCGCAGTGCCCAAGAAGGCGCCCAAAATCAGAGCAAAGCTCTATTTAAACTAAAATTAAAGGAAGCAACGCTTCAGTTGCGCAAGAACTGCGCTGCGCGACACGTGTCAGCGCAGATGCGCTAGCGCAGTTGCGCTGCGCGACACGTGTCACGCGCTGGGGCGTTTGCGCCAAACAAAATTAAGATTTCAAAGAAATCTTTCTGTTCTTGTCAAAACAAGAAGATTTTCTTCTGTAAAACAGGAGCCCTTTGATCAAAGATCCAACGGTGGGGAAAATTCCCCAAATCACTCAGAGAAAGATCTCTTTAACAAATTTATGAGCACTATATAAAGGCCCCTAGACCTCAATTCAAGGGCATTAACATTGTGTGAGAAATTAAACAGAGAGAACTCTGAAGAAATCTCAAGAGAAAAAAAGGTAAAAACCTTTAAAAGAGAAGAATTTCTTCTAATAGATCATTGATCTAAGAACAAGATCAATGATCTTCAATAAAAAACAAATAAAAACAGTGCTTTGCACTTTTTTTTGATGAACCTTTGGTTCTCTGAGATAAGAAAAACAAGAGAAACTTGTTTTCTTTGATCTAAATTAGATCAAGAAAGCAAACAGTGCTGTGCACTTCTGTTATGAACCTTTTGGTTCTTGAATCTCAAATTTATAGTGCTTTGCACTTGCAAACTGTGCTGTTGCGCTCTTGGGAGAGCGCCACGTGTCAGCATCTGAACTACTTACGCTATGCGCTTTAAGATAGAGCTTTGCTCTCTGTAATTGGCGCAACTCACCAGAGTGCGCCACGTATCTGCAGCGCAAGCGCAGCGCACTGCGCTTGCATGACACGTGTCGTCACCACAAGCGCTTGCGCTCTGTGATTGGCGCAAAGCGCCTGAAAATGCAATGCATTTCTTTTACTAAAGGGCCAGGCCCAAGTCAAAAAGACATAGCAGGCCAAAATAAATTGCAAAGCAATAAAAGGGCAGAGCCCAAATAAAATTGATGCTCTGCATCGTTTATAAAGGGCAGAGCCCAATTAAAATTGATGCTCTGCATCATTTATAAATCGGCAGAGCCCAAAACAAATTGATGCTCTGCATCCTTTCTGGGCAGATCCCAAACAAAGATAAAAAAGTAATGCAATGCATTATTTAAATGTGGGCAAAGCCCTAGCACAGGTCTAATAGACCAAAAATAAATAAAAATG
Source organism: Agapanthus africanus (assembly GCA_030015575.1). Classification (NCBI taxonomy): domain Eukaryota; kingdom Viridiplantae; phylum Streptophyta; class Magnoliopsida; order Asparagales; family Amaryllidaceae; genus Agapanthus; species Agapanthus africanus. The sequence continues at coordinate 207,144,372 of JASDDO010000022.1, forward strand.
TTGAACATTTTCAACTGGACTTAGCCCAATTTTGGCCGTAAGTCCTCAAATTAAATTGACTGAGCAAGATTGCTCTCTTAAATCAATTTACCTCCGGTTCGAGGGTACATCTCCGAACTCCTCTGACACCTGTCATTGTAATCCTTCAACGACGTCAGAGAGGTGATGGGTCCCGACGACCACAATTGAATATGGACTACGGGGTCCTTAAACTCGTGGAACGAAACGTCCTTAAACTAATATCGGACCGAAACGTCCCTAAACTAATATCGGACCGAAATGTCCCTAAACTAATGGTGGACCACCACGTCCCTAAACTGGAACATGGACCACTACGTCCCTAAACTGGAACAATAGAGCATCCAAATGCTCTTTTGTTGGATGTAAACGGTCCCGTTTAAGTTGATCTTAGCCCCAAATACGGCTAACGTATCCTTAAACATTTAAATGAATGATAAAACTCCAAATCAACTTTGATTCAAGGGTACATCTCTGAACTCCTCTGACACCTATCGTTGTAATCCTTCAACGACGTCAGAGAGGTGATGAGTCCTGACGGCCATATATTAAATGGATCACCACGTTAAGTCGATCTTAGTCTAAAACGGGACTAATGTATCCTTAACGGACGTTTATGTTGATCTTAGCCTCAATACGGCTAACGTATCCTTAAACTAAAAACACCAAACCTAAATCTAAGTAAATACGGATTTGGACTAATTCATGTCCTACCGGCGACAGCATTACTTAGTCTCCGTATACAATCCATGGGCAATCACAAACAAAACAAACACACAGGACACGAAGTGAAATTCTGGAGAAGGAGAAAGTTGTTACCGCAATGCGGTAGCGTAATTAACTGCAGGGGCTTGCGCCTGCAGGGAAGAGCATCCCCACAATCAAAAACCCCTTAAGCGAGGGGGAATCTGATGAAGTCTGCAACATCGGCCGCATTCGTCTAAACCTTCGATACACGGTGCCATAAATCAACTTGGCATCTTTGGAGAGGTAGACGGATAAAACCATATAGCATCTGCCCCGAATCTCAGGCAAGACGTCCTCACGACGTCGTCGCCGTCTTTCGGAGGGGAACATGCTTAAGTCCATTTATGGACTAAAGCAGGCATTGCAGAGTTAGAACATCTGCTTTGATGATACTGTCAGAGAATTCGACTTTATCAAAAATCCGGATGAACCATGCATTTACAGTAAGATTGTAGGGAGAACTGTGGTATTCCTCGTCTTGTACGTGGATGACATTCTCTTAATAGGAAATGACATTCCTATGCTACAGTCAGTCAAAGGATTCTTGTCACAGAGGTTCTCCATGAAGGACCTGGGTGATGCTTCCTACATTCTGGGGATCCAGATCTATCGTGATAGATCTAAGAGGATGTCGGGACTTTCACAGTCCAGGTACATCGACACCATACTGAAACGATTCAGTATGGAATATTCGAAGCGCGGTAATCTACCGGCTTGTCACGTAATCACCCTTTCCAAAGAGATGTCTCTCAAGACTGATTTGGAAAGGGCTCGCATGTCATCTATACCCTACGCATCTGCGGTAGGCTCTATAATGTATGCGATGTTGTATACAAGACGAGATATAGCATACGCATTGAGCGTTGTAAGCCGGTATCAGTCAAACCCAGGGGAGAAACACTGGATAGCAGTAAAGAACATTCTCAAGTACCTGAGAAGGACTAAGGAGATGTTCATGGTGTATGGCGGAAAAGACCTCCAGATCGAGGCTTTTGCTGACTCCAGCTTCCAGAGTGACAAGGATGACTCTAAGTCCATGTCGGGTTATGTCTTTACCCTCAATGGAGGGGCGGTCTGTTGGAAGAGCTCCAAGCAGGACACCGTTGCAGACTCGACGATGGAAGCGGAGTACATAGCTGCTTGCGATGCCGCAAAAGAAGCTGTCTGGATGAAGAAGTTCCTCACAGAACATCAGGTGGTTCCAACCATTGTTGATCCAATACCGCTATATTGCGACAACGACGACGCTATAGCTTTAGCGAAGGAACCCGGTCCTATCAGAAGTCCAGACACATTTTGAGGCGGTACCACCTGATCAGGGAGATCTTAGATCGTCGGGAGATCGAGGTGAGGAGAGTATATTCAGAGAATAACGCTGTTGATCCACTCACGAAGGCCATCCCTCAGACACAGTTCGAGAGGCTAATCGAGATGATAGGTCTGGGATACTCCAGTACATGGCCCTAGTGTAAGTAGGAGATAGTGTATATGCCCTAGAGGCCATTATTGTATCATACTGGTTTGTATATTACTTAATGGAAGTTTGGGATATTCACAGTTGTATTGACAGTCTTGCTCAAAATGGTAGTATGCTACTTGGTTTGTTTCTACTTCAATATGCACATGTGTTTCTTTTAGCATATCGCTTATACATATTAGTAGAGCCCTCAGGATCTTTGCTTGATTACCAGCGTTGCGATGGCAGTCACACTAGTGGAGGCTGGGTAATCTACAACCACATCCTTATACAGGTCCCTAGTCGTAGGATTATCGAGACGGGGTATCGATACTTCGGAGTAGACTAGTGTATACGCTTCTCATCCCAGCAGGGGAGATGGTCTGTCCCACAGCCATTAGTACGTCGTACTGGAGATAGTATGCAGGTGCTCGTTAGGTTATGAGTAGACCGGACATGACTCGTCGGGAACTGATGGTTGGTACTATACCTATCGTCAGATAGCAGTTCCTAGGTAACTTGAGTACAGCTTAGTCCATCGACTTAACACTGCCACTTTGCCTTGAGTGTGTTCCCACTGTGCTTTGATTACTACCCTACCACGGCTCAAAGGAGTCGTGCAAACAGGTAGTAGTTAGGTGTAGTCCCGAAGCACTTGGAGGCAGTGGCGGATAGACAGGATTCGTCTCTCCCGGTATTTGGGGTTGATATCGCGCTGTGTCTGGAGAGCTATTACATAAAGTCCCTGGCCATGGCAAGTGAGATTTACTAGTAGTTGCTCCAGTAGTTTCTCAGGGTGTTCTGAGCTACACTCCGACATGACTTATACCGCTATTATGGGTCTGACGTTTACCGCCCCCTAGGCCCGATATGCGATACTCTTAGATGAACAGACCGGACTGTACGGAGATTGTCACATTTAGGCTCAGTAGGAGTTCGGATGGGTTTTCCTCATCAGCCTTCTTATCGACATCTAGCTGGGGACCGTTACGTACAGCTAGTACCGCTTGCGGCCTGTGGTTAAACCCACTGCCAGTGTAGTGTCGAATCTTTAGATTCCCACACAGAGAGTTTCCCTACACTGGGCAAAAGGTTTAGAGGCCGTATGGTTTTACGGCAGGGCTACGATCACTTACGTGGACTTGTGCGTGTATGATGTTCGGGCGGATAATACTAGTGGGTTTTGGTTTAAGCCAGATCCTAGTATTATATATTGATGGATTAGTTTTGTCTCTTAGTATTCGTATTCTTCGGAATATGGATGCGGGTGTGTATGCTCGAATGTGAGGAGCAAAGAAGAAGATGCCTCATTAGGGTTTTGACCATTGACTTGATTAAAATCATTATGAGGTGGTGGAAAATGTTTACTAATCTTTTTAGTGATAATTATGTCATGGCTAATTGGTTTGACCATTTGACCATGTTGACTATGGTTGACTTAGATATTTTTGTTAAGCACTAAATATTTTGCTTAGCATTAATGGTGACATGATAATAGTCAAATCAAGGTTGCCATCACAATTATCATGATAAAAGATTTTTTTTCTTTTTCCCATGGTTCATTATCTCATTCACTCTCTCTCTTTTCAAGAGAGCTCCCATGCTTGCTCTCCTTCTTCTTCTTCACTAGAAAACTCTTAAGCTCTCATGTGTTGAGAAAATTAGAGTTTAAATAGACAAACAAATCCATCTTCATACTCTACATCACTTAGGACATCAAGATTAGCAAGCTTGTTGCCCTAGTTACTGTTAGTGTATATGCCCTAGAGGCCATTACTGTATCATACTAGTTTGTATATTACTTAATGGAAGCTTGGGATATTCACCGGTGTATAGACATTCTTGCTCAAAATGGTAGTATGCTACTTGGTTTGTTTCTACTTTAATATGTGCATGTGTTTCTTTTAGCATATTGCTTATACATATTAGTAGAGCCCTTAGGATCTTTGCTTGATTACCAGCGTTGTGATGGCAGTCACACTCGTAGGGGCTGGATAATCCATAAGCACATCTTTATACAGGTCCCTAGTCGTAGGACTATCGAGACAGGGCATCGATACTCCGGAGTAGACTAGCGTATGCGCTTCTCATCCCAGTATGGGAGACGGTCTGTCCCACAGCCGTCAGTACATCGTACTTGAGATAGTATGCAAGGGCTCGTTAGGTTACGAGTACACTGGACAGGACTCGTTGGGAATTGTTGGTTGGTACTATACCTATCGTCAGTTATCAGTTCCCATGTGACATGAGTACAGCTTAGTCCGCTGACTTGACACTGTCACTTCGCCTCGAGTGTGTTCCCACTGTACTTTGATTACTACCCTACCACGGCTCAAAGGAGTTGTGTAAACAGGTAGTAGTTGGGTGCAGTCCCGAAGCACTTGGAGGCAGTGACGGTTAGACAGGATTCGTCTCTCCCAGTATTGGGGGTTGATATCGCGCTGTGTCTAGGAGAGCCATTACACAAGTAGTCCCTGGCCAGGGCAAGCGAGATATACTGGTAGGTTTCCAGTGTTGCTACACTCCGACACGACTTGTACCGCTATTAAGGGACTGACGTTTACCGCCCCCTAGGCCCGCCATGCGATATTCTCAGACGAACAGACCGTACTGTACGGAGACTTTCACATTCAGGCTCAGTAGGAGTTCAGATGGGTTTCACCTCGTCCGTCTTCTTATCGGCATCTACCTGGGGGCCGTTATGCACAGCTAGTGCCGCTTGCATTCTGTGGTTAAACCCACTGCCAGCGTAGTGTCGAGTCTTTAGAGTCCCACACAGAGAGCTATTCGCCTTTAGGCAAAAGAGTAGAGGTCGCATGGTTTTGCGACAGGTCGCATGGTTTTACGATAGGGTTCGGTCACATCCGCGCACTTGTGCGCGTTTAGTGTCCGGGCAGTTATTACTAGCGGGCTTTGGGTTAAGCCAGATCCTAGTATACATTTTAGGATTGATTTTATCTCGTTTTCATTCGTGTTCCTCGGAACGCGGATGTGGGTGTGTATGCACAGTTGACAGAGACAGAGGCAGAGGATTCTCATTAGGGTTGTTGACTGTTGACTTTTGTTAAACCCTAATGAGAATAAGAGATATGATTAATGATAATATTAATTAAGTATTATTGTGCCATGGTTGGGTTGAAAGGTTGATTTTGTTGACTTGTTGATTTGGTTGACCGGTTGACTAGGTTGGACTAGTTGACCATCATCATTACAATGGTTGTCATTTCATGCAAAGACTTTTGCTTGCTTGTTGTGCTTTGCAAAATGAGTGCATGAAATAATAATGCCACTTGATATGATATGAACCATCACATAATACTCAATTACTATTATTATTATTATTATTTTGTTATGAGAGCATGGGAGGAAAAAAGGTTGGCTCATTCTATCATTCTTCTTCTCTCTCATGCTCAAGCTCTCCCTCTTCCTCTTGCTCTCTCTCTAGTTTATGGTTCATTTGTCTCATGTGTTGAGAAGCAAGAACCATAGAGATAAAATCTAAATCACTTCTCTACTCATCCTAGTTCATAAGGTCTAGCAAACCAAGTGTTCTAGTTTCTTCTAGTTTGAAGAAGAAGCCAAAAGGTAGAAGCTTTCGGATGGATCCATCTTCGGCGCGAGGAGACGACGAGGTGAGGCCGATCCGACCACCGCAAGGAGTTGAAGACGAAGGAGTTCAAGAAAAGGTATAACCCCCTAACAGAGTAGCTAAAACTCCTAGTTAGGTTGTTAGGTAGTTGTTTAACAAAGATCCGTATTTTGATTCCATGTTACCACCCTAGAAAAAATCGTTTTTCACCATTTCCGCAACCCCAAAGAATAGGGGGAAGGGTAACGTGGACTTACAATGGTATCAGAGCCAGGTTAAACACTATCTAACATGTTAGCAAAGTAACTAGAAGTTCGATCGGAAAAAAAGTCGCGAAACATACCCGAAAAATCAAGTTTCTGTCGATTCTGTATTCTGTTCAAAAATTAATAAATCATACATCAAAAATCGACTCAGGCTTTTTAAAATACACCCAAGAAATTTGGTCCACTGGCTCAGTCAAAGAGCCGCGGAAACGCGGCAGGAGCATGCTCCCGCCGCGGATCCGCGGCCGAGTTGACTCGGTCGTGGCACAAATTTCCTGCAGTGTGTTTCTGGGGTTGTTTTGGGATTTTTACAATATGTTTTTTCTGCCCAGATTTTCCACAAAGCAAAATTTGTTTTTGGGGCTTAAAAATCCGTATTTTGATCGAACTTCTAAAGACTAAAGCTAACGGGTTTATATCTGTGATGTGTTATATGTATTGAACATCTGCTAATCGCTATACGTCGATTAGTGGGGGTTATACATATCTGTGATCTATAATGTTGATGGTATGTGTATATGAATTCATTGGATTGTCGCGGGTGAATAGCCGGGGGTTGTGAGATAAGAGTTTTCTTTTCTTTCAATTCATGTAATTTGTAATTGATATAATATTATTTATTTGGCCGCACAACCGGGGTGAGGTTGTAGCCATCATTGTATAATTTTTTTTACTGTTTTTGCTCCTAGGATAGACCTATGGAGGGGGTGCACAAACTACCGGGTAACTCGAAGTGCCGAGTGGCCTACTCAAGGTGTTGAGGGAGGTTGCTTCACTTCGGGTATTTGGCGGGTAGTTTGCCGCACCCGTAGGGGTCTTGGGTGGGGTATTGGCTATTCACCGCGATCGTGTAATCCGCTTTTCGTTACAGGCTCGTACGAATTGCGGATTCCTAGTATATCCAATGTGTTCATCTATGATCTGGATTGGCTATCATTGCAATATATCTATATATGATATCTATTTAGGCGTCGCTTATGTTTTGGATCCGCGCTAGTCCAGCCCCCGCTCTATCGTTAGTTAAGTAACCTAACGGGTAATGACGGGGCCCCGTGGTGAATGCGGATGGCATAAGCGTACGTCATATTTTGGTTGTTTTCTGCAATGGTAGGATTAAATGATGGGACGCATTAAAATTAATGCAAGAAAATAAACCAAAGTAAAGTCGTTGGAACACTTTCAAAACCACTCGGTTTCTTTTCAAAAACAACTTTTAAACGCGGAGCTTAAGCCACTCCTTTTAAAAGCTATCAAAGTTCCTTCGATTATATCAAGTTCACTACGTTCACGGTTTCGCCAAAACCATTCGTAGCCCTCCGTCGTTTTATATGAATATTCAACAGTATTCAAGCTGTGCTTGTTGGCCTTAGTCAAGGCACAGTGTTTGGTAGCTGGTGGATATTCATATGTTGCATAGATAGATGCGTTGGTTTGGGACAGTCGTATTATTTTGTTGGCCATAGTTAAGGGTATATACGGGTGGGTTCAAATCAACCTGGACAACGACGGGTAGAACTTGACATGTGACTTATGATTTGTTGGCCTTAGTCAAGGTCATAAGAGCATGGGGCAAAAATCCACATCGGGAGTTTCTAAAGAAACTGAAACTTGCTAGCGCTGCATACCATTTGGAGTGTGATGATTCTGGTAGGATTCCTTCAGTTTTGTCACACGATGATATTTGGATCCCGATCCTACTGTGAGTATATGCTACTCCTCCGGAACTTTCTCACTTAACGATCAATGCTATAAACCAAGTAGGTGTCTAGAAAGGTGTTAGCGGGGCTACGCCCACAGGGAAAAGAGGTTATTTAATTAAAGAACTTTGCGAAAGCGTTGGAAAACCTCCCTCGAAATACCAACACTGGCCTGGCTGAATGGTTAAGCAAGTATTGTACGGTGAGATTGATCCCGACTAATTCTTCCTTTTTGGTTTGAGGAGGGATTCGAGAGACAGTGGGAGCCATCCTGTTTAGATAAATTAAAAACCAATCTAAACTTGCAAGAGCATCATGTTGAGTGCTTTCTTCTCTCTCTCTTAATTGCAGCGACCCAGTGACCACACATAGGTTACATCTAGATAATGAAAATGACTGAACATGACTGTTTTGATTGGCAAAGGTCTGTCCAGATGTCCATTGCCCATGACAAACTGGGACACCTCATAACTAATCAAACCCCTGCCGTCTCAGGACCAGTTTCCCCTGTCACGGATAGTGATATCCGTAAGACATCGGAAAAAGACTGTGCGAAAGCCAAGTACCTCGTGTTAGCCTCAGTTGATGGTGCATACCAGAGGCAGCACGAGAAGATGGACTTAGTTTCTGTCTTCCTCCATAACAAAGATTTATATGGAGAGCAATCTCGTATCGCAAGATATGAGACCTCGAACGAATTGCTTCAAGCGAGGTTGGCTATCGGGTCATCTGTAGGAGGCAACGTCCCTACAGAGACCAGCCATTTTGAGCTCACGGACCTGAAGACCACGTTGGAGAACAGGTCAGATGCTGACTTGATTCTACAGTCTCTACCTTTTTCCCTGAAGGAAACCAGGGAAGTAGAAGGAAAGGGAAGGGCAAAAGTTTCGGGACTGGATATAGTAAAGGAGGGACGTTCCTATTGTTACGGGAATGAACATTGGCAGAAGGATTGCAGGGCTAGCAAAGCCAGTAGCCAGAATTTGAAGCATGTTGTGGCTTCGGCTTCCGGTGTGTTTGTAATAGAGAACTGTATGTCAGTTAACCCTACTTCCTGGGTATTGGATACCGGATCAGGATCTCACATCTGTAATTCATTACAGGCTCTGAGGAACCGTAGGGTTATCAAGAAAGGTGATATGACTCTCAGGGTTGCTAACGGAATGAGCATGGATGCTGAATCCATAGGGGAATATCATCTTGGACTGACAACTGGGCAGATATTGGTTCTGCATAACTGTTTGTATGTACCAGGTGCGACTTGTAATATCATATCTGTATCCTTACTTTCTAGGGAAGGATATGATTTTACTTTTGTAAGCGATGTGGTCCACATCCACCTAAATCAAGTTCTGATTGGGTCAGGTACATTAAATAACGGGATATACGTATTGAATCAAGCTCAGATTTTCAGTGTCCAGAACACACTTAAAAGAAAGTCTCCGGAAACAAATCAGGCTTTCTTATGGCATTGTAGACTGGGTCATATTAATGAGACACGATTAACTAAGCTACATAAAGAAGGATACTTGAATCCGTTCGAGTATCAGTCTTATGCCACTTGTGAATCTTGTCTCATGGGAAAGATGACAAAGACTCCGTTCACTGGACACGGAGTAAGAGCGAGCGAGCTCTTGGGACTCATACACAGTGATGTGTGTGGTCCAATGTCTACACATGCGCGAAGTGGTTATTCATACTTCATTTCTTTCACAGATGATTTCTCTAGGTCTGGACATGTCTTCTTAATGAAGCATAAATCCGAGGCCTTTGAGAAATTTCGGGAATACAAGAATGAAGTTGAAAAACAAACAGGAAAAAGTATAAAGACACTGAGATCTGATCGAGGTGGTGAATACTTGAGTGCCGAGTTTCTGGACTACTTAAAAGAGAATGGAATTCTCTCTCTGCGTACTCCTCCATACACACCACAACACAACGGTGTATCTGAAAGGCGGAATCGAACCCTATTGGATATGGTTCGTTCCATGATGAGTAAGGCTGAGTTACCACGATCTTTCTGGGGTTATGCACTAGAAACAGCTGCAAATCTCTTGAACCAAGTTCCTACTAAGACAGTGCCTACCACACCATATCAGATGTGGAGTGGGAAGAAACCCTTTAAGACATGGGGATGTCCAGCTTTTGTTAAAAAGCAGCATGTGGACAAGATCGAGGCACGCTCAGTACAGTGCAAGTTTGTGGGATACCCAAAGAACTCCAAGGGGTATCTTTTCTATTACGCAGAGGAGCAAAAAATCTTTGTTTCTCGTCATGCCCACTTCTTGGAAACTGAGTTTTTAGAAAATCAGATAAGTGGGAGCGCAATAGAACTGGCAGAAATTCCAGAACCACAAGCTATTACTGAAATCTTAGTAGAACCAGAAGGTTCAGGGGAACCGGACATTCCTGCGCCGCTCCGCAGAACTAGTAGGCAGTCTCATCCGCCCGAGAGATACTGTGGTTTTCTCATAGACGGGGATAGAGAGGATTGCGTCATTGATTATGATGAGCCTACTAGCTTCCAGCAAGCCATTCAGAGCGGTGACTCGGTAAAATGGCTGGATGCAATGAGGGCCGAGATGGAGTCCATGTACACCAACAAAGTTTGGACTTTGGACTTTGCTCCAAAAGGGGTAAAACCCGTAGGCTGCAAATAGATCTTCAGAAAGAAGATTGGTGTAGATGGGCAGGTTGAAACCTATAAAGCTAGGCTTGTTGCAAAGGGTTTTCGTCAAAGACCTGGTTTGGACTATGACGAGACCTTTTCTCCGGTAGCTATGCTGAAATCCATTCGGATCCTTCTTGCCATTGCTGCCTTCCACGATTATGAGATCTGGCAGATGGATGTAAAGACGACTTTCCTAAATGGAAATTTGGAAGAGTGTGTCTATATAGATCAGCCAGAGGGATTCATTCAGAGTGGGAGCAGCGGTAAAGTATGCAAGTTGCTCAAGTCCATCTATGGACTGAAGCAGGCATCGCGGAGTTGGAACATCTGCTTTGATGATACTGTCAAAGAATTCGACATTGTCAAAAACCCAGATGAACCATGCATTTAAAGTAAGATTGTAGGGAGAAATGTGGTATTCCTCTTCTTTTACGTCGATGACATTCTCCTAATAGGAAATGATATTCCTATGCTACAGTCAGTCAAAGGATTCTTGTCACAGAGGTTCTCCATGAAGGACATGGGCGATGCCAACTACATTCTGGGAATCCAGATCTATCGTGATAGATCTAAAAGGATGTTGGGACTTTCACAGTCCAGGTACATCGACACCATTCTGAAACGATTCAGTATGGAAGATTCCAAGTGCGGTAATCTACCGGCTTGTCACAGAATCACCCTCTCCAAAGAGATGTCTCCCAAGACTGATTTGGAAAATGCTCGCATGTCATCAATACCCTACGCATCTACGGTAGGCTCTATTATGCATGCGATGTTGTGTAACAGACCAGATGTAGCATACGCATTGAGCGTTGTAAGCCGATATCAGTCGGACCCAGGGGCGAAACACTGGATAGCGGTAAAGAACATTCTCAAGTACCTGAGAAGGACTAAGGAGATGTTCTTGGTGTATGGCGGAAAAGACCTCCAGATCGAGGCCTTTGCTGACTCCAGCTTCCAGAGTGACAAGGATGACTCCAAGTCCATGTCGGGGTATGTCTTTACACTCAATGGAGGCGCGGTTTGCTGGAAGAGCTCCAAGCACGAAACCGTTGCTGACTCAACTATGGAAACGGAGTACACAGCTGCTTGCGATGCCACAAAGGAAGCTGTCTGGATGAAGAAGTTCCTCACGGAGCTTCAGGTGGTTCCTACCAGTGTTGATCCAATACCGCTGTATTGTGACAACAACGGCGCTATAGCTTTAGCGAGGGAACCCAGGTGTAACGTTTTGAAAATCGTTTCGGTGAAATTTCGAAAAAACGGTAAAATAAGGGGGTTTTCTGTAAAAAGTCAAAATGCAAATATCTTTATTATAAAATTAAATATACATATTCTAGCTATGTAATTGCTAGTATTTGGTGTTTATTGAGCCACTGGTGAAATTTCAAATTTTCTGAAATTTTTTCCGAAATTAATTATTTTAATATTATTTTAAGCCGTCACTAATACATTTAATTGGGGAAAATTACAAATTGGAATGAGTTGAAACAAATTTTGTGCATCATAAAACATTAAATAAAATTTTATCATGTGGTTTTTGAAATGAAATCGTTTGCCAAAACGGTTTAGAAAATATCGAAGAAAAAGGCTTTTTTTAGTGTAAATGGATGTTTGGGGTATTGTATTTATCATTTTCCATCACCCCACACCCATACCCACACTCACACACCCCCATTTATTTCTTCCCTTGGCTGAATTCAGCAGCCCCCACCCATTTTCCCCACTTGAATTTCAAAGAAAAGAAAAGAAAGAAAAGAAAAGAAAAGAAAAGAAATGAGAATGGATAAAAGAGTTGGTATTTGGTTGACTTGGACTTTTCCCTCACCATACCTCACACCACACTCCTTCTCTCCCCTCCCCCACCTGCAATAGTCGATCCCCCCCCCCCCCTCCATTTCAGCCCCTTCATTCATCATCTCTTTCTCTTTAACAAAAAATTCATCAAAAGTGCTTGAAAATCCACAAAAAATCAAGCAAAAATCCAAATCAAAATCCACCTCCTACCCATTTTTCCTTGGCTACCATAGAATGGATCTAGGGATTTAGATTTCAATTTGGGAGGCTAAGTGTGCTTGTGGGATCTTCAAATTTATTTGGGTATAATTCTAACCTTTTTGTTAAATTGTTGTTAATTGCTTTAAGTTAGCTTAATTAGGTGTTTAATTAGGTTTAATTGCTAGTTTGGAAAATTTATGAGTTAGGGTTTGAATTCAAATATGGTTATTGTCACTTGTTTAAGTTTACAAATTGTATTTTGGCATGTGAGGGCATGGAAAACCTAATCTAGTTGCTATTATGTAAATTGTTGCATTTAAATTGTCCAAATCAAGTTTTTAAGCAAACTTGGTTTTTGAAATTTGATTAAGTAATGGAGATAAAAATCTAATTAGGGTATTCATGGCATTATTAACATTTTAAAGTGTAGTTTAATACTTTAGTTCATGAAAATCCAAGCTAGATTGTGGTTTGTGCATTTTTTGCTATAAAATTGTTAAAATTTGGGTATATTGTAAACTAGAATTTTGGAATTTATGGAAATTGATGAGAATAAATTATAGGAATGGTTTATATGACTTTGTTATGATATTTAGTGAATATTATGGCCGCTAGATTCATTTAAACATCAAGATGTTGTATTAAAGCGGTTAATTTTGCTTATTAGGTTTTCGGAAAAATAGCTTTAAAGCGAATTTGAAGTTTTGGTGATTCTAACCCTATTTTATATATATAATTAAGGTGTTGTGAAACCACAATTGATACGTTTGAGTTTTTCTCGATGGTTTGGCGTTTGTACGCCGACGTCGAGGGTTTTTGGGTTGATTTGTGAAAGCAACCATAGGTTTTGACCTATGTGGGATTCACGTGTCGTTTTTGGGTCATGAGTCGGATTTAATACGACACGGTGCGTTATGATATGTAGGTACCCCATGTGGACTTCAAGACGAGAAGCAAGCGCATGACGACGTCGGCACCGGCTAGCGAGGACCAGGTGAGTAGATTTATATCTACGGGGAGAAGTCGGGTGGATGGCGTATAGCACCCCCGCAGTCCGTAGTGTAGCTCATATATATATGTTTATATAGGTGTTTTATGATACGAGAATGTTCAGTCATTTTATGTTTATGTGTTCATGGAGTACCTTTGGGTTAGTTGCGAAACCCTAGAGTAGTTGTTATACCCACATACGCACACACAGACTTGCATACTTTACTTTCTTGTGCGCAGATTGGGATGTGTATATATGTATATATGCGTGGGTATGGGACTATGCATATGTACATTCATATACGCATGCATGGATAATGAGGATAGTACTTGGGATTTAAGATGAGTCGATGAGATTTGATTTGAGGCCGTGAGATCGGTGATATAGCATGGTTCGTATTTGAGATACGACATGACGTTGTAGCGGGTCCTTGACGTAGTGTTTCACACACGTGCATGCATACTTAGGCGGTATCAGTATTGTACTAGACGTAGATCAGTACCCCGATCATGATATTTGATAAAGAGGATACCAGATGAATAGTATGATGAATATGATATTGACCCGTACCCAGATTTGGGATGCCGTACGACGGATTTACGTACGAGCTATATATTGATGATTGATCCGCACTCTTGACTTGGGATTCCTGATTATAGATATGGTATCGGATATGATATTATTGAGGCGGGATCACCGACTATACATATACAGGTATGCATATGTATCGACTCAGATGATAGGCGGTTTCCTTACCTGTAGTTCAGCTTGTTAGTTCAGCCGTATAGTTTAGTGTAGTTGTTAGACTAGATTAGATTTCTACCTATTTCAAAACTAACGGATCGTGGGTATTTTAAAAGACAGGTCAAGGGATCTACGGATATTTCAAAAGACGTATCCTTTATTAAAACCACCGTAGCCCTTATTTTCAAAACCCCACGATTCGTGTTATTTCAAAGGGCACCATTGTTTAGTATTTAGCTCCCGCTCATTATTGTTGTTCGCTCCGCATCGCATGCTTATATTATGATTCATATCCTATTATTAATATCATGCTGTTAGGACACCACCACCATTACCGATGACGCGTATATACCACGTACACTTATTTGCCGGCTCACACACATCTTCATCGGTAATTGCCATGTCACGAACACTTTAGAAAATACTATTTCATTTGACATAGGTTGTTAGCTAATAGTTTAGACATGATATTAGTGTACTTGCCTTATATGCTAGTTAGACATTGTAGTTATTGCCTGCTACTTCATGCATGTTATTATTCACTGTTGTGTCGCATTCATGGATTCTCATGCCTATATTCACTGTTTACATGCTATTGATGACTTGGATTCGGATTTCATGAGATTTCTTGGATTTGGAGGAAAACCGCAAAAACATAAATAAACCTTTTCTCTCTTTTAAAATAAAAAGTGCGGTTTTCCCATGATGTATGAGTCGTCCACCATGAGTTTGCTGATGGATTTCGAGACCCGATTCGAGGAGTGGAGGAACCGTTTCGGGTACATGGTGGGCCCGGTGCGGTACCCCGGGGCAAGAGTATCGTGTTGTTGACGTTGAGCATGGCAGGGGAGCACTACCGACCAGTGATTTTTCCCGACGCGTCGGATATCCGGAGGATACCGTCGTGGTCTTGAGATGGATGGTAGGGGCCGGTCTGGACTGACGGCGCCCTAGATATTGTGATTGAGACATTGAGATTTCGAGATATTAAGGTACAGAGACTGTGATACAGAGATATCGAGATATTGGGATTACGTTTTGTCCGATGCTAGGCACTGTTTTATGCTGATTTCATTATGATACCTCATTTTAAAAATACAGAAATCTCACTAATTTATGAAAGCAGTTTTCTTCAGTACATGCATTCTGTTTCATGCATTCATACATCATCCATATGATATATTGCTACCTGAGGCACTGACACGGGCCCATGAGATTACACTCGGTTAGATATTACCCTAGCCATTGTTATAGGCTGCATGTTATACATATATTTGAGGATATATTATGATCGTTGACCTTGGATTGCGTTGTTCATGCGGTTTCTGTTCGTAGATGTTTTTCTACTCACGAGTTGGCAACTCACCCCCGTTGTGCCACAGTTTCTTGCAGGTTTTGCCGTACAGGTTTCATTACGGCTTTGCTGGCACTGCTTCCTTCGGGTGACTTGCTAGTAGGTAGGTTTATTTGTATCGCACCCATCATTATACATTGTATATTATTATTCAGTTGTATCTAGTAAATTCCATCAACCAAACATGTATTTATTTGAGATAGAGACCAGTGATGTTTATTCTTTCGACCTTAGAGTCGCGCGTTGTATTTCTGTGGATTTCTTGTTGTTTTGAGTTCTATTTGAGTTTTGATCCTCGCCCTTGGCGTTGTATATTATATTGCTTGTGTGATTGTGACCGTCGATTGACGAAGAGCTAGCTCCCGCTTGGGGATGCCTTTTTTTGATTTCGTATACTATTCATGTTGTATCCCGTTTGGGGGCCAGTTTTTACAAAGGAGACTCTGCCGAAATTTTCAGGAAATATTTGATGTTTTTAAAAAAGGCATAATTCGTCTTATGCTATTAAAACTACTTGATTTAAATTGGTTTTCCTTCACTCTACTACTTTTCTTGGTTTGGATTTCTGGGTTTTTCGGCTTACTTAGATTACGTACGCCTCGAGACGTTTCGTAGTCTAAGTGCCGGTCATGTTCCGTACTTTCGGGTCGTGACAAAGTTGGTATCAGAGCGTTAGGTTTTACCTTCGGAGCATAGGATGACCCTTGGTTGAAGGAATAGGTGACTAAAGTAGAGTGACGTACCGTGGGTATGTTCCGCGACATACTTACGATACGCTACTCCACTTAAGAAGCCTTAGGATGTACATTTCTTTGCTCAGTATTATATTCATTCCGATCTAGCCTCATTACTACCTGTTATGGTTTTGCTGCCACGATTACGGGCAGGGAGAGCTACGGCTAGAGTTGCGGTCAGCACGAGCTCGTCACGAACGATGACTGACCTGGGCGTAATTCCGGCGACACACGATTGCGGAGATGTGTCATTTTACTGTGTTTTCGTGCCACGAGCGTTTGGCGGATCGCCTTTATGAGATTACTTGAATGTGCTGATCGACACTAGAGGATTGAGCCACTGACAGAGGCCAGCCAGATTTTGATGACCGTTGGTGTATTGCTTACTCATGATGATTGAGGCACTGTTTAGCGTGCAGATGAGTGAGCCAGTTGTTGCTGTGAGCGACGAGATATCGCCCCAGATGTTGGAGCTATTGCGGGACGAGTTGTACTAATAGATGATAGAAGGTCGCTAGTCACCCGATGATGAATGACTAGGACAAGTGGTTCGTTCCCCTACCCCGATGCGAGGTCATCAGATAGATTGATTCCAGCTAGAAACGACT
Organism: Agapanthus africanus; assembly: GCA_030015575.1. Lineage (NCBI taxonomy): Eukaryota > Viridiplantae > Streptophyta > Magnoliopsida > Asparagales > Amaryllidaceae > Agapanthus > Agapanthus africanus. The sequence continues at coordinate 207,161,245 of JASDDO010000022.1, forward strand.
TCCCACGGAGACGTTGAAAGTCGACAGAGACGATCGAATGTCAGAAACCTATTATTCCAAGTTTAAAGTAGTCGGAAAGACATGCAGGCAATTCTATGGTCCCTCTAGAAGAATGAAACCCTACCTCAACTTAATGACCGTGTGAAAGCCTTTGAACCTTCGGGTTTGCGGCAGTTCTACGGCGCCATTAGTGAGGCTTGGGTTTGCCCTTCTACGGCTGGACCACCGATGCTGTGGTATGTACTTGATACTATTAAACTGTGCCCAAGATGTTGAGCTCTTGGGGGATTATGAGGTTTTGACGACTCGATCGGATGGCTCGACTTAATTCGGATGCTAGGTGGTGAGATGCATTTCTTGGGAGACTCCCGATACGAGGATAGCCGTTGGAGATCAGTCCATGCAGCAGCGACGAGACGAGTCTAAAGCAGACGACATTAGAGAAAAGTGAAGTAAGAGGTTCGTACCAGATCTAGATGAGATGACGTTCCACTCCGCCGACATCAGAGATGCGATGCGCATGCCGAGGCATGGTACTTGGATTTACCTTCCAGAAGGAGTCGCGATGAGAATGCAGTCGTTCCAGAGCAAGATGCAGATATAGGAAAGGACGATGACTTCCGGACAGTTGGCAGAGACGAGACATGGAAAAGACCGTGAGCAGGATTCTTTCCAGGACACTGCTGCAATGATATTTGCACCCAGGATTAGATGTGTCACGTACATTCAGAGAGCCAGAGGCCGACGCCCGTGATATGCTGTCTTACGAGTGGTCGCGATGATTGACCGAGAGATGACCAGAGAAGTGCCAGAACGGGATCATCCCCGTTAGCACACCTGACAGGGCCGATGAGCCGATGGACCGAGAGATTGGTAATTCACAGTGAAGACCTTGACCCAGGAGTGGTCATTGTTACGCACACCAGCAGGCCAGAGTTCATGATCATCGACGAGACATCCCACTAGTGACCGCGACAGTTGGCCCGAGATTCTTAGAGGATGCACTTGAGCGGTACTATTCCGCCATTATTGATTTCGATGTTTTGGGTGATTTATTCGCATGATTTGATTTTGATGATTGAGGATTTACGATCTTTGCACAGTGTTGCACTTGATATCGTTTTCATGCTTTGGTTTCACATGCTTGTGATTTTATGGTTTTAGACATTTGAGTTGATTTTGTGCGTATGCACGCACACGATTTGGTTCCTGCACGCTGTATAGTTTATATATGCTTGCAGTGCAGTGATACGCCTTTTGTGCACTTAGATGCACTGGACTTCGATTTCGATTGTGATACTCGATATTTGTTTTGTGCACCTTGTGCACCTGATTTGATTTTGCGCATGTTCGGCGTTTGATATTGGATTTCATGATTTCGTGCATGATGGATGCCCCTGGTTTTGGGTTTTCGCGCATGTTGGGCGCATGTCTTGAGATGCGATTTTGGTGCACACCAGATGCACTAAATCGAGATTTTTTCGTGCATGTCAGATGCACCTGATTTTGCTGTCAGGCACACACGTTGCCTACGACTGATGTTTTGTGCACACCCGATGCACTTAGATCTTGTTTCTGTGCACTTGTATGGCACGTATATGGATTTTGATTGTCGTGCGCACCAGACGCACGTAGTATTCATACGCGTATTTTGGGATTGATTTCTTATAGAGCAGTACGTTTTTTTAATGATAATTGCGATATGTTTTCGTACTAAGCAGGACTAGTTAGAGGACAGTACCTGAATGTATTTTGCATGCATTGATAGCTATTGAAGGGAATTCCAAAAAGAAAGCTATAGTCTCAGTATTTACCTACGTGTCTGATATGACGCGAAACGTTTAAAACAAGGAAAACCCTTCTAAATTGTTTCCCAAAACGGCGGAACGTACATTTCAAACAAAGGTATATATATATATTGTTATTTTCTTATGATAGACGTCCGCCACTGTGCAGTGTTATGTGCATTGCACAGCAACTTAAAGGATTTGGCATGCATTTCCTCCTGATATTTGCATGTATAGTTCCGATTTATAGCATATCGGTCTTGCTTGAGATTTGGCATTCGTGTCTTCACCTTGACTCCAATAATTGCGGGATTCTTGACTGAGTTTTGATTTCGAGTTATCTACTCATTACTCATGCGCATGCATTGCGCTATGATGTGTTTATGTATTTATGATTTCGGAGCCCCGGCGATTTGATGGTTTTGGCTGAAATATTTTAGTATTTGGGGGGGGGGAGTTTTAATTTAAATTCGGGGACCGAATTTCTTTAAGGGGGGAAGATTGTAACGTTTTGAAAATCGTTTCGGTGAAATTTCGAAAAAACGGTAAAATAAGGGGGTTTTTCTGTAAAAAGTCAAAATGCAAATATCTTTATTATAAAATTAAATATACATATTCTAGCTATGTAATTGCTAGTATTTGGTGTTTATTGAGACACTGGTGAAATTTCAAATTTTCTGAAAATTTTTCCGAAATTAATTATTTTAATATTATTTTAAGCCGTCACTAATACATTTAATTGGGGAAAATTACAAATTGGAATGAGTTGAAACAAATTTTGTGTATCATAAAACATTAAATAAAATTTTATCATGTAGTTTTTGAAATGAAATCGTTTGCCAAAACGGTTTAGAAAATATCGTAGAAAAATGCTTTTTTTAGTGTAAATGGATGTTTGGGGTATTGTATTTATCATTTTCCATCACCCCACACCCATACCCACACTCACACCCCCTCATTTATTTCTTCCCTTGGCTGAATTCAGCAGCCCCCATCCATTTTCCCCACTTGAATTTCAAAGAAAAGAAAAGAAAGAAAAGAAAAGAAAAGAAATGAGAATGGATAAAAGAGTTGGTATTTGGTTGACTTGGACTTTTCCCTCACCATACCTCACACCACACTCCCTCTCTCCTTTCCCCCACCTGTAATGGCCGAGCCCCCCCCTCCATTTCATCCCCTTCATTCTTCATCTCTTTCTCTTTAAGAAAAAATTAATCAAAAGTGCTTGAAAATCCACAAAAAATCAAGCAAAAATCCAAATCAAAATCCACCTCCTAACCATTTTTCCTTGGCTACCATAGCATGGATCTAGGGATTTAGATTTCAATTTGGGAGGCTAAGTGTGCTTGTGGGATCTTCAAATTTATTTGGGTATAATTCTAACCATTTTGTTAAATTGTTGTTAATTGCTTTAAGTTAGCTTAATTAGGTGTTTAATTGCTAGTTTGGAAAATTTATGAGTTAGGGTTTGAATTCAAATATGGTTATTGTCACTTGTTTAAGTTTACAAAGTGTATTTTGGCATGTGAGGGCATGGAAAACCTAATCTAGTTGCTATTATGTAAATTGTTGCATTTAAATTGTCCAAATCAAGTTTTTAAGCAAACTAGGTTTTTGAAATTTGATTAAGTAATGGAGATAAAAATCTAATTAGGGTACTCATGGCATTATTAACATTTTAAAGTATAGTTTAATACTTTAGTTCATGAAAATCCAAGCTAGATTGTGGTTTGTGCATTTTTTTGCTATAAAATTGTTAAAATTTGGGTATATTGTAAACTAGAATTTTGGAATTTATGGAAATTGATGAGAATAAATTATAGGAATGGTTTATATGACTTTGTTATGATATTTAGTGAATATTATGGCCGCTAGATTCATTTAAACATCAAGATGTTGTATTAAAGCGGTTAATTTTGCTTATTAGGTTTTCGGAAAAATAGCTTTAAAGCGAATTTGAAGTTTTGGTGATTCTAACCCTATTTTATATATATAATTAAGGTGTTGTGAAACCACGATTGATACGTTTGAGTTTTTCTCGATGGTTTGGCGTTTGTACGCCGACGTCGAGGGTTTTTGGGTTGATTTGTGAAAGCAACCATAGGTTTTGACCTATGTGGGATTCACGTGTCGTTTTTGGGTCATGAGTCGGATTTTAATACGACACGGTGCGTTATGATATGTAGGTACCCTATGTGGACTTTGAGACGACAAGCAAGCGCGTGGCGACGTCGGCACCGGCTAGCTAGGACCAGATGAGTAGATTTATATATATGGGGAGAAGTCGGTGGATGGCGTATAGCACCCCCGCAGTCCGTAGTTTAGCTCATATATATATGTTTATATAGGTGTTTTATGATACGAGAATGTTCATTCATGTTATGTTTATGTGTTCATGGAGTACCTTTAGGTTAGTTACGAAACCCTAGAGTAGTTGTTATACCCACATACGCACACACAGACTTGCATACTTTACTTTCTTGTGCGCAGATTGGGATGTGTATATATGTATATATGCGTGGGTATGGGACTATGCATATGTACATTCATATACGCATGCATGGATAATGAGGATAGTACTTGGGATTTAAGATGAGTCGATAAGATTTGATTTGAGGCCGTGAGATCGGTGATATAGCAGGGTTCGTATTTGAGATACGATATGACGTTGTAGCGGGTCCTTGACGTAGTGTTTCACACACGTGCATGCATACTTAGGCGGTATCAGTATTGTACTAGACGTAGATCAGTACCCCGATCATGATATTTGATAAAGAGGATACCAGATGAATAGTATGATGAATGTGATATTGACCCGTACCCAGATTTGGGATGCCGTACGACGAATTTACGTACGAGCTATATATTGATGATTGATCCGCACTCTTGACTTGGGATTCCTTATTATAGATATGGTATCGGATATGATATTATTGAGGCGGGATCACCGACTATACATATACAGGTATGCATATGTATCGACTCAGATGATAGGCGGTTTCCTTACCTGTAGTTCAGCTTGTTAGTTCAGCCATATAGTTTAGTGTAGTTGTTAGACTAGATTAGATTTCTACCTATTTCAAAACTAACGGATAGTGGGTATTTTAAAAGACAGGTCAAGGGATCTACGGATATTTCAAAAGATGTATCCTTTATTAAAACCACCGTAGCCCTTATTTTCAAAACCCCACGATTCGTGTTATTTCAAAAGGCACCAATGTTTAGTATTTAGCTCCGGCTCATTATTGTTGTTCGCTCCGCATCGCATGCTTATATTATGATTGTTAGTGTATATGCCCTAGAGGCCATTACTGTATCATACTAGTATGTATATTACTTGATGGAAGCTTGGGATATTCACAGTTGTACAGACAATCTTGCTCAATATAGTAGTATGCTACTTGGTTTGTCTCTGCTTTAATGTGTACATGTATGTTTATTTATTATATCACCTATACGCATTAGTAGAGCCCTTAGGATCTTTGCTTGATTACCGGCGTTGTGATGGCGATCACACTCGTGGGGGCTGGGTAATCTACAAGCACATCCTTATACACGTCCCTAGTCGTGGGAGTACCGAGATAGGGCATCGATACTCCGGAGTAGACTAGCGTATGCACTTCTCATCCCAGCACGGGATACGGTCTGTCCCACAGCCGTCGGTATGTCGTACTTGAGATAGTATGCGGGTGCTCGTTGGGTTACGAGTACACTGGACAGGACTCGTCGGGAACTGATGGTTGGTATTATACCTATCATCAGTTATCAGTTCCCAGGTGACATGAGTACAGCTTAGTCCGCTGAGTTGACACTGTCACTTCGCCTCGAGTATGTTCCCACTGTTCTTTGATTACTACCCTACCACGGCTCTACTGAGTCGTGCAAACAGGTAGTGGTTGGGAGCAGTCCCGAAGCACTTGGAGGCAGTGACGGTTAGACAGGATTCGTCTCTCCCGGTATTGGGGGTTGACATCGCGCTGTGTCTAGGAGAGCCATTACACGAGTAGTCCCTGGCCAGGGCAAGCGAGATATATTGGTAGGTTCCAGTGTTATCTCAGGGTGTTCTGGGCTTCACTTCGACACGACTTGTACCGCTATTAGGGGTCTGACGCTTGCCGCCCCCCTAGGCCCGACATGCGATGTATCAGACGAACAGACCGGACTGTACGGAGATTGTCACATACAGACTCAGTAGGAGTTCGGATGGGTTTACCTCATCGGCCTTCTTATCGACATCTACCTGGGGACCGTTACGTACAGCTAGTGCCGCTTGCGGTCTGTGGTTAAACCCACTGCCAGCGTAGTGTCGAGTCTTTAGAGTCCCACACAGAGAGTTTCCCTGCACTGAGAGAAACGTGTAGAGGCCGTATGGTTTTACGGCAGGGCTGCGATCACTTACGTACACTTGTGTGCGTATGATGTTCGGGCAGGCAGTGCTAGTGGGCTTTGGTTTAAGCCAGATCCTAGTATTGCACTGATGGATTTGTTTTGTCTTCTGCGCATCCGCATTCTACGGAATACGGATGCAGGTGTGTATGCACAGTTTTCCGGAGCGATGAAGGAGGAGGTGCCTCATTAGGGATTTGGCAGTTGGTTCGGCCAAAACCACTATGTGGCAGGCTCATTAGGGTTTTGACAGTTGATTCGGTCAAAACCATTTTGAGGCCGACTCATTAGGGTTTCGACAGTTCGTTTGGTCGAAACCGTTATGAGCCGGGGACATTATTTACTAATCCTTTCATTGATAATTTTGTTATGGCTAATTACATTGACCATTTGACCATCTTGACTTTGTTGACCATTTGACCAAAGTTGACTTGGATCTTCTTAGAAGATCTAAAGTATTCTTTGGTTTTCTTTTTATTTAGTTATGATAATGGTCATGTCATTTGTAGCCATCACCTTTATCTTGATGGGATAAGTAATGATGATGTTTGTGCATTATTTTCAACCATGGTTGTTTTTCTTTGGTTCATAATATTATTCTCATTCTCTCTCTTGAAATGAGAAGCTCCATGGTTGCAAGAAAAACTCCTTCTTCTTCCTCCTCTTGATTTCTCCTTTGATCTCATGTGTTGAGAGAAAAAGGATTCTACTTGACAAACACATCCATACATCTTCTCTACACAACCTAGGGCTTCTAGATTAGCTATCACCTTGCCCTAGTTATCTCGGCTTGAGGTGGAGCTCGGTGTACATCTCTCGGGTGGATCGTATTCGACTCAAGGAGGCCGCGGAGGTGACCGAAGTCCGGATCAACCATTGAGCAAGCAAAGAGAACAACAACAAGAAGAGAAGAACAACAAAGAAGAAGGACAACAAGAAGAGAAGGAGTTCAAGTTGAGGTATAACCACTTTGCCGAGTAGTTAACTCTTCTTTGCAAGTATGCTAGTTTAGTTTAGCAAAGATCCGGCTTTTACGGTCCATGTTACAAAGTTTAGAAAAATTTTGATTTACCGTTTCCGCAACCCCGAAAGTACCGGGAGAGGTAACGTGGACCTAACAGTGGTATCAGAGCCTAACTAAACTTAAACTAGCTTGGTAGTGAAGTGTAACGAAGTTCGGAAATTGAAAAATCACAAAACCGGAAAAACTAAAACCCTAAGTTTCTGTTGAAATTTTTTCTGCTCTAAATGAAAAATTTTATACTCCTAAATTCGGCTCAGGGTTTTGTTAGAACACCCATGAAAAACGATCTACTGTTTCATTCAAACCGCCGCGGTTCCGCGGCACAAGGTTGGCATGTGCCGCGGAACCGCCGCCGTTTGTCGTCTTCTCTGCAGCGTTTTTCGTGCAGTGTGTGTCTGTGTTGGTTTTGGGATTTTTAAAATATATTATATGTGCCCAGATTTTCCAGAACAGAAATTTACTTTTGGGGTCCTATAATTCCGTATTTTTCCGAACTTCACTGCACTTTGGCTATGTTGGTTATATCTGTGATGTTTGCATGTATTGAACGTCGGCTAATCGCTATAAGTCGATTGGTCGGGGTTATACATGATCTGTGTTTGATATTGGAATGTGTATATGAATGTGTTGGACTGTCGCGGGTGAATAGCCGGGGTGGATGTGAGATGAGCTTTTGTTTTTCTTTCATTCATTGTAAATGTAAATTGATGTAATAATATTATTTGTTTGGCCGCACAACCGGGTCGGGGTTGTAGCCGTCATTGTATAATTCTTTTTACTGTTTTTGCTCCTAGGATAGACCCATGGAGGGGGTGCACAAACTGCCGAGTACTTGGCTGGTAGTTTGCCGCACCCGTAGGGGTCTTGGGTGGGGTATTTGGCTATTCACCGCGACCGTGTTATCCGCTTTTTGTTCCAGGCTCGAAAGAATTGCGGATTGCTAGTATATCCAATGTATTCATCTGTGATCTGTAATGTCTATCATTGCTTTCTATTTAGGCGTTGCTTATGTTTTACAGCCGCGCTAGCCCAGCCCCCGCTCTGTCGTTAGTTAAGTAACCTAACGGGTGATGACGGGACCCCGTGGCGAATGCGAATGGCATAAGCGTACGCCATATTTTGGTTGTTTTCTGCAATGGTAGGATTAAATGATGGGACGCATTAAAAGAACTAATGCAAGAAAATAAACCTAAAAGACGTTGTTGGAACAATTTTTCAAAAAGCTGTTATTGCAAGGACGTTCATTTTTTGTTTTTCATCGCGGTATTCGGTTATGAATGCCCAGCACCTCAGTCGACGAGGCAAGGGCCGAGATCCCTTCACCGGGAGTGACCCCTTGGACAAAAGTTTGCGTCAGGGTAATAACTTCACTATAGTCGATTATTCTTGCTTTGCATCGAGGTGTTCAATTTGGAATATCCTGCACCTCATTCGACGAGGAAAGAGCCGAGATCCCTTCACAGGGAGTGACCTCTTTAGCAAAAAGTTTTCGCCACTATATTTTTAAAAAAAAGGTGTATCACGTTCCTTCAACAATATCAAGTTCATTACGTTAACGGGTTTTCGCCAAAACCCAGTCGTAGCCCTCCGTCGTTTCGGATTAATATTGCTTAGTATTCGTGCTACGTATTTCGTGCTCAGCCGAGGCGTAGTGAACGGTAGCTATGTAATATTTTTCCGTAGGATACAAAGTGATTGGTTAGGACAGTCGTGCGGTCATTTTGGCTCAGTCAAGGACTCGTACAGGTGGGTCTAATGCAGTCAAGATAATGACGGGTTGAACTTGACTAGGATCTTTTGATATGTTGGCTCAGTCAAGGTCACTTGGATCCTAGGGGCAAAAACCATATCGGGAGTTTCAAAAGAACTGAAACTTGCAGATTTAGCATACCTTCTGGAGTGTGGTGACTAGAGTGGATTCCATCTAGGTTATCACACAATGACAGTTGGATCCCGATCCCACTGATGAGTTGGTTTACTCTCGGGAGATTATTTCACTTAACGATCAATGCTATAAACCTAGTAGGTGTCTAGAAAGGTGTTAGCGGGGTTACGCCCCCAGGGAAAAGAGGTTCTTTAATTAAGGAACTTCACGAAAGCGTTGGAAAACCTCCCTCGAAGTACTGACACTAGCCTGGCTGAAAGGTTAAGCAAGTATTGTGACGTGAATTAAAACCCGGCTAGTTCTTCTTTTAAAAAGGTTTTAAGAAGAATTTGAGGAAACAGTGGGAGACATCCTGGTTAGATAAATTAATAAACCAATTTAATCTTGCAAGAGCATACGCTGAGTGTTTCTTTTCTCTCTCTCCAGGCAGCAACCTTTTCACGCCCTAATCAAGATAATAAAATGTATCGCTTGACCGATCCGAATTCTTATTCGGGACTGGGGAAAGTTGGTTCAGCTCTAACTTGTGACAACGGTCATGAGTATGAGAATGGGAAAGAGGAAAGTATGGATTTCCAGGATACCCAGTTGAAGAAGAAGCATGGTTTTGCATCTACTTCAGGTGTTCTTGTAATTGAGAACTGTTTTACGGTCAGCCCTACCTCCTGGGTACTTGATACCGGATCAGGATCTCATATCTGTAATTTATTGTAAGGACTGAGAAAAAGTAGGAAAGTTGCACCGGGTGATATGTCGCTCAGAGTAGCGAACGGAGCACAAGTTAATGCGGCAGCCGTCGGTGAATATCACCTAGTATTGCCTAATGGAAAGACTATGATTTTGAACGATTGCTACTATGTACTCTCCATGGTTTGCAACATCATATCAGTTTCTTTACTCGATAAAGATGGATATAACTTTGTTCTTGAAAAGAATATCATGAACATTTACCTTCATAAGGTACTGGTTGCAGAGGGTACACTGTGTAATGGTATCTACGTTCTAAATCAGAATACAGTTCTCAATATACAAAACACACGCAAGAGGAAGAATTCAGATACGAATGAATCCTACTTGTGGCATTGTAGACTTGGTCATATCGGAGAGAAAAGACTGAGTAAGTTGCATAAAGATGGACTCTTGAATACGTTCGAGTTTTCATCTTATGAAACTTGTCAGTCCTGTCTCAAAGGGAAGATGACCAAATCTCCGTTCACCGGACATGGAGAAAGGGCAGCAGAGCTCTTGGGACTCATACACAGTGATGTATGCGGTCCGATGTCTATACATGCAAGGGGTGGGTTCTCGTACTTCATCACATTCACTGACGATCTCTCTAGGTTTGGATATGTGTATCTGATGAAACACAAATCTGAAGCTTTTGAGAAATTCAAGGAATTCAGAAACGAAGTAGAGAACCAGACAGGCAAAAGTATCAAGATCCTCCGGTCTGACAGGGGAGGGGAGTACTTAAGCACGGAGTTCCTAGACTACTTAAAAGAGAATGGTATTCTCTCTCAGCTTACTCCTCCTTATACACCACAGCACAACGGTGTATCGGAGAGGAGGAATCGTACCCTTCTGGATATGGTTCGCTCCATGATGAGTAATGCCGAGTCGCCTCTTTCATTTTGGGGACATGCGCTATTGACAGCTGCATATCTATTGAACGATGTTCCGTCTAAATCTGTGCCTAAGACACCGTTCGAGATATGGAATGGTAAGAAGCCGTATCTTAAAGGCATTAAGATATGGGGTTGTCCGGCCTATGTAAAAGTACAAAATCCGGACAAACTTAAGGCACGTTCAGTTCTATGTAAATTTGTGGGATATCCTAAGAACTCCGCAGGATATCTGTTCTACCACACCGAGGAACATAAGGTGTTTGTATCTCGCCACGCCACCTTTTTAGAGTGGCAATTTCTTGCAAAAGAAACAAGTGGGAGTTCGGTAGAACTGGAAGAAATTCAGCGACCACAAAATGAAACTGAAAACTTGACAGAACCTCAGAATTCAATAACCCCAGAAGAACCTCAGCCACTCCGCAGATCTGGTAGGATTTCTCATCCGCCCAAGAGATACTACGGTTTTCTCATAGATGGGGATCGAGAGGATTGCATCTTGGAAGAAGATGACCCTACCAGTTTCAGGCAGGCCATTATCAGTAGGGACTCTGATAAGTGGCAGGAAGCAATGCAATCCGAAATGGAGTCTATGTACGCCAATAAAGTGTGGACCTTGGATATTGCTCCACCTGGGGTAAAACCCGTTGGATGCAAATGGATCTACAAAAGGAAACTTGGTGTAGATGGGCAGGTGGAAACCTATAAAGCTAGACTCGTTGCAAAAGGTTTTCGTCAAAGACCTGGTTTGGACTATGACGAGACTTTTTCTCCGGTAGCTATGCTCAAATCCATTCGGATCCTACTTGCCATTGCTGCCTTCCATGACTATGAAATCTGGCAGATGGATGTTAAGACGGCTTTCCTAAACGGTTGTTTGGAAGAGTGCGTTTACATGGATCAACCAGAAGGTTTCGTAGACAGTGGGAGCAGCGGAAGGGTGTGCAAGTTGCTTAAATCCATTTATGGATTAAAGCAGGCATCGCGGAGCTGGAACATCTGTTTTGATGAGGCAATCAAGGAATTTGATTTCATCAAGAACGAAGATGAACCCTGTGTATATAAGAAGATTGTAGGACGAACTGTCGTATTCCTAGTCTTGTACGTGGACGACATTCTTTTGATAGGAAATGATATTCCTATGCTACAATCGATCAAGCTATTTTTGTCACAAAGGTTCTCCATGAAGGACCTGGGTGATGCCTCGTACATTCTGGGGATCAAGATCTATAGAGATAGATCCAAGAGACTAATAGGACTTTCGCAGTCCAGGTATATAGAGACCGTACTAAAGAGATTTAGTATGGAGGGTTCCAAGCGCGGTAACATACCCGCATTGCACGGAATTACCCTCTCCAAGAAGATGTCTCCTAAGACTGACGAGGAGAGGGTTCGCATGAGCACTATACCCTACGCTTCGGCGGTAGGATCTATAATGTATGCGATGCTATGTACAAGACCAGATGTAGCTTACGCGTTGAGCGCGGTAAGCCGGTATCAGTCAGACCCAGGGGAGGACCACTGGACAGCAGTGAAGAACATTCTCAAGTACCTAAGAAGGACTAAGGAGATGTTCCTGGTTTACGGTAATGGAGACCTCAGGGTCGAGTCCTTTACCGATTCAAGCTTCCAGAGTGACAAAGATGACAGCAAGTCCGTCTCGGGTTTTGTGTTTACCCTCAACGGAGGGGCGGTATGTTGGAGGATTTCCAAGCAGGATACCGTCGCAGACTCGACGATGGAGGCTGAATACATTGCTGCAAGCGATGCCGCAAAAGAGGCGGTCTGGATAAAGAAGTTCATTAGTGAACTTCAGGTGGTTCCGTCCATTGTTGACCCAATACCTTTGTATTGCGATAACAATGGGGCTATAGCTTTAGCGAAGGAACCAAGGTCCCATCAGAAATCCAGGCACATCTTAAGGCGGTATCACCTGATCAGGGAGATCATTGATCGACAGGAGATCGAGGTGCGGAGAGTGGACACAAAGGACAACACTGCGGACCCATTCACGAAGGCTTTACCCCAGACTCAGTTCGAGCGGCTGATCGAGATGATAGGTCTTCGATACGCCAGTACATGGCCTTAGTGCAAGTGGGAGATTGTTAGTGTATATGCCCGAGAGGCCATTACTGTATCATACTAGTATATATATTACTTGATGGAAGCTTGGGATATTCACAGTTGTACAGACAATCTTGCTCAATATAGTAGTATGCTACTTGGTTTGTCTCTGCTTTAATGTGTACATGTGTGTTTATTTATTATATCACCTATACGCATTAGTAGAGCCCTTAGGATCTTTGCTTGATTACCGGCGTTGTGATGGCGATCACACTCGTGGGGGCTGGGTAATCTACAAGCACATCCTTATACACGTCCCTAGTCGTGGGAGTACCGAGATAGGGCATCGATACTCCGGAGTAGACTAGCGTATGCGCTTCTCATCCCAGCATGGGAGACGGTCTGTCCCACAGCCGTCGGTACGTCGTACTTGAGATAGTATGCGGGTGCTCGTTGGGTTACGAGTACACTGGACAGGACTCGTCGGGAACTGATGGTTGGTATTATACCTATCGTCAGTTATCAGTTCCCAGGTGACATGAGTACAGCTTAGTCCGCTGACTTGACACTGTCACTTCGCCTCGAGTGTGTTCCCACTGTTCTTTGATTACTACCCTACCACGGCTCTACTGAGTCGTGCAAACAGGTAGTAGTTGGGAGCAGTCCCGAAGCACTTGGAGGCGGTGACGGTTAGACAGGATTCGTCTCTCCCGGTATTGGGGGTTGACATCGCGCTGTATCTAGGAGAGCCATTACACGAGTAGTCCCTGGCCAGGGCAAGCGAGATATACTGGTAGGTTCCAGTGTTATCTCAGGGTATTCTGGGCTTCACTCCGACATGACTTGTACCGCTATTAGGGGTTTGACGCTTGCCGCCCCCCTAGGCCCGACATGCGATGTATCAGACGAACAGACCGGACTGTACGGAGATTGTCACATACAGACTCAGTAGGAGTTCGGATGGGTTTACCTCATCGGCCTTCTTATCGACATCTACCTGGGGACCGTTACGTACAGCTAGTGCCGCTTGCGGTCTGTGGTTAAACCCACTGCCAGCGTAGTGTCGAGTCTTTAGAGTCCCACACAGAGAGTTTCCCTGCACAGAGCGAAACGTGTAGAGGCCGTATGGTTTTACGGCAGGGCTGCGATCACTTACGTACACTTGTGTGCGTATGATGTTCGGGCAGGCAGTGCTAGTGGGCTTTGGTTTAAGCCAGATCCTAGTATTGCACGGATGGATTTGTTTTGTCTTCTGCGCATCCATATTCTACGGAATACGGATGCAGGTGTGTATGCACAGTTTTCCGGAGCGATGAAGGAGGAGGTGCCTCATTAGGGATTTGGCAGTTGGTTCGGCCAAAACAACTATGTGGCAGGCTCATTAGGGTTTTGACAGTTGATTCGGTCAAAACCATTTTGAGGCCGACTCATTAGGGTTTCGACAGTTCGTTTGGTCGAAACCGTTATGAGCCGGGGACATTATTTACTAATCCTTTCATTGATAATTTTGTTATGGCTAATTACATTGACCATTTGACCATCTTGACTTTGTTGACCATTTGACCAAAGTTGACTTGGATCTTCTTAGAAGATCTAAAGTATTCTTTGGTTTTCTTTTTATTTAGTTATGATAATGGTCATGTCATTTGTAGCCATCACCTTTATCTTGATGGGATTAGTAATGATGATGTTTGTGCATTATTTGCAACCATGGTTGTTTTTCTTTGGTTCATAATATTATTCTCATTCTCTCTCTTGAAATGAGAAGCTCCATGGTTGCAAGAAAAACTCCTTCTTCTTCCTACTCTTGATTTCTCCTTTGATCTCATGTGTTGAGAGAAAAAAGATTCTACTTGACAAACACATCCATACATCTTCTCTACCCAACCTAGGGCTTCTAGATTAGCTATCTCCTTGCCCTAGTTACCTCGGCTTGAGGTGGAGCTCGGTGTACATCTCTCGGGTGGATCGTCTTAGACTCAAGGAGGCCGCGGAGGTGACCGAAGTCCGGATCAACCAATGAGCAAGCAAAGAGAACAACAACAAGAAGAGAAGAACAACAAAGAAGAAGGACAACAAGAAGAGAAGGAGTTCAAGTTGAGGTATAACCACTTTGCCGAGTAGTTAACTCTTCTTTGCAAGTATGCTAGTTTAGTTTAGCAAAGATCCGGCTTTTACGGTCCATGTTACAAAGTTTAGAAAAATTTTGATTTAACGTTTCCGCAACCCCGAAAGTACCGGGAGAGGTAACGTGGACCTAACAATGATTCATATCCTATTATTAATATCATGCTGTTTGGACACCAGCACCATTACCGATGACGCGTATGTACCACGTACACTTACTTGCCGGCTCACACACATCTTCATCGGTAATTGCCATGTCACGAACACTTTAGAAAATACTATTTCATTTGACATAGGTTGTTAGCTAATAGTTTAGACATGATATTAGTGTACTTGCCTTATATGCTAGTTAGACATTGTAGTTATTGCCTGCTACTTCATGCATGTTATTATTCACTGTTGTGTCGCATTCATGGATTCTCATGCCTATATTCACTGTTTACATGCTATTGATGACTTGGATTCGGATTTCATGAGATTTCTTGGATTTGGAGGAAAACCGCAAAAACATAAATAAACCTTTTCTCTCTTTTAAAATAAATAGTGCGGTTTTCCCATGATGTTTGAGTCGTCCACCATGAGTTTGCTGATGGATTTCGAGACCCGATTCGAGGAGTGGAGGAACCGTTTCGGGTACATGGTGGGCCCGGTGCGGTACCCCGGGGCAAGAGGATCGTGTTGTTGACGTTGAGCATGGCAGGGGAGCACTACCGACCGGTGATTTTTCCCGACGCGTCGGATATCCGGAGGATACCGTCGTGGTCTTGAGATGGATGGTAGGGGCCGGTCTGGACTGACGGCGCCCTAGATATTGTGATTGAGACATTGAGATTTTGAGATATTAAGGTACAAAGACTGTGATACAGAGATATCGAGATATTGGGATTACGTTTTGTGCCGATGCTAGGCACTGTTTTATGCTGATTTCATTATGATACCTCATTTTAAAAATACAGAAATCTCACTAATTTATGAAAGCAGTTTTCTTCAGTACATGCATTCTGTTTCATGCATTCATACATCATCCATATGATATATTGCTACCTGAGGCACTGACACGGGCCCATAAGATTACACTCGGTTAGATATTACCCTAGCCATTGTTATAGGCTGCATGTTATACATATATTTGAGGATATATTATGATCGTTGACCTAGGATTGCGTTGTTCATGCGGTTTCTGTTCGTAGATGTTTGTCTACTCACGAGTTGGCAACTCACCCCCGTTGTGCCACAGTTTCTTGTAGGTTTTGACGTACTTGTTTCATTAAGGCTTTGCTGGCACTGCTTCCTTCGGGTGACTTGCTAGTAGGTGGGTTTATTTGTATCGCACCCATCATTATATATTGTATATTATTATTCAGTTGTATCTAGTAAATTCCATCAACCAAACATGTATTTATTTGAGATAGAGACCTGTGATGTTTATTCTTTCGACCTTAGAGTCGCGCGTTGTATTTCTGTGGATTTCTTGTTGTTTTGAGTTCTATTTGAGTTTTGATCCTCACCCTTGGCGTTGTATATTATATTGCTTGTGTGGTTGTGACCGTCGATTGACGAAGAGCTAGCTCCCGCTTGGGGATGCCTTTTTTTGATTTCGTATACTATTCATGTTGTATCCCGTTTGGGGGCCAGTTTTTACAAAGGAGACTCTGCCGAAATTTTCAGGAAATATTTGATGTTTTTTAAAAAGGCATAATTCGTCTTATGCTATTAAAACTACTTGATTTAAATTGGTTTTCCTTCACTCTACTACTTTTCTTGGTTTGGATTTCTGGGTTTTTCGGCTTACTTAGATTACGTACGCCTCGAGACGTTTCGTAGTCTAAGTGCCGGTCATGTTCCGTAATTTCGGGTCGTGACAAACCCAGGTCCCATCAAAAGTCCAGGCACATTTTGAGGCTGTACCACCTGATCAAGGAGATTGTTGATCGCCGGGAGATCGAGGTGAAGAGAGTAAATACGGAAGATAACACTGCTGATCCACTCACGAAGGCCTTACCCCAGACTCAGTTCGAGCGGCTGATCGAGATGATAGGTCTTCGATACGCCAGTACATGGCCTTAGTGCAAGAGGGAGATTGTTAGTGTATATGCCCTAGAGGCCATTACTGTATCATACTAGTTTGTATATTACTTAATGGAAGCTTGGGATATTCGCCGGTGTATAGACAATCTTGCTCAAAATGGTAGTATGCTACTTGGTTTGTTTCTACTTTAATATGTGCATGTGTTTCTTTTAGCATATTGCTTATACATATTAGTAGAGCCCTTAGGATCTTTGCTTGATTACCAGCGTTGTGATGGCAGTCACACTCGTGGGGGCTGGGTAATCCACAAGCACATCCTTACACAGGTCCCTAGTCATAGGACTATCGAGACAGGGCATCGATACTCCGGAGTAGACTAGCGTATGCGCTTCTTATCCCAGCATGGGATACGGTCTGTCCCACAGCCGTCAGTACGTCGTACTTGAGATAGTATGCGGGTGCTCGTTAGGTTATAAGTACACTGGACAGGACTCGTCGGGAACTGTTGGTTAGTACTATTCCTATCGTCAGTTATCAGTTCCCAGGTGACATGAGTACAGCTTAGTCCGCGGACTTGACACTGTCACTTCGCCTCGAGTGTGTTCCCACTGTACTTTGATTACTACCCTACCACGGCTCAAAGGAGTCGTGCAAACAGGTAGTAGTTGGGTGCAGTCCCGAAGCACTTGGAGGCAGTGACGGTTAGACAGGATTCGTCTCTCCCGGTATTGGGGGTTGATATCGCGTTGTGTCTAGGAGAGCCATTACACAAGTAGTCCCTGGCCAGGGCAAACGAGATATACTGGTAGGTTTCCAGTGTTATCTCAGGGTGTTCTTGGCTACACTCCGACACGACTTGTACCTCTATTAGGGGACTGACGTTTACCGCCCCCTAGGCCCGCCATGCAATATTCTCAGACGAACAGACCGGACTGTACGGAGACTGTCACATTCAGGAGTTCAGATGGGTTTCACCTCGTCCGTCTTCTTACCGGCATCTACCTGGGGGCCGTTATGCACAGCTAGTGCCGCTTGCGGTCTGTGGTTAAACCCACTGCCAACGTAGTGTCGAGTCTTTAGAGTGCCACACAGAGAGCTATTCGCATTTAGGAAAAAGAGTAGAGGTCGCATGGTTTTGCGACAGGTCGCATGGTTTTGCGACAGGGTTCGGTCACATCCACGCACTTGTGCGCGTTTAGTGTCCGGGCAGTTATTACTAGCGGGCTTTGGGTTAATCCAGATCCTAGTATACGTTTTGGGATTGATTTTATCTCGTTTGTATTCGTGTTCCTCGGAACGCGGATGCAGGTGTGTATGCACAGTTGACAGAGACAGAGGCAGAGGATTCTCATTAGGGTTGTTGACTGTTGACTTTTGCTAAACCCTAATGAGAATAAGAGATATGATTAATGATAATATTAATTAAGTATTATTGTGCCATGGTTGGATTGAAAGGTTGACTTTGTTGACTTGGTTGACCGGTTGACTAGGTTGGACTAGTTGACCATCATCATTACAATGGTTGTCATTTCATGCAAAGACTTTTGCTTGCTTGTTGTGCTTTGCAAAATGAGTGCATGAAATAATAATGCCACTTGATATGATATGAACCATCACATAATGCTCTATTACTATTATTATTATTATTATTATTATTATTATTTTGTTATGAGAGCATGGGAGGAAAAAAGGTTGGCTCATTCTATCATTCTTCTTCTCTCTCATGCTCAAGCTCTCCCTCTTCCTCTTGCTCTCTCTCTAGTTTATGGTTCATTTGTCTCTGTTGGAGATAGTGCCCTCAGAGTCAATTATTGGATCACAGGCACGTGATTGCAATGATTGAGGGAGGACCTATCCCGGTAGGACAGTCTTACTCGAGATGATAATATGCTATCTGGTTTACCTTTATCATCGTGTACTGCTTTAGGTGACCTGACAGGTCGCTATTGCACGTTGATAGAGCCCCTAGGATTCTTGCTTGACCACCAGCAGTATGAGGGCGATCATATACATGAGAGCTGGCAGTCTATAAGCACATCCTTAAATGGTCCCTAGTCGTGGGACTTTCGAGACTGGGCATCGATTCTCCAGAGTAGACTAGTGTATACAGTCGAGACCCCGACGAGGGGCGGTGGCCGGTCTCACAAGCCACTGGTGTCAGTTGGTTCACCTAAGATGTATACAGGTGCTCATTGGGTTATGAGTATACCGGACAGGACTCGCCGGGAATATGCTAGTTGGTCTTATACCTGACGTTAGATAGCAGTTCCCAAGTGACATGTGTACAGGTTAGTTCATCGACCTGGGGATCGTCATTTGTCTCGTGTGAGTTCCCACTGTGCTTTGATTACTACCCTACCACGGCTCAAAGGAGTCGTGCAAACAGGTTTTAGTTGGGTACAGTCCCGAGCCACATGGAGGCAGTGAGCGGATCTTCAGGGGTTCGTCTCTCCCGGTATTGGGGGTGAGGCCGCGCTGTGTCTAGGAGAGCCATTACACGAAGTCCTTGACCAAGGCAGGAGATTTACTGGTAGGTATTCCAGTAGTATCTCAGGGTGTTCTGGGCTACACTCCGACACGACTTGTACCGCTTTTGGGGGTCTGACTTTTACCAACCCCCTAGGCCCGCCATGCGATGCTCATAGACGAACGGACCGGACTGTACGGATATTGTCACTGACAGGCTCAGTAGGGTGTCAGGATGAGTTCGCTCATCGACGTCCCTTTTGGTCAATAGCTGGTGGCCCGTCACGTATTGGCTTATACCTCTGATGTGCTAGTGGTTAAATCCACAGCCATAGAATTGATGAGTCTTTACAGTCCACCACACTTTCAGTTACTCAAGCTTTCGGGCGAAACGCTGTAGAGGCCGTATGGAGATATGGCAGTGTCCGATCAGATACGTGCGGTATTGCACGGATCAGGATCGGACGGTTAGTACTAGCGGCCGTATGGTTATATGGCAGGGTTCGATCAGATACGTGCGGTATTGCACGGATCAGGATCGAACGGATATTACTAGCCGGCTTTAGTTTAAGCCGGATCCTAGTTTAGTACAGTGTAGATTTTGTCTCATTGCATTTGTATCCGGACGGAATACATATGCGGGTGTGTATGCACAGTATCGGGGTTTTCCTGTAATTTATTACGGGACCAGTTTTCTGGAGTTGCCAGTTTGCATTCCGTTCCGGCCGGTTTTCCTTTGTTCTTTCCCGGCCGGACTTTTTCGATGGAGGGGGGTTATTTGCAAGTTTGCAAATAACACATTGTGGAGGGGTTTCTTGCAAATGTATTAATTATGAAAGCATCTTTTGATACCATTCTTTTCTATCATCATCACTTGCTTTTTGGTGATTTGAGGTGATTAGAGTTTGATGTGGATTTGTTATGATGATGTTTAGGTTGTGATCACCCTCCACCTTTTCCTACCATCACCTCCCTTCTTATTATGGATTCATATTCTTTCCTCCACCATTCTAACATGATAAGGTTTCATTTTGAGAAAAGAGAAGAAAAGGTTTTCATTCTTGAGAGTGTGGCATTCTTGATCTCATTTCATGCTAGAAAAATACAAGCACCATTTTTCTTATCTTGATTCCTCCATCATCTTCAAAGGCAACAAACCCCAAATGAGACATAGCCTCTACACTACACATCCTACAGCAAATCTTGGACGCGTCGGCCAGCCAACTTCGCGCCCGAGTTGCCTCGGTATTGAGGTGGGAGCCCGTAAAAGATGCAGGCGATGTGGTGCCCTTCCGGCGAGGAGGCGACGACCGGAGTTTCCGCAGAAGATCGGGATGATGACGAGAAGACCGGAGGACTCGGATCAGTCTGTATATCTCTAACCCGTCTTGTAGTTAGCTTAGACTAGTTAATGGTTCGATCCGGGTGTTTAGTGCGCGGTGGTGCCGGTTTGCTAAGTTCGCAAAATTTAAGTTTATCACCGCTTCCGCATTTGGCCGTCGGATTGACGGCCGGGACGCCGCCGTGCACTTACAGTGGTATCAGAGCCTCGCCATTAACTTCGTCTAGCTTTGTTTGATGTGTTTGCATTTCCGATCGACCAAAATTCCAAAAACCCGCGTTTTTCCTCACATCAGTTTTCTGTCAAAATTTTTTGAAGTCCAAAAATTTTTCAGGTTGTAAAAAACTAATGTACAGGAAATTCTAAGACTACTGTAAAAATTTGATACAGTCAATCGACCAATTAAGCGTGTAACCGCGGCCAAACCCCCCCTTGGGCCGCGGTTCCGCCACACATTGGTGTCCTCACTGGATCATTTTTTCCAGTGGGCTTCTGGGATGATTTTAGGGGTTTTGGAATATTAAAATTGGGCCCAGAATTTCTGTGAGTGCTACAGTATTGCTTGGAGGCCCACTTGTTAATTTTTGATCGATCAGATATTTTAAACACATTATTTCACAGTATTTACATTATATCTGCGACCGTGAATGTCACTTGATCGGTAAATCCAGTCTAACTGCTATAGCCCGGTTAGACGGATTTGCGAACGTGACTTTCACGTTGATGTTCTATGTATTGCTGTGATGTTGCGGATCGGTCGTGGGGGATAGCCTGGATGCAATGCTAGTACAGTTCTGTTGTATTATGTACATTTGTTATTGCGGGGCGAGCGTCCGATATGTGGACTGCCGTCACTGCCTGATTGTATTATTATTTTGGGATACGACCAGGTTGCGGTCGCTGTACCCGTTGTATGTATATTTTACTTTCTGTACTAGGATTACCCCGCGGAGGGGTGCACGGATAGCCGGGTTCTAGAGGGCAACGGGCCCGCATCTCATGGCATTGAGACGGAGGGGGCTTCACTCTAGGATTGGCGGGCTATTCGCCGCACTCGTAGGGGGTACAGGTTGACCCAGGAGGGGTGCCCAAGTTACCGGATTCCGTGAAGTGTTGGGTGGTCCATTCACGGAGCTAAAGGGGGCTGCCTCGCTTCAGGTTTTGGCGGGTAACTTGCCGCGCCCGTAGGGGTCTAGGATTTCATTGCACAGGCTATCCACACGACCAGGGGAACGTCGGGTTTTGTAACATTCTCAAAAATATAAAATATTAATTTTGGGAATTTTTATAATTTAATATTATTTTATTGATTATTTTAATATTAAATGCAAATAAATAGGAAAAATGTTAGAAAAATTATGAAAAATTATGGAAAGTTCTAAAATAGGGTAAATTAGTGAATTATGACATTTTTAAGTTGTTGTGATCATTTTGACACTAATTTAGTGCTAATCGCGATTAAAATCGCTAATCGGGTTTTTTGGTAATTTTGTGCAAAACTTGCACATATCACTTTTTCCTACACTTGTGCACTTTCTACCATGGTTTCTCATTTTGGGTTTACTATTCTTGTAAGAGGGAATTTTGGAGTAAAAGAAAAGAAAAGAAAAAGAGAAAAAGAATAAAGAATGTGTAGTGGGTGAGAGAGAGAGAGAGGCATGGGCTTGTTTGAATAACCCTTAGCATTTTCCTCCCTTCATTTTTCCCTCCTTCCTCTCCCCTTGCTGCTGCTGCTCTGCACCCCATTCTCCCTCCCCTCTTCAAGCTCCAAAACACATCCAAAACAACACTAAAACCCCGATCTCCTTTCATAAAAAAGATGCACAAGCTCGAGATCTACATGATGGACCAAGAAAGCGTGGATTTGGCCACTAGAGGGCAACTCAAGAAAGTTCTTGAGTTGCCAAGTGAGGTAAATTCTGAACCCTTAGCTCAATTGTAGCTTGTCCTATAACCCCATGTTGTGTTTGAATCGATATCGTGTGATATTAAGGACTTGTGGATAACCTAGTTAGGGTTTGAGGGAACTTGAGTTGTAATGTGAAATTGAGCTCAGTAGAGGACTTGCAAACACCCTAGTGCATGAATTGGAACCCAAAACCTGAAGCTAGAACCAGAAATACGGATTTTTGAAACCGATATCGGGGAAATTGTGTAATCTGTCACTGTTATTTGGAATCTGCTATCATACGAGGTATCCTAAAATAAAATTGAGTGGACAGTAGCATGTGCAGGCACCCAGGAAACTAACCCCAAGACCCTAGCCCCCAACTCCCTTTTCCGGCGGCCAATTTCTCCCTTTTGGCCGCCAATTGCGGCCTGGGTCCCACCATTTTGGGTCGTGTTGGTTCTGTAGCTCCTACATTGTTAGTTTAGGCCCCTGGTATATATAGATTTGTATAAAGTGACCTGGGGTAAAATCTGGGACATATATCCTAAGTTGCTATTTTGGATTCGTGTTTCCGTATTTCCGTATTTTCATTTCTGAAATGGTGGAACGTGTTTTGCCTCAACTATTTGTCGTTTATACGACGATATAGAGGAGTTATTGATGGTTTTGAAGGCGTGCCATAGGTTTTCACCTATAGGCCCCTTATCGTATCGTTTTGGATTTTATGCGCCGTTTTAGCTTGGATTTGGTTTTAATGCGCATATACGATATTTTGATGTGTAGGTACCCATGAAGACTTCGGGACGACAAGCATACGTGGTGACGTCCGCAATTGGTGATGCAAGGTGAGTAGATTATATCTACAGGGGGAAGTCGGGTGGATGGCGTATAGCACCCCCGCAGTCCGTAGATAGATTATTATGTAGTTATTGTGATGATAGGTGTATTATGGATAGTATAGGGTTAGAAGTGACTAGTGCAGTTCATAGTCGCGAACCCTAGGATAGAATTACACCTACACACACACCCTTGCCTATCACTTGTACTTACACTGTGATTGATGATATGTGATGACTTTGGAGATGAGTCGATGATGTGGGCTTGGTGCCCTGGGATCGGTGATTTGATACGATTCATATGTGGGATATGACTTATGATTCTTGCGGGCTTGGGATATGTGTTTACCCCCGCATGCATACTTACTGATGTTACCGTTTGTACTAGACATAGAGTGGTACTCTAGACTATATGATCTGATGATGGTGATATCTGTTATGTGATAAGACAGTGAGATGTTGACCCCTACCCAGCTATGGGGATGTCGTACGATGATTTACCGTACGTGCCGATATTGATGATAGATCCGCACTCATAACTCGAGGATATCTTATGATATGACATTGAGGCGAGATCACCGACTATATATCTTTATATATATACCGACTCAGATTTAGGTGGTTTCCACACCTACCCCACCTGATAGACCTGATACTTAGATGTAGTTTGCATTGTAGATACTTCACTGTGGTGTTGACTACTAGATTTCTGTAGTCTCATGCTATTCGCATTGCTGGCATACATTCATTGCTATATTATTATTATTCTGTTAGGGCACCAGCACCATTATCGATGATGCGTACGCTTCACGTACACTATTTGTCGGCTCACACACTTCATCATCGATAATTGCCATGCCACTACACTGTAGTACTATTGCATTCATGAGATGATTCTTCCTTCGACATATGCACATTACTATTCCATGTTGCATGATTTCCGATATGATTACTTTTCTTTACATGTCGCATACATCATGGATTGACTGCATAGCACATCCCATTGGATGTACTTCTTGATGTTGGATTTTCATGGGATTTCTGGATTTGGGAACCGTGTCCTTTTCAATAGCAATCATTTAAAAACCCGGTACCCTTGATATGATATTTGGGGCGTCGCCCCGTGTTTTCTCGGTGCTAGAGGATGCATTGAGAGAGGGATGACCCGGACTGACGGATTTCCGATATATACTTTGATACAGGGCATGATCCGAAATGACGGATGCCTGATGGATTGATATAGGGCATGATCCGGAATGACGGATGCCCGATGCATTGAGAGAGGGATGACCCGGACTGACGGATTCCCGATATATACTTTGATACAGGGCATGATCCGGAATGACGGATGCCCGATGGATTGATATAGGGCATGATCCGGAATGACGGATGCCCGATGCATTGAGAGAGGGATGACCCGGACTGACGGATTCCCGATATGTACTTTGATGTAGGGCATGATCCGGAATGACGGATGCCCGATACAGGAGGATTTACGTGTCGATGCTAGGCACGGGTTTCAGGATGTTTTTCCATGATTTTGTTTATATCCTCACATTGCATACATGATGCTTATTGTCATTGGGTGACGGGTGGACGGGTTCCACATACATACAGACATGGATTATATAGAGACTTGGATCATTGACAGACTGGTTTTTACATTGATCATACTTTATTTGTATATATAACAGGGTATGAGGGTGCTGTTATATATACCCTTACACCAATATTAGTGGTATGGGACGCTAATATATGTGTATTGATATCATTGATATTTCTTCATGGTTACTTCATGCAGACATACCTTACATTGATGACATGTGATTACCTGAGTACCTGGCACTACATACATGATTAGATGTTACCTTGCCACCCTATTACACTCAGATGTACTCTTGTGGATTATATTATTGATCGTTGACTTAGGTTTATGTCTTGCATTCGTTTTCTGCTTGTAGATATTTCTATTCACGAGTTGGCAACTCACCCCCGTTGTGCCACAGTTCTTGCAGGTTCTGCCGTACAGGTCCTATTGCGGCATTTCTGGCACACTACCTTCTTGCGGGTGATTTTCTTTGGTAGGTGGATTCTTTCGTATCAGGAATCACCTTTGTATTTATTTATTTCATTGTATCTAGAAATTGTCCATCAACCAAAACTTGTATATTCTTTCAGACTCAGAGACAGTGTTGTATTATTCGACCTTAGAGTCGCGCTTAGTAGTATTGCGGTTTTCTTGCTAGTTTTGAGCTTTCTTTTGGTTTTGATCCTCGCCACTTGGCGTTGTATATTATCATATCATTGCGTGGTTGTGACCGTCGATTGACGAAGAGCTAGCTCCCGCTTGGGGATGCCTTTATCATTTTATATATTGTTATTCATGTTGTACCCCATTCGGGGCCAGTTTTACAAGAGAAACTCTGCCGAAATTTTTAGAATAAGACTGTACTATTTTCAAATGCACATTCGGCTTAGTTATTTAAAAACCTTGATTTCAAACCTGTATTTCTTCACTTCTTTAAACCCGTTTTCTTACTTATTCCTCAAATTGGTTTTAGATTTCTGGGCTTTTGGCTTACTTGGATCAGATGGAGTCCTATAGGCTTCATATGTTTCAAGGGCCAGTCACGTGCTCTTTCGGGTCGTGACAAAGTTGGTATCAGAGCGCTAGGTTGACCTTGGTTCGAGTCTAAGTTTGACTATGTGGAGCCTAGGGCGTTTATATATATACGGAACTTAGGCTTGACCTTACGGAACTTAGACTTGGTCGAGGGGGTATTAGACCCGAACTTTCGTCGTATTAGGATGACCCTTGGTTGATGGAGTAGGTGACTAAAGTAGAGTGACGTACCGTTGGTATGTTCCGCGGCATACTTACGACACGCCACTCCGCTTAAGGAACCTTAGGATGTGCATGTTTTTCGAGATCAGTGATTCTCTTCATATCCCGGATTATACATCCATTTGAGATTCCCGCTTCTACTAGTTTCATGATCATACCTCCATTGATGCTGTTCCTTCCTATGATCATGTATCCACTTTGGATCTGTTGTTTCCTTTCTTGCCATTGATGTGCTCTCTTTGATACTCGATTGAGATTCCTGTCACCGTGTTTCAGCGCAGGTTGGGCTGCTGCTAGGGTTACGGCCGGTGTGAGCTCGTTTGGTACGAGGGCCGACCTTTGTGTTTTCTGGTGACATGGGAACGTTTCGAGTTAGTATTGGTGATTGTGACCTCTGGTGGAGGTGAGTGCTTGGTCTTGCACCGGATGATCGGGCCTTTGTTAGAGCTGCCAGCTGAGAGAGGACTGTTGATGTACAGCATACCTCAGAGATGTGATGTCGCCTATCGTGCAGACAGATGGACCAGCTGTTGCTGAGATTGACAGGACGTTGCTTTCGGAGCTTACGAGCTGAGATTGCCGGAGCTTTCAGGCAGATATGAGACAGATGATAGCTAGTCTACCCGATTTGAGAGACGAAGGTGATTCGTCCGATTTTGCGCCAGAGCGGGCCCAGTTGAGTTGAAGATTTCCAGTGTGGAGAGTCTTACTCAGATCTAGAGCAGGCTGATTCAGAGATGACCGCTTATGTATTGCCTTTCCTGGAGGATTGAGGCGTTGTTCGGCGTACAGGCATATGAGCCAGTTGTTGCTGCAAATGATGAGATATCGCCCAGATGATTGGAGCTACTGTAGCATGAGCATGTTCTTGGAGATATGATAGCGAGTCGCTAGTCACCGAGGATGAATGACTAGGAAGTGTGGTGAGTTTGCTTACCCCGATGCGGGTCATCAGGCGGATTGATTCTAGCTAGAGACGACTTCACGCAGGTTCGTGAGAGTCGATAGAGACGATCGAATGTCAGGAGCCTATTTTCCAAGTTTAAAGTATACGGAAAGACATGCAGGTGATTCTATGGACCCTCTAGAAGAATGAAATCCTAACTCGACTTAATGACCGTGTGACAGCCTTTGAACCTTAGGGTTTACGGCGGTTCCGCGGCGCCATTAGTGAGGCTTGGGTTTGCCCTTCTACGGCTGGATCACCGACGCTGTGGCATGTACTCGATACTATTAAACTGTACCCGAGATGTGAGCTCTTGTGGGATTATGAGGATCTGACGAGTCGATCGGATGGTTCGACATCTTTCGGATATCGTGATGGGATACTGCTTGGGAGACTCCAGATGCGAGCATAGCCGTTGGAGCACCGTACATGCAGCCGTGATGAGACGAGTCCGAATCAGTCGACATTGACGCAGAGTGAAGAAAGAGTTCGCGAGATATTTCGACGAGATGATGTCCCACTCCGCTGATATTAGAGATGTGATACGCACCCAGAGGCGTGGTATGTGGATGGATCTTCCAAAAAGAAGCGCAATAAGTATGCAGCCGTTCCGGAATAAGCTTTAGCTTCAGCATTGGATGACGACTTCCGGGCATTTCGGCAGAATTGAGAATTGAGAAAGGAACCCGACAGGACCCTTCGGGAAATGATATGAGAAGACCTAGACCCAGAGTGGTCATTTTGCGCACACCCCGCAGGCCAGAGTTCAGCATTGTCGACAAGGTAGTTGACCAAGTTCGGATAAAGGAACTTAACCAGATGCGTTGCGAATTGATCAAGGACGGACGAGTGATGAGTATTCCTCCGATGGTTGGGACGTGTTCCCAAGGATCAGTTCGGCCTGACATCTGTTACAGAGTGATGGAGCTACAGATTACGTGGTTTCGAGTCCGTGTGAGAGACTTCAGATTGACCGTGGCCGAGGACAGTGCAGTGCATAGTAGCTTGGCATGACGTCATAGTGGACGATGATAGAGACAGTTGAAACCAGAGGTTCGTGTGAGACACTGACGAGCTGTCATTGCTTCCCGTCGAGACTAGAGACCTGATTTGCCTACAGAGACGTTGGGATGTGACCAGTTTCTGAGGAAATATTGTTCTGAGGACACAGGTGTCTTTTGAGTGAGAAGAGGTTGTGCAGGAGAGACAGCCTCTGTGCAGATCGGCATAGGCATGATTGGAAGAGACCTTGAGCAGGATTCCTTCCAGGACGTTGCTGCAATGATGTTTGCACCCAGGATCAGATGTGTGACGTACATTCAGAGATCCAGAGGCCGACGCCAGTGATATGCTGCCTTATGAGTGGTCGTGAGGTTTGACCGAGAGGTGACCAGAGAAGTGCCAGAACGGAATCGTCCCCGTTAGCACATCTGACAGGACCGATGAGCCGGTTGACTGTGAGATTGGAAATCCACAGAGAAGATAAGGACCCAGAGAGCCAGAGGACGCCAGATCGTGAGCATGAGGCAGGTAGATATCCTACGCTGCTAGCAGTGGATTGCACCGACTCCTTCTCGACCTTGAAGGAGGAACTACCGAAGACGGTATTTATGATTTGTGATTTTGTGATTCGATTATCACGTATCCGTCATTTTGGATTTCGGTATTTTGGGCGTTATGTTTGCATGATTTAGTTTGATGACTGAATTTCATGATATTGGTTTCATGCACCCACTGGATATTTATATATTTTGCGCAGAGTTATTACATTTAAGATTTTGATTGAGATTTCATGCCTACAGTATGCAGTGATTTAAGTTGCACTTCCAGCATGGTTTTCATGCACCTTTACTGTTTGATATACGATTTTGGTGCACGCCAGATGCACTAAATCGGGATTCTTCGTGCATGTCACATGCACCTGATTTATTTTTCTGTCAGGCACACACGTTGCCAACGACAGATGTTTCGTGCACACCCGTTGCACCTAGATGCTGTTTTCTACACCTGTTTGACACATATATGGATTTGATTCCTTGCGCACCAGACGCATAGGATATTCTTATATCTGCCTTTTGGGGATTGATTTCTAGTAGAGCAGTGCATTTTATGATATTCACTATGTGTTGATATTTTCGGAGCCCCGACAAATTAGATTATTACGGGAATTGTTTTTAATATTGGGGGTTTAAATTTAAATTCGGGGACCGAATTTCTTTAAGGGGGGTAGATTGTAACATTCTCAAAAATATAAAATATTAATTTTGGGAATTTTTATAATTTAATATTATTTTATTGATTATTTTAATATTAAATGCAAATAAATAGGAAAAATGTTAGAAAAATTATGAAAAATTATGGAAAGTTCTAAAATAGGGTAAATTAGTGAATTATGACATTTTTAAGTTGTTGTGATCATTTTGACACTAATTTAGTGCTAATCGCGATTAAAATCGCTAATCGGGTTTTTTGGTAATTTTGTGCAAAACTTGCACATATCACTTTTTCCTACACTTGTGCACTTTCTACCATGGTTTCTCATTTTGGGTTTACTATTCTTGTAAGAGGGAATTTTGGAGTAAAAGAAAAGAAAAGAAAAAGAGAAAAAGAATAAAGAATGTGTAGTGGGTGAGAGAGAGAGAGAGGCATGGGCTTGTTTGACTAACCCTTAGCATTTTCCTCCCTTCATTTTTCCCTCCTTCCTCTCCCCTTGCTGCTGCTGCTCTCCACCCCATTCTCCCTCCCTTCTTCAAGCTCCAAAACACATCCAAAACAACACTAAAACCCCGATCTCCTTTCATAAAAAAGATGCACAAGCTCGAGATCTACATGATGGACCAAGAAAGCGTGGATTTGGCCACTAGAGGGAAACTCAAGAAAGTTCTTGAGTTGCCAAGTGAGGTAAATTCTGAACCCTTAGCTCAATTGTAGCTTGTCCTATAACCCCATGTTGTGTTTGAATCGATATCGTGTGATATTAAGGACTTGTGGATAACCTAGTTAGGGTTTGAGGGAACTTGAGTTGTAATGTGAAATTGAGCTCAGTAGAGGACTTGCAAACACCCTAGTGCATGAATTGGAACCCAAAACCTGAAGCTAGAACCAGAAATACGGATTTTTGAAACCGATATCGGGGAAATTATGTAATCTGTCACTGTTATTTGGAATCTGCTATCATACGAGGTATCCTAAAATAAAATTGAGTGGACAGTAGCATGTGCAGGCACCCAGGAAACTAACCCCAAGACCCTAGCCCCCAACTCCCTTTTCCGGCCGCCAATTTCTCCCTTTTGGCCGCCAATTGCGGCCTGGGTCCCACCATTTTGGGTCGTGTTGGTTCTGTAGCTCCTACATTGTTAGTTTAGGCCCCTGGTATATATAGATTTGTATAAAGTGACCTGGGGTAAAATCTGGGACATATATCCTAAGTTGCTATTTTGGATTCTTATTTCCGTATTTCCGTATTTTCATTTCTGAAATGGTGGAACGTGTTTTGCCTCAACTATTTGTCGTTTATACGACGATATAGAGGAGTTATTGATGGTTTTGAAGGCGTGCCATAGGTTTTCACCTATAGGCCCCTTATCGTATCGTTTTGGATTTTATGCGCCGTTTTAGCTTGGATTTGGTTTTAATGCGCATATACGATATTTTGATGTGTAGGTACCCATGAAGACTTCGGGACGACAAGCATACGTGGTGACGTCTGCAATTGGTGATGCAAGGTAAGTAGATTATATCTACAGGGGGGAGTCGGGTGGATGGCGTATAACACCCCCGCAGTCCGTAGATAGATTATTATGTAGTTATTGTGATGATAGGTGTATTATGGATAGTATAGGGTTAGAAGTGACTAGTACAGTTCATAGTCGCGAACCCTAGGATAGAATTACACCTACACACACACCCTTGCCTATCACTTGTACTTACACTGTGATTGATGATATGTGATGACTTTGGAGATGAGTCGATGATGTGGGCTTGGTGCCCTGGGATCGGTGATTTGATACAATTCATATGTGGGATATGACTTGTGATTCTTGCGGGCTTGGGATATGTGTTTACCCCCGCATGCATACTTACTGATGTTACCGTTTGTACTAGACATAGAGTGGTACTCTAGACTATATGATCTGATGATGGTGATATCTGTTATGTGATGAGACAGTAAGATGTTGACCCCTACCCAGCTATAGGGATGTCGTACGATGATTTACCGTACGTGCCGATATTGATGATAGATCCGCACTCATAACTCGAGGATATCTTATGATATGACATTGAGGCGAGATCACCGACTATATATATCTTTATATATATACCGACTCAGATTTAGGTGGTTTCCACACCTACCCCTCCTGATAGACCTGATACTTAGATGTAGTTTGCATTGTAGATACTTCACTGTGGTGTTGACTACTAGATTTCTGTAGTCTCATGCTATTCGCATTGCTGGCATGCATTCATTGCTATATTATTATTATGCTGTTAGGACACCAGCACCATTATCGATGATGCGTACGCTTCACGTACACTATTTGCCGGCTCACACACTTCATCATCGACAATTGCCATGCCACTACACTGTAGTACTATTGCATTCATGAGATGATTCTTCCTTCGACATATGCACATTACTATTCCATGTTGCATGATTTCCGATATGATTACTTTTCTTTACATGTCGCATACATCATGGATTGACTGCATAGCACATCGCATTGGATGTACTTCTTGATGTTGGATTTTCATGGGATTTCTGGATTTGGGAACCGTGTCCTTTTCAATAGCAATCATTTAAAAACCCGGTTCCCTTGATATGATATTTGGGGCGTCGCCCCGTGTTTTCTCGGTGCTAGAGGATGCATTGAGAGAGGGATGACCCGGACTGACGGATTCCCGATATATACTTTGATACAGGGCATGATCCGGAATGACGGATGCTCGATGGATTGATATAGGGCATGATCCGGAATGACGGATGCCCGATGCATTGAGAGAAGGATGACCCGGACTGACGGATTCCCGATATATACTTTGATACAGGGCATGATCCGGAATGAAGGATGCCCGATGGATTGATATAGGGCATGATCCGGAATGACGGATGCCCGATGCATTGAGAGAGGGATGACCCAGACTGACGGATTCCCGATATGTACTTTGATGTAGGGCATGATCCGGAATGACGGATGCCCGATACAGGAGGATTTACGTGTCGATGCTAGGCACGGGTTTCAGGATGTTTTTCCATGATTTTGTTTATATCCTCACATTGCATACATGATGCTTATTGTCATTGGGTGACGGGTGGACGGGTTCCACATACATACAGACATGGATTATATACAGACTTGGATCATTGACAGACTGGTTTTTACATTGATCATACTTTATTTGTATATATAACAGGGTATGAGGGCGCTGTTATATATACCCTTACACCAATATTAGTGGTATGGGACGCTAATATATGTGTATTGATATCATTGATATTTCTTCATGGTTACTTCATGCAGACATACCTTACATTGATGACATGTGATTACCTGAGTACCTGGCACTACATACATGATTAAATGTTACCTTGCCACCCTATTACACTCAGATGTACTCTTGTGGATTATATTATTGATCGTTGACTTAGGTTTATGTCTTGCATTCGTTTTCTGCTTATAGATATTTCTATTCACGAGTTGGCAACTCACCCCCGTTGTGCCACAGTTCTTGCAGGTTCTGCCGTACAGGTCCTATTGCGGCATTTCTGGCACACTACCTTCTTGCGGGTGATTTGCTTTAGTAGGTGGATTCTTTCGTATCAGGAATCACCTTTGTATTTATTTATTTCATTGTATCTAGAAATTGTCCATCAACCAAAACTTGTATATTCTTTCAGACTCAGAGACAGTGTTGTATTATTCGACCTTAGAGTCGCGCTTAGTAGTATTGCGGTTTTCTTGCTACTTTTGAGCTTTCTTTTGGTTTTGATCCTCGCCACTTGGCGTTGTATATTATCATATCATTGCGTGGTTGTGACCGTCGATTGACGAAGAGCTAGCTCCCGCTTGGGGATGCCTTTATCATTTTATATATTGTTATTCATGTTGTACCCCATTCGGGGCCAGTTTTACAAGAGAAACTCTGCCGAAATTTTTAGAATAAGACTGTACTATTTTCAAATGCACATTCGGCTTAGTTATTTAAAAACCTTGATTTCAAACCAGTATTTCTTCACTTCTTTAAACCCGTTTTCTTACTTATTCCTCAAATTGGTTTTAGATTTCTGGGCTTTTGGCTTACTTGGATCAGATGGAGTCCAATAGGCTTCATATGTTTCAAGGGCCAGTCACGTGCTCTTTCGGGTCGTGACAGGTTTCAGTAGTGGCTCTGTGAAACCCGTGGATCCCAGATATCTATATTGTTCTGTGATGCTATACATTTCTGTGATGTTGCATTTTATCACGCCTTGAGCGAAATATAATATATTTGTATATATATTAGTAGATGTTGTATATGTTTTACATCCGCGCTAGTCCAGTCCCCGCTCTGTCGTTAGTTAGCTAACCTAACGGGTGATGACGGGACCCAGTGGCGAATGCGGATGGCATATACGTACGTCAGTATATTTTCGTTCTTTGTGGTGTGATCAATTGATGGGACTGCGTTGATTTGGATCAATGCAAGTTAAAACAAACCTATTCTGATGTTGTTGGAACACTTTTCAAAAAGCTGTTATTGCAAGGACGTTCACTTTTGTTTTGCATCGTGGTATTCATTTGGAATATCCTGCTCCTCAGTCGACGAGGCAAGGGCCGAGATCCCTTCACCGGGAGTGACCCCTTGGACAGAACTTCGCGTCAGGGCCTTAACTTCACTATAGCCGATTACTTTTGCTTTGCATCGTGGTATTCATTTGGAATATCCTGCACCCTATTCTACGGGGAAAGAGCCGAGATCCCTTCACCGGGAGTGATCTCTTTAGTAAAGGTTTTCGTCACTATATTTTTCTAAAAAGCTATCCGTTCCTTCAACGATATCAAGTTCATTACGTTAAAGGTTTTCGCCAGAAACCATTCGTAGCCCTCCAACATTTCGGTTAAATATTCGGTAGTATTCAAGCTATATATTTTGACCTCACGCCAAGGCATAGTGATTGGTAGCTGCCGGATATTTATTTGTAGCATAGATAGATGCGTTGGTTTGGGACAGTCGTACTACTATTTTGGCCTACGTCAAGGGTATGTACGGGTGGGTTCAAATTAACCTGGATAATGATGGGCAGAACTTGACATGTGACTTATGATATTTTGACCTCACGCCAAGGTCATAAGAGCATGGGGCAGAAATCACATCGGGAGTTTCAAAAGAACTGAAACTTGCCAGATATGCGCATACCTTCTGGAGTGTGATGACGTGAGCGGATTCCGTCACGCTATCATGCGATGAGAGTTGGATCCCGATTCCCACTGATGAGTTGGTTTACTCCTCGGGTGACCCCGACTAATTCTTCTTTCAGGTTTGGAGGAGAATTTGAGGTACAGTGGGAGGTTTCCAGATTAGATTAAGTGATAACCATTCTGATCTAGGATAGAGTGCACGCTGAGTGTTTCTTTTCTCTCTCTCTTGGCAGCGACCATTGACCCGACCCTAAGACTATGACTCAGTGACCAAGTTGACCGAACCTTCTTAACACTGGCTTTTGGATTGTCAGAGTTGCAAACCTCATTGCCACTCCTACTTTTACCCTTTTCTCCAGGACACCCCGTATTGCTACGAACGTCCACTTCTATTGGACAAAACCATCGTATGGTTAGATACGAACTTGAAGGAATTCGAGGATGGTTTTCGGTTCTGGAGAAAACGGATAAGGTTTATTCAGTTGTCTTTTCTTTTTGCCTTCTCTCAAGTTACGAGTACTCCTTAGTTTAGGAGATAGTACACCTATTACGCAAATTGGATAGTCTTCTTCCAAATCTTAGGCTGGTGCCGACCGGTAGAGAATGAAGAAAACCAATTAGCCTAAACGGTGTGCAGAAGGTATTAAGATTAAGACAAAGCAAGGGATTAGTAAGAGGGCAAAGTAAATTGCGACTGATATTCACGACCAAACCAAGTATTTCTTCGC
This sequence comes from Agapanthus africanus, assembly GCA_030015575.1. Taxonomy (NCBI): domain Eukaryota; kingdom Viridiplantae; phylum Streptophyta; class Magnoliopsida; order Asparagales; family Amaryllidaceae; genus Agapanthus; species Agapanthus africanus. Next base: position 207,196,620 of record JASDDO010000022.1, read on the forward strand.
CAATCCTAAATCACCTTTGTATTTCTCCTGGACACTCCGTATCACTACGAAGATCCACAGTTTATTGGATACTCCATCTTATGGTTATATACGAACTCGAAAGGAACTTGTTCCAGTTCGGGGATGGATTCTGGTCCAGGAGAAATAGGAATAAGGTTTATTCGGTTGTCTTTTATCTTCACCTTCTCTCGCATTGCGAGTGCTCCTAGGATTAGGATAGTACACCCATTATGCTTATTGGATAGTCTTCTTCCAAACCAAAGGCTGGTGCCGAACGGTAGGGAAGGAAGAAAACCAATTGGCCTAAAGGGGTGTGCAGAAGGTAATGACTAAAGACATATAAAGGGATTTGGAGAGGTGGCAAAGAATTATACGGTTAAAGTTGTGAATCTGGATAATGGTAGAGGCATTACTAGGAATACCAGGATACCCCATCGAAACATTTCAATGTTTCAAGTTCACTGTGTACTGTTAAAAGAAAACTGATTTCCCGATTAGACACTTGCTCCAGGGTATGTATTTACCAGGTTTGATTCTCACATCTGTATGGTTTTACAGATGATGAGTGGGAGTAAGTTATTGGGAATAAGGTGATCATCCTCATTATATCGGGATTCGTTGTAATCGGTGATATTTGAAGAGATCACCTGGGCTGTTTGCCGGTCGGCAAATGTTTGGTTTTGAATATTCGCTGTTGTGCACCAATTTCAAATTGATATATCTGTACGTCTATTTTCATAGAGTGAGATATACCTTTTGATATTATGTCGATGACATTTACCTATATCAGTGGATGGTTAGGTAAGGAGCATTAAACAGCGGTGTAATTTTTCTTAACCATAAGTACAGTTTTCAACCTACGACACACAGTGAAAGAGTTGTTAGACTCAGCGGACTTATACAGAGTATTGTATGTTGTCCAGTGTCCATTAGGACAGAGGGGTTGGTCCTCATACTATATTCTGTTTACTTTTAACTTCTCTAGTTCTTAGACATGTGTTTCGTAGAAACACAGGGTCTAAGTTTTGAGGAGTTATAGGTTTTTGAATAGAGTAGAGAACCAGGTGTAGCAAGTATCGGGATTCTTCAAAGTGATCGAAGATGTAGATACTTGTGTATGGTATTCAGTTGATAGTAATGATAAAGAGAAATTGCTTGTCTTTCAGGTTACTCATAATTGGAAGCATTCCTAAGTTGAGTAACGCTGATCGGCCTCTCTCCATTTAGTTGACATGCACTGGAGACAGCTGCATGATTTGAATCTGGTTAAATTAAATCAGTGCCTCTGGTTCTATATTGGATATAGAACAGTTCATATCTTAACGTTGTTAAGGTACGGGGAGTTGTCCGGCTTATGATTAAAACCAGACACTGGACAACTCAAGGCACGTTTCTGTAATGGCTGTTTGTGGGTTGACCCAGGCTATGACGAGGGTTAACTTTCTACCATCTGGCAGATCAATAGAAATATTGTTCTAGACTCGCCACAGTTTTATTAAAAATGGATTTTTTTTTCAAAAACAGTAGTGGGAGTATGGTAGAACTGGAAGTGATTCCAGAACCGCAAACGATTACTGAAGATTTGATAAGGAACCTAAGGATTCAATCTGATTTGACATTCCATTGGCCACTCCGCAGATACGGTGGGTAACTTCAGGCACCCGAGAGGTACTCCGGTAACCTCAAGGATGGTGACAGGGAAGTTCTTATTTACCCACACTTGCCATTGCTGTTGTTCCAGGCTGCGAGACCCGGCAGGAGGATGAGTATAGCGTCGTTCTAAACTAGCTTTAGAAGTGCACGTCTATATGACTCTGCCAGAGGGTTGTCGTAGTCAGTGGGAGCAGCGGAAGCATTGGTGGACATCAGGTTCATGTCTATTTATAGACTAAAGCAGATGTAGCGGAGATAGATCATCTATTTCTGATGTGACAGTCATAGGTTTGACGTCATCAGAATAGGGGATGGATCTGTTGAGAAGGTAGTAGGGTGTGATATCCGGGTTTTGGATGACATACACAAAGTAGGAAGTGATATTCCTATACTACGATCGGTTGTACTTTGGTCGTCACACAGTGGTTTCTCCACAAAGGACTTGGACATTATATCAGACATACTGGTTACTAGATCTATAGTTTTAGATCTAGATTTGGGTGGTTTCCCAATCTGGGTACTTAGACAGCATTCTAAGAGTATTTAGAATGGACGACTCCTAGCATGGTAGTGTACCTGCAGGTAATGGAGTCACCCTCTCTAAAGGTGTCTTACAGACTAAAGGGGAGAGGGATGTGCATGATTGGCAGATCACTTGCTCAGGAAATTGAGTCAATCATGAGATGTCAAGTACCACACCAGATGTTGTTCTTGCACCAGATGCAATAAGTTGACATTGATCCAATCCTGGAGAAATAGTCGGAAGCAGTTCTAGAACATAAGTGAATGTTCTAGGGATATGATAACGGCTGCCTCCTTTAGGAGACGGTTATCATTCCAGGCTTCCAAGGTGACCTGGACGATAAGGAGGTTGTCAGAGTTATAGTTTTTCCCTCTGACGAGGGGCAGTATTTTGGACAGGTGGTCCAAGGCAATACTGAGGGTGGCATGGCGCAGGATACTGATTAAGTTCAGTTGACGATACAGTCTAAGAAGTTTGGATTTGGAGTTCATTTATGAGCTCGGTCCCATCAGACATCCATACATTCTAAGACAGGTATTGCTCATTTCGGGAGATGGCTTTCTCCGCGAACTTGAGATATAGAGAGACATAGAAAGAAACATCTAGGCGGATCCACTCACTGAGGCTATTCCTCGACCGCAATAGTTTCACAAACGGGATTTGCGAGACTGACTAGTAGAGGAGTTGGGTGTTCGGTATCACACGGGCTGTGAGAATGCGACATCGCAATAATTAGCCTTGAGTGCAAGTGGGAGATTGTTGGAGATAGTGCCCTCAGAGTCAATTATTGGATCACATGCACGTGATTGCAATAATTGAGGAAGGACCTATCCCGGTAGGACAGTCTTACTCGAGATGATAGTATGCTATCTGGTTTACCTTTATCATCGTGTACTGCTTTAAGTGACCTGACAGGTCGCTATTGCACGTTGATAGAGCCCCTAGGATTCTTGCTTGACCACCAGCAGTATGAGGGCGATCATATACGTGAGAGCTGGCAGTCTATAAGCACATCCTTAAATGGTCCCTAGTCGTGGGAGTTTCGAGACAGGGCATCGATTCTCCAGAGTAGACTAGTGTATACAGTCGAGACCCCGACGAGGGGCGGTGGCCGGTCTCAGAAGCCACTGGTTTCTGTTGGTTCACCTAAGATGTATACAGGTGCTCATTGGGTTATGAGTACACCGGACATGACTCGCCGGGAACATGCTAGTTGGTCTTATACCTGACGTCAGATAGCAGTTCCCAAGTGACATGTGTACAGGTTAGTTCATCGACCTGGGGATCGTCATTTGTCTCGTGTGAGTTCCCACTGTGCTTTGATTACTATCCTACCACGGTTCAAAGGAGTCGTGCAAACAGGTTTTAGTTGGGTACAGTCCCGAGCCACATGGAGGCAGTGAGCGGATCTTCAGGGGTTCGTCTCTCCCGGTATTGGGGGTGAGGTCGCGCTGTGTCTAGGAGAGCCATTACACGAAGTCCTTGGCCAAGGCAGGAGATTTACTGGTAGGTATTCCAGTAGTATCTCAGGGTGTTCTGGGCTACACTCCGACACGACTTGTACCGCTTTTGGGGGTCTGACTTTTACCAACCCCCTAGGCCCGCCATGCAATGTTCATAGACGAACGGACCGGACTGTACGGATATTGTCACTGAAAGGCTCAGTAGGGTGTCAGGATGAGTTCGCTCATCGACGTCCCTTTTGGTCAATAGCTGGTGGCCCGTCACGTATTGGCTTATACCTCTGACGTGCTAGTGGTTAAATCCACAGCCATAGTATTGATGAGTCTTTAGAGTCCACCACACTTTCAGTTACTCAAGCTTTCGGGCGAAACGCTGTAGAGGCCGTATGGAGATATGGCAGGGTCCGATCAGATACGTGCGCTATTGCACGGATCAGGATCGGACGGTTAGTACTAGCGACCGTATGGTTATATGGCAGGGTTCGATCAGATACGTGCGGTATTGCACGGATCAGGATCGGACGGATATTACTAGCCGGCTTTAGTTTAAGCCGGATCCTAGTTTAGTACAGTGTAGATTTTGTCTCATTGCATTTGTATCCGGACGGAATACAGATGCGGGTGTGTATGCACAGTATCGGGGTTTTCCTGTAATTTATTACGGGACCAGTTTTCTGGAGTTGCCAGTTTGCATTCCGTTGCGGCCGGTTTTCCGTTGTTCTTTCCCGGCCGGACTTTTTCGATGGAGGGGGGTTATTTGCAAGTTTGTAAATAACACATTGTGGAGGGGTTTCTTGCAAATGTATTAATTATGAAAGCATCTTTTGATACCATTCTTTTCTATCTTCATCACTTGCTTTTTGGTGATTTGAGGTGATTAGAGTTTGCTGTGGATTTGTTATGATGATGTTTAGGTTGTGGTCACCCTCCACCTTTTCCTACCATCACCTCCCTTCTTATTATGGATTCATATTCTTTCCTCCACCATTCTAACATGATAAGGTTTCATTTTGAGAAAAGAGAAGAAGAGGTTTTCATTCTTGAGAGTGTGGCATTCTTGATCTCATTTCATGCTAGAAAAATGCAAGCACCATTTTTCTTATCTTAATTCCTCCATCATCTTCAAAGGCAACAAACCCCAAATGAGACATAGCCTCTACACTACACATCCTACAGCAAATCTTGGACGCGTCGGCCAGCCAACTTCGCGCCCGAGTTGCCTCGGTATTGAGGTGGGAGCCCGTAAAAGATGCAGGCGATGTGGTGCCCTTCCGGCGAGGTGGCGACGACCGGAGTTTCTGCAGAAGATCGGGATGATGACGAGAAGACCGGAGGACTCGGATCAGTCGGTATATCTCTAACCCGTCTTGTAGTTAGCTTAGACTAGTTAATGGTTCGATCCGGGTGTTTAGTGCGCGGTGGTGCCGGTTTGCTAAGTTCGCAAAATTTAAGTTTATCACCGCTTCCGCATTTGGCCGTCGGATTAACGGCCGGGGCGCCGCCGTGCACTTACAGTCTCATGTGTTGAGAAGCAAGAACCATAGAGATAAAACCCAAATCACTTCTCTACTCATCCTAGTTCATAAGGTCTAACAAACCAAGTATTCTAGTTTCTTCTAGTTTGAAGAAGAAACCAGAAGATAAAAGCTTTCGGGTGGATCCATCTTCGGCGTGAGGAGACGACAAGGTGAGGCCGATCCGACCATCGCAAGGAGTTGAAGAAGAAGGAGTTCAAGAAAAGGTATAAACCCTAACAGAGTAGCTAAAACTCCTAGCTAGGTTGTTAGGTAGTTGTTTAACAAAGATCCGTATTTTGAGTCCATGTTACCACCCTAGAAAAAATCGTTTTTCACCATTTCCGCAACCCCAAAGAACCGGGGGAAGGGTAACGTGGAGTTACAGTTACCTCGGTCTTGAGGTGGAGCTCGGACTATAGACTCTCGGGTGGATCGTCTTCGACTCAAGGAGTCCGTTGAAGAAGCCACGATCCGAATCGACCCATGGAGCCTATGGAGACGAGGAGGATAGCGGAGAAGACCCGAAGGACTTGTAGTATGAGGTATAATCTTCTAGCATAGTAGATTAAACCTCTAGTTAGTTTGTTAGCAATGGTTTAGCAAAGATCCTCAAGCATAGTCTATGTTGCCTTGTAAGAAAATTTTGATTTTTACCTATTCCGCCTCCTCGTAAGTACCGGGGTGTGTAACATAGACTTACAATACCACTGTAGGAATGCCTAGCAAGACAGCAAGGTTTCGGGAGGCATCGTATATGCCATTATTTAACGAGCATGATCCAATCAACTTTTGATTTAGAAAAATGTTCACAACATTATCCTGTACTACAAAATTATATTCTTCTTTACTTAATAAAGAAACTGATATAAGATTGCATATTAGGTTCGTTATGTAATATTGAAAATGGAATGGACGATGCCTTCCGAAACCTTGCAGTCTTGCTAGGCACTCCTACAGTGGTATCAGAGCCAAGGTAGAGAATTAGACGATATTTGTAGAATTACAAAACCGAAATAACTCTGAAACACTCGAAACAAAAACCAAGTTTCTGTCGATTTTTTAAAAGCCTCTAAAATTTTTTTAAGGAATTGCAGATTGTTGCATATGATGTAACATGAACACGAGACCAATACGAACCCATTTCGCCGAATTTGACCCAGCGAAATGAGCAAATAATCCGGCCTGGCCGGTTCAAGTAAGGGCATTGGGGTTCGTTTTGGTTTGGTGCATCAGGCTCTGGGTTTTGGTGTTTCAGGTGTTGCTTGTTTTTACTGAAATTGCATGTGATGTTAACTTTCTATAAAGGTAATTCGGAGTGTTTCGTAGTCGTAATTCTAACATCGTTTCGGGCATTTTAGATGACGTTAAAAAGTTCAAACCAATATCAAATACCTAATTTTCTCCCTCGCTGGAAATTTTCCAAAAGTTAGATTTTTCCAAGTTAAAGAACATTCAAAAATCATGCAAGTAATTCTATGGACCCTCTAGAAGAATGAAACCCTAACTCGATTCTATGATCGTCGGAACCGCCGTCAAACACTAGAGTTTGCGGTAGTTCCGCGGCGCCATAGGTGAGGCAAGGGTTGGCTTTTCTACGGTTGGTACATAGGTATTGTGGCATGTTCTGGGTATTTCTTAACTGTGCTCAAGTGTTGGGCTCTTTGGGAAATTTTGGGTGCTTGTTATTTCGATCGGAATATTTAACATTGTCTAGCTATCTGTGGAATGTAATACAATATTTGGAATCTACACTAATTGGTTTTATGAAAATTGATTAGTTGCTTGTAAATTTAACATTTCGGTCTCGGTGGGAATCGGGTGTAACGTTCTGAGAAAATCGTTTAGGTGAAATTTCCGATAATCGGTAATATAACTGGTGTTTTCCGTAAAAACCAAGATATAATTATTTTTCAATATAGACTTAAATATACCTATTTTAGCTATGTAATGGCTAGTATTGATATTTAATTAGTCGTTTAAAAATTGTTAGTTTACTTAAATATTTTCCTTAATTAAGTATTTTTAATATTATTTTAAGCTTTCACTAATACATTTAATTAGTGATAATTACAAATTAGAATGGGTTAATACAAGTTTTGTGCATCATGACACATTAAATCAAAATGTAACATGTTGTTTTTGAAACGAAAAGAAGTTGTCAAGATGGTTTTAGAAGATATAAAATAAAAAGGCTTAAATTGTGAAAATAAATTAAATAGAAATGAGGTTTGGGCTTGTTGACTTGGGGTATGGTTGCATGTTACTTAGTTTCCACTCTCACTCACACACACACACACACCCTTTTTTTTCTGGCTGAGCACAGCCCCCCTCTCCATTCAACTCACTTCATCTCATCAAAGAAAAGAAAAAAAAAGATAAAATAAAGTGAAGGGTTATTTGAGGTATGGTGCATGTCATGTGAGGTATGGGTTGATTATTAACTTGGACACACATTCTCTCTCTCTCTCTTCCTCTCCTCACTAGCAGCAGCCCCCCACTCCCAAGCTCGGCCATTTCCAGCATCCCCTCCCTATATTTCCCCACCTCATTCTCTTCAAAAAAAATCTCCAAAATTCAATAAAAATCCACACAAAATCCCACAAACTCCAAATTAAATCTTTACCCATTTTTCCTTGGCCAAATCTAGCATGGATTTTGTAGCAAGAGAGCATTTTGGGATGGCTAAGTTGCAAGCTAGATCTATTGTTTGTTGAGTTATAATCTTAACCCAATAGTTAAATTGTTGTTTAATTACCTTAAATCAAACTTATTTGGATATTAAGATGGTTTTAATTTCTAGTTAGAACTTGTAAAGAAAAGGGTTTAAATTAAAATTATGGTTTTTATCATTGATCATGGTTGCAATTAGTAGTTGGACATGTAAGTCGATGTTAGACACCCCACAAGATGCGGGGAGGCGGAATAGTTAAAATAATCATTTTGTTTAAGTTAACATAGACTAACTTTATGGATCTTTGCTAAACCCTAACTAACAACTATCTTGAAGTGATTATCTACTATGATAGATGATTATACCTAGAGATTCAAGTCCTTCTTGTCCTTGTAGTTCACCTCCTCGTCGGCTTCCTCGATGTGATAGAAGATCCACCCGAGAGCTCCTTCTCCAAGCTTTAACCTCTCACTTGAGGTAACTAGGTGGCTATGAGTGCTAATCAAAGTAATCTAGAGGATATAGAAGAGAATTATTGATCTATTAGTCTTGCTAACCCTTGGATCTCAACACATGAGAGGATTAGGGTTAGGTCTTTGAAGAGAGAGAGCTTGAGGAGAGAGAAGGTGAGAGTGAGAATGATATGAATAATATCTCATTTGTGAATATATGAAGCATGATAATTATTAAATGAATAACATAAGATAATATCAACCATGCTTCATTAACTCACCTTGTGTGAATCAACTCATGAGTCATTAAGCAATAAATGCTTCATTAACTCATTTGGATGAATCCACCATGAGTCATTAATCCATTTAATGCAAATTACACCTAAGCCTCCAACTCATCAATCTTCTAAAAGCTTCTCGACTAATTACAAGAATGCCCCTCCCATCCGTGAAAACATGGAAATACTGAGACTGTATAAATCCAATAATCCAATACTAGAATCTGGCTTAAACCAAAGCCTGCTAGTATAAACTGTCCGAACATCGTACGTGCGTAAAAACACGTATGTGTCCGAACCCTATCGTAAAACCATACGACCTCTATATCGCTTCGCCTGAAGGAGGGAAACTCTCTGTGTGGGACTCTAAAGACTCGAAACTTATGCTGGCAGTGGGTTTAACCACAGGCTGCAAGCGGTACTAGCCGTACGTAACGGTCCCCAGGTAGATGTCGATAAGAAGGCCGATGAGAAAACCCATCCGAACTCCTACTGAGCCTGATGTGACAATCTTCGTACAGTTCGGTCTGTTCGTCTAGGACTATCGCATATCGGGTCTAGAGGGTGGCAAGCGTCAGTCCCCTAAAGGCGGTATAAGTCGTGTCGGAGCGAAGCTCATTACGCCTTGAGAAGCTACTGGAAATCCTACCAGTAAATCTTGTTTGCCCTGGCCAGGGACTTTGCGTAACGGCTCTCCAGACACAGCACGATATCAACTCCTAATACCGGGAGAGACGAATCCTGTCTAACCGCCACTGCCTCCAAGTGCTTCGGGGCTGCACCCAATGGCTACCTGTTTGCACGACTCCTTTGAGCCGTGGTAGGGTAGCAATCTAAGAACAGTACGAACACACTCGAGACGAAGCAGCAGTGTCAAGTCTGCGGACTATGCTGTACTCATGTCACCTAGAAACTGTTAACTGACGACGGGTATAATACCAACCAATAGTTCCCTGCGAGTCCTGTCCCGTAACCCAACGAGCACCTGTATACTATCCCCAGTACAACTTACTGATGGCTATGGGACAGACCATCTCCCCAACTGGGATGAGAAGCATACATACTAGTCTACTTTGGAGTATCGATGCCCTGTCTCGATAATCCTACGACTAGGACCTGATAAAGGATGTGCTTGTAGACTACCCAGCCCCTACTAGTGTGACTGCCATCACAACGCTGGTAGTCAAGCAAGATCCTAAGGGCTCTATCAATATGTATTCTCTATATGCTAACATATACACATATTAAGATAGACATAAACCAAGTAGCATACTACTATGTTTAGAAAGACTGTTAATATAACTGTGAATATCCTAAGCTTCCATTAAGTAATATACAAGCTAGTATGATACAATAATGGCCCCTAGGGCATATACACTAACAATATCCCACTTGCACTAGGTGTTAGTGTATATGCCCTAGAGGCCATTACTGTATCATACTAGTATGTATATTACTTGATGGAAGCTTGGGATATTCACAGTTGTATAGACAATCTTGCTCGAAATGGTAGTATGCTACTCGGCTTGTCTCTGCTTTAATGTGTACATGTGTTTCTTTTATTATATCACCTATACGCATTAGTGGAGCCCTTAGGATCTTTGCTTGATTACCAGCATTGTGATGGCAGTCACACTAGTGGGGGCTGGGTAATCTACAAGCACATCCTTATTTACACATCCCTGGTCGTAGGACTATCAAGACATGGCATCGATACTCTGGAGTAGACCAGCGTATGCTCTTCTCATCCCAGCGGGGGAGACGGTCTGTCCCACAGCCGTCAGTATGTCGTACTTGAGATAGTATGCGGGTGCTCGTTAGGTTACGAGTACACTGGACAGGACTCGTCGGGAACTGTTGGTTGGTATTATACCTATCGTCAGTTATCAGTTCCCAGGTGACATAAGTATAGCTTAGTCCGCTGACTTGACACTGTCACTTCGTCTCGAGTGTGTTCCCACTGTACTTTGATTACTACCCTACCACGGCTCAAAGGAGTCGTGCAAACAGGTAGTAGTTGGGTGCAGTCCCGAAGCATTTGGAGGCAGTGACGGTTAGATAGGATTCGTCTCTCCCGGTATTGGGGGTTGACATCGCGCTGTGTCTAGGAGAGCCATTACACAAGTAGTCCCTGGCCAGGGCAAGCGAGATATACTGGTAGGTTTCCAGTGTTATCTCAGGGTGTTCTGGGCTACACTCCGACACGACTTGTACCGCTATTAGGGGATTAACGTTTACCGCCCCTAGGCCCGCCATGCGATGTATCAGACGAACAGACCGGACTGTACGGAGACTGTCATATTCAGGCTCAGTAGGAGTTCAGATGGGTTCACCTCGTCAGTCTTCTTATCGGCATCTACCTGGGGACCGTTACGTACAGCTAGTGCCGCTTGCGGTCTGTGGTTAAACCCACTGCCAGCGTAGTGTCGAGTCTTTAGAGTCCCACACAGAGGGTTATTCTCCTTTAGGCAAAATGAGTAGAGGTCGCATGGTTTTGCGACAGGGTCCGTTCACATCCGCGCACTTGTGCACGTTTGCTGTCCGAACAGCTTATACTAGCGGGCTTTGGTTTAAGCCGGATCCTAGTATATGATTTGGGATTGGTTTTTTCTCATTGTATTCGTGTTCCTCGGAACACGGATACGGGTGTGTATGCACAGTTGACTGAGGGAGAGGCAGAGGACTTTCATTAGGGTTGATTACCATTGTCATTTTCTTAACCCTAATGGTTATGTGTGAAATATGATTTATTGATATTAGTTAATTATAATTGTGCATGGTTAGGGTTATTGACCATTTGACTTTATTTGACTTGTTGACCTAGGTTGACAACTTGACCATAATCATTCCATAAGAAAGATGGTCTTTGATTCTAGCAAATGGCATTTAATGTGAAATGATAATGGTCAAGTGTTGATTAACCATGACAATTATCTTAGCTAAATATCTATTTTCATAATTCACACATATATGTGAGAATGGTTCATTTTTCTTCTCATTCTATCATATTGGTTCTCTCTCCTCCTCCTCCTCTCTCTCTAGCTCTCCCCTCTCATGAGTTAAGAAACACTTGAGCTTGAGATAAATCACTCTAAAATACTCTCTACTCTTTTCTAAGGTTCTAGGATTAGCACTCCAAGCATCTTAGTTACTTCTAGCTTGAAGTTGAAGCCAAAGGTTGAGGCTCTCGGGTGGATCCTTCTTCGACTAGAGAAGGCGACAAGGAGACTACTTTCTTTCATTCCAAGGAGCAAGGAGAGAAGGACATAAAGCCCTAGGTATAACCTCTCTTCCATGTAGCTAAAACTAGTTAGCTTTGTAGTTAGTTTTTATTTAGCAAAGATCCTCCTTTTGATAGTCCATGTTTCCTAGTTCGATAAAAATCCGATTTTTATACCGTTTCCGCCTCCCCGCAAGAACCGGGGTGGGCAACGTGGACTTACAGTGGTATCAGAGCCTAACTAAACATAAACTAGCTAGTTAGTAAAGTGTATAGAAGTTCGATCGGTAAAAATCGCAAAACTAGTTTTGCAAAATCCTAAGTTTCTGTTGATTTTTTTTCTGCTCTAAAAATAATAAATCATACTTCAAAAATCGACTCAGGGTTTTGTTAAGAAGCACACCAAAAACGATCCAGTGAACCGTTCAAAGCGCCGCGGTTCCGCGGCAAGAACATGCTTCTTGCCGCGGATCCGCGGCCGAGTTGACTCGGTTCTGGACCGAGTTTGGTGCAGTGTTCTTCTGTTAAGGTTTTGGGATTTTTAAGATATTTTATTTCTGCCCAGATTTTCCAGAAAAGAAATTTGTATTTGGGGTGGTTATAAATCCGTATTTTTGATCGAACTTCCATATACTTTGACTAATAGGTTATATCTGTGATGTTTTATATGTATTGAACGTCTGCTAATCACTATACGTCGATTAGTGGGGGTTATACATATCTGTGATCTGTAATGCTTGTTGGTTTGTGTATATGAACTCGGTGGATTGTCGCGGATGAATAGCCGGGGTGGATGTGAGATGAGAGTTTCTTTTTCTTTCATTCATGTAATATGTAAATTGATGTAATATTATTTGTATGGCCGCACAACCGGGTCGGGGTTGTAGTCGTCATTGTATAATTTCTTTTTACTGTTTTTGCTCCTAGGATAGACCCAAGGTGGGGTGCACAAACTACCGGGTATCTCGAAGTGCCGAGTGGCCTACTCACGTTGTTGAGGGAGGTTACTTCGCTTCGGGTGCTTGGCGGGTAGTTTGCCGCACCCGTAGGGGTCTTGGGTGGGGTATTGGCTATTCATCGCGACCGTGTAATCCGCTTTTCATTGCAGGCTCGAACGAATCGCGGATTCCTAGTATATCCAAAGTGTTCATCTGTGATCTGTAATGTCTATCATTGCTATATATCTATATATGATAACTATTTAGGTGTTGCTTATGTTTTGCATCCGCGCTAGTCCAGCCCCCGTTCTGTCGTTAGTTAAGTAACCTAACGGGTGATGACGGAGCCCCGTGGCGAATGCGGATGGCATAAGCGTACACCATATTTTGGTTGTTTTCTGCAATGGTAGGATTAAATGATGGGACGCATTAAAATTAATACAAGAAAATAAACCAAGTAAAAGTCGTTGGAACACTTTCAAAACCACTCGGTTCTTTTCAAAACCAACTTTTTAAATGAGGAGCTTGAACCACTCCTTTTAAAAGTTATCTCGTTCCATCGATTATATCAAGTTCACTACGTTCACGGTTTCGCCAAAACCATTCGTAGCCCTCCGTCATTCCACATGAATGGTCGATAAGTATTCAAGATATGTATGTTGGCCAAAGTCAAGGCATATTGATTGGTAGTTATTGGGTATTCATGTGCAGCATAGATAGATGCGTTGGTTTGGGACAGTCGTAATGCCATTTTGGCCAAAGTCAAGAGTAGGTACGGGTGGGTCCAAATTAACCAGGAGAATGACGGGTAGAACTTGACATGTGACTTATGATATTTTGGCTAAAGTCAAGGTCATAAGAGCATGGGGCAAAAATCCACATCGGGAGTTTCATAAGTACTGAAACTTGCTAGCGCTGCATACCATTTGGAGTGTGATGATTCTGGTAAGATTCCTTCGGTTTTATCACGCGATGATATTTGGATCCCGATCCTACTGTGAGTATATGCTACTCCTCAGGAAAATTCTCACTTAACGATCAATGCTATAAACCTAGTAGGTGTCTAGAAAGGTGTTAGCGGGGCTACGCCCACAGGGAAAAGAGGTTACTTAATTAAGGAACTTCGCGAAAGCGTTGGAAAACCTCCCTCGAAGTACCGACACTGGCCTGGCTGAACGGTTAAGCAAGTATTGTACGGTGAGATTGATCCCGACTAATTCTTCCTTTATGGTTTGAGGAGGGATTCGAGAGACAGTGGGAGCCATCCTGTTTAGACAAACTAAAAACCACTCTAAACTTGCAAGAGCATCATGCTAAAGTGTTTCTTTTCTCTCTCCTTATTGCAGCGACCAATCAAGATGACCGGACTAAAGTTATTACTAGATAAAAATATACTGACAGGGCCAAACTACAAAGATTGGCTCAGGAATGTCAAGATGGCAATCACTTATGACAAGTTTGGGTATATCCTTACCACCAAAGCTCCCCCTGTCCCAGGTCCCACCTCCAGCGTCGCGGATATAGAAATCCGTAAGACATGGGAGATCGATTGCGCGAAGGCCAAATGCCTCGTGCTTGCCTCTATGGACAATGAACATCAGAGGAGGCACGAGAATATGGACCTCGAATCCATATTTCTTCATACAAAAGAACTGTATGGAGAGCAGTCTCGTATCGCCAGATACGAAGTGTCGAAGAAGCTGTTTTCGGCAAGATTGGCCGTCGGATCATCGGTAGCGGAACACGTGCTTAAGATGATTGGCTACATAGAGGAGCTCACGGACCTTGGGACCACGTTGGAGAATGAACTCTACACTGACTTGATTCTCCAGTCCCTTCCTTCCACTTACGCCCAGTTTATCCTAAACTTCAACATGCAAGGAAAAGAGGTTGAACTTTCCGAACTTCTGAACATGTTGAGGAGTGCTGAGGGCACCCTACAGAAAGGTAGGGAGACATCCACTTTGTTTGTAGGAGGATCTTCCTCTTCTAGGTCCAGGCGAAAGCCAAGGGAAAGAAGAAGAAAGCCCCCGCCAAACCAAGGGGCGGTGTCAGTAAAGTGGATACGAAGGGAAAGGGAAAGGAAACAAAGGTAGCGGGAAAGCTTGTGGGGAAGGAAGAATGCTTTTTCTGTCACAAGAGTGGACACTGGAAATAGGATTGCAAGGCTTGGAATGCCAGAACCCAGGATCTGAAGCGAGTTGCGGCTTCAGCTTCAGGTATGTATGTTATTGAAAACTGTCTATCAATAAACTCTACTTCCTGGGTATTGGATACCGCATCAGGATCTCATATCTATAATTCTTTGAAGGCGTTGAGAAAGCGTAGGGTTTTGAAGGCAGGTGATATGACCCTCAGAGTTGCAAACGGAGCTAGCATGGATGCTGAGGCCGTGGGGGACTATCACCTGGGATTGTCAGATGGACACTTTTTGGTTTTGCGTAGTTGTTATTTTGTACCAAATGCAACTTGTAATATCATTTCTGTATCTTTATTGTCTAAAGAAGGTTATGAATTTGCATTTTTAAGTAATGTTGTGAACATTCACCTTAATCAAGTTTTGATTGGGTCAGGTACATTAAACAATGGTATATACGTATTAAACCAACCACAGATTTTCAATGTCTAGAATACACACAAAAGAAAGTCTCCAAAAATCAATCAGACTTTCTTATGGCATTGTAGACTAGGTCACATCAATGAGAGAAGGTTGACTAAGTTACATACTGAAGGATATTTGAATCCGTTCGAATATCAATCGTATGCAACTTGTCAATCCTGTCTCAAAGAAAAGATGACAAAGACTCCGTTCACTGGACACGGAGTAAGAGCGAGCGAGCTCTTGGGACTCGTACACAGCGACGTGTGCTGTCCAATGTCTACGCATGCACGAAGCGGTTATTCTTACTTCATTACTTTTACGGATGACTTTTCAAGGTACGGATATGTCTTCTTAATGAAACATAAATTCGAGGCCTTTGAAAAATTCTAGGAATATAAGAATGAAGTAGAAAAATAAACACGCAAAAGTATCAAGGCACTGAGATCTGATCGAGGTGGTGAATACTTGAGTGCCGAGTTCCTGGATTACTTAAAAGAGAATGGAATTCTCTCTCAGCTTACTCCTCCATACACTCCGCAACATAACGGAGTATCGGAGAGACGGAACCGAACCCTATTGGATATGGTACGGTCCATGATGAGTAACGCTGAGTTACCGCGATCATTCTGGGGATATGCGCTAGAATCAGCTGCATACCTTTTGAACCGAGTTCCAACTAAGACTGTGCCTCCTACACCATATCAGATGTGGTATGGAAAGAGACCCTATCTTAATCACAATAAGACATGGGGATGTCTAGCTTTTGTCAAAAAGCAGCATGCGGACAAGCTCGAGGCACACTCAGTACAGTGCAAGTTTGTGGGATATCCAAAGAACTCCAAGGGATATTTCTTCTATTGCGAAGAGGAACAAAAGGTTTTTGTTTCTCGTCATGCCCACTTTCTAGAACACCAGTTCTTGGAAAAGGAAATTAGTGGGAGCGCAATAGAACTGGAAGAAATTCCAGAACCACGAGCTATTACTGAAAGCTTAGTAGAACCAGAGTGTTCGAAAAATCAGGACATTCCTACGCCACTCCGCAGGAGTAGTAGGCAGTCTCATCCGCCCGAGAGATACTACGGTTTTCTCATAGACGGAGATAGAGAGGATTGCATCATTGATTGTGATGAGCCTACTAACTTCCAGCAAGCCATTCAGAGCGTTGACTCGATAAAATGGCCGGATGCAATGCGGACCGAAATGGAGTCCATGTACACCAACAAAGTATGGACGTTGGACATTGCTCCAGATAGGGTAAAACCCGTAGGATGCAAGTGGATCTTCAAAGGGAAGATTGGTGTAGATAGACAGGTTGAGACCTATAAAGCTAGACTGGTTGCAAAGGGTTTTCGTCAGAGACCTGGTTTGGACTATGACGAAACCTTTTCTCCAGTAGCTATGCTGAAATCCATTCGGATCCTTCTTGCCATTGCTGCCTTCCACAATTATGAGATTTGGCAGATGGACGTAAAGACCGCTTTTCTAAATGGAAATTTAGAGGAGTGTGTCTATATGGACCAGCCAGAGGGTTCATTCAGAGTGGGAGCAGCGGAAAGGTGTGCAAGTTACTTAAGTCCATTTATGGACTAAAGCAGGCATCGCGGAGTTGGAACATCTGTTTTGATGAGACGGTCAAGGAATTTGGCTTTATCAAAAATCCAGATGAACCATGTATCTATAGTAGATTTGTAGCGAGAACTGTAGTATTCCTCGTTTTATACGTGGATGACATTCTCTTAATAGGAAATGACATTCCTATGCTACAATCTGTCAAAGGGTTCTTGTCACATAGGTTCTCCATGAAAGACCTGGGTGATGCCTCATACATTCTGGGGATCTGGATCTACCGTGACAGATCCAAGAGGATATTAGGACTCTCACAGTCCAGGTACATAGACACCATACTGAAAAGATTCAGTATGGAAGATTCCAAGCGCGGTAATTTACCGTCTTGTCACGGGATCAACCTCTCCAAAGAGATGTCTCCCAAGACTGATTTGGAGAGCGATCGCATGTCTATTATACCCTACGCTTCTGCGGTAGGTTCTATAATGTATGCGATGTTGTGTACCAGACCAGATGTGGCTTATGCACTGAGTGTGGTAAGCAGGTATCAGTCAAACCCTGGGGAGAAACACTGGATAGCGGTAAAGAACATTCTCAAGTACCTGAGAAGGACTAAGGAGATGTTCTTGGTGTATGGCGGAAAAGACCTCCAGATTGAGGCCTTTGCTGACTCCAGCTTCCAGAGTGACAAGGATGATTCCAAGTCCATGTCGGGTTTTGTCTTTACCCTTAATGGAGGGGCGGTGTGTTGGAAGAGCTCCAAACAGGAAACCGTTGCTGACTCGACTATGGAAGCAGAATACATCGCTGCATCTGATGCCGCAAAAGAAGCTGTCTGGATGAGGAAGTTCTTGAAAGAACTTCAGGTGGTTCCGTCCATTGTTGATCCAATACCTCTGTATTGCGACAACAACGGGGCTATAGCTTTAGCGAAGGAACCCAGGTCCCATCAGAAATCCAGACACATCTTGAGGCGGTATCACCTGATCAGGGAGATCGTGGATCTCCAGGAGATCGAGGTTCGGAGGGTTGCTTCAGAAGATAACACTGCAGATCCATTCACGAAGGCCTTACCCCAGACTCAGTTCGAGCGTCTGATCGAGATGATAGGTCTTCGACACGCCAGTACATGGCCTTAGTGCAAGTGGGAGATTGTTAGTGTATATGCCCTAGAGGCCATTACTGTATCATACTAGTATGTATATTACTTGATGGAAGCTTGGGATATTCACAGTTGTATAGACAATCTTGCTCGAAATGGTAGTATGCTACTTGGTTTGTCTCTACTTTAATGTGTACATGTGTTTCTTTTATTATATCACCTATACGCATTAGTGGAGCCCTTAGGATCTTTGCTTGATTACTAGCGTTGTGATGGCAGTCACACTCATGGGGGCTGGGTAATCTACAAGCACATCCTTATTTACACGTCCCTGGTCGTAGGACTATCGAGGCAGGGCATCGATACTCCGGAGTAGACCAGTGTATGTGCTTCTCATCCTAGCGGGGGAGACGGTCTGTCCCACAGCCGTCAGTACGTCGTACTTGAGATAGTATGCGGGTGCTCGTTAGGTTACGAGTACACTGGACATGACTCGTCAGGAACTGTTGGTTGGTATTATACCTATCGTCAGTTATCAGTTCCCAGGTGACATGAGTAAAGCTTAGTCCGCTGACTTGACACTGTCACTTCGCCTCGAGTGTGTTCCCACTGTACTTTGATTACTACCCTACCACGGCTCAAAGGAGTCGTGCAAACAGGTAGTAGTTGGGTGCAGTCCCGAAGCATTTTGAGGCAGTGACGGTTAGATAGGATTCGTCTCTCCCGGTATTGGGGGTTGACATCGCGCTGTGTCTAGGAGAGCCATTACAGAAGTAGTCCCTGGCCAGGGCAAGCGAGATATACTGGTAGGTTTCCAGTGTTATCTCAGGGTGTTCTGGGCTACACTCCGACATGACTTGTACCGCTATTAGGGGACTGACGTTTACCGCCCCCCAGGCCCGCCATGCGATGTATCAGACGAACAGACCGGACTGTACGGAGACTGTCACATTCAGGCTCAGTAGGAGTTCAGATGGGTTCACCTCGTCAGTCTTCTTATCGGCATCTACCTGGGGACCGTTACGTACAGCTAGTGCCGCTTGCGGTCTGTGGTTAAACCCACTGCTAGTGTAGTGTCGAGTCTTTAGAGTCCCACACAGAGGGTTATTCGCCTTTAGGCAAAATGAGTAGAGGTCGCATGGTTTTGCGACAGGGTTCGTTCACATCCGCGCACTTGTGCACGTTTGCTGTCCGAACAGCTTATACTAGCGGGCTTTGGTTTAAGACGGATCCTAGTATATGATTTGGGATTGGTTTTATCTCATTGTATTCGTGTTCCTCGGAACACGGATACGGGTGTGTATGCACAGTTGACTGAGGGAGAGGCAGAGGACTTTCATTAGGGTTGATTACCATTGTCATTTTCTTAACCCTAATGGTTATGTGTGAAATATGATTTATTGATATTAGTTAATTATAATTATGCATGGTTAGGTTTGTTGACCATTTGACTTTATTTGACTTGTTGACCTAGGTTGACAACTTGACCATAATCATTCCATAAGAAAGATGCTCTTTGATTCTAGCAAATGGCATTTAATGTGAAATGATAATGGTCAAGTCTTGATTAACCATGACAATTATCTTATCTAATTATCTATTTTCATAATTCACACATATATGTGAGAATGGTTCATTTTTCTTCTCATTCTATCATATTAGTTCTCTCTCCTCCTCTTCCTCTCTCTCTAGCTCTCCCCTCTCATGAGTTGAGAAACACTTGAGCTTGAGATAAATCACTCTAAAATACTCTCTACTCTTTTCTAAGGTTCTAGGATTAGCACTCCAAGTATCTTAGTTACTTCTAGCTTGAAGTTAAAGCCAAAGGTTGAGGCTCTCGGGTGGATCCTTCTTCGACTAGAGAAGGCGACAAGGAGACTACTTTCTTTCACTCCAAGGAGCAAGGAGAGAAGGACAAAAAGCCCTAGGTATAATCTCGCTTCCATGTAGCTAAAACTAGTTAGCTTTGTAGTTAGTTTTTGTTTAGCAAAGATCCTTTTGATAGTCCATGTTGCCTAGTTCGATAAAAATCGGATTTTTATACTGTTTCCGCCTCCCCGCAAGCACCGGGGTGGGCAACGTGGACTTACACTAGGGCCATGTACTGGCGTATCGAAGACCTGTCATCTCGAATAGCCTCTCAAACTGAGTCTGGGGTAAGGCCTTTGTGAATGGATTTGCTGTGTTTACCTCTGTAGCAACTCTCCGAACCTCGATCTCCCGGCGATCTATGATCTCCCCGATCTGGTGATACTGCCTTAAGATGTGTCTGGACTTCTGATGGGACCTGGGTTCCTTCGCTAAAACTATAGCGCCGTTGTTGTCACAATACAGCGGTATTGGATCAACAATGGTAGGAACCACCTGAAGTTCTGTTAGGAACTTCTTCATCCAGACTGCTTCTTTTGCGGCATCGCAAGCAGCGATATACTCCGCTTCCATCGTCGAGTCAGCAACGGTGTCCTGCTTGGAACTCTTCCATCATACCGCCCCTCCATTGAGGGTAAAGACATAACCTAACATGGACTTGGAGTCATCCTTGTCACTCTGGAAGCTGGAGTCAGCAAAAGCCTCGATCTGGAGGTCTTTTCTGCCGTAAACCAAGAACATATCCTTTGTCCTTTTCAGGTACTTGAGAATGTTCTTTACGGCTATCCAGTGCTTCTCCCCTGGGTCTGACTGATACCGCCTTACCATGCTCAGTGCGTAAGTTACATCTGGTCTGGTGCACAACATCGCATACATTATAGAGCCTACCGCAGAAGTATAGGGTATAACTGACATGCGATCCCTTTCTAAATCAATCTTGGGAGACATCTCTTTGGATAGGGTGATTCCGTGACAAGCCGGTGTAAGTCCACATTACCTCTCCCGGTTCTTTCAGGCTTGCAGAAACGGTGAAAAACGATTTTTTAGGGTTATGGTAACATGGACTATAAAACCCGGATCTTTGCTAAACTACACACTAGAAACTAACAAGAGCTTTACCTACTCGGTTAGGGGGTTATACCTTAACTTGAACTCCTTCTCTTGGACTCCTTGTAGTGGTCGGATGGTTCTTTCCTCGTCGCCTTCTCTTGCCGAAGATTGATCCACCTGAGGGTCTCTACCTTGAGCTCCTTCTTCGAACTTGAGGTAACTAAAGTATTCGGCTTGCTAGACCTTCAACCTTAGGATGAGTAGAAAGTGGCTTTGGTGTTTTATCTCAAAGGAAATGGTTCTCAACTCATGAGAAAGATTTTCCTTGAGCTAAAGGAAGAGGAAGAAGAAAAGATGAGAGAGAATGAGAATGAGAGAATGAATGAGCTTTTGCAACCATAACAAAATATATGTGAATTAACAAATTAACAATATTAATCAAAAAGAAAAAAGGTGATGGTATGTTGAAATGACCATTATCATTTCACATTAAATGAGTTTTGCAAAGATCAAAGAGCATCTTTGCTTGAAATGATGATGGTCAACTTTTCAACCTTGGTCAACAAGTCAACCTTGGTCAACAAGTCAACAACCCTAACCATAACCCAATCTCCTTTAATTAATATTATTAATTGGTATTTCACATATTCATTAGGGTTTGAAAAAAGACATCTGTCAACTGTGCATACACACCAGTTCCAAAACCCTAATGAAAATCCTTTTCCTCTGCCTCAGTCAACTGTGCATACACACCAGCATCCGTGTTCCGAGGAACACGAATACAATGAGTAAGACTAACCGCAAAACATATACTAGATCTGGCTCAAACCAGATCCCGCTAGTAATGACTGTCCGGACACAAAACGTGCACAAGTGCGCAGCTGTGAACGAACCCTGTCGCAAAACCATGCGACCTCTACTCTGTTTTTCCCAAAGGCGAATAACCCTCTGTGTGGGACTCTAAAGACTCGACACTACGCTGGCAGTGTGTTTAACCACAGAACGCAAGCGGCACTAGCTGTACGTAACGGTCCCCAGGTAGATGCCGATAAGAAGACTGATGAGGTGAACCCATCCGAACTCCTACTGAGCCTGTATGTGACAATCTCCGTACAGTCTGGTCTGTTCGTCTGAGAATATCGCATGGCGGGCCTAGGGGGTGGTAAACGTCAGTCCCCTAATAGCGGTACAAGTCGTGTCGGAGTGTAGCCCAGAACACCCTGAGATATCACTGGAAACCTACCAGTATATCTCACTAGCCCTGGCCAGGGACTTTGTGTAATGGCTCTTCTAGACACTGCGCGATATCAACCCCCAATACCGGGAGAGACGAATCCTATCTAACCGTCACTTCCTCCAAGTGCTTCGGGACTGCACCCAACTACTACCTGTTTGCACGACTCCTTTGAGCCGTGGTCGGGTAGTAATCAAAGTACAGTGGGAACACACTCGAGGCGAAGTGACAGTGTCAAGTCAGCGGACTAAGCTGTACTCATGTCACCTAGGAACTGACAACTGACAATAGGTATAGTACCAACCAACAGTTCCCGACGAGTCATGTCCAGTGTACTCGTAACCTAACGAGCACCCGCATACTATCTCAAGTACGACGTACTGACGGCTGTGGGACAGACCGTCTCCCCTGCTGGGATGAGAAGCGCATACGCTAGTCTACTCCGGAGTATCGATGCCGCGTCTCGATAATCCCATGACCAGGGACGTATATATAAGGATGTGCTTGTAGATTACCCAGCCACCACGAGTGTGATTGCCATCACAACGCATGTAATCAAGCAAAGATCCTAAGGGCTCCACTAATGCGTATAGGTGATATACTAAAAGAAACATATGTACACATTAAAGCAGAGATAAACCAAGTAGCATACTACCATTTCGAGCAAGATTGTCTATACAACTGTGAATATCCCAAGCTTCCATCAAGTAATATACATACTAGTATGATACTGTAATGGCCTCTAGGGCATATACACTAACAGCCGGTAAATTACCGCGCTTAGAATCTTCCAAACTGAATTTTTTCAGTATAGTGTTGATATACCTGGACTGTGAAAGTCCTAACATCCTCTTAGATCTATCACGATAGATCTGGATCCCCAGAATGTAAGAGGCATCACCCAGGTCTTTCATGGAGAACTTGTGTGACAAGAATCCTTTGACAGATTGTAGTATAGGAATGTCATTTCCTATCAAGAGAATGCCATCCACGTACAAGATGAGGAATACGACAGTTCGTGCTACAATTTAACTATATATACATAGTTCATCTGGATTTTTGATAAAGTCATATTCTTTGACCGTTTCCTCAAAACAGATGTTCCAACTCCGCGATGCCTGCTTTAGTCCATAAATGGACTTAAGCAACTTGCACACTTTCCCGCTGCTCCCACTCTGATTGAAACCTTCTGGCTGATCCATATAGACGCACTCTTCTAAATTTCCATTTAGAAAAGCCGTCTTTACGTCCATCTGCCAGATCTCATAATTGTGGAAGGCGGCAATGGCAAGAAGGACCCGAATGGATTTGAGCATAGCCACTGGAGAAAAAGTTTAGTCATAGTCCAAACCAGGTCTTTGACAAAAACCCTTTGCAACAAGTCTAGCCTTATAGGTTTCTACCTGTCCATCTACACCAATCTTCTTCCTGAAGATCCACTTGCATCCTATGGGTTTTATCCCATCTGGAGCAAAGTCCAAAGTCCATACTTTGTTGGTGTACATGGACTCCATCTCGGTCCGCATTGCATCCAGCCATCTAACTGAGTCGCCGCTTTGGATGGCCTGCTGGAAGCTAGTACGTGTTGGATATAGTGCCCTCAGAGTCAATTATTGAATCGCAGGCACGTGATTGCAATGATTGAGGGAGGACCTATACCGGTAGGACAGTCTTACTCGAGAGGTTTGTATACTATCTGGTTTGTCTTTATCATTGTGTACATGTTTTAGGTGACATTGTAGTTTACTATTACACGTTGATAGAGAATAGTATGATGCCATGGTTTGTCTTTATCATCGTGTACTGCTTTAGGTGACCTTACAGCTCGCTATTACACGTTGATAGAGCCCTTAGGATTTTTGCTTGACTGCCAGCAGTATGATGGCGATCAAATGTAAGTCCATGCCACCCGTCCCCGGTTCTTTGGAGTTGCGGAAATGGTGAAAAACGATTTTTCTTGAGGTGGTAACATGGACTCAAAATACGGATCTTTGTTAAACAACTACCTAACAACCTAACTAAGAGTTTTACCTACTCGGTTAGAGGGTTATACCTTAACTTGAACTCCTTCATCTTCAACTCGTTGCGGTGGTCGGATCGGCCTCACCTCGTCGTCTCCTCACGCCGAAGATGGATCCACCCGAAAGCTTCTACCTTTTGGCTTCTACTTCAAACTTGAAGAAACTAGAACACTTGGCTTGCTAAACCTTGTAAACTAGGATGAGTAGAGAAGTGATGTGGGTTTTCTTTTATCTCTAAGGCAATAGTTCTCAACTCATGAGAGGGAGTTGCCTTGAGCTAGAGAGAGAGAGCAAGAGGAAGAGGGAATGCTCTTGAGCAAGAGAGAGAAATGAAATGAATGAAATGAGCAAGTCTTTTGCCATCCAAGCTCTCATAATCCAAAAAGCATCATAACAAATAATAGTAATCAAGTATTATGTGATGGTTCAAGTCAAAATGGCCATATCATTTCATGCATTCATTTTGCAAAAAGAAACAAGCAAGCAAAATGCTTTGCCATGAAATGATAGCCATTGTAATGATGAAGGTCAACAAGTCCAACCTAGTCAATCGGTCAACTAAGTCAACAAGTCAACAAAGTCAACCATCAACAACCATGTCATAATAATACTTAATTAATAATATTGTTAATCATATTTCTTATTCTCATTAGGGTTTAGCAAAAAGTCAACAGTCAACAACCCTAATGAGAATCCTCTGCCTCTGTCTCTCTGTCAACTGTGCATACACACCCGCATCCGCGTTCCGAGGAACACGAATACAAATGAGATAAAACCAACCCCAGAACGTACACTAGGATCTGGCTTAAACAAAAGCCCGCTAGTGTTAACTGCCCAGACCCTAAACGTGCACAAGTGCACGGATGTGACCGAACCATGTCGCAAAACCAAGCGACCTGTCGCAAAACCATGCGACCTCTACTCGCCTAAAGGCGAATAGCTCTCTGTGTGGGACTCTAAAGACTCGACACTACGCTCGCAGTGGGTTTAACCACAGACCGCAAGCGGCACTAGCTGTGCGTAACGGCCCCCAGGTAGATGCCGATAAGAAGACGGACGAGGTGAAACCATCTGAACTCCTACTGAGCCTGAATGTGACAGTCTCCATACAGTCCGGTCTGTTCGTCTGAGAATATCGCATGGCGGGCCTAGGGGGCAGTAAACATCAGTCCCCTAATAGCGGTACAAGTCGTGTCGGAGTGTAGCCCAGAACACCCTGAGATAACACTGGAAACCTACCAGTATATCTCGCTTGCCCTGGCCAGGGACTACTTGTGTAATGGCTCTCCTAGACACAGCGCGATATCAACCCCCAATACCGGGAGAGACGAATCCTGTCTAACCGTCACTGCCTCCAAGTGCTTCGGGACTACACCCAACTACTACCTGTTTGCACGACTCCTTTAAGCCGTGGTAGGGTAGTAATCAAAGTACAGTGGGAACACACTCGAGGCGAAGTGACAGTGTCAAGTCAGCGGACTAAGCTGTACTCATGTCACCTAGGAACTGTTAACTGACGATAGGTATAGTACCAACCAATCAGTTCCCGACGAGTCCTGACCAGTGTACTCGTAACCTAACGAGCACCCGCATACTATCTTAAGTACGACGTACTGACAGCTGTGGGACAGACCGTCTCCCCTGCTAGGATGAGAAGCGCATACGCTAGTCTACTCCGGAGTATCGATGCCCTGTCTCGATAGTCCTACGACTAGGGACCTGTATAAGGATGTGCTTGTGGATTACCCAGCCCCCACGAGTGTGACTGCCATCACAATGCTGGTAATCAAGCAAAGATCCTAAGGGCTCTACTAATATGTATAAGCAATATGCTAAAAGAAACACATGCACATATTAAAGTAGAAACAAACCAAGTAGCATACTACCATTTTGAGCAAGATTGTCTATACAAGGTGAATATCCCAAGCTTCCATTAAGTAATATACAAACTAGTATGATACAGTAATGGCCTCTAGGGCATATACACTAACAATCTCCCACTTGCACTAAGGCCATGTACTTGCGTATCGAAGACCTATTATCTCGATCAGCCGCTCGAACTGAGTCTGGGGTAAGGCCTTCGTGAGTGGATCGACAGTGTTATCTTCCGTAGCAATTCTCCGAACCTCGATCTCCTGGCAACCCACGATCTCCCTGATCAGGTGATACTGTCTCAAGATGTGTCTGGACTTCTGATAGGACCTGGGGTCCTTCGCTAAAGCTATAGCCCCGTTATTGTCGCAATACAGAGGTATTAGATCAACAATGGACGGAACCACCTGAAGTTCCGTTAAGAACTTCCTCATCCAGACGGCTTCTTTTGCGGCATCTGCAGCAGCGATATATTCCGCTTCCATTGTCGAGTCAGCAACGGTTTCCTGTTTGGAACTCTTCCAACACACCGCCCCTCCATTGTGGGTAAAGACATAACCCGACAAGGACTTGGAATCATCCTTGTCACTCTGAAAGCTGGAGTCAGCAAAGGCCTCGATCTGGAGGTCTTTTCCGCCATATACCAAGAACATCTCCTTAGTCCTTCTCAGGTACTTGAGAATGTTCTTTACCGCTATCCAGTGCTTCTCCCTAGGGTTTGACTGATACCGGCTTACCACACTCAGTGCATAAGCTACATCTGGTCTAGTACACAACATTGCATACATTATAGAGCCTACCGCAGAAGCGTAGGGTATAATAGACATGCGATCCCTTTCCAAATCAGTCTTGGGAGACATCTCTTTAGAGGGGGTGATCCCGTGACAAGCCGGTAGATTACCGCGCTTGGAATCTTCCATACTGAATCTTTTCAGTATGGTGTCGATGTACCTGGACTGTGAAAGTCCTAATATCCTCTTGGATCTATCACGATGGATCCGGATCCCCAGAATGTAAGAGGCATCACCCAGGTCTTTCATGGAGAACCTGTGTGACAAGAACCCTTTGACAGATTGTAACATAGGAATGTCATTTCCTATTAAGAGAATGTCATCCACGTATAAAACGAGGAATACGACAGTTCTTGCTACAAAGCTACTATAGATGCATGGTTCATCTGGATTTTTGATAAAGCCAAATTCTTTGACCGTCTCATCAAAACAGATGTTCCAACTCTGCGATGCCTGCTTTAGTCCATAGATGGACTTAAGCAACTTGCATACCTTTCCGCTGCTCCCACTCTGAATGAAACCCTCTGGCTGGTCCATATAGACACACTCCTCTAAATTTCCATTTAGAAAAGCGGTCTTTACGTCCATCTGCCAAATCTCATAATCGTGGAAGACAGCAATGGCAAGAAGGATCCGAATGGATTTCAGCATAGCCACTGGAGAAAAGGTTTCGTCATAGTCCAAACCAGGTCTTTGACGAAAACCCTTTGCAACAAGTCTAGCCTTATAGGTCTCAACCTGTCCATCTACACCAATCTTCCTTTTGAATATCCACTTGAATCCTACGGGTTTTACCCCATCTGGAGCAACGTCCAACGTCCATACTTTGTTGGTGTACATGGACTCCATTTCGGTCCGCATTGCATCCAGCCATTTTACCGAGTCAACGCTCTGAATGGCCTGCTGGAAGCTGTAGGGTTCCTAGGCACACTCAAGTAGTTCCACAAGGCATCAACCATGCCAAATTCAAATTTTTCCGGTGCCGAGAAACCCTAAACTAGATCGTTAACTAGAGATTATGCGAAACTACAAGCTACTAAACTGCTTTAGTACTAAGTGAATGGATATACAACCTTTGTAGATCTGGTCCTCCACTCCTTAGCTCCATGATGATGTCCCTCTGCAGCGATCATCAGATCCCGGTCTCTAGAAATGGTTTCGCCGAAGAAATGATCGGGCTAGGTCGTCGACTACGATGCCGAAGATGATCTACGTCGAGGCAACTCAAGATCAAGCTCCATCTTCACTTGGTCATCAAACTTGTGAAGAAAACACCCAATACTACATGGCAAGTGGTAGAGGATGAAGAAATAGGAAGTGGGTTCACTTTGGATTTGGATTTCTCACTTGGATTCAACACTAGAAATTTTTGTAGCAAAGGTTTTTCTTTCTTCTTGAAGAAGAAGAAGAAGAAGAAAGAAAAATGAATGAATTCTCAATTAAAAATAATTCAAGTGAATCATATCATTTAGCAACCATGGGTGAGTTAAATTGTGTAGAGAATAAACTAGGGTTTAGGTTTAAATGGTTAGGTTAAGGCAAAAGACAAAATGGCAATGACTTTCAAAGCTTCATGAAGCTTCATGAATAAAACAAAGAAAGCCTCCATTTTATTCTTTGCCAAAATGAATAAAGTAAATAAATAAATAACACCTTAACCATTAACCTAAACCATGGTTTAAAGCATGCACACCCAAGTTTGCATGTATCATCAAACATGATACAATCAAGTGCACAAAAATATATCATATATACAATGTGCACATCAAGTGAGAAAATCCATCTTAAGTGAACAAATACTAGTTAATGTAAAGTAATATATCAAATATATAATTATACATTAAATCATTAAATCAACACTTGATTTAACGATCCGGTCATATCGCATATAACCGACTAATATCAATTGTAACAACTTATCGAATCAACACTTGATCCGATAACTCGGCTATATCGCATATAACCGATCACTGTCACATATCGCGAGAATCGAATATAGTATCACATACTGGTATTATTCTCGGTCTAGCACATATCTCATATGTGCTCCTATTTCGTTTCGCTTGAGCCAGGAAACCTCTGTGTAGGACTCTAAAGACTCGTCAATACGCCGGCAGCAGGTGATGACCATATCAAACACCCACAAGCCGCAAGCGGTCTGCTAAACGTAACGGCCACCCGGGTATTGAGCGATCAGAAGATCAACGAGCAAGCCCGCTCACACTCCTGTGAATCCAACCAGTAACACTTACCGTACAGTCCGGTCTGTTCGTCTGATATGTCGCATATCTTGCCTAGGGGTGGTAAACGTCAGACCCCAGTAGCTCGATAAGTCGTGTCGATATGAGGTCTATAACAGTTCGAGAAACTACTGGTAACACTTACCAGTAAATCTCTGCAACCCTGGCCAGGGATTTCCGGTTATAACCAATCGAACACAGCGCAACATCAACTCCCTATACCGGGAGAGACGAATCCTCTCCTATCGCTCATTGCCTCCATGCGATTCGGGACTGTACCCAAAAACCACCGTTTTGCACGCCCTCTTGGACGTGGTAAGGTGGAAATCAAAGCACAGTGGGAATCACACAAGACTCTATGACGATCTCGGGTCTACAGACTAACCTGTACCAGTGTCACCAGAGAACTGCCATCTGACGTAAGGTATAATACCATCTGGGAGTTCTCGGCGAATCCG
This sequence comes from Agapanthus africanus, assembly GCA_030015575.1. Classification (NCBI taxonomy): domain Eukaryota; kingdom Viridiplantae; phylum Streptophyta; class Magnoliopsida; order Asparagales; family Amaryllidaceae; genus Agapanthus; species Agapanthus africanus. The sequence continues at coordinate 207,226,140 of JASDDO010000022.1, forward strand.
TCCAGTGTACCCAGTCTCCACTGAACACCCGTATATCATCTCTGATGTCAAACACCAATGGATATGGGATCATCCATCGCCCATCTGTATGGGTCGAGAAGGTATACGCTAGTCTACTCTGGTATATCGATGCCCCGTTTCGATACACCCACGACTAGGGACCTTGAAGGATGTACTTGTGGATTACCATGTCCCCACTAGTATGATCCGCATCATAGTCCAGGTAGTCAAGTACACATCCTAAGGGCTTTACCAACATGTAACAGAGAGACAATCAGTGTACACGTTAAGATAAAGAGTAACAAGATAGCATACTATCATGTCGAGCAAGAAAGTCCTCCCTATATATGTCCCAGCATCCACTATAATATACATCCTATGTACAGTAATGGCCTCTAGGGCATACATATAACTAACAAACTCCCACTTGCACTAAGGCCATCTGTAGCAGTGGTTGCAATATCACATACTCAACCATCCCATATAAGTCTCTCTCTGGGAAAAAGCCTTTGTGAGTGGATCCACCGTGTTGTCCTCTGAGTCTACTCTCCTAACCTCGATCACCCTGGAGATCAACCATCTCCATGATCAGGTGATACTGCCTTAGAATATGTCTGGATCACTGATGGGACCGGCGTTCCTTGGCATAAACCACAACTCCATTGTCATACAATGGGAGGAACGAAGTTCATCTCATGAACAAGTATACACCCAGACTTCCTTTTTGGTAGCATCTTAAGTAGCGATGTATCCAGCCTTTATCGTCTAGTATGCCACGGTATCTAGCTTGGAACTCTTCCAACATACCGTCCCTTTACTGAGGGTAAAGACAATGCCTGTGACTGACATTCAGTCGTCTTTATCACCCTGGAACCTTTCCAGTGATTCTCCCCAGGATCAATTGATACCATCTCACTACAACTAGTGAGTATCCTAATATCTAATTAGATCTATCTCATAGATCCAAAACCCAGGATTTAGTAGGTATCACTTTGATCCTATATGGAGAATCATTGTGATAAGCGGAGATTGACCGAGCGTAGCATAGGAAACTCCTTTCTTATCAAGAGTATATCATCCACGTACTCTACGAGGATCACTACAATACTCCCTACTACCTTTTTGTATATACAAGGTTCATCTACCATTTTGATGATGTCAAACTGTTTGACTAACTCATCAAAACAGATGTTCCAACTCCGTGATGCCTGCTTCATCCTGTAAAGCAACTTGCACACGTTTCCGCTGCTCCCACTGTTTACGAAGCCCTCTGGCTGTGTACTTATAGACGTTCTCTTCTAAATCAATATTTAGAAAAGCAGTCATAGCACCCAACCGCCAGATATCGTAGTCATGGTATGTAGCCGTGGCAAGTAGGATCTGGATGGACTTAAGCATAGGCACTGGAAAAGGTTTTATCATTATCCACGCCTGGTCGATGATGAAAACTTTAACAAGTCTAGCTTTGAAAGTCTCAACCTTTCCATCTACACCAAGTAATCTTATCAAGATATACTTGCTTTTGATGGGGATTTAACCCTTCAGATAAAGCAACCAAAGTCCATACTTTGCTGGTGTATAAGGATTCCATCTCAGATCGCTAAGCATCCAGTCATTCTTACAGAGTCCCACTCTTGATGGCCAGCTCGAAACCAGTTAGGTCATCATCTCATGATGCCATCCTCGCTCCCACTGTCATAGAGAAACCGAAGTATCTCTCAGGTGGGTGAGGAACCGTACTAGATCGGCGGAGAGGCTGAGGTTCGTTGGTTACTATCGAATCCTTTAGTTCTACCAAACTAACAGCTGCAGTTTGTATAGCTGGAACCTTTCCAGTTCTACATAACAGACCTTGCCTCGAGCTTGTCCGGATTTTGCTTTTTAGACATAGGCCGGACAACCCCAAATCTTAACAAACTTAAGATATGGGCTCTTCCCATACCATATCTCATATGGAGTGGTAGGCACAGATTTGATTCGAACCCTATTCAATAAGTATGCAGCTTCTCAAGCGCATAACTCCCAAAAGGAAATAGGAAACTCAGTAGTACTCATCATAGAGCACACCATATCATATAGGGTGTGGTTGATCCGCCCCGATACACCGAGGTGCTGTGGTGTATACGGAAGAGTAACACTGCGAGAGAATCTCATTCTCCTTTAGAATTGTCCAGAAATTCCGTGCTCAAGTATTCTCCTCCTTGATCACATCAAAGGACATAATACTTAAACCCGTTTTTGGTTCTCTACTTCTAACTTATATTCTGTGAATATCTCAAAAGCTTCGGACTTGTGTTTCAACAGGAACATATGTCTGAATCTTGAGAGATCATCAGAGAATGTAATGAAGTACAAAGAACCAGTCTTGGCATATGTAGACAGGGGACCTTACATACATCAACATGTATCAATCCCAAGAGTTCACTAACTCTTTCTCTGTTTCTATTAAACAGAGCTATGGTCATCTTATCTTTGTAACATGACTGGCAAGTTTCACAAGATGTAAATTCAAACTAATTTAAATATGCATCTACAATGCAACTTTAGCTAGTCGGGTCACATTGATATGACCTAGTCTACAATACTTCAAGAATGAATCGTTCATTTCTGAACTCTTCCTCTTGTATGTGTTCTGTATACTAAGAACTGTAGTTTGATTTAGAACATCAATGCTTTTAGATAACGTGCCTGAACCGATCAACTTTTGATATAGAAAATGTTCAAAACATTATCCAACAATACAAAATTATATCCTTTCTTTACTAATAAAGAGACTGATATGATTTTGTATATCAGGTTCGGTATCTAATAGCATTTGTTCAGAATCAATGTATTGGTAATACAGGGTGACAGTGACCAACAGACTTGGCTGCAACACTTGCCCCGTATTCTGTCTCAAGAAACTTATCACCCGTTCTCAATTCTCTACCTTTCTGTAGCCCTATGTAACAGATTACATATCTGGGATCCTGATCCGGTATCATATACCCAGGACGTAAAGGATACTGAGAAACAGTTCTAGGTAACGAACACACCCGAAGATGATGCATCATATGCACTTTCTTCGTTTGGGCGGCACAAGAAATCTGGTATTCCCTAATTTCCTGCTCTGTCTTATAACAATTATAAGTTGGAGCTGGACCAACGTTCCCCAGCTCAGTATAACAAGCGGGTTCGGTCAATACATCCGTATTATTATCTTGATTAAGGCGTGATATGGTCGCTACCTGGAGAGAGAGAGAGAAGAAAACACTCAGCGTATGCTCTGTCAAGATCAAATTGGTTATTATTTTATCTAATCAGGATGGCTCCCACTGCTTTTTATCAAATCTTTCTTCAAACCCTAAAAGGAAAGACTAGCCGGGATTAATTACACGCTACAAGTTCGCCAATCTTGCAGCCAGGCCAGTGTCGGTACTTTGAGGGAGGTTCCCCATGCTTTCACTCGGACCAAATTAATGTAAACCTCGTTTTCCCAAAGGCGTAACCCCGTTGACACCTTTCTATACATCTACTTGATCGGCTAATTGTAATGTGTAAAACTCTCCCAGGAGTAACAATTACTCGCAGTGGGTATCGGGATCCAACTATCTCATAGAAGGTATGCAATCTCATTGCAAATTTCAACACTTGAAATTCCCGATAATTTTGCCCCTAGCGTCCTATGACCTTGACGCAGGCCAACAAACCATAGTGCGCTAGTCAAGTTCAACCCGTCATTTCCTGATTGAATTAAACCCACCCGCACGACCCTTGACGCAGGCTAACAAAGTCGCACGACTACCCTAATCCAATCTGCATCATATGCATAAGCAGATAAATACTAGTTAGCTACCGCATACCACACCTTGACGCAGGCTAACAAACGTAGCACGAATACTAATTACTATTTATCTGAAATGACGGAGGGCTACGACAGGTTTTTCTAAAAACCTATTGCGTAATGAACTTGATATCATTATAGAATCAAATGATTTTAAAATGGAGTGTTTTTTAGGCTTTTCTAGTTATGCTAAAGGGGTCACTCCCGTTGAAGGGATCGTCGGCCCTTTCCTCGTCGAATGAGGTGCGGGATATATCATATATTGTAAGTCCATGCTACCTTTCACGGTACTTTCGGGCATGCGGAATTTGGTGAATTTTTTTTTCTAGAGGTGGTAACATGGACTCAAAACCGGATCTTTGTTAAACATCTAACTAACAACCTAACTAGGAGTTGTTAACTACTCGGTTAGGCGGTTATACCTTTCTTTCTTGATCTCCTTCGTCTTCAAGCCTCGATGGTTGTCTGGATCGGCTTCACTCCGTCGTCTCCTTGCGCCGAAGATAGATCCACCTCGAAAGCTTCTACCTTTGGCTTCTTCTTCGATCTTTGAAGAAACTAGTTCACTTGGTTTGCCAAACCTTATGAACTAGAGTGAGTAGAGAAGAGTGTGTTGGGATTTTCTCTATGGTTCTTGGTTCTCAACACATGAGACAAGTGAACCATAGACCAAGAGAGAGGAGAGCAAGAGGAAGAAGATGAGAGCTCAAGAACTCAAGAGAGAGAATGAAAATGATAGAATGAGAAAGACTTTTCTCTCTTGGCTCTCATAATCCAAAGCCATCATCACAAAAATAGTAATCAAGTATTGTGTAAATAGTTTAAGCTACAATAGCCATATCATTTCATGCACTCATTTCTCACAAGAGAAACAAGCAACTAAAAAGTCTTTCACTACTACAAATAGGGGTTGCCCCTACGGATAAAGGAATCCGTAGGGGCAATTTTTTATTGCCCCTACGGATTAATCCGTAGGTGCCCACTGTTGTCCCTACGGTTTTCTATATTTTAATTTAAAAATATTTAATCATAATTTGTTGTTTGGCCCTACGGTGGCGCAAACAAAGAACCTACGGCTAAGTCCGTAGGGGCATGTATACGGGTTAATAATAAAAAAAAAGGCACAGAAAATCCCTCACCGTTCCCAAATTTTTCTTCTCTCTTATTCTTTCGCGCCTCGCGACGACCGTTCCCGCGTCTCGATCCCGATCTCATCGGCCATCGACGTCCTCATCCTGACCTCGCCACCGCAACCGTGCTTGACTCGTCGACTTCCACGTCGCAACCGTGCTTGACTCGTCGCCGATCGCATCGTCGACTACTGGCCTCCTCCGTCGTCTCCTCCACCGCGGTTAGTAAATTTCCAATTTTTACTTCTAATTTAATACTGTTATTTCCCTCTTTTGATGATGTTAGGGGTAGGGTTCAGGGATCTGGGTTCGGGTAGGGGTGGCATCGGGTCAGTTAGGGTTAGGGTTCGATTGGGGTTGGGGTTGGGGTTAGGGTAAGGGTTTGGTTGGGGCCGGTTGGGGTTGGGGTTGGGATTAGGGTTCGGTTGGGGTTGGGATTGGTGTTGGCCGGGTTGTGGTTAGGGTTAGGGTTCGATTGGGGTTGGGGTTGGGGTTAGGGTAAGGGTTTGGAGGGGGCCGGTTGGGGTTGGGGTTGGGATTAGGGTTCGGTTGGGGTTGGGATTGGTGTTGGCCGGGTTGTGGTTAGGGTTAAGGGTTAGGGTTAGGGTTATGGTATTTAGGGTTAGGGTTAGTGTTAGGGTTAGGGTCATGTTTAGGGTTAGAGGCTATGGTTAATTTGGGTTAATTGCAGTGTAGGGTTAATTTGGGTTAATTAGTGATAATTTGAAAAGGTTAGGGTGTTGATTAGGCTTAATTTGGTTAATTTGGGTAAATTTGGTTAAGTTTGGGTTGATTAGGGTTAATTAGGTTAATTTGGGTAAATTGGGTTAAATAGTGATAATTTTTGTTAGGATAACAATTATGGTTAATTGTGGTTAATTACGTTAATTTGGGTTATTTAGGTTTATGGTGCACTAATTTATTTAGTAGGATACACTAGTTCATTACAATAGGATACTCGATGACAACATAAACGTACAACTTTACCACAAACGCAAGAAAAATTTACCCTAAACATGAAATTTCGAACTCTTAATAACGAAACGTAAACGTAAAACTTATTCACGTTAAATGTTCAAGTTAAAACCAATATATGATACTCGATGATGATATGAAACCTTCATATTCCCATCGATACCCGTATATGAAACTAAAAGCGCCACTTAGTCCCCGTCTATCGGTTAACATACGTGCGATGCTCGTCGTGACCTAGAACTATACGAAGGTTGTTAAATATTGGACAGTATAGCTCGATACTAACAACCGTCGTATAGTCTACGCGACGAGAAAATTCAATCGTATGGTAACCCATAGATTTGTCCCGTGTGGACAAGTTAAGAATGTATAAAGCAAACGCCTTCATTCACTTGTGTTTTCATCCGTTTCGAGATATTTCGTCGGTACCTTTCCGCTGGTTCTCCGTGTACAAAGATAGATTAGATGTTCATTTCAACGTTGTTTCACAGCTTTGAAATGATTATCTATTCTATTACAGTGTACTCGGAGAACAGCGGGGAGGTGCTGCCGAAATTTACTCGAAACGGTTGAAAGCACAAGTGATGGGCGTTCGCTCTATACATTCTTAATGGGATAGAAGCCTACCCCCGACAGCCGGAACACATACATACAAACGCATAATCAGAGAGCGACTCGAGATGTTCGGGTTAAAACCAATATATGATACTCGATGATGATATGAAACCTTCATATTCCCATCGATACCCGTATATGAAACTAAAAGCGCCACTTAGTCCCCGTCTATCGGTTAACATACGTGCGATGCTCGTCGTGACCTAGAACTATACGAAGGTTGTTAAATATCGGACAGTATAGCTCGATACTAACAACCGTCGTATAGTCTACGCGACAAGAAAATTCAATCGTATGGTAACCCATAGATTTGTCCCGTGTGGACAAGTTAAGAATGTATAAAGCAAACGCCTTCATTCACTTGTGTTTTCATCCGTTTCGAGATATTTCGTCGGTACCTTTCCGCTGGTTCTCCATGTACAAAGATAGATTAGATGTTCATTTCAACGTGTTTCACAGCTTTGAAATGATTATCTATTCTATTACAGTGTACTCGGAGAACAGCGGGGAGGTGCTGCCGAAATTTACTCGAAACGGTTGAAAGCACAAGTGATGGGCGTTCGCTCTATACATTCTTAATGGGATAGAAGCCTACACATACATACAAACGCATAATCAGAGAGCGACTCGAGATGTTCGGGTTAAAACCAATATATGATAATATGAAACCTTCATATTCCCATCGATACCCATATATGAAACTAAAAGCACCACTTAGTCCCCGTCTATCGGTCAACATAACGTTCGATAATTTATTCTTTTCAACGACAAACGCACACACAAAGCATATACATGAATTTTCTTCTTTGTCAGTAACTATCCCATTCTTATATTTCTCAATATAGTCAGCATAACCTACAATTTATATGTTATTCAGTCTAACATGGCCCATGAGTACGTCAGAGTTAAGGACTGGATGTATGTGGATTGGAAACAACGTATGCAACCTAAGTTTGTCGCAGTAGTTGCTGCTTTCCTTGAATTTGCACGAGCACATAATAAGATCATAATAGAGAAGATTCTTTGTCCGTGTGATAGATGTGGCAATAAGTACTGGCGGAAGGTAGAATTGGCAGAGCTTCATATTGTAAAATATGGGTTTACTAGACTTTATTCAATTTGGAAATATCACGGGGAAGGAGAAGAATGCAGTACTGCGGTAGAAGAAGGAGAACACGATAATGCGGCAGGAGAAGAAGAAGAATTCGGTGATACGGCAGGATACGGAAATTTATTTCCATCAGAAGAAATGGAGGATATGGTAGAGGCTGCCCTAGGTGAATCTATTCGTACCGAAGATGACATTCCTTCCGGTCAAGGACCGCGTGCGGATAAATATGAAAATTTCATGAATGATGCTAGGAAACCAATTTATGAGAATGCGAAGTATTCCACCCTCTCATGGTTCGTCCAACTTTTCCAAATTAAGTGCCTAAATGGATGGAGCAACAAGTCATTCACAATGCTTCTTTCGTTCTTGAAAGATTCTATGCCTCCGGGAAATAATGTGCCCGAAAGCTGGTACGAAGCCCAGAAAATGATGTCTGATTTGGGTCTAAAGTGCGAGAAGATTCAAGCATGTCCTAAAAATTGCGTGTTGTACCGGAAAGAGAATTCAGATTTGAAAGAGTGTCCAACATGCGGAGAGGCCAGGTATAAGCCGAAAGATTCTGATAAGAAGCCTGATATACCTGTGAAGATAGCACGATATTTTCCCATAACACAGAGGCTACAGAGGCTATTTAAGTGCAAGAAAACAGCCGAGGCAATGATTTGGCATCACCGTGCTCCTCCAAGCGAAAATGGAAAAATGAGCCATCCAAGAGATTCACCGGCATGGAAGGATTTCGATAGGAGGCACGCAATATTCAGTAGCGATCCTCGCAATGTCCGGCTCGGACTGGCTGCCGATGGCTTCTGCCCATTCAACTATATGGCTGGAAGTCACAGTATATGGCCCGTTGTAATGATAATTTATAATCTGTCGCCTTGGTTGGCTATGGACCAATCATACTTTATGATGTCTCTTCTTATCGACGGACCAAACTCACCGGGGAACAATATCGACGTCTATCTCCGACCTCTGATTGAGGAGCTGAAAACTTTGTTCATTGATGGTGTAGAGACATATGATTCAAACACAAATACAACCTTCATACCGCGTGCGGCTTTAATGTGGACAATTAATGACTTTCCTGCGTATGGAATGCTTTCAGGTTGGTCCGTACATGGTCACAAAGCATGTCCTCATTGCCATGAACACACAACATCAAAATTTTTGAATTTTAGCAGGAAGGTTTGTTATTGCGGCCATCGACGTTTTCTGCCTCCAGACCACCCCTATAGGTTAGACACGGTTCACTTTGATGGTCATCAGGAGCTTCTTGGGCCTCCATCCCTATTGTCCGGAGAGGACGTGACTGCTAAATGGGATGGTTACAATAACTTGACCTTCGGGATGGATCCGACGAGACAGGTCAAACCACAATATTGGAACAAGTTAAGCATTTTCTTCGAGATTCCGTACTGGTCTACAAATTCAGTGCGTCATTGTCTGGATGTCATGCATATAGAGAAGGGAGTATCAGAGCACATACTTAACTTGCTTCTGTGTAAAGACGGGAAATCGAAAGACAACATGAATGCCCGGATGGATCTACAAGAGTGGGGAATAAGAAGTGAACTGCACCCTAAACCGGTAGTGGGTAAACCGGGCAAGTTTGTACTTCCCAATGCCGCTTATCATATGTCACAACCGGAGAAGAAAAGATTCCTGCAGGTGTTGCATGATTTGAAAGTCCCCACAGGCTTCTCAGGATCATTCAGCAAGAAAATAAAAATTGTGAAGGGCAAGATCGATGGGCTGAAAAGTCATGACCACCATGTTATCGTGGAGCACCTTCTTCCATTAGCCCTCAGGACTTCTCTCCCCGACTCGGTTGGTCTGGTAATCAACGACCTATGTTGTTTTTTCAGGGAGTTGTGTGCTAAAACGCTGGAGGTTGCGACGCTGGATAAACTAGAAAATTCTATTGCGTTGATACTTTGCAAGTTTGAGCGTATTTTCCCACCGTCATTCTTCGATATCATAATACACTTGACGGTTCATCTTGCAACTGAGGCGAAATTAGCCGGACCGGTATAATATCGATGGATGTATCCCGTCGAGAGGTACGTTAAATTTTTCGTTTCGCGCAATTTATAAATTTATTTTTGTCATGTATGCCCGTGTTTATTTATTCAACATATTCTCATTAGGTACCTTTACACTCTTAAGAAGTATATACGCAATAAAAATCGACCAGAGGGTTCTATCATGCAAGGTTATCTTCTTGATGAAGCAACCACATTTTGTTCCCGCTATCTGGACGAGAACATTGAGACAAGGCTTAACCGACCACGAAGAATTCAAGACGGGCCATATGGTAAAGCCGAGTATAAAAGGGTAGACACTATGTTTATCAACAAGATATACCGGTTTATCTTGCTTAATTGCGTATGTCTTGAACAAATTAGAGAGTAAGTTCTTTTGGATTAATTGTTATATCTGTGTTTGTGTGTATGAAATGACATAATATTAATGTCACAATTATTTGTCGAAAACAGAACTCATTTTAACGAGGTACGTGAGGGGCATCCTGATTGGAACGAAGAGCGTTTGGAAAAATACCATCAGGATAATTTTTGTGATTGGGTCACAGAGCATGTAAGTTATTCGAATTACATTTTATTGCTATCGGTTTTAATCTAAACTTGTATCGTTATGTATTTATCGTAAAATTTGTTTTGTTAGATCCACGATCCGAACTTGTCTGCATCATTTGAGAGTGATTCAGATGTTTAGCTCAATTTCCTAGTATGGAGGTTGCACATTACAAAGGATTTGGTGTCCTTGGATACAAATTCGAAGTTAAGGACATAGAAACATCTAGAATCACTCAGAACAGTGGGATTGCGACGGTAGGATCGGACGGTGTGATTTACTATGGGTACTTAAATTGTATACTCGGCATCCACTATCCCGGACGATCAGAACCCTTTTATATATTCCACTGTACTTGGTACGATCCGCGAACCGATACAGACAAGTGGAGAAGCAGTCTTGGGACCTGGAAAGATGAATATGGATTGACAAGTGTGAACACACTTCGATTTTACGGTCAGGACGATCCGTTTATCTTTCCGAACCAAGTGTTCCAAGTATACTACTCACAGTGTTTGAAGCATCCGGGGTGGAATGTTGTATGCCGATGGAAACCTAGAGATGTCTACGATGTCCCAGAATACGAGGACAGCGATGAGGACGAAGAAGAGAGAAGGCTTAAAGTGCTCCGACCGTCTGTTTCGAAGGACGGGTTGTCTTCGAACGATCATGAAGTTACGTGGGTTAGAAATGACATCGACGATGAAATCCAAGTAGATATGTATGATGCGCCCACGAAACGAAAAAGGTTATCAGTAATGTTATATTATTACTTCACATTTTACGCTCTAGATCATATATAGTCAATACTTTTAATGATTGTCTAATGCGTCTACGAACCGTTTATCTAGATTTGATGACGATGTCGGGAGCAGCGAGGGGCGGCAGGAGCTCCAGCCGCGGCAGAGGCAGAGGCAGAGGCAGAGCGGTTCTGCCGCCCGGAGAGCTCCGTAGGGAGCTTCAGAGGGCCGGTCTTGCACCCAGATCGGAGACCCCTTCGGATGCCTCCTTCCGTGTTGATTTGGCCACACCTCCAGGTATACTGCACGCATATCCATTTTGAATGTAATATTACAGATATTCATGCATGTTTATGTAAAAATTACTTATATTGTCAATGTTTGATTGTCTAGTTGTTGGTGATGCGTCCACATCTGGGACAGAGGCCACCCCCGCTCCTCCAGGTATGTTTATATATCATATAGTGTATGTATATTGATTTAGAATGCTATATCATAAATATACACATTCCTTTTGCTCTTACTTAGCAATTTTTATTATTTTCTAGCTGTAGGTGGTGACACCACCGCACCTGCGGGTATGTTTATATGTCCTATAGTGCATGCATATTGATTTAGAACGTTATATTATTGATCTACACATTCTTTTTGCAATTACTTATAAAATCTATTTTTAATTGTCTAATTATAGGTGGTGCGTCCACACCTTCCACAGGGGCCACTCCTGCCGCTTCCATACCCTCCGCATCGTCTGCAGGTTAGTATGAATAAATTTAAAATATTTATTTATTTTACATATGCTCTATAGAATAAATATGAACTTCATGGAGATTTAGCGTCGATGTTTATTTTACAGTTGGAGGGGATGCGTCCGGGACCCCGGTTGTTCCTCACCGGAGGAACTATCGTCCCGCTCGTGCTGCTGCTCGGGCCCAGGCTCGTGCGCTATTCACCGGAGGTATATATCACACTTGAATTCTTAATACAACTTTGTCTTATTATTGATTGTCTTGATATTTCGTGCAGACGCAGGGCCTCTCCACCCCCAGAGGGGGACTCGAGGCCCGAATCAGTCCCATAGACTGAGGCCTGATAGAGCTAGGGGGGAGGCAGCATTCCCCCTATTTTTTACCCTTGACTATCGCTATACCGGTCCTCATGCCGAGAGGTTCGGCCGTTATTTGGGGGACGAGAGCCGGATCGTGAAGAACTATCCACTTCACGTTGAGTGGGGCGAGCAGCACCAGCGCTCATTCGCCCTCTTCTTTGAACAGGCTCAGGTATGTATTAATATATATTTTCATTTGATCTATCCAATATATTTATTATTAACACTTGCAATCTAATAACAATGTTTTTTTGTATTTTCAGTTGGATTACGATTTTCAGCCTGTAGCCGACCCTGATCACCCGGGGAGGGTGCTCGACCTTCATGCTCTGTACAATGGCTTGATGAAGAACATGCAGGCCAAGGTCCGATACAACAGGAATGAGCTGAAGGCCGACTGCTACTCCCTGTGGATAGCGACCCCCGAGGCAGAGAGAGCGGCCCTCCTATCTACTCCGGCGTTTGCGAGAGTCGACGTAGAGACATGGCCTATATTGTGCGCTTATTTCGACTCCGAACGCAAACGAGTATGTATTTTAAATTTAATTCATTATTTATGATATAATTTATTTCTTTGTGTTTCTTAATTAGAAAACTAAATGTTAATGCGTTGTGCAGAAACAGGCCGCTCAGAATACGGAGAACAGGAAGTCGGCGAAGAGGGGTCGCCCCACTTACACAGGTGGCTCGAGGAACATTACTCGAGCCATGGAGTTATCGGTAAATTAAGAGTTATTCTCTAATATTCTGCAATATTAAGAGTTATTCTCTAATATTTCTAATATTAAGAGTTACTTTCTAATATTGCAGACAGCTCGGACCGTGGCGTCAGGTGGTACACCGAGCGTGCTGTCCGCATATCTTGCCGTCCACGGCACCTCGACAGATCCCGCCACGGGCGAGCTTCGATGTCCCGACGTCGCTACCCAGGAGTACTGCGTAAGTGTTAATATTTTTTCTACCCAAATTTGAAATTTTAGTTTTGGAAGGTTCAAGTTTAAATTTTATACTTATACTTTACTGCTTAATGTGGGTGTAGGAGCGGGTGGTTGAGCAGGCCCAGGCCTCGGGGATCGATTTTACCGGACAGAACGATCCGAGGCTGCTGACCCCAGTTCTGGACGCCGCACACGGAGGGCACCACGGAGGTTGGGAGAGAGGCCGGGGATTGGGCCCCAGCAGGGCCCATATGAGGTTGGACTCCACCCCGGCGGTTACTTCCTCCGTCTCCAGTGGCCGGCATGTCCATCAGGAACTGGATAGCTTGAGGGCCACCGTTCAGGAGTTGAAGGAGATGCTGGTATGTATACTACTTTATAGTAAAATATCATTTCATATTATATACATATCAACATATCCATAATTAGTACGTAGCTTGAGCTTATTTGGTTTTAGAATTAAGTTTGATTAATCATACATACATATGTAATTAAAATAAACAACGCTTTTCCAAACTAGATATCCAAACAGGGTTTCGAAATAACTTAATAATGAAACGAATTCGAATAATACACAGTTCTTACACGTTTCTTATACACGTTATGTCCAGACGCGACAGGGTAGATCGGCCGAGCCTCCACATGCATCTCCTTCGGCTGCGGCTCCGCAAGCCATTACATCGGCTGCGGTTCCGCAGACAGCTCCTGTAGCTCCACCGCCCACTCAGACTCCCGCAGCCGCGGCTCCGCAAGCGACTACCTCGACGGCGGCTGCGCAGACCACAACGCCAGCTCCACATGCCGCTCAGACTCCCTTATCTGTAGCATTGGAGAGTGTATTTACCGAGGAGCAGGCGCGCGTTATTTTAACGTTATTCGGAGGTGGAGCTGGACCGAACTAGGGTAGTTTTTTGGTTCTTATTTTTTGAAACATGTATTTATTTATATCACATTGTACTACATTTTGAAACGATATTGATATTGGTTTGAATTTATATCATATTCAGTTTTTGGGTTTCTTTTGTATATTATATATATGCGTGGGATGTGATTATGAATACTGCAATATATGATTTGATTGATGTATATAGTATTGTGCACAGGGCGGGAAAAAATCTAGCAGCCCTTTTTTAAAAAAAAATACAGACAATATGTACCTACGGATTAATCCGTAGGTTTATAATGTGCCCCTACGGCTTTCTCCGTAGAGGCAAACTATCAGGAAACCTGATATTTGCCCACCTGATATCAGTGCAGTGTGTTGGGGGTGCCCCTACGGATATGTACGTAGGCGCCACTGTTTATCCCCTACGTATATAACCGTAGGGGCAAAATATCAGGTTCCCTGATATTTTCCCCCCGATCTCAGTGCAGTGTGTTGGGAGTGGCCCCTACGGATATATTTGTAGGGGCTACTTTATATCCCCTACGGCTGTATCCGTAGGGGACGTAATAGGACCTACGGTTATATCCGTAGGTACATACAATATATTCAAAAAAAAAAAATTAAATATATGATTTTATTACCCCTACGGGGTACTCCGTAGGGGCTATAGCACCTACTGAGTTATCCGTAGGGGCATAAATTTGTCCGTAGGGGCACGTTCAGGACCTCAACTTGCACCTGCGGCCTTTGCACCTACGGGGTATTTTTTCGCCCCTACGTATATATCCGTAGGGGCAGTGGGTTGCCCCTACCGATAAATCCGTAGGGGCAAACCATATTTGTAGTAGTGTTTGAAATGATAGCCATTGTCATCATGATGGTCAACTAGTCAAACCTAGTCAACCGGTCAACAAAGTCAACAAGTCAACAAAGTCAACCCCTCAACAACCATGTCACCATAATACTTAATTAATATTATTGTTAATCATATATCATATTCTCATTAGGGTTGAGCAAAAAGTCAATAGTCAACAATCAACGGTCAACAACCCTAATGAGAATCCTCTGCCTCTGTCTCTCCGTCAACTGTGCATACACACCCGCATCCGCGTTCCGAGGAACACGAATACATACTGGATAAATCCAATCCCAAAACGTACACTAGGATCTGGCTTAAACCAAAGCCCGCTAGTGTTAACTGTCCGGACACTGTACGTGCATAAGTGCACGGATGTGACCGAACCCTGTCGCAAAACCATGCGACCTGTCGCAAAACCATCCGACCTCTACTCTTTTGCCTAAAGGCGAATAGCTTTCTGTGTGGGACTCTAAAGACTCGACACTACGCTGGCAGTGGGTTTAACCACAGACCGCAAGCGGCACTAGCTGTGCGTAACGGTCCCCAGGTAGAAGCCGACAAGAAGACTGACGAGGTGAAACCCATCTGAACTCCTACTGAGCCTGAATGTGACAATCTCCGTACAGTCCGGTCTGTTCGTCTGATATATCGCATGGCGGGCCTAGGGGGGCGGTAAACGTCAGTCCCCTAATAGCGGTACAAATCGTGTCGGAGTGAAGCCCAAAACACCCTGAGATAACACTGGAAGCCTACCAGTATATCTCGATTGCTCTGGCCAGGGACTACTCGTGTAATGGCTCTCCTAGACACAGCGCGATGTCAACCCCCAATACCGGGAGAGACGAATCATGTCTAACCGTCACTGCCTCCAAGTGCTTCGGGACTGCACCCAACTACTACCTGTTTGCACCACTCCTTTGAGCCGTGGTAGGGTAGTAATCAAAGTACAGTGGGAACACACTCGAGGCGAAGTGACAGTGTCAAGTCAGCAGACTAAGCTGTACTCATGTCACCTGGGAACTAATAACTGACGATAGGTATAGTACCAACCGGTCAGTTCCCGACGAGTCCTGTCCAGTGTACTCGTAACCTAACGAGCACCCGTATACTATCTCCAGTACGACGTACTGATGGCTGTGGGACAGACCATCTCCCACACTTGGATGAGAAGTGCATACGCTAGTCTACTCCGGAGTATCGATGCCCTGTCTCGATAGTCCTGCGACTAGGGACCTGCATAAGGATGTGCTTATAGATTACCCAGCCCCTACTAGTGTGACTGCCATCACAACGCTGGTAATCAAGCAAAGATCCTAAGGGCTCCACTAATGTGTATAGGTGATATACTAAAATAAACACATGTACACATTGAAGTAGAAACAAACCAAGTAGCATACTACTATATTGAGCAAGATTGTTTATACAAGGTGAATATCCCAAGCTTCCATTAAGTAATATACAAACTAGTATGATACAGTAATGGCCTCTAGGGCATATACACTAACATATATATCACTGTGCAAAGCAGAAACTATAGAAGCAATCAAAAGACAAACCGAGAGTTGTAGCATCTGCCAGTTATTGCTAAAGGGGTCACTCCCGGTGAAGGGATCTCGGCCCTTTCCTCATCGAATAAGGTGCAGGATGTTCTACAAGGAACACCGCGATGCAAAGCAAGAACTGTAGCTACCTGATTTTATTTTTGAACTTCGATTCCACAACATCTTTTAGGTTTCTTTTATTTCATTAATCATATTAATGAAGTCCCATCATTTAAGTTACCTAAACATCACAGATAAATACGACTTACACTTATGCCATCCGCATTCGCCTCGATGTCCCCTGGTGCACCGTTAGGTTAGGTAACTAACAGCAGAGCAGGGCAGGGCTAGCACGGGTGTAAAACATAAGTAACGTCTATATAATATATCATATATACTATATATAGTATCTATCACAGAACATCAAATGATCACATCACAGATATCGCAGCAGAAGAATCATATGAAATATTGGATATACTAGGACGTCCGTGTTTTCTATACGAGCCAGTATAAAACACGGATTCCACGGTCGCGATGAATAGCCAAACCCACACCCCTAGACCCCTACGAGAGCGGCAAGCAACCCTACCAATTCTAGAGTTAGGAGATCCGGACTCGACTCCTCGAGTTGGTCTCCCACTGGACTCCAAAACCCGGTTACTTGTGCCCTCCTCCTTGGGTCTATCCTAGTGCGGAGAAGTAAATAATATACAAACGGTGACATCTTCCGCAACCTGGAAGTGCCCCAATAAAAGAATATTACATACAAGTTTTTACATGAATGAAAATGAAAAACACTCATCTCACATAAAAAAACCCCCGGCTATTCAAACACGACGATCCAATATAACATATCCAGCATCACATAACATCACATGTCATCAACGTAAGTAAACATGCGTATCCCAATTGTCATTGACATATAGCAACGAAACCGGCGATATCGCATATTACACTTACGGTCACAGAAAAGAAAGTGTAAAACTACAACACTTGGAATCCGCAACCTGCATAGACATCGCATGCCTAATCAAATGAATTCCTTAGACATCGCATGCCTAACAATTATAAACCCCGCATTTTAGTCTCAAAATCGAAAACACTTTTCAATACCAAGTCGGGCAATTCAACAGGATTCCCAACATCGTGATCGAATGCTCGTCGCAAACTTTAGTAGGCGGCTGCACCCCCGATGCCGTCGACGAAGTGCATCAAGGCGGAACACCGCTGCCGCGAGCACCCGAATGTATGCTTTCGGCGACGGGGTTCTCCTACAGTCACTTGGTCGGGGCTATGGGGCTGTAGCGTTTTGAAAATCGTTTCGGTGAAATTTTGGAAAATCGGTAAAATAAGGGGGGTTTTATGTAAAAAGTCAAAATACAAATATCTTATTATAAAAATTAAATATACATAATCTAGCTATGTAATTGCTAGTATTTAGTGTTTATTGAGCCACTGGTGAAATTTCAAATTTTCTGAAAATTTTTCCGAAATTAATTATTTTAATATTATTTTAAGCCGTCACTAATATATTTAATTAGGGAAAATTACAAATTGGAATGAGTTGAAACAAATTTTGTGCATCATGACACATTAAATAAAATTTTATCATATAGTTTTTGAAACGAAAACGTTTGCCAAAACGGTTTAGAAATTATTGAAGAAAAAAAAGAGGTTTTTTTTTAGTGTAAATGGAGATTTGGGGTATAATATTTATCATTTTCCCTCATCCCACACACACACCCACACTCACCCACCCCCACTTCCATTGTGGCCGAACCATTGCTGCCCCAATTCCCCACTTATGAAAAGAAAAGTACAAGCATACAACAAAAGAGAAGAATGAACAAAGAAAAAAGTGTATAAGAGTTGACTTTGGGGTATGGGTTTTGTTTGACTTTTGCCACAAAACCCCATTCTCTCTCTCTCTCTCCTCACTCATCCCCTCTCCCATTTCAGCCGAGCCCTATGGCTGCAGCCCCCCCTCATCTTCTCCTTCTCATTTCACTACAAAATTCATCACAAAATGCCTCAAAAATCCATATAAAACCTCATTAATCTCCTAATTTAAATTCTACCCATTATTCCTTGACCCATCTAGCTTGGATTCATGAAGCAAGAAGCCATTTTGGAGACCAAGATTTTCATGCTAGCTCTCTAGTTTTGTGAGGTACAATCTTACTCTAATTGTTACCTTGTTAATAATTGTTGTAATCCAAGCTAATTAGGTGTTTTATTATGGGTTTAATTGAAAGTTGAAATCTAAAGAAAGGGTTTTGAAATTCAAGTGAGAGTTTTGATTTGGATCTAGGGTTTGATCACTTGAGGTTGGTTGTGATGTGTGGTTTCACATCTTTAGTATGCTAAAACCTAACCTAATTGCTAAATTTCGAATTGTTACAACTAATTTGTCCAAATTGCTCAATTGTTGCAAACTAGGTTTTTAGATTTAATTCGAAAATATGAGATTAAAATATGGTTAGAGTTTTTATCACATTATTAGCTATATAATGTGTAGATCAACATTTTAGAGCATGCAAAACCTAGTCTAGTTATGGATTTGTGGATTGTTGCTTCGAAATGGTTAAAATTGGGTTTTTGTGCTAACTAAAAAATTTGGTTTAATACAGTTTAGTGTGATAAAATCTAGTTAAAGTTATATAGCCTAATTAAGCTAATTAGTGAACATTGCGGCCGTTAGATTTGTTTAAATAGCAAGTTTTGTACTGAAACGGTTAAATTTTGCTTATTAGAGTTTCCGGAAAATAGCTTTTAAAGCGAATTTGAAGTTTTGATGAAGTAAACCCTATTTTATATATATATATATTTTGTGGGTTGTGAAACCACGAATGGAGCGTTTGTGTTTTCTCGATCACTCGGCATTTGTACGCCGATGTCGAGGGTTTTGGGTTGATTTGAGAGAGCGAACCATAGGTTTTGACCTATGTGGGATTCGTGAGTCGTTTTGGTCATGAGTCGGATTTTAATTCGATACGGTGCGTTATGATATGTAGGTACCCCATGTGGACTTCGAGACGACAAGCAAGCGCTTGGCGACGTCGGCACCGGCGAGCGAGGACCAGGTGAGTAGATTTATATCTACGGGGAGAAGTCGGGTGGATGGCGTATAGCACCCCCGCAGTCCGTGGTGGTGTATACGGATGCGTATACACACCAACAATTATTATATGCTATTTGGGATTAATAACGATGTTTAGAATGGATATTGGTGTGTTGGATTATTTTAGTGTTGCGAACCCTAGGGTAGTGTTGCACTACACATACACACATACATACTTGCATACATTCCTATTTATATGTGCTCATGGGATTCTTTATAGTTATGTGTTCACATGGGTATGGGACTATGTGTTCACATACGGATTTGAGGATGATACTTGGGATTGAGCTGAGTCGATGAGATTTGTTTTGTGGTTGTGATATCGGTGATAGGGTAGGATTTGTACTTGAGGTACGTCCTGGTTTTATAGCGGATCTTGGGGCGGCGATATGGGTGAATAGTGTTATAAATAAAATGGTCGACATGTGATCGTGATATGAGGCATGATATGCTAGGATATTGATCCTAGGCTGTATTGGGCGATGTATACCCCTTGATGATGCTATGTGCTGACAGTATCGGTTTGTACGAGATTGTCGATCTGTAGTCAGATCATGACTATATTGATGATATTAGTATTGTATTAGACATAGGTCAGTACCTTAGACCATGATCTTTGATAAAGAGGATACCGGATGAATAGTGTGATGAATATAATTTTGACCCGTACCCAGATTTGGGATGCCGTACGACGGTTTTACGTACGAGCTATATATTGATGATTGATCCGCACTCTTGACTTGGGATATCTGGTTATAGATATGATATTATTGAGGCGGGATCACCGACTATACATATACAGGTATGTATATGTATCGACTCAGATGATAGGCGGTTTCCTTACCTGTAGTTCAGCTTGTTAGTTCAGCCGTATAGTTTAGTGTAGTTGTTAGATTAGATTAGACTTCTTACCTATTTCAAAAACTAACGAATCGTGGGTATTTTAAAAGACAACCCAAGGGATCCTACGGATATTTCAAAAGACGTATCTTTTCATAAAAACACCGTAGCCCCTATTTTCAAAACCCCATGATTCGTGTTATTTCAAAAGGCACCATTTGTAGGACTTATATTAGATTAATGCAGGTTAGTTACAGTTGCGTCTAGTATTCAGCTTCCGCTTATTATTGTGGTTCGCTTCGCATCGCATACTTATGTTATAATTTCTTATTGCAATGTTGATATCATATTGTTAGGACACTAGCACCATTATCGATGATGCGTATGTACCACGTACACTTACTTGTCGGCTCACACACATCTTCATCGGTAATTGCCATGTCACGTACACCTTAGAAAATATTATTGCTTGACTTAGCTTGTTTGTTAGTAATTTGACATGATATTAGAGTACCTGCCTTATATGCCAGCTTAACATTGTAGTTATTACTTGTCACTTCATGCATACTGTTTTTCATTGTTATGCCTATATTCATGGTTTTACATGCTATTGATGATTTGGATTCGGATTACCATGAAACTTTCTGGATTTGGGGGGAAAACCGAAAAACTTATATAAACTGATTTCGCTCTTTTTAAATAAAAAGTGCGGTTTTTCCGATGATGTATGAGTCGTCCACCATGAGTTTGCTGATGGATTTCGAGACCCGATTCGAGGAGGCGGATGAACCGTTTCGGGTACATGGTGGACCCGGTAAGGTACCCCGGGGCAAGAAGCTCGTGATGATGACGATGTGAGCCTGGCAGGGGAGCACTACTTACCGGTGATTTTACCCGACGCGTCGGATATCCGGAGGATACCGTCGTGGTCTTGAGATGGATGGTAGGGGCCGGTCTGGACTGACGGCGCCCTAGATATTGTGATTGGGACATTGAGATTTCGAGATATTGAGGTACAGAGACTGTGATACAGAGATATCGAGATTTTGGGATTACGTTTTGTGCCGATGCTAGGCACTGTTTTATGCTGATTTCATTATGATACCTCATTTTAAAAATACAAGGAAATCTCACTAAATTATGAAAACAGTTTCTTCATTTACATGTATTCTGTTTTCATGTATTCATACCTCATTCATATGTTATATTGCTACCTGAGGCACTGACACAGGCACATGAGATTACACCCAGGTTAGATATTTACCCTAGCCATTGTTATAGGCTGCATGTTATGCATATATTTGAGGATATATTATGATCAATTGACCTAGGTTGCGTTATTTATGTGATTTCTGTGCGTAGATGTTTTCTACTCACGAGTTGGAAACTCACCCCCGTTGTGCCACAGTTCTTGTAGGTTTCGCCGTACAGGTTTCATTACGGCTTGCTGGCACTCTTTCCATTTCCGGGTGATTTGCTAGTAGGTGGGTTTATTTGTATCGCACCCATCATTATATCTTGTATATCATTATTCTGTTGTATCTAGAAGTTCCATCAACCAAAACATGTATTTATTTGAGATAGAGACCAGTGATGTTATTCCTTCGACCTTAGAGTCGCGCGTTATATTTTTGTGGTTTTCTTGTGGTTTTGAGTTTCCTTTTGAATTTTGATCCTCGCCGTTGGCGTTGTATATTATATTGCTTGTGTGGTTGTGACCGTCGATTGACGAAGAGCTAGCTCCCGCTTGGGGATGCCTTTTTATTGATTTCGTATACTATTCATGTTGTATCCCGTTTGGGAGCCAGTATTTACAAAGGAGACTCTGCCGAAATTTTCAGGAAATACTTGATGTTTTTAAAACCGCATAACTCGGCTTATGCTATTAAAGCTACTTTATTTTAAATTGGTTTTCCTTCACTCTACTACTTTTCTTGGTTTGGATTTCTGGGTTTTCGGTTTACTTAGATTACATACGCCTCGAGACGTTCGTAGTTTAAGTGCCGGTCATGTTCCGTACTTTCAGGTCGTGACAAAGTTGGTATCAGAGCGTTAGGTTTTATCTTCGGAGCGTAGGATGACCCTTGGTTGATGGAATAGGTGACTAAAGTAGAGTGACGTACCGTGGGTATGTTCCGCGGCATACTTACGACACGCCACTCCACTTAAGGAGCCTTAGGATGTACATTTCTTTGCTCAGTATTATATTCATTCCGATCTAGCCTCATCGGTACCAGTTATGGTTTTGCTGCCATGATTACGGGCAGGGAGAGCTACGGCTAGAGTTGCGGTCAACACGAACTCGTTACGAACGAGGACTGACCAGGGCGTGATTCTGGCGACACACGATTGCAGAGATGTGTCTTTTTATTGTGTTTTCACGCCACGAGCGTTGATGGATCGCTGTATGAGATTACTCGGACGGGCAAATCAGCACCAGAGGGTTGAGCCAATGATAGAAGGTCGCTATTCACCCATGGATGAATGACTGAGACATGTGGTTCGTTCACCTAACCGATGAGAGGTCATCAGATAGATTGACTCCATCCAGAGACGACTTCACGCGGAGACGTTGGGAGTCGACAGAGGCGATCGAATGTCAGAAACCTATTATTCCAAGTTTAAAGTAGTCGGAAGGACATGCAGGCAATTCTATGGTCCCTCTAGAAGAATGAAACCCTAACTCGACTTAATGACCGTGTGAAAGCCTTTGAACCATCGGGTTTGCGGCAGTTCTACGGCGCCATTAGTGAGGCTTGGGTTTGCCCTTCTATGGCTGGACCACCGATGTTGTGGTATGTACTCGATACTATTAAACTGTGCCCAAGATGTTGAGCTCTTGGGGGATTATGAGGTTTTGACGACTCGATCGGATGGCTCGACTTAATTCGGATGCTAGGTGGTGAGATGCATTCTTGGGAGACTCCAGATACGAGGATAGTCGTTGGAGCCCAGTCCATGTAGCCACGATGAGACGAGTCCGAAGCAGTCGACATTAGATAAAGTGGAGTAAAGAGGTCCGTACAAGATCTGGATAAGACGACGTTCCACTCCGCCAACATCAGAGATGCGATGCGCATGCCGAGGCATGGTACTTGGATTTACCTTCCAGAAAGAGTCGCGATGAGTATGCAGTCGTTCCAGAGCAAGATGCAGATATAGGAAAGGACGATGACTTCCGGACAGTTGGCAGAGACGAGACATGGAAGAGACCGTGAGCAGGATTCCTTCCAGGACACTGCTGCAATGATACTTGCACCCAGGATCAGATGTGTCACGTACATTCAGAGAGCCAGAGGCCGACGCCAGTGATATGCTGCCTTACGAGTGGTCACGATGATTGACCGAGAGATGACCAGAGAAGTGCCAGAACGGGATCATCCCCGTTAGCACACCTGACAGGGCCGATGAGCCGATGGACTGAGAGATTGGTAATTCCCAGTGAAGACCTTGACCCAGGAGTGGTCATTGTTACGCACACCAGCAGGCCAGAGTTCATGATCATCGACGAGACATCCCACTAGTGACCGCGACAGTTGGCCCGAGATTCTTAGAGGATGCGCTTGAGCGGTACTATGCCGCCATTATTGATTTCGAGGTTTTGGGTGATTTATTCGAATGATTTGATTTTGATGATTGAGGATTTACGATCTTTGCACAGTGTTGCACTTGATATTGTTTTCGTGCTTGGGTTTCACATGTTTGTAATTTTACGGTTTTAGACATTTGAGTTGATTTTGTGCATATGCACGCACACGATTTGGTTCCTGCACTCTGTATAGTCTATATATGCTTACAGTGCAGTGATACGCCTTTTGTGCACTTAGATGCACTGGACTTCGATTTCGATTGTGATACTCGATATTTGTTTTGTGCACCTTGTGCACCTGATTTGATTTTGCGCATGTTCGGCGCTTGATATTGGATTTCATGATTTCGTGCATGATGGATGCACCTGCCTTGGATTTTCGCACATGTTGGGCGCATGTTTTGAGATGTGATTTTGGTGCACACCAGATGCACTAAATCGAGATTTTTCGTGCATGTCAGATGCACCTGATTTTGCTGTCAGGCACACATGTTGCCTACGACAGATGTTTCATGCACACCCGATGCACTTAGATGTTGTTTCTGTGCATATGTATGGCATATATTTGGATTTTGATTTCCGTGCGCACCAGACGCACGTAGTACTCATACGCGTATTTTGGGATTGATTTTTCCTATAGAGCAGGACATTTTTATGATATTTACATATATAGATTTGATATTTACGTGTGTAGTTCCGATTATAGCATATTGGTTTTGTATTGGATTTGACATTGTGTCTTTACCATGACTCCAATGATGGCGGGATGCTTGACGGAGTTTGATTTTGAGTTATATGCTCATTGCTCATGCGCATGCATTGCGCTATGATGCGTATTATGTACTTATGGTTTCGGAGCCCCGACGGCTTGATGATTTTGCTTAGATGTTTTTGTATTTGGGGGGAGTTTGAATTTAAATTCGGGGACCGAATTTCTTTAAGGGGGAAGATTGTAGCGTTTTGAAAATCGTTTCGGTGAAATTTTGGAAAATCGGTAAAATAAGGGGGGTTTTATGTAAAAAGTCAAAATACAAATATCTTATTATAAAAATTAAATATACATATTCTAGCAATGTAATTGCTAGTATTTGGTGTTTATTGAGCCACTGGCGAAATTTCAAATTTTCTGAAAATTTTTCCGAAATTAATTATTTTAATATTATTTTAAGCCGTCACTAATATATTTAATTAGGGAAAATTACAAATTGGAATGAGTTGAAACAAATTTTGTGCATCATGACACATTAAATAAAATTTTATCATATGGTTTTTGAAACGAAATCGTTTGCCAAAACGGTTTAGAAATTATTGAAGAAAAAAAAGAGGCTTTTTTTAGTGTAAATGGAGATTTGGGGTATAATATTTATCATTTTCCCTCATCCCACACACACACCCACACTCACCCACCCCCACTTCCATTATGGCCGAACCCTTGCTGCCCCAATTCCCCACTTGTGAAAAGAAAAGTCCAAGCATACAACAAAAGAGAAGAATGAACAAAGAAAAAAGTGTATACGAGTTGACTTTGGGGTATGGGTTTTGTTTGACTTTTGCCACAAAACCCCATTCTCTCTCTCTCTCTCCTCACTCATCCCCTCTCCCATTTCAGCCGAGCCCTATGGCTGCAGCCCCCCCTCATCTTCTCCTTCTCATTTCACTACAAAATTCATCACAAAATGCCTCAAAAATCCATATAAAACCTCATTAATCTCTTAATTTAAATCCTACCCATTATTCCTTGACCCATCTAGCTTGGATTCATGAAGCAAGAAGCCATTTTGGAGACCAAGATTTTCATGCTAGCTCTCTAGTTTTGTGAGGTACAATCTTACTCTAATTGTTACCTTGTTAATAATTGTTGTAATCCAAGCTAATTAGGTGTTTTATTATGGGTTTAATTGAAAGTTGAAATCTAAAGAAAGGGTTTTGAAATTCAAGTGAGAGTTTTGATTTGGAGCTAGGGTTTGATCACTTGAGGTTGGTTGTGATGTGTGGTTTCACATCTTTAGTATGCTTAAACCTAACCTAATTGCTAAATTTCGAATTGTTACAACTAATTTGTCCAAATTGCTTAATTGTTGCAAACTAGGTTTTTAGATTTAATTCGAAAATATAAGATTAAAATATGGTTAGAGTTTTTATCACATTATTAGCTATATAATGTGTAGATCAACATTTTAGAGCATGCAAAACCTAGTCCAGTTATGGATTTGTCTATTGACTTGATTATGGGTTCGTAGTTCGTATAGTAGGCGTTAGACTAGACCCGAGTCATACCTATTTCAAAAACTAACGAATCAGGGATATTTTAAAGATAAGCAAAAGGGTTTATACGGATATTTAAAAAGGCGCATCTTTTATTAAAACACTGTAGCCCTTATTTTACCAAAAGCCTTGATTCGTCTTATTTCAAAAGGCAAGGTTGCATGATATATCTATTGAGGCAGGTTCTCTACTGTTGCGTTGACTACTCGATTTCCGCATATTCATGCTATACGCATTGCTTGCATATGTTTATATGCGCATACTATTATTCTATGCTGCAGGATATATTGTTACTTGCATTTCACTTATATTGTCACATTCATCTTGCTTTCTGATTTGCGCATTGAGATAGTTTGTTTCTATGATATTTCTGGTTTTGAGAGTGGGCTGACCTGGACTGACGGATGCCCGATATATTAAGAGAGGGCTAACCCGGACTGACGGATGCCCGATATATTGAGAGAGGGCTGACCCGGACTGACGGATGCCCGATATATTGAGAGTGGGCTGACCCGGACTGACGGATGCCCGGTATGTGAGGATTTACGTGCCGATGCTATGCACAGGTTTTCATGATGTTTTCGAGTGTCGATACTAGGCACTCAGGTTCCATGCTTTTGGTTATATCCTCATATTTTCCATGCATATGCGTTATGATATTTACATGCATGATGGTTATTGTCATTGGGTGACGAGTGGACGGGATCCACGTACATGCAGATTGATTTCATTGATTGTACCTCACATTTATGATATGCTATTACCTGAGGCACTGGCACGAGCATTTGGCATTACACTCATGTATAGAGATTATATTGCCAGTTTAGCATGTTCAGACTTATTCCTATTGAGGTTTTTATGTATATCTGATCGTATTGACCAAGGATGGGTCATGCATTCGATCTCTGCTTGTAGATATTTTCTATTCACGAGTTGGCAACTCACCCCCGTTGTGCCACAGTCCTTGCAGGTTTTTGCCGTACAGATTCCATAGCGGCATTTATGGCACA
Source organism: Agapanthus africanus (assembly GCA_030015575.1). Lineage (NCBI taxonomy): Eukaryota > Viridiplantae > Streptophyta > Magnoliopsida > Asparagales > Amaryllidaceae > Agapanthus > Agapanthus africanus. The sequence continues at coordinate 207,253,286 of JASDDO010000022.1, forward strand.
CTGCTTCCTTATGGGTGACTTGCGTTGGTAGGTGGGTTCTTTTATATCAGAACCGCCATTGTTCATGTATTATTATTGTATCTAGTCATTCCATCAACCAAATCTTGTATATTGTTTCAGACTTAGAAACAGTGTTGTATTATTTCGACCTTAGAGTCGCGCTTGTAGTATTACGGTTTTCTGGCTGTTTTGAGTTTCTTTTTGGGTTTTGATCCTCGCCCTTTGGCGTTGTATATTATTATTGCTTGCGTGGTTGTGACCGTCGATTGACGAAGAGCTAGCTCCCGCTTGGGGATGCCTTTTATCATTTCTTATATTATTCTTGTTGTACCCCGTTCGGGGCCAGTTTTTACAAAGAAAACTCTGCCGAAATTTTCAGGAAAGGTTACACATTTTAAAAATACACATTCGGCTTAGCTATTTAAAAACTTTGATTTTCGAAACATGATTTCTTTACTTTTCAAAACCAGTTTTCCTTATTTACTCTTTAAATGGTTTTAGATTGCTGGGCTTTTGGCTTACTTGGATCAGATGGGGTCCTATAGACTTCATATGGTTCAAGGGCCAGTCACGTGCTCTTTCGGGTCGTGACAGGTATAGAGGTGGGAGCCCGTAAAAGAAGCAGGCAACGTGGTGCCCTTTCCGGCGAGGAGGTGGAGACCGGAGACTCCGCGGGAGATCGGGACGACGACGAGAAGACCGGAGGACACGGATCACTCGGTATATCTCTCTTTCCCATCTAGTAGTTAGCTAGGACTAGTTAATGGCACGATTCGGGTTTTAGTGCGCGGTGGTGCGGTTCAAGAAAATTTAAAGTTAGCCATCGCTTCCGCATTTGGCCTCGGGATGGAGGCCGGGGCGCCGCCGTGCACTTACAGTGGTATCAGAGACTCGCCATTAACATAGTCTAGCTTTGTCTAATGTGTTTTACATTTCCGATCGAACAAAATTCCAAAAATCCGCGTTTTCTTCACATCAGTTTCTGTCGAAATTTTTTGAAGTCCAAAAATTTTCAGGTTGTTTCAGAATGATGTGCAGAAAATTCTAAGAGTTCTGGGAAAATTTGGTTTCGTGAACAGTCTAAAGGACCGCAGAACCGCGGCCAAACCCATGCTTGGGCCGCGGTTCCGCCGCGACTTTAACTGTTCAGTCCCCCAAACTTTTGCAGAATGTTCCTGAGTTGAAAATGTGGTTTCTGGAATGTTATTTTTGGGCCCAGAATTTCTTGATGTGCTACAGTAGTACTTGGGGGCCCACTTGTTATAATTTTGATCGATCGGATATTATAATCACATTTTTCACAGTATTTACATTATATCTGCGACCGTGAATGTCACTTGATCGGTAAATCCTGTCTGACTGCTATAGCCCGGTTAGACAGATTTGCGAACGTGACTTTCACGTTGATGTTCTGTGTTATGCTGTGATGTTGCGGATCGGTCGTGGGGGATAGCCTGGATGCAATGCTAGTACAGATTTGGTTGTATTATGTACATTTGATATTGCGGGGCGAGCGTCCGACATGTGGACTGCCGTCACTGCCTGATTGTATTATTATTTTGGGGCACGACCAGGTTGCGGTCGATGTACCCGTTGTATGTATATTTTACTTTCTGTACTAGGATTACCCCAAGGTGGGGTGCACGGATAGCCGGGTTCTAGAGGGCAACGAGCCCGCATCTCATGGCATTGAGACGGAGGGGGCTTCACTCTAGGATTGGCGGACTATTCGCCGCACTCGTAGGGGGTACAGGTTGACCCAGGAGGGGTGCCCAAGTTACCGGATTCCGTGAAGTGCTGGGCGGTCCATTCACGGTACTGAAAGGGGCTGCCTCGCTTCAGGTTTTGGCGGGTGACTTGCCACGCCCGTAGGGGTCTAGGATTTCATTGCACAGGCTATCCACACGACCAGGGGAACGTCGGGTTTCAGTAGTGGCTCTGTGAAATCCGGGGATCCCAGATATCTGTATTGTTCTGTGATGCTGTACATTTCTATGATGTTGCATTTTATCACGCCTTGAGCGAAATATAATATATTGGTATATATATTAGTAGATGTTGTATATGTTTTGCATCCGCGCTAGTCCAGTCCCTGCTCTGTCGTTAGTTAGCTAACCTAACGGGTAATGACGGGACCCAGTGGCGAATGCGGATGGCATATACGTACGTCATATTATTTTCGTTCTTTTTGGTGTGATCAATTGATGGGACTGCATTGATTCGGATCAATGCAAGTTAGAAACAAACATTTTCTGATGTTGTTGGAACACTTTTCAAAAAGCTGTTATTGCAAGGACGTTCACTTTTGTTTTGCATCGTAGTATTCAGTTGGAATATCCTGCTCCTCAGTCGACGAGGCAAGGGCCGAGATCCTTTCACCGGGAGTGACCCCTTGGACAGAAGTTTGCTTTAGGGCATTAACTTCACTATAGCCGATTACTTTTGCTTTGCATCGTGGTATTCAGTTGGAATATCCTGCACCTCATTCTACGGAAAAAGAGCCGAGATCCCTTCACCGGGAGTGACCTCTTTAGCAAAGGTTTTCATCACTATATTTTTAAAAGCTATCGGTTCCTTCAACGATATCAAGTTCATTACGTTAAAGGTTTTCGCCAGAAACCATTCGTAGCCCTCCGTCATTTCATATGGGTGGTCAATAGTATTCAAGCTGTGTATGTTGGCCAAAGTCAAGGCACAGTGATTGGTAGCTATTGGGGTATTCATATGCAGCATAGATAGATGTGTTGGTTTGGGACAGTCGTACTGCCATTTTGGCCAAAGTCAAGGGTAGGTACGGGTGGGTTCAAATTAACCTGGAGAATGACGGGTAGAACTTGACATGTGACTTATGATATGTTGGCCAAAGTCAAGGTCATAAGAGCATGGGGTAGAAATCACATCGGGAGTTTCTATAGAAACTGAAACTTACCAGATATGCTCATACCTTCTGGAGCGTGACACCGTGAGTGGATTCCGTCAAGTTATCATGCGATGATAGTTGGATCCCGATTCCCACTGATGAGTTGGTTTACTCCTCGGGTGATCCCGACTAATTCTTCTTTCAGGTTTGGAGGAGAATTTGAGGTTACAGTGGGAGGTTTCCAGATTAGATAAATTGGTAACCATTCTGATCTAGGTTAGAGTGCACGCTGAGTGTTTCTTTTCTCTCTCTCTTTGGCAGCGACCAATGACCCGACCCTAAGACTATGACTCAGTGACCAAATTAACCGAACCTTCTTAACACTAGCTTTTGGATTGTCAGAGTTGCAAACCTCATTGCCACTCCTACTTTTACCCTTTTCTCCAGGACACCCCATATTACTACGAACGTCCAGTTCCATTGGACAAAACCATCGTATGGTTATATACGAACTCGAAGGAATTTATTCGAAGATGGTTTCCGGTTCTGGAGAAAACGGATAGGACTATTCAGTTGTTTTTTCCTTTTACCCTCTCTCAGGTTATGAGTACTCCATGGTTTAGGAGTAGTACACCTATTACGCAAATTGGATAGTCTTCTTCCAAACCTTAGGCTGGTGCCGAACGGTGGGGAATGAAGAAAACCAATTAGCATAACGATGGTGTGCAGAAGGTATTAAGTAAAGACATAACAAGGGATTAGTAAGAGGGCAAAGTAAATTGCGACTGCTATTCACGACCAAACCAAGTATTTCTTCTTCAATCCTAAATCACCTTTGTATTTCTCCAGAACACTCCATATCACTACGAAGATCTACAGTTTATTGGATATTCCATCGTATGGTTATATACGAACTCGAAAGGAACTTGTTCCAGTTCGGGGATGGATTCTGGTTCAGGAGAAATAGGAATAAGGTTTATTCGGTTGTCTTTTATCTTCATCTTCTCTCGCATTACGAGTGTTCCTAGGATTAGGACAGTACTCCCATTATGCTTATTGGATAGTCTTCTTCCAAACCATAGACTGGTGCCGAACGGTAGGAAAGGAAGAAAACCATTTGGCCTAAAGGGGTGTGCAGAAGGTAATGACTAAAGACATAAAAAGGGATTTGGAGAGGTGGCAAAGAATTACACGGTTATAGTTGTGAATCTGGATAATGGAAGAGGAATTACTAGGAATACCAGGATACCCCATCGAAACATTTCAATGTTTCAGTTTCACTGTGTACTGTTAAAGGAAAACTGATTTCCCAGTTAAACCTTGCTCCAGGGTATGTATTTACCAGGTATAATTCTCACATCTGTATGGCTTTGCAGATGATGAGTGGGAGTAAGTTATTGGAAATTAGGTGATCATCCTCATTATATCGGGATTCGTTGTAATCGGTGATATTTGAGGAAGTCACCTGGGTTGTTTGCCGGTCGGCAAATATTTGGTTTTGAATATCCTCTATTATGCACCAATTTCAAATCGATATATATGTACGTCTATTTTCATAGAGTGAGATATACCTTTTTAAAATTATGTCTATGACATTTACCTATATCAGTGGATGGTTAGGTAAGGAGCATTAAACAGCGGTGTAATTCTTCATAACCACAGTACAGTTTTCAACCTACGACACACAGTGAATGAGTTATCAGACTCAAGGACTTATACAGAGTATTGTATGTTGTCCAGGGTCCATCAGGACAGAGGGGTTGGTCCTCGTACTATATTCGGTTTACTTATGACTTCTCTAGTTTTTAGACAGGTGTTTCGTGGAAACACAGGGTCTGAATTTTGAGAAGTTGTAGGTATTTGAATAAAGTAGAGAACCAGATATTGCAAGTATCGAGATTCTTCAAAGTGATCGAAGATGTCGATACTTGAGTATGGTATTCAGATGATAGTAATGATTAAGAGATCTTGCTTCTCTTTCAGATTATTCATAATTGGAAGCATTCCTAAGTTGAGTAACGCTGATCGGTCTCTTTCCATTTAGTTGACATGCACTGGAGACAGCTGCATGATTTGAATCTGGTTCAATTAAATCAGTGCCTCTGGTTCTATATTGGATATAGTACAGTTCATATCTTAACATTGTTAAGGTACGGGGAGTTGTCCGGCTTATGATTAAAACTAGACACTGGACAACTCAAGGCACGTTTCTGTAATGGTTGTTTGTGGGTTGACCCAGGCTATGACGAGGGTTGACTTTCTACCATCTGGAAGATCAATAGTGATATTGTTCTAGACTCGCCACAGTTTTATTAAAAATGGATTTTTTCAGAAAAACAGTAGTGGGAGTATGGTAGAACTGGAAGTGATTCCAGAACCACAAACGATTACTGAAGATTTGATAGGAACCTAAAGATTCAATCTGGATTGACATTCCATTGGCCACTCCGCAGATAAGGTGGGTAACCTCAGGCACCCGAGAGGTACTCCGGTAGCCTCAAGGACGGTGGCAGGGAGGTTCTTGTTTACCCACACTTGCCATTGCTGTTGTTCCAGACTGTGAGACCCGGCAGGAGGATGAGTATAGCGTCGTTCTAAACTTGCTTTAGAAGTGTACGTTTATATGACTCTGGCAAAGGGTTGTCGTAGTCAGTGGGAGCAACGGAAGCATTGGTGGACAGTTGGCTTATGTTTATTTATAGACAAAAGCAGATATAGCGGAGATAGATCATCAATTTCTGATGTGACAGTCATAGGTTTGACTTCATCAGAATAGGGGATGGATCTGTTGAGAAGGTAGTAGGGTGTGTTGTCATGGTATTTGGATGACATACACAGAGTAGGAAGTGATATTCCTTTACTACGATCGGTTATACTTTGGTCGTCACACAGTGTTTCTCCACAAGGGACTTGGACATTATATCAGACGTACTGGTTACTAGATCTATGGTTTTAGATCTAGATTTGGATGGTTTCCCAATTCAGGGTACTTAGACAGCATTCTAAGAGTATTTAGAATGGACGACTCCTGGCACGGTAGTGTACCTGCAGGTAATGGAGTCACCCTTTCTAAAGGTGTCTTACAGACCAAAGGGGAGAGGGATGTGCATGATTGACAGATCACTTGCTCAGGCAATTGAGTCAATCATGAGATGTCAAGTACCACACCAGATGTTATTCTTGCACTAGATGCAATAAGTTGACATTGATCCAATCCTGGAGAAACAGTCGGAAGCATTTTTAGAACATAAGTGGATGTTCTAGGGATATGATAACGACAGCCTCATTCGGGAGACAGTTATCATTCCAGGCTTCCAAGGAGACCTGGACGACAAGGAGGTTGTCAGAGTTATAGTTTTCCTTCTGACCAGGGGCAGTATTTTGGACAAGTGGTCCAAGACAATACTGAGGGAGGCATGGCGCAGGATACTGATTAAGTTCAGTTGACGATACAGTCTAAGAAGTTTGGATTTGGAGTTCATTTATGAGCTAGGTCCCATCAGACATCCAGACACATTCTAAGACAGGTATTGCTCATTTCGGGAGATGGGTTTCTCCGCGAACTTGAGCTATAGAGAGACATAGAAAGAGACATCAAGGCGGATCCACTCACTAAGGCTATTCCTCGAACGCAATAGTTTCGCAAGCGAGCTTTGTGAGACTGACTAGTAGAGGAGTTGGGTGTTCGGTATCACACGGGCTGTGAGTATGCGACATCGCAATAATTAGCCTTGAGTGCAAGTGGGAGATTGTTGGAGATAGTGCCCTTAGAGTCAATTATTGGATCACAAGCACGTGATTGCAATGATTGAGGGAGGACCTGTCCCAGTAGAACAGTCTTACTCAAGATGATAGTATGCTATCTGGTTTACCTTTATCATCGTGTACTGCTTTAGGTGACCTTACAGGTCACTATTGCACGTTGATAGAGCCCCTAGGATTCTTGCTTGACCACCAGCAGTATGAGGGCGATCATATACATGGGAGCTGGTAGTCTATAAGCACATCCTTAAAAGGTCCCTAGTCGTGGGAGTTTCGAGACAGGGCATCGATACTCCAGAGTAGACTAGTGTATACAGTCAAGACCCCGACGAGGGGCGGTGGCCGGTCTCACAAGCCACTGGTGTCAGTTGGTTCACCTAAGATGTATACAGGTGCTCATTGGGTTATGAGTACACCGGACAGGACTCGCCGGGAACATGCTAGTTGGTCTTATACCTGACGTCAGATAGCAGTTCCCTGGTGACATGTGTACAGGTTAGTTCATCGACCTGGGGATCGTCATTTGTCTCGTGTGAGTTCCCACTGTACTTTGATTACTACCCTACCACGCTCAAAGGAGACGTGCAAACAGGTTTTAGTTGGGTACAGTCCCGAGCCACATGGAGGCAGTGAGCGGATCTTCAGGGGTTCGTCTCTCCCGGTATTGGGGGTGAGGTCGCGCTGTGTCTAGGAGAGCCATTACACGAAGCCCTCGGCCGAGGCAGGAGATTTACTGGTAGGTATTCCAGTAGTATCTCAGGGTGTTCTGGGCTACACTCCGACACGACTTGTACCGCTTTTGGGGGTCTGACTTTTACCAACCCCCTAGGCCCGCCATGCGATGCTCGTAGACGAACGGACCGGACTATACGGATATTGTCACTGACAGGCTCAGTAGGGTGTCAGGATGAGTTCGCTCATCGACGTCCCTTTTGGTCAATAGCTGGTAGCCCGTTATGTATTGGCTTATACCTCTGACGTGCTAGTGGTTAAATCCACAACCAAGGTGTTGACGAGTCTTTAGAGTCCCCCACATTCAGTTACTCAAGTTTCGGACGAAACGCTGTAGATGTCGTATGGTGATATGGCACGGTTCGATCAGATACGTGCGGTATTGCACGGATCAGGATCGGACGGTTAGTACTAAAGGTCGTATGGTTATATGGCAGGGTTCGATCAGATACGTGCGGTATTGCACGGATCAGGATCGGACGGATAATACTAGCCGGCTTTGGTTTATGCCGGATCCTAGTATAGTACAGTGTAGATTTTGTCTCATTGCATTTGTATTTCTGTCGGAATACAGATGCGGGTGTGTATACACATTATCGGGGTTTTCCTGTGATTTATTACGGGACCAGTTTTCTGGAGTTGCCAGTTTGCTTTCCGTTTCGGCCATTTTCATTTGTATCTTTCAATGGCCGAAAATTGGTGGAGGAGGGCTTATTTGCAATTGTGCAAATAAGCATTTGTGGAGGGAGGTGATTGCATATTGTTGTATCATGATAGCTCTTCTTTGACTTCTTGACTTCTTCATGATGGCTTGACTTTTTGAAGTCATCATGCTTGATGATGATGGCTTGACCATTTGGAGTCATCATGCTTGAGATGATGGTTGTGTTGGAGTGTTGGTTTAGGATGGTGATCATTACTTTGCATGATAGCCTTTTCTCTCTCTCCTTTGGATAAAAGAATGATACTCTCCCCCATTTTGACCCCCACTCACTCATTCTCTGCTCTCCAAGATTATGGCCGGCCTTGCTCTTTGATGGGGCTGTCCAAAATTCTAGTGGGGGGATTTTTGCTCTTTTGGCTTGGTAAAATCCCACAAGCTCCTCCTCCAAAAAGCTTGTATCATTCCTCCACTCAAAAGGCAACATCCACAACCCCAAAATGAGACATAGTTCTACACGTATTCTACAGCAACTCTTGGGCACGTCGACTCGCCAGCTTCGTGCCCGAGTTGCCTCGGTATAGAGGTGGGAGCCCGTAAAAGAAGCAGGCAACGTGGTGCCCTTTCCGGCGAGGAGGTGGAGACCGGAGACTCCGCGGGAGATCGGGACGACGACGAGAAGACCGGAGGACACGGATCACTCAGTATATCTCTCTTTCCCATCTAGTAGTTAGCTAGGACTAGTTAATGGCACGATCCCGGTTTTAGTGCGCGGTGGTGCCGGTTCAAGAAAATTTAAAGTTAGCCATCGCTTCAGCATTTGGCCTCGGGATGGAGGCCGGGGCGCCGCCGTGCACTTACAGGAATTATCTCACTATTCATCTTCTTCCTCTTACTTTAGCTTTGAGAAAGCTTACTAGAAATTCCTTTTGTGATGATTTCATGTGAGATTATGATATAAAAAGATAGCATAAATACTACTCCATCATCCTCATCTAATCTAGCCCATTAGATTAGGGTGTTCACCTCTTTAGAGTTAGAGAGCTTGAGTTATTGCAACTTCGACGTAGATCATCGGAGAAAAGGAATACCACAAGCTAGCATGGATCGTTCGAGTCGTGGAGCCTCTCTTGAGTCCGGGAGATCGTGGATCGCGGCGAAGGGACTTCTACTCGGAGCTTATGAAGCGAAGGAGCGGACTACAAAGGTTGTAATCCCTCACACTTAGTAATAAAGTTGTTATCTTGCATGTTAAACCCTAATAATCTAGCAAAGATCCCGGCTTTTGGTTGTTCGGCACGTCTAAATTTTTATCCGGGCATGTTTGATGCCTTATGAACCTTCACAAGAGTGCCTAGGAACCCTACAAGAACACCCTGAGAAACTACTGGAAACACTACCAGCAAATCTCGCTTGCCCTGGCCAGGGATGACTATGTGTAATGGCTCTCCTATACATAGCGCAATATCAACTTCCAATACCGGGAGAGACGAATCCTGTCTAACCGTCACTGCCTCCAAGTGCTTCGGGACTGCACCCAACTACTACCTGTTTGCACGACTCAATAGAGCCGTGGTAGGGTAGTAATCTAAGAACAGTGGGAACACACTCGAGGCGAAGTAACAGTATCAAGTCAACAGACTAAGCTGTACTCATGTCACCTGGGAACTGTTAACTGACGATAGGTATAATACCAACCAACAGTTCCCGACGAGTCCTGTCCAGTGTACTCGTAACCTAACAAGCACCTGCATACTATCTCCAGTACGACGTACTGATGGCTGTGGGACAGACCATCTCCCCTGCTGGGACGAGAAGCGTATGCACCAGTCTACTCTGGAGTATCGATGCCCTGTCTCGATAATCCTATAACTAGGGACCTGTATAAGGATGTGCTTATAGACTACCCAGCCCCTACTAGTGTGATCGCCATCACAACGCCGGTAGTCAAGCAAAGATCCTATGGGCTCCATCAATATGTATTAGCGATATGTTTAAAAGAAACATATACACATATTAAGATAGAAACAAACCAAGTAGCATACTACTATATTGAGCAATACTTTCGTAAACCCGTATATATATCCCAAGCTTCCAAAATGTATTATACAAACTAGTACTACACAATAATGGCCTCTAGGGCATACATATCCAACAATCTCCCATTTGCACTAAAGGCCAGTAATTGGTGTACCGCATACCTAACGTCCGCTCTATGGCCAACTGCTGGTGTACTGCATACCCAATAGCTCAAAAAGTCACTCGAACTGTGTTTGAGGGAGGGCCTTTGTGAATGGATCCGCCGTGTTGTCTTTTGTGTCCACTCTCCATACCTCGATCTCCTGGCGATCAATGATCTCCCTGATCAGGTGATACCGCCTTAAGATGTGTCTGGACTTCTGATGGGACCTTGGTTCCTTCGCTAAAGCTATAGCCCCATTGTTATCACAATACAAAGGTATTGGGTCAACAATAGACGGAACCACCTGAAGTTCACTATTGAACTTCTTCATCCAGACCGCCTCTTTTGCGGCATCGCTTGCAGCAATGTATTCAGCCTCCATCGTCGAGTCTGCGACGGTATCCTATTTGGAACTCCTCCAACACACCGCCCCTCCATTGAGGGTAAACACAAAACCCGAGACAGACTTGCTGTCATCCTTGTCACTCTGGAAGCTCGAATCGGTAAAGGACTCGACCCTGAGGTCTCCATTACCATAAACCAGGAACATCTCCCTAGTCCTTCTCAGGTACTTGAGAATGTTCTTCACTGCCGTCCAGTGGTTCTTACCTGGGTCTGACTGATACCGGCTTACCACGCCCAGCACGTAAGCTACATCTGGTCTTGTACATAGCATCGCATACATTATAGATCCTACCGCCGAAGCGTAGGGTATAGTGCTCATGCGAACCCTCTCTTCGTCAGTCTTGAGAGACATCTTCTTGGAGAGGGTGATTCCGTGCAATGCGGGTATATTACCGCGCTTGGAATCTTCCATACTAAATCTCTTTAGTACGGTCTCTATGTACCTGGACTGCGAAAGTCCCAGAAATCTCTTAGATCTATCTCTGTAGATCTTGATCCCTAGAATGTATGAGGCATCACCCAGGTCTTTCATGGAGAACCTTTGTGATAAGAATAGCTTGACCGATTGTAGCATAGGAATGTCATTTCCTATCAAAAGAATGCCGTCCACGTACAAGACTAGGAACACGACAGTTCGTCCTACAATCTTCTTATAGATACAAGGTTCATCTTCGTTCTTGATGAAATCAAATTCCTTGATTGCCTCATCAAAACAGATGTTCCAGCTCCGCGATGCCTGTTTTAATCCATAAATGGATTTAAGCAACTTGCACACCTTCCCGCTGCTCCCACTGTCTACAAAACCTTCTGGCTGATCCATGTAAACGCACTCTTCCAAACGGCCGTTTAGAAAAGCCGTTTTTACGTCCATCTGCCAGATTTCATAGTCATGGAAGGCAGCAATGGCAAGTAGGATCCGAATCGATTTGAGCATAGCCACAGGAGAAAAAGTTTCGTCATAGTCCACACCAGGTCTTTGACGAAAACCTTTTGCAACGAGTCTAGCTTTATAGGTTTCCACCTGCCCATCTACACCAAGTTTCCTTTTGTAGATCCATTTGCATCCAACGGGTTTTACCCCAGGTGGAGTAATATCCAAGGTCCACACTTTATTGGTGTACATGGACTCCATTTCGGATCGCATAGCATCCAGCCACTTATCAGAGTCCCTACTGATAATGGCCTGCCTGAAACTGGTAGGGTCATCTTCTTCCAAGATGCAATCCTCTCGATCCCCGTCTATGAGAAAACCGTAGTATCTCTCGGGTGGATGAGAAATCCTACCAGATCTGTGGAGTGGCTGAGGTTCGTCTGGGGTTATTGAATCCTTAGGTTCTGTCAAATCTTCAGTTTCAGTTTGTGGTCGCTGAATTTCTTCCAATTCTACTGTGCTCCCACTGATTTCTTTTGCAAGAAACTCCGTTTCTAAGAAAACGGCATGCTGAGCAACAAACACCTTCTGTTCCTCGGTGTGGTAGAACGGATATCCATAACCATTCTTTGGATATCCCACAAACCTACATAAAACTGACCGCGCCTCTAGTTTATCTGGTTTATGCTTTTTAATATAAGCCGGACAACCCCATATCTTAAATCTTTTAAGATATTGCCTTTTTCCATTCCATATCTCGAATGGAGTCTTAGGCACTGATTTAGACGGAACATCATTCAATAGATATGCTGTTGTTAAAAGCGCATGTCCCCAAAATGAAAGAGGAAACTCGGCACTACCCATCATGGAGCGAACCATATCCAATAGGGTACGATTCCTCCGCTCCGATACACCGTTGTGCTGTGGTGTATAAGGAGGACTAAGCTGAGAGAGAATTCCATTCTCTTTTAAGTAATCTAGGAATTCCGTGCTTAAGTACTCCCCTCCCCTATCCGATCGGAGGATCTTGATACTTTTGCCAGTCTGGTTCTCTACTTCGTTTCTGAATTTCTTGAATTTCTCAAAAGCTTCAGATTTGTGTTTCATAAGATACACATATCCGAATCTAGAGAGATCGTCAGTGAATGTGATGAAGTACGAGAACCCACCCCTTGCATGTATAGATATCGAACCACACACATCACTGTGTATGAGTCCCAAGAGCTCTGCTACCCTTTCTCTATGTCCGGTGAACGGAGATTTGGTCATCTTTCCTTTGAGACAAGACTGACAAGTTTCATAAGATGAAAACTCGAATGTATTCAAGAGTCCATCTTTATGCAACTTACTTAGCCTTTTTTCTCCGATATGACCAAGTCTACAATGCCACAAGTAGGATTCATTCGTATCTAAACTCTTCCTCTTGCGTGTGTTTTGTATATTAAGAACTGTATTCTGATTTAGAACATAGATACCATTACACAGTGTACCTTCTGCAACCAGTACCTTATTAAGGTAAATGTTCATGATATTTCTATCAAGAACAAAGTTATATCCATCTTTATCAAGTAAAGAAACAGATATGATGTTGCAAACCATGGAAGGTACATAGTAGCAATTTTTCAAAATCATAGTATTGCCATTTGGAAACACTAGGTGATATTCACCGACGGCTGCAGCATTACTTGTGCTCCGTTCCCTACCCTGAGGGACATATCACCAGGTGCAACTTTCCTACTTTTTCTCAGTCCCTGCAATAAATTACAGATATGAGATCCTGATCCGGTATCAAGTACCCAGGAGACAGGGCTGACCGAAAAGCAGTTCTCAATTACAAGAACACCTGAAGTAGATACAAAACTATGCTTCTTCTTCAACTGGGTTTCCTTGAAATCCATACAATCCTCTTTCCCTTGCTCATACTTATGACTGTTGTCGTAAGTTAGAGCCAAACCGACGTTCCCCAGCCCCGAATAAGAATTCGGATCGGTCAAGCGATACATTTTATTATCTTGATTAGGGCGTGAAATGGCTGCTACCTGGAGAGAGAGAAAAGAAACACTCAGCATGTGCTCTTGCAAGATTAGATTGGTTATTAATTTATCTAACCAGGATAGCTCCCACTGTTTCCTCAAATTCTTCTTCAAACCTTTAAAAGAAGAACTAGTCAGGATTAATCGCACGTCACAATACTTGCTTAACCTTGTTAGTGTATATGCCCTAGGGGCCCTTATTGTATCATACTGGCATATATATTACTTAATGGAAGATTGGGATATTCACAGTTATATTAACAGTCTTGCTAAACATGGTAGTATGCTACTTGGTTTATATCTATCTTAATATGTGTGTACGTATTGATAGAGCCCTTAGGATCTTGCTTGACTACCAGCGTTATGATGGCAGTCACACTAGTGGGGGCTGGGTAGTCTATAAGCACATCCTTTTCCAGGTCCCTAGTCGTAGGATTATCGAGATAGGGCATCGATACTCCGGAGTAGACTAGTGTGTACGCTTCTCATCCCAGTTGGGAAGATGGTCTGTCCCACAGCCATCAGTACGTCGTACTGGAGATAGTATACAGGTGCTCGTTGGGTTACGGGTACACCGGACAGGACTCGCAGGGAACTGTTGGTTGGTATTATACCCGTCGTCGGTTAACAGTTCCCAGGTGACATGAGTACAGCATAGTCCGCAGACTTGACACTGCTACTTCGCCTCGAGTGTGTCCCACTGTTCTTAGATTGCTACCCTACCACGGCTCAAAGGAGTCATGCAAACATGTAGCAGTTGGGTGCAGTCCCGAGCACTTGGAGGCAATAGTGGTTAGACAGGATTCGTCTCTCCCGGTATTGGGAGTTGATATCGCGCTATGTCTGGAGAGCCATTACGCAAAGTCCCTGGCCAAGGCAAGCGAAATTTACTGGTAGGTTTTCCAGTAGTTTCTCAAGGTGTAATGGGCTTCGCTCCGACACGACTTATATCAAGCTTTCCTTACCGAAGAAAAAATGAAGGACGAGCTGGAAGAAGTGCACACCGCTGACATCTCTTTCGGTGATGAGGACTGTTCATAACAGAATACTGCATTTTATACCGCCCATTCTTATGCTCGTGTGTTTATAGGTAGGTGCTTTTAATCCGTGTTTGTTACATATTTATAGAGTACAGGTTTCCAGCACAAATATTGCAAATCAAGACAAAATCTCCACAGTTACGCCAAATACAGAACATCTGTCACAACAGATAAAAGCCGGGTTCCGGTCATCCATATCCGTCCAGTGCCGAGTACCAGTTCTAGAGACAAGACATATGACAGTGGTCATTCGTGTCTCGGACAAGCACAGAGCACGAGAGGGGCTGCACAAGAATCAATGGATGCGCGGAGCTCGAGGGAGATAGAAGTCTAAAGTAAAGAAAACAATGCAATCTTGGACTAAGAAATCTGAAGATATTCTGGAAGATTTTGTGCAGTTTAAAGTTGGCAAACACAAGGAAAAAGGGAACCAGGGGATACGACAAAACCCCACGACCCAAGTCCACTATACGACCGCGGTTCCGCGGCCAATAGGGGGTCTAGGCCGCGGAACCGCGGCCATATAGGCTCCGCACTCTGTCGTTTTCTGGGGGCTCTTTTGTAACTTCCCATAGGGTCAGAATGTTGCCCTAGGTTCTCTGCTGCCTGCCTATAAATACCCCAGATCTGAGCCAAACCAAGTGTTAAATTCTTTAGCCTCTTTTTGTTAGGTTTTAGTCTTCTTCTTCTTCTTCTTCATTCTTTCCTCCATGAAAATTGTAGTGAGATCTTTTTGAGTGGAAGATGAAATGAAGATGAGGGTTTTTGTATTATTCTTTTTTGCTTAGCTTCCCCCTTGAGCTCTCTACCTTAACTTGATCTTGCAACCTCTTAAGTGAGCTTGCAAGTTTATGCTTTGGTCATTGGTCTCAAGGGGTTGTATTATTTTGTTCTCTCTTTAGTGCTTCATTTCACATGAGTTCTTTATCCTTCTCTTGATCTTGCAACCTCTTGATTGAGCTTGCAAGTTTAAGGGTTGGCTATTGATCCCATGCTTATCTTGAGTTCTATGGTTCTTGTAATTACTTTCTTGCATTTTTCATTCTTGTCTTTAATTACTTGCAATTTATTACCATGCACTTTAATTACTTGCTTGTAATCTTTTCTTTTCTTTGTTCTTTTCTTTTGCTCTTTTTGGTTTGTTTTGTGAATGGTTGTAATTATTATTGTTAAGAAGAAATACGATATTATAAGTTAACGTTTCTTTGCCCATTTCCTTTTCCCGTATTTTCCATTGAACTCCGCCCAAACGATACGCAAGCGCTCCGTTAGGCACCCTACCCTAACAAGGTAACGGTGATTCCTAACCGCGACCGGTTGCGTTCGGTTTGGCCGGAGGCGAAAGCAAGAGACAAGAACGGAAGGACAAGGGTAAATAAGCCGGATTCCACGAATACCGCGCTTAAATCCCCTAATCCACGTTGTTGCCGATTGCTCTAGCTTCAATCGGTCAAGACTCGGCTCAAAGGTTTTGAGTACGGATTTCTTTAGCTTACATTTTCGTATCTTTTCTTAACAACTTTATACTTGCAAATAATACACATAGGTTAGCTTGAACAAACATATACTCATTCTTTATTGACTCGTCTAAGACAAGAACGGAAATACAACCATCTCCCTGTGGATCGACCCGTGCTCAACCGGCTAGCTGCATAGCGACACCATCCTAATCACGATAAACTTTAGAACTTTGAACATCCGACACGCCAAAAGCGTGCGATCAGGGGACTGACGCTTGCCGCCCCCCTAGGCCCGATATGCGATAGTCCTAGATGAACAGACCGAACTGTACGGAGATTGTCAACACTCTATATTACCTAGGTGACTTTGATTAGCAATTTGAGTAACCTAGTTTCCTCAAGTTAGAGGCAAAGCTTGGAGTAGTAGCTTTCGGGTGGATCGTCTATTACAAAGAGGAGGCCGACGAGGAGGTGGTTAACAAGAAGAAGAAGGACTTGGTTCATTAGGTATAATCTTCTTTCATAGTAGCAAACTACTCCTATGATAGTGTTAGTTATAGTTTAGCAAAGATCCTTTCGGTTAGTCGATGTTAGTTTAAAGCAAAAGATTGTTTTTCATATTTCCACCTCCCCGCAACTCGTGGGGTGTACAACGTCGATTTACAATGGTATTAGAGCCTCGCTAAACCATAAATAACTTGTTAGCAAAGTCGTTAGAAATTCGATCGCAAAACGAACCGGAAAAAACATCAATTTCACCAAGTTTCTGTCGATTTTAAAACAGGGTCTAAAATTTTTTCAGGGACCCTTAAAATTACAAGCAGGGAAACATAAGAACACTTGAGAAATTTGGGGTCCTAACTCGGCCAAATCGCCGCGGAACCGCGACCGATCCAACCGATCCGCCGCCGAGTTGAAGCCGAGTTGACTCAAATTTCCCCAGTAACTCTTCTGTGTTAATTTTGTTCTTTCTGGAATGTTTTGTTTCTGCTCAAGTCTCAGGTGCACAGAGAAGTTTTTGGAGTAGAATCAATTGTGTTTGCTCGATCGAAATTCTACGATGTTTGGCTAATTAGATTATATCTGTGATTTGTATAATGTGTTCGTAAACCTCCCCTAACTGCTAGTATGTCGGTTGGCAAGGGGTTGCACATTTCTGTAATGATTTTACTGTTTGTGCTTATGAACTTGATTGGATCGTTGTGATGATTAGCCGAGGTTTGAGATGGGTTTTTATATTCATTCATTCGATGTAAATTGTAATATGTTGTAATATTCTTTTGCGGGGCACATCCAGGTTGCGGTTGTAGCCACCGTTGTATTATTTCATTTACTGTTTTTGCTCCTAGGATAGACCCAAGGTGGGTGTCACGACCCAAGTTTGGATGTGACCGGCACTTAGATTGTATCATATCTAAAGATATGCACAAGTCCAAGTAAGCCGAAAACCAATATCAAAATACCTTATTGCTGAATTATTTATGAAAATTTAGTTTTTAAGTAAAAATCTCAATTTATGAAGTTAATTTATTAAACAAATAATAAAGGTTAAGTTTAGTTGTATTCCTAGTTGGAATCAACAATATTAACACTGAACATGAATATAAACTTATAGAACATCACTGTAAATCTCATAAAGAAAGAAACTATGATACTGACCAACAGATCTCAACTGTACATATATATACCATCTCTCATTACTAAGTCAAAATACAGGTTTGATGGAGACTTTCTAGATACAAAATACAACATCAAAAAGGAAGGTTACTATACATGTAACCTACCAAACAAAAGATGGAATACAACTGCAAAAGTGACTCTGCCTCGCAGCTACCCGTCCACTCTATCCCTGCAAGGAACTGTGGCACAACGGGGGTGAGTTGCCAACTCAGTGAATACGACTAACATATAACGACGAATAAGGTAAATATAACAATCATGCTACGGAATATGAATCAATATGAGATATGAGTATATGTGAAGTTCAACAATAAATCTCATGATACTTCGGAAATCACAACTTAAATAAAATCATTTCTCAGTGTCCATCAACGACACAAAACTTTCATTTCTTATAGGCATCATTCCCCGAATGATCCTATACTCATAATATCGGTCGTTATCTTCTAGATATACGCCGTATATTTATTACCAACTCCGGTATCGAGTAACCTCGCTAGGCTCCCCCGTCTCAATACGGCTATCCTGCCCCTCGGTCTCGACCGGGTCCACCATGTATCCAACTGTATATCTCCCCCCACTCAGTATGGATAACGTAAAATCCGCGACCGTATATCTCCCCCACTCGGTCCGGAATAAAACCAAAACAAAAATCATCTCATGGTGGACATGACACATCAATCATAAAAACACTGGATTTATGTAATAGTATTCAAAACTCAAAATCATAAATCCTCAATTCTGTATCTACCTCATATACAACATAAAATTACGTATAAAGCAACAGTATGTCAATGATGCAATCTACCACTATATTTGGTATGTGAAATACGATATAAATCCATGTTAACAAGTATGATATTTAAGTGTAAGTGACATGGCAATATCGACAAGGTGTGTGTAGCATATAAGATGTGCACGTGGCATGACTCATCGATAATTGTGAAGTGTTCTAATCATCTAATCAATTTATATGTATATATGATGAATGCATATTATCAATTTGACATAACGATATAAGCATCAAGTTAAGTAAAACTACGGGCGAAACACGCCATCTTTACAAAATTCCCAGGTAGATGTTTAGTCTACTCACCGGAAAAGTCGAATCTACTCCGGAATTGCTAATCCTTTCCCTTTCCTCGCGGCTTCCGTAATTCTTGTATCCGAGTCTAAATTTACAAATTAACGTATATAAGCAAAACGGCTATTCCGATATAACGGAAATGAAAAACACGTTTTCCCACTTACAAGTTATATACTATCTGATTATATCAAGTTATTAAACACTTAATCTTGCTGGATTTTAACCTTATTCTGTACTGTTTTAGAAATTAAAACGCGACTTGATTTAGTTGTGTCGTATTTAGTGTTTTACGATACCCTTTCCGATATATGTTCCCAGATTTTAACTACTGTGAAACTAATTTAATTAAACAACACCAAACTAGCCAAAATTGTGTACTATAAACTACCCAAAAGACCAAACCCACAAAGCCCCCAACATGGCCGGCGACGCCGGTTTTTCTTGCATGGCCACCGGCCCAAAACCGGCCCCTAGGTGTCGTCTTCTTGTGGTTTACTCTAGTTGATTCCTACATCATTTTAACTCTGTTTAATTAAGTTAATTATCTTCCAGATCAAAGCAGATTTTAACAGACACTAAATTTAACTAAAATACGATATTATGTGACATGTTCAATCAAAATTAACTAATCTACAGAGCCTAATTTACCTACTGTGATTAAGGATTTACCCTCCAATTAGTTGTAGGAATGACCCTCCATAATTAATCAGCTCCTCCTAGCTTGATGATGAACCATCTCCAATAACAAGTTCCTTCTTCTTCTTCTTCCTCTTGTTCTTTCTTTTTCTCTCTTAATTTTTCTTTTCTTTTAATTCATTTCAGTTTAATTCTAAGTTTTGAACTGAAAAAATGTGTTATATAAGTGAGTGGATGAAGAGATAAGAGAAGGTGAAGGTGTCAAGGGCTAGGGTGTGCATGTTTCATGCAAGGAGGAGGTGTGAGATGAGAGGTTGCATGCAAGCATGAGGTGTTTTAGCATTATCTTTAAATTTTTGTTTTAATTTAATTACAAATTCTGAACTAAAATAATTTCCACTCACTTTCACTTATATCCACAACAATCTTATATTTACATTAAAACTCCAACTTTACAATTTAACCCCTCACAACTTAACTTATTATAAAACACACATTTTGTTAAAATGAAGCAAAATTTATCATTAAAACCCTTATAACTTATTTAAATTGCATTCAAAAATTCTAATTTAATTTGTATTAGATATAACTTATGAAGATTGACATATTTGATTTTAACCGTTTTGTGATTTATCACTTTATTTTTAATTTAATTAATTTTATTTATTTCTAATTTTTCCTAAATGTTACAATATTCCCCCCTTAAGAAAATTCGGTCCCCGAATTTAAAATAATTACTAAACATACCTATGAAAAGATGTGGAAATTTCTTTCGCATTGCGTCCTCTGTCTCCCAAGTAATCTCCTCGCGATCCTTTCCTTGCCAGAGAACCTTTACAGACGGCAGTATCCTCGATCGTAGTTGCTTTGCCTGCCTGTCCAGAATAGCGACTGGCTGCACTGTGTAGGATAAATCTGGCTCAAGCTGTAGAGTCTGATGCTGGATCGCATGAGATGGATCGTGAAGATATCTGCGAAGTATCGAAACGTGAAACACCGGATGCACGTCGGGAAAATTAGGTGGAAGTGCTAACCGATAATCTATAGCGCCCACTCTCTCTAAAATCTCGTAAGGTCCAACATATCTGGGGCTGAGCTTCCCTTTCTTCCCGAAGCGCATCACACCTTTCATTGGAGATACTCGAAGGAACACATGATCTCCCACATCAAATTCGAGTTTACGTCGTCGTCGATCTACGTATGACTTCTGTCTGCATTGGGCCGCTTTCATTCTATCTCGTATCAAATGAATCTTCTCTGTAGTTTCCTGTACTATCTGCGGTCCCAATATACAACTCTCACTAAGTTCCGTCCAGCAAACGGGTGATCGACATTTCCTTCCATACAAAGCTTCAAAGGGTGCCATCTGGATCGTCTCTTGAAAACTGTTGTTATACGAGAATTCTACCAAGGGTAGGTGACGATCCCAACTACCACCGAAATCTAGGCTACAAGCCCGTAGCATATCCTCTAGTATCTGAATGGTCCGCTCCGACTGACCGTCTGTCTGTGGGTGGAAAGCTGTACAAAAACTCAGTCGTGTACCAAGAGCGTCCTGAAGTTTCTGCCATAGCCTGCTCGTGAACTGGGTACCTCGGTCTGATACTATGCATGTCGGCACTCCATGTAGACATACAATCTCATCGATATAAACCTGTGCATATTGAGCAAATCCATACGTCGTCTTTACTGGAAGAAAATGAGCGGCCTTTGTCAATCTATCTACAATCACCCAAATGGAATCATACCCTCTGCTAGTCCTGGGTAGACCCACCACGAAATCCATGGAAATCTGTTCCCATTTCCACTCTGGAATGGGTAAGGGTTGCAGCTCCCCGGCTGGCCTCTGGTGTTCTGCTTTAACTTGCTGACAAGTCAAGCATCGTGAAACATACTCCGTAACATCCTTGTTCATTCCTTCCCACCAATAATTATCTTTTAAATCACGATACATTTTGGTGGAACCAGGATGAATACTGTATACTGATCTGTGGGCATCCTCCAAAATCTCACGCCTCAATCCGTCAGAATCTGGCACACAGAGACGAGTCCTAAAACGTAATACTCCATGATCATCAATCACGAACTCCGTCTCCTTGCCCTGCCTGACTTGACCTAATATCTCCATCATACGAGCATCTGTGGGCTGCGCCTCTCGAATGCGATCCAATAACTGAGGTCTGGTGCGAACATGTGCTAGCTGGCCTCCTGCCGACGTGAACTCAAACTGTATACGACTATCACATAAGATCTGCCAGTCTGTAGAAGACCGTCTCTGCGAAATGCTCAAATGAGATAAATTACCTCCAGGCCTCCGACTCAAGGCATCTGCTACCACATTTGCTTTGCCTGGGTGGTACAAGATCTCACAGTCGTAATCTTTCACTAGTTCCATCCATCTACGCTGCCTGAGGTTCAGATCCTTCTGCTGAAAGATATACTTTAAGCTTTTATGATCTGTGAAGATTTGACACGATTCTCCATACAAGTAATGTCTCCAAATCTTCAATGCGAATACTACAGCAGCCATCTCTAGATCATGAGTGGGGTAGTTTTGTTCATGCCTCTTCAACTGTCGAGAAGCATATGCTATAACTTTGCCGTGTTGCATCAACACACAGCCTAAGCCCACTCTAGAAGTATCGCAATACACGACGAAACCCCCTGACCCGGAAGGTAAAGATAATACAGGTGCAGTCGTCAAACGTGTCTTTAACTGTTGGAAACTCTGCTCACACGCATCTGTCCACTGAAATGGAACTTCCTTCCTAGTCAATCCTGTCAAAGGTGCCGCTATCCGTGAGAAATCTTGTACGAAGCGTCTGTAATAACCTGCCAGACCTAAGAAACTCCGAACCTCCGTAACTGACATAGGCCTGGGCCAGTGTTGTACCGCTTCAATCTTCTTTGGGTCTACGCATATACCTTCTCTCGTAACTATGTGACCCAAGAACTCCACACTATCGAGCCAAAAAGCATACTTAGAAAATTTTGCATACAGCTGATGCTCCTTCAAGGTCTGCAATATGATACGTAAATGCTGCTCGTGCTCCGTCTGACTCCGAGAATATACAAGAATATCATCTACGAATACTATAATCAACCGATCAATAAATGGTCTAAAGATACGGTTCATCATATCCATAAAAGCTGCTGGAGCATTGGTGAGTCCGAACGACATCACCAGAAATTCATAATGCCCATATCTCGTACGAAACGCCGTCTTTGGAATATCATCCTTCCGAACTCTCAACTGATGATACCCTGACCTCAAGTCAATCTTTGAGAAAAACCCAGCTCCTTGCAACTGGTCGAACAAGTCATCTATACGTGGTAATGGATACCTGTTTCGTACAGTGACGCGATTCAGCTGTCGGTAGTCGATGCACATTCTCATACTACCGTCCTTCTTCTTTACAAATAAGACAGGAGCTCCCCACGGTGAAACACTGGGATGAACAAGTCCTCTATCTAACAACTCTTGCAACTGGCCTTTGAGTTCTTTCAATTCTGTTGGTGCCATTCGATAGGGTGGTATAGAAATAGGCCCTGCACCCGGAATCAAGTCGATACAAAATTCGATATCTCGATCAGGTGGCAATCCTGGTAACTCAGCAGTAAATACCTCAGGAAATTCTCGTATGATCGGGATTTGGTCCAAAGGAACTTCAGCGACCCCTATGTCCTGAATAAAAGCCAAGAACCCATGACAACCCTTCTTCAAGAGCCGCCCCGCACAAAAAGCAGAAATCATGTTGACAGGGGTTAACTTGCAATCCCCCTGCACAACAAACACCGGTTCACCTGGAAAACAAAATCTAACCGCTTTTCCTCGACAATCTACATAGGCATGACAAGCGGCTAACCAATCCATCCCAAGAAGTATGTCAAAATCTAACATATCCAAGAGAATCAGATCAACTAGCGAATCTCTACCACCAATACGCACCGAACACGATCTGAATACGTGCTGAGCTATAAAAGAATCTCCAACTGGAGTAATCACTACCAAAGGTAACTCTAATACTGACGACTCTTTCCCCAACAAAAGTGCGAATCGTGAAGATACATAAGAATGTGTAGAACCGGGATCAAATAAAACATGTGCCTCTAATGAGCATACTGTAAGAGTACCTGTCATGACTGCATTTGATGCTTGGGCATCCTGTGGAGTCAGCGCAAATACCCGTGCCTGGCCCCTGCCCGCATCCTGTCGTCCTCTACCTCTATCTCCTCGACCTCTCTGAGCACGTCCTGCAAAGCCTCGACCTTGTGGTGCAACTTCCTGGCGTGTAGCGCCAACTGGGGGAGGAAGTAAAGCCATCGGTGTAGGAGGTGGAAGGGGTAAAGCAGCCTGTAGAGTAACGGTCCTTCCGTGAGATCTACAATCCCGCGCAAAATGTCCAGGAAGTCCACAACTAAAACAGGTAGATGGTGGTCTCTGATCATCAGGATAAGAACTGAACATCTGATCCTGTGTCCCACCTCGTCCGACACTGCGGCCTGGAGTATATCTGCCTGGATATGACCCTCTACCTCGGCCAAACTGTCTATTTGTCGGCACGACCGGCCTACTCCTCTTTGGCTCCGGAACGACCCCTGACTCGCTCAAACGCTCCTCTACTCGAATTGCCGCATCCATGGCCTGTGCATATGTATCAAAATGCTGGGAGCCTATCGCCAGATACAACTGTGTGTCCAAACTCCTTAGGAACCTCTTCACCCGAAGCTCCTCCGTAGGTACTAAGTATGGGGCATATCGAGATAGCTGGGTGAATCGTAAGTCATAATCTGCTACTGACATACTTGCTGATTTCCTCAACGCTTCGAAACTGCTAGCTCTAGCGTCCCTCACACTCTGGGGAAGAAATCTGGCAAGAAAGACTGTAGAAAACTCGGTCCACGTCATCGGAGGAAGATTCGTAGCTCGCCCTCTTTCCATCGACTCACACCACTCCTGTGCAAGTCCCTCCAAACGAAAGCTAGTCAGCTCAACTGACCTCGCATCAGAACATCGCAATGATCTGCCAATCCTCGCCATCCTATCAAGAAAAGACTGAGGATCTTCCGCCACATCGGTCCCTGTAAATACCGGGGGTCTCAATCTCATAAACTCTGCAAGTGATACCTCCATCACTCTCGTATCTACTGGTGCTACCGTCTGTGTAGGCTGCACCTCGGACTCTGCTACGGTCAGTGCTGGATCTGATCTCAATGCTCGAGTGGTCTCAGCTAACTGTCCTACCACTCGCTATAATCCCAACATACCCTCCTCAATCCTAGTCATGCGATCTGGAGGAGGAGGATCAACATGCTCATGCACCGCCGGAACGTCCGGTGTACCAGTCGTCGTCACAGGCGGACTCGCCCTAGCTGCATCTCTGGCTGCGGCTCGCCTAGCCCGCGTAGCCATAGCAACTATCAAGAAACGAGAGTTGATAAGGTGTAGGAACAGAAGCAATCAATAACGGAGAATCAACGGAAGAATAGATCAAGATCAACATCCTAAGGTTAGTTAGGCTGAATACGATAACATAAATATGCCGCAGAACATACGTACGGTACTGCATTCGTCCTAATTCACCTACTCCATCAAACCAAAGGTCATCCTAACTCTCGGACTTACATCAACCTATTGAAATCCCTTACTGAATTCCGTAAGGTTACTCCTAAGCTCTGATACCAACTTTGTCACGACCCAAGTTTGGATGTGACCGGCACTTAGATTGTATCATATCTAAAGATATGCACAAGTCCAAGTAAGCCGAAAACCAAGATCAAAATACCTTATTGCGGAATTATTTATGAAAATTTAGTTTTTAAGTAAAAATCTCAATTTATGAAGTTAATTTATTAAACAAATAATAAAGGTTAAGTTTAGTTGTATTCCTAGTTGGAATCAACAATATTAACACTGAACATGAATATAAACTTATAGAACATCACTGTAAATCTCATAAAGAAAGAAACTATGATACTGACCAACAGATCTCAACTGTACATATATATACCATCTCTCATTACTAAGTCAAAATACAGGTTTGATGGAGACTTTCTAGATACAAAATACAACATCAAAAAGGAAGGTTACTATACATGTAACCTACCTAACAAAAGATGGAATACAACTGCAAAAGTGACTCTGCCTCGCAGCTACCCGTCCACTCTATCCCTGCAAGGAACTGTGGCACAACGGGGGTGAGTTGCCAACTCAGTGAATACGACTAACATATAACGGCGAATAAGGTAAATATGACAATCATGCAACTGAATATGAATCAATATGAGATATGAGTATATGTGAAGTTCAACAATAAATCTCATGATACTTCGGAAATCACAACTCAAATAAAATCATTTCTCAGTGTCCATCAACGACACAAAACTTTCATTTCTTATAGGCATCATTCCCCGAATGATCCTATACTCATAATATCGGTCGTTATCTTCTAGATATACGCCGTATATTTATTACCAACTCCGGTATCGAGTAACCTCGCTAGGCTCCCCCGTCTCAATACGGCTATCATGCCCCTCGGTCTCGACCGGGTCCACCATGTATCCAACTGTATATCTCCCCCACTCAGTATGGATAACGTAAAATCCACGACTGTATATCTCCCCCACTCGGTCCGGAATAAAACCAAAACAGAAATCATCTCATGGTGGACATGACACATCAATCATAAAAACACTGGATTTATGTAATAGTATTCAAAACTCAAAATCATAAATCCTCTATTCTGTATCTACCTCATATACAACATAGAATTACGCATAAAGCAACAGGATGTCAATGATGCAATCTACCACTATATTTGGTATGTGAAATACGATATAAATCCATGTTAACAAGTATGATATTTAAGTGTAAGTGACATGGCAATATCGACGAGGTGTGTGTAGCATATAAGATGTGCACGTGGCATGACTCGTCGATAATTGTGAAGTGTTCTAATCATCTAATCAATTTATATGTATATATGATGAATGCATATTATCAATTTGACATAACGATATAAGCATCAAGTTAAGTAAAACTACGGGCGAAACACGCCATCCTTACAAAATTCCCCGGTAGATGTTTAGTCTACTCACCGGAAAAGTCGAATCTACTCCGGAATTGCTAATCCTTTTCCTTTCCTCGCGGCTTCCGTAATTCTTGTATCCGAGTCTAAATTTACAAATTAATGTATATAAGCAAAACGGCTATTCCGATATAACGGAAATGAAAAACACGTTTTCCGACTTACAAGTTATATACTATCTGATTATATCAAGTTATTAAACACTTAATCTTGCTGGATTTTAACCTTATTCTGTACTGTTTCAGAAATTAAAACGCGACTTGATTTAGTTGTGTCGTATTTAGTGTTTTACGATACCCTTTCCGATATATGTTCCCAGATTTTAACTACTGTGAAACTAATTTAATTAAACAACACCAAACTAGCCAAAATTGTGTACTATAAACTACCCAAAAGACCAAACCCACAAAGCCCCCAACATGGCCGGCGACGCCGGTTTTTCTTGCTTGGCAGCCGGCCCAAAACCGGCCTCTAGGTGTCGTCTTCTTGTGGTTTACTCTAGTTGATTCCTACATCATTTTAACTCTGTTTAATTAAGTTAATTATCTTCCAGATCAAAGCAGATTTTAACAGACACTAAATTTAACTAAAATACGATATTATGTGACATGTTCAATCAAAATTAACTAATCTACAGAGCCTAATTTACCTACTGTGATTAAGGATTTACCCTCCAATTAGTTGTAGGAATGACCCTCCATGATTAATCAGCTCCTCCTAGCTTGATAATGAACCATCTCCAATAACAAGTTCCTTCTTCTTCTTCTTCCTCTTGTTCTTTCTTTTTCTCTCTTAATTTTTCTTTTCTTTTAATTCATTTCAGTTTGATTCTTAGTTTTGAACTGAAAAAATGTGTTATATAAGTGAGTGGATGAAGAGATAAGAGAAGGTGGAGGTGTCAAGGGCTAGGGTGTGCATGTTTCATGCAAGGAGGAGGTGTGAGATGAGAGGTTGCATGCAAGCATGAGGTGTTTTAGCATTATCTTTAAATTTTTGTTTTAATTTAATTACAAATTCTGAACTAAAATAATTTCCACTCACTTTCACTTATATTCACAACAATCTTATATTTACATTAAAACTCCAACTTTACAATTTAACCCCTCACAACTTAACTTATTATAAAACACACATTTTGTTAAAATGAAGTTAAATTTATCATTAAAACCCTTATAACTTATTTAAATTGCATTCAAAAATTCTAATTTAATTTATATTACATATAACTTATGAAGATTGACATATTTGATTTTAACCGTTTTGTGATTTATCACTTTATTTTTAATTTAATTAATTTTATTTATTTCTAATTTTTCCTAAATGTTACAGTGGGGTGCACAAACTACCGGGTACTTTGAAGTGTTTAGTGGCCTACTCACGTTGTTGAGGGAGACCGCTTCACTTCGGCTACTTGGCGGGTAGTTTGCCGTACCCGTAGGGGTCTAGGGTGGGGTAATGGCTATTCATCACAACTGTGTAATCCGTCTTTCGTTGCAGGCTCAAAGAAAAACGCGGATTGCTTGTATATCCAATAATGTTCATCTGTGATTTGGAATGCCTATTATTGCATCTGACGAATGTACAATATCTATATATGATAGCTATTTAGACGTCACTTATGTTTTACACCCGCGCTAGCCTAGCCCCCGCTCTGTCGTTAGTTAAGTAACCTAACGGGTGATGACGGGACCCAGTGGCGAATGCGGATGGCATAAGAGGACGTTGTATTTTTGTTGTTTTCTGCAATGATAGGTTAATGATGGGACGCATTATTATTAATGCAAAGAAAATAAACCAAAGTTGAATCGTTGGAACAGTTTAAAAGAAACCACTCGGTTATTTTTAAAACAGAAGATATTTTTTAATTGCGGAGCTTTAACCACTCCTTTTAAAAGCTATCAGGTTCCTTCGGTCATATCAAGTTCACTACGTTCACGGTTTCGCCAAAACCATTCGTAGCCCTTCGTCATTTCATTTGGGTATTCAGTAGTATTCAAGCTATGTATTTTAGCCAAAGACAAGGCATAGTGTTTGGTAGCTGCTGGGTATACATTTGTTGCATAGATAGATGAGTTAGTTTGGGACAGTCATATTATCATTTGACCAAAGTCAGGGGTATGTACGGATGGGTTCAAATTAACAAGATAATGATGGGTAGAACTTGACATGTGACTTATGACATTTTGACCAAAGCCAAGGTCATAAGAGCATGGGGCAGAAATTTATATCGGGAATTTCTAAAGAAACTGAAATTTGCAAAGAGATGCATACCATTTGGAGTTTGATGGATGTTGGTAGGATTCCTTCAGCATTATCACACGATGATATTTGGATCCCGATCCTACTGTGAGTATATGCTACTCATCGGGAGATTCGTCACTTAACGATCAATGCTATAAACCAAGTAGGTGTCAAGAAAGGTGTCAGCGGGGCTACGCCCCCAGAGAAAAGAGGTTATTTAATTAAGGAACTTCGCGAAAGCGTTGGAAAACCTCCCTCGAAGTACCGACACCGGTCTGGCTGAACGGTTAAGCAGGTATTGTACGGTGAGAATAGTCCTGGCTAGTTCTTCCTTTTTGGTTTGAGGAGGGATTCGAGAAACAGTGGGAGCTATTCAGTTTAGATAAACTAAAAACCACTTTAAACTTGCAAGAGCATCATGATAAAGTGTCCTCTCTCTCTCTCCTAATTGCAGCGACCCAGATAATGACAGGACTTAAGTTACTACTAGAAAAAAATATATTGACAGGGCCAAACTATAAAGATTGGCTGCGGAATATCAAGATGGCTTTGACCTATGACAAATTGAGGTATGTCCTTACCGCTAAGGCACCTGAAGTCCCTGGTCCCAAATCCAGTAATGCGGATAAGGAAATCCGCAAAATCTGGGAGTTAGATTGCGCGAGGGCCAAGTGCATCGTGCTTGCCTTGATGAATAATGAAAATCAGAGGAGGCACGAGGATATGGATCTTGATGCTATATTTCTCCATACAAAGGAACTTTATGGAGAGCAATCTCGTATAGCAAGATACGAGACCTCAAAGAACTTGTTTCAGGCGAGGTTGGCCGTCGGATCATCGGTAGGAGAACATGTCCTAAAGATGATTGGCTATATAGAAGAGCTCGCAGACCTTGGGACGACTTTGGAGAACGAGCTCTATACAGACTTGATTCTCCAGTCCCTTCCTTCCACCTACGCCCAGTTTATTCTAAATTTCAACATTCAAAGAAAAGAAGTTAAACTTCCATATTCCTTAACATGTTGAGGAGTGCAGAGGGCACCTTGCAGAAGGCAAGGGATACACCCGCTATGTTTATTCTTGGTGCTTCTTCTTCCGGGTCCAAGGCTAGGGCCAAAGGAAGGAAGAATAAGGCCGCCACCAAACCTAGAGGAGGTGTTAGTAAGGTGGGAGCGAAGGAAAAGAAAAATATTGCGGTGCCAGTAGTGGCAAAGGATGAATTCTTCCACTGTCATAGGAAAGGGCACTGGAAAAAGAATTGCAAAGCTTGGAATGCCAAGAACCAGGAACCGAAGCAAGCTGTGGCTTCGACTTCAGGTGTGTTTGTAATTGAGAATTGTCTGTCAATCAACTCTACTTCCTGAGTATTGGATACCGGATCAGGATCTCATATATGCAATTCATTGCAGGCACTGAGAAACCATAGAGTGCTGAAGGTTGGTGATATGACCCTCCAGGTTGCTAACGGAGCTAGCGTGGGAGCTGTGTCCGTAGGGGATTATCACCTTGGATTGACGAGTAGACATATTTTGGTTTTGCATAACTGTTTTTGTGTACCTAGTTTAACGTGTAATATCATATCAGTTTCCTTGTTATCGAATAAAGGATATGATTTCACATTTGTAAGCGATGTTGTTAACATCCACCTAAATCATGGTTTGATTGGGCCCGGTACGCTGGATAACGGTATTTATGAGATAATGAACTCTCATAATATATATGAAGCATAAACAAAATCAAGATAAATCAAATAAATGATTTAACAACCATGCCCCATAAATATCTAATGGGTGATTCATCTCCATGAGTCATTAAGCATTTATGATGCATTAATGACATGGATGAATCACTCAAATGAGTCACTAATCTCATTTAATGCATATGCCACCTTAACCCCCAAGTCACCATCTTCTAGAAGCTTCTTGCACAATTATGAGAACGCCCCTCCGATCCGTGAAAACACGGAAATACTTTAGACTGTATAAATCCAATAACCGGATACTAGAAACTGGCTTAAACCAAAGCCGACTAGTAAAAACTGTCCGGATGTCGTACGTGCGTAAACACACGTATGCGTCCGAACCCTTGTCTCAAAACCATACGACCTCTATATCGTTTCACCTGGAGTAGGGAAACTCTCTGTGTGGGACTCTAGAGACTCGACTACTACGCTGGCAGTGGGTTTAACCACAGACTGCAAATTCTTTTGCTCACTTTCTCTCTCCTCAAGCTCTCCCTCTTCAAACCCTAATCCTCCCCTCTCATGTGTGGAGTACAAAGATTAGATTAGACTACTTAATCCTTAACCATTCTCTATATCACCTAGGTTGCTTAGATTAGCGATTTAAGAAACTTAGTTACCTCTAGTTTGAGGTGAAGCTTGTAGTAAAGCTCTCGGGTGGATCTTCTACTACTTAGAGAAGGCCGGAGAGGACGTGGAGAACGACCAGACGAAGGACTCTGTTCTACAGGTATAATCACTTTTCATAGTAGTTGTTAACTCCTATGTTTGTTGTTAGTTATTGTTTATGCAAAGATTCTCGGTTAGTCGATGTTTACGCTTTAAACAAGATCGTTTTTCATTTTTCCACCTCCCCGCAAGTCGTGGGGTGTTGTACATCGACTTACAGTGGTATCAGAGCCTCGCTAAACAATAATTAACTCATTAGAAAAGTCGTAAGAATTTTGAACGCAAAAAGAACCGGAAACATCGTCGATTTATCACAGTTTCTGTCGAATTTAAAACAGGCCCTAAAAATTTTTCAGGGACCTTCAGAATAACAAACAGGAAACACTAGGGCTACTGGAGAAATTTGGACCTGTGACTCGGCTAACTAACCGCGGAACCGCGGCGGATCCATGCGATCCGCCGCGGATCCGCGGCCGAGTTAGGGCCGAGTCAGCCCCAATTTCTTCAGTAACTCCTAGGTGTTAACAGTGATGTTTCTGGGATGTTTTATTTTCTGCTAAGATCTCAGGTGCACAGAGAAGTATTGGAGTAGAATCTAAAAGTGTTTGCTCGATCGAAATTTTACGATATTTGCTAATTTGATTATATCTGTGTTTGTATTATGTGTTCGTAAACCTCCCCTAACTGCTAGTATGTCGATTGGCAGGGGGTTGCACATTTCTGTAATGGTTTTTACTGTTTGTAGATGTGAACTGTATTGAACTGTTGTGATGATTAGCCGGGGTTTTGTGTTGGGTTATTATTTTAATTCATTCAATGTAATTGTAATATGTTGTAATATTATTTTGCGGGGCGCATCCAGGTTGCAGTTGTAGCCACCGATGTATTATTTCATTTTTACTGTTTTTACTCCTAAGATAGACCCAAGGTGGGGTGCACAAACTACCGGGTACTTTGAAGTGTTTAGTGGCCTACTCACTTTGTTGAGGGAGACCGCTTCACTTCGGATATTTGGCGGGTAGTTTGCCGTACCCGTAGGGGTCTAGGGTGGGGTAATGGCTATTCATCATAACTGTGTAATTCGTCTTTTGTTGCAGGCTCTAAACAAACGCGGATTGCTTGCAAATCCAATAAAGTTCATATGAGATCTGGAATGCCTATTATTGCGTCGGACGAATGTACAATATCTATATATGATAGCTATTTAGACGTCACTTATGTTTTACACCCGCACTAGCCCAGCCCCCGCTCTGCCGTTAGTTAAGTAACCTAACGGGTGATGACGGGACCCCGTGGCGAATGCGGATGGCATAAGAGGACGTTGTATTTTCGTTGTTTTCTGCAATGATAGGTTAATGATGGGACGCATTATTTATAATGCAAAGAAAATAAACCAAAAATTTGAATCGTTGGAACAATTTAAAAGAAACCACTCGGTTATTTTAAAAACAGATGATATTTTTAATTGCGGAGCTTTAACCACTCCTTTTAAAAGCTATCAGGTTGCTTCGGTCATATCAAGTTCACTACGTTCACGGTTTCGCCAAAACCATTCGTAGCCCTCCGTCATTTCATTTGGGTATTCAGTAGTATTCAAGCTATGTATTTTGACCAACACCAAGGCATAGTGTTTGGTAGCTGCTGGGTATTCATTTGTTGCATAGATAGATGAGTTAGTTTAGGACAGTCGTATGATCATTTTGGCCAACGTCAAGGATATGTACGAATGGGTTCAAATTAACAAGATAATGATGGGTAGAACTTGACATGTGACTTATGACATTTTGACCAACGCCAAGGTCATAAGAGCATGGGGCAAAAAATATTTATCGGGAATTTCTAAAGAAACTGAAATTTGCAAAGAGTTGCATACCATTTGGAGTTTGATGAATGTTGGTAGGATTCCTTCAACATTATCATACAATGATATTTGGATCCCGATCCTACTGTGAGTATATGCTACTCATCAGGATATTCGTCACTTAACGATCAATGCTATAAACCAAGTAGGTGTCAAGAAAGGTGTCAGCGGGGTTACGCCCCCAGAGAAAAGAGGTTATTTAATTAAGGAACTTCGCGAAAGCGTTGGAAAACCTCCCTCGAAGTATCGACACTAGCCTGGCTGAACGGTTAAGCAAGTATTGTACGGTGAGAATAGTCCTGGCTAATTCTTCTTTTATGGTTTGGGGAAGGATTCGAGAAACAGTGGGAGCCATCCAGTTTAGATAAATTAAAAACCACTCTAAACTTGCAAGAGCATCATGCTAAAGAGTTTTCTTCTCTCTCTCCTAATTGCAGCGACCCTGAAAATGACTGGACTTAAGTTACTTTTAGAGAAAAATATACTGACAGGGCCAAACTATAAAGATTGGCTGCGGAATGTCAAAATGGCCTTGACTTATGACAAATTGGGGTATGTCCTCACCACTAAGGCACCTGAAGTCCCAGGTCCCAAATCCAGTAATGCGGATAAGGAAATCCGCAAAACCTGGGATTTAGATTGCGCGAAAGCCAAGTGCATCGTGCTTGCCTCGATGAACAATGAACATCAGAGGAGGCACGAGGATATGGATCTTGACTCCATATTTCTCCATACAAAAGATCTGTATGGGGAGCAATCTCGTATAGCAAGATACGAGACCTCAAAGAACTTGTTTCGAGGGAGGTTGGCTGTCGGGTCATCGGTAGGAGAACATGTCCTAAAGATGATCGGCTATATAGAAGAGCTCGCAGACCTTGGGACGACTTTGGATAATGAGCTCTATACAGACCTTATTCTCCAGTCCCTTCCTCCCACCTACGCCCAGTTTATCCTGAACTTCAACATTCAAAGAAAAGAAGTTGAACTTCCGGAACTCCTGAACATGTTAAGGAGTGCAGAGGGCACCTTGCAGAAGGCAAGGGAAACACCCGCTATGTTTGTTAGCGGTGCTTCTTCTTCCGGGTCCAAGGCTAGGGACAAAGGAAGGAAAAAGAAGGCCGCCCCCAGACCTAGAGGAGGTGTAAGTAAGGTGGGAGGGAAGGGAAAGAAAAAGATTGCAGTGCCGGTAGTGGCCCAGGATGAGTGCTTCCATTGTCACAGGAAAGGGTACTGGAAGAAAGATTGCAAGGCATGGAACGCCAAGAACCAGGAACCGAAGCAAGCTGTGGCTTCGACTTCAGGTGTGTTTGTAATTGAGAATTGTTTGTCAATCAACTCTACTTCCTGGGTATTGGATACCGGATCAGGATCTCACATATGCAATTCATTGCAGGCACTGAGAAACCGTAGAGTGCTGAAGGAAGGTGATATGACCCTAAAGGTTGCTAACGGAGCTAGCGTGGGAGCTGTGTCCGTCGGGGATTATCACCTGGGATTGACGAGTGGACACATTTTGGTTTTACATAACTGTTTTTATGTACCTAGCTTAACGTGTAATATCATATCAGTTTCCTTGTTATCAAATAAAGGTTATGATTTCACATTTGTAAGTGATGTTATCAACATCCACCTAAATCATGGTTTGATTGGGTCCGGTACACTAAATAACGGTATATATGTCTTAAACCAACTCCAAATTTTCAATGTCCAGAACACACTAAAAAGAAAGTCTCCAGATTTAAATAAAGCTTTCTTATGGCATTATAGACTGGGTCACATCAATGAGAGAAGGTTGACTAAGTTACATAGAGAAGGATATTTGGACTCGTTCGAATATCAAACTTATGCCACTTGTCAATCTTGTCTCAAAGGAAAGATGGCAAAGACTCCATTTACTGGACATGGTGTAAGAGCGAGCGAGCTCTTAGGACTCATACACAGCGATGTATGTGGTCCAATGTCTACACATGCAAGAGGTGGTTTTTCCTATTTCATTACTTTCACGGATGATTACTCAAAGTACGGATTCATTTATCTGATGAAACATAAATCTGAGGCTTTTGAGAAATTCCAAGAGTATAAGAATGAAGTAGAAAACCAAACCGGCAAAAGTATCAAGACACTAAGATCTGATCGAAGTGGTGAATACTTGAGTGCCGAGTTCCTAGGTTACCTAAAAGAGAAAGGAATTCTCTCTCAGCTTACTCCTCCATACACTCCACAGCATAACGGTGTATCGGAGAGACGGAATCGAATCCTATTGGATATGGTACGATCCATGATGAGTAATGCTGAGTTACCGCGATCTTTCTTGGGTTATGCGCCAGAGTCAGCGGCATATCTTTTGAACATGGTTCCTACCAAGACTGTGCCTACCACGCCATGTCAGATGTGGAGTGGGAAGAAACCCTATCTTCAGTATCTGAAAATATGGGGATGTCCAGCTTTTGTTAAAAAGCAGCATGTGGACAAGCTCGAGGCACGATCAGTAAAGTGTAAGTTTGTGGGATATCCAAAGAACTCCAAGGGGTATCTATTCTATTACGCAGAGGAACAAAAGGTGTTTGTTTCTCGTAATGCCCATTTTCTAGAATATCAGTTTTTAGAAAAGGAAATAAATGGGAGCGAAATAGAACTGGAAGAAATTCCAAAATCACAAACTAATACTGAAAGTTTGGTAGAACCGGTAGTTCAAGAAGAACAGGACATTCCCGCACCCCTCCGCAGGAGTAGTAGGCCGTCTCATCCGCCTGAGAGATACTACGGTTTTCTCATAGATGGGGATAGAGAGGATTGCATCATAGATGATGATGAACCTACTGGCTTCCAGCAGGCCATCCAGAGCGGCGACTCGGTACGATGGCTAGATGCAATGCGGACCGAAATGGAGTCCATGTACACCAACAAAGTATGGACTTTGGATTTTGCTCCAGATGGGGTAAAACCCATAGGATGCAAATGGATCTTCAAGAAAAAGATTGGTGTAGATGGACAGGTGGAAACCTATAAGGCTAGACTTGTTGCAAAGGGTTTTCGTCAAAGACCTGGTTTGGACTATGACGAAACTTTTTCTCCAGTGGCTATGCTCAAATCCATTCGGGTCCTTCTTGCTATTGTTGCCTTCCATGATTATGAAATCTGGCAGATGGACGTAAAGACAGCTTTTCTGAATGGAAATTTAGAAGAGTGTGTCTATATGGATCAGCCAGAGGGTTTCAATCAGAGTGGGAGCAGCGGGAAAGTATGCAAGCTGCTTAAGTCCATTTATGGACTAAAGCAGGCATCGCGAAGTTGGAACATCTGTTTTGATGAGATAGTCAAAGAATATGACTTTATCAAAAATCTAGATGAACCATGTATATATAGTAAAGTTGTAGCCAGAAGTTTCGTATTCCTCGTCTTGTACGTGGATGACATTCTATTGATAGGAAATGACATTCCTATGCTACAATCTGTCAAAGGATTCTTGTCACACAGGTTCTCCATGAAAGACCTGGGTGATGCCTCTTACATTCTGGGGATCCGGATCTATCGTGATAGATCCAAGAGGATGTTGGGACTTTCACAGTCCAGGTATATCGACACTGTACTGAAAAGATTCAGTATGGAAGATTCTAAGCGCGGTAATCTACCGGCTTGTCACGGAATCACCCTATCCAAAGAGATGTCTCCCAAGACTGATTTGGAAAGGGAACGCATGTCTATTATACCCTAAGCTTCTGCGGTAGGCTCTATAATGTATGCGATGTTGTGCACCAGACCAGATGTAGCTTACGCACTGAGCGTGGTAAGCCGGTATCAGTCAGACCCAGGGGACAAGCACTGGATAGCAGTAAAGAACATTCTCAAGTACCTGAGGAGGACTAAAGAGATGTTCTTGGTTTACGGCGGAAAAGACCTCAGGTTGGAGGCCTTTGCTGATTCCGGCTTCCAGAGTGATAAGGACGATTCCAAGTCCATGTCGGGTTATGTCTTTACCCTCAATGGAGGGGCGGTGTGCTGGAAGAGTTCCAAGCAGGACACCGTTGCTGACTCGACGATGGAAGCGGAGTATATTGCTGCTTGCGATGCCGCAAAAGAAGCGGTCTGGATGAAGAAGTTCCTAACAGAACTTCAGGTGGTTCCTACCATTGTTGATCCAATATCTCTGTATTGCGACAACAACGGAGCTATAGCTTTAGCAAAGGAACCAAGGTCCCATCAGAAGTCCAGACACATCTTAAGGCGGTATCACCTGATCAGGGAGATCATTGATCGTCAGGAGATCGAGGTTCGGAGAGTTGCTACTGAAGAGAACATTGCTGATCCATTCACAAAGGCCCTACATCAGATTCAGTTTGAGAGGCTACTCGAGATCATCGGTCTTCGATATGCCAGTACATGGCCCTAGTGCAAGTGAGAGATTGTTAGTGTATATGCCATAAGGGCCATTATTGTATCATACTAGTTTGTATATTACTTAATGGAAGCTTGGGATATTCACATGTATATAACAGTCTTGCTAAACATGGTAGTATGCTACTTGGTTTTTCTATCTTAATGTGTGAGTATACGTATTGATAGAGCTCTTAGGATCTTGCTTGACTACCAGCGTTGTGATGGCAGTCACACTAGTGGGGGCTGGGTAGTCTACAAGTACATCCTTATTCAGGTCCCTAGTCGTAGGATTATCGAGACAGGGCATCGATACTCCGGAGTAGACTAGTGTGTACGCATCTCATCCCAGTTGGGGAGATGGTCTGTCCCACAGCCGTCAGTACGTTGTACTGGAAATAGTATGCAGGTGCTCGTTAGGTTACGAGTACACCGGACAGGACTCGCAGGGAACTGTTGGTTGGTTTTATACCAGTTGTCAGTTAACAGTTCCCAGGTGACATGAGTACAGCATAGTCCGCAGACTTGACACTGCTACTTCTCCTCGAGTGTGTCCTACTGTTCTTAGATTGCTACCCTACCACGGCTCAAAGGAGTCGTGCAAACAGGTAGTAGTTGGGTGCAGTCCCGAGCACTTGGAGGCAGTGGCGGTTAGACAGGATTCGTCTCTCCCAGTATTGGGGGTTGATATCGCTCTGTGTCAGAGAGCCATTACGCAAAGTCCCTGGCCATGGCAAGCGAGATTTGCTGGTAGGTTCCAGTAGTTTCTTAGGGTATAATGGGCTACGCTCCGACACGACTTATACAGCTATTAGGGGACTGACACTTGCCGCCGCCCTAGGCCGGATATGCGATAGTCTTAGACGAACGGACCGGACTGTATGGAGATTGTCACATCAAACTCAGTAGGAGTTCGGATGGGTTTCCTCATCGGATTTCTTATCGACATCTACCTGGGACCGTTACGTACAGCTAGTGCCGCTTGCGGTCTATGGTTAAACCCACTGCCAGCTTAGTAGTCGAGTCTCTAGAGTCCCACACAGAGAGTTTCCGTACTCCAGGAGAAACGATATAGAGGTCGTATGGTTTTACGACAAGGGTTCGGACACATACGTGTGTTTACGCACGTACGACATCCGGACAGTTTTTACTAGTCGGCATTGGTTTAAGCCAGTTTCTAGTATCCGGTTATTGGATTTATACAGTCTAAAGTATTTCCGTGTTTTCACGGATCGGAGGGGCGTTCTCGTAATTGTGCGAGAAGCTTCTAGAAGATGGTGACTTGGGGGTTAAGGTGGCATATGCATTAAATGAGATTAGTGACTCATTTGAGTGATTCATCCATGTCATTAATGTATCATAAATGCATAATGACTCATGGAGATGAATCACCCATTAGATATTTATGGGGCATGGTTGTTAAATCATTTATTTGATTTATCTTGATTTTTGTTTATGCTTCATATATATTATGAGAGTTCATTATCTCATTCCATTCTTTTGCTCACTTTCTCTCTCCTCAAGCTCTCCCTCTTCAAACCCTAATCCTCCCCTCTCATGTGTTGAGTATAAGGATTAGATTAGACTACTTAATCCTTAACCATTCTCTATATCACCTAGGTTGCTTAGATTAGCGATTTATGAAACCTAGTTACCTCTAGTTTGAGGTGAAGCTTGTAGTTAAGCTCTCGGGTGGATCTTCTACTACTTAGAGAAGGCCGGAGAGGACGTGGAGAACGACCAGACGAAGGACTCGGCTCTACAGGTATAATCACTTTTCATAGTAGTTGTTAACTCCTATGTTTGTTGTTAGTTATTGTTTATGCAAAGATTCTCGGTTAGTCGATGTTTACGCTTTAAACAAGATCGTTTTTCATTTTTCCGCCACCCCGCAAGTCGTGGGGTGTTGTACATCGACTTACAATTTATGTCTTAAACCAATTACAGATTTTCAATGTCCAGAACACACTAAAAAGAAAGTCTCCAGATTTAAATAAGGCTTTCTTATGGCATTGTAGACTGGGTCACATCAATGAGACAAGGTTAACTAAGTTACATAAAGAAGGATATTTGGATTCGTTCGAATATCAAAGTTATGCCACTTGTCAATCATGTCTCAAAGGAAAGATCGCAAAGACTCTATTCACTGGACATGGAGTAAGAGCGAGCGAGCTCTTAGGATTCATACATAGCGATGTATATGGTCCAATGTCTACACATGCAAGAGGTGGTTTTTCCTATTTCATTACTTTTACGGATGATTACTCTAGGTACGGATTCATTTTCATGATGAAACATAAATCCGAGACTTTTGAGAAATTTCAAGAGTATAAGAATGAAGTAGAAAACAAAATCGGCAAAAGTATCAAGACACTAAGATCTGATCGAGGTGGTGAATACTTAAGTGCCGAGTTTCTAGGTTACCTAAAAGAGAAAGGAATTCTCTCTCAGCTTACTCCTCCATACACTCCACAGCATAACGGTGTATCGGAGAGACGGAATCGAACCCTATTGGATATGGTATGTTCCATGATGAGTAATGCTGAGTTACCGCGATCTTTCTGGGGTTATGCGCTAGAATCAGCAGCATATCTTCTGAACAGGGCTCCTACCAAGACTGTGCCTACCACGCCATATCAGATGTGGAGTGGGAAGAAACCCCATCTTCAGCATATGAAGATATGGGGATGTCCAGCTTTTGTTAAAAAGCAGCATGCGGACAAACTCGAGGCACGATCAGTACAGTGTAAGTTTGTGGGATATCCAAAGAACTCCAAGGGGTATTATTTCTATTACGCGGAGGAACAAAAGATTTTTGTTTCTCGTAATGCCCATTTTCTAGAACAGCAGTTTATAGAAAAGGAAACAAGTGGGAGCGAAATAGAACTGGAAGAAATTCCAGAACCACAAACTACTACTGAAAGTTTGGTAAGACCAGTAGTTCAAGAAGAACAGGACATTCCTTCACCCCTCCGCAGGAGTAGTAGGCCGTCTCATCCGCCTGAGAGATATTACGGTTTTCTCATAGATGGAGATAGAGAGGATTGCGTCATTGATGATGATGAACCTTCTAGCTTCCAGCAGGCCATCCAAAGCGGTGACTCGGTACGATGGTTGGATGCAATGCGGACCGAGATGGAGTCCATGTATACCAACAAAGTATGTACTTTGCTCCAGATGGGGTAAAACCCATAGGATGCAAATGGATCTTCAAGAAAAAGATTGGTGTAGATGGACAAGTGGAAACCTATAAGGCTAGACTTATTGCAAAGGGTTTTCGTCAAAGACCTGGTTTGGACTATGATGAGACTTTTTCTCCAGTGGCTATGCTCAAATCCATTCGAGTCCTTCTTGCTATTGCCGCCTTCCATGATTATGAGATCTGGCAAATGGACGTAAAGACGGCTTTTCTAAATAGTAATTTGGAAGAGTGTGTCTATATGGATCAGCCAGAAGGCTTCAATCAGAGTGGGAGCAGCGGGAAAGTGTGCAAGTTGCTTAAGTCCATTTATGGACTAAAGCAAGCATCGCGGAATTGGAACATCTGTTTTGATGAAACGGTCAAAGAATATGACTTTATCAAAAATCCAGATGAACCGTGTATATATAGTAAAATTGTAGCACGAACTATTGTATTCCTCGTTTTGTACGTGGATGACATTCTATTGATAGGAAATGACATTCCTATGCTACAATCTGTCAAAGGATTCTTGTCACACAGGTTCTCCATGAAAGACCTGGGTGATGCCTCTTACATTCTGGGGATCCGGATCTATCGTGATAGATCCAAGAGGATGTTGGGACTTTCGCAGTCCAGGTATATCAACACTGTACTGACAAGATTCAGTATGGAAGATTCTAAGCGCGGTAATCTACCGGCTTGTCACGGAATCACCCTATCCAAAGAGATGTCTCCTAAGACTGATTTGGAAAGGGATCGCATGTCTATTATACCCTACGCTTCTGCGGTAGGCTTTATAATGTATGCGATGTTGTGCACCAGACCAGATGTAACTTACGCACTGAGCGTAGTAAGCAGGTATCAGTCAGACCCAGGGGAGAAGCACTGGATAGCAGTAAAGAACATTCTCAAGTACCTGAGAAGGACTAAGGAGATGTTCTTGGTTTACGGCGGAAAAGACCTCAAGATCGAGGCCTTTGCTGATTCCGGCTTCCAAAGTGATAAGGATGACTCCAAGTCCATGTCAAGTTATGTCTTTACCCTCAATGGAGGGGCGGTGTGCTGGAAGAGTTCCAAGTAGGACACCGTTGCTGACTCGACGATGGAAGCGTAGTATATTGATGCTTGCGATGCCGCAAAAGAAGCGGTCTGGATGAAGAAATTCCTAACAGAACTTCAGGTGGTTCCTACCATTGTTGATCCAATACCGCTGTATTGCGACAACAACGGAGCTATAGCTTTAGCGATGGAACCCAGGTCCCATCAGAAGTCCAGACACATCTTAAGGCGGTATCACCTGATCAGGGAGATCATAGATCGCCTGAGATCGAGGTCCGGAGAGTTGCTACAGAGGAGAACACTGCTGATCCATTCACAAAGGCCTTACTTCAGATTCAGTTCGAGAGGCTACTCGAGATGATCGGTCTTCGATATGCCAGTACATGGCCCCAGTGCAAGTGGGAGATTATTAGTGTATATGCCCTAGGGGCCATTATTGTATCATACTGGCTTGTATATTACTTAATGGAAGCTTGGGATATTCACAGTTATATTAACAGTCTTGCTAAACATGGTAGTGTGCTACTTGGTTTATATCTATCTTAATATGTGTGTACGTATTGATAGAGCCCTTAGGATCTTGCTTGACTACCAGCGTTGTGATGGCAGTCACACTAGTGGGGGCTGGGTAGTCTATAAGCACATCCTTTCCCAGGTCCCTAGTCGTAGGATTATCGAGACAGGGCATCGATACTCCGGAGTAGACTAGTGTGTATGCTTCTCATCCCAGTTGGGGAGATGGTCTGTCCTACAGCCATCAGTACGTCGTACTGGAGATAGTATACAGGTGCTCGTTGGGTTACGGGTACACCGGACAGGACTCGCAGGGAACTGTTGGTTGGTATTATACCCGTCGTCAGTTAACTGTTCCTAGGTGACATGAGTACAGCATAGTTGTCACGACCCGAAAGTACGGAACATGACCGGCACTTAGGCTACGAACGTCTCAAGACGTACGTGCTCTAAGTAAGCCGAGAATCCAGAAATCCAAACCAAGAAAAGTAGTAGAGTGTAGGAAAAACCATTTTAAATCAACAGTTTACAACATATGCCGAAATATGCATTTTAAAATCACAAGTCTTTTTCTTAAAAATTTCGGCAGAGTTTCCTTTGTAAAAACAGACCCCAAACGGGTATGAAACCTGATAAAGCATATATAATGAAAAATGCATCCCCAAGCGGGAGCTAGCTCTTCGTCAATCGACGGTCACAACCACGCAAGCAATATAATATACAACGCCTGAAGGCGAGGATCACAATAGAAAAGGAAACTCAAAACTGCATGAATCCATAGGAATATAACGTACGACTCTAAGGTCGAAAGAATAAACATCACTGGTCTATATCTCAAATAAGTACATGTTTGGTTGATGGAACTTCTAGATACAACTAAAATATAATATACAATATATAATGATGGGTACGATACGAATAAACCCACCTACTAACAAGTCACCCGAAAGAAGCAGTGCCAGCAAAACCGTAATGAAACATGTACGGAAAAACCTGCAAGAACTGGGGCACAACGGGGGTGAGTTGCCAACTCGTGAATAGAAAAACATCTACGAACAGAAAATCGCATGTATGACGCTGTAGCGTTTTGAAAATCGTTTCGGTGAAATTTCGGAAAAACGGTAAAATAAGGGGGTTTTCTGTAAAAAGTCAAAATACAAATATCTTATTATAAAAAATTAAATATACATATTCTAGCTATGTAATTGCTATTATTTGGTGTTTATTGAGCCGCTGGTGAAATTTCAAATTTTCTGAAAAAAATATTATTTTATTATTATTTTAAGCCGTCACTAATACATTTAATTAGGGAAAATTACAAATTGGAATGAGTTGAAACAAATTTTGTGCATCATAAAACATTAAATAAAAATTTATCATGTGGTTTTTGGAACGAAATCATTTGCCAAAATGGTTTAGAAATTATTGAAGAAAAAAGGCTTTTTTTTAGCGTAAATGGATGTTTGGGGTATTGTATTTATCATTTTTCATCACCCCACACCCGTGCCCACACCCACACACCCCCACTTACTCCTCCCCATGGCTGAATTCAGCACCCACCATATTTTTCCCCACTTGATTTTCAAGGAAAAAGAAATGAAAGAAAAGAAAAGAAAATGAGTGAAGTAGTTAGACTTTTGACTTTGTTTGACCTTGACCTTGTCCCCACCCCCCATTTTTCTCACCTCCCTCTCTCTCCCCCACCCACTTTTCTGGCCGAAAATTCCTTCTCCCCACAGCAGCCCCCCCTCCATTTTCCCCTCTCTTTTCCCTTCAAAACTTCATGAAAAATTGCATCAAAAA
Source organism: Agapanthus africanus (assembly GCA_030015575.1). Classification (NCBI taxonomy): domain Eukaryota; kingdom Viridiplantae; phylum Streptophyta; class Magnoliopsida; order Asparagales; family Amaryllidaceae; genus Agapanthus; species Agapanthus africanus. The sequence goes on from JASDDO010000022.1 coordinate 207,297,225, forward strand.
TCCACCAAAAATCCCACAAAATCAAAATCAAAGTCCTACCCATTTTAGCTTAGCCCGTTTAGCATGGATCCTTATGAAAAGAGAGCATTTTGGGAGGCCATGGAGTCTTGTGGACCTTCATATATTTTTGGGTATAAATTCTAAAACTTTTTGTTGCTTAAATTGTTACTAATTTCTTAAGCTAATTTAATTAAGTGTTATTTGGATATGTGAGTTTAATTGCAAGTTTTGGAATTCAAGTTGTGAAATTGAATGCAAGTTAGGGTTTATAAAATTGGTGTATGGTTGTGTGTTATAATTAGGCTTTGTTGTCATGTTAATACAAGTTTAGTAGCTAGTGCTAATGGCTAGCTTAAAAATTTTGTTATTTTGCTAATTTGCTTACTAGGTTTTTGAAATTTGCTAAATTCTTGGGATTAAAAATGTGATTAGATTTTTCTTGGCTTCATTAACTTTATTAAGTGTGGTTTAATGCTTTGAATCATGCAATTCTAAGCTAGATTGTAGTTTGTGTATTTTGCTTTGAAATTGTTAAAAAGGGTATTTTTGGTAAACTAGAATATTAGGATTTTTGGAATTTAATGAGATTAAATTCCGGAAATTGTTTATACGACTTATTTAAGATATTTAATAAATATATTGGCCGCTACATTCATTTAAACATCGTGTTTTGTACAAAAACGGCGAATTGTGCTTGCTAGATTTTCGGAAAAATGAATTTTTAAGTGAAATTGGCGTTTTTGTGAGTTTTAACCTAGTTTATATTAAAATTAGTGTTCGTGAATGTGCAAATGAGTATGATTGGATTTTCTCGATGGTTTGACGTTCGTACATCGACATCGAGGGTTGGTTTGACTATTCCTGCATGCGTGGGCGATAGCTTTGGACCTATGCGTGATACGCGTGCCGATTTGATTTTCGTATGCCGTTTCGATTTCGAATTTAGTTTTAATGCGATATGGTACGTTATGATATGTAGGTACCCCCATGTGGACTTCGAGACGACAAGCAAGCGCGTGGCGACGTCGGCACCGGCTAGCGAGGACCAGGTGAGTAGATTTATATCTACGGGGAGAAGTCGGGTGGATGGCGTATAGCACCCCCGCAGTTCGTGGTGGTGTATACGGATGCGTATACACACCAACAATTATTATATGTTATTTGGGATTAATAACGATGCTTAGGATGGATATTGGTGTGTTGGATTATTTTAGTGTTGCGAACCCTAGGGAAGTGTTGCACTACATATACACACATACATACTTGCATACATTCCTATTGATATGTGCTCATGGGATTCTTTATAGTATGTGTTCACATGGGTATGGGACTATGTGTTCACATACGGATTTGAGGATGATACTTGGGATTGAGCTGAGTCGATGAGATTCGATTTGAGACCGTGAGATCGGTAATATAGCAGGGTTCGTATCTTAGATACGACATGACGTTGTAGCGGGTCCTTGACGTAGTGTTTCACACACGTCCATGCATACGTAGGCGGTATTAGTATGGTACTAGACGTAGATTAGTACCCCGATCATGATATTTGATAAAGAGGATACCAGGTGAATAGTATGATGAATGTGATATTGACCCGTACCCAGATTGGGATGCCGTACGACGGATTTACGTACGAGCTATATTGATGATTGATCTGCACTCTTGACTTGGGATGCCTGATTATAGATATGGTATCGGATATGATATTATTGAGGCGGGATCACCGACTATACATATACAGGTATGTATATGTATCGACTCAGATGATAGGCGGTTTCCTTACCTGTAGTTCAGTTTGTTAGTTCAGCCGTATAGTTTAGTGTAGTTGTTAGATTAGATTGGACTTCTTACCTATTTCAAAAACTAACGAATCGTGGGCATTTTTAAAGACAGCTCAAGGGAATCTACGGATATTTCAAAAACGACGTATCTTTTCATAAAAACACCGTAGCCCCTATTTTCAAAACCCCATGATTCGTGTTATTTCAAAAGGCACCATTCGTAGGACTTATATTAGATTATTGCAGATTAGTTATCGTTGTGTCTAGTATTCAGCTCCCGCACATTATTGCTGTTCGCTCTGCCTCGCATATTTATTTTGCTGCATATTCCATTATTGATATCATGCTGTTAGGACACCAGCACCATTACCGATGATGCGTATGTACCACGTACACCTACTTGCCGGCTCACACACATCTTCATCGGTAATTGCCATGTCACGTACACTTTAGAGAATATAATTGCTTGACTTAGATTGTTAGCTGGTAGTTTTGACATGATATTAGTGTACTTCCCTTATATGCCATATTAGACATTGTAGTTATTACCTACCACTTCATGCATACTGTTATTCAGTTGTTCATGCCTAGTTCATTATCATTGACATATGCACTTGTGATGATTTCTTGAGATTTATGATATTTCTGGATTTCGGGGAAAGCCGCAAAATTTACAACTTATGATATTTTAAAATATAAAATGTTGCGGTTTTCTAGTGATGTAAAGTGTCGTCCACCATGAGTTTGCTGTGGTTTTGGAGATCCGTGTCGAGGAGTGGAGGAACCGTCACGGGTACATGGTGGGCCCGGTATGGTACCCCGGGGCAAGATGAATGTGGTGTTGACGTTGAGCCTGGCAGGGGACAGATTACCTACCGGTGATATTACCCAACGCGTCGGATATCCGGAGGATACCGTCGTGGTCTTGAGATGGATGGTAGGGGCCGGTCTGGACTGACGGCGCCCTAGATATTGAGATTGAGACATTGATATTTCGAGACAGTGAGATTTATGTTTCGTGTCGATGCTAGACACTGTTGATACTGATTTCATTATGATACCTCAGTTTAAAAATACGATGGAAATCTCACTAATTTATGAAAACAGTTTCTTCATTTACATGTATTCTGTTTTCATGCATTCATACCTCATTCATATGATATATTGCTACTTGAGGCACTGACACGGGCACATGAAATTATACTCGTGTTAGATATTACCCTAGTCATTGTTATAGGCTGCCTGTTATACTTATATTTGAGGATATATTATGATCATTGATCTAGGTTGCGTTATTTATGCGATTTCTGTGCGTAGATGTTTTTCTATTCACGAGTTGACAACTCACCCCCGTTGTGCCCCAGTTTCTTGCAGATTTGCCGTACAGGTTTCTTTACGGCTTGCGGGCTCAGTTTCATTCGGGTGATTTGCTAGTAGGTGGGTTTACTTGTATCATACCCCCATTATATATCTTGTATATCATTATTCTGTTGTATCTAGAAGTTCCATCAACCAAACATGTATTTATTTTGAGATAGAGACCAGTGCTGTTTATTCTTTCGACCTTAGAGTCGCTCGTTATATTTCTGGTGGTTTTGAGTTCTTTTTGAGTTTTGATCCTCGCCGTTGGCGTTGTATATTATATTGCTTGTGTGGTTGTGACCGTCGATTGACGAAGAGCTAGCTCCCGCTTGGGGATGCCTTTTTATTGATTTCGTATACTATTCATGTTGTATCCCGTTTGGGAGCCAGTTTTTACAAAGGAGACTCTGCCGAAATTTTCAGTAAATTTTGATGTTCTTAAAAACCGCATAATTCGGCTTATGCTATTAAAACTACTTGTTTTAAATTGGTTTTCCTGCACTCTACTACTTTTCTTGGTTTGGATTTCTGGGTTTTCGGTTTACTTAGATTACTTATGCCTCGAGACGTTCGTAGTTTAAGTGCCGGTCATGTTCCGTACTTTCGGGTCGTGACAGACGCAATCCTAGGTCATACGATCATAATATATAATACTCAAATATATAACCAGCATTCTATAACAATGGCTAGGGCAACTATCTAACCCAAAAGTAATCCCATGTGCCCTGTGTCAGTGTCAGTGCCCCAGGTAGCAATGTATCATATGAATGATGTATGAATGCATGAAAAGTATGATCAATGTAATCAAAGTCTGTATGTGATCAATGTCTTTATATAGGTGGATCCCGTCCACGTGTCACCCAATGACAATAAGCATCATGCATGTAAATATGAGGATATAGTCAAAATCATAGAAAAACATCATGAAACATGTGCCCAGCATTGGCACAAAACATAGCCTCAATCTCAATATCTCAATGTCTCTGATAAGTCTCACTATCTAGGGCGCCGTCAATCCAGACCGGCCCCTACCATCAATCTCAAGACCACGACGGTATCCTCCGGATATCCGACGCGTTGGGTAAAATCACCGGTCGGTAGTTCTCCCCTGCCAGGCTCAACGCCATCTCCTACGATCTTCTTGCCCCGGGGTACCGCACCGGGCCCACCATGTACCCACAATTGGCCTCATCCGCCTCCTCGAATCGGGTTTCACATGTCGCTCTCAGCACTGAGAAAACACATGGTGGACGCACTGAAATATCATATCAAGGGTAACCGGGTTTTTAAAACAATTACATAATCTCTTTGAAATACCCACGGTTCCCAAATCCAGAAATATCATAGAAACAACATATCTCAATGCGCATAATCAGAAAACATGATGTATGTGACATATCAATGAAGTGCAAGTAATAACTACAATGTCAAGCTGGCATATATGGCAAGTACACTAATATCATGTCGCTACTAGCTAACAAGCTAAATCAAGCAATAATATCCTCTAAGTGTACGTGACATGGCAATTACTGATGAAGATGTGTGTGAGCCGGCAAATAAGTGTACGTGGTACATACGCATCATCGGTAATGGTGCTGGTGTCCTAACAGCATGATATCAATAATGGAATATGAATCACAATAGTATGCGATGCAGAGAAACAATAATAATGTGCGGGAGCTGAATACTAAACACAATGGTAGCTAGACTGTATCTAATGTCATAAGAGTCATACAGCTACACCGCCTATAGGGCTGATCTAATAGGCTAACTGCAGGTAAGGGAAACCGCCTAACCTCTGAGTCGATACGTATATATACATTTATAGTCGGTGATCCTGCCTCGATAATATCACATCCGATACCATATCTCTATAATCAGTTATTACCAAATCAAGAGTGCGGATCAAACATCAAATTATAGCTCGTACGTAAATCCGTCGTACGGCATCCCCAAATCTGGGTACGGGTCAATATCATGTTCATCACATTATTTATCTGGTATCCTCTTTATTAAATATCAAAATATGGGTACTGACCTACGTCTAGTAAAAAGCTAATATCATCACTATCATCATGATCTGACTACTGATCAACAGTCTCGTATGAATCGATATTATCAGCACATATCATCACAAAGGAGTATACATCGCCTAATGCGGCCTATCATAAATATCTTGTCATATCATATCATATCATATCTCGTAGCACAATCACATGTCGATCATTTTATATATATAACTATTCATATGGTATCGTCATCCAAGATCCACTATAACATCAGGACGTATCTCAAGTACGAATCCTGCCATATCACCGATATCATAATCTCAAATCAAATATCATCGACTCATCTCAATCCCAAGTATCATCCTCAAATCTGTATGTGAACACGTGGTCCCATACCCATGTGAACACATAACTAAATAGAATCCCATAAACACATATGAAATAAGGATGTATGCAAGTATGTGTGTGTGTGTCTATGTGTGGTGCAACCACTACTCTAGGGTTTCGCAACGATATACCAAATATCCATCATAAACATCATCATTAATCCCAAACAACATATAATAATTGTAGGTGTGTATACGCATCCGTATACATCACCACGAACTGCGGGGGTGCTATACGCCATCCACCCGACTTCTCCCCGTAGATATAAATCTACTCACCTTGATTTTCGTGTTCCGATGCCGATGTCGCCATCTCAATCTTCAACGCCTCGACGCCACGTGGGGTACCTACAAGGATATCACAAACGCTAAAGCACATGAAAACCATGTCGGAATCCAAAACGGTACACGCTACGCCCATAGGTAAAAACCTATAGCCTCGCGTGCAAACACAGCCAATATCCACTTGTCGTTGACGTCCAAACGCCACCCGACAGCAACGAATCATCAAATACCAAATCCATGCTAAAACAAGTCGTAAATCATGCGCCAACTCAAGAAAATCAACCCAGATTCTACCCTGGTTGGAACCAGACAAAACTAGACATACCAGGGTCAAGTTAACAGGGTATAGGGCTATGCACCAAAAACGAGGAGATTCCCCCCTGCTCTGGCCACAAATTGCGGCCATGGGGATTAAATCTGCGGCCAGTTTGAAGAGTTAGGGGCTAAGGTTTTGGGTGGTGGTTCCAGGGTGCCTGCACATCTCTCTGTCCAATCAAAATTATTTTAGGATGTCTCGGGTGATAGCAGATTTCTAAAAACAGTCACAGAATCACAGTTTTTCCCCGATATCATCTCATAAATCCGTATTCTAGGCTAAATTCTCTGGTTTGGTCCAATATAACATCACACCAGGGTTTGTAACCTCTAATTACACCTCAATTCACCTTTTGTTTCAGATCAAACCCTAAATCCCTAACTTGAAATTTCAAAAGTCCACAAAACGACACCATATCGATATGAAACTAGCATAGATGCACAAGGAATGAAATACTAGTCTAATAGGTGCAGAAATTTCCTCCTTTGGCAACTCAAGAAAATTCTTGAGTTGCTCAAAATCCTCCAAATCCATTCCTTCTTAGTCCAAAGTGTAGCTAGTGAGCATGGGAGAAATTTTTATGAAATGGGAATAGGGTTTTGGGGTAGTATTCATGGTAGATCTAGGTTGAAAAGGGAGGAGGAAGAAGAGGGAGGGGACTGGAGCAGCAGCTCATGAGGGAAGGGAGAGAGAAAATAAGATGGGAAATGATGGGATGGGTTCAAAAAGAAAGTTGACCTATACCTACCCTCTCTCTCTCTCATAATCATGCTTACTTTTTCTTTTCTTTTTTTTTTTTTCTTTTCCTTCTCACTCAATGACAAACCCCAAGCAACCATACCCCAAAATATGTAACAAGTGTGGAAAAATGATATGTGCACATTTTTGCACAAAAATACTAAAAAATCCAATTAGCGATTTGTAATCGCGATTAGCACTAAATTAGCATATAACTAACCATAAAAACTTAAAAATGGCAAAATTCCATAAAATACCCTATTTTAGAATTTTCCAAAAAAATTTCCAAATTTTTCCTCATTTATCGGTATTTAATTATACCGAAATATTAAAATATTCATTAAAAAATAATATTAAATTATAAAAATTCCCAAAAATAATATTTTATTTTTTTGAAATATTACAATCTTCCCTGTTAAAGAAATTCGGTCCCCGAATTTAAATTTGAACCCCCAAATTCTAAAACATTTCAACAAAATGTCCAAGTCGTCGGGGCTCCGAAATCATCAACACATAAAACGCATCATAGCGCAATGCATGCGCATGAGTAATGAGCAGATAACTCAAAATCAAAACTCCGTCAAGCGTCCCGCAATCATCGGAGTCATGGTAAAGACACGAATGCCAAGTCCAAAGCAAAACCGATATACTATAAATCAGAATTATACATGTAATTATCAAATCTGTACATGTAAATATCTGAAGGAAATGCATGGCAAATTCTTTAAAGTCGATGTGCAATGCGCATAGCACTGCACAGTGGCGGACGTCTCTATAAGAAAATTGCCATATGCGTATATATCTTTTGTTTAATGTGTACGTTCCGCCGTTTTTTAAAACTGTTTAGAAGGGTCCCCTGTTTTAAACGTTTCGTGTCATATCGGACACGTATATAAATAATGAGACTATAGATCGCTTTTCGGAAATCCCATCGAAATCTATCCATGCATGCAAAATACACTCCGGTACTGTCATCTGACTAGTCCTGCTCAGTGCGGAAATAAATCGCAATATCATAAAAACGTACTGCTCCATAAGAAATCAGTCCTAAAAAGTGCATATGAAAACCCCGTGCGTCTGGTGCGCACGAAAATCAAAATCCATACATGTGCCAAGCAGGTGCACAAAAACAACATCTAAGTGCATCGGGTGTGCACGAAACATCTGTCAAGGGCAACGTGTGTGCCTGACAGCAAAATCAGGTGCATCTGTCATGCACGGAAAATCTCGATTTAGTGCATCTGGTGTGCACCAAAATCGTACCACACAACATGCGCCCAACACGCGCGGAAAATCCAAATCCGGTGCATCCATCATGCACGAAATCATGAAATCCAATATCAAGCGCCGAACGTGCGCAAATCCAATCAGGTGCACAAGGTGCATAAAACAATATCGAACATCACCATCGAAATCGAAGTCCAGTGCAACTAAGTGCACAAAATGCGAATCACTGCACTGCAAGCATATGTGAACTATACCGAGTGCAAAAACCAAATCGTGTGCGTACATATGCACGAAATCAACTCCACTGTCTAAAACCCATAAAATCATAAACATGTGAAACCAAGGCACGAAAACGATATCAAGTGCAACAACTGTGCAAAATCATAAATACTCAGTAGGTGCAACATGGTACATGAAAACAAATATCATGAAACTCGATCATCAAAATCAATCATGCGAATAAATTGCCCAAAACATCGAAATCAAGTATGGCGGAATAATCCCGCTCAAGCACCTCCTCCAAGAATCTCTGGCCAACTGTCGTGGTCACTCATAGCATGTCTCGTCGACGATCTTGAACTCTGGCCTGCTAGTGTGCGTAACATGACCACTCCTGAGTCTAAGTCTTCTCCATGGATTACCAATCTCACGATCCATCGGCTCATCGGCCCTGTCAGACGTGCTAACGGGGACGATTCCGTTTTGGCACTTCTGTGGTCATCTCATGGTCAATCATCGCGACCACTCGTAAAGCAGCATGTCACTGGCGTCGGCCTCTGGCTCTCTGAATGCACGGGACACATCTGATCTTGGGTGCAAAATCATTACAGCAGTGTCCTGGAAGGAATCCTGCTCAAGGTCTCTTCCAAGTCTCATCTCTGCCAACGGTCCGGAAGTCATTTTCTTTTACTATATCTGCTCCTTGCTCCGGAACGGCTGCATACTCATCGCGACTCTTTCTGGAAGGTATATCCAGTACTATGCCTCGGCATGCGCATCGCATCTCTGATGTCAGTGGAGTGGAACGTCATCTTATCCAGATCTTGTACGAACCTCTTACTCCACTTTTCTCTAAGGTCGACTGCTTCGGACTCGTCTCGTCGTGGCTGCATGGACTGAGCTCCAACGGCTATCCTCGTATCTAGAGTCTCCCAAGAAGTGCATCTCACCACCTAGCATCCGAATGAAGTCGAGCCATCCGATCGATTCGTCAAAATCTCATAATCCCCCAAGAGCTCAACATCTTGGGTATAGTTTAATAGTATCGAGTACATACCACAGCATCGGTGGTCCAGTCGTAGAGGGGCAAACCCAAGCCTCACTAATGGCACCGTGGAACTGCCACAAACCCTAAGGTTCAAAGGCTTTCACACGGTCATTAAGTCGGGTTAGGGTTTCATTCTTCTAGAGGGTCCACAGAATTGCCTGCATGTCTTTCCGAATACTTTAAACTTGGAATAATAGATTTCTGACATTCGATCGTCTCTGTCGACTCTCAACGTCTCCGTGTGAATTCGTCTCTAGCTGGAATCAATCTATCTGATGACCTCGCATCGGGGTAGCGAACGAAGCACATGTCCTAGTCATTCATCCTCGGTGACTAGCGACATTCTATCATCTCTTAGTACAACTCGTACCGCAATAGCTTCAACATCTGGGCGATATCTCGTCGTTCGCAGCAACAACTGGCTCACTCGTCTGCACGCTGAACCGTGCCTCAATCATCATGGATAAGCAACACTTCAACGGTCATCAAAGTCTGGATGGCCTCTATCAGTGGCTCAATCCTCTGGTGAACATCGGCACCTCCGAGTAATCTCATACAGCGATCCATCAAACGCTTGTAGCGCAAAAACACGGTAAATGACACATCTCTGCAATCGTATGTCGCCGGAATTATGCTCTGGTCAGTCCTCGTTCGTAACGAGCACATGCTGACCGCAACTCTAGCCGTAGCTCTCCCTGCCCGTAATCGTGGCAGCAAACCATAACTGATACCGATGAGCTAGATCATAGGAATGAATATACTGCTGAACAAAGAAATGTACATCCTAAGGCTTCTTAAGTGGAGTAGCGTATCGTAAATATGCCGCGGAACATACGTACGGTACGTCACTCTACTCAAGCCACCTACTCCATCAACCAAGGGTCATCCTACGCTCCGAAGGTAAAACCTAACGCTCTGATACCAACTTTGTCACGACCCGAAAGTACGGAACATGACCGGCACTTAGGCTACGAACGTCTCAAGGCGTACGTGCTCTAAGTAAGCCGAGAATCCAGAAATCCAAACCAAGAAAAGTAGTAGAGTGTAGGAAAAACCATTTTAAATCAACAGTTTACAACATATGCCGAAATAGGCATTTTAAAATCACAAGTTTTTTTCTTAAAAATTTCGGCAGAGTTTCCTTTGTAAAAACAGACCCCAAACGGGTACGAAACCTGATAAAGCATATATAATGAAAAATGCATCCCCAAGCGGGAGCTAGCTCTTCGTCAATCGACGGTCACAACCACGCAAGCAATATAATATACAACGCCTAAAGGCGAGGATCACAATATAAAAGGAAACTCAAAACTGCATGAATCCATAGGAATATAGCGCGTGACTCTAAGGTCGAAAGAATAAACATCACTGGTCTCTATCTCAAATAAGTACATGTTTGGTTGATGGAACTTCTAGATACAACTAAAATATAATATACAATGTATAATGATGGGTACGATACGAATAAACTCACCTACTAGCAAGTCACCCGAAAGAAGTAGTGCCAGCAAAGCTGTAATGAAACCTGTACGGCAAAACCTGCAAGAACTGGGGCACAACGGGGGTGAGTTGCCAACTCGTGAATAGAAAAACATCTACGAACAGATAGTTGGATGAGAAATATTATCGGGAATTTCAAGTGTTGAAATTTGTAATGAGATTGCATACCTTCTATGAGATAGTTGGATCCCGATACCCACTGCGAGTAATTGTTACTCCCGGAAGAGTTTTACACGGGACAATTAGCCGATCAAGTAGGTGTCTAGAAAGGTGTCAACGGGGTTACGCCTCTGGGAAAATGAGGTTTAATTTAATTAGGTGTCACGACCCGAAAGAGTACGTGACTGGCCCTCGAACCATATGAAATCTATAGGACTCCATCTGATCCAAGTAAGCCAAAGCCCAGAAATCTAAAACCATTTTAAGAGTAAGTGAAGAAAACTAGTTTAAATAAGTGAAGGAAAATATGTTTGAAGTCGAGGTTTTTAAATAACTAAGCCGAAGGTGCATTTTTAAAAGGTAAAGTTTTTTCTAAAAATTTCGGCAGAGTTTCTTTTGTAAATACTGGCCCCGAACGGGATACAACAAGCATAACATATATACAATGATAAAAGGCATCCCCAAGCGGGAGCTAGCTCTTCGTCAATTGACGGTCACAACCACACATGCAATATAATATACAACGCCGAAAGGCGAGGATCGATCCAAAAGAAACACAGTAAGCATGAAAACCGCAATACTACTAAGCGCGACTCTAAGGCCAAATAAAACATCACTAAAGTCTGAGTCTGAAACAATAAACAAATTTGGTTGATGGAAATTCTAGATACAAGAATAATATAAGTACAATGGTGGTTTTGATGCAAAAGGAACCACCTACCAAATGCAATTCACCCGCAAGGAAGCAATGTGCCAGAAATGCCGCAAAGGAACCTGTACGGCAAAACCTGCAAGAACTGTGGCACAACGGGGGTGAGTTGCCAACTCGTGAATAGAGAATAACTACAAGCAGAAACCGAACGCAAGACATAATCCTAGGTCAAAACGATCAGTACAAAATCCTCAATATAAAACATGCAGCCTATAACAAGGCTAGGGTAAATATCTAACCCGAGTGTAATCTCCTGTGCCTGTGTCAGTGCCTCAGGTAGCAATATAACATAAGAATGAGGTATGAATGCATGAGAACATAATACATGTAAATGAAGAAACTGTTTTCATACTTTAGTGAGATTTCCTTTGTATTTTTAAAATGAGGTATCATAATGAAATCAGCATAAAACAGTGCCTAACATCGGCACAAAACGTAATCCAAATATCCCGATATCTCTGTATCCCAATCACAAAATCTAGGGCGCCGTCAGTCCAGACCGGCCCCTACCATCAATCTCAAGACCACGACGGTATCCTCCGGATATCCGACGCGTCAGGTAAAATCACCGGTCGGTAGTGCTCCCCTGCCAGGCTCAACGTCATCACCACATTCATCTTGCCCCGGGGTAACGCACCGGGTCCACCATGTACCCGAAACGGTTCATCCGTCTCCTCGAATCGGGTTTCCAAATCCATCAGCAAACTCATGGTGGACGACTCATACATCATGGGAAAACCGCACTTTTTATTTTAAAAGAGAGAAAATGTTTATCTGTGTTTTTGCGGTTTTCCTCCAAATCCAGAAAATCTTACGGAAATCCAAATCCAAAACCTCAGTAACACGTAAAATAGTGAATATATGCATGAGAAACCATGAATACGGCATAACAATGAATATCAGTATGCATGAAGTAGCAGGTAATAACTACAATGTCTAAACTATTAGCTAATAGGTTATGTCAAGCAATAGTATTTTCTAAGGTGTACGTGACATGGCAATTACCGATGAAGATGTGTGTGAGCCGGCAAGTAAGTGTACGTGGTACATACGCAACATCGGTAATGGTGCTGGTGTCCTAACAGCATGATATCAATAATGGAGTATGAAACATAATATAAGAATGCGATGCAAAGCGAACCACAAAAAAAAGTGGGAGCTGAATCTAGACGCAACTATAACTAATCTGCATTAATCTAATATAAGTCCTACAAATGGTGCCTTTTGAAATATCACGAATCATGGGGTTTTGAAAATAGGGGCTACGGTGTTTTTATGAAAAGATACGCCTTTTGAAATGTCCGTAGATCCCTTGACCTGTCTTTTAAAATATCCATGACCCGCTAGTTTTGAAATAGGTAGGAGTCTAATCTATTCTAACAACTACACTAAACTATACAGCTGAACTAACAAGCTGAGCTACAGGTAAGGAAACCGCCTAACATCTGAGTCGATATATATATAGATATAATAGTCGGTGATTCCGCCTCAATAGTATCGCGTACGATACAGTATATCATATGACATCCTCAAGTCATGAGTGCGGATCTATCATCAATGTAAAGCTCATACGGTAAATCGTCGTACGGCATCCCAATAGCTGGGTACGGGTCAATATCACACTATCTCATCACACTTCAGGTATCACTATCAACATATCATATAATCTGGGGTACTATTCTATGTCTAGTATAAATCGATACCATCAATAAAGTATGCATGCGGGGGTAAACACACATCCCAAGCCCGCAAGAATCACATTTCGTATCCCAAATACGAATCATATCACATCACCGATCTCGCGGCACAAAGCCCAATTTCATTGACTCATCTCCAAAGTCATCCAATATCATCAACACAGTGCCAGTATAAGTAATATGCAAGGGTGTGCGTGTAGGTGTAATTCTATTCTAGGGTTCGCGATTATGAACTACACTAGTCACTTCTAACCCTACACTATCCATAATACACCTAACTATCATATATAATAACAACTACGGACTGCGGGGGTGCTATACGCCATCCACCCGACTTCCCCCAGTAGATATAATCTACTCACCTAGCGTCTTCATTTGTGGACGTCGCCACGCGCTTGCTTGTCGTCCCGAAGTCTTCATGGGGTACCTACACATCAAAATATCGTATATGCGCATTAAAACCAAATCAAAGCTAAAACGGCACATGAAATCCAAAATGATACGATAAGAGGCCTATAGGTTAAAACCCATGGCACGCCTTCAAAACCATCAACACATCCTCTATATCGTCGTATAAACGCCAAATAGTCGAGGCAAAACACAATCCACAATTGCAGAATTAAAAATACGGAATACGGAAACATGAATCTAAAACAGCAACTTAGGAAATATGTCCCAGATTTTACCCTAGGTCACTTTATACAAATCTATATATACCAGGGGTCTAACATGAACATGTAGGAGCTACAGAACCAATACGAGCCAAAATGGTGGGACCCAGGCCGCAATTTGCGGCCAATGGGGATAAATTGGCGGCCGGGAAGAAGAAGTGGGAGCTGGGGTCTTGGGGTTAGCTTCCTGGGTGCCTGCACGTGTCACTGTCCAATCAATTTTAATTTAGGGTGTCTCGGGTGATAGCAGATTCAATATACCCTTCACAGATTTCATAAATTCCCCGATATCGGTTTCTAAAATCCGTATTATGGTTTAAGCTTCAGGTTTTGGATTTCCAATTCATACACTAGGGTGATGGTATAATCTCTACTGACCTCAATTCCATATTACAACCCATAAATCATCACAACCCTAACTAGGTTATCCACAAGTCCACAATATCGATTCGATCTTAATATGAGGGTAAAGGAAATGCATAAACTAAGTTTAAGGTCCAGAAAATACCTCATTTGGCAACTCAAGAATTTTCTTGAGTTGCCCCTAGTGGCCAAAATCCTTGCTTCTTTAGCACCAAGTGTAGATCTAGGGATTGTGGACACATTTAATGAAATGGAGATTGGGTTTTGGGGTTGTTTTAGAGGTGTTTTGGAGCTTGAAGAGGGAAGGGAAAGGAGGTGCAGGAGCAGCAGCAGGAGAAGGGAGAAGAGGGAGGGAAATGAGGGGAGAAATGGTTAAGTCCTTAGTCAATGAAGCCCATACCCCTCTCTCTCTCTCACCAACTACCCATTTCTTTATTCTTTTCCTTTTCTTTTTCCTTTTAAAACCCTTCTCACTCAAATAGTAAACCCAAATGAAAAGCATGGCAAGAAAATGCACAAGTGTGAAAAAGTGATATGTGCATGTGTTGCACAAAAAGCTAAAAACCGATTAGCGATTTTTAATCGCGATTAGCACTAAATTAGTGTCAAATTAATCACAAAAACTTTAAAATGTCATAATTCTCTAATTTACCCTATTTTAGAATTTTCCAAAATTTTCCAAAATTTTTCCCCATTTATTTGTATTTAATAATTCCAAAATATTAAAATATTCAATAAAATAATATTAAATTATAAAAATTCCCAAAATTAACATTTTATCTTTTGTGAAATGTTACAATCTAACCCCCTTAAAGAAATTCGGTCCCCGAATTTAAATTTAAACCCCCAATATTAAAACAATTTTTGTAATACTCCAATTTGTCGGGGCTCCGAAGACATCAATACATAGAGAATATCCTATGCGTCTGGTGCGCAAGGAATCAAAATCCATATATGTGTCATACAGGTGTACAAAACAACATCTAGGTGCAACGGGTGTGAACGAAACATCTGTCATAGGCAACGTGTGTGCCTGACAGCAACCAAATCAGGTGCATGTAACATGCACGAAGAATCCCGATTTAGTGCATCTGGCGTGCACCAAAATCGTATATCAAAACACTAAAGGTGCATGAAAACTCTGCTAGAAGTGTAAATCAAATCACTGTATAAGGTGGGCGTGAATTCACAATCAAAACCTCGAATGTAATAACTATGCGCAAAATATAAATATCCAGTGGGTGCATGAAACAAATATCATGAAACTCAGTCATCAAAACTAAATCATGCAAACAGAACGCCCAAAATACCGAAATCCAAAATGACGGATACGTGATAATCGAATCACAAAATCACAAATCATAGTACCGTCGTCGGTAGTTCCTCCTTCGAGGTCGAGAAGGAGTCGGTGCATCCACTGCTAGCAGCGCAAGATATCTACTTGCCTCTTGCTCACGGTCTGGCGCCCTCTGACTCTGGGTCCTTATCTTCTCTGAGGATTACCTATCTCGCAGTCAATCGGCTCATCGGCCCTGTCAGGTGTGCTAACGGGGACGATTCCGTTCTGGCACTTCTCTGGTCACCTATCGGTCAATCCTCACGACCACTCGTGAGGCAGCCCATCACTGGCGTCGGCCTCTAGCTCTCTGAATGCACGTCACATATCTGATCCTGGGTGCAAACATCATTGCAGCAATGTCCTGGAAGGAATCCTGCTCAAGGTCTCTTCCGATCTTGCCTATACCGAACTGTACAAAGGCTGGCTCTCCTGCATAATCTCTTCTCACTCGATAGACATCTGTGTCCTCAGCACAATATTTCTCGGAATCTGGTTGCATCCCAATGCCTCTGTAAGCATATCTGACCTCTGGTCTCGACGGGAAGCAATGACAGCTCGTCAGCGTCTCGCCCGAACCTCTGGTTCCACCTGTCTCTATCGTCGTCCACTATGACGTCACGCCATGCATATCTACGCACTGCACTGTTCTCGGCCACGGTCAATCTGAAGTCTCTCACACGGACTCGAAATCGCGTACTCTGTAGCTTCATCATTCTGTAGAAGATGTCAGGCCGAACAGGTCTTCGGGAACACGTCCCAACCATCGGAGGAATACTCAATACTCGTCCGTCCTTGATCGATTCGCAACGCATCTGGGTAAGTTCCTTTATCCGAATCTGGTCAACTACCTCGTCGACAATGCTAACTCTGGCCTGCTGGTTGTGCGCAATATGACCACTCCTGGGTCAGGTCTTCTCGTATAGTATTCCAGAAAGGTCATGTCGAAGTCTCTCTCAAATTTCATCCCTGCCGAATTGCCCAGAAGTCATCATCCCTTGCTGAAGCAAATTCTTGTTCCGGAACGGCTGCATACTTATCGCGCTTCTTTCTGGAAGATATATCCATATACAACGCCTCTGGGTGCGTATCACATCTCTAATGTCAGCGGAGTGGGACGTCATCTCGTCGAAATCTCTTGCGAACTCTTTTCTTCACTCTTCTTCAATGTCGACTGATTCGGACTCGTCTCATCGTGGCTGCATGGACTATGCTCCAACAGCTATACTCGTATCTGGAGTCTCCCAAGCAATGCATCCCATCACATGATATCCCAATGATGTCGAAACATTCGATCGACTCGTCAGAACCTTATAATCCCCCAAGAGATCAACATCTTGAGTACAGTTTAATAGTATCGAGTACATGCCTCAGCGTCGGTGGTCCAGCCGTAGAAGGGCAAACCCAAGCCTCACTAATGGCGCCGCGGAACTGCCGTAAACCCTAAGGTTCAAAGGCTTTCACACGGTCATTAAGTCGAGTTAGGGTTTCATTCTTCTAGAGGGTCCATAGAATCACCTGCATGTCTTTCCGTATACTTTAAACTTGGAAAATGGGCTCCTGACATTCGAGCGTCTCAATCGACTCTCAACGAATCTGCGTGAAGTCGTCTCTAGCTGGAATCAATCTATCTGATGACCTCGCATCGGTAAACGGACGAACCAAATGTCCTAGTCATTCATCCTCAGGTGACTGGCGACTCGCTATCATCTCTCTAAGTATATGCTCACGCTGCAGCAGCTCCAACCATCTGGGCGATATCTCGTCATTTGCAGCAGCAACTGGCTCATTCACCTGCACGCCGAACAGCGCCTCAATCCTCCAGGAAAGACGACACATTGGCGGTCATCTCTGAATCGGTCTGCTCTAGATCTGAGTAAGACTCTCCACACTGGAAATCTTCAACTCAACTGGGCCCGCTCCGGTGCATAAATCGGACGAATCACCTTCGTCTCTCAAATCGAGTAGACTAGCTATAATCTGTCTCATATCTGTCTGGAAGCTCCGACAATCTAAGCTCGTAAGCTCCGAAAGCGACATCCCGTCAATCTCAGCAACAGCTGGTCCCTCTGTCTGCACGGTAGGCGACATTATAATCTCTGAGGTATGATGTACATCAACAGTCCTCTCTCAACTGGCAGCTCTAACAATGGCCCGATCATCCGGTGCAAAACCAAGCTCTCGCCTCCACTTGATGTCACAGTCATCAATACTAACTCGAGATGTTCCCATGTCACCAGAAAACACAATGGTCAGCCCTCGTACCAGACGAGCTCGCACTGACCGTAACCCTAGCAGCAGCCAAACTGCGCTCAAACATGGCGACAGGAACCTCAATCGAGTATCGAAGAGAGCAGATCAATGGCAAGAAAGGAAATAACAGATCCAGAGTGGATACACGATCATAAGAAAGAACAGCATCAATGAAGGTATGATCATGGACTAATAGAATCGGGGATCTCAAATGGATGTATAATCATGGATATAAAGAGAATCACTGATCTCGAAAATATGTACATCCTAAGGTTGCTTAAGCGGAGTGGCGTGTCGTAAGTATGCCGCGGAACATACCAACGGTACGTCACTCTACTTTAGTCACCTATTCCATCAACCAAGGGTCATCCTATATGACGAAAGTTCGGGTCTAATACCCCCTCGACTAAGTCTAAGTTCCGTAAGGTCAAGCCTAAGTTCCGTATATATATAAACGCCCTAGGCTCCACATAGTCAAACTTAGACTCGAACCAAGGTCAACCTAGCGCTCTGATACCAACTTTGTCACGACCCGAAAGAGCACGTGACTGGCCCTCGAACCATATGAAATCTATAGGACTCCATCTGATCCAAGTAAGCCAAAGCCCAGAAATCTAAAACCATTTTAAGAGTAAGTGAAGAAAACTAGTTTAAAGAAGTGAAGGAAAATATGTTTGAAGTCGAGGTTTTTAAATAACTAAGCCGAAGGTGCATTTTTAAAAGGTAAAGTCTTTTCTAAAAATTTCGGCAGAGTTTTTTTTGTAAATACTGGCCCCGAACGGGATACAACAAGCATAACATATATACAATGATAAAAGGCATCCCCAAGCGGGAGCTAGCTCTTCGTCAATTGACGGTCACAACCACACATGCAATATAATATACAACGCCGAAAGGCGAGGATCGATCCAAAAGAAACACAGTAAGCATGAAAACCGCAATACTACTAAGCGCGACTCTAAGGCCAAATAAAACATCACTAATGTCTGAGTCTGAAACAATAAACAAATTTGGTTGATGGAAATTCTAGATACAAGAATAATATAAGTACAATGGTGGTTTTGATGCAAAAGGAACCACCTACCAAATGCAATTCACCCGCAAGGAAGCAATGTGCCAGAAATGCCGCAAAGGAACCTGTACGGCAAAACCTGCAAGAACTGTGGCACAACGGGGGTGAGTTGCCAACTCGTGAATAGAGAATAACTACAAGCAGAAACCGAACGCAAGACATAATCTTAGGTCAAAACGATCAGTACAAAATCCTCAATATAAAACATGCAGCCTATAATAAGGCTAGGGTAAATATCTAACCCGAGTGTAATCTCCTGTGCCTGTGTCAGTGCCTCAGGTAGCAATATAACATAAGAATGAGGTATGAATGCATGAGAACATAATACATGTAAATGAAGAAACTGTTTTCATACTTTAGTGAGATTTCCTTTGTATTTTTAAAATGAGGTATCATAATGAAATCAGCATAAAACAGTGCCTAACATCGGCACAAAACGTAATCCAAATATCCCGATATCTCTGTATCCTAATCACAAAATCTAGGGCGCCGTCAGTCCAGACCGGCCCCTACCATCAATCTCAAGACCACGACGGTATCCTCCGGATATCCGACGCGTCAGGTAAAATCACCGGTCGGTAGTGCTCCCCTGCCAGGCTCAACGTCATCACCACATTCATCTTGCCCCAGGGTACCGCACCGGGTCCACCATGTACCCGAAACGGTTCATCCGTCTCCTCGAATCGGGTTTCCAAATCCATCAGCAAACTCATAGTGGACGACTCATACATCATGGGAAAACCGCACTTTTTATTTTAAAAGAGAGAAAATGTTTATCTGTGTTTTTGCGGTTTTCCTCCAAATCCAGAAAATCTCACGGAAATCCAAATCCAAAACCTCAGTAACACGTAAAATAGTGAATATATGCATGAGAATCCATGAATGCGGCATAACAATGAATATCAGTATGCATGAAGTAGCAGGTAATAACTACAATGTCTAAACTATTAGCTAATAGGTTATGTCAAGCAATAGTATTTTCTAAGGTGTACGTGACATGGCAATTACCGATGAAGATGTGTGTGAGCCGGCAAGTAAGTGTACGTGGTACATACGCAACATCGGTAATGGTGCTGGTGTCCTAACAGCATGATATCAATAATGGAGTATGAAACATAATATAAGAATGCGATGCAAAGCGAACCACAAAAAAAAGTGGGAGCTGAATCTAGACGCAACTATAACTAATCTGCATTAATCTAATATAAGTCCTACAAATGGTGCCTTTTGAAATATCACGAATCATGGGGTTTTGAAAATAGGGGCTACGGTGTTTTTATGAAAAGATACGCCTTTTGAAATGTCCGTAGATCCCTTGACCTGTCTTTTAAAATACCCACGACCCGCTAGTTTTGAAATAGGTAGGAGTCTAATCTATTCTAACAACTACACTAAACTATACAGCTGAACTAACAAGCTGAGCTACAGGTAAGGAAACCGCCTAACATCTGAATCGATATATATATAGATATAATAGTCGGTGATTCCGCCTCAATAGTATCGCGTACGATACAGTATATCATATGACATCCTCAAGTCATGAGTGCGGATCTATCATCAATGTAAAGCTCATACGGTAAATCGTCGTACGGCATCCCAATAGCTGGGTACGGGTCAATATCACACTATCTCATCACACTTCAGGTATCACTATCAACATATCATATAATCTGGGGTACTATTCTATGTCTAGTATAAATCGATACCATCAATAAAGTATGCATGCGGGGGTAAACACACATCCTAAGCCCGCAAGAATCACATTTCGTATCCCAAATACGAATCATATCACATCACCGATCTCGCGGCACAAAGCCCAATTTCATTGACTCATCTCCAAAGTCATCCAATATCATCAACACAGTGCCAGTATAAGTAATATGCAAGGGTGTGCGTGTAGGTGTAATTCTATTCTAGGGTTCGCGACTATGAACTACACTAGTCACTTCTAACCCTACACTATCCATAATACACCTAACTATCATATATAATAACAACTACGGACTGCGGGGGTGCTATACGCCATCCACCCGACTTCCCCCAGTAGATATAATCTACTCACCTAGCGTCTTCATTTGTGGACGTCGCCACGCGCTTGCTTGTCGTCCCGAAGTCTTCATGGGGTACCTACACATCAAAATATCGTATATGCGTATTAAAACCAAATCAAAGCTAAAACGGCACATGAAATCCAAAATGATACGATAAGAGGCCTATAGGTTAAAACCCATGGCACGCCTTCAAAACCATCAACACATCCTCTATATCGTCGTATAAACGCCAAATAGTCGAGGCAAAACACAATCCACAATTGCAGAATTAAAAATACGGAATACGGAAACATGAATCTAAAACAGCAACTTAGGAAATATGTCCCAGATTTTACCCTAGGTCACTTTATACAAATCTATATATACCAGGGGTCTAACATGAACATGTAGGAGCTACAGAACCAATACGAGCCAAAATGGTGGGACCCAGGCCGCAATTTGCGGCCAATGGGGATAAATTGGCGGCCGGGAAGAAGAAGTGGGAGCTGGGGTCTTGGGGTTAGCTTCCTGGGTGCCTGCACGTGTCACTGTCCAATCAATTTTAATTTAGGGTGTCTCGGGTGATAGCAGATTCAATATACCCTTCACAGATTTCATAAATTCCCCGATATCGGTTTCTAAAATCCGTATTATGGTTTAAGCTTCAGGTTTTGGATTTCCAATTCATACACTAGGGTGATGGTATAACCTCTACTGACCTCAATTCCATATTACAACCCATAAATCATCACAACCCTAACTAGGTTATCCACAAGTCCACAATATCGATTCGATCTTAATATGAGGGTAAAGGAAATGCATAAACTAAGTTTAAGGTCCAGAAAATACCTCATTTGGCAACTCAAGAATTTTCTTGAGTTGCCTCTAGTGGCCAAAATCCTTGCTTCTTTAGCACCAAGTGTAGATCTAGGGATTGTGGACACATTTAATGAAATGGAGATTGGGTTTTGGGGTTGTTTTAGAGGTGTTTTGGAGCTTGAAGAGGGGAGGGAAAGGAGGTGCAGGAGCAGCAGCAGGAGAAGGGAGAAGAGGGAGGGAAATAAGGGGAGAAATAGTTAAGTCCTTAGTCAATGAAGCCCATACCTCTCTCTCTCTCTCACCAACTACCCATTTCTTTATTCTTTTCCTTTTCTTTTTCCTTTTAAAACCCTTCTCACTCAAATAGTAAACCCAAATAAAAAGCATGGCAAGAAAATGCACAAGTGTGAAAAAGTGATATGTGCATGTGTTGCACAAAAAGCTAAAAACCGATTAGCGATTTTTAATCGCGATTAGCACTAAATTAGTGTCAAATTAATCACAAAAACTTTAAAATGTCATAATTCTCTAATTTACCCTATTTTAGAATTTTCCAAAATTTTCCAAATTTTTTCCCCATTTATTTGTATTTAATAATTCCAAAATATTAAAATATTCAATAAAATAATATTAAATTATAAAAATTCCCAAAATTAACATTTTATCTTTTGTGAAATGTTACATTAGGTCCGTGCGAAAGCACAGGGAACCTCCCTCAAAGTACCGACACTGGCCTGGCTGAAAGATTGGTGAAATTGTAGGGTATAATTAATCCCGGCTAGTCTTTCCTTTTAGGGTTTGAAGGAAGATTTGATAAAAACAGTGAGAGCCATCCTGATTAGATAAAATAATAACCAATCTGATCTTGCAAGAGCATACGCTAAAGTGTTTTCTTCTCTCTCTCTCTCCAGGTAGCGACCATATCATGCCTTAATCAATATAATAATATGGATGTATTGACCGAACCCACATGTTATACTGTGCTGGGGAACGTTGGTTCCGTTCTTTCTTATAAAAGTTATAAGACTGAACAGGATATAGGGGAATACCAGAATTCTCATGCCACCCGAATGAAGAAAGTATATGTTGATGCATTTTCTTCGGGTGTGTTCGTTACAGAGAACTGTTTCTCCATTTGCTCTACGTCCTGGGTATTAGATACCGGGTCAGGATCCCATATATGTAATCAGTTACATGGGCTTAGGAAAGGTAGAGAATTTGGAGAAGGTGATAAAGACATAAGGGTTGGAAATGGTGCAATTGTTGCAGCTAAAACCGTCGGGGAATATCACCTTGTATTGCCAACTGGTAATACATTGATTCTGAACGAATGCTATTACATGCCGAACCTGATATGCAACATTATATCGGTTTCTTTGTTGAGTAAAGAGTGATATAATTTTGTATTACAGGATAATGTTATGAACAATTTTCTAAACCAAAAGTTGGTTGGATCAGGCACGTTGTGCAATGGCATTTATGTTCTAAATCAATCAACAGTTCTGAGCATAACAAACACACACAAGAGGAAGAGTTCAGAACTGAACGAATCCTTCTTGTGGCATTGTAGACTTGGTCATATAAATGCGACACGACTAGCTAAGTTGCGTAAGGATGGATATTTGAAACCGTTCGAATTTTCATCTTATGACACTTGCCAGTCATGTCTCAAAGGCAAGATGACCAAAACTCCGTTTACGGGACACGGAGAAAGAGTTACGGAACTCTTAGGACCGGTACATAGTGATGTATGCGGTCCCATGTCTACACATGCCAGGGATGGTTCTTCGTACTTCATTACATTCACTGACGATCTCTCTAGGTTCGGATATGTGTTCCTGATAAAACACAAATCTGAAGCTTTTGAGAAATTTAGAGAATATAAACAAGAAGTTGAGAACCAAACCGGGAAAAGTATTAAAATCCTTCGATCTGATCGAGGAGGTGAATACTTGAGCAATGAATTACTGGATTTCCTAAAAGAGAATGGGATTCTCTCTCAGCTGACTCCTCCATTTACACCACAACACAACGGTGTATCGGAACGGAGGAACCGCACCTTATTAGATATGGTGCGCTCTATGATGAGCACAGCTGAGTTACCTATTTCCTTCTGGGGCTATGCACTGGAAACAGCAGCATACCTACTGAATAGGGTTCCCACCAAATCTGTGCCTACCACCCCATATGAGATATGGGAGGGAAAGAGACCATATCTTAATTTTATTAAGATATGGGGTTGACCGGCCAATGTCAAAAGACAAAAACCGGACAAACTCGAGGCAAGGTCTGTTTTGTGTGAGTTTGTGGGATATCCCAAGCATTCGCGAGGGTATATCTTCTACCACAGTGAGGAACAAATGGTGTTTGTTGCTCAACACGCCACCTTTTTAGAAAAGGAATTTCTTGCAAAAGAGATTAGTGGCTCTGAGGTAGAACTGGAAGAGGTTCCAGCTGTAAAAACCACAACAGAAGATTTGGTGGAACCATAGGATTCGGTAGTTCCCGATGAACCCCAGCCACTCCGCAGATCTAGTAGTGTTCCTCACCCACCTGAGAGATACTACGGTTTTCTCATGGATGGTGGGAGCGAGGATTGCATCATGATTAATGATGACCCAACTAGCTTCGAGCAGGCCATCACGAGTGGGGACTCAGTGAAATAGCTGGATGCAATGCGGTCCGAGATGGAATCCATGTACACCAACAAAGTATGGACTTTGGAAGATGCTCCTGAAGGGGTAAAACCCATTGGGAGCAAATGGATCTTCAAGAAAAAACTTGGTGTAGATGGGAAAGTGGAGACTTTCAAAGCTAGACTTGTTGCAAAGGGTTTTCGTCAAAGACCAGGTGTGGACTATGATGAAACCATTTCTCCAGTGGCTATGCTTAAATCCATCCGGATCATGCTTGCCATCGCTGCATATCATGACTACGAAATCTGGCAAATGGATATTAAGACCGCCTTTCTAAACGGTGATTTAGAAGAGAGCGTGTACATGACTCAGCCAGAGAGCTTCGTAGCTAGTGGGAGCATCGGGAAGGTGTGCAAGCTGCTTAAATCCATTTATGGATTAAAGCAAGCATCGCGGAGTTGGAACATCTGCTTTGACGTCGTTATCAAGGAGTTTGATTTCGTCAAAAACGTAGATGAACCTTGTATCTACAAGAAGGTGGCAGAGAGTAAGGTTGTCTTCCTCGTATTGTACGTGGACGACATACTCTTGATAGGAAATGACATTCCTATGCTGCAATCGGTCAAGCTCTTCTTATCACAAAGATTCTCAATGAAAGATCTAGGTGATGCCTCCTGCATACTGGGAATTATGATCTATAGAGATAGATCTAAAAGGATATTGGGATTGTCCCAATCCAGGTACATTGACACCATCCTAAAGAGGTTTAGTATAGAAGAATCCAAGCGTGGGAACTTACCCACGATCTCTGGACTCACTCTCTCCAAAGAGATGTCTCCCAAGACTGATTTGGAGAGAGCTCGCATGCAAGGGATACCCTATGCTTCGGCTGTAGGCTCTATCATGTACGCGATGCTATGTACCAGACCCGATGTGGCATACTCACTAAGTGTAGTGAGTAGGTATCAAGCTAATCCTGGAGAGAGTCACTGGACAGGTGTGAAGAGCATGCTCAAGTACTTACGAAGGAGTAAAGAGATGCTCTTGGTGTATGGTAACGGAGAACTCCAAGTGGAGTCCTTTACCAATTCGAGCTTCCAGAGTGATAAGGACGACTCTAAGTCGCACTCGGGATTTGTATTTACCCTTGACGGAAGGGCGGTTAGCTGGAAAAGTTCCAATCAGGAAACCGTGGCAGACTCGACGATGGAGGCTGAATACATCGCTGCTAACGATGCTGCCAAAGAGGCTGTCTGGTTCCATCCATTGAGCATCCAATACCTTTGTATTGCAATAACAATGGAGCGGTGGCTTTGGCCAAGGAACCTAGGTCCCATCAGCGATCCAGGCATATTCTGAGGCGGTATCACCTGATCCGGGAGATAGTAGAGCGCCGGGAGATCGAGGTCAGGAGGGTTGACACGAAAAACAACACAGCGGATCCACTCACGAAGGCCATTCCCCAGATACAGTTTGAGAGACTCTTCGGGATGCTTGGTATGCGATACTACAGCAGCTGGCCCCAGTGCAAGTGGGAGATTGTTAGTTGTATGTATGCCCTAGAGGCCAGTATTGTACAGATGATGTATATTATATTGGATGCTTGGACATATATAGAGAGGACTTTCTTGCTCGACATGATAGTATGCTATCCGGTTGCTCTTTATCTTAACATGTATATTTGTCTCTTGATACTGTCTTATAGTTACATGTTGGTAAAGCCCTTAGGATGTGTACTTGACTACCTGGACTATGATGCGGATCATACTAGTGGGGACATGGTAGTCCATAAGTACATCCTTCAAGTTCCCTAGTCGTGGGTGTATCGAGACAGGGCATCGATATACCAGAGTAGACTAGCGTATAGCTTCTCGACCCATATAGATGGGTGATGGATGATCCCATATCCATTGGTGTTTGACATCAGAGATGATATACGAGTCCTCAGTGGAGACTAGGTACACTGGACGGACTCTTTGAGAACTCCCAGATGGTATTATACCTCACGTCAGATGGCAGTTCTCTGGTGACACTTGTGCAGGTTAGTCTGTAGACCCGAGATCGTCATAGAGTCTTGTGTGATTCCCACTGTGCTTTGATTTCCACCTTACCACGTCCAAGAGGGCGTGCAAAACGGTGGTTTTTGGGTACAGTCCCGAGTCACATGGAGGCAATGAGCGATAGGAGGGGTTTCGTCTCTCCCGGTATTGGGGGTTGATGTTGCGCTGTGCTCGATTGGCCGTAACAGGGAAGTCCCTGGCCAGGGCTGATTTAGGGATTTACTGGTAAGTGTTACCAGTAGTTTCTCGACCCGTTATGAGCCTCACATCGGCATGACTTATCGGTTATTGGGGTTTGACGTTTACCACCCCTATACTTGATATGCAACATATCAGACGAGGAGACCGGACTGTACGGGAAGTGTTACCGTTTGGCTTTTACAGGAGTTAGAGCGGGCTTGCTTGCTGATCTTCTGATCGCTCAATACCCGGGTAGCCGTTACGTCCAGCTAGTACCGCTGACGGCTTGTGGGTGCTTGATGTGATCATCACCTACTGCCGGCGTATTGACGAGTCTTTAGAGTCCTACATAGAGGTCTTACTGGCTCAGGCAAAACGAAATAGGAGCGCATATGTGATATGTGCGGGACCGAGAATGATGCGTGTATGTGATACCGTATTCTATTCTCACGACTTTTTGTATCGGTCGGTTTTATGTGATATAGCCGGGTTATCGAATCAAGTGTTGATTCGATAAGTCGATACATTGGATGTTAGTCGGTTATATGAGATATAACCGGATTATTAAGTCAAGTGTTGATTTAATAATTTAGTGTATAATTGTATATATGATATACTAATTTACATTAACTAACATTTGTTCACTTAAGGATTTTTCTCACATGTGCACAACTTTAGTATATATGTGATATATATTAAATGTGTGTTTTTCATTTTGTATCATGGTTGATGATACATCATACATGGGTGTGCAAGACATACACCATTCTATTTTAAATGGTGGTTAATAATTATATAAGGTAATTACAAATTAGTGGAGCTTTTGTCACAAGCATGAAGCTTGTAGAAGCTTATGGATGCTTTGACAAAGTCCACTAACTTTGTTTTACTTTAGATTTTTATTAACCTAACCATTTAGAATTAGCCATAGTAATGTCTCTACATGAGTTAGTATATGATACTCACTCACCATGGTTAGCTCACTTACTTGATCATTATCCTCATCCTTTTCTTTTGTTCATCTTCTTCTTCTTTGAGCAAAAGAAAAAGCTTGCTAGGGTTTTAAAAAGAGAGTGAAAGATTGTGAGAAATAAAATTCTAAAGAGAACCCACTTCCTATTTCTCCATCCTCTACTAGACTAGCGCTTTAGTATAGGGTGTTTGCTTCACTAATTCTCTAGTTAGTGAAGTAGTTGCTTGAGTTGATATTCCCTCGACGTAGATCATCTTCGGCCTCGAAGACTTCAAGCAAGGACGCTTCTTTCGCCTCGTGAAGCCATGCAAGAGCCCGGGAGAACCATGATCGCAGCGAAGGGACTACAACAAGGAGCTTTAGAAGTGAAGGACCGATCTACAAAGGTTGTATTTCGTATTCACTTAGTCGTAGATGCTATTTACTTGCATGTGAAACCCTAATTATCTAGCAAAGATCTTGTTTAGGGTTGTTAGGCACGGCTAAAATTTTAATCGGGCATGGTTGATGCATTGTAGAACCTTGTTAGAGTGCTTAGTAACCCTACAGCTTGCTCCTTGGAGTGGCTTAGACGGCTCATCCCCGTCGTCTTCTCTTTGTCGAAGATAGATCCACCCGAAGGCCTCTACCTTGAGCTCCTACCTCAACCAAGAGGTAACTAGAGTGCTTGGCTTGCTAAACTAAGAACCCTAGAATGAGTAGAGTGATGTCTTGATAGTTTTGTCTCAAGAGCTTTTGATTTTCAACACATAAAAGATTAAAGCTTTGATAGAGGAAGAGGGAGAGCTTTTTCAAGAGAGAGAAAGAGCATGATAGAATGAGAGAAGAATAACAACCATCTCTCATATGAGAGAAAAATGATAATAATAATAATAATTAAAAGAAATTGTGATAGTTAGTTTGGAATGACCATTATCATTTCATAATAAATGCAATTTGCAAGAATCAAGAAGCATCTTGCAAATGAAATGATGATGGTCAAAAGGTCAACAAAAGTCAACCGGTCAACCAAAGTCAAAAGGTCAACAAAAGTCAAATGGTCAACCTAACTATGGCACAATTATCCTTAATTAATATCATCAATCATATTTCTCATTCTCATTAGGGTCAAGAAAAAGTCAACGGTCAATAACCCTAATGAGATTCATCTGTCTCTGTCAACTGTGCATACACACCCGCATCCGTGTTCCGAGGAACACGAATACAATAAGACAAAACCAATCCCAAAACAAATACTAGAATCTGGCTTAAACCAAAGCCCGCTAGTAATAACTGTCCGGACAACAAACGTGCACAAGTGCGCGGATGTGAACGAACCCTGTCGCAAAACCATGCGACCTCTACTCTGTTTTGCCCAAAGGCGAATAACCCTCTGTGTGGGACTCTAAAGACTCGGCACTACGCTGGAAGTGGGTTTAACCATAGGCCGCAATCGGTACTAGCTGTACGTAACGGTCCCCAAGTAGATGCCGATAAGAAGACCGATGAGGTGAACCCATCCGAACTCCTACTGAGCCTGAATGTGACAATCTCCGTACAGTCCGGTCTATTCGTCTAAGAGTATCGCATGTCGGGCCTAGGGGGTGGTAAATGTCAGACCCCTAATAGCGGTACAAGTCGTGTCGGAGTGTAGCCCAGAACACCCTGAGAAACTACTGGAAACACTACCAGTAAATCTCGCTTGCCCTGGCCAGGGACGACTATGTGTAATGGCTCTCCTAGACACAGCGCGATATCAACTCCCAATACCGGGTGAGACGAATCCTGTCAAACCATCACTGCCTCCAAGTGCTTCGGGACTGCACCCAACTACTACCTGTTTGCACTACTCAATAGAGCCATGGTAGGGTAGTAATCTAAGAACAGTGGGAACACACTCGAGGCGAAGTAACAGTGTCAAGTCAACGGACTAAGCTGTACTCATGTCACCTGGGAACTGTTAACTGACGATAGGTATAATACTAACCAACAGTTCCCGACGAGTCCTGTCCAGTGTACTCGTAACCTAACGAGCACCTGCATACTATCTCCAGTACGACGTACTGATGGCTGTGGGACAGACCATCTCCCCTGCTGGGACGAGAAGCATATGCACCAGTCTACTCTGGAGTATCGATGCCCTGTCTCGATAATCCTATGACTAGGGACCTGTATAAGGATGTGCTTATAGACTACCCAGCCCCCACTAGTGTGATCGCCATCACAACGCCGGTAGTCAAGCAAAGATCCTAAGGGCTCCATCAATATGTATTAGCGATATGTTTAAAAGAAACATATACACATATTAAGATAGAAACAAACCAAGCAGCATACTACTATATTGAGCAAGACTGTCGTAAACCCGTATATATATCCCAAGCTTCCAAAATGTATTATACAAACTAGTACTATACAATAATGGCCTCCAGGGCATACATATCCAACAGTATTCCGCATTCACTTCGTTGTAAAGTAGTTTACATATCGTATCGTCGCATTTTCTAGAAAGATTCTATGGTTAGGGTTAACTAGAACGGCAAATTTTTGAAATTGGCATGGACGATACCTCCCGAAACCTTGCTGCCGTGCTAGACAACCCTGCAGTGGTATCAGAGCCATGCTAGAAAATTAGACGATATTTGTTATATTATGAAACCGAAACGACTCCGAAACTTGAAACACGAAAACTTGGTTTCTGTCAATTTTAAAAAGTCTTCAAAATTTTTTTTAAACAACTGCAGAATGTTGTATGAAATATAACATGAACAGTGAAAAATTGAAGCTATTTTGTGAAAATGTGACCGGCCACATAGGCATTAAAACTGGCGAGCTCGGTTCAATTTTGGAGTTTGGGATTCAAATTTTTATGGTATTCCAGTATCTGGGTTTTGATATTTCAGGTGTTGTTTGTTTTTGCTAAATTTGCATGTGATGTTAACTTTCTGCAAAGGCAATTCGAAGTGCTTCGCAATCGTAATTCTAACATGTATTCGGGTTATTTAGACAATGTTAAAAGTTTGAACGGATATCAATAACCCATTTTTTCCCTCACTGAAATTTTCCAAGAGTTGGATTTTTCCGAGTTTAAAATTTTCAAAAAATCATGCAAGCGATTCTGTGGACCCTCTAGAAGAACGATATCCAAACTCGACTTTTTGGATCGCGAAACCATGGTCATACCATAGGGTTTGCCGAAGCTCCGTGGCGATATGAGTGAGGCATGGGTCGGTCCTTCTACGGATGGTTCATAGGAGTTGTGGCGTGTTCTGAGCATTTTTTGAACTCCGCTCAAGTATTGAGCTTGTTGGGAAATTTTGGGTGATGGCTTATTCGATCGAAAAGTTTAACTTCGTCTAGCTATCTGTGATTGTGATACAATATTTGGAATCCACATTATAGTTATGAGATAACTAGTTTGAATTTTAAAAATCTAGCAGTTTAGTCTCATTTGATCGGTTACCACGGGATTTTGATATTGATCAAAAGTCCGTCGGAATTACGTAGCGTACGCGGATACTCGCCGGGTAACCTTATTAGATAACCATGCCCCATAGCCCCGACCAAGTGAATGTAGGAGAACCCCGTCGCCAAAAGCATCCGTTCCGGTGCTCGCGGCCGCGGTGTTCCGCCTTAGTGCACTTTATCGATGGCATCGGGGGTGCGGCCGTCTACTAAAGTTTCCGACGAGCATTCGATCAGGTTATCAGGATTCTTATTGAATTACCCGACAGGTTATTGAAAAGTGTTTTCAATATCGAGACAAAAATGCGGGGTTTATAATTATTAGGCATGTGATGTCTAAGGAATTCATTTGGTTGGGCATGAAATCCAAAGTATGTGATACATTGGGTTTATGATGTCCAAGGTGGTTGCGGATTCCAATTGTTGTAGTTTTTCACTTTCTTTTCTGCGACCATAAGTGTAATATGTGGTGCAGCTCCGGTTTCGTTGCTATATGTCAACGAAAATTGGGATACGCATATTTACTTACGTTGATGACATGTAATGTTATGTGTTGCTGTGATATGTTATATTGGATCGTCGTGTTTGAATAGCCGGGGGGTTTATGTGAGATGAGAGTTTTTCATTTTCATTCATGTAAAAACTTATATGTAATATTCTTTTATTGGGGCACTTCTGGGTTGAGGAAGATGTCACCGTTGATGTATATTATTTACTTTTCCACATTAGGATAGACCTAAGGAGGGGAGCACAAGTAACCGGGTTCTAAAGTCCAGTGGGAGGCCATCTCGAGGAGTCGAGTCCGGGTCTCCTAACTCTAGAATTGGTAGGGTTGTTTACCGCTCTCGTAGGGGTCTAGGGATGTGGGTTTGGCTATTCATCACGACTGTGGAATTCGTGTTTTATACAGGCTTAATATAAAACCTGGAAATCCTAGTATATCCAATATTTCATATGTTGTTTTCTGCTGCGATATTCTGTGATGTGATCACTTTATATGATGTGATAGATACTGTATATAGTATATGTGATATATTATATAGACGTTGCTTATGTTTTACATCCGCGCTAGCCCTGTCCCGCTCTGCCGTTAGTTACCTAACCTAACGGAGAATGACGGGACTTCGAGGCGAATGCGGATGGCATAAGCATTCGTTGTATTTATCTGTGATGCTTAGGTAATTTAAATGATGTGACTTCATTAATGAGATTAATGAAAGAAAATAAACCTAAAGATATTGTGGAATCGAATTTTCAAAAACAGATAGCTCTAGTTGTTGCTTTGCATAGCGGTATTCCTTGTAGAATATCCTGCACCTTATTCGATAAGGAAATAGCCAAGATCCCTTCACCGGGAGTGACCTCTTTAGCAATAACTGGCAGATGCTACAACCCTCGGTTTTGTCTTTTGATTACTTTTCTAGTTCTTGCTTTGTATAGTGGTATTTGTGAAATATCCTACACCTTATTCGATAAGGAAAGAGCCGAAATCCCTTCACCGGGAGTGACATCTTTAGCAAAACTAGTAAAAGCCTCAAAAACACAAATTCACTCGATTCTGTAACGATATCAAGTTCATTACGCAGAGGGTTTTCTTAAAACCTGTCGTAGCCCTCCGTCATTTCAGATAAGTAATTCTCAGTATTCATGCTGCGTTTGTTGACCTTAGCTAAGGCGTAGTGTGAGGTAGCTAATTAGTGCTTATATGCAGCATATGATGCGATTGAGTTAGGGTAGTCATGCGGCTTTGTTGACCTTAGCCAAGGGTCGTGCGGGTGGATTTAATTCAATCAAGAAATGACGGGTTGAACTTGGCTAGCGCTTATGATTTGCTGACCTTAACCAAGGTCATAAGTTGCTAGGGGCAAAATATTATCGGGAATTTCAAATGTTGAAATTTGCAATGAGATTGCATACTTTCTATAAGATGGTTGGATCCCGATACCCATTGCGAGTAAGAGCTACTCCTGAGAGAGTTTTACCCATTACAATTAGCCGATCAAGTAGGTGTCTAGAAAGGTGTTAACGGGGTTACGCCCCTGGGAAAACGAGATTTATTTTAATTAGGTCCGTGCGAAAACACGGGGAACCTCCCTCAAAGTACCGGTACTGGCCTGGCTGAAAGATTGGCGAACTTGTAGAGTGTAATTAATCCTGGATACTCTTTCCTTTTAGGGTTTGAAAGAAGATTTGATAAAAACAGTGGGAGCCATCCTGATTAGATAAAATAATAACCAATCTAATATTGCAAGAGCATACGCTAAGTATTTTCTTCTCTCTCTCTCTCCAGGTAGCGACCATGTCATGCCTTAATCAAGATAATAATATGGATGTATTGACCGAACCCGCTTGTTATACTGAGCTGGGGAACTTTGGTCCCGCTCCAACTTATAATTGTTATAAGACCGAGCAGGAAATAGGGGAATACCAGGATTCTCATGTCGCCAAAACGAAGAAAGTGCATGATGATGTATCTTCTGTAGGGTTACTAGGCACTCTAATAAGGTTCTACAATGCATCAACCATGCCCATTTAAAATTTTAGCCGTGCCGAATAACCCTAAACAAGATCGTTACTAGAAAATTAGGGTTTCACATGCTAGTAAAGGACATTTACTACTAAGGGAATACGAAATACAACCTTTGTAGATCGGTCCTTCACTTCTAAAGCTCCTTGTCGTAGTCCCTTCGTTGCGATCATGGTTTTCCCGGGCCCTTGCATGGCTTCACGAGGCGAAAGATGCGTCCTTGCTTGAAGTCTTCGAGGCCGAAGATGATCTACGTCGAGAGAATAACGACTCAAGCTACTACTTCACTAACTAGAGAATTAGTGAAGCAAACACCCTAAACTAAAGTGCTAATCTAGTAGAGGATGGAGAAATAGGAAGTGGGTTCTCTTTAGAATTCTATTTCTCACAATCTTTCTCACTTTGGATCAAACCCTAGCAAGCTTTTCTTTTGAACAAAGAAGAAGAAGATGAACAAAAGAAAGAGATGAGGATAATGATCAAGTGAGTAAGCTAACCATGGTGAGTGAGTATCATATACTAACTCATGTAGAGACATTACCATAGCAAAGTGTGATGGTTAGGTTAAAAATCCAAAGTTAAAACAAATTTAGTGGACTTTAGTCAATGCATCCACAAGCTTCCACAAGCTTCATGCATTTTCTAATTTTCCACTAATTTTGTAATTACTTTAAATATATTAATCCCAACATAACAAATAGCATGGTGTAAGTCTCATACACCCATGAATGTTGTATCATCAACCATGATACAAAAAGAAAACACATTTTAATATATATCACATATATATTAAAGTTGTGTACATGTAAGAAAAAACCTAAAGTGAACAAGTGTTAGTTAATGTAAACTAGTTTATCAAATATACAATTATACAATAAATTATTAAATCAACACTTGACTTAATAATCCGGTCATATCACATATAACCGACTAACATCCAATGTATCGACTTATCGAATCAACACTTGATTCGATAACCCGGCTATATCATATATAAAACCGACCAATACAAAAAGTCGCGAGAATAGAATACGGTATCACATACACGCATTATTCTCGGTCCCACACATATCACATAGGTGCTCCTATTTCATTTTGCCTGAGCCAGTAAAACCTCTATGTAGGACTCTAAAGACTCGTCAATACGCTGGCAGTAGGTGATGATCACATCAAACACCCACAAGCCGTCAGCGGTACTAGCTGGACGTAACGGCTACCCGGGTATTGAGCGATCAGAAGATCAGCAAGCAAGCCCGCTCCAACTCCTGTAAAACCTGCCGGTAACACTTCTCGTACAGTCCGGTCTTCTCGTCTGATATGTCGCATATCAAGTCTAGGGGTGGTAATCGTCAGACCCCAATAACCGATAAGTCGTGCCGATGTGAGGCTCATAACGGGTCGAGAAACTACTGGTACACTAACCAGTAAATCTCTAAATCAGCCCTGGCCAGGGACTTCCCTGTTACGGCCAATCGAGCACAGCGCAACATCAACCCCCAATACCGGGAGAGACGAAACCCCTCCTATCGCTCATTGCCTCCATGTGACTCGGGACTGTACCCAAAAACCACCATTTTGCACGCCCTCATGGACGTGGTAAGGTGGAAATCAAAGCATAGTGGGAATCATACAAGACTCTATGACGATCTCGGGTCTACAGACTAACCTACACAAGTGTCACCAGAGAACTGCCATCTGACATGAGGTATAATACCATTTGGGAGTTCTCGGCGAGTCCATCCATTGTACCCAGTCTCCACTGAGCACCCGTATACCATCTCTGATGTCAAACACCAATGGGTATGGGATCATCCATCGCCCATCTCATGGGTCGAGAAGCGTATACGCTAGTTTACACTGGTATATCGATGCCCTGTCTCGATACACCTACGACTAGGAACATTAAAGGATGTACTTATGGACTACCATAGCCCCACTAGTATGATCTGCATCATAGTCTAGGTAGTCAAGTACACATTCTAAGGGCTTTACCAACATGTAACTATAAGACAGTATCAAGAGACAAGTATACATGTTAAGATAAAGAGCAACCAGATAGCATACTATCATATCGGGCAAGAAAGTCCTCTCTATATATGTCCAAGCATCCAATATAATATACATCATCTGTACAATACTGGCCTCTAGGGCATACATACAACTAACAATCTCCCACTTGCACTAGGGCCAGCTGCTATAGTATCGCATACCTAGCATCCCGAAGAGTCTCTCAAACTGTATCTGGGGAATGGCCTTCGTGAGTGGATCCGCAGTGTTGTTCTTCGTGTCAACCCTCCTGACCTCGATCTCCCGGCGATCAACTATCTCCCAGATCAGGTGATACCGCCTCAGAATATGCCTGGATCGCTGATGGGACCTGGGTTCCTTGGCCAAAGCCACCGCTCCATTGTTATCACAATACAAAGGTATTGGATGCTCAATGGATGGAACCACTCCAAGTTCAGTGATGAACTTCTTGATCCAGACAGCCTCTTTGGCAGCATCGTTGGCAGCAATGTATTCAGCCTCCATCGTCGAGTCTACCACGGTTTCCTGCTTGGAACTCTTCCAGCTAACCGCCCCTCTGTAGAGGGTAAAGACAAATCTCGAGTGCGACTTAGAGTCGTCCTTATCACTCTGGAAGCTCGAATCGGTAAAGGACTCCACTTGGAGTTCTCCGTTACCATACAACAAGAGCATCTTTTTAGTCCTTCGCAAGTACTTGAGAATGCTCTTCACAGCTGGCCAGTGACTCTCTCCAGGATCAGCTTGATACCTACTCACTACACTTAGTGAGTATGCTACATCGGGTCTGGTACATAGCATCGCGTACATGATAGAGCCTACAGCCGAAGCATAGGGTATCCCTTGCATGCGAGCTCTCTCCAAATCAGTCTTGGGAGACATCTCTTTGGAGAGAGTGAGCCCTGAGATCGTGGGTAAAAACCCACGTTTGGACTCTTCCATACTAAACCTCTTTAGTATGGTGTCAATTTACCTGGATTGGGACAATCCCAATATCCTTTTAGATCTACCTCTATAGATCATAATTCCCAGTATGCAGGAGGCATCACCAAGATCTTTCATTGAGAATCTTTGTGATAAGAAGAGCTTGACCGATTGCAGCATAGGAATGTCATTTCCTATCAAGAGTATGTCGTCCACGTACAATACGAGGAAGACAACCTTACTCTCTGCCACCTTCTTGTAGATACAAGGTTCATCTACGTTTTTGAAAAAATCAAACTCTTTGATAACGACGTCAAAGCAGATGTTCCAACTCCGCGATGCTTGCTTTAATCCATAAATGGATTTAAGCAGCTTGCATACCTTCCCGATGCTCCCACTATCTACGATGCCCTCTGGCTGAGTCATGTACACGCACTCTTCTAAATCACCGTTTAGAAAGGCGGTCTTAACATCCATTTGCCAGATTTTGTAGTCATGATATGCAGCGATGGCAAGCATGATCCGGATGGATTTAAGCATAGCCACTGGAGAAAAGGTTTCGTCATAGTCCACACCTGGTCTTTGACGAAAACCCTTTGCAACAAGTCTAGCTTTGAAAGTCTCCACTTTCCCATCTACACCAAGTTTTTTCTTGAAGATCCACTTGCTCCCAATGGGTTTTACCTCTTCAGGAGCATCTTCCATAGTCCATACTTTGTTGGTGTACATGGATTCCATCTCGGACCGCATTGCATCCAGCCATTTCACGGAGTCCCCACTCGTGATGGCCTGCTCGAAGCTAGTTGGGTCATCATCAACAATGATGCAATCCTCGCTCCCACCATCCATGAGAAAACCGTAGTATCTCTTAGGTGGGTGAGGAACCCTACTAGATCGGCGGAGAGGCTGAGGTTCTTTGGGAACTACCGAATCCTCTGGTTCCACCAGATCTTCTGTTGCAGCTTTTGTAGCTGGAACCTCTTCCAGTTCTACCTCATGACCACTAATCTCTTTTGCAAGAAATTCCTTTTCTAAAAAAGTGGCATGCCGAGAAACAAACACCCTTTGTTCCTCAGTGTGGTAGAAGATATACCCTTGTGAATTCTTGGGATATCCTACAAATTTGCATAGAACAGACCGTGCCTCAAGTTTGTCCAGATTTTGTCATTTGACATAGGCTGGACAACCCCATATCTTTATATAGTTAAGACATGGTCTCTTTCCTTTCCATATCTCATATGGAGTGGTAGGCACAGATTTGGTGGGGGCCATATTCAATAGATGTATGGCTGTCTCTAGCGCATACCCCCAGAAGGAAATAGGTAACTCAGCTGTGCTCATCATAGAGCGCACCATATCTAATAGGGTGCGGTTCCTCCGTTCTGATACACCGTTGTGTTGTGGTGTATATGGAGGAGTCAGCTGAGAGAGAATCCCATTCTCTTTTAGGAAGTCCAGGAATTCATTGCTCAAGTATTCACCTCCTCGATCAGATCATAGGATTTTAATACTTTTTCCGGTTTGGTTCTCGACTTCTTGTTTATATTCTCTAAATTTCCCAAAAGCTTCAGACTTGTGTCTTATTAAGAACACATGTCCGTATCTTGAGAGATCGTCAGTGAATGTAATGAAGTACGAAGAACCATCCCTAGCATGTGTAGACATAGGACCGCATACATCACTATGTATCAGTCCCAAGAGTTCGGTAACTCTTTCTCCGTGTCCCGTAAATGGAGTTTTGGTCATCTTGCCTTTGAGACATGACTGACAAGTGTCATAAGATGAAAATTCGAACGGTTTCAAATATCCATCCTTATGCAACTTAGCTAGTCATGTCGCATTGATGTGACCCAGTCTACAATGCTACAAGAAGGATTCGTTCAGTTCTGAACTCTTCCTCTTGTGTGTGTTTGTTATGCTCAGAACTGTTGATTGATTTAGAACATAAATGCCATTGCATAACGTGCCTGATCCAACCAACTTTTGGTTTAGGAAGATGTTCATAACGTTATCCTGTAATACAAAATTATATCCTTCTTAACTCAACAAAGAAACCGATATAATGTTGCATATCAGGTTCGGCATGAAATAGCATTCGTTCAGAATCAATGTATTACCAGTTGGCAATACAAGGTGATATTCCCCGACGGTTTTAGCTGCAACAATTGCACCATTTCCAACCCTTATGTCTTTATCACCTTCTCCAAGTTCTCTACCTTTCCTAAGCCCATGTAACTGATTACATATATGAGATCCTGACCCGGTATCTAATACCCAGGACGTAGAGCAAATGGAGAAACAGTTCTCTGTAACGAACACACCCGAAGAAAATGCATCAACATGTACTTTCTTCATTCGGGTGGCATGGGAATCCTGGTATTCCCCTATATCATGTTCAGTCTTATAACTTTTATAAGAAAGAACGGAACCAACGTTCCCCAGCACAGTATAACATGCGGGTTCGGTCAATACATCCATATTATTATCTTTATTAAGGCATGATATGGTCGCTACCTGGAGAGAGAGAGAAGAAAACACTTTAGCGTATGCTCTTGCAAGATCAGATTGGTTATTATTTTATCAAATCAGGATGGCTCCCACTGTTTTTATCAAATCTTCCTTCAAACCCTAAAAGGAAAGACTAGCCGGGATTAATTACACCTTACAATTCCGCCAATCTTTCAGCCAGGCCAGTGTCGGCACTTTGAGGGAGGTTCCCCGTGCTTTCGCACGGACCTAATTAAAGTAAACCTCGTTTTCCCAGAGGCGTAACCCCGTTGACACCTTTCTAGACACCTACTTGATCGGCTAATTGTCCTGTGTAAACCTGTAACGATCTAGAATCATTTTGTGCTTGTTTCTGTTTTTGGGTGAAATTCAGCGGTATTTTCAGTTTTATACCGATTGCGATCAAACGGCCATATCGAGTTACCAGCACCTAGTTTTGAGAAAATAAAGCTAGTGCGCACACTTTGAGAGTATATGGGACGTTTTGGTGCAATTTGAATTTTTCCCATTTTTAATGTTATTTTAATCCGGTTTGCACTTTTCTGGAAATCTTTGCTTTTCAACTTTTCTTAAAAATTTCCTAAGTTAACTTAACCATATCATGTAGGATTGTGTGGCTTAGGATTTAATGGAATTAGAAAAGAAAAGAATAGAAAAGAATTGGAGAGAAGGTGCATGAATGTGGACTTTGTGTGTGTGTGTTGACTTTGCAATTAATGTGAGGAAATTGCAAGGAAACCTCTCTTTTTCTCTCTCCCTCTCATCATGGCCGAGCTCCCCTCTCCCTCTACTGCCCTTATTCTTTTTCTATCTCTTTTCTTCATCATTTCATCATAAAACCTTCATAGATTCATCAATTCTTCACAAAATCATAACTTTGTGCATGTTTTTCCATTTTCTTCACTTGGAGCATGCTAGCTTGGGTTCTTGATGTTCTTTCAGTTAGGTATTATTCTTTTACTGTTATTTAGATGCTTTTTAGTGTAACTTAGCTTTTTAAATTCTGTTTGGATGTTAAATTAGGGTTTGATACGAAATATCGTATTTTTAGTGTCGGTTTGTAGCTTTTAGAACCTGCTGTGACCTGGGTTGATTACTGGGAAATTCAACATAGTGAGAGTGTTGTACTAGGGGACCTGGAGCACCACCAGAGAGACGAGACCCATGGCACCGGCCGGGGCCGGCGAGCACTTGAGGAGGGGCCGGGGACGCCGGCCATCCTGATGAGTTAGGGTTTGGGTTTTGGTCAGTAGGTGTCTGCTATGTTTAGGGTTCCTCTGGTCTTGTTGAATTTGTTTAGTTTTCACAGTAGGAAAATCTGGGATCATTTGTGCAGTTTCTAGTGTTTCGTGTTCGTGCGATACGTGTTACGACACGCGTCGTGCCGTTTTCGTGGTTTCGCTCTTAAGTTGTTTCCGTCGTATTGCTACTCTAGTTAGCCACGATACGAACACTTAAGAGGTGTTTGTGTGTTGTTGTGTCGGTTAGATGTAGCTAGTTCGTATTTCGTAGCTATTATTGATATTTGTATATTGTTGTTGTTTATATGTTGCAGGTTCGCAGACGAGGACTACGGACACTGCCACAGGGGGATTCAGGTGGTAGATTCATCTAGCTTGGAGTGTGGGTGAGTAGATTTAACATCTACAGGGGAATCGCCCGCATGGCGTTATGCGTCTGGGCTAGAAACCTTTACCTTTGTCGCATATTCTATATCATGTTTAGAATTGCACATATACCTGACTGCTTAGTGATAGTTGTGATTGGATTAGTATCCTTAGGACACTGCACTATTATTGACGGCTCAGATTGCGAGAGCACTGATTTGATGCCACACACACCGTCAATAATTTCCATGTCATACACGACCATATTTTAGAAATGCTATTGTATGGTTAGGAACATTGTGACTTTTGATACATATTTCCTATTGTTATATTAGACTTGACATGCTAGTTCCTGTTTACCTATAGGATGTTGTATCAGTAGGGCTAGATACATATACACCTAGAGACATGGATACAGGTGTACTTACATTCCATACTTTACCTATACTTGATAGGTATATTACATCATGACATTGATACTTTCATACTTTACTTATACCTGATAGGTATATCACATCAGTTTACAGGCAGGTTACATGTATTTCTTATTTATACCTGATAGGTATACCACATCATCATATAGGTAGATACCTATATTACTGCTTTACGATTCATGTATTCATTTATTATCTGGTGAATGCTATGTTATTCATTTATACGCTTTCATTACAGTTTCATATTGCGTATATTTATTCATGGATTATCGCATTGTTATATGGATTTTTCATGATGTTTTCTGGATTTGGGGACCGTGGTGGTTCATGAAATTATGCATACATGAAGACCCGGTTTCCTTGAGATGATATTATAGCATCCACCATGAGATTTATCGGTGCAGATATATATATCCTATGCGAGGAGGCGTCGAGAGCCGCATGAGGATACATGGTGGGGCCCGGAGGTACCCCGAAGCTAGAATGTTGTCGGAGTGAGCCGATGTCGCATTGAGGCGATGAGGCCTAGGGGAGCCATACTTTCCGGTGACATTACCAGAGACTCGGCGGATATCAGGGGGATACCGTTGGGAGTCATGTGCGTATCGATACGTCGAGAGACGAGGGGCAGACAGAGGCACTCGGGCTCTCGTGATAGCGTATGATACGTACTTATCAGTTTTCTGTGTCGATGCTTGACACATTGGTTTTTATGATATTCCTAAATACTCTTGTATATATAACAGGGGATTGAGCCGCTGTTATATATGCCTTTACACCAATATTAGTGGAATGGGACGCTAATATATGTGTACTGCCCTCATCATATTTATATATGTCATTATATTTAGGATGTTAGAACTGTGCTAGAGATTGGACTTGAGACTCATGAGATTCATTGGGATTGGATGATGATATTGTACATACTAGAGATGTGAGATCCACTTAGTGTGGTACATATGATATATTGTGATATATACTGAGATTGTACAGACGAGATATGTGGGATCCACTAGCTGTTGTACATGAGATATAGGTGAGAGATACCTGATATTGTACAGACGAGAGATGTGGGATCCACTAGCTGTTGTACATGAGATATATGTGAGGTATACCAGATATTGTACATACGAGAGATGTGAGATTCACTTGTGTTGTACATTTGATATATGGGAGATATACTGTTATTGTACATACTAGAGATGTGAGATCTACTCGACTTGTACATTCGACACTTATGTGAGATACATTTGATATTGTGTAGTTTGAGGAGATGTGACACTTAGACGATATGAGAGCGGATTTGGTGATTGATTGAGGATTGGGATATTGATTTGTCTAGATGGATTTTGATCCTACCACGATGTCAGGATGCCGTGGATTTGACATATTTCACTCCATACCTCATTTTTATATATTTGTGCACTATTTCATGTATTAGGAGTACCTGTGAGAGTACATCCATGAGAGTTGCACATTTACTTTCTCATATCCCCAGAGCATGATTATTGCATACTGTTGTCACATTATTATTGCAGGATATATTGGTGGTACTGGTTAGTGTACTTTCCATTATTACGTACTCATGACATGTTATTATTGAAATGGACATATATTAGATTCATGCTGTACGTTCATTCTCGCGATTACCTGCATATGTTATTTACTATTCACGAGTTGGCAACTCACCCCCGTTGTGCCACAGGTTTTGCTGGAGTTTCCCCAAAGTAGTCAAGGCAAGCTATTCAGCTTTTCAGCTTCACACTCATCTATCATCTTTTGGGTTGCGGATACCACTTCGCCTGTCAGTGTGCAGTTTTGCCAGGTGGGTTTTGTGGGTATCTGAGAGTTGTATTGTATATTCGTTGTATATTGTACTCTCCATCTACTAGCAGTTGTTGTGACTTAGAGACTTGGTGAGGACGATTTGTATATATTGTGGATTTGTGGATTTTATACAGTTCCTTTCTTTTGTCTCTTATTTCTTCGCTACGGCGTCGTATATCTGTTGTGGTGTTGTTTTCCGCCGTTGGGCGTGGATTTTGCTCCCGTTTGGGATGTTTTACTTTATATCTATGTTGTACCCTTTTTAGGGGCTTGTTTTATAGAGGAGGTGCTGCCAAAATTTTACAGAAAATGTGGACTCTTTTAAAGAATTTGGGTTGTGATTTCAAATGTTTCAAAAACTTACTATTATCTTTTCCGTATTTTTATGGTTTAGATTTCTGGGTTTTGGCTTTCTTTTACTGCGTTACGTCTGGAGGCGTTGCGTAGTATTAGGGCCATCACGTACCATTTTTGGGTCGTGACAAAGTTGGTATCAGAGCGTGGTTTTACCTTTCGGAGTGTAGGATGACCTGGTATGATGGAGTAGGTAACCTAAGCGGAGTAACGTACTGTGGGTATGTCTGCAGCATACTTACGATGCAGTATTTCGCCTAAAGTGCCTAAGTACAATTTCTTGAGATTCCTTCCTTGATGATTCATATCCTTGTGATTCGATTTCCTTGTTCTTATCGAATCCTATCTTTATTTATAGCCTTGCCATCGATGACTACGGGGACTCAGAGTGATGCAGCGAGAGCCGAGGTCAGGGTTAGCTCGGGTGAGACGAGCACTGACCAGGAGGGCACTCGTGTTGCACTGTTGCAGACGGATCAGCCTTCGACTGATCAGATAGCTAGACTTGTGACAGAGATGCAGGATTTGCGCCAGACGATGAGATCGTTAGTTGATGCCATTCAAGCGCAGCGACAGGAGGTTGTCACCCCAGTTGGACAGTTGTTCCTTGGGATCAGCGTGCAGCAGTCTGTTACTTACGTAGCACCAGTGGGTGTAGCCCCAGTCGACGAGACACGTATTCCAGAGACTTTGCGAGTTCCAGGACAGTGGAGGACCCGTACAGGTGTGCCAGTCCAGGGACAGAGGTTCAGTCGTCGTGACAGGTTTCGTGCACGGCATAGGAGTACAAGAGGTGTGAGACGAGGACAGTCGTCTAGCTCTTATCCCCAGGATGGTCAGCAGTTTTCTTCCGGATGTTATCGGTGCGGGAGTTTGGATCATCGGGTTAGAGTTTGTACTGAGCCACGTTGTTGCGAGACAGCTATACCGCAGAGTGGAGGATTTCAGCCTGTTGTGGGTAGGAGACAGACACGAGGGTTTGTTTCTACTCAGCCGGACGCCCGGACGTCCAGTGCAGATGTGTCAGGTATCCTTGTTCTGATTCGTTGTTGTACTTGTTGGTTTTCGCACTTTGTGCCGTGGTTGGGACGAGGATCGTGTTAGTTAGATCAGCCGTTTTGTTTGTGTTAACTTCTGACAGCGATTCTTTTGTTGCGCGACACGTATTTCAGTCGTATGCCAATTGGTGAGGAGATTTTGCCGTCATTGGATTCTTCTAGAGATGTTGGATTTGACATTCTCCTAGGCATGGATTGGTTAGTTACGTGTTAGGCGTCTGTGGACTACCGTGTGGAAACAGTCAGGATTTGTTTTCCCGGCGAGTCAGTTCTTG
Organism: Agapanthus africanus; assembly: GCA_030015575.1. Lineage (NCBI taxonomy): Eukaryota > Viridiplantae > Streptophyta > Magnoliopsida > Asparagales > Amaryllidaceae > Agapanthus > Agapanthus africanus. The sequence goes on from JASDDO010000022.1 coordinate 207,342,040, forward strand.
TTGTGCAGGTGGATAGTTGTACCGCCTTTCACAGCTTGAATTCAGCCTTTTTCGCTAGTCAGCTTTGGAGGAGATGTCGTGGATTTTTGGCATTTATTCGAGATACCGGAGCCACATTGGGATTGTTGGACCGGGTAGTTATCGTGCAAGAGTTCTTCGACGATATTCCAGGAGAGCTAGCGAAATTCAAGGAGCTTAAGGATCGGCTGCAGAGTTGTTTGTTGGGAGGTTTGTATGTCCGTGTGTTTCGCTTTTGGGGAGTTCTTAATTCTGTTCGTTCAGGAGGATGACGACAGATTGCGGTTGTGGATTGATGGATCGTCAATTGAACCGGCTTATGGTGCGGTTAGGTATCAGTTACCTCGCTTTGACGATTTCTTCGATCAGCTCCAGAGTGCGAGACTTTTTCTAAGTTTGTTTGGGGTCAGGTCATCATTGTTGCGGGTTCGGAGTGATGGCATTCCGAATTTTGCTTTTGTGCGTGCTACGGGCAGTTTGTGTTTTGGTAGTGTCGTTGGACTTGCCAATGCCCTAGCAGCATTTGTGGATATGATGTACCAGATTTTTTTCAGGCCGTTCCTCGACCAATTATTGTTGTGCTTTGACGACATTCTGGTCAATTCGTTGTGTTTTGAGGAACAGGAGCAGCATTTGAGAATTTGTTGTGCAGACATTGGTAGAGCCCAGCTGTTTGCTAGATTCTCGGAGTGTTCCTTCAGGCTTGTTTGTGTTGACTCCTAGGTCTTGTAGTTACGGGAAACGGTTATGTATGGTTTCGAGGGAGATCGTGACCGTACGGCTTAGACCCAGACTTGTGTTCGGACAGAGTTCCTTTGATGTTGGGTTTAGCAGGTTTTTACCACCGTTTCGTGCAGGATTACTAGAGTATTGTTGCACCGTTGACTGTAAAGACCTAGAAAGGAGTTTCTTGTCTTTGAACTGAGGCATGTGTTCGGAGTTTTCAGCAGTTGGAGATTCAGTTAGCAACTGCATCAGTTCTTTGCTTTTGATTCGGAGACCCTGATTTGTGACAAGGTTGTGCTAAGTTAGGAATGCGTTTGTGTACCTGATGTTATCGGGTAGAGACGTGAAATCCTAGAGTAAGCACATCAGTCAACTCTCTGTGTTCATTCAAGTTCCACCAACATTGACGTGACTTGTGAGATAGTTACGGGTGGACAGGAATGTAAAGAGAAATTTCAGGTTTCGTTTCAAGGTGTTTGTTTGGTTTGTTGTTTGTGGCAGTTGGGATCGTCACTCGCCATTGTAGGATACTTCTTGATAGCTGTTATCAGGAGACATTTCAATTGGCAACCTTTAGGTGTAGTCAGGTAGTGTCGATCACCAGTCTGTTTTCTGACTCAGCGTAGTAGGATTTTTGGACCTCAACTTGTCTAGAGACTTCGGAGATGTTCAAGTTGGTCCTTTGGAGATCCTTTATATGAGTTAGTTTTCGTTGCTTTAATTTGGCACTTCCGCCCAGATTATAGATTATTCACCCCGTTTTCATGGTGTTGATTCTTGGCAAATACCTTCATGACTTTTTCACATGATTCAGCACAGACCATTAGCGTGGACTCGATCTTTTCGTTCACCGGCAGCCATTGGTGTAATGGTTCGGCAGGTGAAGAAACTTCGGTCAAGGGTCTTGCCATCTGTGAAGAGTTTTCTTGGACGTAGCTGTATAGTGAGGGAATCACTTGGGAAGCTGCGGGTGAGATTTGGGAGTTTTTGTACTCTTCTCTTTGAAGGTATGCTTGGTGAAATTTTAAATTCGGGGACGAATTTTTATAAGGGGGGAGATTGTAACGATCTAGAATCGTTTTGTGCTTGTTTCTGTTTTTGGGTGAAATTCAGCGGTATTTTCAGTTTTATACCGATTGCGATCAAACGGCCATATCGAGTTACCAGCACCTAGTTTTGAGAAAATAAAGCTAGTGCGCACACTTTGAGAATATATGGGACGTTTTGGTGCAATTTGAATTTTTCCCATTTTTAATGTTATTTTAATCCGGTTTGCACTTTTCTGGAAATCTTTGCTTTTCAACTTTTCTTAAAAATTTCCTAAGTTAACTTAACCATATCATGTAGGATTGTGTGGCTTAGGATTTAATGGAATTAGAAAAGAAAAGAATAGAAAAGAATTGGAGAGAAGGTGCATGAATGTGGACTTTGTGTGTGTGTGTTGACTTTGCAATTAATGTGAGGAAATTGCAAGGAAACCTCTCTTTTTCTCTCTCCCTCTCATCATGGCCGAGCTCCCCTCTCCCTCTACTGCCCTTATTCTTTTTCTATCTCTTTTCTTCATCATTTCATCATAAAACCTTCATAGATTCATCAATTCTTCACAAAATCATAACTTTGTGCATGTTTTTCCATTTTCTTCACTTGGAGCATGCTAGCTTGGGTTCTTGATGTTCTTTCAGTTAGGTATTATTCTTTTACTGTTATTTAGATGCTTTTTAGTGTAGCTTAGCTTTTTAAATTCTGTTTGGATGTTAAATTAGGGTTTGATACGAAATATCGTATTTTTAGTGTCGGTTTGTAGCTTTTAGAACCTGCTGTGACCTGGGTTGATTACTGGGAAATTCAACATAGTGAGAGTGTTGTACTAGGGGACCTGGAGCACCACCAGAGAGACGAGACCCATAGCACCAGCCTGGGCCGGCGAGCACTTGAGGAGGGGCCGGCGACGCCGGCCATCCTGATGAGTTAGGGTTTGGGTTTTGGTCAGTAGGTGTCTGCTATGTTTAGGGTTCCTCTGGTCTTGTTGAATTTGTTTAGTTTTCACAGTAGGAAAATCTGGGATCATTTGTGCAGTTTCTAGTGTTTCGTGTTCGTGCGATATGTGTTACGACACGCGTCGTGCCGTTTTCGTGGTTTCGCTCTTAAGTTGTTTCCGTCGTGTTGCTACTCTAGTTAGCCACGATACGAACACTTAAGAGGTGTTTGTGTGTTGTTGTGTCGGTTAGATGTAGCTAGTTCGTATTTCGTAGCTATTATTGATATTTGTATATTGTTGTTGTTTATATGTTGCAGGTTCGCAGACGAGGACTACGGACACTGCCACAGGGGGATTCAGGTGGTAGATTCATCTAGCTTGGAGTGTGGGTGAGTAGATTTAACATCTACAGGGGAATCGCCCGCATGGCGTTATGCGTCTGGGCTAGAAACCTTTACCTTTGTCGCATATTCTATATCATGTTTAGAATTGCGCATATACCTGACTGCTTAGTGATAGTTGTGATTGGATTAGTATCCTTAGGACACTGCACTATTATTGACGGCTCAGATTGCGAGAGCACTGATTTGATGCCACACACACCGTCAATAATTTCCATGTCATACACGACCATATTTTAGAAATGCTATTGTATGGTTAGGAACATTGTGACTTTTGATACATATTTCCTATTGTTATATTAGACTTGACATGCTAGTTCCTGTTTACCTATAGGATGTTGTATCAGTAGGGCTAGATACATATACACCTAGAGACATGGATACAGGTGTACTTACATTCCATACTTTACCTATACTTGATAGGTATATTACATCATGACATTGATACTTTCATACTTTACTTATACCTGATAGGTATATCACATCAGTTTACAGGCAGGTTACATGTATTTCTTATTTATACCTGATAGGTATACCACATCATCATATAGGTAGATACCTATATTACTGCTTTACGATTCATGTATTCATTTATTATCTGGTGAATGCTATGCTATTCATTTATACGCTTTCATTACAGTTTCATATTGCGTATATTTATTCATGGATTATCGCATTGTTATATGGATTTTTCATGATGTTTTCTGGATTTGGGGACCGTGGTGGTTCATGAAATTATGCATACATGAAGACCCGGTTTCCTTGAGATGATATTATAGCATCCACCATGAGATTTATCGGTGCGGATATATATCCTATGCGAGGAGGCGTCGAGAGCCGCATGAGGATACATGGTGGGGCCCGGAGGTACCCCGAAGCTAGAATGTTGTCGGAGTGAGCCGATGTCGCATTGAGGCGATGAGGCCTAGGGGAGCCATACTTTCCGGTGACATTACCAGAGACTCGGCGGATATCAGGGGGATACCGTTGGGAGTCATGTGCGTATCGATACGTCGAGAGGCGAGGGGCAGACAGAGGCACTCGGGCTCTCGTGATAGCGTATGATACGTACTTATCAGTTTTCTGTGTCGATGCTTGACACATTGGTTTTTATGATATTCCTAAATACTCTTGTATATATAACAGGGGATTGAGCCGCTGTTATATATGCCTTTACACCAATATTAGTGGAATGGGACGCTAATATATGTGTACTGCCCTCATCATATTTATATATGTCATTATATTTAGGATGTTAGAACTGTGCTAGAGATTGGACTTGAGACTCATGAGATTCATTGGGATTGGATGATGATATTGTACACACTAGAGATGTGAGATCCACTTAGTGTGGTACATATGATATATTGTGATATATACTGAGATTGTACAGACGAGATATGTGGGATCCACTAGCTGTTGTACATGAGATATAGGTGAGAGATACCTGATATTGTACAGACGAGAGATGTGGGATCCACTAGCTGTTGTACATGAGATATATGTGAGGTATACCAGATATTGTACATACGAGAGATGTGAGATTCACTTGTGTTGTACATTTGATATATGGGAGATATACTATTATTGTACATACTAGAGATGTGAGATCTACTCGACTTGTACATTCGACACTTATGTAAGATACATTTGATATTGTGTAGTTTGAGGAGATGTGAAACTTAGACGATATGAGAGCGGATTTGGTGATTGATTGAGGATTGGGATATTGATTTGTCTAGATGGATTTTGATCCTACCACGATGTCAGGATGCCGTGGATTTGACATATTTCACTCCATACCTCATTTTTATATATTTGTGCACTATTTCATGTATTAGGAGTACCTGTGAGAGTACATCCATGAGAGTTGCACATTTACTTTCTCATATCCCCAGAGCATGATTATTGCATACTGTTGTCACATTATTATTGCAGGATATATTGGTGGTACTGGTTAGTGTACTTTCCATTATTACGTACTCATGACATGTTATTATTGAAATGGACATATATTAGATTCATGCTGTACGTTCATTCTCGCGATTACCTGCATATGTTATTTACTATTCACGAGTTGGCAACTCACCCCCGTTGTGCCACAGGTTTTGCTGGAGTTTCCCCAAAGTAGTCAAGGCAAGCTATTCAGCTTTTCAGCTTCACACTCATCTATCATCTTTTGGGTTGCGGATACCACTTCGCCTGTCAGTGTGCAGTTTTGCCAGGTGGGTTTTGTGGGTATCTGAGAGTTGTATTGTATATTCGTTGTATATTGTACTCTCCATCTACTAGCAGTTGTTGTGACTTAGAGACTTGGTGAGGACGATTTGTATATATTGTGGATTTGTGGATTTTATACAGTTCCTTTCTTTTGTCTCTTATTTCTTCGCTACGGCGTCGTATATCTGTTGTGGTGTTGTTTTCCGCCGTTGGGCGTGGATTTTGCTCCCGTTTGGGATGCTTTACTTTATATCTATGTTGTACCCTTTTTAGGGGCTTGTTTTATAGAGGAGGTGCTGCCAAAATTTTACAGAAAATGTGGACTCTTTTAAAGAATTTGGGTTGTGATTTCAAATGTTTCAAAAACTTACTATTATCTTTTCCGTATTTTTATGGTTTAGATTTCTGGGTTTTGGCTTTCTTTTACTGCGTTACGTCTGGATGTGTTGCGTAGTATTAGGGCCATCACGTACCATTTTTGGGTCGTGACAAAAACTCTCCCGGGAGTAACAATTACTCACAGTGGGTATCGGGATCCAACTATCTCATAGAAGGTATGCAATCTCATTGCAAATTTCAACACTTGAAATTCCCGATAATATTTTGCCCCTAACGTGCTATGACCTTGACGAAAGCCAACAAACCATAGCCCGCTAGTCAAGTTCAACCCGTACATTTCTTGACTGAATTAAACCCACCCGCACCCTTGAGGAAAGCCAACAAAGTCGTACGACTACCCTAATTCAGTTGCATCATATGCAGCAGATAAGCAGCATATAGCTACCGCACACTACACCTTGACGAAAGCCAACAAATGCAGCACGAATACTATATACAACTTATTTGAAATGATGGAGGGCTACGACATGTTTTTCTGAAAACCTATTGCGTAATGAACTTGATATCGTTGTAGAATCATGTGAATTTTGAAATGGAGTGATTTTGAGGCTTTTATTAGTTTTGCTAAAGAGGTCACTCCCGGTGAAGGGATCTCGGCTCTTTTCTTATGGAATAAGGTGCAGGATATATCATATACATCACTATGCAAAGCAAAACTCCAAAAGCAATCAAAAGCAAACCGAGTGTTGTAGCATCTGCCAGTTTTGCTAAAGAGGTCACTCCCGGTGAAGGGATCTTGGCTCTTTCCCCATTGAATAAGGTGCGGGATATATCATATATATCGCTATACAAAGCAAAACTGTAGCTACCCTTTTTGAAAAATTTGATTCTACAACATCTTTTTAGGTTTCTTTTCTTTCATTAATCACATTAATGAAGTCACATCATTTAAGTTACCTAAACATCACAGATAAATACGACGTACACTTATGTCATCCGCATTCGCCTCGATGTCCCCTCGTGCACCGTTAGGTTAGGTAACTAACGGCAGAGCGAGGCAGGGCTAGCGCAGGTGTAAAACATAAGTAACGTCTATATAATATATCATATATACTATATACAGTATTTATCACATCACATGATCACATCACAGATATCGCAGCAGAAGAAACATATGAAACATTGGATATACTAGGACGTCCGTGTTTTATTTTGAGCCTCTATAAAACACGGATTCCACGGTCGCGATGAATAGCCAAACCCACACCCCTAGACCCCTACGAGAGCGGCAAGAAACCCTTCCAATTCTAGAGTTAGGAGACCCGGACTCGACTCCTCGAGTTGGTCTCCCACTGGACTCCAGAACCCGGTTACTTGTGCTCTCCTCCTTGGGTCTATCCTAGTGCGGAAAAGTAAATAATATACAAATGGTAACATCGACCTCATCCCGGAAGTGCCCTAATAAAAGAATATTACATACATTTAATTTTACATGAATGAAAATAAAAACTCTCATCTCACATAAAAACCCGCAGCTATTCAGAACTCGACGATCCAATATAACATATCCAGCAACACATAATCATCGCATGTCATCAACGTAAGTAAATATACGTATCCCAATTGTCGTTGACATATAGCAACGAAACCGGCGATATCACATATTACACTTACGGTCACAGAAAAGAAAGTGTAAAACTACAACATTTGGAATCCACAATCTCTTTAGACATCGTAAATCCGAAATATCACATACTTCGCATTTCATGCCTAACTGTATGAATTCCACATATTGTATCACATTTCAGATAAATAGACAGTATTAAACTTTCCGATCGAATAATCAAATACCCAAGATTTCCTAAATATCTCAACACTTGAGCGGAGTTTAAAAATTTCAGAATACGTCACAGTAGCAACGGTCCAGCCATATAAGGGTTAAGCCAACGCCTCACATGTGGCACGCCGTACTGCCCCAAACCCTAAGGTTCAAAAGGCAGTTCAAGACGGTCACATAATCGAGTCAAGGTTTGTTGTCTTCTAGAGCGTCCATCGCATTACTTGCACGTTTTTCCGAAAGATTTAAACCCGAGAAAAATTCAACACTTGAATGTTTTTCGTGCCGGGAAAAATTGAGTTAATGATATCCGTTCGAACATTTTAATACTTTCTAAATAATCCGGAATAACAAAACAAAATTAAATTCTCCGATCGAATCGACGATTACAAAATAAACCCCAAAATACTCAACACTTGAGTCATAATAAAAATACCCAGAAAGATGCAGGAATGGTAGTGGATATTACTGCATAAAGAACCATCCCCAATACTCCTTTTCTGCCGCGGAACCGCCGCGAAAGGTGGCTTAGTGCCGCGGTTCCGCGGCCACGTGGAGGATTTGAGGGCTCGTTTTTCATGGTAACCCTTATAATTCCCTGCTGATTTTTTTAGGTATTTTTAATTCAGAAAAAACCCAGTTTTTAAAAAATGTACAGAGAGGGGGTTATCTTGACGTTTCCGGATTCGATCGGGGTTTTAACTTCGTCAACACATCGCCTAATGCTCTAGCTAGGCTCTGATACCACTGTAGGGTTACTAGGCACTCTAATAAGGTTCTACAATGCATCAACCATGCCCGTTTAAAATTTTAGCCGTGCCGAATAACCCTAAACAAGATCGTTGCTAGAAAATTAGGGTTTCACATGCTAGTAAAGGACATTTACTACTAAGGGAATACGAAATACAACCTTTGTAGATCGGTCCTTCACTTCTAAAGCTCCTTGTCGTAGTCCCTTCGCTGCGATCATGGTTTTCCCGGTCCCTTGCATGGCTTCACGAGGCGAAAGATGAGTCCTTGCTTGAAGTCTTCGATGCCGAAGATGATCTACGTCGAGGGAAAAACGACTCAAGCTACTACTTCACTAACTAGAGAATTAGTGAATCAAACACCCTAAACTAAAGTGCTAGTCTAGTAGAGGATGGAGAAATAGGAAGTGGGTTCTCTTTAGGATTTTATTTCTCACAATCTTTCTCACTTTGGATCAAACCCTAGCAAGCTTTTCTTTTAAACAAAGAAGAAGAAGATGAACAAAAGAAAGAGATGAGGATAATGGTCAAGTGAGTAAGCTAACCATGGTGAGTGAGTATCATATACTAACTCATGTAGAAACATTACCACAACTAAGTGTGATGGTTAGGTTAAAAATTCAAAGTAAAAACAAATTTAGTGGACTTTAGTCAATGCATCTACAAGCTTCCACAAGCTTCATGCATTTTCTAATTTTCCACTAATTTTGTAATTACTTTAAATATATTAATCCCAACATAACAAATAGCATGGTGTAAGTCTCATACACCCATGAATGTTGTATCATCAACCATGATACAAAAAGAAAACATATTTTAATATATATCACATATATATTAAAGTTGTGTACATGTGAGAAAAAACCTAAAGTGAACAAGTGTTAGTTAATGTAAACTAGTTTATCAAATATACAATTATACAATAAATTATTAAATCAACACTTGACTTAATAATCCGGTCATATCATATATAACCGACTAACATCCAATGTATCGACTTATCGAATCAACACTTGATTCGATAACCCGGCTATATCATATATAAAACCGACCGATACAAAAAGTCGTGAGAATAGAATACGGTATCACATACACGCATTATTCTCGGTCCCGCACATATCACATACGTGCTCCTATTTCATTTTGCCTGAGCCAGTAAAACCTCTATTTAGGACTTTAAAGACTCGTCAATACGCCGGCAGTAGGTGATGATCACATCAAACACCTACAAGCCGTCAGCGGTACTAACTGGACGTAACGACTACCCGGGTATTGAGCGATTAGAAGATCAGCAAGCAAGCCCGCTCCAACTCCTGTAAAAGCCTGCCGGTAACACTTCCCGTACAATCCGGTCTCCTCATCTGATATGTCGCATATCATGTCTAGGGGTGGTAATCGTCAGACCCCAATAACCGATAAGTCGTGCCGATGTGAGGCTCAAAGAAGAAGATGGTGAACAGGGAGTATCTAGGGTCGAGAAACTACTGGTAACACTTACCAGTAAATCTCTAAATCAGCCCTGGCCAGGGACTTCCCTGTTACGGCCAATCGAGCACAGCGCAACATCAACCCCCGATACCGAGAGAGACGAAACCCGTCCTATCGCTCATTGCCTCCATGTGACTCGGGACTGTACCCAAAAACCACCGTTTTGCACACCCTCATGGACGTGGTAAGGTGGAAATCAAAGCACAGTGGGAATCACACAAGACTCTATGACGATCTCGGGCCTACAGACTAACCTGCACAAGTGTCACCAGAGAACTGCCATCTGACGTGAGGTATAATACCATCTGGGAGTTCTCGGCGAGTCTGTCCAGTGTACCCAGTCTCCACGGAGCACCCGTATACCATCTCTGATGTCAAACACCAATGGATATGGGATCATCCATCGCCCATCTCATGGGTCGAGAAGCGTATACGCTAGTCTACACTGGTATATCGATGCCCTGTCTCGATACACCTACGACTAGGAACATTAAAGGATGTACTTATGGACTACCATGGCCCCACTAGTATGATCTGCATCATAGTCTAGGTAGTCAAGTACACATCCTAAGGGTTTTACCAACATGTAACTATAAGACAGTATTAAGAGACAAGTATACATGTTAAGATAAAGAGCAACCAGATAGCATACTATCATATCGAGCAAGAAAGTCTTCTCTATATATGTCCAAGCATCCAATATAATATACATCATTTGTACAATATTGGCCTCTAGGGCATACATACAACTAACATCTTCTTCGGGTATGTTCATTACCGAGAACTGTTTCTCAGTATCTTCTACGTCCTGAGTATGAGATACCGGATCAGGATCCCATATATGTAATCTGTTACATGGGCTACAGAGAGGTAGAGAACTGGGAATAGGTGATAAGTTTCAAGAGTTAGAAACGGTGTAATTGTTGCAGCCAAGGTGTTGGCAGTTATCACCCTGTATTACCAAATACATTGATTCTGAACGAATGTTATTAGATACCGAACCTGATATGCAACATTATATCAGTCTCTTTATTTACTAAAGAAAGATATAATTTTGTATTGTTGGATAATGTTTTGAACATTTCCTATATCAAGAGTTGATCGGTTCAGGAACGTTATCTAAAAACATAGACGTTCTAAATCAAACTACAAATCTCAACGTACAGAACACACACAAGAGGAAGAGTTCAGAAATGAACGAATTCTTCTTGAGGCATTATAGACTAGGTCATATCAATGCGACCAGACTAGCTAAGTTACATTAAGATGCATATTTAAATCAGTTTTAATTTACATCTTGTGAAACTTGTCAGTCATGTCATAAAGATAAAATGGACATACCTCAGTTTACTGGAAACAAGAAAAAGAGTTAGTAAACTCTTAAGACTTATGTATGTTGATGTATGTAGATCCCCTGTCTACACATGCCAGGACTGGTTCTTTGTACTTCATTATATTCACTGGCGATCTCTCAAGATTCGGACATATGTTCCTGTTGAAACACAAGTCTGAAGTTTTTGAGAAATTCAAAGAATATAAGTCAGAAGTAGAGAACCAAACGGGTATAAGTATTATGTACAACGATGTGATCGGGGAGGAGAATACTTGAGTATGGAGTTCCTGAACTATTCTAAAGGAGAATGAGATTCTCTATCAGCATTACTCCTCTGTATTCACCACAGCACAACGGTGTATCGGGGCGGAGCAATCGCACCCTATTAGATATGGTGCGCTCTATGATGAGTACTACTGAGTTGCCTGTTTCCTTTTAGGCAGTTATGCACTTGAGAAGTTGCATACCTATTGAATAGGGTTCCAACCAAATCAGGTGCCTACCACTCCATATGAGATATGGTATGAGAAGAGCCCATGTCTTAAGTAAGTTAAGATTTGGGGTTGTCCGGACTTTGTCTAAAAGCAAAGTCCGGACAAGCTCGAGGCAATCTGTGGAAGTTTGTTGGATATCCTAAGCATTCGCAAGGGAATATCTTCTACCGCACCGAGGAACAAAAGGTGTTTCGGCATGCCACCTTTTTAGAAAAGGAATTTTTTATGGAAGAAATTAGTGGTCATGAGGTAGAACTAGAATAAGTTCCAGCTATACAAACTAAAGCTGATGATTTGGTAGAACCGGAGGATTCAATAGCTCCCGACGAATCTCGGCCTCTCCGTCGATCTGGTAAGATTCCTCATCCACCTGAGAGATACTTCGGTTTTCTCAATGACAGTGGGAGCGAGGATTGCATCATGAGATGATGGCCCAACTAGTTTTGAGCAGGCCATCAAGAGTGGGGATTCTGTAAGAATGGCTAGATGCTAAGCAATCTGAGATGGAATCTATATACACCAACAAAGTAGGGACTTTGGTTGCTATATCTGAAGGGTTAAACCCCCATCAGGAGCAAATATATCTTGAGAAGATTACTTAGTGTAGATGGAAAAGTTGAGACTTTCAAAGCTAGACTTGTTGCAAAAGGTTCTCGTCATCGATCAGATATGGTTTGTGATGAAACGTTTGTTAGTGTATATGCCCTAGGGGCCATTATTGTATCATACTAGTTTGTATATTACTTAACGGAAGCTTGGGATATTCACAGTTATATTAACAGTCTCGCTCAACATAGTAGTATGCTACTTGGTTTAGGTCTATCTTAGTATTTGTATATGTTAGCATATCGCGAATACATATTGATAGAGCCCTTAGGATCTTGCTTGACTACCAGCGTTGTGATGGCAGTCACACTAGTGGGGGCTGGGTAGTCTACAAGCACATCCTTTTTCAGGTCCCTAGTCATAAGATTATCGAGACAGGGCATCGATACTCCGGAGTAGACTAGTGTGTACGTTTCTCATCCCAGCAGGGGAAATGGTCTGTCCCACAGCCATTAGTACGTTGTACTGGAGATAGTATACAGGTGCCCGTTGGGTTACGGGTACACCAGACAGGACTCGCAGGGAACTGTTGGTTGGTATTATACCCATCGTCAGTTAACAGTTCCCAGGTGACATGAGTACAGCATAGTCCGCATACTTGACACTGCTGCTTCGTCTCGAGTGTGTTCCTATTGTTCTTAGATTGCTACCCAAGCACGGCTCAAAGGAGTCGTGCAAACAGGTAGCAGTTAGGTGCAGTCCCAAAGCACTTAAAGGCAGTGGCGGTTAGATAGGATTCGTCTCTCCTGGTATTGGGAGTTGATATCGCGCTGTGTTTGGAGAGCCATTACGCAAAGTCCCTGGCCAGGGCAAACGAAATTTACTGGTAGGATTTCCAGTAGCTTCTCAAGGTGTAATGGGCTTCACTCCGACACGACTTATACAGCTTTTAGGGGACTGATGCTTGCCGCCCCCTAGGCACGATATGCGATAGTCCTAGACGAACAGACCGGACTGTATAGAGATTGTCACATCAGGCTCAGTAGGAGTTCGGATGGGTTTCCTCATCGTCCTTCTTATCGACATCTACCTGGGGACCGTTACTTACAGCTAGTACCGCTTGCGGCCTGTGGTTAAACCCACTGCCAGCGTAGTGTCGAATCTTTAGAGTATCACACAGACAGTTTCCCTGCTTCAGGCGAAACGATATAGAGGTCGTATGGTTTTACGACAGGGTTCGGAAACATACGTGCATTTATGCACGTACGATGTTCGGACAGTTTTTACTAGCGGGCTTTAGTTTAAGCCAGGTTCTAGTATTGGATTATTGGATTTATACGGTCTCAGTTTTTCCGTGTTTTCACGGATAGGAGGGGCGTTCTCATAATTACTCGAGAAGCTTCTAGAAGAAAGGTGACTCATTATGCTTTAATTCATTTATGAATTAAGCTTAATGAGGTGGAAGAGATGATATGTGATTTGCATTAATTACATCATGAGTCATGAGGTGATTCACCTCAAAGTAATTAATGAAGCATGGTTGATATTTTGAGATATTATTTCTAGATATTTTGATGCTTCATTATTTATCCAAATGACTTAAGATATTTATTCATTCTCACTCACACATTCTCTCTCCTCAAGCTCTCTCTCTTCAACCCTAGCCCTAATCCTCACATGTGTTGAGATCCCAAGGGTTAGAAAGACTAATAGATCCCTAATACTCTTCTATATCCTCTAGGTTACTTTGATTAGCACTCATAGCCACCTAGTTACCTCAAGTGAGAGGTTAAAGCTTGGAGAAGTAGCTCTCGCGTGGATCTTCTATCACAACGAGGAGGCCGACGAGGAGGTGAACTACAAGGACAAGAAGGACTTGAATCATTAGGTATAATCATCTATCATAGTAGATAATCACTTCTATATAGTTGTTAGTTAGGGTTTAGCAAAGATCCGTAAAGTTAGTCGATGTTAGTTTAAACAAAATGATTGTTTTACCTATTTCGCCTCCCCGCATCATGTGGGGTGTCTAACGTCGACTTACAGTGGTATCAAAGCCTAGCTAAACCATAACTAACATGTTAGCAAAGTCGTTAGAAATTCGATCGCAAAAAGAACCCGAAAATACGACGTTTTCATCAAGTTTCTGCCGATTTTAAAACGGGGTCTAAAAATTTTTCAGGGACCCTTAAAATTACAAGCAGGGAATTTTAAGAATTATGAAGAAATTTAGGACTCTGACTCGACCATAGCGCCGTGGAACCGTCGCCGATCCATGCGATCCGCCGCGGATCCGCACCCGAGTTGACTCCGAGTCAACCCAAATTTGCTCAGTTATTCTTCTGTGTTGATGTTGTGTTTTCTGGAATGATTTGTTTCTGCTCAGGTTTGATGTGCACAGAGAATTGTTTAGAGTAGAATCATTTGTGTTGCTTGATCGAAATTCTAAGATGTTTGGCTAACTTGATTATATCTGTGTTTTGTTCAATGTGTTCGTAAACCTCCCCTAACTGCTAGTATGTCGGTTAGCAGGGGGTTGCACATTTCTGTAATGGTTTTTACTGTTTTCTGAATGTGGACTTGTTGGATTGTCGTGAATGGATAGCCGGGGATATGAGACGAGTGTTTCTTTCATTCAAATGTAAATTGTAATTTGTTGTAATATTCTTTTGCGGTGCACATTCAGGTTGAGATTGTAGCCACCGTTGTATTATTTCATTTACTGTTTTCTGCTCATAGGATAGACCCAAGGTGGGGTGCACAAACTACCAGGTACTTTGAAGTGTTTAGTGGCCTACTCACGTAGATTGAGGGAGACCGCTTCACTTCGGGTACTTGACGGGTAGTTTGTCGTACCCGTAGGGGTCTAGGGTGGGGTTTTGGCTATTCATCGCGACTGTGTAATCCGTCTTTCTTTGCTGGCTCAAAAAGAATGCGGATTCGTAGAAAATCCAATATGTTCATCTGTGATCTGGAATGCTTATTATTGCGTCTGATGAATGTACAATATCTATATATGATATCTATTAGGCGTCGCTTATATTTTGCACCCGTGCTAGCCCAGCCCCCGCTCTGTCGTTAGTTAAGTAACCTAACGGGTGAATGACGGGACCCAGTGGCGAATGTGGATGGCATAAGAGGACGTTGTATTTTCGTTGTTTTCTGCAATGATAGGTTAATTGATGGGACGCATTATCTTAATACAAAGAAATAAACCAAAGTTGAATCGTTGGAACAGTTTAAAAGAAACCACTCGGTTATTTTAAAACAGAAGATATTTTTAAATTGCGGAGCTTAAACCAATCCTTTTAAAAGCTATCAGGTTCCTTCGATCATATCAAGTTCACTACGTTCACGGTTTCGCCAAAACCATTTGTAGCCCTCCGTCATTTCATTTGGGTATTCAGTAGTATTCAAGCTATGTATTTTGACCAACACCAAGGCATAGTGTTTGGTAGCTGCTGGGTATTCATTTGTTGCATAGATAGATGAGTTAGTTTGGGACAGTCGTATTATCATTTGGCCAACGACAGGGGTATGTACATATGGGTTCAAATTAACAAGATAATGATGGGTAGAACTTGACATGTGACTTATGACCTTTTGACCAACGCCAAGGTCATAAGAGCATAGGGCAGAAATTGATATCGGGAATTTCTAAAGAAACTGAAATTTGCTGAAATTTGCATACTATTTGGAGTGTGATAATTTTGGCAGGATTCCTTCAGCTTTATCACACGATGATATTTGGATCCCGATCCTACTGTGAGTATCCGCTACTCATCAGGAGATTCGTCACTTAACGATCAATGCTATAAACCAAGTAGGTGTCGAGAAAGGTGTCAGCGGGGCTATGCCCCCAGAGAAAAGAGGTTATTTAATTAAGGAACTTCACGAAAGCGTCGTAAAACCTCCCTCGAAGTACCGACACCGGCCTGGCTGAACGGTTAAGCAAGAATTGTACGGTGAGAATAGTCCTGACTAGTTCTTCCTTTTTGGTTTGAGGAGGGATTCGAGAAATGGAAGCCATCCTGTTTAGGTAAACTAAAAACCACTCTAAACTTGCAAGAGCATCATGCTAAAGTGTTCCCTCTCTCTCTCTCTCTCATTGCAGCGACCCAGAACATGACAGGCCTTAAGTTATTATTAGATAAAAATATTTTGACAGGGCCAAACTATAAAGATTGGTTCCGGAATGTTAAGATGGTTATTACCTATGACAAATTGGGGTATGTCCTTACTACTAAGACACCTGCTATCCCTGGTCCAGAATCCAGTGTCGCGGATAAGGAAATCCGCAAGACCTGGGAGATTGACTGCGTGAAGGCCAAACGTATCGTGCTTGCCTCTATGAATAATGAACACTAGAGGAAGCACGAGAATATGGATCTTGAATCCATATTTCTCCACACCAAGGATTTGTATGGAGAGCAATCTCGTATAGCAAGATACAAGACCTCGAAGAACTTGTTTCAGTCGAGGCTGGCCGTCGGATCATCTGTAGGAGAATATGTCCTTCAGATGATTGGCTATATGAAGATCTCACGTACCTCGGGACAACATTAGAGAACGAGCTATATACAGACTTGGTTCTTCAGTCCCTTCCTTCCACCTACGCCCAGTTTATTCTGAATTTCAACATTCAAGGAAAAGAAGTTGAACTTCCAGAACTCCTTAACATGTTGAGGAGTGCAGAGGGCACCTTGCAGAGGGCACCTTGCAGAAGGCAAGGGAAACACCCACTATATTTGTTCGTGGTGCTTCCTCTTCCAGGTCCAAGGCAAGGGCCAAAGGAAGGAAGAAGAAGGCCGCTACCAAACCAAGAGGTGGTGTTGGTAAGGTGGGAGTCAAGGGAAAGGCAAAGGTTGTAGTGCCAGTGGTGGCAAAGGACGAGTGCTTCCGCTGTCGTAGGAAAGGCCATTGGAAGAAACATTGCAAAGCTTGGATTGCCAAGAACCAGGACCCGAAGCATGTTGTGGCCTCGGGTGTGTTTGTTATTGAGAACTGTTTGTCAATTAACTCTACTTCCTGGGTACTAGATACAAGAGCAGGATCTCATATCTGTAATTCATTACATACTTTGAGAAACCATAGAGTTATTAGGATAGGCGATTTGTCACTCAGAGTTGCGAACGGAATGAGCGTAGACGCTGAATTCATGGGAGAATATCGCCTAGGTTTGACAAGTGGGCAGATATTGATTCTACGTAACTGTTTGTATGTACCTAGTTTGACTTGTAATATCATATCAGTATCCTCACTTTCGAAAGAGGGATATGATTTTACATTCGTAAGCGATGTAGTAAACATCCACCTAAATCAAGTTCTGATTGGGTCCGGTACATTAGATGACGGTATATACGTATTAAATCAAGCTCAGGTTTTCAATGTCCAGAACACACTAAAAAGAAAGTCTCCAGATATAAATAAGGCTTTCTTATGGCATTATAGACTAGGTCATATCAATGAGACAAGATTAACTAAGTTACATAGAGAAGGATATTTGGATCCGTTCGAATATCAATCTTATGTAACTTGTCAATCATGTCTCAAAGGAAAGATGACAAAGACTCCATTCACTGGACATGGAGTAAGAGCGAGCGAGCTCTTAGGACTCATACACAGCGATGTATGTGGTCCAATGTCTACACATGCAAGAGGCGGTTTTTCCTATTTCATTACTTTTACGGATGATTACTCTAGGTACGGATTCATTTTCTTAATGAAACATAAATCCGAGGCTTTTGAGAAATTCCAAGAATATAAGAATGAAGTAAAAAACCAAACCAGCAAAAGTATCAAGACACTGAGATCTGATCGAGGTGGTGAATACTTAAGTGCCGAGTTCCTGGGTTACCTAAAAGAGAAAGGAATTCTCTCTCAGCTTACTCCTCCATACACTCCACAGCATAACGGTGTATCGGAGAGCCAGAACCGAACCCTATTGGATATGGTACGTTCCATGATGAGTAATACTGAGTTACCGCGATCTTTCTGGGGTTATGTGCTAGAATCAGCTGCATAACTTTTGAACAGAGTTTCTACCAAGACTGTGCCAACCACACCATATCAGATGTGGAGTGGGAAGAAACCCTATCTTTAGTATCTGAAGATATGGGGATGTCCATCTTTTGTTAAAAAGAAGCATGCAGACAAACTCGAGGCACGATCAGTACAGTGTAAGTTTATAGGATATCCAAAGAACTCCAAGGGGTATTTCTTCTATTACGCAGAGGAAAAAAAAGTTTTTGTTTCTCGTAATGCCCATTTTCTAGAACAGCAGTTTTTAGAAAAGGAAACAAGTGGGAGCGCAATAGAACTGGAAGAAATTCCAGAACCACAAACTACTACTGAAAGTTTGGTAGAACCAGTAGTTCAAGAAGAACATGGCATTCCCGCAACCCTCTGCAGGAGTAGTAGGCCGTCTCATCCGCCTGAGAGTGTAAGTCCATGCTACCTCTCCCGGTACTTTCGGGCATGCAGAATTTGGTGAAAAACAATTTTCTAGAGGCGGTAACATGGACTCAAAACCGGATCTTTGTTAAACTATCTACCTAACAACCTAACTAGGAGTTGTTAACTACTCGGTTAGGGGTTATACCTTTCTTTCTTGAACTCCTTCGTCTTTGACTCTCGATGGTGTACGGATTGGCTTCACTCTGTCGTCTCCTTGCGCCGAAGATCGATCCACCCGAAAGCTTCTACCTTTAGCTTCTTCTTCGAGCTTTGAAGAAACTAGTTCACTCGGTTTGCCAAACCTTGTGAACTAGAGTGAGTAGAGAAGAGTGTGTTGGGATTATACTCTATGGTTCTTGCTTCTCAACACATGAGACAAGTGAACCATAGACTAAAGAGAGGGAGAGCAAGAGGAAGAGGATGAGAGCTCAAGAACACAAGAGAGAGAAAGGAAATGAAAGAATGAGCAAGACTTTTCTCTCTTGGCTCTCATAATCCAAAACCATCATAACCAATAATAGCAATCAAGTATTAGTGATGGTTTAAGCTACAATAGCCATATCATTTCATGCACTCATTTTGCATAAGAGAACAAGCAAGCAAAAGTCTTTGCCATGAAATGATAGCCATTGTCATCATGATGGTCAACTAGTCCAACCTAGTCAACCGGTCAACAAAGTCAACAAGTCAACAAAGTCAACCCCTCAACAACCATGTCACTATAATACTTAATTAATATTATTATTAATTACATATCATATTCTCATTAGGGTTGAGCAAAAAGTCAATAGTCAACGGTAAACGGTCAACAACCCTAATGAGAATCATCTGCCTCTGTCTCTCCGACAACTGTGCATACACACCTGCATCCGCGTTCCGAGGAACACGAATACATACTGGATAAAACCAATCCCAAAACGTACACTAGGATCTGGCTTAAACCAAAGCCCGCTAGTGTTAACTGTCCGGACACTGTACGTGCACAAGTGCACGGATGTGACCGGACCCTGTCGCAAAACCATGCGACCTGTCGCAAAACCATGCGACCTCTACTCTTTTGCCTAAAGGCGAATAGCTTTCTGTGTGGGACTCTAAAGACTCGACACTACGCTGGCAGTGGGTTTAACCACAGACCGCAAGCGGCACTAGTTATGCGTAACGGTCCCCAGGTAGATGCCGACAAGAAGACTGACGAGGTGAAACCCATCTGAACTCCTACTGAGCCTGAATGTGACAGTCTCCGTACAGTCCGGTCTGTTCGTCTGATACATCGCATGGCGGGCCTAGGGAGGCAGTAAACGTCAGTCCCCTAATAGCGGTACAAGTCGTGTCGGAGTGAAGCCCAAAATACCCTGAGATAACACTGGAAGCCTACCAGTATATCTCGATTACCCTGGCCAGGGACTACTCGTGTAATGGCTCTCCTAGACACAGCGCGATGTCAACCCCCAATACCGAGAGAGACGAATCCTGTCTAACCATCACTGTCTCCAAGTGCTTCAGGACTGCACCCAACTACTACCTGTTTGCATGACTCCTTTGAGCCGTGGTAGGGTAGTAATCAAAGTACAGTGGGAACACACTCGAGGCGAAGTGACAGTGTCAAGTCAGCGGACTAAGCTGTACTCATGTCACCTGGGAACTGATAACTGACGATAGGTATAATACCAACCGGTCAGTTCCCGACGAGTCCTGTCCAGTGTACTCGTAACCTAACGAGCACCCGTATACTATCTCCAGTACGACGTACTGATGGCTGTGGGACAGACCATCTCCCACACTGGGATGAGAAGCGCATACGCTAGTCTACTCCGGAGTATCGATGCCCTATCTCGATAGTCCTGCGACTAGAGACCTGTATAAGGATGTGCTTATAGATTACCCAGCCCCCACTAGTGTGACTGCCATCACAACGCTGGTAATCAAGCAAAGATCTTAAGGGCTCCACTAATGTGTATAGGTGATATACCAGAGCAAACACATGTACACATTGAAGTAGAAACAAACCAAGTAGCATACTACTATTTTGAGTAAGATTGTATATACAAGGTGAATATCCCAAGCTTCCATTAAGTAATATACAAACTAGTATGATACAGTAATGGCCTCTAGGGCATATACACTAACAATCTCCCACTTGCACTAAGGCCATGTACTGGCGTATCGAAGACCTATCATCTCGATCAGCCGCTCGAACTGAGTCTGGGGCAAGGCCTTGGTGAATGGATCTGCAGTGTTATCTTCTGAAGCAACCCTCCGAACCTCGATCTCCTGGCGATCCACGATCTCCCTGATCAGGTGATACCGCCTCAAGATGTGTCTGGATCTTTGATGGGACCTGGGTTCCTTCGCTAAAGCTATAGCCCCGTTGTTGTCACAATACAGAGGTATTGGATCAACAATGGACGGAACCACCTGAAGTTCTTTCAAGAACTTCCTCATCCAGACAGCTTTTTTTGCGGCATCAGATGCAGCGATGTATTCCGCTTCCATCGTCGAGTCTGCAACGGTTTCCTGTTTGGAACTCTTCCAACACACCGCCCCTCCATTGAGGGTAAAGACAAAACCCGACATGGACTTGGAATCATCCTTGTCACTTTGGAAGCTGGAGTCAGCAAAGGCCTCGATCTGGAGGTCTTTTCCGCCATACACCAAGAACATCTCCTTAGTCCTTCTCAGGTACGTGAGAATGTTCTTTACCGCTATCCAGTGTTTCTTCCCAGGGTTTGACTGATATCGGCTTACCACACTCAGTGCATAAGCTACATCCGGTCTGGTACACAACATCGCATACATTATAGAGCCTACCGCAGAAGCGTAGGGTATAATAGACATGCGATCCCTCTCTAAATCAGTCTTGGGAGACATCTCTTTAGAGAGGGTGATCCCGTGACAAGCCGGTAGATAACCGCGCTTGGAATCTTCCATACTGAATCTTTTCAGTATGGTGTCGATGTACCTGGACTGTGAAAGTCCTAATATCCTCTTGGATCTATCACGATGGATCCGGATCCCCAGGATGTATGAGGCATCACCCAGGTCTTTCATGGAGAACCTGTGTGACAAGAACCCCTTGACAGATTGTAGCATAGGAATGTCATTTCCTATTAAGAGAATGTCATTCACGTATAAAATGAGGAATACAACAGTTCTCACTACAAATCTACTATAGATGCATGGTTCATCTGGATTTTTGATAAAGCCAAATTCCTTGACCGTCTCATCAAAACAGATGTTCCAACTCCGCGATGCCTGCTTTAGTCCGTAAATGGACTTAAGCAACTTGCACACCTTTCCGCTGCTCCCACTCTGAATGAAACCCTCTGGCTGGTCCATATAGACACACTCCTCTAAATTTCCATTTAGAAAAGCGGTCTTTACGTCCATCTGCCAAATCTCATAATCGTGGAAGGCAGCAATGGCAAGAAGGATCCGAATGGATTTCAGCATAGCTACTGGAGAAAAGGTCTCGTCATAGTCCAAACCAGGTCTTTGACGAAAACCCTTTGCAACCAGTCTAGCTTTTTAGGTCTCAACCTGTCCATCTACACCAATCTTCCTTTTGAAGATCCACTTGCATCCTACGGGTTTTACCCCGTCTGGAGCAAAGTCCAACGTCCATACTTTGTTGGTGTACATGGACTCCATTTCGGTCCGCATTGCATCCAGCCATTTTACCGAGTCGACGCTCTGAACGGCCTGCTGGAAGCTAGTAGGCTCATCATAATCTATGATGCAATCCTCTCTATCCCCTTCTATGAGAAAACCGTAGTATCTCTCGGGCGGATGAGACTGCCTACTACTCCTGCGGAGCGGCGTAGGAATGTCCTGTTCTTTTGAACCCTCTGGTTCTACTAAGCTTTCAGTAATAGTCTGTGGTTTTGGAATCTCTTCCAATTCTATTTCGCTCCCACTTGTTCCTTTTCTATGAACTGGTGTTCCAGAAAATGGGCATTACGAGAAACAATGATCTTTTGTTCCTCTGCGTAATAGAAGAGATACCCCCTGGAGTTCTTTGGGTATCCCACAAACTTGCACAGTACTGAGCGTGCCTCGAGTTTGTCCGCATGCTGCTTTTTGACAAAAGCCGAACATCCCCCTATCTTCAGATATTGAAGATAGGGTTTCTTCCCACTCCATATTTCATATAGAGTGGTAGGCACAGTCTTAGTCGGAACTCGGTTCAAAAGGTATGCAGCTGATTCTAGCGCATACCCCCAGAATGATCGCGGTAACTCAGTGTTACTCATCATGGACCGTACCATATCCAATAGGGTTCGGTTCCGTCTCTCCGATACACCGTTATGTTGCGGAGTGTATGGAGGAGTAAGCTGAGAGAGAATTCCGTTCTCTTTTAAATAGTCCAGGAACTCGGCACTCAAGTATTCACCACCTCGATCCGATCTTAGAATCTTGATACTTTTGCCGGTTTGTTTTTCTACTTCATTCTTATATTCCTGGAATTTTCCAAAGGCTTCGGACTTATGTTTCATTAAGAAGACATAACCGTACCTTGAAAAGTCATCCGTAAAAGTAATGAAGTAAGAATAACCGCTTCGCGCATGTGTAGACATTGGACCGCACACGTCGCTATGTACGAGTCCCAAGAGCTCGCTCGCTCTTATTCCGTGTCTAGTGAACGGAGTCTTTGTCATCTTTCCTTTGAGACAGGATTGACAAGTGGCATACGATTGATATTCGAACGGATTCAAATATCCTTCTGTATGTAACTTCGTCAACCTTCTCTCATTGATGTGACCCAGTCTACAATGCCATAAGAAAGTCTGATTAATTTCCGGAGACTTTCTTTTGTGTGTATTCTGGACATTGAAAATCTGTGGTTGGTTTAATACGTATATACCATTGCTTAATGTACCTGACCCAATCAGAACTTGATTAAGGTGAATGTTCACAACATTACTTACAAATGCAAATTCATAACATTCTTTAGATAATAAAGATACAGAAATGATATTACAAGTTGCATTGGGTACAAAATAGCAATTACGCAAAACCAAAACGTGTCCATCTGACAAGCCCAGGGGATAGTCCCCCACGGACTCAGCATCCATGCCAGCTCCGTTTGCAACTCTGAGGGTCATATCACCTGCCTTCAAAACCCTGCGCTTTCTCGGTGCCTGCAAAGAATTACAGATATGAGATCCTGATCCGGTATCCAATACCCAGGAAGTAGAGTTTATTGAAAGACAATTTTCAATAACATACACACCTGAAGCTGAAGCCGCAACCTGCTTCATTTCCTGTGTCCTGGCTTTCCAAGCCCTGCAATCATTCTTCCAGTGTCCCTTCCAATGACAATAGAAGCATTCTTCTTTATCCATAAACTGCCCCGCTTTCTTTGTTGCCTTTGTCTTTCCCTTCGTATCCACTTTACTAACACCGCCCCTTAGTTTGGCGGGGGCTTTCTTCTTCTTTCCCTTCGTATCCACTTTACTAACAAGTGCACGGATGTGACCGAACCCTGTCGCAAAACCATGCGACCTGTCGCAAAACCATGCGACCTCTACTCTTTTGCCTAAAGACGAATAGCTTTCTGTGTGGGACTCTAAAGACTCGACACTACGCTGGCAGTGGGTTTAACCACAGACCGCAAGCGGCACTAGCTGTGCGTAACGGTCCCCAGGTAGATGCCGACAAGAAGACTGACGAGGTGAAACCCATCTGAACTCCTACTGAGCCTGAATGTGACAGTCTCCGTACAGTCCGGTCTGTTCGTCTGATACATTGCATGGCGGGCCTAGGGGGGCGGTAAACGTCAGTCCCCTAATAGCGGTACAAGTCATGTCGGAGTGAAGCCCAAAACACCCTGAGATAACACTGGAAGCCTACCAGTATATCTCGATTGCCCTGGCCAGGGACTACTCGTGTAATGGCTCTCCTAGACACAGCGCGATGTCAACCCCCAATACCGGGAAAGACGAATCCTGTCTAACCGTCACTGCCTCCAAGTGCTTCGG
The DNA here is from genome assembly GCA_030015575.1 of Agapanthus africanus. Classification (NCBI taxonomy): domain Eukaryota; kingdom Viridiplantae; phylum Streptophyta; class Magnoliopsida; order Asparagales; family Amaryllidaceae; genus Agapanthus; species Agapanthus africanus. Next base: position 207,366,603 of record JASDDO010000022.1, read on the forward strand.
GACTGCACCCAACTACTACCTGTTTGCACGACTCCTTTGAGCCTGGTAGGGTAGTAATCAAAGTACAGTGGGAACACACTCGAGGCGAAGTGACAGTGTTAAGTCAGCGGACTAAGCTGTACTCATGTCACCTGGGAACTGATAACTGATGATAGGTATAATACCAACCGGTCAGTTCCCGACGAGTCCTGTCCAGTGTACTCGTAACCTAACGAGCACCCGTATACTATCTCCAGTACGACGTACTGATGGCTGTGGGACAGACCATCTCCCATACTGGGATGAGAAGCTCATACGCTAGTCAACTCCGGAGTATCGATGCCCTGTCTCGATAGTCCTGCAACTAGGGACCTGTATAAGGATGTGCTTATAGATTACCCAGCCCCCACTAGTGTGACTGCCATCACAACGCTGGTAATCAAGCAAAGATCCTAAGGGCTCCACTAATGTGTATAGGTGATATACCAGAGCAAACACATGTACACATTGAAGTAGAAACAAACCAAGTAGCATACTACTATTTTGAGCAAGATTGTATATACAAGGTGAATATCCCAAGCTTCCATTAAGTAATATACAAACTAGTATGATACAGTAATGGCCTCTAGGGCATATACACTAACAGAGAGATACTACGGTTTTCTCATTGATGGGGATAGAGAGGATTGCGTCATTGATAATAATGAACCTACTAGCTTCCAGCAGGCCATCTAGAGCTGCGACTCGGTAAGATGGCTGGATGTAATGAGGACCGAGATGGAGTCTATGTACACCAACAAAGTATGGACTTTAGACTTTGCTCCAGATGGGGTAAAACCCATAGGATGCAAATGGATCTTCAAGAAAAAGATTGGTGTAGATGGACAGGTGGAAACCTATAAGGCTAGACTTGTTGCAAAGGGTTTTCGTCAAAGACCTGGTTTGGACTATGACGAAACTTTTTCTCCAGTGGCTATGCTCAAATCCATTCGGATCATTCTTGCCATTGCCGCCTTCCATGATTATGAGATCTGGCAGATGGACGTAAAGACGGCTTTTCTAAATGGTAATTTAGAAGAGTGCGTCTATACGGATCAGCCAGAAGGTTTCAATCAGAGTGGGAGCAGCGGGAAAGTGTGCAAGTTGCTTAAGTCTATTTATGGACTAAAGCAGGCGTCGCGGAGTTGGAACATCTGTTTTGATGAAACGGTCAAAGAATATGACTTTATCAAAAATCCAGATGAACCATGTATATATAGTAAAATTGTAGCACGAACTGTTGTATTCCTCGTCTTGTACGTGGATGACATTCTATTGATAGGAAATGACATTCCTATGCTACAATCTGTCAAAGGATTCTTGTCACACAGGTTCTCCATGAAAGACCTGGGTGATGCCTCTTACATTCTGGGGATCCAGATCCATCGTGATAGATCTAAGGGGATGTTGGGACTGTCGCAGTCCAGGTATATCAATACTATACTGAAAAGATTCAGTATGGAAGATTCTAAGCGCGGTAATTTACCGGCTTGTCACGGAATCACCCTATCCAAAGAAATGTCTCCCAAGACTGATTTGCAAAGGGATCGCATGTCATTTATACCCTACGCTTCTGCGGTAGGCTCTATAATGTATGCGATGTTGTGCACCAGACCAAATATAGCTTACGCACTGAGCGTGGTAAGCCGGTATCAGTCAGACCCAGGGGAGAAGCACTGGATAGCAGTAAAGAACATTCTCAAGTACCTGAGAAGGACTAAGGATATGTTCTTGGTTTACGGCGGAAAAGACCTCCAGATTGAGGCATTTGCTGACTCCAGCTTCCAGAGTGACAAGGATGACTCCAAGTCCATGTCAGGTTATGTCTTTACCCTCAATGGAGGGGCGGTGTGCTGGAAGAGTTCCAAGCAGGACACCGTTGATGACTCGATGATGGAAGCAGAGTATATCGCTGCTTGCGATGCCGCAAAAGAAGCAATCTGTATGAAGAAGTTCCTCACAGAACTTCAGGTGGTTCCATCCATTGGTGATCCAATACCTCTGTATTATGATAACAACGGGGCTATAGCTTTAGCAAAGGAACCCAGGTCCCATTAGAAGTCCAGACACATCTTAAAGCGGTATCACCGGATCAGGGAGATCATAGATCGCCAGGAGATCGAGGTCCGGAGAGTTGCTACAGAGGAGAACACTGCAGATCCATTCACAAAGGCCTTACCTCAGATTCAGTTCGAGATACTACTCAAGATAATAGGTCTTCGATATGCCAGTACATGGCCCTAGTGCAAGTGGGAGATTGTTAGTGTATATGTCCTAGGGGCCATTATTGTATCATACTAGTTTGTATATTACTTAATGGAAGATTGGGATATTCATAGTTATATTAACGGTCTCGCTCAACATAATAGTATGCTACTTGGTTTAGGTCCATCTTAATATGTGTATATGTTAGCATATCGCGAATACATATTGATAGAGACCTTAGGATCTTGCTTGACTACCAGCGTTGTGATGGCAGTCATACTAGTAGGGGCTGGGTAGTCTACAAGCACATCCTTTTTCAGGTCCCTAGTCGTAGGATTATCGAGACAGGGCATCGATACCCCGGAGTAGACTAGTGTGTACACTTCTCATCCCAGCAAGGGAAATGGTCTGTCCCACAGCCATTAGTACGTTGTACTGGAGATAGTATACAGGTGCTCGTTGGATTACGGGTACACCGGACAGGACTCGCAGGGAACTGTTGGTTGGTATTATACCCGTCGTCAGTTAACAGTTCCCAGGTGACATGAGTATAGCATAGTCCGCAGATTTGACACTGCTGCTTCATCTCGAGTGTGTTCCCACTGTTCTTAGATTGCTACCCTACCACGACTCAAAGGAGTCGTGCAAACAGGCAGCAGTTGGGTGCAGTTCCGAAGCACTTGGAGGCAGTGGCGGTTAGATAGGATTCGTCTCTCCCGGTATTGGGAGTTGATATCGCGCTGTGTTTGGAGAGCCATTACGCAAAGTCCCTGGCCAGGGCAAACGAGATTTACTGGTAGGATTTCCAGTAGCTTCTCAAGGTGTAATGGGCTTCACTCCGACACGACTTATACAGCTTTTAGGGGAATGACACTTGCCGCCCCCTAGGCACGATATGCGATAGTCCTAGACGAACAGACCGGACTGTATGGAGATTGTCACATCAGGCTCAGTAGGAGTTCGGATGGTTTTCCTCTTCGGCCTTCTTATCGACATCTACCTGGGAACCGTTACGTACAGCTAGTACCGCTTGCAGCCTGTGGTTAAACCCACTGCCTGCGTAGTGTCGAGTCTTTAGAGTCCCACATAGAGAGTTTCCCTGCTTCAGGCGAAACGATATAGAGGTCGTATGGTTTTACGACAGGGTTCGGACACATACGTGCATTTATGCACGTACGATATTCGGACAGTTTTTACTAGCGGGCTTTAGTTTAAGCCAGGTTCTAGTATTGGATTATTGGATTTATACAGTCTCAGTTTTTCCGTGTTTTCACGGATAGGAGGGGCGTTCTCATAATTACTCGAGAAGCTTCTAGAAGAAAGGTGACTCATTATGCTTTAATTCATTTATGAATTAAGCTTAATGAGGTGGAGGAGATGATGTGTGATTTGCATTAATTACATCATAAGTCATGAGGTGATTCACCTCAAAGTAATTAATGAAGCATGGTTGATATTTTGAGATATTATTTCTAGATATTTTGATGCTTCATTATTTATCCAAATGACTTAAGATATTTATTCATTCTCACTCACACATTCTCTCTCCTCAAGCTCTCTTTCTTCAACCCTAACCCTAATCCTCTCATGTGTTGAGATCCTAAGGGTTAGCAAGACTAATAGACCCCTAATCCTCTTCTATATCCTCTAGGTTACTTTGATTAGCACTCATAGCCACCTACTTACCTCAAGTGAGAGGTTAAAGCTTGGAGAAGTAGCGCTCGGGTGGATCTTCTATCACAACGAGGAGGCCGACGAGGAGGTGAACTACAAGGACAAGAAGGACTTGAATCATTGGGTATAATCATCTATCATAGTAGCTAATCACTTCTATATAGTTGTTAGTTAGGGTTTAGCAAAGATCCGTAAAGTTAGTCGATATTAGTTTAAACAAAATGATTGTTTTACCTATTCCGCCTCCCCGCATCATGTGGGGTGTCTAACGTCGACTTACAACCTTTTCTCCGGTGGCTATGCTTAAGTCCATCCGGATTATACTTGCCATTGCTACATACCATGACTACGATATCTAGCGGTTGGGTGTCATGACTGCTTTTCTAAATAGTGATTTAGAAGAGAGCATCTATAAGTACACAGCCAGAGGGCTTCGTAGACAGTGGGAGCAGCGGAAACGTGTGCAAGTTGCTTTACGGGTTAAAACAGGTATCGCGGAGTTGGAACATCTATTTGATGTGGTAGTCAAAGCGTTTGACTTCATCAAAATGGTAGATGAATCTTGTATATACAAAAAGTTAGTAGAGAGTAAGGTGGTCTTTTTCGTATTGTACGTAGATGACATACTCTTGATAGGGAAGGTGTTTCCTATGCTACACTTGGTCAATCTCCTCTTATCACAAGGATTCTCCATAAAGGATCAAGGTGATACATCCTAAATCCTGGGTTTTGGATCTATAAGATAGATCTAAGTGGATGTTAGGATTCTCACTAGGTGTAGTAAGATGGTATCAATCAATCCTGGAGAGAATCACTGGATAACTTCCAGGGTGGTAAGGTCGACTGAATGTCAGTCACAGGCATTGTCTTTACCCTCAATGGAAGGACGGTATGTTGGAAGAGTTCCAAGATAGATACCATGGCAAACTAGACGATAAAGGCCGGATACATCGCTACCAAAGATGCTACTAAAGAGGCAGTCTGGGTGTATATTTGTTCATGAGATGAACTTCGTTCCTACCATTATGTGACAATGGAGTTGTGGCTTAGGCCTAGGAACCCCCGTCCCATCAGTGACCCAGACATATTCTAAGGCAGTACCACCTGATCATGGAGATGGTTGATCTTCAGGGAGATCGAGGTTAGGAGAGTAGACTCAGAGGACTGTAAGTCCATGTCACGCACCCCACGAACTTGCGGGGAGGCGGAATATATGAAAAACGATTATCAAAGCTTCGTAACACGGACTTGAGCGCATGAATCGTATCTAAACCGTTACTAACTAACTACGAGAGGTTTAACTACTCGGATTCGAAGTTATACCTCATGTTACTTGTCCTTCGGGTCTTCATCGCTGTCCTCCACTCCTCGTAGGCTCCTTGGAACATCGGCACCTCAACGGCCTCCTCGAGTCAAAGACGATCCACCCGAGAGCTCCTACTCCAAGCTTGATCTCTAACTTGAGATAACTAGGTTTCTTTAGTTGCTAATCAAAGTGACCTAGGTGATATTGAGTATGGTTATGGATTAATAAGTCTATCTAATCATTGATCTCAACTCATGAGTGGTAGGATTAAGGTTTGAAGAAGAGAGCTTGAGGAGAGAGAAGGTGAGCATAAGAATGAGAAGAAATAATGAACTCCTTTGAATATATGAAGCATTATCTTTTTATCAAAAAAATAAAATAAATAATTTAACAACCATGCTTCATTTATTCATATGAGTGATTCATCTCATGAGTTATTAGTTCAATAAATGAAGCATTAACTCTAAGGATGAATCACACAAATGAGTCATTAAAACAATAAATACTTATGCCACCTTAACCCCCAGTCACCATGCTTCTAGAAACTTCCCGGAAAATTACGAGAACGCCCCTCCTATCCGTGAAAACACGGAAAAACTTTAGACTGTATAAATCCAATAACCTGATACTAGAATCTGGCTTAAACCAAAGCCGGCTAGTAAAAACTGTCCGAACGTCGTACGTGCGTTTAAACGCGTATGCGTCCGAACCCTTGTTGTAAAACCATACGACCTCTATATCGTTTCGCCTGGAGCAGGGAAACTCTCTGTGTGGGGCTCTAAAGACTCGACACTACGCTGGCAGTGGGTTTAACCACAGACCGCAAGCGGCACTAGCTGTACGTAACGGTCCCCAGATAGATGTCGATAAGAAGGCCGATGAGGAAACCCATCCGAACTCCTACTGAGCATGTCCGTGACAATATCCGCGCAGTCCGGTCTGTTCGTCTAAGAGTATCGCATGTATGGTCTAGGGAGGTGGAGAACGTCAGACCCCTAATAACCGTACAAGTCGTGCCGGTATGGCTCAAGACCATTCGAGAATCTACTAATCAGTCCACCAGTAATTCTCCATCAGCCCTGGCCAGGGACTTATGGTAATGACCAACCGATCACAGTGCGATATCAACTCCCTATACCGGGAGAGACGAATCCCTAACAGTCGCTCACTGCCTCCATGTGGCTCGGGACTGTACCCAACTAAAACCTGTTTGCACGACTCCTTTGAGCCATGGTAGGGTAGTAATCAAAGCACAGTGGGAACTCACACGAGACAAATGACGACCTTAAGTCAACAGACTATCTGCACACATGTCACCTGAGAACTGCTATCTGACGTTAGGTATAATACCATCCAGTCAATTCTCCTGCGAGTCCTATCCGGTGTACCCGTAACACAACGAGCACCTTTATACTATCTCTAGTACGACGTACTGATGGCTGTGGGACAGACCATCTCCCTAGCTGGGATGAGAAGCGTATACACTAGTCTACTCCGGGGTATCGATGCCCTGTCTCGATAATCCTACGACTAGGGACAAGTATAGGATGTTGCTTATAGACTACCCAGCCCCCACTAGTGTGACTGCCATCACAACGCTGGTAATCAAGCAAAGATCCTATGGGCTCTACTAATATGTATAAGTGATACGTTACAAGAAACATATGCACATATTAAAGTAGACTAAACCAAGTAGCATACTACCATGTTTAGCAAGACTGTTATATACAACTATGAATATCCCAAGCTTCCATTAAGTAATATACAACCTAGTATGATACAATAATGGCCCCTAGGGTATATACACTAACAATCTCCCACTTGCACTAGGGCCATGAGCTGGCATATCGTAGACCTATCATCTCGAATAGCCTCTCGAACTGCTTCTGAGGAATGGCCTTTATGAATAGATCAGCAATGTTATCCTCTGTCTCTACTCTCTTCACCTCGATCTCCTGGCAATGTACAATCTCCCTGATCAGGTGATACCGCCTTAAGATGTGTCTGTACTTCTGATGGGACCTGGGTTCCTTCGCTAAAGCTATTGCGCCGTTGTTGTCACAATACAGAGGTATTGGACCAACACTGGTAGGAACCACCTGAAGTTCTGTGAGGAACTTTTTCATCCAGACAGCTTCTTTTGCGGCATCGCAAGCAGCTATGTACTCCGCTTCCATTGTTGAGTCAGCAACGGTCTCCTGCTTGGAACTTTTCCAACAGACCGTCCCTCCATTGAGGATAAAGACATAACCCGTCATGGATTTGGAGTCATCCTTGTCACTCTGGAAGCCGGAGTTGGCAAAGGCCTTTATCTGGAGGTCTTTTCCGCCATACACCAAGAACATCTCCTTAGTCCTCCTCAGGTACTTGAGAATGTTCTTTACGGCTATCCAGTGCTTCTCCTCTGGGTTTGCCTGATACCGGCTTACTACGCTCAATGCGTATGCTACATCTGGTCTGGTACATAACATCGCATACATTATAGAGCCTACCGCTGAAGCTTAGGGTATAATCGACATGCGATCCCTTTCCAAATCAGTCTTGGAAGACATCTCTTTGGAGAGGGTGATTTCGTGACAAGCCGGTAGGTTACCGCGTTTAGAATCTTCCATACTGAATCTTTTCAATATGGTGTCTATGTACCTGGATTGCGAAAGTCCCAACATCCTTTTGATCTATCACGATAGATCTGGATCCCCAGAATGTAGGTGGCATCACCCAGGTCTTTCATGGAGAATTTCTGTGACAAGAATCTTTTGACTGACTGTAACATAAGAATATCATTTCCTATTAGGAGAATGTCATCCACGTATAATACGAGGAATACTACAGCTCTCCCTACAATCTTTCTGTATATGCATGGTTCATCTGGATTTTTGATAAAGTTAAATTCTTTGACAGCATCATCAAAACAGATGTTCCAACTCCGCGATGCCTGCTTTAGTCCATAAATGGACTTAAGCAGCTTGCATACTTTACCGCTGCTCCCACTCTGAATGAATCCCTCTGGCTGATCCATATAGACGCTCTCTTCCAAATTACCATTTAGAAAGGCCGTCTTTACGTCCATCTGCCAGATCTCATAATCGTGGAAGGCAGCAATAGCAAGAAGGACCCGAATGGATTTGAGCATAGCCACTGGAGAAAAGCTTTCGTCATAGTCCAAACCAGGTCTTTGACGGAAACCCTTTGCAACAAGTCTAACCTTATAGGTTTTAACCTGTCCATCTACACCAATCTTCTTTCTGAAGATCCATTTGCATCCTACGGGTTTTACCCCATCTGGAGCAATGTCCAAAGTCCATACTTTGTTAGTGTACATGGATTCCATTTCGGTCCGCATTGCATCCAGCCATTTTACCGAGTCGCCGCTCTGAATGGCTTGCTGGAAGCTAGTAGGGTCATCATTATTAATGACGCAATCTTCTCGATCCTCGTCTATGAGAAAACCGTAGTATCTCTCAGGCGGATGAGACTGCCTACTACTTCTGCGGATAGGTGCGGGAATGTCCGGTTCGCCTGAACCTTCTTGTTCTACCAAGGTTTCAGTAATTGCTTGTGGTTCTGGAATTTCTTCCAGTTCTATTGCCCTCCCACTTATCTGATTTTCTAAAAACTCAGTTTCCAAGAAGCAGGCATGACGAGAAACAAAAACCTTTTGTTCCTCTGCGTAATAGAAATAATATCCCTTGGAGTTCTTTGGATATCCCACAAACTTGCACTTTACTGAGCGTGCCTCGAGCTTGTCCGCATTCTGCCTTTTTACAAAAGCTGGACATCTCCATGTCTTAAAATGTTTTAGATAGGGTTTCTTCCCACTCCACATTTGATATGGTGTGGTAGGTACAGTCTTGGTAGGAACCTGGTTCAAAAGATATGCAGCTGATTCTAGTGCATATCCCCAGAATGATCGCGGTAACTCAGCGTTACTCATCATGGAACGAACCATATCCAATAGGGTTCGGTTCCGTCTCTCCGATACACCGTTATGTTGTGGGGTGTATGGAGGAGTAAGCTGAAAGAGAATTCCATTCTCTTTTAGGTAATCCAGGAACTCGGCACTCAAGTATTCACCACCTCGATCAGATCTCAGTGTCTTTATACTCTTGCCTGTTTGTTTTTCCACTTCATTCTTATATTCTTGGAATTTCTCAAAAGCCTCGAATTTATGCTTCATTAAGAAGACATATCCATACCTAGAGAAATCATCCGTAAAAGTAATGAAGTAGGAATTACCACCTCGCGCATATGTAGACATTAGACCGCATACATCACTGTGTATGAGTCCCAAGAGCTCGCTTGCTCTTTCTCCGTGTCCAGTGAACAGAGTCTTTGTCATTTTTCCTTTGAGACAGGATTGACAAGTTGCATATGATTGATATCCGAACGGATCCAAATATCCTTCTATATGTAACTTAGTCAACCTTCTCTCATTGATGTGACCCAGTCTACAATGCCATAAGAAAGCCTGATTTGTTTCCGGAGACTTTATTTTAAGTGTATTCTCGACACTGAAAATCTGAGCTTGATTTAATACGTATATTCCGTTTTCTAATGTACCTGACCCAATCAGAACTTAATTTAGGTGGATGTGAACCACATCTCTTACAAAAGTAAAATCATATCCTTCCTTAGAAAGTAAGGATACAGATATGATATTACAAGTCATACCTGGTACATAAAAATAGTTACGCAGAATCAATATCTGCCCAGTTGTCAGTCCAAGATGATATTCCCCTACGGATCCAGCGTTCATGCTCATTCCGTTAGCAACCGTGAGGGTCATATCACCTATCCCGATAACCCTACAGTTTCTCAGAGCCTGTAACGAATTACAGATGTGAGATCCTGACCCGGTATCCAATACCCAGGAAGTAGGGTTAACTGACATACAATTCTCTATCACAAACACACCCGAAGCCGAAGCCACAACATGCTTCGAATCCTGGCTACTGGCTTTGCTAGCCCTGCAATCCTTCTGCCAATGTTCATTCCTATAACAATAGGAATGTCCCTCTTTTACTACATCCAGTCCCGAAACATTTGCCATTCTCTTTCCTTCTACTTCCCTGGTTTCCTTCAGGGTAGAAGGTGGAGACTGTAGAATCAAGTCAGTATCTGACCCGTTCTCCAACGTGGTCTCCAGGTCCTTGAGCTCATTAATATAGCTAGTCATTGTAAGGACGTTGTCCCCTACAGATGACCCGAAAGCCAACCTCGCTTGAAATAATTCGTTCGAGGTCTCATATCTTGTGATATGAGATTGCTCTCCATATAAATCTTTGTTATGGAGAAAGATGGAAACTAAGTCCATCTTCTCGTGCTGCTTCTGGTAAACACCATCAACTGAAGCCAACATGAGGCACTTGGTTTTCGCTTTATCCTTTTCCACTGTCTGACAGAAATCCATATCTGCGACGGTGGAAACTGGACCTGGTACGGCGGGATCTTGAGTAGTAATAGGGTGGTCCAGCTTGTCATAGGCAATGGACATCTGGACAGACCTTTGCCAGTCATATAAGTCAGATTCAGTCAATTTGTTATCTAGATGTAACCTAGTCGTGGTCACAAGGTCGCTGCAATTAAGAGAGAGAGAAGAAAACACTTTAGCATGATGCTCTTGCAAGTTTAGAGTGGTTTTTAATTTATCTAAACAGGATGGCTCCCACTGTTTCTCGAATCCTTCCTCAAACCATAAAAGAAGAATTAGCCAGGACTATTCTCACCGTACAATACTTGCTTAACCGTTCAGCCAGGCCAGTGTCGATACTTCGAGGGAGGTTTTCCAACGCTTTTGCGAAGTTCCTTAATTAAAGAACCTCTTTTCTCTGGGGGCGTAGCCCTGCTGACACCTTTCTAGGCACCTACTTGGTTTATAGCATTGATCGTTAAGTGACGAATCTCCTGATAAGTAGCATGTACTCACAGTAGGATCGGGATCCAAATATCATTGTATGATAATGTTGAAGGAATCCTACCAACATTCATCAAACTCCAAATGGTATGCAACACTAGCAAATTTCAGTTTCTTTAGAAACTCCCGATGTGGATTTTTGCCCCATGCTCTTATAACCTCGACTAAGGGCTAACAAATCATAAGTCACATGTCAAGTTCTACCCGTCATTATCCAGGTTAATTTGAACCCACCCGTACATACTCTTGACTAAGGGCCAACAAAATAATACGACTGTCCCAAACCAACGCATCTATCTATGCAACAAATGAATACCCCAGCAGCTACCAAACACTATGTCTTGACTAAGGGCCAACAAACATAGCTTGAATACTACTGACCATCCATAAGAAATGACGGAGGGCTACAACTGGTTTTGGCAAAACCATGAATGTGGTGAACTTGATATAATCGAAGGAACCTGATACTTTTTAAAAGGAGTAGTTAAAGCTCCGCAATTAAAAAAATTCTGATCTTTTAAAATAACCGAGTGGTTTCTTTTAAATTTGTTCCAACGAATAAACTTTGGTTTATTTTCTTTGCATTATAATAATGCATCCCATCATTTATCCTATCATTGCAGAAAACAACGAAAATACCACGTCCTCTTATGCCATCCGCATTCGCCACGGGGTCCCGTTATCACCCGTTAGGTTACTTAACTAACGACAGAGCGGGGGCTGGGCTAGCGCGGGTGTAAAACATAAGTGACGTCTAATAGCTATCATATATAGATATTGTATATTCGTCAGACGCAATAATAGGCATTCCAGATCACAGATGAACTTTATTGGATATACTAGCAATCCGCATTTGCTTTGAGCCTGCAACAAAAGACGGATTGCACAGTTGTGATGAATAGCCATTACCCCACCCCAGACCCCTACGGGTATGGCAAACTACCCGCCAAGTGCCCGAAGTGAAGCGGTCTCTCTCAACAACGTGAGTAGGCCACTAAACACTTCAAAGTACCCGGTAGTTTGTGTACCCCACCTTGGGTCTATCCTAGGAGTAAAAAACAGTAAAAATGAAATAATACAACGGTGGCTACAACCGCAACCTGGATGTGCCCCGCAAAATAATACTACAACATATTACAATTACATTGAATGAATGAATATAAAACACATCTCAAACCCCGGCTAATCATCACAACATTCCAATCAAGTTCATATACACAAACAGTAAATATTACAGAAATGGCCAACCCCCTACCAACCGACATACTAGCAGTTAGGGGAGGTTTACGAACACATTAAACATTACAGATAATAACCCGATTAGCAATTAATTTAGAACATCGATCGACTACCTTTATCCGTGTCTATCCCAAAAGCAAATCAGCACATAAGTAACCTGGGCAGAAACAGAATATACTGGAAAATAAAACACCAAAAATCATGAATTACAGAGCAAATCCGAGTCAACTCGAAGTTGACTCGGCGGCGGATCCGCGGCCAAAAGCACTATCTTGCCGTGGATCCGCGGCCATCTAACCGAGTTGTAATCTCGTATTTTCCCAGAATTCTTATATTTCCCTGCTGTGAATTTTAAGGCATATCAAATATTTTTTCCGACACTTTTAAAATTAACAGAAACTTGGGGTTTCCGGGGTTTCGTTTTCTCGTTTTTCCGACGATCGAAGTTCTGATTAGTTGCTAACAAGCTAGTAATGGTTTAGTTGGCTTTGATACCACTGTAAGTCCAAGTCACGCACCCCACGAACTTGCGGGGAAGCGGAATATATGAAAAACGATTATCAAAGCTTCGTAACACGGACTTGAGCACATGAATCGTATCTAAACCGTTACTAACTAACTACTCGGATTCGAAGTTATACCTCACGTTACTTATCCTTCGGGGCTTCATCGCTGTCCTCCACTCCTCGTAGGCTCCTTGGAACATCGGCACCTCAACGGCCTCCTCGAGTCAAAGATGATCCACCCGAGAGCTCCTACTCCAAGCTTGATCTCTAACTTGAGATAACTACGTTTCTTTAGTTGCTAATCAAAGTGACCTAGGAGATATAGAGTATGGTTATGGATTAATAAGTCTATCTAATCCTTGATCTCAACTAATGAGTGGTAGAATTAGGGTTTGAAGAAGAGAGCTTGAGGAGAGAGAAGGTGAGCATAAGAATGAGAAGAAATAATGAACTCCTTTGAATATATGAAGCATTATCTTTTTATCAAAAAAATAAAATAAATAATTTAACAACCATGCTTCATTTATTCATATGAGTGATTCATCTCATGAGTTATTAGTTCAATAAATGAAGCATTAACTCTAAGGATGAATCACACAAATGAGTCATTAAAACAATAAATACTTATGTCATCTTAACCCCCAAGTCACCATGCTTCTAGAAGCTTCCCGGAAAATTACGAGAACGCCCCTCCTATCCGTGAAAACACGAAAAAACTTTAGACTGTATAAATCCAATAACCCGATACTAGAATCTGGCTTAAACCAAAGCCGGCTAGTAAAAACTGTCTGAACGTCGTACGTGCGTTTAAACGCGTATGCGTCCGAACCCTTGTTGTAAAACCATACGACCTCTATATCGTTTCGCCTGGAGCAGGGAAACTCTCTGTGTGGGACTCTAAAGACTCGACACTACGCTGGCAGTAGGTTTAACCATAGACCGCAAGCGGCACTAGCTGTACGTAACGGTCCCCAGGTAGATGTCGATAAGAAGGCCGATGAGGAAACCCATCCGAACTCCTACTAAGCCTGTCCGTGACAATATCCGCGCAGTCCGGTCTGTTCGTCTAAGAGTATCGCATGTATGGTCTAAGGAGGTGGAGAACGTCAGACCCCTAATAACCATACAAGTCGTGCCGGTATGGCTTAAGACCATTCGAGAATCTACTGATCAGTCCACCAGTAATTCTCCATCAGCCCTGGCCAGGGACTTATGGTAATGACCAACCGATCACAGTGCGATATCAACTCCCTATACCAGGAGAGACGAATCCCTAACAGTCGCTCACTGCCTCCATGTGGCTCGGGACTGTACCCAACTAAAACCTGTTTGCACGACTCCTTTGAGCCGTGGTAGGGTAGTAATCAAAGCACAGTAGGAACTCACACGAGACAAATGACGACCTTAAGTCAACAGACTATCTGCACATATGTCACCTGAGAACTCCTATCTGACGTTAGGTATAATACCATTCAGTCAGTTCTCCTGCGAGTCCTGTCCGGTGTACCCGTAACACAACGAGCACCTATATACTATCTCTAGTACGACGTACTGATGGCTGTGGGACAGATCATCTCCCCAGCTGGGATGAGAAGCGTATACACTAGTCTACTCCGGAGTATCGATGCCCTGTCTCGATAATACGGCTAGGGACAAGTATAGGATGTTGCTTATAGACTACCCAGCCTCTACTAGTGTGACTGCCATCACAACGATGGTAATCAAGCAAAGATCCTATGGGCTCTACTAATATGTATAAGTGATACGTTACAAGAAACATATGCACATATTAAAGTAGACTAAACTAAGTAGCATACTACCATGTTTAGCATGACTGTTATATACAACTGTGAATATCCCAAGCTTCCATTAAATAATATACAACCTAGTATGATACAATAATGGCCCCTAGGGCATATACACTAACAAGGACAATACGGCGGATCCACTCACGAAGCCCTTTTTTCCCAAGAGAGACTTTTATGGGATGGTTGAGTATGAGATACTACAACCACTGCTATATGATGGCCTTAATGCAAGTGGGAGATTGTTAGTTATATATATGCCCTAGAGACCATTATTGTACATATGATGTATATTATAGTGGATGCTTGGACATATATAGGGAGGACTTTGTTGCTCGACATGATAGTATGCTATCAGGTTACTCTTTATCTTAACATGTACACTAATTGTCTCTCTGTTACATGTTGATAAAGCCCTTAGGATGTGTACTTGACTACCTGGATTATGATGCAGATCATACTAGTGGGATAAAGGTTGTCCGTGAGTACATTCTTTAATGTCCCTAGTCGTGGGTGTATCGAGACGGGGTATCGATATACCAGAGTAGACTAGCGTATACCTTCTCGACCCATGTAGATGGGCGATGGATGATCCCATATCCATTGGTGTTAATGATATATGGGTGCTCAGTGGAGACTGGATACACTGGACGGACTCGCCGAGAACTCCTAGATGGTATTATACCTCACGTCAGATAGCAGTTCTCTGGTGACACTGGTACAGGTTAGTATGTAGACCCGAGATCGTCATAGAGTCTTGTGTGGTTCCCACTGTGCTTTGATTTCCACCTTACCACGTTCAAGAGAACATGCAAAACGGTGGCTTTTGGGTACAGTCCCGAATCACATGGAGGCAATGAGCGATAAGAGGGGTTTCGTCTCTTCCGGTATTGGGAGTTGATGTTGTGTTGTGCTCGATTGGTTATAACAGGAAGTCCCTGACCAGGGCTGCTTCAGAGATATACTGGTAAGTGTTATCAGTAGTTTCTCGACCCGTTATGAGCCTCGTATCGACACGACTTATCGAGTTACTGGGGTATGACGTTTACCACCCATAGACGAGATATGCGACATATCAGACGAAAAGACCGGACTGTACGGTAGTGTTACTGATTGGATTCGCAGGAGTACGAGCAGGCTTGCTTGTTGATCTTCTGATCGCTCAATACCCGGGTGGCCGTTACGTTTAGCAGACCGCTTGCGGCTTGTGGGTGTTTGATATGATCATCACCTAATGCCGGCGTATTGATGAGTCTTTAGAGTCCTACACAGAGATTTCCTTATTCATGTGAAATAGAGTAGGAGCACATATGTGATATGTGCGAGACTGAGATTAATGCGCGTATGTGATACCGCATTCTATTCTCGCGATATGTGATTGATACGTTTCCGGCGTGTGTATGTAGAAAATTGTATAGAAATCACAACCAAAAATATTTTGACCGCAATCAATAACGGTGTCGAATGTAGCGCGTTAGTAAGTGCGGATCGTCCACAGGGAAAGTATAAATCGTTCGTGTTTCGATTTAGATGAGTTGAAACTTTAAAGAAAAGAAAAGAAACAATTCATGATTTGAAGATTTGAAGTTCAAGAATTAGAAAAATCTAGTCTAAGAAACGATAAAATCAAGAATTGAGAATTTGTGATGATTTCCAAACCAACAATCAAGATTCGAAGTGTGGCTCGTAGGAGTAGATCGGATCTATAGATGTGATGAGATCTAATGATTTCATATTCTTATCCATTAACGAATTGATACTAGATCGATGACGATTTATCGAGGTTAAGGATCTTGCGAAGAAGCTATGGTTTCCTCATCTTATCCTTTGTCCTTTCGATGAATCTCATTCATAAACTAGCTTCAAGTAAATCAAATGATCGATCGTTGATCTCTAATTTCGAGCGAAAACAATCAAGAAAGCATCGCATCAAAACTAGGTCATCGATCATTCGATTTCCAAGAATTTACAAACGTTATAGGATTTAAGAATTGTAAAAGAATCTAAATCATCATCATTCTATCGATCGTCTCGACTCCTTTACGAGCGGAGTTTTACTCAAACATTATCACAAAGCAAACATTCAAGAATCTAGATTGAATCATAATGCTTGAATTCAAAAGATAAGCAAGATAAAAGAATTGTCACCTTTATTTATATCAACAATTAGTTACAATTCTCAAGAACTACAAGAGGAAGGAACTTGATCGTTGAATTTGGCGTCGCTCGGCTCCTTGAGTCGCGGATCGGCTTGGATCACTTGCTCTGATGAAGTCCGGCGTAGCTCTCTAAAGGATCTAGGCTTCTTGCTTTGATTGAACTCGGAATTCTTGATCTTGGATTGGAATTGGAATTAGGGTTAGGGTTTTGAGGCACAAGTTGTGTCACTCAACTTGTGGGTGGAAGAGGAAGAGAGAAGAACAACCCAAAACCCTAGATCTAGGTTTCCTTTTATAAGCATCTCAACCTTAGATCTAGATTTCAAATTTTAAATTTCCCTCCAAAATGAACCACATTTCCCTCCAAAATGAACAACTTTTCCCTCCAAAATGAACCACCTCATTTGAATTTTCCCTCCAAAATGAACTACCTCATTTGAATTTTTCCTCCAAAATGAGGTTGTTAGAAAGAATCTTCTAGAAGAAGTTTGTTGGAGGGAATATTCTAGAATGAGGTTGTTACAAGGAGGCTTCTAGAAGAAGGTTGTTATAAGGAGGCTTCTCGAAGAAGGTTGTTATAAGGAGGCTTCTAGAAGAAGTTTGTTGGAGGGAATATTCTAGAATAAAGAATATTCTTGGGTAAGGTTGTTAGGCCGAGCCTTCTGGATGAAACCACATGGTCATTCTGGAGTCTTCTAGATGCTGAGCCGTTAAAGGAAGACGCGTGGAGGAAATTTGGGAAGCTGACGTCACTATACAGTCGCGGATCCGCGGCGGTAATGGAGGCTTCTATGCATGGAACTTCTGGGATTTTATTGGGCTGACTTTGTGGCACTGTTATGATGTGTGGAATCTTATTTTACTTTCTTGATTTCTGCCAGATCACAAGTCTTGGACTTGGCGTATTTTTATCAGCACTTTTCACAGTTTCGGCTCTTTTCCTGGAATTTCCTGTACAGATTCTCGAGACAAGTGTTGCGCTATACAAGGATGATGCGATGCCATGATAAACACTCAATTTCCCTTAGAAATGTCGGTTTTAGTATACAACACAGGTAATTCGGTATTTTAGGGGTGTTTTGCTAATATGTGCTATACTTAACCTGAATACCTTTAGATGAATGCAAATGACAGGGAAATTGACGTGTTAAAAATACATTATTTTTGACTGATCAAATTCCCCCAAACTTATTTTCGATCGTCTCGAGCGAACTGTTTTATTAAAAAAGAGAAGGAGAAAATAAAGAAAGAGAAAAACTAACTAGCACACTTTCGTAGGCAACACGATTGCACTGAGCACGTGCAACAAGCCTTTAAATCTCTAGGTGTCCCTAATAGGAGGATTGTTGTCTCCTGAGGGTTTTCAGCGGATTGCACCCACAATCCAATAATAAAAGGAAGATCATGAATATTACATTTAAAGAAAAGAATTGTAAAAGAAAAGCCTTGAAAATTAGGGTTTCCAACTAAGCTAGCTTTTCGGTTGTCATGAGCCATATCTTAATAGTCATGAAAAGATGTCAGAAATCACGTCCTCTCTCAATAAAACATCGTCTTATTCTTCATTCCTATCTTTCTTCCAAATATCGATCATATAACCCTACGTGTGTGTAAAGAACATCCCTACACCCGGAGAATTCAATTCAAGCTATCATACTCTTGTCCATCAGCCTCAGTACTTTTTAATTAATGAATATTTAGCTGAATTTGCTCACACACTTTCATGCGACCGTTAATACTTCTTGAGGTACTAACCGACCGATTACTCATGTGCTTGCTTATTTGGTGTATTTTCCTCGTCTTGCACCACCTAAGGCTTAGCAGTGACTCCCAGACCAGTTGGCCTTAGGGCACTAGGTGAAGAGGCACCCTCGCTATATTTTTTTATTGCTGCATTGACGATAACAAAACCAGTGTCCATTTTTCTCACCATTTTATATTTTCTTCATTTTTTTATTTCCTTCATACTTTGGCTTTTAGACAAGAGCATTTCAAGGTATCCTCTACTATCCCGAGTTTCAAGACGTGTGTAAGTGCGAATAGCAGGGTATCAACGTTCAAAATATTTGGATTTCAGAATAGAAACTATTTTTCAGACTTATTTTTATCCTCAGATTAGTGACTTCTTTCATCTTACTAACCCTTGGGACAACGGCTCATAACTACTTATTACTAGTTCGTATAAGAAAACTTCTAATTTTCTTGGTTTTCTTAAATTTTTCTAATATTTTGGATGTAATTTTTCACATTTATTATCTTATTTATGTACAAAATATTTTTATTTTTTTTGAAATTTTTTAAATTTTTAAAGGTTTTTTTTAAAAATGTTTTGTGCTTATGCAAAGTATGATGCAAATGATGCGAAAATAAGCACAAACCTCCCCCAAACTTGTTTTCAACAGTGTCCTCACTGTTGCCATCTGCTGAATCTTGAAAAACCTGTAAGCTTGGGAGGAAATTTATTAACGGGGGCAAAATATTTAAGTGAAGATTCTCCCCCAAACTTATTTTTGGCTTAAAATTTTGTAAAAATTTTCTTTTCAAGAGCCCGATTATACCCCCCCCCAAACTTGAGTTAAACAATGTTAAGCATTGAAAATCACATGAGGGGGTCAAAAATCAGTGATCGATGCCAAGCTTTGCAAAGACCGAAAGTTAACACCAACCATTCAAAAATTTTATCAATGCAGTGCTCGGGTTGGTGGAAGAAGAAGTGGGGAAAGGGTAAGTGGTGGAATAGAATGTGTGTGCGTCTCATTTTGGAGAGACGATGTAGTGAATGTGATGGATTACTCGCATTCTTTTTACAGTTCAGAAGAAAGGGTGGAGGTTCAATTTCATTGATTGGGAGATGATTCATCTCAACACCCGTGTCATTCAAAAATGCGAGTTCATCAGCGAAGATCTCCTCAAAAGTTCCTGTAGGGTTGCTAGGCACGCGCACAAGGGTCTACGAGGCATCAACCATGCCCGATTAAAATTTTAGCCATGCCGAACAACCCGAAGCCGGATCTTTAAACTAGGGTTTAGGCGAAAACAAGCATGTTAAACTCTTTAACACTAAGTGAGAGGGATTACAACCTTTGTAGATCCGGTCCTTCACTTCTTAAGCTCCGTGTTGAGGTCCCTTCGCTGCGATCATCGTGTTCCGTACTCTCGAGAGGGTTCACGAAGAGAATGATGCAACCTTGCTTCCGATCTTCGATAACATAGATGATCTACCTTGAAGTTTCATTAACACAACCTAACACTCATAAAATGAAGTGAACACCCTCATCTAAATGGCAAGGATAGATGAGGATGATGAAGTAGGATTTTTGCTCTCATTTATAATCTTTTTCTCACTCATTTTCATCACAAAGGCAAAACTAGAAAGCTTTTCAAGAAGGAACTCAAGCAAGAAGAAGAATGAATAATCTTTTTCCTTTTGTGATGAACAATGAATTATTGTAGTGGTCACAAATCTAACCAAAGGTTAAGCATGAAAGAGTTAACCCTTGTAGAGAGTTAACTAGAGTTAATGGTTTGGATTGGGTTAACATAATATCTTCACAAAATATCAAGCAACCACAAAGTCAAAGCTTCATGAAGCTTCATGCAAAAGATAACCCTAATCCAAAGCCTAACCAAGTTTAAACCCTAAACCATTGTTAAATTTGTAACCCTAACATGTTACAATATTATATATCATATATACAATATATTTTGTAACAATAGAAAATAATACAATTAACATATATCGCATATATATCAATGTATTATCCCGTGAGAAAATGAATCTTTTAGTGAGCTAATATTAGTTAATGTAATTTAATATATCATATATATTATTATACATTAAATTATCGAATCAACACTTGATCCGACAATCCGGCTATTTCACAAATAACCGACTAATACGATGACCCGGCTATATCACATATACCCGGCCGATATCTCATATCGTGAGAATCCAATACGGTATCACATACCGCATTATCCTCGGTCCCGCACATATCACATATGTGCTCCTACTCCGTTTTGCCTGAGCCAAGAAACCTCTGTGTAGGACTCTAAAGAATCGTCAATACGCCGGCAGTAGGTGATGATCATATCAAACACCCACAAGCTGCAAGCGGTCAGCTAAACATAATAGCTACCCAGGTATTGAGCGCTCAGAAGATCAACAAGCAAGCCTGTATATTCTCCCGTGAATCCAACCAGTAACACTCCCGTACAGTCCGGTCTCTTCATCTGATATGTCGCATATCTCACCTAAGGGTAGTAAACGTCAGACCCCAGTAGCTTGATAAGTCGTGTCGATATGAGGTCTATAACAGTTCGAGAAACTACTGATAACACTTACCAGTAAATCTCAGCAACCCTGGCCAGGGATTTCCGGTTATAACCAATCGAACACAGCGCAACATCAACTCCCTATACCGGGAGAGACGAATCCCCTCCTATCGCTCATTGCCTCCATGTGATTCGGGACTGTACCCAAAAGCCACCTTTTTGCACGCCCTCTTGGACGTGGTATGATGGAAATCAAAGCACAGTGGGAATCATACAAGACTCTATGACGATCTCGGGTCAACAGACTACTCTGTACCAGTGTCACCGGAGAACTGCCATCTGACATGAGGTATAATACCATCTGGGAGTTCTCGGCGAGTCCGTCCAGTGTACCCAGTCTCCACTGAGCACCCGTACACCATCCTTGATGTCAAACACCGATGGATATGGGATCATCCATCGCCCATCATATGGGTCAAGATGCGTATACGCTAGTCTACTCTGGTGCATCGATGCCCTGTCTCGATACACCCTCGACTAGGAACAGTTATAGGATGTACTCGTCGACTACCGTGGCCCCACTAGTATGATCTCATCATAGTCCCAGTAGTCCAGTACATATCCTAAGGGCTTTATCAACATGTAATATAGAGACAATCAGAGTAGATGTTAAGATAAAGTACAACCAGATAGCATACTATCATGTCGAGTAAGAAAGTCCTCCCTATATATGTCCAAGCATCCATTACAATATACATCGTATGTACAGTAATGGCCTCTAGGGCATACATATAACTAACAGTTCCATCAATACCCCGATGAATAATGTCAGCACAAAGTGCGGGGTGATCTTCAGACTCTAAAAGCATTTCATAATCAGTGTTAGTTGTTGACCCGGACAACTCGGTGAAAGAGTCCGTATGTGTATGATACATAGTTGGGTCAAACAATAACGTATGAAAAGAGTCAAGATCAGTATCATGAGGATCGTCAAATTCGCTGCTGTCGACATCCATTAAGTCGACAGAACAGACCTGAGCAGTAGGTTCGGAGGGTACACTTCCCAACTTGAATGTTCAGCTCAATTGACCTATTCCTAAAGGATAGGGTCATAGAACCGTTACGACAGTTGATGATAGCGTTGGAAGTGGCCAAAAAGGGGCGACCTAAAATCACCGGAATTTGATTCCGTGGGTTCGCTACAGGCTGTGTATCAATTATAATAAAATCCACAGGGAATACAAATTCCCCGATTCTTATTAACACATCCTCCAGTTCACCCCTAGGTTTGGTGATTGATCGGTCAGCCATCTGGAGAGTTATGCTCGAGGGCTTTAACACTCCGATACCTAATTGCTCGTAAACAGAGTATGGAAGCAAGTTAACACTAGCGCCAAGGTCTAGTAAAGCACGGTTGATGTGTTTTCCCCCGATAGAAATAGAAATAGTAGGACGGCCAGGGTCCTTACGTTTCCGTGGTAATTGTTGGGGAAAAGCCGTGTCTACAGTACTCAACATGAAATTTTTTTTAGGCACTTGAGTCTTCCTCTTCCTAGTGCACAAGTTCTTAAGAATTTTCGCATAGGACGGAACTTGTTGGATAGTATCTAGGAGAGGGATGTTGATATTAACTTGCTTAAACATGTCCACAAGCTTCTCCCTTTGTGCATCATGTTTGTTGGGCCTCAACCTATTTGGAAATGGAGCTCTATCAATAAGTGTTAGGTCCAACATTTTTGGAGAAGTTTGTGGGGGTGGAAAAGGTGAGGTGGGTGGAGGGTTCGAGCCTTTGGGAAAACGGAGAATAGGCTCGGAAGAAGACGGTAAGTTAGACGAAATAGGGCAAGAAGTAGAAGTGTGAGTGGAAGTGGAAGTGGAAGTGGAAGCCTGGGTGTTAATGATCAATTCATCATTATCAATTCACCCACATGATTGTCTAGCACTCTTCCGGATCTCAACGTTGTAAAAGCATCTACATTAGTGCAATGTGAAGGTCCAGGATCAGGTTGGGGTTGAGATAGAAGATTCCCTTTTTCTCTAGCACTTATTTCGCCTGTTATTCGTTCAATTTGTGCTTCCATCGATTTAATATTCTCATTTTGAGTGAGAATGGTCTTTATCATATTATCGATGGAAGATTGAAAACTTGCCGACCCTTGGATGGATTGTTTCATGAAAGTAACCAAGGTTGTACTAGTGCAGAGGTATTATCAGTACCGGCCAATTGCAAAGAGTTTTCATGTGGTACAAAAGTGTTGGCCGGATTTTGGAAGTTTTGTGATTGGTAGGGGTGCTGACTCAATTGAAGTGGTGGCTGTTGTGGTGGAAGAGCCCTTTGGAAAGTGTTATGGTTTAGATCCTTGTATTAAGGTTGGTGTTGAATCAAAGAAAAATCTGGGTGATTCCTCCAATCTTGATTATATGAGGAAGAAGAGGGATCGTTTCCAGGTCTTTGCTGAAGTGCAGCATTAGTGTGACCTTGAAACGGTACATTCAAAGGACATTCTTCCGTCAAATGTGAAGGTTTTAAACAGCAGCCACACACGATTTTGGGAAGTGTGTATTGGTTTAGGGAGGCTGAAGAAATTTTGTTGTCTATAGCGTCGAGTTTCCTTTGTATTGCGGCCATTTCGGCTTTCATTATGACGGAAACATCGAGCTGATTGACATCTTCCCTAGGCGGTGGTGGTCTAACACTTTCCCACTGTGATGTGTTTTGAGCTAAATCTTCTAGGTATTTCCAAGCTTCACCATCATCTTTAGATAGGAATTGGCAATGACACATGGTTTCAAGCATCTGTCTAGTAGTGAGATCAATACCCTCATAAATAATTCGACACAAATCCCATCTGGAGATTCCGTGATGAGGACATTGGATAAGAAGATCCTTGAACCGTTCAAAGCATTTCCAAAATGGTACATTGGGAAGTTGGGTAAATTTGAAGATTTCGCTCCGAACACGACTGGTCTTGTGATTGGGATAAAATTTCTTAAGGAATGCTGCAACGAATTCGTCCCATGTTGAAATAGAATGTGCGGGTGTGATGTAAAGCCACTTCTCGGCTAAATCGCACAAAGTGAATGGGAGAAGACGTAAACGCAGAGCATCCAAAGACAGTTGTGAATTTCCCATCAAAGCACATACATTTTCGAATTTGGAAATAAACATGTATGCGTTTTCAGAATCAAGACCATGAAATTTGGGTAACAGTTTGATGAATTGGGGGTTGATTTCAAAATTTTCCCCGTTGGCAGGTGGTATAGAAAGACAGGTGGGAAGGGGAACACGTGTAGGACAGCATCTCTCTTGGAGAGAAATGCGTGGAGGATTCTGCGCACCTGCATGCGGTGAAAGAGTGGTGTTAAAGTTTGATGGAAATCCGTCCATCGTGGTCGTGGTGGGTGGTGGGGGAGAAGACGGAGAATTACCGACTCTGGGGTCGATAAAAGAAACGCGGACAAGACGGCAAATGGAATCCCGTGTCCAGCCTAACATTGTGCTAAATGGTTGTAGCACAAGTGGCAGCGTTGGTATAATTAGGGGAATGAATGAATGTGATTAGTGTTTGTTTTGAAAAATATACGGATTTTTGAAAAAATGATGCGATCACAACAAATGCAACAAGCAACCCTAAAATCTAGTGGTCACCTAGGTCAAAGCTCTAGACCGTTCCTAACTGCCAAAAGACAAGTCGCAGGATCAATCCTCCGCTGCCTCTTTGTCTCTCCTGTAGCCAGGTAAGTAGGAGGTTCTCCACTACGTAAGTAGTGGGCCTAATTAAGTAACCACTAGCCTTCGACACACTTGCCTTAGACACCACAAAAGAAATGCGGATAAGCAATGAATTACCCACGGCTTTCTTCTGTCGTAAGTGAGCGCGACGGCCCTTAGAGTCGTCTCTAGATTTCTTTTAGTTAATGAGGGTAATGCGGATGCAAGTTTGTGATTTTTGGGGCTTAGGAAGGGTAATGAACTCCCCACCTAATCTGAATTTGGCCGTGCCCCTTAATTTCCGTATTCATATGCAAACAACCAAAAATCAAAAACACGCACAATTTTTATTGCTTTTTGCGGCGCTGCGATTTATTTGCAAAGAAACCTGCAGCAAATTGTTAAATGGAGCAGATTTAGGAGAAGATAAGAAAGTGTAGAGGTCACCTGAGAATTTTTGTACTGTAACGCTACTGCAGCACTGCGGTTTAGCCGCAATAAGCGCCTAATGCCACGGATCCGCCGCAGGTTTGAAATATCTCTGCACCAAAATTTTACAGTTTGCTTCTTTTCACCTTCTAAGCTCTCTGGAATTTGCAGAAAAAATTTTCCACAGCTCCACAAGTTCCAGATTTCCTCGCAACAAATCACAACAACACGTTTAGGGTTTGTGCAAATTTAGATCTAAAAATATAGATGGAATAAACTTTTCAACTCAAATTTCAAAAAAAACGAACAATTAGCGCACTATCCCCGGCAACGGCGCATTTGATTGATGATATTTTCCGATTGTGTGTGTATATCAAATGATCCCCGTCAATGGCGCCATTTGATTGATACGTTTCCGGCGTGTGTATGTAGAAAATTGTATAGAAATCACAACCAAAAATATTTTGACCGCAATCAATAACGGTGTCGAATGTAGCGCGTTAGTAAGTGCGGATCGTCCACAGGAAAAGTGTAATCGTTAGTGTTTCGATTTAGATGAGTTGAAACTTTAAAGAAAAGAAAAGAAACAATTCATGATTTGAAGATTTGAAGTTCAAGAATTAGAAAAATCTAGTCTAAGAAACGATAAAATCAAGAATTGTGAATTTGTGATGATTTCCAAACCAACAATCAAGATTCGAAGTGTGGCTCGTAGGAGTAGATCGGATCTATAGATGTGATGCGATCTAATGATTTCATATTCTTATCCGTTAACGAATTGATACTAGATCGATGACGATTTATCGAGGTTAAGGATCTTGCGAAGAAGCTATGGTTTCCTCATCTTATCCTTTGTCCTTTCGATGAATCTCATTCACAAACTAGCTTCAAGTAAATCAAATGATCGATCGTTGATCTCTAATTTTGAGCGAACACAATCAAGAAAGCATCGCATCAAAACTAGGTCATCGATCATTCGATTTCCAAGAATTTACAAACGTTATAGGATTTAAGAATTGTAAAAGAATCAAAATCATCTGTTAGTGTAAATGCCCTAGAGGCCATTACTGTATCATACTAGTTTGTATATTACTTAATGGAAGCTTGAGATATTCACCTTGTATTGTCAATCTTGCTCAAAATGGTAGTATGCTACTTGGTTTGTTTCTACTTTAATATGTGCATGTGTTTCGTTTAACATATTGCTTATACATATTAGTAGAGCCCTTAGGATCTTTGCTTGATTACCAGCGTTGTGATGGCAGTCACACTCGTGGGGGCTGGGTAATCCACAAGCACATCCTTATACAGGTCCCTAGTCGTAGGACTATCGAGACAGGGCATCGATACTCCGGAATAGACTAGCGTATGCGCTTCTCATCCCAGCAGGGGAGACGGTCTGTCCCACAGCCGTCAGTACGCCGTACTTGAGATAGTATGCGGGTGCTCGTTAGGTTACGAGTACACTGGACAGGACTCGTCGGGAACTGATTGGTTGGTACTATACCTATCGTCAGTTATCAGTTTCCAGGTGACATGAGTACAGCTTAGTCCGCTGACTTGACACTGTCACTTCGCCTCGAGTGTGTTCCCACTGTACTTTGATTACTACCCTACCACAGCTCAAAGGAGTCGTGCAAACAGGTAGTAGTTGGGTGCAGTCCCGAAGCACTTGGAGGCAGTGACGGTTAGACAGGATTCGTCTCTCCCGGTATTGGGGGTTGACATCGCGCTGTGTCTAGGAGAGCCATTACACAAGTAGTCCCTGGCCAGGGCAAGCGGGATATACTGGTAGGTTACCAGAGTTATCTCAGGGTGTTCTGGGCTACACTCCGACACGACTTGTACCGCTATTAGGGGACTGATGTTTACCGCCCCCTAGGCCCGCCATGCGATGTATCAGACGAACAGACCGGACTGTACGGAGACTGTCACATTCAGGCTCAGTAGGAGTTCAGATGGGTTTCACCTCGTCCGTCTTCTTATCGGCATCTACCTGGGGGCCGTTACGCACAGCTAGTGCCGCTTGCGGTCTGTGGTTAAACCCACTGCCAGCGTAGTGTTCTTTAGAGTCCCACACAGAGAGCTATTCGCCTTTAGGCAAAAGAGTAGAGGTCGCATGGTTTTGCGACATGGTTCCGTCACATCCGCGCACTTGTGCACGTTTAGTGACCGGACAGTTATTACTAGTGGGCTTTGGTTTAAGCCAGATCCTAGTATACGTTTTGGGATTGATTTTATCTCGTTTGCATTCGTGTTCCTCGAAACGCGGATGCGGGTGTGTATGCACAGTTGACAGAGACAGAGGCAGAAGATTCTCATTAGGGTTATTGACTGTTGACCTTTGCTTAACCCTAATGAGAATTAGAAATATGGTTAATGATAATTAAGTATTATTGTCCCATGATTGGGTTGAAAGGTTGACCTTGTTGACTTTGTTGACCGGTTGACTAGATTGGACTTGTTGACCACCATCATTACTATGGCTATCATTTCATGCAAAGACTTTTGGCTTGCTTATTTGTTCATACATTGCATTTAATGCATGAAATGATTTTGCCTTTTGTGAGATGATAACCATCACATAATACTTGATTATCATTATGGCTCATGATGCTTTTGGATTATGAGAGGTTGGATGAGAAAAGAGTGGCTCATTCTTTCATTTGCTTTCTCTCTCTTGAGCTCTCTCTCATTCTCAAGCTCTCTCCTTCTTCCTCTTGCTCTCTCTAGCTCAAGGCAAACCATTCTCAAGTGTTGAGACTCATTGCCTTAGAGATAAAAAGACACCAAAACAATCCTCTACTCATCCTAGTTCACAAGGCCTAGCAAGCCAAGTGTTCTAATTTCTTCAAAGTTCGAAGAAGAAGCCAAAGGTAGAAGCTTTCGGGTGGATCCATCTTCGGCGTGAGAAGACGACGAGGGGAGGCCGGTACGTACACCACAAGAGTTGAAGACGAAGGAGTTCAAGAAAGGTATAACCCCCTAACCGAGTAGGTAAACAACTCCTAGTTAGGTTGTTAGGTAGATTGTTTAACAAAGATCCGTATTTGTAGTCCATGTTACCACCCTCTTGAAAATCGTTTTTCACCACTTCCGCAACCCCGTAAGTACCGGGAGAGGTAGCATGGACTTACAGTGGTATCAGAGACTAGTTAAATACTATCTAACATGTTAGCAATGTAAGTAGAAGTTCGATCGGAGAAAATGTCGCGAAATACACCCGGAACTCAAACTTTCTGTCAATTTTCAAAGTGCTGTAAAAATTATTTGACATATACCAAAAATCGACTCAGGGTTTTTATAGCATACTGCAGAAAAACGATCCACAGAGCCGTCCAACTCACCGCGGTTCCGTGGCAAGAACAGCTTCTTGCCGCGGATCCGCGGCCGAGTTGACTCGGCCGTGGATCGGTTTCATTGCAGTATACTCTGTGGGGTATTTTGGGATTTTTGGAGCATGTCTTTTCAGCCCAGATTTTCCAGAAAGCAAAATTTGTTTTTGGGCTTGAAAATCCGTATTTTTATCGAACTTCTAGAGACTAAGGCTAACGGGTTTATATCTGTGATGTGTTATATGTATTGAACGTCCGCTAATCGCTATACGTCGATTAGTGGGGGTTATACATATCTATGATCTGTAATGTTGCTGGTATGTGTATATGAATTTATTGGATTGCCGCGGGTGAATAGCCAGGGGTTGTGAGACGAGAGTTTTCTTTTCTTTCAATTCATGTAAAATATGTAAATTGATGTAATATTATTTGTATGGCCGCACAACCGGGTCGGGGTTGTAGCCGTCATTGTATAATTTCTTTTTACTGTTTTTGCTCCTAGGATAGACCCATGGTGGGGTGCACAAACTACCGGGTATCTCGAAGTGCCGAGTGGCCTACTCACGTCGTTGAGGGAGGTTGCTCTGCTTCGGATATTTGGCGGGTAGTTTGCCGCACCCGTAGGGGTCTTGGGTGGGGTTTTGGCTATTCACCGCGACCGTGTAATCTGCTTTTCGTTACAGGCTCGTACGAATTGCGGATTCCTAGTATATCCAATGTGTTCATCTGTGATCTAAAATGGCTATCATTGCAATGTATATCTATATATGATATTATTTAGGCGTTGCTTATGTTTTACAGCCGTGCTAGCCCAGCCCCCGCTCTGTCGTTAGTTAAGTAACCTAACGGGTAATGACGAGGCCCCGTGGCGAATGCGAATGGCATAAGCGTACGTCATATTTTGGTTGTTTTCTGCAATGGTAAGATTAAATGATGGGACGCATTAAAAGAACTAATGCAAGAAAATAAACCAAGTAAAAGTTGTTGGAACACTTTCAAAACCACTCGGTTCTTTTCAAAAACCAACTTTTAAATGCGGAGCTTGAGCCACTCCTTTTAAAAGCTATCTCGTTCCATCGATTATATCAAGTTCACTACGTTCACGGTTTTGCCAAAACCATTCGTAGCCCTCCGTCGTTTCACATGAATAGTCAATAGTATTCAAGCTATGTATGTTGGCCAAAGTCAAGGCATAGTGATTGGTAGCTATTGGGTATTCATGTGCAGCATAGATAGATGCGTTGGTTTGGGACAGTCGTACTGCCATGTTGGCCAAAGTCAAGGGTATGTACGGGTGGGTTCAAATTAGCCTGGAGAATGACGGGTAGAACTTGACATGTGACTTATGATATTTTGGCCAAAGTCAAGGTCATAATAGCATGGGGCAAAAATCCACATCGGGAGTTTCAAAAGAACTGAAACTTGCTAGTGCTGCATACCATTTGGAGTGTGATGATTCTTGTAGGATTCCTTCAGTTTTGTCACGCGATGATATTTGGATCCCGATCCTACTGTGAGTATATGCTACTCCTCGGGAAATTTCTCACTTAACGATCAATGCTATAAACCAAGTAGGTGTCTAGAAAGGTGTTAGCGGGGCTACGCCCCCAGGGAAAAGATGTTATTTAATTAAGGAACTTCGCGAAAGCGTTGGAAAACCTCCATCGAAGTACCGACACTAGCCTGGCTGAACGGTTAAGCAAGTATTGTACGGTGAGATTGATTCCGACTAATTCTCCCTTTTTGGTTTGAGGAGGAATTTGAGATACAGTGGGAGCCATCCTGTTTAGACAAACTAAAAACCACTCTAAACTTGCAAGAGCATCATGCTGAGTGTTTCTTCTCTCTCTCCTAATTTCAGCGACCAATCGACATGACTGGACTTAAGTTACTTCTAGATAAAAACATACTGACATGGCCAAACTACAAAGATTGGCTCAGGAATGTCAAAATGGCAATCACTTACGACAAGCTGGGGTATCTTCTTACCACCAAAGCTCCCCCTGTCCCAGGTCCCACCTCCAACGTCGCGGATAGGGAAATCCGTAAGACCTGGGAGATCGATTGCGCGAAGGCCAAGTGCCTCGTGCTTGCCTATATGGACAATGAATATCAGAGGAGGCATGAGAATATGGACCTCGAATCCATATTTCTCCATACAAAAGAACTGTATGGAGAGCAATCTCGTATCGCAAGATACGAAGTGTCGAAAAAGCTATTTTCGGCAAGGTTGGCCATCGGATCATCGGTAGCGGAACACGTACTTAAGATGATTGGCTTCATTGAGGAGCTCGCGGACCTTGGGACCACGTTAGAGAACGAGCTCTATACGGACTTGATTCTCCAGTCCCTTCCTTCCACTTACGCCCAGTTTATCCTGAACTTCAACTTGCAAGGAAAAGAAGTTGAACTTCCGGAGCTCCTCAACATGCTGAGGAGTGCAGAGGGCACCCTACAGAAAAGTAGGGATACATCCACTTTGTTTGCAGGAGGATCTTCCTCTTCTAAGTCCAAGGCAAAAGCCAAAGGAAAGAAGAAGAAAGCCCCCGCCAAACCAAGGGGCGGTGTTAGTAAAGTGGATACGAAGGGAAAAGCAAAGGCAACAAAGATAGCGGGGCAGCTAGTGGGTAAGGAAGAATGCTTCTATTGTCATAAGAAGGGACACTGGAAGAAAGATTGCAGGGCTTGGAAGGCCAAAACACAGGATCTGAAGCAAGTTGCGGCTTCAGCTTCAGGTGTGTATGTTATTGAAAACTGTCTTTCAATAAACTCTACTTCCTGGGTATTGGATACCGGATCAGGATCTCATATCTGTAATTCTTTGCAGGCACTGAGAAAGCGTAGGGTTTTGAAGGCAGGTGATATGACCCTCAGAGTTGCAAACGGAGCTGGCATGGATGCTGAGTCCGTGGGGGACTATCACCTGGGCTTGTCAGATGGACACGTTTTGGTTTTGCGTAATTGCTGTTTTGTACCCAATGCAACTTGTAATATCATTTCTGTATCTTTATTATCTAAAGAAGGTTATGAATTTGCATTTGTAAGTAATGTTGTGAACATTCACCTTAATCAAGTTTTGATTGGGTCAGGTACATTAAGCAATGGTATATACGTATTAAACCAACCACAGATTTTCAATGTCCAGAATACACACAAAAGAAAGTCTCCGGAAATAAATCAGGCTTTCTTATGGCATTGTAGACTGGGCCACATCAATGAGAGAAGATTGACTAAGTTACATACAGAAGGATATTTGGATCCATTCCAATATTAATCATATGCAACTTGTCAATCCTGTCTCAAAGGAAAGATGACAAAGACTCCGTTCACTGGACACGGAGTAAGAGCGAGCGAGCTCTTGGGACTCGTACACAGCGACGTGTGCGGTCCAATGTCTACACATGCGCGAAGCAGTTTTTCTTACTTCATTACTTTTACGGATGACTTTTCAAGGTACGGATATGTCTTCTTAATGAAACATAAATCCGGAGCCTTTGGAAAGTTCCAGGAATATAAGAATGAAGTAGAAAAACAAACCGGCAAAAGTATCAAGACACTAAGATCTGATCGAGGTGGAGAATACTTGAGTACCGAGTTCCTGGATTACCTAAAAGAGAATGATATTCTCTCTCAGCTTACTCCTCCATACACTCCGCAACATAACGGTGTATCGGAGAGACGGAACAGGACCCTATTAGATATGGTACGTTCCATGATGAGTAACGTTGAGTTACCGCGATCATTCTGGGGATATGCGCTAGAATCAGCCGCATATCTTTTGAACCGAGTTCCAACTAAGACTGTGCCTACCACACCATATCAGATGTGGTGTGGGAAGAAACCCTATCTTAAGCACATTAAGAAATGGGGATGTCCAGCTTTTGTTAAAAAGCAACATGCGGACAAACTCGAGGCACGCTCAGTACAGTGCAAGTTTGTGGGATATCGAAAGAACTCCAAGGAATATTTCTTCTATTGCGAAGAGGAACAAAAGGTTTTTGTTTCTCGTCATGCCCACTTCTTGGAACACCAGTTCTTAGAAAAAGAAATAAGTGGGAGAGCAATAGAACTGGAAGAAATTCCAGAACCACGGACTATTACTGAAAGCTTAGTAGAACCAGAGGGTTCAAAAGAACAGGACATTCCTACGCCGCTCCGCAGGAGTAGTAGGCAGTCTCATCCGCCCGAGAGATACTACGGTTTTCTCATAGACGGGGATAGAGAGGACTGCATCATTGATTATGATGAGCCTACTGTTGCGCCACGGCAGCGCCCCGGCCGTCTATCCGAGGCCAAAATGCGGAATCAAAATTTTTCCTTACTCGGAAACCGGCGCTACCGCGGACAATGAAAACCCGGATCGTAAACCATTAACCTAATGCTAGCAAACAAGAGATGGGAAGAGAAGTATACCAAGTGATCCGAGTCCTCCGGTCATCTCGTCATCGTCTCGATCTCCCGTGGAAAGTCTAGTCTCCATGTCATCGCCTCCTCGCCGGAAGGGCACCACATCGCCTGCGTCTTTTACGGGCTCCCGCCTCAATACCGAGGCAACTCGAGCATGAAGCCGGCAAGTCGACATGCCCAAGGTGTGCTGTAGAATGTAGTGTAGATGATGCTTGTCTCTTTGGGGTTTGTTGCCTTTGAAGATGATGGAGGAACCAAGATTAGAAAAATGGTGCTTGTATTTTTCTAACATGAAAGTGAGATCAAGAATGAAACTCTCAAGAAGAAGCTCTCATCTTCTTTTTCTCTCAAAATGTCTTCAACCATTTTCATAGAATGAGAATGGTGGAGGAAAGAATTACATAAGCAAGAGGGAGGTGAGTGTAGGAAAAGAGAGAGGGTGACCATATCCAAAACCTCATCATAACAATCTCACATCAACTCTAATCACAACTAATCAACAAAAAGCAAGTGATGAGAATGGTATCAAAAGATGCTTTCATGATAAATACATTTGCAAGAAAATCCTCCACAATGTGTTATTTGCAAACTTGCAAATAACCCCCCTCCATCAGAAAAGTCCGTCCGGGAAAGAACAAAGGAAAACCGGCCGGAACGGAATGCAAACCGGCAACTCCAGAAAACTGGTCCCGTAATAAATTACAGGAAAACCCCGATACTGTGCATACACACCCGCATCTGTATTCCTACCGGATACAAATGCAATGAGACAAAATCTACACTGTACTAAACTAGGACCGGCTTAAACCAAAGCCGGCTAGTTATATCCGTTTGATCCTGATCCGTGCAATACCGCACGTATCTGATCGAACCCTGCCATATCTCCATACGGCCTCTACAGTGTTTCGCCCGAAAGCTTGAGTAACTGAAAAGTGTGGTGGACTCTAAAGACTCGTCAATACTATGGCTGTGGATTTAACCACTAGCACGTCAGAGGTATTAGCCAATACATGACGGGCCACCAGCTATTGACCAAAAGGGACGTCGATGAGCGAACTCATCCTGACACCCTACTGAGCCTGTCAGTGACAATATCCGTACAGTCCGGTCCGTTCGTCTATGAGTATCGCATGGCGGGCCTAGGGGGTTGGTAAAAGTCAGACCCCCAAAAGCGGTACAAGTCGTGTCGGAGTGTAGCCCAGAACACCCTGAGATACTACTGGAATACCTACCAGCAAATCTCCTGCCTCGGCCGAGGGCTTTGTGTAATGGCTCTCCTAGACACAGCGCGACCTCACCCCCAATACCGGGAGAGACGAACCCCTGCAGATCCGCTCACTGCCTCCATGTGGCTCGGGACTGTACCCAACTAAAACCTGTTTGCACGACTCCTTTGAGCCGTGGTAGGGTTGTAATCAAAGTACAGTGGGAACTCACACGAGACAAATGACGATCTCAGGTCGATGAACTAACCTTTACACATGTCACCAGGGAACTGCTATCTGACGTCAGGTATAAGACCAACTAGCATGTTCCCGGCGAGTCCTGTCCGGTGTACTCATAACCCAATGAGCACCTGTATACATCTTAGGTGAACCAACTGACACCAGTGGCTTGTGAGACCGGCCACCGCCCCTCGTCGGGGTCTCGACTGTATACACTAGTCTACTCTGGAGAATCGATGCCCTGTCTCGAAACTCCCACGACTAGGGACCTTTTAAGGATGTGCTTATAGACCACCAGCTCTCACGTATATGATCGCCATCATACTGCCGGCAGTCAAGCAAGAATCCTAGGGGCTCTATCAGCGTGTAATAGTGACCTGTAAGGTCACCTAAAGCAGTACACGATGATAAAGGTAAACCAGATAGCATACTATCATCTCGAGTAAGACTGTCCTACCGGGATAGGTCCTCCCTCAATCATTGCAATCACGTGCCTGTGATCCAATAATTGACTCTGAGGGCACTATCTCCAACAATCTCCCACTTGCACTCAAGGCTAATTATTGCGATGCCGCATACTCACAGCCCGTGTGATACCGAACACCCAACTCCTCTACTAGTCAGTCTCACAAAGCTCGTTTGCGAAACTATTGCGTTCGAGGAATAGCCTCAGTGAGTGGATCCGCTGTGATGTTTCTTTCTATGTCTCTCTATATCTCAAGTTCGCGGAGAAAGCCATCTCCCGAAATGAGCAATACCTGTCTTAGAATGTCTGGATGTCTGATGGGACCTAGCTCATAAATGAACTCCAAATCCAAACTTCTTAGACTGTATGGTCAACTGAACTTAATCAGTATCCTGCGCCATGCCACCCTCAGTATTGCCTTGGACCACCTGTCCAAAATACTGCCCCTCGTCAGAGGGAAAAACTATAACTCTGACAACCTCCTTGTCGTCCATGTCACCTTGGAAGCCTGGAATGATAACCGTCTCCTAAAGGAGGCAGTCGTTATCATATCCCTAGAACATTCACTTATGATCTAAAAAACGCTTCCGACTGTTTCTCCAGGATTGGATCAATGTCAACTTATTGCATCTAGTGCAAGAATAACATCTGGTGTGGTACTTGACATCTCATGACTGACTCAATTGCCTGAGCAAGTGATCTGCCAATCATGCACATCCCTCTCCCCTTTAGTCTGTAAGACACCTTTAGAGAGGGTGACTCCATCACCTGCAGGTACACTACCGTGCCAGGAGTCGTCCATTCTAAATACTCTTAGAATGCTGTCAAGGTACCCTGATTGGGAAACCACCCAAATCTAGATCTAAAAACATAGATCTAGTAACCAGTATGTCTTATATAATGTCCAAGTCCCTTGTGGAGAAACCACTGTGTGACGACCAAAGTATAACCGATCGTAGTATAGGAGTTTCTTTTCCTACTCTGTGTATGTCATCCAAATACCAGGATATCACACCCTACTACCTTCTCAACAGATCCATCCCCTATTCTGATGACGTCAAACCTATGACTGTCACATCAGAAATAGATGATCTATCTCCACTACATCTGCTTTAGTCTATAAATAGACATAAGCCTGATGTCCACCAATGCTTCCGCTGCTCCCACTGACTACGACAACCCTCTGCCAGAGTCATATAGACGCGCACTTCTAAAACTAGTTTAGAACGACGCTATACTCATCCTCCTGCCGGGTCTCGCAGCCTGGAACAACAACAATGGCAAGTGTGGGTAAACAAGAACTTCCCTGTCACCGTCCTTGAGGCTACCGGAGTACCTCTCGGGTGCCTGAAGTTACCCACCTTATCTGCGGAGTGGCCAATGGAATGTCAAAACAGATTGAATCTTTAGGTTCCTTATCAAATCTTCAGTAATCGTTTGCGGTTCTGGAATCACTTCCAGTTCTACCATACTCCCACTACTGTTTTTGAAAAAATCCATTTTTAATAAAACTATGGCGAGTCTAGAACAATATTTCTATTGATCTGCCAGATGGTAGAAAGTCAACCCTCGTCATAGCCTGGGTCAACCCACAAACAGCCATTACAGAAACGTGTCTTGAGTTGTCCAGTGTCTGGTTTTAAGCATAAGCCGGACAACTCCCCGTACCTTAACATCGTTAAGATATGAACTGTTCTATATCCAATATAGAACCAGAGGCACGATTTAATTGAACCAGATTCAAATCATGCAGCTATCTCCAGTGCATGTCAACTAAATAGAAGGAGGCCGATCAGCGTTACTCAACTTAGGAATGCTTCCAATTATGAGTAACCTGAAAGAGAAGCAAGTTCTCTTAAACATTACTATCAACTGAACACCATACACAAGTATCTACATCTTCGATCACTTTGAAGAATCCCGATACTTGCTACACCTAGTTCTCTACTCTATTCAAATACCTATAACTCCTCAAAACTTAGACCCTGTGTTCCTACGAAACACATGTCTAAGAACTAGAGAAGTTAAAAGTAAACAGAATATAGTATGAGGACCAACCCCTCTGTCCTAATGGACACTGGACAACATACAATACTCTGTATAAGTCCGCTGAGTCTAACAACTCTTTCAATGTGCGTCGTAGGTTAAAAACTGTACTTATGGTTAAGAAGAATTACACCGCTGTTTAATGCTCCTTACCTAACCATCCACTGATATAGGTAAATGTCATTGACATAATATCAAAAGGTATATCTCACTCTATGAAAATAGACGTACAGATATATCAATTTGAAATTGGTGCACAACAGCGGATATTCAAAACCAAATATTTGCCGACCGGCAAACAGCCCAGATGATCTCCTCAAATATCACCGATTACAACGAATCCTGATATAATGAGGATGATCACCCTATTCCCAATAACTTACTCCCACTCATCATCTGTAAAACCATACAGATGTGAGAATCATACCTGGTAAATACATACCCTGGAGTAAGTATCTAATCGGGAAATCAGTTTTCTTTTAACATTACACAGTGAAACTGAAACATTGAAATGTTTCAGTGGGGTATTCCTGTATTCTTAGTAATGCCTCTTCCATTATCCAGATTCACAACTGTAACCGTATATCTCTTTGCCATCTGTCCAAATCCCTTTATATGTCTTTAGTCATTACCGTCTGCACACCCCTTTAGGCCAAATGGTTTTCTTCCTTCCCTACCGTTCGGCACCAGCCTATGGTTTGGAAGAAGACTATCCAATAAGCATAAAAGGTGTACTGTCCTAATCCTAGGAGCACTCGCAAAGCGAGAGAAGGTGAAGATAAAAGACAACCGAATAAACCTTATTCCTATTTCTCCTGAACCAGAATCCATCCCCGAACTGGAACAAGTTCCTTTCGAGTTCGTATATAACCATACGATGGAATATCCAAATAAACTGTGGATCTTCGTAGTGATACGGAGTGTCCTGGAGAAATACAAAGGTGATTTAGGATTGGCGAAGAAATACTTGGTTTGGTCGTGAATAGCAGTCGCAATTTACTTTGCCCTCTTACTAATCCCTTGCATTGTCTTAACTTAATACCTTCTGTACACCGTTTAGGCTAACTGGTTTTCTTCATTCCCTATCAGTCGGCACCAGCCTATGGTTTGGAAGAAGACTATCCAATTTGCGTAATAGGTGTACTACTTCTAAACCAAGGAGTACTCGCAACCTGAGAGAAGGTGAAAAGAAAAGACAACTGAATAGTCCTATCCGTTTTCTCCAGAACCGGAAACCATCCTCGAATAAATTCCTTCGAGTTCGTATCTAACCATACGATGGTTTTGTCCAATGGAAGTGGACGTTCGTAGTAATACGGGGTGTCCTGGAGAAAAGGGTAAAAGTAGGAGTGGCAATGAGGTTTGCAACTCTGACAATCCAAAAGCCAGTGATAAGAAGGTTCGGTCAACTTGGTTACTGAGTCATAGTCTTAGGGTCGGGTCAATGGTCGCTGCCAAAGAGAGAGAGAAAAGAAACACTCAGCGTGCACTCTAACCTAGATCAGAATGGTTATCACTTTGTCTAATCAGGAAACCTCCCACTATACCTCAAATTCTCCTCCAAACCTGAAAGAAGAATTAGTCGGGGTCACCCGAGGAGTAAACTAACTCATCAGTGGGAATCGGGATCCAACTATCATCGCATGATAACTTGACGGAATCCACTCAAGTCACCACACTCCAGAAGGTATGCGCATGCCTGGCAAGTTTCAGTTCTTTTGAAACTCTCGATGTGTGTTTTTACCCCTAGGACTCAAGTGACCTTGACGGAGTCAACAAATCAAAGAGTCCTAGTCAAGTTCAACCCGTCATTATCTGGATTGCATTAAACCCACCCGTACGTGCCCTTGACGGAGTCAACAAGGCCGCACGACTGTCCTAACCAATCCCATTTATGCAACAAACAAGCACCACTTAGCTACCGTACACTACGCCTTGACGGAGTCAACAAACGCAGCACGAATACTAAATAATACCCATAGAAAATGACGGAGGGCTACGACTGGTTTTTGGCGAAAAACCTTTAACGTAATGAACTTGATATCGTTGAAGGAGCTGCATAGCCTTTTATAAAAATATAGTGACGAAAACCTTTACTAAAGAGGTCACTCCCTATGAAGGGATCTCGGCTCTTTCCCCGTAGAATGAGGTGCAGGATATTCCAACTGAATACCATGATGCAAAGCAAAAGTAATCGGCTACAGTGAAGTTAATGCCCTGACGCAAACTTTTGTCCAAGGGGTCACTCCCGGTGAAGGGATCTCGGCCCTTGCCTCGTCGACTGAGGAGCAGGATATTCCAACTGAATACCACGATGCAAAACAAAAGTGAACGTCGTTGCAATAACAGCTTTTTGAAAAATGTTCCAACAACATCAGAATAGGTTTGTTTATCTTGCATTGATCCGAATCAACGCAGTCCCATCAATTGATCACACCACAAAGAACGAAAATATACTGATGTACGTATATGCCATCCGCATTCGCCACTGGGTCCCGTCATCACCCGTTAGGTTACTTAACTAACGACAGAGCGGGGACTGGACTAGCGCGGATGCAAAACATATACAACATCTACTAATATATATACCAATATATTATATTCGCTCAAGGCGTGATAAGAATGCAACATCACAGAAATGTACAACATCACAGAACAATACAGATATCTGGGATCCCCGGGTTTCACAGAGCCGCTGCTGAAACCCGACGTTCCCCTGGTCGTATGGATAGCCTATGCAATGAAATCCTAGACCCCTACGGGCGCGGCAAGTCACCCGCCAAGACCTGAAGCGAGGCAGCCCCCTTCAGCACCGTGAATGGACCACCTAGCACTTCATGGAATCCGGTAACTTGGGCACCCCTCCCGGGTCAACCTGTACCCACTACGAGTGCGGCGAATAGCCCGCCAATCCTGGAGTGAAACCCCCGCCGTCTCAATGCCATGAGATGTGGGCCCGTTGCCTTCTAGAACCCGGCTATCCGCGCACCCCTCCACGGGGTAATCCTAGTACATAAAGTAAAATATACATACACCAGGTACATCGACCGCAACCAGGTCGTGCCCCAAAAGAATAATACAATCAGGCAGTGACGGCAGTCCACATGTCGGACGCTCGCCCCGCAATATCAAATGTACATAATACAAGTAAACTGTACTAGCATTGCATCCAGGCTATCCCCTGTTGGAAATAGTGCCCTCAGAGTCAATTATTGGATCACAGGCACGTGATTGCAATGATTGAGGGAGGACCTATCCCGGTAGGACAGTCTTACTCGAGATGATAGTATGCTATCTGGTTTAACTTTATCATCGTGTACTGCTTTAGGTGACATGACAGGTCGCCATTGCACGTTGATAGAGCCCCTAGGATTCTTGCTTGACTGCCGACAGTATGAGGGCGATCATATAAGTGAGAGCTGGAGTCTATTAGCACATCCTTAAAAGGTCCCTAGTCGTGGGAGTTTCGAGACAGGGCATCGATTCTCCAGAGTAGACTAGTGCATACAGTCGAGACCCCGACGAGGGGCGGTGGCCGATCTCACAAGCCACTGGTATCAGTTGGTTCACCTAAGATGTATACAGGTGCTCATTGGGTTATGAGTACACCGGACAGGACTCGCCGGGAATATGCTAGTTGGTCTTATACCTGACGTCAGATAGCAGTTCCCAGGTGACATGTGTACAGGTTAGTTCATCGACCTGGGGATCGTCATTTGTCTCGTGTGAGTTCTCACTGTACTTTGATTACTACCCTACCACAGCTCAAAGGAGTCGTGCAAACAGGTTTTAGTTGGGTACAGTCCCGAGCCACATGGAGGCAGTGAGCGGATCTTCGGGGGTTCGTCTCTCCCGGTATTGGGGGTGAGGTCGCGCTGTGTCTAGGAGAGCCATTACACGAAGACCTTGGCCAAGGAAGGAGATTTACTGGTAGGTATTCCAGTAGTATCTCAGGGTGTTCTGGGCTACACTCCGACACGACTTGTACCGCTTTTGAGGGTCTGACTTTTACCCACCCCCTAGGCCCGACATGCGATGCCCATAGATGAACGGACCGGACTGTACGGATATTGTCACTGACAGGCTCAGTAGGGCGTCAGCATGAGTTCACTCATCGACGTCCCTTTTGGTCAATAGCTGGTGGCCCGTTACGTATTGGCTTATACCTCTGGCGTGCTGGTGGTTAAATCCACAGCCATAGTATTGACGAGTCTTTAGAGTCCACCACACTTTCAGTTACTCAAGCTTTCGGGCGAAACGCTGTAGAGGCCGTATGGTCATATGGCAGGGTCCGATCAGATACGTGCGGTATTGCACGGATCAGGATCGGACAGTTTTGTACTAGTGGCCGTATGGTTATATGGCAGCGTTCGATCAGATACGTGCGGTATTGCACGGATCAGGATCGGACGGATATTACTAGCCGGCTTTGGTTTAAGCCGGATCCTAGTATAGTACAGTGTAGATTTTGTCTCTCTGCATTTGTATCCGGATGGAATACAGATGCGGGTGTGTATGCACAGTATGGGGTTTTCCTGTAATTTATTACGGGACCAGTTTTCTGGAGTTGCCAGTTTGCTTTCCGTTCCGGCCGGTTCTCCTTTGTTCTTTCCCGGCCGGACTTTTCCGATGGAGGGGGTTATTTGCAATTGTGCAAATAACATTTGTGGAGGGGTCTTCTTGCACTTGTATTCATTATGATAAGCATCTTTGCTTTATCATCCATGTTGTGCATTAAATGAGATTAGAAAGGATATGGGTTTGATGTGATAAAAAGCATGGTTGATGTTTTCTTGTTTTATGATATGGTCACCACTTATGCTTCCTACACTCACCTCCCTCTTGCTTCATATTGTTTTCCTCCACCATTTCTAAAGAGGAGAGATGATTATTCATAGTTAAGAAAAGAAAGAGAGAAGAAGAAAAGAGAAGAAAATGAGAGAGCTTCATCTTCATCTTTGAGAGAGTAGCATTCATTCATCTTATTTTTGATACAAGGAAAAATGAAAGCACCATTATTCATACCTTCATTCCTCCATCTTCAAAAGGCAACCAATACCCCAAAGTGAGACATACACTCTACACTACATTCTACAGCAAATCTTGGACGCGTCGACTCGCCAGCTTCGCGCCCGAGTTGCCTCGGTATAGAGGCGGGAGCCCGTAAAAGATGCAGGCGACGTGGTGCCCTTCTGGCAAGGAGGCGACGACCGAAGATCCCGCGAGGAGATCAGAGTGGAGATGAAGACCGGAGGACTCGGATCAGTCGGTATATCTCTAACCCATCTTCTAGCTAGCTTAGACTTGTTAATGGTTACGATCCGGGTGTTTAGTGCGCGGTGGTGCCGGTTTGCTAAGTCCGCAAAATTTAAGTTTATCACCGTTTCCGCGTTTGGCCGTCGGATTGACGGCCGGGGCGCCGCCGTGCACTTACAGTGGTATCAGAGCCTCGCCATTAACTTCGTCTAGCTTCGTTTGATGTGTTTTTCAGTTCCGATCGACCAAAATTCCAAAAACCCAATTTTACCTCACATCAGTTTTCTGTTGAATTTTTCCTTGCTCTAAAAATTTTTCTGGTGGTCTCAGAATGATGTGCAGGGAGTTCTAAGACTACTGGGAAAATTCAACACATTCAGTCGACCAACCAAGCGCGGAACCGCGGCCAAACCCCCCCTGGGGCCGCGGTTCCGCCGCACATTGGTTCCTTCACTGCATCGTATTTTTCCAGTGGGCTTCTGGGCTTATTTTAGGGGTTTTGGAATATTAAAATTGGGCCCAGGTTTTCTGTGAGTGCTACAGTATTGATTGGGGGCCCACTTGTTAATTTTTGATCGATCGGATATTTTAAACACATTATTTCACAGTATTTACATTATATCTGCGACCGTGAATGTCACTTGATCGGTAAATCCGGTCTAACTGCTATAGCCCGGTTGGACGGATTTGCGAACGTGATTTTCACGTTGATGTTCTATGTATTGCTGTGATGTTGCGGATCGGTCGTGGGGGATAGCCTGGATGCAATGCTAGTACAGTGCTGTTGTATTATGTACATTT
This sequence comes from Agapanthus africanus, assembly GCA_030015575.1. Classification (NCBI taxonomy): domain Eukaryota; kingdom Viridiplantae; phylum Streptophyta; class Magnoliopsida; order Asparagales; family Amaryllidaceae; genus Agapanthus; species Agapanthus africanus. The sequence goes on from JASDDO010000022.1 coordinate 207,409,601, forward strand.
GATTTTGCGGGGCGAGCGTCCGACATGTGGACTGCCGTCACTGCCAGTTTGTATTATTATTTTGGGGCACGACCTGGTTGCGGTCGATGTACCCGTTGTATGTATATTTTACTTTCTGTACTAGGATTACCCCGCGGAGGGGTGCACGGATAGCCGGGTTCTAGAGGGCAACAAGCCCGCATCTCATGGCATTGAGACGGAGGGGGCTTCACTCTAGGATTGGCGGGCTATTCGCCGCACTCGTAGGGGGTACAGGTTGACCCAGGAGGGGTGCCCAAGTTGCCGGATTCCGTGAAGTGCTGGGTGGTCCATTCACGGAGCTGAAGGGGGCTGCCTCGCTTCAAGTTTTGGCGGGTAACTTGCCGCACCCGTAGGGGTCTAGGTTTTCATTGCACAGGCTATCCACACGACCAGGGGAACGTCGGGTTTCAGTAGTGGCTCTGTGAAACCCGGGGATCCCAGATATCTGTATTGTTCTGTGATGCTGTACATTTCTGTGATGTTGCATTTCTTTTCACGCCTTGAGCGAAATATAATAGATTGGTATATATATTAGTAGATGTTGTATATGTTTTACATCCGCGCTAGTCCAGTCCCCGCTCTGCCGTTAGTTAGCTAACCTAACGGGTGATGACGGGACCCAGTGGCGAATGCGGATGGCATATACGTACGTCAGTATATTTTCGTTCTTTGTGGTGTGATCAATTGATGGGACTGCGTTGATTCGGATCAATGCAAGTTAAACAAACCTATTCTGATGTTGTTGGAACACTTTTCAAAAAGCTGTTATTGCAAGGACGTTCACTTTTGTTTTGCATCGTGGTATTCATTTGGAATATCCTGCTCCTCAGTCGACGAGGCAAGGGCCGAGATCCCTTCACCGGGAGTGACCCCTTGGACATAATTTTGCGTCAGGGCATTAACTTCACTATAGCCGATTACTTTTGCTTTGCACCGTGGTATTCATTTGGAATATCCTGCACCCCATTCTACGGGGAAAGAGCCGAGATCCCTTCACCGGGAGTGACCTCTTTAGTAAATGTTTTCGTCACTATATTTTCTAAAAAAGCTATCCGTTCCTTCAACGATATCAAGTTCACTACGTTAAAGGTTTTCGCCAGAAACCATTCGTAGCCCTCCGTCGTTTCATATGGGTAGTCAATAGTATTCAAGCTGTGTTTGTTGGCCTTAGTCAAGGCACAGTGTTTGGTAGCTATTGGGTATTCATATGCTGCATAGATAGATGTGTTGGTTTGGGACAGTCGTATAGCCTTGTTGGCCTTAGTCAAGGGCTTGTACGGGTGGGTTCAAATCAACCTGGACAATGATGGGTAGAACTTGACATGTGACTTATGATTTGTTGGCCTTAGTCAAGGTCATAAGAGCATGGGGCAGAAATCACATCGGGAGTTTCAAAAGAACTGAAACTTGCCAGATATGCGCATACCTTCTGGAGTGTGATACCGTGAGCAGATTCCGTCACGTTATCATGCGATGAGAGTTGGATCCCGATTCCCACTGATGAGTTGGTTTACTCCTCGGGTGACCCCGACTAATTCTTCTTTCAGGTTTGGAGGAGAATTTGAGGTACAGTGGGAGGTTTCCAGATTAGATTAATTGGTAACCATTCTGATCTAGGATAGAGTGCACGCTGAGTGTTTCTTTTCTCTCTCTCTCTGGCAGCGACCATTGACCCAACCCTAGACTATGACTCAGTGACCAAGTTGACCGAACCTTCTTAACACTGGCTTTTTGGATTGTCAGAGTTGCAGACCTCATTGCCACTCCTACTTTTACCCTTTTCTCCAGGACACCCCGTATTACTACGAACGTCCACTTCCATTGGACAAAACCATCGTATGGTTAGATACGAACTCGAAGAAATTCGAGGATGGTTTCCGGTTCTGGAGAAAACGAATAGGATTATTCAGTTGTCTTTTCTTTTCACCCTCTCTCAAGTTACGAGTACTCCTTGGTTTAGGAGTAGTACACCTATTACGCAAATTGGATAGTCTTCTTCCAAACCATAGGCTGGTGCCGACCGGTAGGGAATGAAGAAAACCAGTTAGCCTAAACGGTGTACAGAAGGTATTAAGATTCAGACAAAGCAAGGGATTAGTAAGAGGGCAAAGTAAATTGCGACTGCTATTCACGACCAAACCAAGTATTTCTTCGCCAATCCTAAATCACCTTTGTATTTCTCCAGGACACTCCGTATCACTACGAAGATCCCATTTTATTGGATACTCCATCGTATGGTTATATACGAACTCGAAAGGAACTCGTTCCAGTTCGGGGATGGATTCTGGTCCAGGAGAAATAGGAATAAGGTTTATTCGGTTGTCTTTTATCTTCACCTTCTCTCGCATTGCGAGTGCTCCTAGGATTAGGACAGTACACCCATTATGCTTATTGGATAGTCTTCTTCCAAACCATAGGCTGGTGCCGAACGGTAGGGAAGGAAGAAAACCATTTGGCCTAAGGGGTGTGCAGAAGGTAATGACTAAAGACATATAGAGGGATTTGGAGAGGTGGCAAAGAATTATACGGTTATAGTTGTGAATCTGGATAATGAAAGAGGCATTATTAAAAATACCATGATACCCCACCGAAACATTTCAATGTTTCAGTTTCACTGTGTAATGTTAAAAGAAAACTGATTTCCCGATTAGATACTTACTCCAGGGTATGTATTTGCCAGGTATGATTCTAACATCTGTATGGTTTTACAGATGATGAGTGGGAGTAAGTCATTGGGAATTGGGTGATCATCCTCATTATATCGGGATTCGTTGTAATCGGTGATATTTGAGGAGATCACCTGGGCTGTTTGCCGGTCGGCAAATATTTGGTTTTGAATATCCGCTGTTGTGCACCAATTTCAAATTGATATATCTGTACGTCTATTTTCATAGAGTGAGATATACATTTTGATATTATGTCGATGACATTTACCCATATCAGTGGATGGTTAGGTAAGGAGCATTAAACAGCGGTGTAATTCTTCTTAACCATAAGTACAGTTTTCAACCTACGACATACAGTGAAAGAGTTGTTAGACTCAGCAGACTTATACAGAGTATTGTATGTTGTCCAGTGTCCATCAGGACAGAGGGGTTGGTCCTCATACTATATTCTGTTTACTTTTAACTTCTCTAGTTCTTAGACATGTGTTTCGTAGAAACACAGGGTCTGAGTTTTGAGGAGTTATAGGTATTTGAATATAGTAGAGAACCAGGTGTAGCAAGTATCGGGATTCTTCAAAGTGATCGAAGATGTAGATATTTGTGTATGGTATTCAGTTGATAGTAATGATAAAGAGAAATTGCTTTTCTTTCAGGTTACTCATAATTGGAAGCATTCCTAAGTTGAGTAACGCTGATAGGCCTCTCTCCATTTAGTTGACATGCACTTGAGACAGTTGCATGATTTGAATCTGGTTAAATTAAATCAGTGCCTCTGGTTCTATATTGGATATAGAACAGTTCATATCTTAACGTTGTTAAGGTACGGGGAATTGTCCAGCTTATGATTAAAACCAGACTCTGGATAACTCAAGGCACGTTTCTGTAATGGCTATTTGCGGGTTGACTCAGGCTATGACGAGGGTTAGCTTTCTACCATCTGGGAGATCAATAGAAATATTGTTCTAGACTCGCCACAGTTTTATTAAAAATGGATTTTTCAAAAACAGTAGTGGGAGTATGGTAGAACTGGAAGTGATTCCAGAACCGCAAACGATTACTGAAGATTTAATAAGGAACCTAAAGATTCAATCTGATTTGACATTCCATTGGCCACTCCGCAGATAAGGTGGGTAACTTCAGGCACCCGAGAGGTACTCCGGTAGCCTCAAGGACGGTGACAGGGAAGTTCTTGTTTACCCACACTCGCCATTGTTGTTGTTCCAGGCTGCGAGACCCGGCAGGAGGATGAGTATAGCGTCGTTCTAAACTAGCTTTAGAAGTGCACGTCTATATGACTCTGGCAGACGGTTGTCGTAGTCAGTGGGAGCAGCGGAAGCATTGGTGGACATCAGGCTTATGTCCATTTATAGACTAAAGCAGATGTAGCGGAGATAGATCATCTATTTCTGATGTGACAGTCATAGGTTTGACGTCATCAGAATAGGGGATGGATCTGTTGAGAAGGTAGTAGGAAGTGATATTCCTATACTACTGTAAGTCCACGTTGCGACCCCCGGTTCTTACGGGGAGGCGGGAACGGTATAAAATCAAATTTTTAGTACAAGAGGCAACATGGACTAAACTAGGTCGGGATCGTTGTCTAAACTAAAACTAGCAAACTAGCTAAAGATATTTAGCTACACGGATAAAGATGATTATACCTAAACTTGAACTCCTTCTTCTTCAAACTTTGTCGTAGAGGTTGATGGTTCTCCTTTGTCGCCTTCTCCCGTCGAAGATGGATCCACCTCGAAGGCTCGACCTTTGGGCTCTTTCTCGTACTTGGAGTGAACTAGAATCGCCGGCTTGCTAGACCCTTGATCCTAGAGTGAGTAGAGAGTGTCTAAGGGTTGCTTTTGTTTTTCAAGAGAAGGATTCTCAACTCATGAGAAGGTTTCTCTTGGCTAGAGGAAGAAGAAGATGAAGTGAAGAGAGAGAGTGAATATGATAGAATGAGCTCTCATTTCCTTTCTTGCAACCATAATGCAAAAAGAAAATGAATTATCAAAATAATAATAATCAAAATGAAAAGGTTGATGGAAAGTTTTAGAATGACTAATATCATTACAAGCATTAAATGAAAATGCAAGAATCAAGAGCATCTTTCTCTTGTAATGATAATGGTCAAAAGTTCAACCATGGTCAACAAGTCAACCATGGTCAACAAGTCAACAAAAACTAACCATGACACAATTTCATTTTATTATATATTATTAAATGATATAATACAAATCCATTAGGGTTTGGAAAAAGACGACTGTCAACCGTGCATACGCACCCGTTCCGAAACCCTAATGAAAGTCATCTTCCTCCTCCTCAAATAACTGTGCATACACACCTGCATTCTTGTTCCGAGGAACAAGAATACTGAGAGATAAAAGCAACCCCAAATACTATACCAGCATCCGGCTCAAACCAGAGCCCGCTGGCAATATCTGTCCGGACTCCAAACGTGCACAAGTGCGCGGATGAGAACGAACCCTGTCGCAAAACCATGCGACCTCTACTCTGTTTTGCCCAGAGGCGAATACCCTCTGTGTGGGACTCTAAAGACTCGACACTACGCTGGCAGTGGGTTTAACCACAGACCGCAAGCGGCACTAGCTGTGCGTAACGGTCCCCAGGTAGATGTCGACAAGAAGGCTGACGAGGTGAAACCCCATCGGTACTCCTACTGAGTCTGAATGTGACAGTCTCCGTACAGTCCGGTCTGTTCGTCTGATACATCGCATGGCGGGCCTAGGGGGCGGAAAACGTCAGTCCCCCAATAGTGGTACAAGTCGTGCCGGAGCGAAGCCCAAAACACCCTGAGATAACACTGGAAACCTACCAGTAAATCTCGTTTGCCCTGGCCAGGGACTACTCGTGTAATGGCTCTCCTAGACACAGCGCGATGTCAACCCCCAATACCGGGAGAGACGAATCCTGTCTAACCGTCACTGCCTCCAAGTGCTTCGGGACTGCACCCAACCACCACCTGTTTGCACGACTCCTTTGAGCCGTGGTAGGGTAGTGATCAAAGTGCAGTAGGAACACACTCGAGGCGAAGTGGCAGTGTCAAGTCAGCGGACTAAGCTGTACTCATGTCACCTGGGAACTGATGACTGACGATAGGTATAATACCAACCTTTCAGTTCCCGACGAGTCCTGTCCAGTGTACTCGTAACCCAACGAGCACCCGTATACTATCTCCAGTACGACGTACTGATGGCTGTGGGACAGACCATCTCCCACACTGGGATGAGAAGCGCATACGCTAGTCTACTCCGGAGTATCGATGCCCTGTCTCGATAGTCCTGCGACTAGGGACCTGTATAAGGATGTGCTTATAGATTACCCAGCCCCCACTAGTGTGACTGCCATCACAACGCTGGTAATCAAGCAAAGATCCTAAGGGCTCCACTAATGCGTATAAGCGATATAGTAAAATAAACACAAGTACACATTGAAGTAGAGACAAACCAAGTAGCATACAACTATTTTGAGCAAGATTGTATATACAAGGTGAATATCCCAAGCATCCATTAAGTAATATACAAACTAGTATGATACAGTAATGGCCTCTAGGGCATATACACTAACAATCTCCCACTTGCATTAAGGCCATGTACTGGCGTATCGAAGACCTATCATCTCGATCAGCCGCTCGAACTGAGTCTGGGGCAGGGCCTTGGTGAATGGATCTGCAGTGTTGTCTTCTGAAGCAACTCTCCGAACCTCGATCTCCTTGCGATCCACGATCTCCCTGATCAGGTGATACCGCCTCAAGATGTGCCTGGATCTCTGATGGGACCTGGTTCCTTCGCTAAAGCTATAGCCCCATTGTTGTCGCAATACAGAGGTATTGGGTCAACAATGGACGGAACCACCTGAAGTTCTTTCAAGAACTTCCTCATCCAGACAGCTTCTTTTGCGGCATCAGATGCAGCGATGTATTCCGCTTCCATCGTCGAGTCTGCAACGGTTTCCTGTTTGGAACTCTTCCAACACACCGCCCCTCCATTGAGGGTAAAGACAAAGCCCGACATGGACTTGGAATCATCCTTGTCACTCTGGAAGCTGGAGTCAGCAAAGGCCTCGATCTGGAGGTCTTTTCCCCATACACCAAGAACATCTCCTTAGTCCTTCTCAGGTACTTGAGAATGTTCTTTACTGCTATCCAGTGTTTCTCCCCAGGGTTAGACTGATACCGGCTTACCACACTCAGTGCATAAGCTACATCCGGTCTGGTACACAACATCGCATACATTATAGAGCCTACCGCAGAAGCGTAGGGTATAATAGACATGCGATCCCTCTCCAAATCAGTCTTGGGAGACATCTCTTTAGAGAGGGTGATCCCGTGACAAGCCGGTAGGTTACCGCGCTTGGAATCTTCCATACTGAATCTCTTCACTATGGTGTCGATGTACCTGGACTGAGAAAGTCCCAATATCCTCTTGGATCTATCACGATGGATCCGGATCCCCAGGATGTATGAGGCATCACCCAGGTCTTTCATGGAGAACCTGTGTGACAAGAACCCCTTGACAGATTGTAGCATAGGAATGTCATTTCCTATTAAGAGAATGTCATCCACGTATAAAACGAGGAATACTACAGTTCTCGCTACAAATCTACTATAGATGCATGGTTCATCTGGATTTTTGATAAAGCCAAATTCTTTGACCGTCTCATCAAAGCAGATGTTCCAACTCCGCGATGCCTGCTTTAGTCCATAGATGACTTAAGCAACTTGCACACCTTTCCGCTGCTCCCACTCTGAATGAAGCCCTCTGGCTGGTCCATATAGACACACTCCTCTAAATTTCCATTTAGAAAAGCTGTCTTTACGTCCATTTTCCAGATCTCATAATCGTGGAAGGCAGCGATGGCAAGAAGGATCCGAATGGATTTCAGCATGGCTACTGGAGAAAAGGTTTCGTCATAGTCCAAGCCAGGTCTTTGACGGAAACCCTTTGCTACCAGCCTAGCTTTATAGGTCTCAACCTGTCCATCTACACCAATCTTCCTTTTGAAGATCCACTTGCATCCTACGGGTTTTACCCCGTCTGGAGCAATGTCCAACGTCCATACCTTGTTGGTGTACATGGACTCCATTTCGGTCCGCATTGCATCCAGCCATTTCACTGAGTCAACGCTCTGAACGGCCTGCTGGAAGCTAGTAGGTTCATCATAATCTATGATGCAATCTTCTCTATCCCCGTCTATGAGAAAACCGCAGTATCTCTCGGGCGGATGAGACTGCCTACTACTCCTGCGGAGCGGCGTAGGAATGTCCTGTTCTGTTGAACCCTCTGGTTCCACTAAGCTTTCAGTAACAGTCTGTGGTTCTGGAACTTCTTCCAGTTCTACTGCGCTCCCACTAATTTCCTTTTCCAAGAACTGGTGTTCTAGAAAGTGGGCATTGCGAGAAACAAGGACTTTTTGTTCCTCTGCGTAGTAGAAAAGATACCCCCTGGTGTTCTTTGGGTATCCCACAAACTTGCACAGCACTGAGCGTGCCTCGAGTTTGTCCGCATGCTGCTTTTTGACAAAAGCTGGACATCCCCAGATCTTCAGATATTGAAGATATGGTTTCTTCCCATTCCACATTTCATATGGGGTGGTAGGCACAGTCTTAGTCGGAACTCGGTTCAAAAGGTATGCAGCTGATTCTAGCGCATACCCCCAGAATGATCGCGGTAACTCAGCGTTACTCATCATGGACCGCACCATATCCAATAGGGTGCGGTTCCGTCTCTCCGATACACCGTTATGTTGCGGGGTGTATGGAGGAGTAAGCTGAGAGAGAATTCCGTTCTCTTTTAAATAGTCCAGGAACTCGGCACTTAAGTATTCTCCACCTCGATCCGATCTTAGAATCTTAATACTTTTGTCGGTCTGTTTCTCTACTTCATTCTTATACTCCTGGAATTTTCCAAAGGCTTCGGACTTATGCTTCATCAAGAAGATATGACCGTACCTTGAGAAGTCATCCGTAAAAGTAATGAAGTAAGAGTGGCCGCTTCGGGCATGTGTAGACATTGGACCGCACACGTCACTGTGTACGAGTCCCAAGAGCTCGCTCGCTCTTTCTCCATGTCCAGTAAACGGAGTCTTTGTCATCTTTCCTTTGAGACAGGATTGACAAGTGGCATACGACTGATATTCGAACGCATTCAAATACCCTTCTGTATGTAACTTCGTCAACCTTCTCTCATTGATGTGACCCAATCTACAATGCCATAAGAAAGTCTGGTTTATTTCTGGAGACTTTCTTTTGTGTGTATTCTGGACATTAAAAATCTGTGGTTGGTTCAATACGTATATACCATTACTCAAAGTACCTGACCCAATCAAAACTTGATTAAGGCGAATGTTTACAACATTACTTACAAACGCAAATTCATAACCTTCTTTAGAAACTAAAGATACAGAAATGATATTACAAGTTGCGTTGGGTACAAAAAAGCAATTACGCAAAACCAAAACATGTCCATCTGACATTCCCAGGTGATAGTCCCCCACGGCTTTAGCATCCATGCTAGCTCCGTTTGCAACTCTGAGGGTCATGTCACCTGCTTTCAAAACACTACGGTTTCTCAACGCCTGCAAAGAATTACAGATATGAGATCCTGATCCGGTATCCAATACCCAGGAAGTAGAGTTTATAGAAAGACAGTTTTCAATAACATACACACCTGAAGCTGAAGCTGCAACCTGCTTCAATTCCTGTGTTCTGGCCTTCCAGGCCCTGCAATCATTCTTCCAGTGTCCTTTCTTATGACAAAAGAAGCATTCTTCCTTATCCACAAGCTTCCCAGCTATCTTTGTTGCTTTTCCTTTTCCCTTCGTATCCACTTTACTAACACCGCCCCTTGGTTTGGCGGGGGCTTTCTTCTTCTTTCCCTTGGCTTTCGCCTTGGACCTAGAAGAAGATGATCCTCCTACAAACAAAGTGGATGTTTCCCTACCTTTCTGTAGGGTGCCCTCTGCGCTCCTCAGCAGGTTGAGGAGCTCTGAAAGTTCAACCTCCTTTTCTTGTAGGTTGAAGTTCATTATAAACTGGGCGTAAGTGGAAGGAAGGGACTGGAGAACTATATCCGTATATAGCTCACTCTCCAATGTGATCCCCAGGTCAGCGAGCTCCTCAATGTAGCCGATCATCTTTAGCACGTGCTCGGCTACTGATGATCCGACGGCCATTCTTGTCGAAAACAACTTTTTCGACGCTTCGTATCTTGCGATACGTGATTGCTCTCCATACAGTTCTTTTGTATGAAGCAATATGGACTCCATGTCCATATTCTCATGCCTCCTCTGATGTTCGTTGTCAATCGAGGCAAGCAGGAGGCACTTGGCCTTCGCGCTATCAATCTCCCAAGTCTTGCGGATTTCCTTATCCGCGACGCTGGAAGTTGGACCAGGGACAGGGGGAGCTTTGGTGGTAAGAAGATACCCCATCTTATCATAAGTGATTGCTATCTTGACATTCCTGAGCCAATCTTTGTAGTTTGTCCCTGTCAACTTGTTTTTATCTAGGAGTAACTTAAGTCCAGTCATGTTGATTGGTCGCTGCAATTAGGAGAGAGAAGAAGAAACACTCAGCATGATGCTCTTGCAAGTTTAGAGTGGTTTTTAGTTTGTCTAAACAGGATGGCTCCCACTGTTTCTCGAATCCCTCCTCAAACCATAAAGGAAGAATTAGCCAGGATCAATCCCACCGTACAATACTTGCTTAACCGTTCAGCCAGGCCGGTGTCGGTACTTCGAGGGAGGTTTTCCAACGCTTTCGCGAAGTTCCTTAATTAAAGAACCTCTTTTCCCTGGGGGCGTAGCCCCGCTAACACCTTTCTAGGCACCTACTAGGTTTATAGCATTGATCGTTAAGTGAGAAATTTCCCGAGGAGTAGCATATACTCACAGTAGGATCGGGATCCAAATATCATCGTGTGATGAAACTGAAGGAATCCTACCAGAATCACCACACTCCAAATGGTATGCAAATCTAGCAAGTTTCAGTACTTATGAAACTCCCGATGTGGATTTTTGCCCCATGCTCTTATGACCTTGGCGTGAGGTCAAAATGTCATAAGTCACATGTCAAGTTCGTCCCATCATTATCCAGGTTAATTTGAATCCACCTGTACATACCCTTGACGTAGGCCAAAATGGCAGTACGACTGTTTCAAACCAACGCATTCTATCTATGCAACAGATAAATATCCGGCAGCTACCAATCACTATGCCTTGGCGTGAGGTCAAAATACATAGCTTGAATACTACCGAATATTTAACTGAAATGATGGAGGGCTACGGATGGTTTTGGCAAAACCGTGAACGTAGTGAACTTGATTTGGTCGATGGAACGAGATAGCTTTTAAATGGAGTGGCTCAAACTCCGTATTTTAAAAGTTGGTTTTGAAAAGAACCGAGTGGTTTTTCGAAAGTGTTCCAACGACTTTAACTTGGTTTATTATCTTGCATTAGTTCTTTTAATGCGTGATATTCTTGCATTAGTACTTTTAATGCGTCCCATCATTTAATCCTACCATTGCAGAAAACAACCAAAATATGACGTACGCTTATGCCATTCGCATTCGCCACTGGGCCCCGTCATTACCCGTTAGGTTACTTAACTAACGACAGAGCGGGGGCTGGGCTAGCGCGTCTGTAAAACATAAGCAACGCCTAAATAGTTATAGATATAGCAATAGTAGACATTACAGATCACAGATGAATGCATTGGATATACTAGCAATCCGCAATCCTTTCGAGCCTGAAACGAAAAGCGGATAACACGGTCGCGGTGAATAGCCAAATACCCCACCCAAGACCCCTACGGGTGCGGCAAACTACCCGCCAAGTACCCGAAGCGTAGCAACCTCCCTCATCTCCATGAGTAGGCCACTCGACACTTCGGCATACCCGGTAGTTTGTGCACCCCTCCATGGGTCTATCCTAGGAGCAAAAACAGTAAAAAGAATTATACAATGACGGCTACAACCCCGACCCGGTTGTGCGGCCAAACAAATAATATTATTACATCAATTTACATTTACAATGAATGAAAGAAAAACAAAAGCTCATCTCACATCCACCCCGGCTATTCACCCGCGACAGTCCAACACATTCATATACACATTCCAGCACATTACAGATCATGTATAACCCCGACTAATCGTCTTATAGCGATTAGCCGACGTTCAATACATGCAAGCATCACAGATATAACCATCATAGTCAAAGTGCAGTGAAGTTCGGAAAAATACGGAATTATAGGACCCCAAAAGGAAATTTCTTTTCTGGAAAATCTGGGCACATATAATATATTTCAAAAATCCCAAAACCAACACACAAACACACTGCACGAAAAACGATGCAGAGAAGACGACAAAGCGCGGCGGTTGCGCGGCACGAGCCTACCTCGCGCGGCGGAAGGGCGGCGCTTTGAGCTCAACAGTGGATCGTTTTTCATGGGTGTTCTTAGAAAACCCTGAGACGATTTTACAAGTATAAAGTTTTTCATTTTGAGCCAAAAAAAATTCAACAGAAACTCAGGTTTTGAAAAATATGGTTTTTGGGTTTTTTACGGTTCCGAACTTCGTTACACTTCACTACCAAGCTAGTTTAAGTTTAGTTAGGCTCTGATACCACTGTAACTCCACGTTGCGACCCCCGGTTCTTACGGGGAGGCGGGAACGGTATAAAATCAAATTTTTAGTGCAAGAGGCAACATGGACTAAACTAGGTCGGGATCGTTGTCTAAACTAAAACTAGCAAACTAGCTAAAGATATTTAGCTACACGGATAAAGATGATTATACCTAAACTTGAACTCCTTCTTCTTCAAACTTTGTCGTAGAGGTTGATGGTTCTCCTTTGTCGCCTTCTCCCGTCGAAGATGGATCCACCTCGAAGGCTCGACCTTTGGGCTCTTTCTCGTACTTGGAGTGAACTAGAATCGCCGGCTTGCTAGACCCTTGATCCTAGAGTGAGTAGAGAGTGTCTAAGGGTTGCTTTTGTTTTTCAAGAGAAGGATTCTCAACTCATGAGAAGGTTTCTCTTGGCTAGAGGAAGAAGAAGATGAAGTGAAGAGAGAGAGTGAATATGATAGAATGAGCTCTCATTTCCTTTCTTGCAACCATAATGCAAAAAGAAAATGAATTATCAAAATAATAATAATCAAAATGAAAAGGTTGATGGAAAGTTTTAGAATGACTAATATCATTACAAGCATTAAATGAAAATGCAAGAATCAAGAGCATCTTTCTCTTGTAATGATAATGGTCAAAAGTTCAACCATGGTCAACAAGTCAACCATGGTCAACAAGTCAACAAAAACTAACCATGACACAATTTCATTTTATTATATATTATTAAATGATATAATACAAATCCATTAGGGTTTGGAAAAAGACGACTGTCAACCGTGCATACGCACCCGTTCCGAAACCCTAATGAAAGTCATCTTCCTCCTCCTCAAATAACTGTGCATACACACCTGCATTCTTGTTCCGAGGAACAAGAATACTGAGAGATAAAAGCAACCCCAAATACTATACCAGCATCCGGCTCAAACCAGAGCCCGCTGGCAATATCTGTCCGGACTCCAAACGTGCACAAGTGCGCGGCTGAGAACGAACCCTGTCGCAAAACCATGCGACCTCTACTCTGTTTTTCCCAGAGGCGAATACCCTCTGTGTGGGACTCTAAAGACTCGACACTACGCTGGCAGTGGGTTTAACCACAGACCGCAAGCGGCACTAGCTATGCGTAACGGTCCCCAGGTAGATGTCGACAAGAAGGCTGACGAGGTGAAACCCCATCGGTACTTCTACTGAGTCTGAATGTGACAGTCTCCGTACAGTCCGGTCTGTTCGTCTGATACATCGCATGGCGGGCCTAGGGGGCGGTAAACGTCAGTCCCCCAATAGCGGTACAAGTCGTGCCGGAGCGAAGCCCAAAACACCCTGAGATAACACTGGAAACCTACCAGTATATCTCGTTTACCCTGGCCAGGGACTACTCGTGTAATGGCTCTCCTAGACACAGCGCGATGTCAACCCCCAATACCGGGAGAGACGAATCCTGTCTAACCGTCACTGCCTCCAAGTGCTTCGGGACTGCACCCAACCACCACCTGTTTGCACGACTCCTTTGAGCCGTGGTAGGGTAGTGATCAAAGTGCAATGGGAACACACTCGAGGCGAAGTGGCAGTGTCAAGTCAGCGGACTAAGCTGTACTCATGTCACCTGGGAACTGATGACTGACGATAGGTATAATACCAACCTTTCAGTTCCCGACGAGTCCTGTCCAGTGTACTCGTAACCCAACGAGCACCCGTATACTATCTCCAGTACGACGTACTGATGGCTGTGGGACAGACCATCTCCCACACTGGGATGAGAAGCGCATACGCTAGTCTACTCCGGAGTATCGATGCCCTGTCTCGATAGTCCTGCGACTAGGGACCTGTATAAGGATGTGCTTATAGATTACCCAGTCCCCACTAGTGTGACTGCCATCACAACGCTGGTAATCAAGCAAAGATCCTAAGGTCTCCACTAATGCGTATAAGCGATATAGTAAAATAAACACAAGTACACATTGAAGTAGAGACAAACCAAGTAGCATACTACTATTTTGAGCAAGATTGTATATACAAGGTGAATATCCCAAGCATCCATTAAGTAATATACAAACTAGTATGATACAGTAATGGCCTCTAGGGCATATACACTAACAACTACGATCGGTTATACTTTGGTCGTCACACAGTGGTTTCTCCACAAAGGACTTGGACATTATATCAGACATACTGGTTACTAGATCTATGGTTTTAGATCTAGATTTGGGTGGTTTCCCAATCAGGGTACTTTGACAGCATTCTAAGAGTATTTAGAATGGACGACTCCTGGCACGGTAGTGTACCTGCAGGTGATGGAGTCACCCTCTCTAAAGGTGTCTTATAGACTAAAGTAGAGAGGGATGTGCATGATTGGCAGATCACTTGCTTAGGCAATTGAGTCAATCATGAGATGTCAGGTACCACACCAGATGTTGTTCTTGCACTAGATGAAATAAGTTGATATTGATCCAATCCTGGAGGAACAGTCGGATACAGTTTTAGAACATAAGTGAATGTTCTAGGGATATGATAACGGCTGCCTCCTTCAGGAGACGGTTATCACTCCAGGCTTCCAAGGTGACATGGACGACAAGGAGGTTGTCAGAGTTATAGTTTTTCCCTCTGACGAGGGGCAGTATTTTGGACAGGTGGTCCAAGGCAATACTGAGGGTGGCATGGCGCAGGATACTGATTAAGTTCAGTTGACGATACAATCTAAGAAGTTTGGATTTGGAGTTCATTTATGAGCTCGGTCCCATCAGACATCCAGACATTCTAAGACAGGTATTGCTCATTTCGGGAGATGGTTTTCTCCGCGAACTTGAGATATAGAGAGACATAGAAAGAAACATCAAGACGGATCCACTCACTAAGGCTATTCCTCGACCGCAATAGTTTCACAAAAGGGATTTGTGAGACTGACTAGTAGAGGAGTTGGGTGTTCGGTATCACACTGGCTGTGAGTATGCGACATCGCAATAATTAGCCTTGAGTGCAAGTGGGAGATTGTTGGGAATAGTGCCCTCAGAGTCAATTATTGGATCACAGGCACGTGATTGCAATGATTGAGGGAGGACCTATCCCGGTAGGACAGTCTTACTCGAGATGATAGTATGCTATCTGGTTTACCTTTATCATCGTGTACTGCTTTAGGTGACATGACAGGTCGCCATTGCACGTTGATAGAGCCCCTAGGATTCTTGCTTGACTGCCGGCAGTATGAGGGAGATCATATAAGTGAGAGCTGGAGTCTATTAGCACATCCTTAAAAGGTCCCTAGTCGTGGGAGTTTCGAGACAGGGCATCGATTCTCCAGAGTAGACTAGTGCATACAGTCGAGACCCCGACGAGGGGCGGTGGCCGGTCTCACAAGCCACTGGTGTCAGTTGGTTCACCTAAGATGTATACAGGTGCTCATTGGGTTATGAGTACACCGGACAGGACTCGCCGGGAATATGCTAGTTGGTCTTATACCTGACGTCAGATAGCAGTTCCCAGGTGACATGTGTACAGGTTAGTTCATCGACCTGGGGATCGTCATTTGTCTCGTGTGAGTTCCCACTGTACTTTGATTACTACCCTACCACGGCTCAAAGGAGTCGTGCAAACAGGTTTTAGTTGGGTACAGTCCCGAGCCACATGGAGGCAGTGAGCGGATCTTCGGGGGTTCGTCTCTCCCGGTATTGGGGGTGAGGTCGCGCTGTGTCTAGGAGAGCCATTACACGAAGATCTTGGCCAAGGCAGGAGATTTACTGGTAGGTATTCCAGTAGTATCTCAGGGTGTTCTGGGCTACACTCCGACACGACTTGTACCGCTTTTGGGGGTCTGACTTTTACCCACCCCCTAGGCCCGACATGCGATGCTCATAGACGAACGGACCGGACTGTACGGATATTGTCACTGACAGGCTCAGTAGGGCGTCAGCATGAGTTCGCTCATCGACGTCCCTTTTGGTCAATAGCTGGTGGCCCGTTACGTATTGGCTTATACCTCTGGCGTGCTGGTGGTTAAATCCACAGCCATAGTATTGACGAGTCTTTAGAGTCCACCACACTTTCAGTTACTCAAGCTTTCGGGCGAAACGCTGTAGAGGCCGTATGGTCATATGGCAGGGTCCGATCAGATACGTGCGGTATTGCACGGATCAGGATCGGACAGTTTTGTACTAGTGGCCGTATGGTTATATGGCAGCGTTCGATCAGATACGTGCGGTATTGCACGGATCAGGATCGGACGGATATTACTAGCCGGCTTTGGTTTAAGCCGGATCCTAGTATAGTACAGTGTAGATTTTGTCTCACTGCATTTGTATCCGGACGGAATACAGATGCGGGTGTGTATGCACAGTATGGGGTTTTCTTGTAATTTATTACGGGACCAGTTTTCTGGAGTTGCCAGTTTGCTTTCCGTTCCGGCCGGTTCTCCTTTGTTCTTTCCCGGCCGGACTTTTCCGATGGAGGGGGTTATTTGCAATTGTGCAAATAACATTTGTGGAGGGGTCTTCTTGCACTTGTATTCATTATGATAAGCATCTTTGCTTTATCATCCATGTTGTGCATTAAATGAGATTAGAAAGGATATGGGTTTGATGTGATAAAAAGCATGGTTGATGTTTTCTTGTTTTATGATATGGTCACCACTTATGCTTCCTACACTCACATCCCTCTTGCTTCATATTGTTTTCCTCCACCATTTCTAAAGAGGAGAGATGATTATTCATAGTTAAGAAAAGAAAGAGAGAAGAAGAAAAGAGAAGAAAATGAGAGAGCTTCATCTTCATCTTTGAGAGAGTAGCATTCATTCATCTCATTTTTGATACAAGGAAAAATGAAAGCACCATTATTCATACCTTCATTCCTCCATCTTCAAAAGGCAACCAATACCCCAAAGTGAGACATACACTCTACACTACATTCTACAGCAAATCTTGGACGCGTCGACTCGCCAGCTTCGCGCCCGAGTTGCCTCGGTATAGAGGCGGGAGCCCGTAAAAGATGCAGGCGACGTGGTGCTCTTCTGGCAAGGAGGCGACGACCGGAGATCCCGCGAGGAGATCAGAGTGGAGATGAAGACCGGAGGACTCGGATCAGTCGGTATATCTCTAACCCATCTTCTAGCTAGCTTAGACTTGTTAATGGTTACGATCCGGGTGTTTAGTGCGCGGTGGTGCCGATTTGCTAAGTCCGCAAAATTTAAGTTTATCACCGTTTCCGCGTTTGGCCGTCGGATTGACGGCCGGGGCGCCGCCGTGCACTTACATCCCCCACGACCGATCCGCAACATCACAGCATAAACATAGAACATCAACGTGAAAATCACGTTCGCAAATCCGTCTAACCGGGCTATAGCAGTTAGACAGGATTTACCGATCAAGTGATATTCACGGTCGCAGATATAATGTAAATACTGTGAAATAATGTGTTTAAAATATCCAATCGATCAAAAATTAACAAGTGGGCCCCCAAGTAATACTGAAGCACTCACAGAAATTCTGGGCCCAAATTTAATATCCCAAAACCCTCAAAATCAGCCCACAAGCCCACTGTAAAAATATGGAGATGTGTTCCCAACTTCCTGCGGCGGAACCACGGCCAAATAGGGGTCAAGGCCGCGGTTCCGCGGTCGTACGGAAGAGTTAGGTTACCAAATTTTTGCAGTGTTCTTAGGATTCCCTGTGCATCATTCTGCAATCACCTGAAAAAATTTTCGAGCCCGGAAAAAATCGACAGAAAACTGATGCATGCAAAAACGCGGTTTTTGAATTTTTGGTCGATCGGATAAGTAAAACGCATTAGAACAAGCTAGGCAAGGTTAATGGCGTGGCTCGGATACCATGTTGCGCCACGGCAGCGCCCCAGCCGTCTATCCGAGGCCAAAATGCGGAATCAAAATTTTTCCTTACTCGGAAACCGGCGCTACCGCGGACAATGAAAACCCGGATCGTAAACCATTAACCTAATGCTAGCAAACAAGAGATGGGAAGAGAAGTATACCAAGTGATCCGAGTCCTCCGGTCTTCTCGTCATCGTCCCGATCTCCCGCGGAAAGTCTAGTCTCCATGTCATCGCCTCCTCGCCGGAAGGGCACCACATCGCCTGCGTCTTTTACGGGCTCCCGCCTCAATACCGAGGCAACTCGAGCATGAAGCCGGCAAGTCAACATGCCCAAGGTGTGCTGTAGAATGTAGTGTAGATGATGCTTGTCTCTTTGGGGTTTGTTGCCTTTGAAGATGATGGAGGAATCAAGATTAGAAAAATGGTGCTTGCATTTTTCTAGCATGAAAGTGAGATCAAGAATGAAACTCTCAAGAAGAAGCTCTCATCTTCTTTTTCTCTCAAAATGTCTTCAACCATTTTCATAGAATGAGAATGGTGGAGGAAAGAATTACATAAGCAAGAGGGAGGTGAGTGTAGGAAAAGAGAGAGGGTGACCATATCCAAAACCTCATCATAACAATCTCATATCAACTCTAATCACAACTAATCAACAAAAAGCAAGTGATGAGAATGGTATCAAAAGATGCTTTCATGATAAATACATTTGCAAGAAAATCCTCCACAATATGTTATTTGCAAACTTGCAAATAACCCCCCTCCATCAGAAAAGTCCGGCCGGGAAAGAACAAAGGAAAACCGGCCGGAACGGAATGCAAACCGGCAACTCCAGAAAACTGGTCCCGTAATAAATTACAGGAAAACCCCGATACTGTGCATACATACCCGCATCTGTATTCCTACCGGATACAAATGCAATGAGACAAAATCTACACTGTACTAAACTAGGACCGGCTTAAACCAAAGCCGGCTAGTTATATCCGTTTGATCCTGATCCGTGCAATACCGCACGTATCTGATCGAACCCTGCCATATCTCCATACGGCCTCTACAGCGTTTCGCCCGAAAGCTTGAGTAACTGAAAAGTGTGGTGGACTCTAAAGACTCGTCAATACTATGGCTGTGGATTTAACCACTAGCACGTCAGAGGTATTAGCCAATACATGATGGGCCACCAGCTATTGACCAAAAGGGACGTCGATGAGCGAACTCATCCTGACACCCTACTGAGCCTGTCAGTGACAATATCCGTACAGTCCGGTCCGTTCGTCTATGAGTATCGCATGGCGGGCCTAGGGGGTTGGTAAAAGTCAGACCCCCAAAAGCGGTACAAGTCGTGTCGGAGTGTAGCCCAGAACACCCTGAGATACTACTGGAATACCTACCAGTAAATCTCCTGCCTCGGCCGAGGGCTTTGTGTAATGGCTCTCCTAGACACAGCGCGACCTCACCCCCAATACCGGGAGAGACGAACCCCTGCAGATCCGCTCACTGCCTCCATGTGGCTCGGGACTGTACCCAACTAAAACCTGTTTGCACGACTCCTTTGAGCCGTGGTAGGGTAGTAATCAAAGTACAGTGGGAACTCACACGAGACAAATGACGATCTCAGGTCGATGAACTAACCTGTACACATGTCACCAGGGAACTGCTATCTGACGTCAGGTATAAGACCAACTAGCATGTTCCCGGCGAGTCCTGTCCGGTGTACTCATAACCCAATGAGCACCTGTATACATCTTAGGTGAACCAACTGACACCAGTGGCTTGTGAGACCGGCCACCGCCCCTCGTCGGGGTCTCGACTGTATACACTAGTCTACTCTGGAGAATCGATGCCCTGTCTCGAAACTCCCACGACTAGGGACCTTTTAAGGATGTGCTTATAGACCACCAGCTCTCACGTATATGATCGCCATCATACTGCCGGCAGTCAAGCAAGAATCCTAGGGGCTCTATCAGCGTGTAATAGTGACCTGTAAGGTCACCTGAAGCAGTACACGATGATAAAGGTAAACCAGATAGCATACTATCATCTCGAGTAAGACTGTCCTACCGGGATAGGTCCTCCCTCAATCATTGCAATCACGTGCCTGTGATCCAATAATTGACTCTGAGGGCACTATCTCCAACACCTACTAGCTTCCAGCAGGCCGTTCAGAGCGTTGACTCGGTAAAATGGCTGGATGCAATGCGGACCGAAATGGAGTCCATGTACACCAACAAAGTATGGACGTTGGACGTTGCTCCAGATGGGGTAAAACCCGTAGGATGCAAGTGGATCTTTAAAAGGAAGATTAGTGTAGATGGACAGGTTGAGACCTATAAAGCTAGACTGGTTTCGAAGGGTTTTCGTCAAAGACCTGGTTTGGACTATGATGAGACCTTTTCTCCTGTGGCTATGCTGAAATCCATTCGGATCCTTCTTGCCATTGCTGCCTTCCACGATTATGAGATTTGGCAGATGGACGTAAAGACTGCTTTTCTAAATGGAAATTTAGAGGAGTGTGTCTATATGGACCAGCCAAAGGGTTTCATTCAGAGTGGGAGCAGCGGAAAGGTGTGCAAGTTGCTTAAGTCCATCTATGGACTAAAGCAGGCATCGTGGAGTTGGAACATCTGCTTTGATGAGACAGTCAAAGAATTTGGCTTTATCAAAAATACAGATGAACCATGCATCTATAGTAGATTTGTAGCAAGAACTGTCGTGTTCCTCGTTTTATACGTGGATGACATTCTTCTGATAGGAAATGACATTCCTATGCTACAATCTGTCAAGGGGTTCTTGTCACACAGGTTCTCCATGAAAGACCTGGGTGATTCCAATTACATTCTGGGGATCCGGATCCATCGTGATAGATCCAAGAGGATGTTAGGACTTTCGCAGTCCAGGTACATCGACACTATACTGAAACGATTCAGTATGGAAGATTCCAAGCGCGGTAATCTGCCGGCTTGTCACGGAATCACCCTCTCCAAAGAGATGTCTCCCAAGACTGATTTGGAAAGGGCTCGCATGTCATCAATTCAGTATGGAAGATTCCAAGCGCGGTAATCTGCCGGCTTGTCACGGAATCACCCTCTCCAAAGAGATGTCTCCCAAGACTGATTTGGAAAGGGCTCGCATGTCATCAATACCCTACGCATCTGTGGTAGGCTCTATTATGTATGCGATGTTGTGTACCAGACCAGATGTAGCATACGCATTGAGCGTTGTAAACCGGTATCAGTCGGACCCAGGGGAGAAGCACTGGATAGCGGTAAAGAACATTCTCAAGTACCTGAGAAGGACTAAGAAGATGTTCTTGGTGTATGGCGAAAAGGACCTCCAGATCAAGGCCTTTGCTGACTCCAGCTTCCAGAGTGACAAGGATGATTCCAAGTCCATGTTGGGTTTTGTCTTTACCCTCAATGGAGGGGCGGTGTGTTGGAAGAGTTCCAAACAGGAAACCGTTGCAGACTCGACGATGGAAGCGGAATACATCGCTGCTGCTGATGCCGCAAAAGAAGCCGTCTGGATGAGGAAGTTCTTGAAAGAACTTCAGGTGGTTCCGTCCATTGTTGATCCAATACCTCTGTATTGCGACAACAACGGGGCTATAGCTTTAGCGAAGGAACCCAGGTCCCATCAGAAATCCAGACACATCTTGAGGTGGTATCACCTGATCAGGGAGATCGTGGATCGCCAGGAGATCGAGGTTCGGAGGGTTGCTTCAGAAGATAACACTGCAGATCCATTCACCAAGGCCTTGCCCCAGACTCAGTTCGAGCGGCTGATCGAGATGATAGGTCTTCGATACGCCAGTACATGGCCTTAGTGCAAGAGGGAGATTGTTAGTCTATATGCCCTAGAGGCCATTACTGTATCATACTAGTTTGTATATTACTTAATGGAACCTTGGGATATTCACCTTGTATTGACAATCTTGCTCAAAATGGTAGTATGCTACTTAGTTTGTTTCTACTTTAATATGTGCATGTGTTTCTTTTAGCATATTGCTTATACATATTAGTAGAGCCCTTAGAATCTTTGCTTGATTACCAGCGTTGTAATGGCAGTCACACTCATGGGGGCTGGGTAATCCACAAGCACATACTTATACAGGTCCCTAGTCGTAGGACTATCGAGACAAGGCATCGATACTCTGGAGTAGACTAGCGTATGCGCTTCTTATCCCAGCAGGGGAGACGGTCTGTCCCACAGCTATCAGTACGTCGTACTTGAGATAGTATGCGGGTGCTCGTTAGGTTACAAGTACACTGGACAGGACTAGTCGGGAACAGATTGGTTGGTATTATACCTATCGTCAGTTATCAGTTTCCAGGTGACATGAGTACAGCTTAGTCCACTGACTTGACACTGTCACTTCGCCTCGAGTGTGTTCCCACTGTACTTTGATTACTACCCTACCACGGCTCAAAGGAGACGTGCAAACAGGTAGTAGTTGGGTGCAGTCCCGAAGCACTTGGAGGCAGTGACGGTTAGACAGGATTCGTCTCTCCCGGTATTGGGGGTTGACAGCGCGCTGTGTATAGGAGAGACATTACACAAGTAGTCCCTGGCCAGGGCAAGCGGGATATACTGGTAGGTTACCAGTGTTATCTTAGGGTGTTCTGGGCTACACTCCGACACGACTTGTACCGCTATTAGGAGACTGACGTTTACCGCCCCCCTAGGCCCGCCATGCGATGTATCAGACGAACAGACCGGACTGTACGGAGACTGTCACATTCAGGCTCAGTAGGAGTTCAGATGGGTTTCACCTCGTCCGTCTTCTTATCGGCATCTACCTGGGGGCCGTTACGCACAGCTAGTGCCGCTTGCGGTCTGTGGTTAAACCCACTACCAGCGTAGTGTCGAGTCTTTAGAGTCCCACATAGAGAGCTATTCGCCTTTAGGCAAAAGAGTAGAGGTCGCATGGTTTTGCGACAGGGTTCCGTCACATCCGCGCACTTGTGCACGTTTAGTGACCGGACAGTTATTACTAATGGGCTTTGGTTTAAGCCAGATCCTAGTATACGTTTTGGGATTGATTTTATCTCGTTTGCATTCGTGTTCCTCGGAACGCGGATGCGGGTGTGTATGCACAGTTGACAGAGACAGAGGCAGAAGATTCTCATTAGGGTTATTGACTGTTGACCTTTGCTTAACCCTAATGAGAATTAGAAATATGGTTAATGATAATTAAGTATTATTGTGCCATGGTTGGGTTGAAAGGTTGACCTTTTTGACTTGTTGACTTTGTTGACCAGTTGACTAGGTTGGACTTGTTGACCACCATCATTACTATGGCTATCATTTCATGCAAAGACTTTTGTCTTGCTTATTTGTTCACACATTGCATTTAATGCATGAAATGATTTTGCCTTTTGTGAGATGATAACCATCACATAATACTTGATTATCATTATGGCTCATGATGCTTTTGGATTATGAGAGGTTGGATGAGAAAAGAGTGGCTCATTCTTTCATTTGCTTTCTCTCTCTTGAGCTCTCTCTCATTCTCAAGCTCTCTCCTTCTTCCTCTTGCTCTCTCTAGCTCAAGGCAAACCATTCTCGTGTGTTGAGACTCATTGCCTTAGAGATAAAAAGACACCAAAACAATCCTCTACTCATCCTAGTGCATAAGGCCTAGCAAGCCAAGTGTTCTAGTTTCTTCAAAGTTCGAAGAAGAA
This sequence comes from Agapanthus africanus, assembly GCA_030015575.1. Taxonomy (NCBI): domain Eukaryota; kingdom Viridiplantae; phylum Streptophyta; class Magnoliopsida; order Asparagales; family Amaryllidaceae; genus Agapanthus; species Agapanthus africanus. The sequence continues at coordinate 207,433,411 of JASDDO010000022.1, forward strand.
GCCAAAGGTAGAAGCTTTCGGGTGGATCCATCTTCGGCGTGAGAAGACGACGAGGGGAGGCCGGTCCGTACACCACAAGAGTTGAAGACGAAGGAGTTCAAGAAAGGTATAACCCCCTAACCGAGTAGGTAAACAACTCCTAGTTAGGTTGTTAGGTAGATTGTTTAACAAAGATCCGTATTTGTAGTCCATGTTACCACCCTCTTGAAAATTGTTTTTCACCACTTCCGCAACCCCGTAAGTACCGGGAGAGGTAGCATGGACTTACATCATCATCATTCTATCGATCGTCTCGACTCCTTTACGAGCGGAGTTTTACTCAAACATTATCACAAAGCAAACATTCAAGAATCTAGATTGAATCATAATGCTTGAATTCAAAAGATAAGCAAGATAAAAGAATTGTCACCTTTATTTATATCAACAATTAGTTACAACTCTCAATAACTACAAGAGAAAAGAACTTGATCGTTGAATTTGGCGTCGCTCGGCTCCTTGAGTCGCGGATCGGCTTGGATCACTTGCTCTGATGAAGTCCGGCGTAGCTCTCTAAAGGATCTAGGCTTCTTGCTTCGATTGAACTCGGAATTCTTGATCTTGGATTGGAATTGGAATTAGGGTTAGGGTTTTGAGGCACAAGTTGTGTCACTCAACTTGTGGGTGGAAGAGGAAGAGAGAAGAACAACCCAAAACCCTAGATCTAGGTTTCCTTTTATAAGCATCTCAACCTTAGATCTAGAATTCAAATTTCAAATTTCCCTCCAAAATGAACCACATTTCCCTCCAAAATGAACAACTTTTTCCTCCAAAATGAACCACCTCATTTGAATTTTCCCTCCAAAATGAGGTTGTTAGAAAGAATCTTCTAGAAGAAGTTTGTTGGAGGGAATATTCTAGAATGAGGTTGTTATAAGGAGACTTCTAGAAGAAGGTTGTTATAAGGAGGCTTCTAGAAGAAGTTTGTTGGAGGGAATATTCTAGAATGAAGAATATTCTTGGGTAAGGTTGTTAGGCCGAGCCTTCTGGATGAAGCCACGTGGTCATTCTGGAGTCTTCTGGAAGCTGAGCCGTTAAAGAGAGACACGTGGAGGAAATTTGGGAAGCTGACGTCACTATACAGTCGCGGATCCGCGGCGGTAATGGAGGCTTCTATGCATGGAACTTCTGGGATTTTATTGGGCTGACTTTGTGGCACTGTTATGATGTGTGGAATCTTATTTTACTTTCTTGATTTCTGCCAAATCACAAGTCTTGGACTTGGCGTATTTTTATCAGCACTTTTCACAATTTCGGCTCTTTTCCTGGAATTTCCTGCACAGATTCTCGAGACAAGTGTTGCGCTATATAAGGATGATGCGATGCCATGATAAACACTCAATTTCCCTAAGAAATGTCGGTTTTAGTATACAACACAGGTAATTCGGTATTTTATGGGTGTTTTGCTAATATGTGCTATACTTAACCTGAATACCTTTAGATGAATGCAAATGACAGGGAAATTAACGTGTTAAAAATACATTATTTTCGACTGATCAATATGTGATATCGGTCGGTTATATGTGATATAGCCGGGTTATCGGATCAAGTGTTGATTCGATAGATTGTTACATTTGCTATTAGTCGGTTGTATGTGATATAGCGGGATTATTAAATCAAGTGTTGATTTAATAATTTAATGTATAATTATATATGTGATATATTAATTTACATTAACTAATATTAGCTCACTTAAATATTTTTTCTCAGTTATGTACACTTAGTATATATGTGATATATATTAATGTACAACTTTTGTGTCATGTTAGATGCCACATGTGATATGGGTGTATGAGACTTACACCATGCTTATAATAATGGAATGGTTTTATTTATTTAAAGTTAATTAAAATTAATGGTAATTAGTCATATGCTTGAAACCTTGAAGAAGCTTGTAGTATCTTTGACTTAGTCCACTAGTTTTATTTTACTTGTTGATATTTATTAAGCTAACCATTATTGTAACCAATGGTTTATTCTCTACATGAGTTAGTGTATAACACTAACTTACCCATGGTTGTTATTCTCACATCAAGAGTTCATTCTCTCATTCTTCACTTGAGCTTCTTTTTCCTCATGAAAAAGCTCACTAGCTTTTCTCAAGGTGAGAAAATATTGTGAGAAAAAGAAAACTAAAGTGGGCACATTTTCTACTTCATCATCCTCTACTATTAGTCATTTAGTTTAGGGTGTTTGCTTCACTAATTTCACCATTAGTGAAGAGGTAGTATGAGCTTGAGTCTCCTCGACGTAGATCATCTTCGGTCTTGAAGACATTGAGCAAGCTTATTCATTTCTTCATGTGAACCCTCTCTAGAGTCCGGGTGTTCACTACTTGGAGCGAAGAGACTACTACACGGAGATTTAGAAGTGAATGATCGGTCTACAAAAGTTGTATTCCTCATTTACTTCGTTGTAAAGTAGTTTACATATCGTATCGTCGCATTTTCTAGAAAGATTCTATGGTTAGGGTTAGTTAGAACGACAAATTTTTGAAATTGGCATGGACGATGCCTCCCGCAATCTTGCTGCCGTGCTAGACAACTCTGCAATACTCAAAAAGTGTTTTCTAGCCGTGATGTCATTTTTCATGAAACAAAGTTCCCATTTTCAAAGCAATACATACAACCGAAGCCATCAACTCCTATTTTACCAATTCCAACATTAGATGTCAACAATACCTCCATTCTTTCGATGTGCCACTTTACTGATTCACCTCCTTTACATGATATTTCTACACATAACTCTACTCCTCCTCGCGACAATGATGACTCTACACAATCAGTCACTCCTTTCATACGTTCACAACGAAAAATAAAAGTGCCCTCAAAACATCGTGATTATGCATGTCCAACCATCATGGCCAATAACTGTTAGAAATTAAACTTGTTTTCGGTTACAAAGAATTGAAGAGACATCGGTTATAAAAGGAAGGGATACCAATTCATGAATAGGTTTAATGAAAGGATATGTAACGGTTATTGTAATCAATTGGTATTATGAAGAGTCATAATGAAGGGGCATGTAAACTCCTATATAAGGAGATGTTTTGTAAAGTTTTAAAAGTGCAAGGAAAATATAAGAATAGTTTATTGATACTTTCTCCATTCTCTATCCATTCTCTCCTCCAAACACATTCGGCTACATCGTAGACCGAACATAAAGTCGAGAAGATCCTAACAAAGTGGTATCAAAGCAAGGTTCGAAGAAAATGTCGAAGACAACACTCTCGTACAACGCCCCACGCCTCACCAAAGATAACTATGAAAATTGGAGCATCAAAATGAAGACTGTTTTGGGAGCAGTAGGCGCTTGGGATGTGGTGGTCCGAGGCTATGATCGGCCTCAAGATGAAGCTGCACTGATGGCAGCTCAGAGAACGACCCACGAAAAATTATTCGAGAAAGATTGTACCGCAAGATACTTTATCGAGCAAGGTGTCGATGATTCGACTTTCGAGAAGATTTCGGCTGCCACTAATGCAAAGCAACAGTGGGAGATACTTGAGAAAACCTTCCAAGGAGTCGAGAAGGTTAAAAAGGTATGCTTACAATCACTAAGGAGGGAGTTTGAATTGTTAAAAATGGAGGAGAATGAATCGGTGACTGACTATAATGCCCGAGTGCTTACGGTGGTCAACCAAATGAAGAGGAACGGAGAAAAAATGGAGGATGTAAGGGTGATAGAGAAAAATTATTCGGTCACTACCACCGAAGTTTGACTTCATTGTGTGTTCAATTGAAGAGTCAAAGAATCTTGAAGAAATGACGATAGATGAGTTGATGGGTTCACTAAAAGCCCACGAAGAACGGTTCGTGAAAAAGCAAGAACCGATTGAAAAATTACTACAAACACAAGTTAATTCGAAAGGTGATTCGGTTGAAAATGGTCAAAATGACCGAAATTGAGGAAATACACGCGGCCGAGGAAGAGGCCGTGGCCGAGGTCAATTCGGTCGAGGACAAGGTGGTCGAGGAGGTCAAAACAATGACGATAGAAGCCAAAGCCAAAATTTCGGCCGAGGACGATCGACTGGTGGAAGAGGGAGACCGAATGTTCAATGCTATAATTGCAAGAAATTCGGTCACTACGCAGCAGACTGTTGGGGAAAAACAGTCGAGGAAAAATCAAACTTTGTGGAGAAAGAAGATTACAATGACGATGTACTTCTGCTGGCTTTTAAAGGTGACGAAGAAAGTGCCGACACTTGGTATCTCGATACTGGTGCAAGTAATCATATGTGTGGCAAGCGAAACATGTTCGTAGACTTGGACGAATCGGTGAGTGGCCAAGTCACATTCGGTGACTGTTCGAAGGTACCAGTAAAAGGCAAAGGTAAAATTTTAATTCGACTGAAAGATGGATCACAAAAATATATCGAAAATGTGTATTATGTGCCGAATATGAAAAACAACATCTTGAGTTTGGGACAACTCTTAGAAAAGAATTTCGATATTCATTTAAAGGATCGAATTCTTTTCTTAAGAGATAACCGAATGAAGTTGATAGCAAAAGTGCAGATGACGAAGAATCGGCTATTTCTATTGGATATCAAATATGGTGAAGCAAAGTGTCTAAAATCATCGGTGAAAGATTCGGCTCGGTTATGGCATATGAGGTATGGGCATCTCAATTTCGGCGGACTAAACTTGTTGGCGAGGAAGAACATGGTCAAAGGTTTGCCGATTATGAATGAACCGAAAGAGTTATGTGAAGGGTGTTTACTTGGTAAACATCACCGAGCAAGTTTTCCAAAAGAAGCCGAGTTTAAAGCCAAGGAGCCATTACAACTTGTCCACACCGATGTATGTGGACCAATTACTCCAAATTCATTTGGTGGAAAAAGGTACATTCTAACATTTATTGATGATTTCACAAGGAAAACATGGGTATATTTTCTAAAAAATAAATCGGAAGTTTTTGAAAATTTTAAAAGATTCAAAATGAATGTGGAAAAAGAAAGTGGGTTTTATTTGAAATCGGTCAGGTCAGACCGAGGTGGAGAATTCACTTCAAATGAGTTTGAAAATTTTTGCAAAAAAAATGGGATTCGGCATTTCTTAACGGCCTCCTATTCACCACAACAAAATGGAGTGGCCGAACGAAAAAATAGAACCATATTAGACATGGTGAGATGTATGTTGGGTAGTAAAAATATGCCAAAGGAATTTTGGGCAGAAGCGGTTGCATGTGCTGTGTACATTCTAAACCGATGCCCAACCCAGAGTCTACAAAATGTAACACCGCAGGAGATGTGGCATGGTTATAAGCCGAATGTAAGTCACTTTAAAATTTTCGGGAGCATAGCATATGCTCATGTCCCCGAACAAAAGAGAGTAAAACTTGATGACCGAAGTTCTCGGTTGATTTTTATCGGTTATGATCTAAGAACCAAAGGCTACAAGCTGTTTGATCCAGTCAATAAGAAGGTCATTGTTAGCCGAGATGTCGAATTTGATGAAGAAAGCTCATGGAGTTGGAGCGATGAAGCCGAAAGCAGCAGACCGAATGAAGTACTCGGTCAAGAAGAAAAGAAAAGAAATGAAGTCGAAGTTGATGTTCCATCGCCTGCAACAACACCTCGGTTCAATTCGCCTCAAGTCGGTTCTCCACAAACCGAAGCGTCGTCAAGTTCAACTCCACCAAGAAATCCAAGGACGAGGACTATGACCGAGTTATATGAGGTAACCGAAATGCAAAATAATCTAACATTATTTTGTTTGTTTGCCGAATGCGAGCCAATGAATTTTGAAGAAGCGGTCAAAGACCGAAGGTGGAAAGAAGCAATGGACGAAGAAATCAGTGCTATTGAGAGAAATGGAACTTGGGAGATCACCGAACTTCCCAAAGGCAAGAAACCCATAGGAGTGAAATGGGTGTACAAGGAGAAAAAGAATGCTAAGGGAGAAATCGAGCGATACAAGGCAAGGTTAGTGGTCAAAGGCTACAAAAAACAAGCTGGCATTGATTATGATGAAGTTTTCTCACCAGTAGCGCGACTCGAGACAATTCGACTGATCATTGCTATGGCGGCTCAATTCAGTTGGAAGATATATCAATTGGATGTTAAATCGGCATTCCTCAATGGATATCTTGAAGAAGAAGTCTACATCGAGCAACCACTCGGTTATGAGAAGAAAGGACATGAGTCGAAAGTACTGAAGCTAAAGAAGGCTTTATATGGCCTGAAGCAGGCACCGAGAGCATGGAATAGTCGAATCGACATATACTTCCAAGCACACGGTTTCATGAAGTGTCCTTATGAGCATGCATTATACATAAAGAAGTCCGAAAAAGGTGATATTTTTATAGTATGTTTATATGTGGATGATCTCATCTTCACAGGAAACAATCCACGTATGTTCGATGACTTCAAAAGCTCGATGGTTAAAGAATTTGAAATGACCGACATCGGTCAGATGGCATATTATTTGGGAATAGAGGTAAAGCAAAGACCGAATGGGATTTTCTTATCCCAAGAAGGATATGCTCGGTCGATTTTGAGAAAGTTCAATATGGAGCAAAGCAATTCGGTCAATACCCCAGTAGACTGCGGAACAAAATTATCAAAGTTCGATGAAAGGAGCAATGTGGACTCGACGCATTTTAAAAGCTTGGTAGGCAGTCTTCGGTATCTTACATGCACAAGACCGGATATTCTATATGGAGTCGGCTTGATCAGCCGATACATGGAAGAACCGAAATTGACACATTTATCAGCGGCGAAAAGGATATTGAGATATATCAAAGGTACACCAAATTTCGGTTTGTTCTATTCGAAATCTAACAATTTTGAATTATATGCATATACCGATAGCGATTGGGGAGGAGATATAGATGACCGGAAAAGTACGACAGGGTACATTTTCTTCATCGGTGAATCAGCATTTACTTGGTGTTCCAAGAAGCAACCGATAGTGACACTATCAACTTGTGAAGCTGAATACGTTGCTATATCGGCTGGAGTTTGCCATGCTATATGGCTAAGAAATCTGCTGAAAGATCTAAAGGTTGAACAGGAAGGACCTACGAAAATGTATGTGGACAACCAATCTGCTATAGCACTGGCGAAGAATCCAGTGTTTCATGAACGAAGCAAGCACATTGATACTCGGTATCACTCTATCAGAGAACATGTGAGGAAGAAAGAGGTCGAACTCGTTCATGTCAAATCACAAGATCAACTGGCCGACATTTTTACAAAGTCCCTAAAATTTGAAGTGTTCGCAAAATTGCGAGGAAAGATCGGCATGGTAAAACAAGTTTAAGGGAGCATGTTAGAAATTAAACTTGTTTTCGGTTACAAAGAATTGAAGAGACATCGGTTATAAAAGGAAGGGATACCAATTCATGAATAGGTTTAATGAAAGGATATGTAACAGTTATTGTAATCAATTGGTATTATGAAGAGTCATAATGAAGGGGCATGTAAACTCCTATATAAGGAGATGTTTTGTAAAGTTTTAAAAGTGCAAGGAAAATATAAGAATAGTTTATTGATATTTTCTCCATTCTCTCCTCCAAACACATTCGGCTACATCGTAGACCGAACATAAAGTCGAGAAGATCCTAACAATAACCCACTTCCATCGTCCAATTCGGTGCAAGTTCCAATATCAGGTACTCACTATCCAATCTCTAATTTCGTGTCTTATGATAAATTTTCTCCATCTCACCTTGCTTTTGTGACTGCCATCACCTCATGAATAGAATCTGCTACATTTGCACAGGCTATTCAAGATCAACATTGGCGTGATGACATTTCTGCTCTAGAAGAAAACATAACTTGGGAACTAATCTCTCCTCCTTCACATAAAAAAACCTATTAGTTGCAAATGAGTTTACAAAGTGAAGCATTGAGCTGATGGTACAATTGAACGCTATAAGGCTCGTTTAGTTGCCAAAAGTTATACACAAAAAGAAGGGTTGTTACGCGAAAACATTTGCTCTGGTTGCTAAACTTGTAATTGTAAGATGTTTACTTGCTATAGCTGCAATTCATAATTGGTCGCTCATCAAATGGATGTACATAATGCTTTCCTCCACGGCTGACCTTGATGCGGAGGTATACATGGCCCTTCCACCCGGCTATGGTAAACAAGGGGAGAATTGAGTGTGCCGTCTAAAGAAATCCTTATATGGACTAAAGCAGGCTGGTAGAAATTGGTTCTCGAAATTTTCCATGGCTCTTCTGGATGCAGGATTTCGCTAATCAAAGGCAGATTGTTCTCTTTTTGTTTGTGCTGTTGGTAACACCATCACAGCCGTCCTCGTTTATGTCAATGATATTATCATATCTGGTAATGATATTGACATCATTGCAAAATTAAGAAGGTTTCTTCACGGTAGGTTTCACATTAAGGATCTAGGACATCTTAAATATTTTTTTGGGCATCAAAGTAGCCAGATCCAGCGATAAAATTTGCATCTCTCAAAGAAAATATACATTGGACATTCTTATAGATTCTGGACTGCTAGGTGCTCGACCAACTGACTTCCCTATGGATTCACATTTGAGAATGATTGATTCATATGGAGAGATTCTTCATGATCCTTCTCCATATTGCCACCTTGTCAGGTGACTCGTATACCTCACTATCACTCGTCCTGATATCACATACTCTGTTCATACTCAGCCAATTTTTGCATCAGCCTCGCAAAACACACTTAGCAGCTGCTCATCATGTGTTGCGCTACCTCAAATGAAAGTCACGAACAAGGTTTTCTACTCTCAGTTTCTAGTCCTCTCATTTTGCAAGGTTTTTTGTGACTCGAATTGGGGAAGTTGTCCTCTGACACGCCGCTCAACTACAAGTTTTTGCATCTTCCTTGCTAACTCCATCATATCTTGGAAAACAAAATAGCAATCTACCGTATCTCGTTTTTCCGCTGAAGAAGAATACAGAGCGATGGCTATGGCTAGTTGCAAGCTAACTTGGCTTCTTTGTCTTCTCAACGATCTATCTTTTCATAATTTGCAACCAGCGGTCTTATTCTGCAATAATCAAGCATCCGTCCACATTGCAAACAACCATGTTTTTCATAAAAGAACAAAACACATCGAGCTTGATTGTCATATAATTCGTAAGAAAATACATTGTGGCTTACTCAAGACTTCTTATGTGCCTACTAAACACCAACGTGCTGACATGTACAAAACCACTGCGAAACTTGGGCAAGTTGAGTGTTCACGACATTCACCTGCCAACTTGAGTGGGGGTGTAAAGATTTGTTGTATCTTCTATTTTAGGATATTAGCTGAGATATGTATCCATAGACCTGATTTGTTCTATATTAGGATAGCTACTATTTGTATTCTAAATATGTCTCCTGATTTGCACAATCAAAAGATTTAATCTATGTATATATCGGATTCGGATCGTCTCTATTAGTATTATCTAATGGAGAGTCTATTGGATGATATTCAACCGTCAAATGAACCGGTACAAGTGATTAATATGTTTATATATAGTCTTATTGTTTAATAAGGTAATATGAGTTTTAATTGGCTAAAATAATTTATTGGATTTTAAGCAAAACATTCAATATCAAATATTGTTCTTATTTATCTTTTTGCCAATCATTATTGCAGAAAATTGAAATAAAAATTAAAAATTCACATAAAATAATTGGATAATTAAATATCATTTTAGCATTTTTAAATTTTCGATTTTCTGTTGAATATTACGCTGTGTTTGCTCAATTGAGCAAAACGTAATGTTTATGTTTTTCTCATTATTGTTTTAAATTAGGAATAAATCCATCACAATAATAATTGTAGTTGATTGTAAATTTTATTTAGTGAAATGCATTATGATGTTTCTCAATTTTAATGAAAGCAAGATGTTGAATATACTTCCATAATATAAAAAAACCATGAGTTTGAATTTTGCTCATATAATGAATTTAACATTCAATTAACTTTTATCATTCCCTTTGTGGCCGAAGGTTATTTGGCAATGAAAGAGAAAAGGAAAAAAACAACAAGAATGAAAACTATGCATATTATGCATTGAAGAAGAATATAATTTTGACTTAATAATATTTAATTTTGTAGCACGGCTTGTCATGCTTTTTTATCCCAAAAAAAAAAAGGAAATAGATCGATTTAAAATGTTTTGCATAAAATCTAATTATTTGATTTATTTATATCTTAGCAAATTTGAACACTTATACCTAATTAATAATGAGATTAGCAAATTTGTAGCCATTCATTCTAAGTGGACGGATGGATATCATCTAATAGACTGGGGACAATGGAGAGGGTCCAAGTCTATATATATTCTAACCAATGAATAAAATAATATATATAATTTTTCACCATCAATATATCGTCGAGTATACTATAAAAGTACACATTATTTTTTCATCAAATTGAGATACACTTCAAAAACATCATTAAGTAGTTTAATAGTTTTAGCAAAAAATCATAGGTACAGTTTTTTCAAGACGCAGTCCGATGGTTTTTTGCTATTATTGAGTACCTTTTCACGTTGGATGGCCAAACCTTGCGGATGGTTTTTGGGTAAATATCCCTTTATAGCATCATTAAGCTCCGACCCCTGATTCTTCTCTTCCCCAATCTCTTCTTTATCACCTCCCTTTTATTTACCCCCACATCCAACAACACCCTCCCCAAACCCTCATGATACCACCCAATCCCGAACCTCGACCCCGACCATGGCGGGCCCCACCACAGAGAAGAAGATGGCCGCCGACTTCCTCATGGGAGGCGGCGCCGCCGCCGTGGCGAAGAGCGGGGCGGCGCCGGTGGAGAGAGCGAAGCTGCTGCTCCAAAACCAAAGGGAGGTGATCAGGCGAGGACATCTGAGGAGGCCCTACAAAGGGATCGGGGACTGCTTCCTTAGGGTTCTGAGAGAGAAGCGCTTCTTCTATCTCTGGAGAGGGAATCAGGCCAATGTCATCAGATATTTCCCTACCCAAGATTCATCATTTTCTCGATTTTTATTCTACTTTTTTGGTTAATTAGATATGTTGATTGAGATATGGTATTCTGTTGTGCTTCCAACACAACATAAATAAGCAAAAAATGGATTGGATTGGGTTGGATTGGATTGAATATCTCGTTATGCTCACAAGACAACACAATTAAGAGATATTAATCCTATATAGTTTCCAACATTTTGGTGAAACTCAAAAATCTAAAGGTTAAGCTAATCAATCATTTCCTCTGTGCGTCTCTATTAAGGGTCATATTCTCGGTTAAATTATCAGACAGCGATTAATATATTTGGTGATGCTAGTAACCACATATATGTCACTCTTGCTAATCGTGTGAATATTAGCCTCCCTTGCACATATCCAAACCACGTCAAGTGGTTCTACCTTATCTTTATAGGGAAGTTGATCGTTAGTGGATTGGAATTCACCACAAGGGCAATGGTCATTTTTTTAGTTAAGTATTTTGAACAAGATCATAGAATGTGGTGAGGGGGAGGCTTGCCTAGTATGAACATGCTTGTTGTGGCAAACCTTTAGTATATGGATGCTTTTGCTATGAAGATGTTGGATTGGTTGGAGTGATGTGATGGAACTTATAGAGGCTATTAATTTGTCTCTCTCTTTCATGGACAAAATAATAATTAGAAAGACAATTGACCAATCTCCTTTGGGGTGTGTGTGGGTGTGGGGGTGTGTGTTGGGGGGATCTTATGCTCGAGATAATTGACCCATTTGTTTTTTCTTGGAAAGGAGAACACACACTGATGGTACTGTACTTCATTTGCCAATATCGAAGGAATTGTGAGTCTATGGAGAGTTGGCCCTCTATTATATTCTTATGATATCTTTGTAATTGAAAACCTTAAAAGCTTTTTTAAAATATATTCCTACAAAATACATTTCTTCAAATTTCCCTTTGAATCATCTTTTTCCTATAGCAGTTAAAAGAGAGATTCCTTCCGGATACTTTTAACTATCTTCATTTTCATGGCAGTTGAGCCTAATTAACAATTTGAGATGCAACTGCTTAAAGTGCAAAGGTTGGTCAAAACCCGTAACATGTGATCTCTAGATTTCTTTTCCCTCCTCGTTTCATACTGTCATAAGGCACGAGACAATCCTCTTTGCTATATTGCTCGGGTTTAATTTTTTTGGTTTCTTCTCCATGCTCAGAATTGTGCAAGGCATTATTTAGAAGTTTATGCGAATTTAATTCACTGACATACTTGTAATTTCTTGTTGATCGGAGTGGAGATTTTTTCTATAATCATAGTAGACCCAAAACTTCATGAATATTACAATATAGGTACCCACCAAATAGTTGGGTAATCAGATGGGCTCAGAGTTTTATCCGTATGATATAGTTCCATTTCCCCCCTTCAAATAGTTCTAGCCAAAAATGCTAGGAAGTTGCTTGGAAGATTTTTGAGGAGGAAGGGGTTATAAGTTATAAACAGCAAGATGTGTGTGCTTTTTCTTTTCTATTTTCTTTTGTATTTTTAAGTAAAAAGCAGGGCACGAGGCCCTCCTCTTATTTTCCATTCCACACGATTGTCTATTACATGTACCAGTGCCAAAAAAACTGAGAATAAAACTGAAATACATGAAACTTTCAGCAGTGTAGGATCAGTTAAATAGCAGAGCCGTATCAATCTGCATTTGGTTTTTGGATAGTACTTTCTGAAGTTTATTATCATGCTTTTGTAGCTTTCTTCATCATCTTGGGAACACGTGAAATGATTATGAATCGATAAATAGAATTTATACTCCAAGCCTTTCCTTCAAAATATCTATATTATACGCATTTTAAATCTTTGCAAACGGTCTTACATGTTGTACCATTCAATTGTTTAACTACTTCAGCCACCAAATGTGAAATAAGTGTAAAAGTCATTCTTTATCATCCTAAAAATTGTTTGCTTATAAAGTAAGAATTAGTGTATGGTTAATGCTTGAGTTGTCTATATTGATTTTGGATGAAACTGTTTGGTATCAACACCAGGAGTTTCTGCTGTGTCGCCGAGTTTAGCGTAATAATCAGATTTTCGATCATCAGATTAAATTTTTTATTCCCCCTTTTTTTCGATGAAAGAGCTGGATACAAAGTGCCTGTCTCATGCATTCCATATATGAAAAATATGTATAGAACAGAAGAAGTACATCAGAAAAGAAAACTTCAACAGCATTCCCCGTAAATTTTTTACTCAAAGGAAGAAAGAAAAATAGAGTGGGGAGCATGTCCAGGCAAAACAACCTGATACTCGAGATACAAACAACCTATATGACCTTTTCCTTAACAACATACCTGGAGAAGGCAAGCACCTCCAGCAATTTAATCATACGGGCTTCTATTCTATTTGACCTTTGATTAGTTCTCAGTAACACAACATCAGCTCATCTATTATTCCTGTTCTTTTCCTGGTTTTGCCTGTTTCATCAATTTCAGCAACCAAACACGAGCAGTTTTCTCAATTTGCAGCAGTTCATGCAGCACGCCAGTTTGTTTTCCAGTTTGATTCAGATTAATCACCTTGCAAGAATCAAAGCACAGCATTAATAGTGGTTTTAAAGATACTTCCATATTAATTTGAAATAATTGAAGAAGACATAGGTTTGAGAAGGTAGAGAAAAAAGAGGGAAAAATCAAAGAAAGAGACGGTTAATATTCACAGAGAGAATATACTAGTAGTATCAATCCACTCTTTTTTGACAATTTTAAAGCTAATAACAACTTCCTGGTCATCTTTCCAGATATACATGCTCAAGAATATGTTCTGAGTACTAAATCCAGTCTTTTTTTGACACATTTAAAGTTACATTTCAAACCTTGGTTTAAGAATATTGGTAATGTTAGGACTTTTAATAAAAAAAATTGTTTGGATTGCTCTTTATGATTTACCATTGCATTTATGGTCTGTAGAAACTTGTTCTTGCATTGTTTTTAAATTATCAAAATATGTGATAATTTTTATAATAGAATGAATTTTTCAGATCTTAGATTGCTTATGAAAGTTTGTGATACGGATGAGCGACGATGTTCCTAATTCAATCAACATAACTTCCCTATCTGCCATTGATGGATTTTTTTTATACAAAAAATGATTAACAATTAGCAGAAAATGACTAAGACACTTAACAAACATATTCTTGTACTTAGCTTTGTTACTTTTTAAAAAATCGTTTCAAAGGGTGAAGTTTGTCCCTGCTGTATAATTTGTTAGAAACTGTTATTCTCGTCTGTAGAACAAGAGACCTTACATCCATGAGAAATTTCTGGCTCACCTTACATTGATTGTATGCATAGGGTGTGATAGCTTACCCCTCATTCCTTTCCATTCATGACCCTTTCTTCTGATCAATTTGAAGGATACTTAATGTATATATGGTGGACATAAGCGGGCACTAAATTAGGCTATTTCAATATTTGATGTAATTGGGATAAACTGCAGGAAACATGCATCAATTGAGAGTTATTTCCCATTACATCTTCCATGCGTCAAAATCTTGTGTTTTTATACAAATCAAGTGCATGTGTCAATTTCTTTTTTGAGAGCTTTAGACATCAGCGCAACTTATCGTGTTTTGGTTGCCCACAGGCCTTCAATTTTGCATTCAAGGGATACTTCCAGAGCCTCTTGGGCTCCTCAAAGGAAAAAGACGGATACACGAAGAACTTAGCTGGCAATGTAGCATCTGGTTGTGCTGCAGGTGCCACGACTTCATGGTTCTTGTATCATTTGGATTATGCTCGTACACGATTGGCCACAGATGCAATAGAATGCAAAGTTAGCGATAAGCGACAATTCAGAGGACTTTTGGATGTTTGCAAGAAGACCTTGTCAAGCGATTGCATTGGAGGCTTGTATCCATAATGGGCATTACTTTGTATAGAGGCCTCTATTTTGGCATCTATGATACTATGATGCCCACTGTATTAGTTGGACCTTTGGAGGTAATCATCAGAAAACTTTTATAGGACCATGTACCTTTATTTTGCACCCGGCTTATGAAACACCTAGTTTTGACTCTTGTGGTTGGCGAAAATTTAGAACCTTGGTATCACAGTATGGTCATTTTTGTGATTGAATTGGCTAACTCGGCTATTTTGGCCATCTTGAAACAGAATATCAGATTTTTTTCTTTTGATTAAATGGATTTTGAAATATGGCATAAGAATATCCAAAACAAACAAGAAAAGAAATAACATTTTGACGTTTTTAAAGCATTAATAATGTTTTTAAATATAAATAACTATGAACTTTTTGATATTTTCTTTAGTAACTAATGGTGTCAAATAAACCAGTGACCCTTTAATAAGTTCATCAACCCTTTTACAAACTTAATACTAAAACCCCAATAATCAATTGGTCGGTCTAGTGATAAGTTTTAAAATCTCGGTTATAATTGATATTGGAACTTGGATGGTCATTTTTGGAATCGGAACCGGCCATCTCGTACATACGATCCAAGAACAATGCCATCTCTCACTGTTTAGATATATATTTAGAGGTGAGGAAGGTTTGAGGTCGGCAAACTCAATCTTAACTAACCGAATTTTATGGTGAGGTGTTTGTTTATTACACAGCACTGCATTGTCTCTGCGCACCAATTGTGTTTTTCTTAACATCGCAAGTGGAAGCATTAGTCATGTAGGTCGAGTTAGGTTAAGATGATCGGGATGGCTTCAAAGTTCTAATAGATCAGTTTAGTTCCAACCGTATTAAATATGTTTAAATGGATTGATTTTGTGATACCATTTTTTTTTTGTGGCTTTCCATGTGTCACGCACCCAGGATATTTTAAGGACATGCGGTATCACTAGGACATGTCTACCCATCAAACCAAGGTGTTGTCTCTATTGTTCAACAGTGTTGGCACTTCTATATGAAAGATGCAAGTTTAAAAAAGGTTGCGATCTAACTTGAATCTATTAAACTCCATACCAACAATATATACATCGCACACACTTGACGACCATATCATGAGCCCCGCCTACCACTGGCTGAATTTGCAGTGCTCCAGGGTTTAGTTGAACCAGAGATCTTATTAGATTGAGTTTAAAAGGTTGGTTCTGCACCTACAATTACCACTATAACTCCACTTTCCCTAAGCTCGACTTTGGTTTGCATTTGGATTTAGAGGACCAGGAAGAGCCACATATTTAAGTGTCAAGATAGTAAAACTAATTGTAAAACAAACACCAGGATGTTGACACTATATGTGAACTTTTGAGCTTTCAGGGCTTAGCCTTGGTGAAAAGAGACGTGCTCTCGATGTTGTTGTTATATCTTTTGTCCTGTGTGGTTGTGTTGCAGACTGAAGATTATCTTGATACTTTGTTCATTATTTATCTTGCTTCCACAAGCATCACAAGTCTATTTTTCTAATATTTTTAGGCAGTTCTCTTGATTTTCTGTCATGTGTTCCCCATGTACAGTAAAAAAACATCTTAGATAGTTATTACTTAGACAAATTCTAATTTTACTCTTAAATGTTATTTCTGTTGTTTTTACGGCGCCTTGTATGCAATGCAGAATAAGTTGCTAGAAGCATTTTTCTTTTAGAACTTCTCATTATAGAAATTTTAAAGTACTTGTACGAGGAAATAGATACAGACCTTGTTTCTTTTCTTTCCATAACTTTGCTTTTTGTAGAGAATGCCGCATTGCATCTGAATAGATTGCCATCTGGCCTTCAAAAGGGTATGTAAAACAATTTAGACTACCAAATAAGCAAATAGCATCCGAAGAGTTTGCATTATACTAGAGATAATTTTGGAGTTGTAGATTTGCCCATATTGATTTTCATATTTTTTGGTTTTCTTGTAATATTAATTTGGCTTCAATCTTTTCTTGGGGCAGGGAAACTTCTTAGCGAGCTTCGTCTTAGGATGGAGCATGACAACATCTTCTGGGATTTGCGCTTACCCCTTTGATACATTGCGAAGAAGAATGATGTTGACTTCAGGTCAACCTTCCAAATATCATAACACCCTCCACGCCCTTAAACAAATTGTCCGTCATGAGGGTTTCTCTCCTCTCTTTAGAGGAGTCACCGCCAATATGCTCTCTGGAATGGCCGTACGCAGGGGTTCTTGCCTGTTATGACCAGCTACATCGATTTACGCCCAGGCATTTAGACGACAAATGATAGACTTTTCGGATATTGTTCTTGTTGTGACAGATTTTATTGCGAAGTGAATGAAGAGAGAGAAAGTTGCTCGCCTCAGTGGTCTATGGATCAAACATCAACTTAAAAGTGTCTCAAATGAACCGGTCCTATGCGATAAATTCTAAGGAGTTTTTTGGAATTATTATTTCTTATTGTGACATTGATTTCAGTGCTAAGGGAATAGAGAGAAGCATAATTACTTGTGAGTGCCACTATACCATACCCGTGAAGTTCTTGAAAAAACTCCGACAGATCCAGCCGTGTACTGTAAAGAAATTATATACCGACATTCATCTTGTAGATTCATAGAATTTATCAATTATATATATATATTGTTGAATTTTTATTTGTAAAGGGGATAGAGATGCCCATTGTCACTTTAATTATTTCCCTCGCAAAGTTTTTGAGCAATAAAATGAAAATTCCTCCTTTTTTTCTTCTTTTTCTCTCATTTATCTCAAACTCCTCTTTACTCTTGTAGTAAATACTATCATAAAGTTTCTGTTTCGTTGAGATATGTGCCCATAAATGGATTACAAGATAATGAGTGCTTATGTTCATATATATATAGATATATATGATGGACATATATATCTATATATATATAAATATATATATATATATAATTTTGTATGAAGTTGTTGGCCCCGCTCGAAGCAATATCTGCTACCCACGCCTCCCGCCGCATCACTTAATTTTGCTTCATATCTTTAAGAATCAAATTCAAAAATAATCCAAGTGCTTTAAACCCAGTTATGATATATTTCTATAAAGAATACAGAGGCAGAATAAACTTTTTGCAGTACAATTTTTGGTTATCTTTTTCAAATAAGGGTTTCCTAATTAGAGAAGTAGAACGATAGTTATTTTTAGTAAGTAATTTATTTCTTTTCAAAATCTTTTCTTTCTAATAGTTAAACTTTGTAATACTATATAAATGTATGATTGATGTTATTAGTTTTCTCAAGCTCCTTTTGATAATTAAATAATTGAAGTTTCCTTCAATTCGGTGAATTCTGTTTTACCCATCATCAATCTCCGTTGTTGAGTGGTATATATGTTGATAAGTTATTATTTGCTTCATACTGCATGTAGGCCAACCAAATATAATTATATATTCTTGATCAAGGTTTTTCTTGATGTCTTAATTTTAATTTTTGGGGTAATTATTTTTCACCTTTCAGCTATCAATTTACCTCATGATACTGGCCAAAAAGCAAACCACAAAGGAAATTCACAACCACAACAATCATATTAATTTACATTCATTTATGCTAACCACCTTTGCCACCCTCTCTCTTAAATACCTCTTCATTGTGCAGGAAACTCTCATACTCTCACAACAATGCCGTCTCCTTCGCTGCAATGGCTCGGCTTCGTCGCAACAATCTGGCTTCAATCCGTCAACGGACCCAACTCGGACTTTCCGGTTTATTCATCTCAGCTCAAACACATCCTCTCGATCTCTCAGGTTCAGCTCAACACCCTTGCCTTCGCGTCCGACGCGGGGAAAATATTCGGCTGGTGTTCCGGAATCGCCGCGGTCTACCTCCCTCTCCGCCTTGTGTTACTCATCGGTTCCTTTTTCGGACTAATCGGCTACGGCGTCCAGTATCTCTTTTTATGGAATATGATCTCGCATTTATCATACTGGCATGTCATAGTTCTCACTGCCTTGGCTGGGAACGGCATTTGCTGGATCAATACAGCGTGTTACCTGATATGCGCGCGTAATTTCCCGCGCGACTCACGTGTCGCCGCCGGGCTCTCGACGAGCTACATCGGGTTAAGTGCTAGGGTTTACACCGCTCTTGTGGATTTTATTTTCGACCCTGCGCCCGGGGAAAAGGCGAAGGCTTATATCATGCTCAATGCCATCGCTCCCGTGATCGTTTCTTTTGTAACCGTGCCGTTTCTTAGCGCGGTTGAAGATGACGGCGAAGAAAGGTTCAAAGGTGGCGGGTTTACGGGCGTTTTTGTAATCACAGCGACGACGGGGATTTGTGCGGTTTTTGGTAGTATCGGGTCGGGTAGAGGCTGGTCGCCTGCGCATATGGTGAGCTTAGGGACACTTCTTTTGGCTCCTGGATTGGTGCCGTTGTATATGAAGGTTAGAGAGTGGTGGAGAGAAGAGAGGCTACGGAATAATAAGCAACAGATGAGAGTCCCTGTTCTGATTATAGACGTCGTCGTCGAATACGGAAAAGGAGTTGAAGAGCTTAACACGAAGGATAAAGGGGTACTTGAAGTAGAGAAAGTGAACGAAGAGGACGTCGGATTTTGTAAATTGGCGCGGAAACTGGATTTTTGGCTGTATTTTTTCAGTTACATGTTTGGTGGAACGCTCGGGTTGGTGTTCTTGAACAATTTGGGACAGATTGCCGAGTCTAGGGGGATTTCTAACACGTCGTCTTTGGTTTCTTTGGCTTCCTCTTTCGGGTTTTTCGGTCGTCTGATGCCGCCTCTTGTCGACTACTTTCTCTCAAAGTAAGCTCTGTCATTTATATTTAATTATCAGTAGTTTCTTTGATAGCCATATAAATTATCCATCACTGTGTAAGGGTGTTTATATAATTATTTTTCTTTTTTGGTTCATTTTATTTAGGAATGGGTATATGTTACGGATGCCCGCATTCATGGCAACGATGATGGCTCCAATGGCAGGTGCCTTTCTCCTTCTTCTGAATTCAAGAAACGTCTCTCTCTTCATTGGGACAGCCGTCATCGGAGCTTGCTCAGGATCCATCACGTCCATCGCCGTCTCCGCAACCCCCGATCTCTTCGGCATGAAGAATTTCGCTCTAAATCACAACCTTGTGGTCGCAAACATTCCGATCGGGTCTTTCCTTTTTGGTTATTTTGCGGCCGTTCTGTATCAAAACGGTGGAATGGGTGAGAGCTGCATGGGGGAGAGATGTTATTATCAGACATTCATCATATGGGGTGTGGTTTGCGCCCTCGGGACTCTTCTTTGTTGTGTTCTACATTTTCGAACCCGAAGTAAGGAAAGAGTTTGCGTTGTGTCACATGAGATGTATGTGGTAACCACGGGCAGAAAAGCAAAAGAAGTGGGCGCATGCTCTACTACCGTCTGCATTGCTTGAAACCAGTTTTTTTTTTCAGTTTCGTTTGAGTATAACTGGCATCATGTTTTTCTTATTTAGCTTACCACACATTAGATGTACTTTGGTAGGAGAAGTTTATGTAGGGGAAAAATAATATACTACTTATTAAAGTTTATTCCAAGATTTAATTCAATAAAGATTTTTTGGTTTTTTATTTTTATTTTTTTGGAATATTGATATGCCCTAGCTTGATGCAAATATTTGAACCCTAGACCTAAGTGTAAACAAGCCGGATTTGAACGAGCTTCGGTCAGCTCGAGCTTGTTTACTTTAGCTCGGCTCGCGTTCGTTTTTGAGCTAAGCTTGGCTGGCTCAACTTCGGTGCGGCTTATTTACCTCAGCTAGAATGCGGCTCATTAACAACTCGATTACAAAATAAGTCGATCTCATGAATAACGAACAACCCTTTTTTTTTTGCCAAAATAAAACAAAGGAAGCCGCACTGTTTTAAGGGTGTTTTTTAGATAACTTGATTTCTTGTTTATTTTATTTTGGCACAAAAAAAGGCTTGTTTGACATTGGAAGCTAACGGATATGATTTTTGGATAATGACAATATTTTGAGGGTGTTTTTTTAGATAACTTATATATTTTAGGAACGATTTTGGATAAATTATATGTTTTGGGATGATACATGGAATATCTAAGTTTTGGGAATGATATTTAAAAGTAAGCAAGTTTTGGGGTGTATATATAAAAAAATCCATCACATTTTGGAATGATTCTTGGATTGATATTTACGGAGTGCAAAATTGACTTATTTCAAAATATATCAGAGGCTAAATTGCATAAAAACACTTTCAACTTTTCAATTTTTTGTGATAGCTATCTTAAACTAGGTAAATTAGATATAAATTCTTAAACTATTCTTTTGGCATTAAACTAAAGTATAAGCAGGGAGTTACATTTCCTTAAGCTAATTGCAACAACTTTCATTTAGTTATACCCCTAATTATTCTAGATATGTTTAAAAAAAAAACCAAATTTTTCTCTTTTTCCCAAATCGTATAGTGCCCTAAATCAAAATTGAAGATGAGTATCATCAAGCTAGCAACTCTTAACCCTAGATCGAAGATGAGGATCACCAAACTAGCCTCTTCTAGCCTTAGATCAAAGATGATGACCTAAATCAAAGATGAGGATCACCAAGCTAGCATCTGTCAGCCTTAAATCGCAGATGAGGATCTTATATCTCAACACAATTTCCACGAGCCTTTCTCACATCGCAGCAAGCCTAAGAAAAACCGGCATTGATAATGCTCGATATTGGCAATCCCCACGATCAGGACACGTGGCGGATGACACGTCCCAGAACTCAGAAGAAAGGGCCCACAAAGGCCGACCAGGCCACCCCTGTACCCGACCTGCCAGCACAAGCTAGCCCTCCTCGGGGCTCCCCGCAGATTGGCCTCCTCGGTCCCTCAGCTCGCCCTGAGCCGCCACAAGACCAAGTCTCCTCGGCCTTCTCGCTTGTCCCCGATCCCCTTGCCGAGGCCGTCTTCCTCGGACATCCGACCAGTTCCGCCGCTCACAGGCGTAACCGCTCCGCGAATCTCGCCATGCGCGGATTCTCCGCCAGCAACATCCCATGTTCCACGCCTTCACGATCCCCATTCATGGGCGATCCGCTCTCTACGCGGGCGTGACGTCGGGAGCATAACTGCCGGTGAGATTCTCGCGCATGCTGCTGCATGGCTCCACCACTATATAAACCCCATCACAGAAGGGTCAAGTAAGCCATTTTTACTCCACTTAGCCGTTACGCTGCTCGGATCTTGATAATACTCAATATTGGCGACCCTCAAGATCAGGATACGTGGCGGACGACACGTCCCAGAGCTCAGAAGAAAGGGCCCACAAAGGCCGACCAGGCCACCCCTATACCCGACCTGCCAGCACAAGCTAGCCCTCCTCGGGGCTCCCTGAAGATTGGCCTCCTCGGTCCCTCAGCTCGCCCTGAGCCGCCACAAGACCAAGTCTCCTCGGCCTTCTCGCTCGTCCCCGAGCCCCTTGCCGAGGCCGTCTTCCTCGAACATCCGACCAGTTCTGTCGATCACAGGCATAATCGCAGCTCCGCGAATCTCGCCATGCGCCGATTCTCCGCCAGCAACATCCCACATTCCACGTCTTCACGATCCCCATTCATGGGCGATCCGCTCTCTACGCGGGCGTGACGTCGGGAGCGTAACTGCGGCGAGATTCTCGCGCCTACTGCTGCATTCCTCCACCACTATATAAACCCCCATCACAGAAGGGTCAAGTAAGCCATTTTGACTCCACTTAGCCATTACGCTACTCGGATCTAGTACTAACTTGATCGTCGGAGGGTCTTCGGTGGTATCAAACCACCCCGGGACTTCTTTGCAGGTACTTGGCGTCCAACTCTTCCAATCACTAAATCTCCTCAAAACCCATTGAGACCCACACACAACAGGGGATCCCCTCCAGAATCCACCAGGAGATCGACGGAAGACAACATCTGAAGGAGATCTGAAAAGGACCTCCATCAGTTGGCGCCGTCTGTGGGAAGAGCAAGCTCCACAAAAACAAAGTTGGCCTTCCGATCTCCGTCCACATAGCAAGCGACCATCCTGAATATTCGGGTACCAGCCGCCGCCTCCCTCTCACCGGAGGCGCGGATGAACCCCCTCCGGCGACCACCATCCACGCCCTCGCCAGCCGAATAGATCGGCTACATTCCCTCGTGGAGGCGCTCGTCCGCGCCCAAACGGCCGGGCCTACGCCCCAGATCGCCACTCCTCCACCTCCCGAATGCCCTGCCCCCGTCGGCACGGCCGACCACCGGCGGGCTGCGACTTCTGACCACGGATCTCACGGACCGATACTCCCTGAGGTCCGTTGAGCGCCTCGCGGCTCCACCCCGAGGTCCGCCGCCGGAGCACTGCGCCTCGAACCTCCTCGCGACCCTTTCCCTCCTGAGGAGATGTCGGTCACCTCGCCTGCCCACAGGCATGACCGGCACCCTCTTCCCCGACGGGGTCGCACAGAAGAGGCTCGCCACGACGGCTCGAGAGCTACTGCGCCCGGGGATCTGAGGAACCTCATCGAGAGGAACCAGAGTCGTGCCCAGACGCAGGTCTCCGACAACAGAGGCCAGGGATTATGAGGCGCCGAGTCCTCGGGGTACCACGGTCGACTCGACGCCCTCGAGAAGAAGATCGAGGGCATGCGCCGGGAAGGTCACCTCTCGGCCGACGGGGCCGAGTACGCCGCCGACTCGCTCACCAAACTGTTCACCGAGGAACTGCTCGCTGTCCATGTCTCCTCGCGTAACAAACTCCCGAAGGTCTCTCTGTTCGACGGGAAAACCGCCCCTAAAGACCATTTGGATGCTTTCACCGCGGGAATGAGCTTCCAGGACCATTCCTATGCCGCCCAGTGCAGGGCCTTCCCAGCCACCCTCATCCATTCTGGTTGGGGCTGGTTCCGAGGACTCGAGCCTCGCTCAATCTCGACCTTCGACAAGCTGGCTACTCAGTTCCTCGGCCACTTCGTTGGGAACCGTCGGCAGAAGTGCACGGTCGACTACCTCTTTACAATTAAGAGTGGAGACAAGGAGACTTCAAGGCTTACATCACCCGCTTTTACAACGCCCTCCTCGAGGGTCCCGAGCACCGGGATGAGACCGTCATCACGGCGCTCAGATCTGGTCTGAGGCACAAGGAGTGGCTGTGCTCCTTTGCGTTGGCACATCCTAAAACCATGGCCGAGGTCAAGGCGTGGACCGAGCGCAAGGTTCAGCTAGAGTCCGAGGTGAACGCGAACCTCCCCCGGGCAGAGCGATCCGACCAGAAGAAGAGGGCTCGGGAGGAGAGGCCGGAGCGTCAGCAGCCCTATCACCCGAAGTTTCAGGAGTACACCTCGCTCAACGTCTCCCTCACAGTGTTGCTGGAGGAGGCCCAAGGCGAAGGGTTCTTCAAGTTCCTTCCAATCCCGCGTCAAGCCTCAAAGCAGACCCGTGGCCCTTACTGCGCCTTCCACAGGACACTGGGCCACGCCACCGAGGATTGCAAGCAACTCCGGGATTACATTGAGGAGCTCATCCGATCGGGGAACCTCGCCGCCTACTTAAGGGATAAACAGCAGGCCAACCGTGAACAGGAGCAGCGTCCTCCTCCTGCCGAGCTGACCATCGGCTAGATCATGCTTGTCTCCTCAGACGACTAGTCCGGCGCCTGGAAAACCCTGTACCCGGTGCCAAGCACGGAGACCAGCAAGCCGCCAGGAAGCTCGGGCCACGCTGATAGGGTCATCTATTAGCATGTACTTTTCTTTTAAGGCAATGTTAACTCTCCTTAGGGCCTATTGTCAATTTAATAAAGATCAGCAGAACATTATGAAGGAAGTAGAAAAGATCTTATTTATTCAAAAAAAAGGAGGGTATTATGGGCTCTTCAGCCGTACATGTAAAAAAAAAAATTACAACAGCGGGGGAAGGGGGTGCAGAGAGCACTGCTCATGATACTCGGTGAAGATCTCCGCCAGCCGAGGCCTCACGAGGTCCAACCTCTCCCCTCGGTTCCCCCCGCGCGCGTTGATCCCGAGCCTCAACTCATAGCACTCGCGGACGAGCGCCTCCGAGCGAGCTAGCCGGTTCACGGAGATGAGGCCGAAGCGCCTCAAAGACTGCAGCTTGCCCATGGCCTCGTCATAGAGCTGCTCGGACAGGGGGTTGTAAAGCCCCGGCGACGCCCTCCAGATGGAGTACATCAGCAGCTGCAGCAGGGAAGAACGTCGGGGGAGCAACCTGCCGAAGTGGTCCTCGATACTCCCGTACACCAACTGCACCGTGTCCTCGGTGCAGTTCTGGTCATACAGGTACACATCTTCGAAATTGATGATCTCGGGGATGGTGAATGGGAAGTCTTGCATTCTCGATCTTCTGTTTGTGAAGGAAGGAGGGACCAGTACTCCTTCATCTTTATATAGCACACTGCGCCCCAGCGAAGCTCAACAGTCGCCCGCTTTCGCCCAAGAGGTCACTGACACGCGGCAATCGTCAAGCCTTCTCTGGCGGAATCGAGGCGACGCGACCCTGGCGCTTCGCCTCCCCCCACGATTCGATGCGCATACTATGCGCATGGTCGCCATGACCATTCCACTTCCCCATACCTGCAACTGGATGGTCGGGCAAAATCTCATGAAGAGCCATCCGAGCCGCTACCCTGCCCGTCTATCCTTGGCCGGTAGCTTCCCTACTCGCAAAGCCAGGGATCAAAGCCCTCGCCAGGAGGCGGCCGCCCAGCTTCACTGCCCGACCATCCTTAGCAGGCCTCCTACGGTCCCTCCAATACTAAGGATCAAAGTCCTCCCTAGAGGCAGCCCGGCAGCTACCCTGCTCGGCTATCCCCGGCCGGTAGCTCACCTACCCGCAACACTGGGGATCGAAGCCCTCGCCAAGAGGCAACCGCGCAGCTTCACTGTCCGGTCATCCTTAGTGGGCTTCTCATAGCACCTCCGGCGCTAAGGATCAAAGTCCTCCATAGAGGCAGCCGAGTAGCTTCCCTGCTCGGCTATCCCTGGCGGGCAGCTTCCCTGCCGCAATGCCAGGGATCGAAAAGCCCTCCAAGAGGCAGTCGAGCCCGAGGATCCCTCGCTCGGCTATCCTTCAGGTCAAAAGCCCTCGCCAAGAGGCACCGAGCAGTAACCCTGTCCGGCCAAGGGTCCTTGGTAGGATTCTTACAGCCCCTCCCACGCTAAGGACCAAAGTCCTCCTAGAGGCGGTCGAGTCCTCGCTCGGCTATCCCCGGCTGGTAGCTTTCTACCACAACCGACAGGGATCAAAGTCCTCGCCAAGAGGCACCGGGCAGTAACCCTGCCCGGTCCCCGTCCTGAAGGATCAAAAGCCCTCGCAAGAGGCAACCGGGCAGCTACCTTGCTCGGTCATCTCCGGCTGGTGGCTCCCTACCCGTGATGCCAAGGGTCGAAGCCCTCGCAAGAGGCACCCGACCGGATACCCCGCTCGGTCACCCCAGGCTGGTAGTTGCCTACCCCTGATGCCAGAGATCAAAGCCCTCGCCAAGAGGCAGTCGCGCGGCTTCACTGCCCGGTTGTCCTTAGCGGGCTTTTTACAGCCTCTCCGACGCTAAGGAACAAATCCCTCCATAGAAGCAGCCGAGTAGCTTCCTTGCTCGGCTATCCCTGGCGGACAGCTTCCCTGCCGCAACGCCAGGGATCAAAGGCCCTCACCAAGAAGCAACCGCGCAGCTTCGGGGCCAGGGACGTCGAGTCTATCCAAGTCCGAGCGATCCCCCCTCGACTTCGGGGCCATAGAGATGCCTCCTTCTCGGCAACGCTTGGCATGCTCGACAAGTGATCGAAACCAACTCGATGGATGATCGCTAAGCAAATAACCGACCTGACATGGAAGCCCAACAACGCGAGAAAGAAAATTTTACAAGCAAGCCAATGAAACCAAAGAAAAAGTTTTATTACTAAAAGGCGGTCTTTACAGAGGGTATTTTTGGCTCCCCAGCCTAACAAAATGCCCGGAGGCTTACAAAGTTCCAGACGCAGCAAAATAAAAAGGAGGAGGAAGACGAGGGCTTTAGGCCTCGGGTCCAGGAGCGACCTCGGGGCCCTCGACATCCACCACGAGGCGAGCTGGGTCCTCGGCGACTTCCTCGCCATTAATCTCCTGCCCCTGCCCGCCGGTGTCTGTGAGGGGGTACTGGGCCCGGAGCTCTTCATCGGCCAACCCGGCACCCGGGCCTTAACAGCGTCGAGGGCCTCGTGCCAGATGAGGGTCGTGGCGACGGCCAGGTCATCATAGTAGTCTTTCGACTTCTTGTAGCCCTCCACCACCTTCGCCACCGAGAGGTCGGCCGACTTCGCCCACTCGGCCGCCGCCCCTAGCTCCATCCGGAGGGTTTTCACTGTCTTCTTCAGGTTGCCGGCTAGCACCTGAGCGTCCTCAAGCTTGGCCTCAGCAACCGCGGCAGCCTCGCGGTGCCGGGCAACCTCCCGCTTCCCGACCTCCACCTCGCCCTCCAAGGAGACGACCCTCGCCTTCATCGCTTCCAGCTCCCGCTTGGAGCTCTCTTCCAGTGAGGCGAGCTGGCCCGCAGCTTTCATCGCCGGGGCTACCACCTTGGCCTCCATGCGCAAGGCGAGGGTGACGTGCTGAAGGACCTGAAAACCAGAAGAGAGATCAGGAAGATGAGAGAGGCATCGAACTTCGAAAATAATAATAATAAAAGACAACCGCTTACCTGCACGGACTCCTGGGCGATGGACACCAGCTGAGCCCTGAAGGTCCCCCCGGGGACTCTACCCCCGGCCGATGCCTCTATCTCATGCAGCAGGCTATCCGCGACGGATAAGCCCGAAGGCACGGCGAACTGGAGACCGCCTTCCTCCACCGTGATCGGCGAAAACGGTCCCCGGGCAGATCTCCTCTTGAGCGGCCTTGTGGGAGACCCGGCCTCCTCCTCCGAGGCCGGGTCCTCCAGAATTTGAGCCCGCCTCCGACCCGACATTCTGCTGGGCCCCGGGGCGAGATCCGCCTCCGAGCGCTCGTGGGGCACTACCGCAGGGGGAGAAGGAGCCGGGGCAGGCTGTGAACGGGAAGATCCAGCGCCCCCAACCTTCGCAACCGGCCTCGGCTTACGCATTGAAGCCTAGAGCGAGTCTATGTCCATGGGTCCTGCACAGAACCAAGTGTAAAGGGATTCAGCGACACAGGCAATATAAGAACCAAAAAAGAAAACCTAAACTTACCGACAAACTCAACGGGGCTGAGCCCGGCCTAACTCAGAACCCTCTCAGACAACGGCACGTCGAAATGGGGGATGGGCTCCCACGACGCCACTCTCACCGCGACGGGGTCACTATACTGGTTCCCCGGCAAGTGCTTCTCCCTCGACCACTCTGTAGGCACGGGCCAGTCCTCGCCCTCGGGATGGGAAACGAAGAAGAACTTCTTCTTCCAGTCGTGAATGGAAGAAGGAAAGGCCACGACCCCCTCCCAGCGGCGTCCCCTGGTCGCTTTCTGAAAGAGAGATAGACCCACTTCGGGTCACCCGCTCGACCACCGGGGTGATTTTTGAAGACGAGGGAAGAATCAAGGAGGGAAAGGCTGAAGGGGATCGCCTGTAATTTCAGGCGGACCAGGAACCCGAGGAGAATCCTCCACGAGTTTGGCACCAACTGATCGGGGGCTAACCCGAATAAGTTCAACGCTTCAATGACCTCAGGAGAGAAGGGCAGACGCATTCCACCCCTAAAATGCTTCCAAATACAGGGCAATCTCCCTGCCCCGTACTTGGTCTTCCCTCTCTCCCTCCTTGGCCAGGAGGAGCGTGTAGCGCGAGGGGATGTGGAAGCGAGCACGAGCGTTGGCAAGCTCGTCCTCATTCCTTATCCAACACAAGGCGCTAGGGGAAGCATCTACCACCTCCTCCCTGGGGGCTGCCCCCGCCACATGATCTCGGGAAGAGGGGCCAATCCCTGCTCCCCGGGAGGACTCAGGCTCACCTAAAGGATTCCTAGAACCTACCTCAACGTCATCTACTGACCCGATAAGAGAAGACATCTAACCTTGGGGAGAATGATCCTCGGGGAACGAAAGTGGAAGGAAGAAGACGAGCGCCGAGCAACCGAGACTTAGAACGGGAAATCTGAAGGAGTAGGGGCCCTGGAACGAGTCCCACCCCTATTTTATCGCCACGAGCGACCTCATCCAACGGCTCCCTTCATCTCCCGCCAAGACGCCTCCTCGCATTCAACGGATCCGATTGCTCCACTTGTCATCCCCGCACTAGACCGCACCCTTTCAGGCGTCGCAGGTCTGCATACGTCACGTCAGCCAACCGACGCTCGACACATGGGCCGTCACTTCAAAGGCAAGATACACGAACCGGCGCACCCTCCTTAAATGTGGGGATCTTGACCTGATCCGCTGGCAGAAAAGACAGCTCGCAGCCCGGGGACGCATTCCGACGAAACCTTAGGAGGAAGCTTGCCCCGGGCGGCCCGACGGTCCACTCCTGACCCGACCCGTTGGTTGGTCAGGACAAGAGTGGGGGGCTAATGATAATACTCAATATTGGCGACCCTCAAGATCAGGATACGTGGTGGACGACACGTCCCAGAGCTCAGAAGAAAGGGCCCACAAAGGCCGACCAGGCCACCCCTCTACCCGACCTGCCAGCACAAGCTAGCCCTCCTCGGGGCTTCCCGAAGATTGGCCTCCTCGGTCCCTCAGCTCGCCCTGAGACGCCACAAGACCAAGTCTCCTCGTCCTTCTTGCTCATCCCCGAGCCTCTTACCGAGGCTGTCTTCCTCAGACATCCGACCAGTTCCGCCGATCACAGGCATAACCGCAGCTCTGCGAATCTCGCCAGAAGAGATGCGTGAAAGATCAAATTCTTGTAATAAAAGGATCCAACGAATTAGCCTACCTTTAGCATCCTTCTTCGTAAGAAGATGTTTCAAGGCGGAATGGTCAGTGTACATAACTATTGATGAGCCAATCAAGTAAGGCCTGAATTTTTCTAATGCAAATACAACCGCCAAAAGTTCTTTTTCGGTAGTTGTATAGTTAATTTGAGCATCATTCAGGGTCTTACTCGCATAATAGATCACGTGTGGCATCTTTTCAATGTGCTGTCCTAAGACTGCACCAACTACAAAATCAGATGCATCACACATTAGCTCAAAGGGGTAGTCCCAATTTGGAGACGATAGAACGGGGGCTGTAGTGAGGGAGTGTTTGAGTGAGTCGAATGCTGCCTCATAATCCGAGTCAAAGTGGAAGGTCGTATCCTTGGCCAAGAGAAGAGTTAAAGGTCTAGCAATTTTGCTAAAATCCTTAATGAATCTCCTATAAAAGCCCACATGGCCAAGAAATGATCGAATGTCCTTGACGCTTTTGGGATGAGGAAGGTTTTGAATGATATCTATCTTAGCTCTGTCAACCTCAATGCCTTTCTGTGAAATAACATGTCCAAGCACAATTCTCTCTTGGACCATGAAATGGCATTTTTCCCAATTCAAGGTTAAGTTCTTCTCTTTACAACGAGTAAGAACCGTGTCAAGATTCAATAGGCAATCAGAAAAAAAAAGTCTCCAAAAATCGAGAAATCGTCCATAAAAATCTCCAAAAAATTCTCGACCATGTCAGAGAATATCCCCATCATACACCGCTGAAATGTAGCGGGAGCATTGCATAACCCAAAGGGCATGCGTCTATAAGCAAAGGTACCAAAAGGACAAGTAAAAGTGGTTTTATCTTGATCCTTTTTGGCTATGGGGACCTGATTATAGCCAGAGTATCCGTCCATAAAGCAATAATACTCACGTCCAGCTAAGCGTTCTGGCATCTGATCAATGAAAGGTAGAGGAAAGTGGTCTTTCCTCGTGGCGGCATTGAGTTTTCTGTAATCAATACATACACGCCACCCAGTTTGGGCGCGTGTCTGAATCAACTTATTTGCCTCATTGGTAATAACAGTGATGCCGGATTTCTTAGGGACGACATGTATAGGACTCACCCATTGGCTATCAGAGATTGGGAATATAATACCATTATCAAGGCATTTGACGATCTCTTTCATCACCGCTTCCTTCATGACGGGGTTCAATCGTCTCTGTGGTTCTCGGGTTGGTCTGGCATCATCCATCACATGTATACGATGTTCTATAATCAAGGGACTAATCCCTTTGATGTCCGTCATGGTCCAACCAAACGCCTCCATATTAGATCTCAATACCGATAAAAGTGCATTCTCTTGCTCTGATGCTAGAGAAGTGGATATGATAACCGGTAAAGACTCATTCTCACCTAAATAAGCATATTTAAGATGAGAAGGTAAAGTTTTGAGATCTAATGTGGGCGGAGAAATAATAGAAGGTGGGATCATCGAGTGATTTTCGGAGTCACAAAGAAGCTCATAGCCTGTGAAAGATACAGACTCGGGTGGTGATAAGTCAGGAGTGTCGGACTCAAGTGTGGGAAAGGTGTCCTCACTAATATCATGTGCAAGATCAAACAGTGATGTGGTAGTGTCGTTGAGATCTGTAAAGCAAAGTTCATCAACTCCGCAACTTTCAGGAGCAATCTCATGGACAGAGCACACATCAAGAATATGAGCAGAGGGTTCTGATGGCTGACTTCCAACTTTGTAGATGTTCAGTTCAATGGTCATATTTCCAAAGGATAAGTTCATTGAACCGTTTCTACAGTTAATGACAGCGTTGGAAGTGGCAAGGAATGGTCGACCCAAAATCACCGGAATTTGGCTCCGGAGGTTCGCTACAGGTTGTGTATTGAGTACAATGAAGTCCACAGGGAATACAAATTCCCCGACCTTTATCAACACATCCTCTAGTTCACCTCTAGGTTTTGTGATTGAACGGTCTGCCATTTGGAGAGTGCAGTGAGCTGGTTTCAACTCTCCAATCCCTAGCTGCTCATAGACAGAATATGGAAGTAGGTTAACACTTGCGCCAAGGTCTAAAAGAGCACGGTTTATGTTTTTACCCCCAATAGAAATCGATATCGTAGGACATCCTGGGTCCTTACGTTTCTTTGGTAGCTGTGGGATAAAGCAGTGCTAATATTATTAGACATGAAGACCTTCTTCGGCACTTGAGTCTTCCTCTTCCTAGTGCACAAGTCCTTAAGAATTTTCGCATAAGCGGGGACTTGTTGAATCACATATAGGAGAGAGATGTTGATGTTAACCTGTTTGAACATTTCCATAATTTTCTCCATATGTGGACTCGATTTGTTACCCCTTAACCGATTCGGGTAAGGAGCTTTAGCAATAAGCGTTGGGTCCATCATAGGAGAAGGAAGTGGGGGTAGACGTGATCCCAAAAGAGGAGTGGGGATCGTCTGTGGAGAACTAGAAGAGCTATACTGAGATGTCGAGCCTAGAGGGAAATGGAGAATAGGCTCGCGAGAAGGCGGTGGGGTAGAAGAACAAGGATCAGAAGTAGAAGTTGTTAGTGTATATGCCCTAGGGGCCATTATTGTATCATACTAGTTTGTATATTACTTAATGGAAGCTTGGGATATTCACATGTATATAACAGTCTTGCTAAACATGGTAGTATGCTACTTGGTTTTTCTATCTTAATATGTGAGTATACGTATTGATAGAGCTCTTAGGATCTTGCTTGACTACCAGCGTTGTGATGGCAGTCACACTAGTGGGGGCTGGGTAGTCTACAAGCACATCCTTATTCAGGTCCCTAGTCGTAGAATTATCGAGACAGGGCATCGATACTCCGGAGTAGACTAGTGTGTACGCTTCTCATCCCAGTTGGGGAGATGGTCTGTCCCACAGCCGTCAGTACGTCGTACTGGAGATAGTATGCAGGTGCTCGTTAGGTTACAGGTACACCGGACAGGACTCACAGGGAACTGTTGGTTGGTTTTATACCAGTCGTCAGTGAACAGTTCCCAGGTGACATGAGTACAGCATAGTCCGCAGACTTGACACTGCTACTTCGCCTCGAGTGTGTCCCACTATTCTTAGATTGCTACCCTACCACGGCTCAAAGGAGTCGTGCAAACAGGTAGCAGTTGGGTGCAGTCCCGAGCACTTGGAGGCAGTGGCGGTTAGACAGGATTCGTCTCTCCCGGTATTGGGGGTTGATATCGCGCTGTGTCAGAGAGCCATTACGCAAAGTCCCTGGCTAGGGCAAGCGAGATTTGCTGGTAGGTTCCAATAGTTTCTCAGGATGTAATGGGCTTCGCTCCGACACGACTTATACCGCTATTAGGGGACTGACGCTTGCCGCCCCCTAGGCCCGATATGCGATAGTCTTAGACGAACAGACCGGACTGTATGGAGATTGTCACATCAGACTCAGTAGGAGTTCGGATGGGTTTCCTCATCGGCCTTCTTATCGACATCTACCTGGGGACCGTTACGTACAGCTAGTGCCGCTTGCGGTCTGTGGTTAAACCCACTGCCAGCGTAGTAGTCGAGTCTCTAGATTCCCACGTAGAGAGTTTCCCTACTCCAGGCAAAACGATATAGAGGTCGTATGGTTTTACGACAAGGGTTCGGACGCATACGTGTGTTTACGCACGTACGACTTTCGGACAGTTTTTACTAGTCGGCTTTGGTTTAAGCCAGTTACTAGTATCCGGTTATTGGATTTATACAGTCTAAAGTTTTTCCGTGTTTTCACGGATAGGAGGGGCATTCTCGTAATTGCGCGAGAAGCTTCTAGAAGATGGTGACTAAGGAGGTTAAGGTGGCATATACATTAAATGAGATTAGTGAGTCATATGGATGATTCATCTATGTCATTAATGTATCATAAATGCTTAATGACTCACGGAGATGAATCACCATTAGATATTTATCAAGCATGGTTGTAAATAATTTTCTTTTCTTTTCTTGAAAAACAATAATGCTTGATATATATTATGATAACTCATTTTCTCATTTCATTATTATTCTCACCTTCTCTCTCCTCAAGCTTCCTCTCTTCAAACCCTAATCCTCCCCTCTCATGTGTTGAGTATAAGGATTAGTTAGACTACTTAATCTATAACCCTCACTCTATATCATCTAGGTACTTTGATTAGCACTTAAAGAAACCTAGTTGCCTCAAGTTTAGAGGCAAAGCTTGGAGTAAAGCTCTCGTGGTGGATCGTCTACTACTTGGAGAAGGCCGAGGAGGAGGTGGAGTTCGTAAAGACGAAGGACACGGTTCTTTAGGTATAATCACTTCACATAGTAGTTTAGAACTTCTATGATAGTTGTTAGTTATCGTTTAGCTTCGATTCATGCGGTTAGTCGATGTTTAAGCAAAGAACAAGATCGTTTTTCATATTTCCGCCTCCCCGCAAGTCGTGGGGTGTTGTACATCGACTTACAGTGGTATCAGAGTCTCGCTAAACAATAATTAACTCATTAGCAAAGTCGTAAGAATTTCGAACGCAAAAAGGAACCGGAAACATCGTCGATTATCACGCTTGCTGTCGAATTTTAAACAGGCTCTAAAATTTTTTCAGGGTGCTTCAGAATAACAAGCAGGAAAAACTAGGGCTACTGAAGAAATTTGGACCCCTAACTCGGCCATCTCACCGCGGAACCGCGGCGGATCCATGCGATCCGCAGCGGATCCGCGGCCGAGTTGGGGCCGAGTCGGCCCAAATTTATTCAGTAACTCCTAGGTGTTAACAGTGATGTTTCTGGGATGTTTATTTTTCTGCTCAAGTCTCAGGTGCACAGAGAAGTATTGGAGTAGAATCTAAAAGCGTTTGTTCGATCGAAATTTTACGATGTTTGCTAATTTGATTATATCTGTGTTTGTATAATGTGTTCGTAAACCTCCCCTAACTGCTAGTATGTCGGTTGGCAGGGGGTTGCACATTTCTGTAATGGTTTTTACTGTTTGTGGATGTGAACTTTATTGGATGTTGTGATGATTAGCCGGGGTTTGTGATGGGTTATTATTTTAATTCATTCGATATAACTGTAATATGTTGTAATATTATTTTGCGGGGCACATCCAGGTTGCGGTTGTAGCCACCGTTGTATTATTTCATTTTTACTGTTTTTGCTCCTAGGATAGACCCAAGGTGGGGTACACAAACTACCGGGTACTTTGAAGTGTTTAGTGGCCTACTCACTTTGTTGAGGGAGACCGCTTCACTTCGGGTATTTGACGGGTAGTTTGCCGTACCCGTAGGGGTCTAGGGTGGGGTAATGGCTATTCATCACAACTGTGTAATCCGTCTTTTGTTGCAGGCTCTAAACAAACACGGATTGCTTGCAAATCCAATAAAGTTCATATGAGATCTGGAATGCCTATTATTGCGTCTGACGAATGTACAATATCTATATATGATAGCTATTTAGACGTCACTTATGTTTTACACCCGCGCTAGCCCAGCCCCCGCTCTGCCGTTAGTTAAGTAACCTAACGGGTGATGACGGGACCCCGTGGCGAATGCGGATGGCATAAGAGGACGTTGTATTTTCGTTGTTTTCTGCAATGATAGGTTAATGATGGGACGCATTATTTATAATGCAAAGAAAATAAACCAAAAGTTTAATCGTTGGAACAATTTAAAAGAAACCACTCGGTTAATTTTAAAAACAGATATTTTTAAATACGGAGCCTTAACCACTCCTTTTAAAAGCTATCAGGTTCCTTCGGTTATATCAAGTTCACTACGTTCACGGTTTCGCCAAAACCATTCGTAGCCCTCCGTCATTTCATTTGGGTATTCAGTAGTATTCAAGCTATGCATTTTGGCCAAAGTCAAGGCATAGTGTTTGGTAGCTGCTGGGTTTTCATTTGTTGCATAAGATAGATGAGTTGGTTTGGGACAGTCGTATTATCATTTGACCAAAGTCAGGGGTATATACGGATGGGTTCAAATTGACAAGATAATGACGGGTAGAACTTGACATGTGACTTATGACATTTTGACCAAAGCCAAGGTCATAAGAGCATGGGGCAAAAACTTATATCGGGAATTTCTGAAGAAACTGAAATTTGCAAAGAGATGCATACCATTTGGAGTTTGATGAATGTTGGTAGCATTCCTTCAACATTATCATACGATGATATTTGGATCCCGATCCTACTGTGAGTATATGCTACTCATCAGGATATTCGTCACTTAACGATCAATGCTATAAACCAAGTAGGTGTCAAGAAAGGTGTCAGCGGGGTTACGCCCCCAGAGAAAAGAGGTTATTTAATTAAGGAACTTCGCGAAAGCGTTGGAAAACCTCCCTCGAAGTACCGACACCAGCCTGGCTGAACGGTTAAGCAAGTATTGTACAGTGAGAATAGTCCTGGCTAATTCTTCTTTTATGGTTTGAGGAAGGATTCGAGAAACAGTGGGAGCCATCCAGTTTAGATAAATTAAAAACCACTCTAAACTTGCAAGAGCATCATGCTAAAGAGTTTTCTTCTCTCTCTCCTAAATGCAGCGACCCTGAAAATGACTGGACTTAAGTTACTTTTAGAGAAAAATATACTGACAGGGCCAAACTATAAAGATTGGCTGCGGAATGTCAAAATGGCTTTGACCTATGACAAATTGGGGTACGCCCTCACCGCTACGGCACCTGCTGTCCCTGGTCCCAAATCCAGTAATGCGAATAAGGAAATCCGCAAAACCTGGGATTTCGATTGCGCGAAAGCCAAGTGCATCGTGCTTGCCTCGATGAACAATGAACATCAGAGGAGGCACGAGGATATGGAACTAGATGCCATATTTCTCCATACAAAGGAACTTTATGGAGAGCAATCTCGTATAGCAAGATACGAGACCTCTAAGAACTTGTTTCGAGCGAGGTTGGCTGTCGGGTCATCAGTAGGAGAACATGTCCTAAAGATGATCGGCTATATAGAAGAGCTCGCAGACCTTGGGACGACTTTGGATAATGAGCTCTATACAGACCTTATTCTCCAGTCCCTTCCTCCCACCTATGCCCAGTTTATCCTGAACTTCAACATTCAAAGAAAAGAAGTTGAACTTCCGGAACTCCTGAACATGTTAAGGAATGCAGAGGGCACCTTGCAGAAGGCAAGGGAAACACCCTCTATGTTTGTTGGCGGTGCTTCTTCTTCCGGGTCCAAGGCTAGGGCCAAAGGAAGGAAAAAGAAGGCCGCCCCCAGACCTAGAGGAGGTGTAAGTAAGGTGGGAGGGAAGGGAAAGAAAAAGTTTGCAGTACCAATAGTGGGCCAGGATGAGTGCTTCCATTGTCACAGGAAAGGGCACTGGAAAAAGGATTGCAAGGCGTGGAACGCCAAGAACCAGGAACCGAAGCAAGCTGTGGCTTCGACTTCAGGTGTGTTTGTAATTGAGAATTGTCTGTCAATCAACTCTACTTCCTGGGTATTGGATACCGGATCAGGATCTCATATTTGCAATTCATTGCAGGCACTGAGAAACCGTAGAGTGCTGAAGGAAGGTGATATGACCCTGATGGTTGCTAACGGAGCTAGCGTGGGAGCTGTGTCCATAGGGGATTATCACCTGGGATTGACGAGTGGACACATTTTGGTTTTACATAACTGTTTTTGTGTACCCAGCTTAACGTGTAATATCATATCTGTTTCCTTGTTATCAAATAAAGGTTATGATTTCACGTTTGGAAGTGGTGTTGTTAACATCCACCTTAATCATAGTTTGATTGGGTCCGGTACACTGGAAAACGGTATATATGTGTTAAACCAACTCCAAATTTTCAATGTCCAGAACACACTAAAAAGAAAGTCTCCAGATTTAAATAAAGCTTTCTTATGGCATTGTAGACTGGGTCACATCAATGAGAGAAGGTTGACTAAGTTGCATAAAGAAGGATATTTGGACTCGTTCGAATATCAAACTTATGACACCTGTCAATCTTGTCACAAAGGAAAGATGACAAAGACTCCTTTTACTGGACATGGAGTAAAAGCGAGCGAGCTCTTAGGACTCATACACAGCGATGTATGTGGTCCAATGTCTACACATGCAAGAGGTGGTTTTTCCTATTTCATTACTTTCACAGATGATTACTCAAGGTACGGATTCATTTATTTGATGAAACATAAATCCGAGGCTTTTGAGAAATTCCAAGAGTATAAGAAT
Organism: Agapanthus africanus; assembly: GCA_030015575.1. NCBI lineage: Eukaryota > Viridiplantae > Streptophyta > Magnoliopsida > Asparagales > Amaryllidaceae > Agapanthus > Agapanthus africanus. The sequence goes on from JASDDO010000022.1 coordinate 207,471,288, forward strand.
GAAGTAGAAAACCAAACCGGCAAAAGTATCAAGACACTAAGATCTGATCGAGGTGGTGAATACTTGAGTGCTGAGTTCCTAGGTTACCTAAAAGAGAAAGGAATTCTCTCTCAGCTTACTCCTCCATACACTCCACAGCATAACGGTGTATCGGAGAGACGGAATCGAACCCTATTAGATATGGTACGATCCATGATGAGTAATGCTGAGTTACCGCGATCTTTTTGGGGTTATGCGCTAGATTCAGCGGCATATCTTCTGAACAGAGCTCCTACCAAGACTGTGCCTACCACCCCATATCAGATGTGGAGTGGGAAGAAACCCCATCTTCAACATATGAAGATTTGGGGATGTCCAGCTTTTGTTAAAAAGCAGCATGTGGACAAGCTCGAGGCACGATCAGTAAAATGTAAGTTTGTGGGATATCCAAAGAACTCCAAGGGATATTATTTCTATTACGCAGAGGAACAAAAGGTTTTTGTTTCTCGTAATGCCCATTTTCTGGAAAAGCAGTTTTTAGAAAAGGAAATTAGTGGGAGCGAAATAGAACTGGAAGAAATTCCAGAACCACAAACTAATACTGAAAGTTTAGTAGAACAAGTTGTTCAAGAAGAACAAGACATTCCCGCACCCCTCCGCAGGAGTAGTAGGCCGTCTCATCCGCCTGAGAGATACTACGGTTTTCTCATAGATGGGGATAGAGAGGATTGCATCATAGATGATGATGAACCTACTGGCTTCCAGCAGGCCATCCAGAGCGGCGACTCGGTACGATGGCTAGATGCAACGCGGACCGAAATGAAGTCCATGTACACCAACAAAGTATGGACTTTAGACTTTGCTCCAGATGGGGTAAAACCCATAGGATGCAAATGGATCTTCAAGAAAAAGATTGGTGTAGATGGACAGGTGGAAACCTATAAGGCTAGACTTGTTGCAAAGGGTTTTCGTCAAAGACCTGGTTTGGACTATGACGAAACTTTTTCTCCAATGGCTATGCTCAAATCCATTCGGGTCCTTCTTGCTATTGCTGCCTTCCATGATTATGAAATCTGGCAGATGGACGTAAAAATGGCTTTTCTGAATGGAAATTTAGAAGAGTGCGTTTATATGGATCAGCCAGAGGGTTTCAATCAGAGTGGGAGCAGCGGGAAAGTATGCAAGTTGCTTAAGTCCATTTATGGACTGAAGCAGGCATCGCGGAGTTGGAACATCTGTTTTGATGAAACAGTCAAAGAATATGACTTCATCAAAAATCCAGATGAACCGTGCATATATAGTAAAGTTGTAGCCATAAGTGTCGTATTCCTCGTCTTGTACGTGGATGACATTCTACTGATAGGAATGACATTCCTATGCTACAATCTGTCAAAGGATTCTTGTCACACAGGTTCTCCATGAAAGACCTGGAAGATGCCTCTTACATTCTGGGGATCCGGATCTATCGTGATAGATCCAAGAGGATGTTGGGACTTTCACAGTCCAGGTATATCGACACTGTACTGAAAAGATTCAGTATGGAAGATTCTAAGCTCGGTAATCTACCGGCTTGTCACGGAATCACCCTATCCAAAGAGATGTCTCCCAATACTGATTTGGAAAGGGAACGCATGTTTATTATACGCTACGCTTTTGCGGTAGGCTCTATAATGTATGCGATGTTGTGCACCAGACCAGATTTAGCTTACGCACTGAGCGTGGTAAGCCGGTATCAGTCAGACCCAGGGGAGAAGCACTGGATAGCAGTAAAGAACATTCTCAAGTACCTGAGGAGGACTAAGGAGATGTTCTTGGTTTACGGCGGGAAAGACCTCAGGTTGGAGGCCTTTGCTGATTCCGGCTTCCAGAGTGATAAGGACGATTCCAAGTCCATGTCGAGTTATGTCTTTACCCTCAATGGACGGGCGGTGTGCTGGAAGAGTTCCAAGCAAGACACCGTTGCTGACTCGACGATGGAAGCGGAGTATATTGCTGCTTGCGATGCCGCAAAAGAAGCAGTCTGGATGAAGAAGTTCCTAACAGAACTTCAGGTGGTTCCTACCATTGTTGATCCAATACCTCTGTACTGCGACAACAACGGAGCTATAGCTTTAGCGAAGGAACCAAGGTCCCATCAGAAGTCCAGACACATCTTAAGGCGGTATCACCTGATCAGGGAGATCATTGATCGTCAGAGATCGAGGTTCGGAGAGTTGCTACTGAAGAGAACATTGCTGATCCATTCACAAAGGCCCTACCTCAGATTCAGTTCGAGAGGCTACTCGAGATCATCGGTCTTCGATATGCCAGTACATGGCTGTAGCGCCTTGAAAAGTCGTTTTGGTGTTTTCCTGAAAATCGGTGAAAATTCGGTATTTTTCCGAAAACCGTCTTTTTTGTTATTTTGCAGTTTAGGACTAACTATACCTAATTTGGATAGGTAATTGCTAGTTTTTAGTAGCTAATGAGTTAATTATTAATTTTTGGTCATTTAAATTTTTTTCCCTATTTTTCAATTTTTTAATATTATTTTAAGCCGGTAAGAAAATATATTAAATTAGCGATAAATACAAATTTAAATGGGATAAATTTAAGCTTTAAAATCATGTTAATTAAAATCTAGTTGTAACATAAATTTTTAGTATTTTATTTTAAGTTTTAACTAATTTTTACAATGGAAAACGAAATTTATTGAATTTAAGCTAAAACTTGCAATTTTGGACTTGTAGGGGGTCTTTTTGCATAGAATTTTTTTGTAAAGTCTCTCACACTCACTCTTACTCCCTTTGGCCAGCCCAACAATATTGTATCAGCCCAAGAATTTTCTTTCCCTCTTTTTGACCTTAAATCATGTGAGAAATGGGTTAAAAATGGTTATATATATATATTTAAAGGGTAAGGGTATTATGGTAATATGAGAGGGTTGACTTGGACTTTTTTCCCCCCACTTCCCCACACTTCTCCCCACTCCCTCACTGCTGAATTCCTGCAGAAAAAACAGCCCCAAATCTCCACTCTTCTTCCATCAAAGTTCATCCAAAATTTGCTCCAAAAATCCACAATTTATTCAAAATTCAAACCAAATCCTTCATCCATTCTTCTTAACCTTTCTTGCATGGATCTTGGATGCTAGGAGACCATCTTTGGAGTTAAAATTTCTTGCTAGATCTCTAGATCTAGAGGTATAATCCTTACCCATTTAAATTCTTTTGGTTAGATTTCTTTAATTGAGTTGTTTTAGTGTAAATATTATTGTTAATTTCTAGTCTAGGTTTTAAAAGTTCATGGCTTGAAATTTTAATTAGGGTTTAGAAAACCATTATTGGGTTAATTAATTTATTTTGCTATCTAGTGTTTTACTAACCTAATCAATGGGGTTACTTTGCTTATGTGGCTTCAAATTATGCTAATCTAAGTTATTTTAGTGTGAAATTTTGATTGCAATTGCTATTTATAAAAATCAAGAAAGGGTTGCTTATGGAAATTTGGTTTTGAAGCATTGCTAGCATGTTGGAAATTAGTGTAGTGGCTATCTATGGTTGACTTGGGTGGTTGCGCGATGTTTTGTGCACTTTATCGCAAATCGGCGATGTTTGCACCGATTTTGGAATGTAAATGCTTACTAGTTTTTTTTAATGAAATTATGTGATGAATTATTATGATAACTTGATTATATTTTCAACATATCCTACGACATTTAGGATGTGTGAGTGCGGATTTTTGAGTGATCAGGTTTTAGCTTTGCCGGGCGACCAAATCGGCGATTCTAGTTAGTTTTTGCGGTTTTCGTGTGTGTTCCGCGCACCTTGTGCACGTTGTGCCTAGCTTGTGAACGTAGATATTCTCGTTCGGGATTTGCGTCGTTTCATGGTATGTAACCTTATGTTTTGTATTGATGTAAATTCCAGGTTCGGTCGCGGAGGCTTCGGATGCGGCATGAAAAGGGAAAGCGGTGATCGGACGTAGCTAGCTGAGGATTTCTGTGAGTAGATGTAACATCTACGGGGGACTATCGTTGGATGGCGCAAGTCGCCCGATAGTTTTAGTAGCTTAAAAAGATTCTTAGTAATGTTAGTAATTAGGGGTGTAATACTTGTATGATTATTTGCTACATTCATGCCTTATATCGACATACATATGCGAACCCATTCTATAGGACACCTGCACCATTGCCAGGGTTTTTATATGCAGCACGAGCACTATTCATGCTTACACCCACGCCCTGGTAATTGCCATGCCACCACACTAGATAACCTATAAATTGAAACCTTTTACTATAATTGATACTTAAACTTGTGCTATTGCCTTTAATTCCTTAAAATGAAATCGTAGGATTGCTATTCATGTGCATGTACCTCATCATATTATTTGTTCATGCCTAGTCTATTAATCACACATCGCAACTTGATTATTGATACCATATGCATTCATTATCATTGACATATGCACTTATGAGGATTTCTTGAGATTTTATGATATTTCTGGATTTCGGGGGAAAGCCGCAAAATTTCTAAACTTATTATATTTTTAAAATATGTAAATTGCGGTTTTCTAGTGATGTAAGTGTCGTCCACCATGAGTTTGCTGTGGTTTTCGAGACCCTTTTCGAGGAGTTGGATGAACCGTCTCGGGTACATGGTGGGCCCGGTAAGGTACCCCGGGGCAAGAAGCTCGTGTTGCTGACGATGAGCCTGGCAGGGGACGGATTACCTACCGGTGAATGTTTGGGACGGCGGATATCCAGAGGATACCGACCGTGGCCGCGAGATGATGAGACATTGATATTGAGATGGGTCAGCCAGATGGCTGAGGCCAGAGATACTATGACATGGATATATGAGATTTGTGATAGTTTTGAGGTGTCGTTGCTAGACACAGGTTCTTGTTGATTCTATTGGTATTGTGCTGGTATTTCAAAAGATATTCTTAAAGGAAAAACATGATTCTTATACTTACACATTCAGATCATGAGTTGATTCGCATTGCATTCATACCTGCTAGTATATTCATATTGCATACATACCTGCTATTATGTCCTGCCTTACCTGTATTTTAGATGCTAGGATGCTTGTGTGCATGCTTTCGATAGCCTGTGTAGATGTTATTTATTACTCACGAGTTGGCAACTCACCCCCGTTGTGCCACAGCCTTTTGCAGGTCCGCTCCGTCAGTACAGTAGCGGCGGGCGCACTTGCTTCTTTTGCCTCTTTTGCCTGGACTCGAGGTTTTGCTCTTAGGTGGGTTATATTATTATTTTGTACCACCTTGTATATTCTTTGTATCTAGTGTACTCCATCTACGGTATCTATGTATTGTTGTATATTGACCTAGAGATGAGACTGTGAGATTTGTGGACTTTTTATGCTGTATTTTGGGGTCGAGCTCACTTGAGTCGACATGCTGTTTTTCTCTTGCTTCCTTATGATTATTTCGCATGTTGTTGTTTTATATTGCGTGGGATTTGTGACCGCCTTGTGGCGAAGAGCTAGCTCCCGCTTGGGGATGCCTTATTTGTTGGATTCATATATATTCTTGTTGTACCCATTTTGGGGGCCAGTATTTACAAAGGAGACTCTGCCGAAATTTTCGGAAAAATTGATATTGTTTTTAAAAAGGTTTTATATGACTTATTTGATAAACTCGCTTTCAATTGATTGGCTTCTCTTCACTCTTTTGCTTATTTGGTTTTGGTTTCTGGGCTTTGTCTTACTTATTTTACGGACGTCTTGAGACGTTTCGTAAACTTAAGTGCCAGTCACGTTCCGTACCCTGTGGGTCGTGACAAAGTTGGTATCAGAGCGATGGGTTTTACCTTTTTGAGTATAGGATGACCCTTGGTAGATGGAGTAAGTGACTTAAGTAGGGTAACGTAGCGTGTGTATGTCCGCGGCATACTTGCGCTATGGTACTCCGCCTAAGTGACTTTAGGATATACTTGCTTGAAATTCCTTCTTCAATTCCGTGTATCCTATGATTCTATTGCACTGTTCTTATCATCCTGTTCTCAGAACAGCCACTATGCCACCGAAGGCTATGAGAGCGCAGAGGGCTGCCGCCCGAGATGAGATCCGAGCAGGCTCGTCCGAGACGAGGACCGAGCAGGGTGGTATACCTACGCCTCAGGGATAGACCGATCCACCTTCCCCAGGCCGTATGGATTGGCTCGAGATTGGTATGGAGGAGTTGCGACAGATGATGGGGGGCATGCAGGAGCTACGTCAGATGGTAGGATCCCTAGTTGCAGCCAGTCGTACACCGAGGCCGGATGATGCACCTACTACATCCCAGACTGCTATGATACCTGCTCCTACTATTACCGCCATGACCATCCCTATTTCACTACAGGATTTCATGAGGCTGAGACCCCCAGTATTCACCGGCACCGAGGCAGCGGAGGACCCACAGACGTTCCTTGACAGTTTAGCCAGGATCTGCCGTTCGCTGAGATGTTCGGATGATCGATGGGTAGAGCTTGCGAGTTTCCGACTAGAGGGTCTCGCGCAGACATGGTGGGAGTCAGTCTTGAGAGGTCGAGCTGCAGGTCTACCGCCTATGACTTGGGCCGAGTTTACAGCGGTCTTTCTAGCTCGTTTGCTCCCAGAGAGCGTTCGTGACGCCAGAGCTCGTAGCTTCGAGGCCTTAGTCAAGACACCTGGGATGACGATGTCTGAGTATGACATCCAGTTTACACAGTTATCCCGATATGCTCCGTATTTGGTGGATACCGAAGAGAAGATGGTGAAGCGGTTCGTACAGGTACTTGATGCCCAGCTATATCTTGCCATTGGCGCCCAGCACTATGACACTTATTCAGCTGCTATGGATACGGTATTACGGATGGAGGCACGCATATCACAGACTTCGGCCGTTTCTGGGCCGAAGAGGATTCGCACCGATGTACCGTCTCAGAGGCAGCGCGCCAAATTCTTTCCGAGAGATAGGCCTGGCAGAGGATTTGGACGGGGACAGTTATATGGTTCTTATCCCCAGGGACAGCAGCCGTCGCCAGGGTGTTTTGGCTGCGGGAGTCCGCACCATCTTGTCAGAGACTGTCCGGCGAGACGACAGGGAGCAGCGACAGTTCCGCATGTGACCCTACCACCATCACTACCCCCTCCTCAGAGAGCCCTACTTCCTACCACAGGCGATGCTCCACGCCAGTTAGGTGCACCCAGAGGCCGTGGACGCGGCGGTCCTATTCAGAGAGGACGGGGAGGCATAGGCCGAGGTCGAGGTCAGCCCGCTATCGGTGGAGGACAGGCCCGAGTATTTGCTTTGACACCGCAGGATGCGCAGGCATCCAATGCCGTTGTGACAGGTACCTTGCCAGTTTGCTCTTTCGACGCACGGGTATTATTCGACCCAGGTTCCACACATTCGTACGTATCTACACACTTTGCACCGATGTTGGGCCGTGAGTCATCGTCGTTAGATCATCCGCTTGTTGTTATTATCCCGGTAGGCGAGTCGTTTGTCGCTCATTTTGTGTTTCGATTGTGTTCCGTTCGTATCGGGGAGAGGGATTCCTCGGTTGATTTGATTCTCCTCGATATGTTGGACTTTGATGTGCTTCTGGGCATGGATTAGCTAGCCACATGTTATGCTTTGGTGGACTGCCGTGAGAAAGCAGTCAGATTTAGCTTTCCGGGAGAGCCAGTCCTTGTTATTCAGGGAGACCGCAGCGTCACTGTTCCCCTCTGAACGGACACGCGGGACGTCGGGCCGTCTCGCCTGAGGTTCGGGGCAGATGCCAATAGGTGCTATCCGTCCACCTCTCCGAAGATGACAAGTTGATCCATGGCGCCATGTATCGGAGGTTTAGACGGATGCGTCCGATGTAGCAGACTTCGTCAGATTCCCCCTCGTTTGAGGGGTTTTTGATTGTGGGGACGCTCTTCCCTGCAGGCGCAAGCCCCTGCAGTTAATTACGCTACCGCATTGCGGTAACAACTTTCTCCTTCTCCAGATGGTCACTTCGTGTCGTGTGTTTTTGTTTTATGTTTTATTGCCCGTGGATCGTTTACGGAGACCGAGTTATGTCGTCGCCCGTAGGGCGTGGACTAGTCCAAATCCGTGTTATCTTAGATTTGGGTTTGGGGGTTTGGTTTGAGGACACGTCAGCCATACTTGAGGCTAAGATCAACTCAAACGTTTGTTAAGGATACGTTAGTCTAGCTTGGGACTAAGATCAACTTAACGGGATCGTTTAGATCCGACAAAGGAGCATTTGGGCTCCATTGTTCCAGCTTTAGGGACATAGTGGTCCATCGTATGTGTGGCCGTCGGGACCCGTCACCTCTCTGACGACGTTGAAGGATTACAACGACGGATGTCAGAGGAGTTCAGAGATGTACCCTCGAGCCAGAGTTAATTAGGGGGGATTCATAGTCCAGTCTGCTTGGAGATTTAAGGACGCGTTAGCCATCTTTGAGGCTAAGATCAACTTAAACAGGACCGTTTAGATCCGACGAAAGAGCATGCGGGGCTCTACTGTTCCAGTTTAGGGACGTGGCGGTCCATTGCTAGTTTAAGGACATTGCGGTCCATGGGTAGTTTAAGGACATTGCGGTCCATGGGTAGTTTAAGGACATTGCGGTCCATCGTTAGTTTTAAGACATCTCGGTCAAGGTTAAGGACGTCATAATCCATGGGTTTAAGGACTCCACAGTCCGGTATGTGCTCTGGATGCTTCACACGGGTTCACTGCCGTGCTTGGCGAGGACCAGGCTCCGCTCTGGGCGTTTTCCGTGGGGTCAAAGAGTGACGTTATCCACGTTCCACGTAACCAGGAATTTTGCACTAGATGCTTCACACGGGTTCATTGCCGTGTTCGGCGAGGAGTAGGCTCCGCTCTGGACGTTTTCCACGGGGTCAAAGAGTGACATTATCCGCGTTCCACGTGACCAGGAATTTTGCATTAGACATGGGTTTAAGGACCCCACAGTCCATGTCAATGTGTGGTCGTCGGGACCCGTCACCTCTTTGAAGACATTGAGGGATTACAATGCCGAGTATCAAAGGAGTGAAGAGATGTACCCTAGAACCGGAGTGGCTTAAATAGTCCTTGGCCTAGTTTGGGATCAAGACCCATTAATTATGTTATGAGCCCACTGGCCCAGTTAATCATGAATTGAGGACTTATGGCCAGCTTGGGCTAAGTCCAATCAGGTTTGGAATATTGGTTTCTTGTTGGTCCATTGAGGGAGAGGCTTTGCCTCTATCCCTTTAGCCAATCGGGCCAAAGCCTAGTGTTAAACACTTCAGAGCAGTCAGTGTTGAACACTGGGAATGAGGTCGACAAGTTAGTGTTCAACACTAAAAGATAATTGGTGTTAAACACCAGCAATAAGGCTTTTTCAAATTAGTGTTAAACACACTGCAAATAAGGCTTTTTGATCAGTGTCGAATGCTAAGGCCCAACAGTGTTTTAACACTGGGTTTGAGAGTTCCGATTTAGTGTTGAACACTAAGGCAAAAGGGGTCATGTGGCAACACGTGAGAACGCCCTCTTTGCATTTATTCTGCTGAAATCGCTGCATCATTCAGAGCATCACGTGCCATCACGTGACGGGCATTCATATGCCTATTTATTAGAGTTTCTGCCAAGGGTCACGTGGGTCACGTGGGGGACTGCCGCAAAGGGCTTTCTGTAGTTCTTTTGGGGGGGGGGGGGGTCACGTGGTGGCACGTGACCCTGCCTCCATGTATATTGTTTGAAGAATCTATTGATCTTTCTTCTCAGGAATTAAATTCCCCGGGCTTTAATTTTCAAAGGAATTAAATTCCTACTTTCTTTTGAAGACTTATATTCTGGAGTAGGATCGAACCCTGAATCTTCTGTAGGAATTAAATTCCTCATTTATGTGGAGGGCTGAATAGGGTTAAACCTTAATAAAAGCTTTTTAAGGAATTAAACTTCCAGTCCCTGTTAGATTATGATTAGAGGAATTGAATTCCCGTTGTTTCAACAGAACTAAGTTCTTAGTTAGGGTTAAACCCTGCTTCTTTTATTTTGAAGGAATTAAATTCCCATGATACAGGGTCAAGCCCTACTTTCATCTTGAAGGAATTAAATTCCTATAGTTCTGTGAGAATTAAATTCTCATGCTTGCATTCCTTCTCTATGTTTTGGATCTGCATGGCAGTATCTCGACCCATTGAGAATTAAATTCTCAACCTTAAGGGGAGATGTGCACTTTGCAGATCCTCTATCAAAGAGAGAAGAAATGTGCTCTTCTGTTTTATGTATCAGAGTTAAACTCTGTTGAGAATTAAATTCCCCTTCTTTCAAAAGGCTTTCCCTTTCTTACCTAGGGTTTTTGCAGAAGATCCAAGTCTTTTCAAAGTATCAAAGCTTTCCTCCTTTTTTCTTTCTCTGCCCCTGTATCTCCGTCTCTATATCTCCCTTTTTGTGTCTCTTGGCTCCTATTTATAGGAGAAGCAGCCGAATGAATTAGTTTTTGATGAATCTTCACTGAGAGATTTGATTTGCATCCATCATTCGTTTTGGACCTTTGGATATTTGGGTGAATTTTATTCACCATTGGATTTTAAATCCAGAGATTCTCCTTTGTTATTTTGGTTAGATTTAAGGGGGAAATCTTTCCAAACCCGAGATTTTCCATAGATAGATGATATTTAATCATCTCTGAATCTTTAATTTGATTGGTCCCAGATACTCACTTTCCTTTGGAAGGATTCAAATTTCCTTCAGAATTTAATTCTGCCGTCAACATGGGCTTTGAAAGCCGGTCACGTGTGACCACGTGACCCATGGTCACGTGCGGACACGTGACCCCCTTTTGGAATGAGCCTTCCTCTTTCTCTTGCGTCTGTCTTCTGATTGCTGCTTCAATGTCACGTGCTACCACGTGACCCCTGGTCACGTGTGAGCACGTGACCCTTGTTTGAACTCTCTTTCTTTAGTTCAATGGGAGAACTGATCTGCTGTCTTGCACGTCACGTGGCAACACGTGACCTTGGTCACGTGGGAGCACGTGACCTCTTCTGAGGCTCTTTTCCTTGTCTTGATCAGGGGACTAATGTGTGCTTTTCTGCCGCCTTATATGGCACGTGTCGACACGTGACTGCCGGTCACGTGTAAGCACGTGGCCCCTTTTTGAAGCTTTTCCCAGAAGCTTTCCTGATTTTAAATCAGGAAACAGTGGCCCTTTTTTGAAGCTTTTCCCATAAGCTTTCCTGATTTTAAATCAGGAAACAAATGCCCCCACAGCGTTGTTCTCACGTGTCTGCACGTGAGTGCAACGCTGTCATCTTTGTGACTGTTGGATTCATTTAGGGATCTGAGGAGATGAAACGTTTCCATTGCCTTCTATAAATCCTCTGTCTCTTCATAGGAGCCTTCACTCTGTTCGTCTTCTTCCTCTGAGAACTTTTTCTTTGAGAATTTAATTCTCTTCTTCCAAAGCTTAGTTCTCTGTCTTGAAACAATCTTCAGAGTTTAACTCTGTTCGAAGAGGGTCCTTTTTCCTCAGTTCTTGGACAACGATGGACCTCACATTTCTCTGGATTTTAAATTCAAAACAAGGGTTTTTACCCTTTCTCCTCCATATTTTCCATAAGAACATGAAAACCGCTTAATCATCAAACCGTAGATCTTTTAGGGCTTAGGTGATCTTCGGGGAGATGATGACAGCGTTTCAACTTCATGGACTTTAATTCCATCAAAATTATTTCTGGGAATTTAATTTCCTTTTTCCCAATAAGGAATTTAATTCCTATGAAGAACTCAATTTCTTCACCCAGAGGCTCCTTGGGGTCTCTTGGCCCGAGGCTGTTCTTCCGCAATTAATGCGATGGGGACTTTGTAATGATTCTAGTGATTTTTATTTCAGGTATCATGGACGCCCATCTGTATCGTCTTGACGAGATTATTTCCTATGGGAACATTCGTGCGCTGGGCCGCAGTCAGAACCAGGAGTTCACCGATGCTCAGTGTGCCGAGATCATGAGCCGCTTTGATGAGTACAACCATCGGCTACTTCCCCGTCGCTCTTCTCTTCTGAGGCTGATCGTGCTGGCGATCCGGGAGGCACTTCCTCTCTTTTGTGCCGGCATACCGCTCGGGGACTTGGACATTGCCGAGGATAAGGTGCATTCGGTGTACCTTATGGGCTTGATCTCAAAGCGAAGGCGGGATGATCTCATTGATCTCCTTCATCAGATTTTTCAGCAATCGGCCGTATTGGGCGCCTACCGGAGGGTAGAGGACATCCGCGGGGACCCCGATGCTTGTGACCGTGAGAGAAAGCATACTCGGGAGGTTCGAAATGCTTGGAAGATCTTGAATAAAGTTAATTTCGAGTTCCTCAACCCATGCCCCGCGTCTGAAGCCTTACCATTGTAAAAGTTTTTCTTTTATTTTGTATCGCCTTCTTGAAGTTTGGATGATAAGCTTTGTTGTGTCTCTGTGTGTTTGCATGCTTTTTCTCTGAAATCTTATTATTCTGTTACTATTGTTGTCTGTGCTTTAATATCCAGGGTACTACTCCATATTCTTCCTTTTAAATGCACTGCAGGTTTGGGCCTCACGTGTTCTACACGTGAGATCTCTTGATGCGACGGTTCACAAGATTTTCCTCATGCCATATTTTCAGTGCACAATATTAGGTGCTGAAAAAGGGGCTTGGAAATCGTTCCATCTCCTTGACTTTCGGTACCTTTCCTTTTTTAGGCCTTGAAAATAAATTCACCATGCAAGATTTTCCGCGCATAGCACTTAATGCACTTCATTATATATGAGGCTATAGCCTTCTTCTCCTTTCTCAGAGAGATTCATATCATATATATATATATATATATATATATATGTATATATTTTTTTTTAAGAGAGAAACGAGTGCCATGGCTTGTAATCGCCCTCATGCTCGTCGACAGCCGTGGGAAGTTCCTCTTGAGGAGATGATCCCCCGCTTTGCTGCTCGGTTGGTGGACCCCCTCCTTTCTGACAACGAATGTGACTCGGCCATGCACGAGCTCTCGATCCGTAGAGGGTCTCCCTTCCCGATGGGTTCTCTCTGGCTCCGGATGATTCTCACGGCCGTGCTTGCCGACATTCCTCCTCATCCGGCGGAGATGACCCTGGCGATGCTCGACGCGGCAGAAGAAAAGCTCGAGGGCTTTCATGAAGCGTGCCTGATTACTCAGGCTTTAAAGGATTGCTCGATTCATCTGCTGGGCCAGATTAAAGCCCGGCGAGCTATTATGTTTGCTTTTGCAGACGAACACGACACCAATCGATGGGGAGCGACTCCTCGTGAGAACCGTCGTTTTGACGTGCTGGAGAAAGCAGAGAGAGAGATGGAGAATTTTGTTCTTTGCTTTGTTAACCCTTATGCCATTGATCCGGTGTTTGGTGATCTTTTCCGTTAGCGTAGTGTTTTTAAATTAGTCCTCTCTTTTGTATGCTTTATGCTGAATCCCTATGTAGGCTTGGTACTCGTATGCATGTTTTCGCTTGCATGAATAAACATTGTGTTCTTCTTATGCAAGCTTCTTCTAATTATCGACATCGTCATTATGTCGCATGCAAATTAATGCCTCAAACTTTATTTCTTCTTCGGATGCTCATATAATCGTGAACACATGCTTGATAGGATAAACACTGGAAATTTTCTCATTGCTTTTCATACCAGGTGATGTGAACACGTTTCAGATCGATCATCGCTGTCGACCGGAAGCCCATTTATACGGTCTTGTAAATGTCTTGTGTTCGAGGCCGTAGTCGCGAGTGCAAGCTTTCGTGGCCACGTAGCGAACATATTGTTGTGCGAGAAAAGGGTTCGGTCGTAAATTTTCGGAGAGGGAGCTAGCCTCCAAAGCGTTGGGCGAGCTTCAGGCCAGCCTCACAGCCAAGGCCAATAAAACGTATGAACTCTGGCGGGTGCTTCACGAGTCCATCAAAGAGGTGGTGGCTCTCGATAAAGCCGCCACGTTCACTCGTGAGAGGGTTGAGGCTCACAAAGCCACTGAGAAAGAGCTCGAAGCTCGGCTCGCTTCGTATCAGGCTCAGCAAGCTCAGGCGGAGGCTCGTCTTCTGGAAATCTTGCGTCATGAAACCGTGGCTCAGCAACAGAATGATGAGCTGGTAAAATTACTGCATCGCCCGCCGGCTTGAGGACTTGTATCTTTTCTCTTTTTTTTTGTACATGCTCATGAGTAAGAGTATCTTTTTCTTTGTTTCCTTCATAGATTGCACTTTGTATCCATTTTGGCTCATGAATAAAAGATACAGTTTTTCTCTTAATGATGTGTCTCCTTTTCATTGAATGCATTCCGCGGATATTCTATCTTGATCTCCTTGCAGGACAGCGATGGCTCAGGATTCAGGGTTAAGATCTGCTTCCTAGGGCTTTTTCATTTTATGAGCCACGAGGGTCTCCTAAGGAGTTTTTCTCCCTACAGGTCGAGAGGATCCCATAGGTGTGAGTTCTTCTTAAAGATCGTGAGGATCCTTAAGCGGGTTTTCCCTTGAGAGTCGTAAGGACCTCGCAAGAGAGTTTTTTCTTCCCTACAGGTCGTGAGGACCTGCAAGTGCTGAATGTGGTCGCCCTTATCCGTGTTTCACGGGGTCAGAGGCTGCTCCGGGTATTGTAGTTTAAAGACGTCGCGGTCAAGGTTAAGGACCTCATAGTCCGTGGATTTAGGGACTCCACAGTCCGATGTTAGTTTTAAGACATCACGGTCAAGGTTAGGGACCTCATAGTCCATGGATTTAGGGACTCCACAGTCCGATGTGTGGTTGCAGGGACCCTTCACCTCTTTGAAAACGTTGAGGAATTACAACGCCGGGTATCAAAGGAGCGAAGAGATGTACCCTTAAACCAAGGCGGTATCCGTAGGGAATCAGGGTGATTGATCGTTAGTTTTAAGACATTGCGGTCGAGGTTAAGGACGTCATAGTCCGTGGATTTTAAGGACTCCACAGTCCGATGTTTGCTCTGGATGCTTCACACAGGTTCACTGCTGTGCTTGGCGAGGACCAGGCTCCGCTCTGGATGCTTCACACGGGTTCACTACCGTGCTCTGCGAGGACCAGGATCCGCTCTGGACGTTTTCCACGGGGTCAAAGAGTGACATTATCCGCGTTCCACGTAACCAGGAATTTTGCACTAGATGCTTCACACGGGTTCACTGCTGGGCTCGGCGAGGACTAGGCTCCGCTCTGGATGCTTCACACAGGTTCATTGCCGTGCTCTGCGAGGACCAGGATCCGCTCTGGACGTTTTCCATGGGGTCAAAGAGTGACATTATCCGCTTTCCACGTAACCAGGAAGTTTGCACTAGATGCTTCACACGGGTTCACTGCCGTGTTCGGCGAGGACTAGGCTCCGCTCTGGATGCTTCACACGGGTTCATTGCCGTGCTCTGCGAGGACCAGGATCCGCTCTGGACGTTTTCCACGGGGTCAAAGAGTGACATTATCCGCTTTCCACGTAACCAGGAAGTTTGCACTAGATGCTTCACACGGGTTCACTGCCGTGCTCGGCGAGGACTAGGCTCTGCTCTGGATGCTTCACACGGGTTCATTGCCGTGCTCTGCGAGGACCAGGATCCGCTCTGGACGTTTTCCACGGGGTCAAAGAGTGACATTATCCGCTTTCCACGTAACCAGGAAGTTTGCACTAGATGCTTCACACGGGTTCACTGCCGTGTTCGGCGAGGACTAGGCTCCGCTCTGGATGCTTCACACGGGTTCATTGCCGTGCTCTGCGAGGACCAGGATCCGCTCTGGACGTTTTCCACGGGGTCAAAGAGTGACATTATCCGCTTTCCACGTAACCAGGAAGTTTGCACTAGATGCTTCACACGGGTTCACTGCCGTGTTCGGCGAGGACTAGGCTCCGCTCTGGATGCTTCACACGGGTTCATTGCCGTGCTCTGCGAGGACCAGGATCCGCTCTGGACGTTTTCCACGGGGTCAAAGAGTGACATTATCCGCTTTCCACGTAACCAGGAAGTTTGCTGATTGTATCCGCATTTTATGGGATGAAGGTTTGGCGATATGTATGCCACCGAACCATGGAACCGGGAGTTTCCGTTGTTCCGCTTAGCTTGATGTTGTGTCTGCTGACGCGAGAAGAACGTCGAGATGATCTCTAGGCTATTGGTGAACCGTCGAGATTTGGCTTCTTCTTATGATGAAACCTGGGGAAGGAGTATGATCCCTTCTTTGTTTGCGCCCCTGGATTGTATACAGGGGTAGATGTAACATCACCTGTAGGGAGAGGATTTCACTTTTATTTTATTTCTTTTTCCGCGATGCTCTATCATTTCAGCTTTTATATCGCGAAGGTCGCGATTGCCCCATCATTTCGGCTATTTTTCGCGGTGCCCAATCATTTCGGCTATTTATTTATTTTCTGCTCGCTGCTTTTTATTGCGAGTTGCCCCATCATTTCGGCTATTTTTCATGCCTTCATTTTTACTTGCTTCTTTTCATTGCAAGTTGCCCCATCATTTCGGCTATTTTGTAGGCATGTGTGGCATGCTAGCTTTTTCGCTGCAAGCCTGGATTTTAGGCACCGATTTTGGCATCAGCACCGCTACAACTGGAATGTTGCCAGGAGCGAATCATCATTTGCCTTTGTCGATGATGAACAAAGGTGGCTCAGCAAACAGGGTTAAGGGTCCTGTCGACCAAGGCTTTTGACTTCATGAGCCGTAAGGGTCTCACAAAGGTATTTCTCCCTACAAGTCGTGAGGATCTTGCAGGTGTATTTTCTCCTTAAGGATCGTGAGGATTCTTAAGTGCATGTTCTCTTGTAAGTCGTAAGGATCTTACAAAGAGGATTTTCTCCTCATAAGTCGAGAGGACTTACAAGGGTTGTTCACCATATGGATATATCCCCAGTCACGGGTGGGACTTTGTTAGGGAAACGTTTGTTCGCGCCCGTGGATTGTATACAAGGGTCAGTACGAGCCGCTTGTAGGGCAATATCGAAGGTTGTGGGGGATTTTCTTAAGAACGGGTTTAGGTTTCTGTAACTTAAGACTTTCAAGTCTTATGAGCCGTGAGGGTCTCATAAGAGAATTCTCCTTACGAGTCGTGAGGATCTCGTAAGTGTATTTTCTCCTTAGGAATCGTGAGGATCCCCAAGTGTGTTGCACCTTTGTGAGTCGTAAGGATCTCACGCAGGTGATTTCTCCTTACAAGGTCGAGAGGACCCTATAAGTGTCTTTTAACGAGGTTGCGCCCTTTCGGGTTTTCACAAACACTCGCCGGTAGTCCTGCTGTTTTTACTCACGGAGCCCTTTCGGGTTTTCATCCGTGCCCATTTTGCTTTATGGACATACCGTTTTTTTCTCTTCTTTTTTTTTTTTTTATATCTCGTCAGCCTAAGGATGCTGCGGTAGTAGTTTAGGGACGTTTCGGTCCATCGTTAGTTTAAGGACGTTTCGGTCCGTCGCTAGTTTAAGGACGTTTCGGTCCGTTGTTAGTTTAGGGACGTTTTGGTCCGTCTTTAGTTTAAGGACGTTTCGGTCCGTCTTTAGTTTAAGGACGTTTCGGTCCGTCTTTAGTTTAAGGACGTTTCGGTCCGTCGTTATGAGAAGGCCGGCTGCTGCTTGTAAAGTCTGAGCCTAGGAAGATAGCGAGCGGACATAGTCGTCGTCATCTATCATTGACCCAGGCTATGGCTCATTAAGCGTAGTATTTCTTTAAGAAGCGGCCGTTTATTGGCCTGAAAGGTCTTTCACCGTGCATGTCCATGAGTAGATAGGCTCCACCCTGGTAGACCTTGTCTATGATGTAAGGGCCTTCGTAGTTTGGCTCAAATTTTCCCCGTTTGGCACGATTGGGGATCATAGGTCTCTTGACCACTAGCACGAGTTCGCCTTGGCGGAATGTCCTCGGCCTGGTCAATCTCTCGTACGAGCGCGTCATCTTTGCTTTGTAGGCTTCTAGATGTTGTTGCGCTATGAGCCGAGTTTCGTCGAGGGCATCAAGCTCTTCAAGCCGAAGGTGAGCATTTTCTTCGTCCGTCCGCTCGTGGTGGATTGCCACTCGTAGAGAGGGTAACTCTATCTCGAGGGGGAGTACTGCTTCCGTGCCAAATACCAACACGTACGGCGTTGTGTTCGTGGCTGTCTTGAATGTAGTTCGATAAGCCCAAAGGGCTTCCTGCAGCCTTTCGTGCCAGTCTTTCTTATTCCGGGAAACGGTCTTTTTTATGATCTTCGTCAAGGTCTTATTGAAGGCCTCGGCTAGACCGTTGGCTCGTGGGTTGTAAACTGAAGAATACCTCCAATCTATATTGTGCTGTTGCACGAAGCGGCTAATCTTATGGCTTCTGTAAGCTGGCCCGTTATCGGAGATAATCCGCCGTGGGGTTCCAAACCGATAGATAACGTGCGTCTTGAAGAAATGGAGGATATTCTCCGTCTTCACTTCCCTCAATGGTATTGCTTCTGCCCATTTGGAGAAGTAATCAGTAGTCGCCAGGATAAAACGATGTCCCCGAGATGATGCTGGCTCAATGGGGCCGACTATGTCAGTCCTCCACATCTCGAATGGCCAGCTGGCCACCGTTGGGTGTAGTGGATTCGGATGTTGGTGGATGAAGTCTCCATGAATCTGGCATAAGTGGCATTGCTTCGCATACTCGAGGCAGTCCTGGATCATCGTGGGCCAGTAGTAGCCCATTCGTTTAATCTTTAACTTCATCTTCGGGCCTGCTTGGTGAGAACCGCAAAGTCCGTCATGAACTTCCTGAATGACTCTTTCTGCTTCGTCAGATCCTAAGCATCTCAGCCATAGAGAATCAAACGATCTCTTGTATAGAGTATTGTTGACGAGAGCGAAAGATAGGGCTCGTTTCATGAGCTGATGTCTTGAGGACGCTTCTTTGGGCATTCGGCGGGACTTAAAGTAGTCTATGAAGACTTCCCTCCAGTCCTCGGCCTTCTCCTGGTCTTTTATTTGTAGGGTCGTCTGCTCAGTCGCTCCCTCTTTATATAATTCCGGGGGTATTTCTGCCGGGGTGAGCACTCGACGGCTTTGTACCACGATTCTGACATCATCGAGGTTCTAGTCAGCCAGTTCTTTAGCAAGTTTGGCCAACACGTCTGCTTTGCTGTTCTCCGCGCGCGGTATGTTCTCTAAAATATAGGAGGGAATTTGGGCCAACAGTTGTTGCACCTTTTCGCCGTACTTTACCAACTCCGGCTTACACGTTTGGTAGTCACCATTTACTTGACTAACAACTAGCTGAGAATCCCCGTATATGAGGAGGTCTTCAATTCCCATGTCAATGGCAAGCTCGAGGCCTGCTATCAGAGCTTCGTATTCAGCTTCGTTGTTGGTCCTCGGCTCTGTCAAGGAGAAGGCGAAGCCCATTATCCCTCCTTGTGGAGTCTCAAAGATGAGGCCTATCCCTGATTTGATCATTGGGATACCTTGTTTCTGTTTCTTTACGGAGGACGCTCCGTCGAAATAGAGTTCCCATCGGGTGCTCTTGCCGCCAATCGCATCGAATGCATGCTCGTCCGGCAAATCACAGTTTAGAGGAGAGTCGGCCGGTATCGGGTGCTCAGCGAGGAAGTCAGCAATAGCCTGGCCTTTTACTGCCTTGAGAGGTTGATATGTTATCGAGAACTCCATCATGAGCAGGGCCTATTTAGCGAGTCGTCCCGTCAATATGGCTTTTGACATCAAGTATTTAAGAGGGTCCACCTTCGAGATGAGGCAGACTTCGTGTGCCAACGCATAGTGCCTGAGCTTTGTTATCGCGAAGATTAACGCCAAGCAATGTTTTTCGATGGCAGAGTAATTGCTTTCTGCCCCCAGTAGAACTCGACTTAAGTAGTAGAGTGCTCTCTCTTTCCCCTGATCGTTCTCTTGCGCCCATAGTGCGCCCAGGGAACCTTCGAGGGCGGTTGTATAAAGAATGAGGGGTTTTCCCTTGACCGGCGCAGCCAATACCGGCGGGTTCTGCAGGTACTGCTTGATCTCGTCTAGTGCACCTTGGCACTTTTGATCCCAGACGAATGGGGTTCCCTTCTTCATCAGGTGACTGTAGGGGCGGCATTTGCCTGAAAGATTTGCGATAAATCGCCGGATGTATGCGAGCTTCCCTTGGAGAGACCGCAACTGTTTGAGGGTTCTTGGCGGAGGCATTTCCATGATCGCTTTAATCTTTGATGGATCTATTTCAATTCCTCGGTGTCGAACGATGAATCCCAGGAATTTGCCCGAGGAGACTCCAAACGCGCATTTGAGGGGATTCATTTTCAAATTATATTGCCGGAGGCGTTGAAACACAGTCTCCAGATGCTTTAAGTGATCTTCGTATGACATACTCTTTACTACGAGGTCATCGATATAGCACTCGACGATGTCATGTATGAGGTCGTCGAAGATCTTTGTCATGGCCCTTTGATAGGTAGCGCCGGCGTTCTTTAGACCAAAGGGCATGACCCTGTAGCAGAATATACCCAAAGGGGTTCGGAAAGCGGTGTGCTTCTGGTCTTCGGGGTGCATCTTTATCTGATTGTATCCTGACGAACCATCCATAAAGGAGAAAACCTCGTGAGTTGACGTGTTATCTATCATTAGTTCGGTTACCGGTACTGGGAAATCATCCTTTGGACAGGCTTTATTGAGATCCCTAAAATCCACGCATATGCGTACCATCCCATTCTTCTTCATTACCGGGACGATATTGGCAATCCAGTCGGGATATTAGACTTCCTGGATAAATCCGGAATCGATCAACTTCTTGACTTCGGCGTTGATGCTCATCTCCAGCTCGAGTCGCATCCTCCTTGGTGCCTGCTTGACTGGCTTGATATCTGGGGATATTGCTAATCTATGCACAGTGACCTCCGGATCTAATCCTGGCATCTCGGAGTAGTTCCATGCGAAGCAGTTTTTATGCCGTAGTAGCACGTTTTTTAACGCGGCCACCTTTTCTTCAGAGAGTAGCTCGCTGACGAATGTCGGTCGCGGGTCATCTGCCGATCCCAACTCAATCTTCCTGAGGTTATCTACCGTAGTATGTATACCATCTTCCAGTTCCTTCGGAGCGGGCGGAAATTCTGAGATCACCTCATCATCGCCGTTCTCAAAGCATTGGGGAAGGTCATCCATGTTCTCGGGCTCTTCTTTTAATATCGTAATCGTATAACAGGCGTGAATCCGCTTCTGGGACTGAGGTGGATCCGGTTTCGCTCTTGCGGCCTTGGGTCCGTGCTTTCGGGGCGGCGTTACCCTCCAGCTGTTGGATAAAGCGAATCTGCCCCGTCGGTACTGGTCCTCGACCCAGTTCTTGAAGGTGAAGCAGTCTTCGGTAGGATGTCCTATGGCTCGGTGATAAGAGCAATAGCCCGAGCGAGAGGCCTTATTAGCTTGTTCAGGGTGTCTAGACTCTGGAAGCGTGATCATCTGATGTTTTAGGGCGAGCTTGAGTAACCTTTCCGTCTTGTCTCGGGGGAAGGAGTACGCTCGACTCATCTTTTCTATGAAGGGCGAATCCGAGCTGTGCAGTACCCGATCACGTAACCCTCTAATCTTGCGTCGTTGTTGTCGGCTCTTCCTTCCGCTTCTCGACTTACTTCCGTCTCCGCATCGGGCCTTTCGCATGATGGGTTGACAAGGATGAACATCTTTGTCTTTTGCAATCTGTTGAAATAGACGTTGCGTCCTGGCCTTCTCATAGATGGCCGTTTCGCGGTTGTGGTCTTCCCGAGCTTTCCGACCCCCTTTCCTTATAGGCTTGCCCGTTTGTTCTTCAAACGACGGACTTGGTGCTTCAATCGCAGGGTCTGGTTTTGATAAGGGATCGGCATTTCCTGACAGGGCGTCCTCTTCTTCATCAAAGGTATATATAGCGTAGCTGCTGTCGGCCCGCTCTCGTTTTCCGGTTCTCGCGTATCCAAGCCCAAGTGTCTCCATTTTCCCGTTGGGCAATTTGCGTTGGGTTCCAGGGACATCCCAAATCCTGTTGTAGAACCGAGCCTGTCGAACAGTTTGTTTTAAGGGTACTCCTTGGCGCTTCAATAGCTTCTTTAATCCATTTGTATAGTATCTGGGTAGACGGATGGGTTGGAGTCTGTCGCACGTAGTATCTGCGCCATGCCAGATCTCTTTCTCTATTTTCGACTCTGAGGATCGATAGAATAGGATCACCTTCTCACCCCTACGCCTGGGAGGGACGTAAAACGTCTGCAGGTCCTGCACACTGTGAGCTTGAAGCGTGTCGAGATCCTTGTAGTGTTCTCGTGGTACCATGGTGATTTGCAAACTGTGGCCATCGCCAAGGGGTGCTTGCATTGAAAGCCGATTGGAGAATACGGCATTGACCTCATCTTCTGAATCACTTCCGAAGACCAGTATGGGGGCGGGCGCCCTCCGGTTGTTGCGTTGAGATGGCCCTGTATAAACTATCTCTTCCTCTTCTTCGGTATCGCTTCCGAAAACAGGGATGGCGGCGGCGGCTTTGTTCTCCGAGTTGCGACACCTTTCTGTATCTTCGAAGTCTGGCAAAAAGTATTTCGCATCCTCGTATTTGCGAACTTCGTTCACGGAAAATGGGTTCAACTCACCCGTTACAGTATACTCGAAACCATCTTTAAAGTACTTCATACACTGATGTTGTGTAGAAGGGATGATGTTGTACTCGTGTAGCCAAGGACGGCCGAGCAAGGCATTGTAGCAGGTCTTGGCGTCAATGACATGGAATTTGATGTCTGTGACGAGAAGCCCGAAGCGTAACGTTAGTATCACGGACCCGAGAGTCCGTGACGATTGTGAGTCGAAACCGGAGATGGTAATTTTGTCCCGAGCGAGATGTTGCACACTCATGCAGATTTCCTTCAACACCCGAACATTAAGGAGATTGACGGAGGATCCATTATCCACCAGGATCTTGCCTATCTTGATGTCATGGCAGTATCCGGAGACATATAGGGGACGGTTATGGTCGCACGTCCCGAGAAGGAGGTCTTCATCACCGAAAGTGACGTCGGCCGTATGCACTTCCTCCAGTTCGTCCTTCATCTTTTCAGTGGCGAGAAAGGCTTGGAATTGCTCAGGTTCTTGTAATGCCTTAATTAGTGAGTCCCGTGCTTCTTTTGATAATAGGAGGGCGTCGAGAATGCTAAGCTGAGAAGGTAGCTTCCTTAGATGCGCGAGGATGTTATAGTCCACTGTACTCCTCCTAGGAGGGTCTTTGGCCGCCAGTTCTTTCGCGACTTGGTCATCCAAAGTGATATCTTCAGTGAACTTTTCCTTTCCCTTATCTTTTCTGTTCGTAGGCCCGAGATTCTTTTCTGGGAGTGTGTGATTGCGCAGTTGAATGTTTCCGCAGGCTTCTGATTCTTCATCCTTCCCTAACGCGGATTCTTCAAAGAGAGGGCCCAGAGTCACTTCTTCATCAGAGTCGCTCCCGAAGGTGAGAATTTGCGACCCCTCGGCATGAGCCATATAACAGTTGCCAGTAATTCTGTTGAGCCCGTCGACAGTGCTTCTTTGCTCCCGACGGATCTTGCGTTTCATGCGCTTACAATGTTGCCGACGAGCAACATATCCTTGCCACCATATCTTAAAGGCGTCGCACTCCTCTATGGGGTGTGAGATTTTCCGATGATATGCGCAATAGTCAGGGTGCCTTTCTGCCCCATCGTGCCTATTCCCTTCCGAAGGTGGTAGCTTCATTCCCATTGACATGGCTTTGGCGAACCTTTTCCTTGTCTTGAATATCTTCCTGTCCATTTCGGACGCCTTTCGTTCTGGCAGGGGTAGCTCAACTCTTTCGTTCAGTCGCCCGCATTTGGTTCCTTCTGATGCTGCCATCTCACGCTCCTGATCCGCTTTACTTTTTAGACGAATCTCGTCTAGGAAGGCATTGATCATATCAGTTGTCAGCCTCGCACGCTATGGTTCGGGCTTTGCCTCCGGCTTCTTGGTGTCAGGAGCTTTCTCGTCATCGGTAAGCGAGTGGGAGATTACGTTACAACTTGCCACATACTCTTCGTATTCATCCGATGTGCTCTCTTCATCATCTTCGTCTTGAAAGGTGTGGTCGAGGAATTCTCGCAGTGTGACAGGAGTTCGCGCCTTCTGATTATATTCTTCCAGCGCGTCGATTTGCTTCTGCAATTTCGTGCGCTCGTCTCCAAGCCTCGCGGGCTTCTTGGATTTCTTCTTCTTTTTCTTCGATGCTTTTGACGGCTGGGCGTGAGTATTTGGATCTTTATCATGAGTCTTCATAGTTGGGCGGGGCCTCAGCATCCCTTCGATAATTTGAGGTTCAAGAGGGTCCTTCCATTCGATTGCAGGGCACGCCTGAAGGGCTTTCAGCATCCTTTTGGTTTTAGTTGATAGTACGACTTCCCATGGAGCTTCTTCAATAAAGGAGCAGGTCGCCCCCGGTGTATCTGCTTTCTTAGGAGTATGCGGTTGTGGTGGGTTCACCTTCCACTTTTCGGATAGTACAAATTTCCCCTGGAGGTATTGATCTTCAATCCATCCTTTGAAGACGAAGCAATCTTCAATCGGATGACTTACCGTTTGATGGTAAGGGCAGTAGTTAGGGTTATTCACCTCGGTGGGTTGTGGCGGTCGTCTTGGATTTGGTAAGTTTATAAGTCTGTTGCGTATTGCCAGCTCAAATAACCGTTTCGTCTTGTCTCGTGGGAATGAGTAGGGACGCTTCATCTTTTCGTTATAATATCGGCGTCTTTCTTCCAATTGATCTGCCGATTTCGGGGCGTCAGGTTGCTGTTGGGCATTCGCGACAAAAGTTGCCCTTCCTTTACCCTTGTCATTCCGAGGTTCTGGCTTCGGGACAGGTGGTCTATGACCCATCTGGTCCATCTGAGCCAACTTGTCGATTAAAGCCTGAAATGTGGTTGGCTTAAAGAACATCATAAACTGGGAGATATTTGCGTGGGGGTCTAGGGTTCCCACGAACATGCCCACTGCGGGTGCTTCCTCAATGCGTTGCTCGCATCTCGACCACAAATTCCGCCAGCGTATAGCATACTGGACCCAGGTTTCGCCTGGTTTTACCCTGGCGTTAATCAAAGCAGTCATTGGAGTGCGTTCGCTGGCACTCGCGAATCGCTGAGTGAATAACAATTCCATTTCAGCGAACGTCTTGATAGAATCGTTCGGGAGTTCCGAATACCATTCGAACGCTGTTTCTGATAAGCTGCCCACGAACTGGCGGAGCAACAGTTTATCGTCACCGCCGGTGTTACCGCAGAGGGCCCGGAACTGGGCGACGTGTTGATGAGGATTGCCGGTCCCCTTATATACATGGAATTTCGGTATCGTATAGCCTTGCGGGTATTTGATTTGATCGTACCAGCTTGGATACGGCCGCCCCGTTTTCACGACTTGACCAGCTGCCTCAGTCGCATGATGGACCCGGATTTGCTGGGCTATGTAGTCGGCCAAGTCAGCTTTAGAGATCGTCTCCTCCCTGGCCGTAGAGAGGGCTGGTGGTGGATTTGACGTTTCTCCTCGGTCATCTTCCAGAACGATTGGGGGATCTTCAGCGGGTAGGTCCTGTTGGATCATCATTCCTATCATATCTTGGAAGAGAAGGCCCATGCGCTGTATATTAGCCGCTTGTTCAGCAGCCTCTTTGTCCTTTTTCTCCAATGTCCGGCGAAGGAACTCAGCGTCGGTTTCCTCCTCCCGGCGCGCGTCTGAGGACGTTTCTGGGCTTTCTTTTGGCCCGGTAAGTGCAGCCATAGCACTCATCATTTCCTGCAACTTTTGTTGTTGTTCCTGGGCTCTCGTCACGGATCGAGTCAGCGGTCGGTGGCCCGTAGAAGTGCGGCTTTCCTCCTTTCCAGAGACCATGTAAACAGTGTGCACCACCGTGCCCCCAGACTTAGGGTGTCTGGGCTCATTGCTTTTAGCCGTCGTTGCACGTTGGGGGGTCTTCTCTGGCCTCCTCCTTTTATGAGCCATGGAGTTTGAGGGGACCGTTGAGGTGGGCGTCTCGACAGCCTTTCGGGGTTCAGCCTGGTGACCAGCTTCCGGTTGGATTTTCAGCTTCTTGTGCTGGCGGGAGGAGTTTGGATCGATGGTCGAGTCTCGGGCCTGCCGCCAAACCTTATAGATTTTGGAATACAGCCGTTGAGGAGATTGGGGCTGTTCTGATTCCATTTCCACAACCTTTTTTAACGGGGGAGGAGACCTCTTCAGCACTGCGGTAGGAGAATTTCTTCGCACCTTATTTAGCATTTCGAAGCTGTTCCCAGTTGGAACAGCAGCATCAACTTCTGCCACCGGGGCCGATGGAGTCAACCCAGAGGGGGAGTTGCCCCCAGCCTTCCTTATTCGGCGCCAATGACGACGTCGAGCGCGTCGAGCAGACGGCGTAGAGTCAGCTATAAGAATGGTTTCGTCTTGTCCCCTGTGTGGGTGAGGGGTCGTTGTTGGTGTTAGCCTGTCAAAGACCGATGCCCTCTGTGCATCGGGAGCAGGAGTCGAAGCTGTTAATCTTGTGAAAATCGATTTCTTGACCGGGGAAACCGCCTTGGCGATTTCGGAGGCAGGGGCGGCCGCTTTCTTAGAAGCAGCCTTCTCTGAGATTATAGGTCCCGTGATGAGTTCGCAAGATTTCTGACCCAATCTAGAAAAGACCGAGGCGTTGACGTTGGGCGACTCATTGAGAGGAGCCGCGGCAGGGGTAAGACGATCAAAGACCGACTTCCTAAGAGTTTGCTTTGTCAGCACCGGCGCCACGAAGCTTGATGGGGGGGAGCATAGTCCCAAAGAACAATCCGGTAGTGGCTTGAGTCACTTGGTCCACCGGCATTGTGAACAACGAAGCAGCTTGGGGTCCATAGGCTATACCTCCTGGCGAGGTAGAGCGTTGGTCGCAATTGCAGTTTGAGCAGTTGAAGGATTTCGCTGAAGTGGCAGCCATCGATCCTTTGTTTTCTGCAATAGGCAAGACGCCAATTCTTAGTATCTTGAAACCCAATGGCAATCATTGGCGAACCGCGATTGGTTCGCGAATCACGACACACGAAGTGTGGAGTGGAAAGAGGAAAAGGTCCCACCGGGCGTGCCAGAATCTGTTCCCCTCCGAACGGACACGCGGGACGTCGGGCCGTCTCGCCTGAGGTTCGGGGCAGATGCCAATAGGTGCTATCCGTCCACCTCTCCGAAGATGCCAAGTTGATCCATGGCGCCATGTATCGGATGCGTCCGATGTAGCAGACTTCGTCAGATTCCCCCTCGTTTGAGGGGTTTTTGATTGTGGGGACGCTCTTCCCTGCAGGCGCAAGCCCCTGCAGTTAATTACGCTACCGCATTGCGGTAACAACTTTCTCCTTCTCCAGATGGTCACTTCGTGTCGTGTGTTTTTGTTTTATGTTTTATTGCCCGTGGATCGTTTACGGAGACCGAGTTATGTCGTCGCCCGTAGGGCGTGGACTAGTCCAAATCCGTGTTATCTTAGATTTGGGTTTGGGGGTTTGGTTTGAGGACACGTCTGCCATACTTGAGGCTAAGATCAACTCAAACGTTTGTTAAGGATACGTTAGTCTAGCTTGGGACTAAGATCAACTTAACGGGATCGTTTAGATCCGACAAAGGAGCATTTGGGCTCCATTGTTCCAGCTTTAGGGACATAGTGGTCCATCGTATGTGTGGCCGTCGGGACCCGTCACCTCTCTGACGACGTTGAAGGATTACAACGACGGATGTCAGAGGAGTTCAGAGATGTACCCTCGAGCCAGAGTTAATTAAGGGGGATTCATAGTCCAGTCTGCTTGGAGATTTAAGGACGCGTTAGCCATCTTTGAGGCTAAGATCAACTTAAACAGGACCGTTTAGATCCGACGAAAGAGCATGCGGGGCTCTACTGTTCCAGTTTAGGGACGTGGTGGTCCATTGCTAGTTTAAGGACATTGCGGTCCATGGGTAGTGTAAGGACATTGCGGTCCATGGGTAGTTTAAGGACATTGCGGTCCATCGTTAGTTTTAAGACATCTCGGTCAAGGTTAAGGACGTCATAGTCCATGGGTTTAAGGACTCCACAGTCCGGTATGTGCTCTGGATGCTTCACACGGGTTCACTGCCGTGCTTGGCGAGGACCAGGCTCCGCTCTGGGCGTTTTCCGTGGGGTCAAAGAGTGACGTTATCCACGTTCCACGTAACCAGGAATTTTACACTAGATGCTTCACACGGGTTCATTGCCGTGTTCGGCGAGGACTAGGCTCCGCTCTGGACGTTTTCCACGGGGTCAAAGAGTGACATTATCCGCGTTCCACGTGACCAGGAATTTTGCATTAGGCATGGGTTTAAGGACCCCACAGTCCATGTCAATGTGTGGTCGTCGGGACCCGTCACCTCTTTGAAGACATTGAGGGATTACAATGCCGAGTATCAAAGGAGTGAAGAGATGTACCCTAGAACCGGAGTGGCTTAAATAGTCCTTGGCCCAGTTTGGGATCAAGACCCATTAATTATGTTATGAGCCCACTGGCCCAGTTAATCATGAATTGAGGACTTATGGCCAGCTTGGGCTAAGTCCAATCAGGTTTGGAATATTGGTTTCTTGTTGGTCCATTGAGGGAGAGGCTTTGCCTCTATCCCTTTAGCCAATCGGGCCAAAGCCTAGTGTTAAACACTTCAGAGCAGTCAGTGTTGAACACTGGGAATGAGGTCGACAAGTTAGTGTTCAACACTAAGAGATAATTGATGTTAAACACCAGCAATAAGGCTTTTTCAAATTAGTGTTAAACACACTGCAAATAAGGCTTTTTGATCAGTGTCGAATGCTAAGGCCCAACAGTGTTTTAACACTGGGTTTGAGAGTTCCGATTTAGTGTTGAACACTAAGGCAAAAGGGGTCATGTGGCAACACGTGAGAACGCCCTCTTTGCATTTATTCTGCTGAAATCGCTGCATCATTCAGAGCATCACGTGCCATCACGTGACGGGCATTCATATGCCTATTTATTAGAGTTTCTGCCAAGGGTCACGTGGGTCACGTGGGGGACTGCCGCAAAGGGCTTTCTGTAGTTCTTTTGGGGGGGGTCACGTGGTGGCACGTGACCCTGCCTCCATGTATATTGTTTGAAGAATCTATTGATCTTTCTTCTCAGGAATTAAATTCCCCGGGCTTTAATTTTCAAAGGAATTAAATTCCTACTTTCTTTTGAAGACTTATATTCTGGAGTAGGATCGAACCCTGAATCTTCTGTAGGAATTAAATTCCTCATTTATGTGGAGGGCTGAATAGGGTTAAACCCTAATAAAAGCTTTTTAAGGAATTAAACTTCCAGTCCCTATTAGATTATGATTAGAGAAATTGAATTCCCGTTGTTTCAACAGAACTAAGTTCTTAGTTAGGGTTAAACCCTGCTTCTTTTATTTTGAAGGAATTAAATTCCCATGATACAGGGTCAAGCCCTACTTTCATCTTGAAGGAATTAAATTCCTATAGTTCTGTGAGAATTAAATTCTCATGCTTGCATTCCTTCTCTATGTTTTGGATCTGCATGGCAGGATCTCGACCCATTGAGAATTAAATTCTCAACCTTAAGAGGAGATGTGCACTTTGCAGATCCTCTATCAAAGAGAGAAGAAATGTGCTCTTCTGTTTTATGTATCAGAGTTAAACTCTGTTGAGAATTAAATTCCCCTTCTTTCAAAAGGCTTTCCCTTTCTTACCTAGGGTTTTTGCAGAAGATCCAAGTCTTTTCAAAGTATCAAAGCTTTCCTCCTTTTTTCTTTCTCTGCCCCTGTATCTCCGTCTCTATATCTCCCTTTTTGTGTCTCTTGGCTCCTATTTATAGGAGAAGCAGCCGAATGAATTAGTTTTTGATGAATCTTCACTGAGAGATTTGATTTGCATCCATCATTCGTTTTGGACCTTTGGATTATTGAGTGAATTTTATTCACCATTGGATTTTAAATCCAGAGATTCTCCTTTGTTATTTTGGTTAGATTTAAGGGGGAAATCTTTCCAAACCCGAGATTTTCCATAGATAGATGATATTTAATCATCTCTGAATCTTTAATTTGATTGGTCCCAGATACTCACTTTCCTTTGGAAGGATTCAAATTTCCTTCAGAATTTAATTCTGCCGTCAACATGGGCTTTGAAAGTCGGTCACGTGGCCATGGTCACGTGCGGACACGTGACCCCCTTTTGGAATGAGCCTTCCTCTTTCTCTTGCGTCTGTCTTCTGATTGCTGCTTCAATGTCACGTGCTACCACGTGACCCCTGGTCACGTGTGAGCACGTGACCCTTGTTTGAACTCTCTTTCTTTAGTTCAACGGGAGAACTGA
Organism: Agapanthus africanus; assembly: GCA_030015575.1. Lineage (NCBI taxonomy): Eukaryota > Viridiplantae > Streptophyta > Magnoliopsida > Asparagales > Amaryllidaceae > Agapanthus > Agapanthus africanus. Next base: position 207,501,551 of record JASDDO010000022.1, read on the forward strand.
TCTGCTGTCTTGCACGTCACGTGGGAGCACGTGACCTCTTCTGAGGCTCTTTTCCTTGTCTTGATCAGGGGACTAATGTGTGCTTTTCTGCCGCCTTATATGTCACGTGTCGACACGTGACTGCCGGTCACGTGTAAGCACGTGGCCCCTTTTTGAAGCTTTTCCCAGAAGCTTTCCTGATTTTAAATCAGGAAACAGTGGCCCCTTTTTGAAGCATTTCCCAGAAGCTTTCCTGATTTTAAATCAGGAAACAGTCACCCTTCCCAGCTTGATTTTGTCTCTTCGCGCTGGTCAGCTCTTGCGGATGGGATGTCAGGGATTCTTAGCGTATATTTGTGATACTCGAGCTGCAGAGGTTCCGTTAGACCGGGTCCTGGTTGTTTGTGAGTTCTCGGATGTTTTCCCTGATGAGCTACCTGGGCTACCACCTGAGCGCGACGTTGAGTTCTGCATCGATTTGATTCCCGGCTCGGGATCTATTTCAATACCGCCTTATCGGATAGCCCCGGCAGAGCTTCGAGAGCTGAAGGATCAGTTGCAGGATTTGTTAGATAAGGGGCTTATTCGACCTAGTGTTTCTCCGTGGGGTGCTCTGGTCCTGTTGGTCAAGAAGAAGGACGGAAGTTTGCGCTTATGCATCGACTACCGCCAGCTGAACAAGGTTACCGTGCGGAACAGATATCCATTGCCACGCATTGATGATTTGTTCGACCAGCTTCAGGGTGAGGGATATTTTTCGAGGATTGACTTACGATCAGGATACCACCAGCTGCGAGTCCGACAGGAGGATATACCGAAGACAGCTTTCCGTACACGCTATAACCACTATGAGTTTTTGGTGATGTCGTTCGGACTCACCAACGCCCCAGCAACATTCATGGATTTGATGAACCGTACATTCAGGCCGTATCTTGACTTGTTCATCATCGTGTTTATCGACGATATCTTGGTGTACTCCCGGAGCAGAGAGGAGCACGAGCAGCACTTGCGGATTACGTTATAGACTCTGAGGGAGCACCGGCTGTTCGCAAAGTTCTCCAAGTGTGCATTCTGGCTGGACAGCGTCGGATTCTTGGGTCACGTGGTTACGAGAGACGGCATATGTGTGGACCCGAAGAAGATTGAGGCTGTTCAGCAGTGGCCCCGACCTACATCGGTTACTGAGATCCGTAGTTTTCTAGGCCTGGCAGGCTACTACAGGCGTTTTGTTCAGGACTTCTCCCGTATAGCTGCACCTTTAACCGGTTTGACCCGGAAGGGAGTTCCTTTCGTTTGGACAGAAGAGTGCGAGCGCAGTTTTCAGCAGCTACGGACTTGTTTGACTACGGCACCGGTATTATCTTTGCCTTCGGGATCAGGCGGATTTATGGTCTACTGTGATGCTTCGCGAGTGGGGTTAGGATGTGTATTGATGCAGCGAGACCTGAACCTCAGACAGCGTCGTTGGATGGAGTTGGTGAAAGACTACGACTGCGAGATCTTATATCACCCAGGCAAGGCGAATGTAGTGGCAGATGCTTTGAGCAGGAGGCCCGGGGGTAGTCTATCCTATTTGCGCGCAGTGCAGAGGTAGTCGTCAGCAGATTGGCAGATTTTATGCGACAGCCGAGTTGAGTTCGAGTTCACTCAGACAGGGGGACAACTCGCGCATGTTCGTGCACGCCCACAGTTGCTTGACCGTATATATGAGGCACAGCGCAGTGATGACCGTTTCTCAGAGATCATGACACAGATGGGACATGGCAGATTTTCCGAGTTCGTGATTGACGATCAGGGGATTTTACGCTATGGATCTAGACTGTGCATACTAGATGCTGCTGGATTACGGTGCGACATTCTTGAGGAGGCACACCGATCAGTGTATAGTGTCCACCCCGGTTCCACTAAGATATACCATGATATGAGAGAGACCTACTGGTGGGACAGGATGAAGAGGGACATTGCAGAGTTTGTATCGAGATGCCTGACTTGCCAGCAAGTCAAGGCCTAGCACCAGAGGCCTGCAGGAGAGCTACAGCCGTTACCCATTCCGGAGTGAAAATGGGAGCAGATTTCGATGGATTTCGTTGTGGGTCTACCCAGGACCAGTCGAGGGTATGACTCTATCTGGGTGATCGTAGATCGATTGACGAAAGCGGCTCACTTCCTGCCAGTGAAGACGACTTTCAGCTTCGCTCAGTATGCCCAGCTTTACATCGACGAGATCGTGCGGTTGCATGGCGTACCGACTTGTATCGTGTCAGATCGAGACACCCAGTTCACCAGCCGACTTTGGCAGAGACTTCAGGAGGCTTTGAGCACTCGTTTGAGCTTCAGCACAGCGTTTCATCCGCAGACCGACGGACAGTCAGAGCGGACCATTCAGACTCTCGAGGACATGCTCAGAGCGTGCGTTTTAGACTTCGGCGGTAGCTGGGATCGTCATTTACCTCTAGTGGAGTTATCCTACAACAACAGCTTCCAGGATACTATTCAGATGGCACCTTTCGAGGCATTGTATGGGAGGAGATGCAGATCGCCCGTCTGTTGGACAGAGCTCAGTGAGAGCAGTATTTTGGGGCCGCAGCTTGTTGAGGAGACGACAGCAAAAATACAGTTGATCCGAGACCGGATGAGAGTGGCTCAGAGCAGGCAGAAATCGTATGCGGACAGGCGCCGTCGCAGATTAGAGTTCGCAGTTGGCGACCATGTTTTTCTGAGAGTCTCTCCGATGAAGGGCGTGATGCGTTTTGGGCGAAAGGGGAAGCTTAGCCCTAGATTCATAGGTCCCTTCGAGATCCTCGAGCGTGTCGGCGCTGTTGCATATCGTTTGGCCCTTCCACCCAGCTTTCCCGATGTTCACCCCGTCTTCCATGTTTCGATGCTCCGCAAGTACCTTCACGACCCTTCGCATGCGATTCAGCACCCGACAGTCCAGCTAGAGCGCGACCTTTCGTTTGCAGAGCAGCCGGTGGCCATCCTGGATCGGCAGGTGAAGAAGTTGAGATCGAAGATTACACCAACCGTCAAGGTCCTTTGGCGTAGCCCGAGCAACGAGGAGGTTACCTGGGAGACCGAGGGCGAGATGAGGAAGAAATATCCCCATCTCTTTGAAGGTACGTGCAGTTATATTTTTAAATTCGGGGACCGAATTTCTTTAAGGGGGGAAGATTGTAGCACCTTGAAAAGTCGTTTTGGTGTTTTCCTGAAAATCGGTGAAAATTCGGTATTTTTCCGAAAACCGTCTTTTTTGTTATTTTGCAGTTTAGGACTAACTATACCTAATTTGGATAGGTAATTGCTAGTTTTTAGTAGCTAATGAGTTAATTATTAATTTTTGGTCATTTAAAATTTTTTCCCTATTTTTCAATTTTTTAATATTATTTTAAGCCGGTAAGAAAATATATTAAATTAGCGATAAATACAAATTTAAATGGGCTAAATTTAAGCTTTAAAATCATGTTAATTAAAATCTAGTTGTAACATAAATTTTTAGTATTTTATTTTAAGTTTTAACTAATTTTTATTATGGAAAACGAAATTTATTGAATTTAAGCTAAAACTTGCAATTTTGGACTTGTAGGGGGTCTTTTTGCATAGAATTTTTTTGTAAAGTCTCTCACACTCACCCTTACTCCCCTTGGCCAGCCCCACACTATTGTATCAGCCCAAGAATTTTCTTTCCCTCTTTTTGACCTTAAATCATGTGAGAAATGGGTTAAAAATGGTTATATATATATTTAAAGGGTAAGGGTATTATGGTAATATGAGAGGATTGACTTGGACTTTTTTCCCCCACTTCCCCACACTTCTCCCCACTCCCTCACTGCTGAATTCCTGCAGAAAAAACAGCCCCAAATCTCCACTCTTCTTCCATCAAAGTTCATCCAAAATTTGCTCCAAAAATCCATAATTTATTCAAAATTCAAACCAAATCCTTCATCCATTCTTCTTAACCTTTCTTGCATGGATCTTGGATGCTAGGAGACCATCTTTGGAGTTAAAATTTCTTGCTAGATCTCTAGATCTAGAGGTATAATCCTTACCCATTTAAATTCTTTTGGTTAGATTTCTTTAATTGAGTTGTTTTAGTGTAAATATTAGTGTTAATTTCTAGTCTAGGTTTTAAAAGTTCATGGCTTGAAATTTTAATTAGGGTTTAGAAAACCATTATTGGGTTAATTAATTTATTTTTCTATCTAGTGTTTTACTAACCTAATCAATGGGGTTACTTTGCTTATGTGGCTTCAAATTATGCTAATCTAAGTTATTTTAGTGTGAAATTTTGATTGCAATTGCTATTTATAAAAATCAAGAAAGGGTTGCTTATGGAAATTTGGTTTTGAAGCATTGCTAGCATGTTGGAAATTAGTGTAGTGGCTATCTATGGTTGACTTGGGTGGTTGCGCGATGTTTTGTGCACTTTATCGCAAATCGGCGATGTTTGCACCGATTTTGGAATGTAAATGCTTACTAGTTTTTTTTTATGAAATTATGTGATGAATTATTATGATAACTTGATTATATTTTCAACATATCCTACGACATTTAGGATGTGTGAGTGCGGATTTTTGAGTGATCAGGTTTTAGCTTTGCCGGGCGACCAAATCGGCGATTCTAGTTAGTTTTTGCAGTTTTCGTGAGTGTTCCGCGCACTTATGCACGTTGTGCCTAGCTTGTGAACGTAGATATTCTCGTTCGGGATTTGCGTCGTTTCATGATATGTAACCTTATGTCTTGTATTGATGTAAATTCCAGGTTCGGTCGCGGAGGCTTCGGATGCGGCACGAAAAGAGAAAGCGGTGATCGGACGTAGCTAGCTGAGGATTTCTGTGAGTAGATGTAACATCTACGGGGGACTATCGTTGGATGGCGCAAGTCGCCCGATAGTTTTAGTAGCTTAAAAAGATTCTTAGTAATGTTAGTAATTAGGGGTGTAATACTTGTATGATTATTTGCTACATTCATGCCTTATATCGACATACATATGCGAACCCATTCTATAGGACACCTGCACCATTGCTAGGGTTTTTATATGCAGCACGAGCATTATTCATGCTTACACCCACGCCCTGGTAATTGCCATGCCACCACACTAGATAACCTATAAATTGAAACCTTTTACTATAATTGATACTTAAACTTGTGCTATTGCCTTTAATTCCTTAAAATGAAATCGTAGGATTGCTATTCATGTGCATGTACCTCATCATATTATTTGTTCATGCCTAGTCTATTAATCACACATCGCAACTTGATTATTGATACCATATGCATTCATTATCATTGACATATGCACTTATGAGGATTTCTTGAGATTTTATGATATTTCTGGATTTCGGGGGAAAGCCGCAAAATTTCTAAACTTATTATATTTTTAAAATATGTAAATTGCGGTTTTCTAGTGATGTAAGTGTCGTCCACCATGAGTTTGCTGTGGTTTTCGAGACCCGTTTCGAGGAGTTGGATGAACCGTCTTGGGTACATGGTGGGCCCGGTAAGGTACCCCGGGGCAAGAAGCTCGTGTTGCTGACGATGAGCCTGGCAGGGGACGGATTACCTACCGGTGACTGTTTGGGACGGCGGATATCCAGAGGATACCGACCGTGGCCGCGAGATGATGAGACATTGATATTGAGATGGGTCAGCCAGATGGCTGAGGCCAGAGATACTATGACATGGATATATGAGATTTGTGATAGTTTTGAGGTGTCGTTGCTAGACACAGGTTCTTGTTGATTCTATTGGTATTGTGCTGGTATTTCAAAAGATATTCTTAAAGGAAAAACATGATTCTTATACTTACACATTCAGATCATGAGTTGATTCGCATTGCATTCATACCTGCTAGTATATTCATATTGCATACATACCTGCTATTATGTCCTGCCTTCCTGTATTTTAGATGCTAGGATGCTTGTGTGCATGCTTTCGATAGCCTGTGTAGATGTTATTTATTACTCACGAGCTGGCAACTCACCCCCGTTGTGCCACGGCCTTTTGCAGGTCCGCTCCGTCAGTACAGTAGCGGCGGGCGCACTTGCTTCTTTTGCCTCTTTTGCCTGGACTCGAGGTTTTGCTCTTAGGTGGGTTATATTATTATTTTGTACCACCTTGTATATTCTTTGTATCTAGTGTACTCCATCTACGGTATCTACCAGTATTGTTGTATATTGACCAAGAGATGAGACTGTGAGATTTGTGGACTTTTTATGCTGTATTTTGGGGTCGAGCTCACTTGAGTCGACATGCTGTTTTTCTCATGCTTCCTTATGATTATTTCGCATGTTGTTGCTTTATATTGCGTGGGATTTGTGACCGCCTTGTGGCGAAGAGCTAGCTCCCGCTTGGGGATGCCTTATTTGTTGGATTCATATATATTCTTGTTGTACCCATTTTGGGGGCCAGTATTTACAAAGGAGACTCTGCCGAAATTTTCGGAAAAATTGATATTGTTTTTAAAAAGGTTTTATATGACTTATTTGATAAACTCGCTTTCAATTGATTGGGTTCTCTTCACTCTTTTGCTTATTTGGTTTTGGTTTCTGGGTTTTGGCTTACTTATTTTACGGACGTCTTGAGACGTTTCGTAAACTTAAGTGCCAGTCACGTTCCGTACCCTGCGGGTCGTGACAATGACCCTAGTGCAAGTGGGAGATTGTTAGTGTATATGCCCTAGGGGCCATTATTGTATCATATTAGTTTGTATATTACTTAATGGAAGCTTGGGATATCCACATGTATATAACAGTCTTGCTAAACATGGTAGTATGCTACTTGGTTTTTCTATCTTAATATGTGAGTATACGTATTGATAGAGCTCTTAGGATCTTGCTTGACTACCAGCGTTGTGATGGCAGTCACACTAGTGGGGGCTGGGTAGTCTACAAGCACATCCTTATTCAAGTCCCTAGTCGTAGGATTATCGAGACATGGCATCGATACTCCGGAGTAGACTAGTGTGTATGCTTCTCATCCCAGTTGGGGAGATGGTCTGTCCTATAGCCGTCAGTACGTCGTACTGGAGATAGTATGCAGGTGCTCGTTAGGTTACGGGTACACCGGACATGACTCACAGGGAACTGTTGGTTGGTTTTATACCAGTCGTCAGTGAACAGTTCCCAGGTGACATGAGTACAGCATAGTCCGCAGACTTGACACTGCTACTTCGCCTCGAGTGTGTCCTACTGTTCTTAGATTGCTACCCTACCACGGCTCAAAGGAGTCGTGCAAACAGGTAGCAGTTGGGTGCAGTCCCGAGCACTTGGAGGCAGTGGCGGTTAGACATGATTCGTCTCTCCCGGTATTGGGGGTTGATATCGCGCTGTGTCAGAGAGACTTTACACAAAGTCCATGGCCAGGGCAAGCGAGATTTGCTGGTAGGTTCCAGTAGTTTCTCAGGGTGTAATGGGCTTCGCTCCGACACGACTTAACCGCTATTAGGGGACTGACGCTTGCCGCCCCTCTAGGCCCGATATGCGATAGTCTTAGACGAACAGACCGGACTGTATGGAGATTGTCATATCAGACTCAGTAGGAGTTCGGATGGGTTTCCTCATCGGCCTACTTATCGACATCTACCTGGGGACCGTTACGTACAGCTAGTGCCGCTTGCGGTCTGTGGTTAAACCCACTGCCAGCGTAGTAGTCGAGTCTCTAGAGTCCCACGCAGAGAGTTTCCCTACTCCAGGAGAAACGATATAGAGGTCGTATGGTTTTAAGACAAGGGTTCGGACGCATATGTGTGTTTACGCACGTACGACTTTCGGACTGTTTTTACTAGTCGGCTTTGGTTTAAGCCAGTTACTAGTATCCGGTTATTGGATTTATACAGTCTAAAGTTTTTCCGTGTTTTCACGGATTGGAGGGGCGTTCTCGTAATTGCGCGAGAAGCTTCTAGAAGATGGAGACTAAGGAGGTTAAGGTGGCATATACATTAAATGAGATTAGTGAGTCATATGGATTACAACCATGCTTGATAAATATCTAATGGTGATTCATCTTCATGAGTCATTAAGCATTTATGATGCATTAATGACATGGATGATTCATCCATGTCATTAATGCATCATAAATGCTTAATGTCTCATGGAGATGAATCTCCATTAGATATTTATCAAGCATGGTTGTAAATCATTTTCTTTTCTTTTCTTGAAAAACAATAATGCTTGATATATATTATGATAACTCATTTTCTCATTTCATTATTATTCTCACCTTCTCTCTCCTCAAGCTTCCTCTCTTCAAACCCTAATCCTCCCCTCTCATGTGTTGAGTACAAGAATTAGTTAGACTACTTAATCCATAACCCTCACTCTATATCATCTAGGTACTTTGATTAGCACTTAAAGAAACCTAGTTGCCTCAAGTTTAGAGGCAAAGCTTGGAGTAAAGCTCTCGTGGTGGATCGTCTACTACTTGGAGAAGGCCGAGGAGGAGGTGGAGTTCGTAAAGACAAAGGACACGGTTCTTTAGGTATAATCACTTCACATAGTAGTTTAGAACTTCTATGATAGTTGTTAGTTATCTTTTAGCTTCGATTCATGCGGTTAGTCGATGTTTAAGCAAAGAACAAGATCGTTTTTCATATTTCCGCCTCCCCGCAAGTCGTGGGGTGTTGTACATCGACTTACAGAAGTGTGTGTGTGAGGAAAGGTCTCAGCCGAGGTGTTATTGATAGGATTTTCAATATCATCAATTCCTTCCCCAACATGGTTATTCAGCACTCTTCCTGATCTCAACGTTATGACGGCATTTACATTGTAATGCCCAGGATTCGGTAGGGGTTGAGACGGAAGTTTGCCTTTTTCTCTCGCACTCATTTCGGCTTTAAGTCGTGCAATTTCAGCTTCCATCGATCTGATACTCTCAGCTTGGGACGCTGAGTTTTTCTTTATCTCACTGACGGAAGATCTAACCTCAGCCGACACCTCTATGAAATTTGACAAGAGTGATTTCATGGTTTGAGTGAATTGAGAGAATTCGTCAGAACAGGTCATCTGCATAGGATTAGATGGTGCAGGAGTGTTGACCTGGTTTTGGAAATTTTGTGACTGGTAGGGGTGCTGAGTGAGTTGAAGTGGTTGCTGTTGTGGTGGAAGAGCCCTTTGGAATTGATTTTGGCTTGGAACCGTGTTTTGAGATTGTTGTTGTTGGTTCCAAGCAAAATTCGGGTGATTCCTCCAACCCTGATTGTACGTGGAAGAATATGGATCGTTTCTAGGTCTTTGAAATGCGGCATTAGTATGCTCGTGACCTTGAAACGGAGAGTTTAATGGACATTCTTCCATTAAGTGAGAAGGATCAGAACAACACCCACATACAGTTTTGGGGAGTGATATCGGATTTAGGGAGGCTGCTGAAAATTTATGTTCCATAGCCTCGAGCTTCTTTTGCATTGCTGCCATCTCAGCTCGAACACCTATGGACACATCAATTTGGTGTACGCCACCCTTAATCGATGATTGGGTTCCACTCTCCCACTGTAAGAATTTTTCCGCGAACTCTTCTAAAAATTTCCAAGCTTCCCCATCATCCTTGGTCATAAAGGTGCCTTGACACATGTTTTCAAGGTTCTGTTTAGTGTTTGGGTTAATGCCCTCATAAATGATTCGCAAAGATCCCATCTCGGGATGCCATGATGTGGACATTGAACCAAAAGATCCTTGAAGCGTTCAAAGCACTTCGAGAATGGTTCAGTAGGAAGTTGGGTGAATTGATTTAGTTTGCTACGGATTCGAGCTGTCTTTTGCATAAGGTAGAATTTCTTAAGGAATGCCGCAACGAATTCTTCCCAATTCGTAATGGAATGTGCGGTAGTGTTATATAGACACTTCTCGGCTATATCGCACAAAGTAAATGGAAGAAGACGTAGACGCATAGCATCCACAGAAAGTTGTGACGTACCCATCATTGCGCATATGTTTACAAATTTGGTGATAAAGACGTATGCATCTTCAGTCTCGAGACCGTGGAATTTGGGTAGAAGGTTGATGTATTGGGGTTTAATCTCAAAATTATCCCCGTTGGCTGGTGGAATGGATAAGCAGGTCGAAAGAGGACCTCGCAAAGGATAGCACCTCTCTTGGAGAGAGATGCGGGGTGGATTCTGCGCACCAACAGACGGCGGCAGATTAGTGGTAAAGAAATTCGATGGAGACGGATCCATCGATGTGGGTGTGGTAGTGGGTAAAGAAGAAGTAAATGGAGAAATACCGACTTCGGAGTCGATCGGGGCTACGCGGACTAAACGAGCACTAGAATCCCGTGTCCAGCCTATCTTGCACTAAAAAAAAGTTAGTACAAGTGGCAGCGTGACTTATAATTAGGGAAAATGAATGAATGCGGTGTTTGTTTAAAAAATGATACGGATTTTTGAAAATATGATGCGATCACAACAAATGCAACAAGCAAAACCCTAATTCTAGGGGTCACCTAGGTCAAAGCTTTAGACTGCTCCTAACTGCCAAAAGACAAGTCGCAGGATAAATCCTCCACTGCCTCTTTGTCTCTCCTGTGGCCAGGTAAGTGCCAGGTAAGTGGGAGGTTCTCCACTATGTAAGTAGTGGGCCTAATTAAGTAACCACTAGACTTCGACACACTTGCCTTAGACACCACAAAAGAAACGCGGATAAGCAATGAATTACCCACGGCCTTCTCTTGTCCTAAGTGAGCGCGACGGTCTTTAGAGTCATCTCTAGATATTTTTGAGTTAATGAGGGTAAATGCGAATGCAAGTTTGTGATTTTTAGGGCTTAGGAAGGGTAATGAACTCCCCACCTAATCTAGATTTGGTCATGCCCCTTAATGTCCGTATTAATATGCAAACAACCACAAAAATAAAAAAACACGCACAATTTATTTTGCTTTTTGCGGCGCTGCGATTTTTGCAAAGAAACCTGCAGAAATTTGTTAATTGGAGCAGACAGAGGAGGAGATAAGAAAGTTTTAGAGGACCTGAGAGAAAATGGTACAGTGAACCCTTCACTAAGGCGCGGAACTGCCACAAATGATGGATAAAACCGCGGAATCGCGGTAGTAGGTACTGTTCACCTCAAGAAAATTTTCCAGAGAGCTTATGTTCAGCCCCTGAGTCCTCCAATATTCTGAATAAAATTTCACTTGCTCCACAGCTTCCAGATTTTCTCGTAATCAAATCACAACAACACGTTTAGATTTTGTGTGAATTTTGATCTCAAAATTGTAATGGAATAAATCTTTCAATTCAAATTTCAATAAAGAACGAATTAGCGCACGATCCCCGGTAACGGCGCCATTTGATTGATTCTTATTTCTCGTTGTGTCGGTTTAGAAAATGAATAGAAATCACAATCAAAGAATTATTTGACCGCAATCAATAACGGTGTCGAATGTAGCGCGTTAGTAAGTGCGGATCGTCCACAAGGATTGTGCGATTCGTTCGTATTTTGTTTTGCTTTGAATTGAAAATTTAATAGAAAATAAAAGCAAACGATTCAAGATTTATATCGATAATTTCAAGAATCAACTAGATCTAATCAAGAATCAAGAATTGATATAATTCCAATCGATTTAAGTTTCAAGATTTGAAGTAAAGCTCGTAGGAGTCGATTAGATCATAGATGTGAAGAAGACTAGCAATTACCTTTTCTTATCCATTAACGAATTGAGGCTAAATCGATGTCGATTTATCGAGGATTAAGGATCTTGTGAAGAATTAGGGTTTCCTCATCCTATCCTTTGTCCTTTCGATGAATCACATTCACAAGATAGCTTCTAGGAAATCGAATGATCGATCGTTGATCTCTAGATCCGTGCGAAAATAATCAAGAACGCATTTCGCATCGATCTAGATCATCGATCATTCAATTTTCAAGAATTTACAATCATTATAGGATTTAAGAAAATGTTTAAAGATTCGTCAACATCATCATTCTACCGATCGTTTCGACTCCTCCACGAGCGGAGTTTTATTCAAGCATCATCACAAAGAATACATTCAAGAATTGAAGTTGAATCATAATGCTTGAATTGAAATATAAGCAAGTTAAAAGAATCGTCACCTTTATTTATTCAACAACTCGTTACACATTGCTCAAGACTACAAGAATTTGAGAAGGAACAAGATTGTCGAATCTAGCGTTGTATCGGCTCCTTGAGTCGCGGATCGACTTGGATCTCATGCTCCGATGAAGTCCGGCTTCGCTTCTAAAGGATGGTTGAAGGCTTGCTTTGCTAGAACTCAAAGGATCTTGAACTTGTGGTTTCTTGATTGGATTAGGGTTAGGGTTTAGAGGTGGCAAGTGTTGGGGTTGAAGGGATGATAGAATTTCAACAACAATCAACAACCTTTTCTAGTGAGGCCTAGGGTCCTTTTTATAGGTTTGGGAATGATTAGCTTCCTTAAGAAGCTTGGATTAGGTTAGCTTCCCTTGTAAGCTAGTTAGTTAGGTAGAAACCTCTAGAACTAGTTAGTTAGGGTTTAGCTTCCACCTTAAACTAGGAGGTTAGGGAGAAGGTTCTAGGCTCTTAAGGTAGTTAGGGTGAAGCTTGTTTAGGAAGCTTGGACATCATTAGCTTGCACAAGGAACCTTGCTGATCTGGCAGAATGTTCAGGAGTCTTGTGGAACTTGTAGAGGCTTTCTGAGGTGTAGGCACTGAGATAAGAACACTGGTTGAAATTGAAACGATGACGTGGCACAACAGCCGCGGAACCGCGGCGCAAGCCGGCTCCGGCCGCGGTTCCGCGGCCATGTGGCTGCCTCAGAGCATAAATCTTCAGCTGTGGATTTCTGATGACATGTTGGTATTTTTTCTGATATATTGAATCTCTGAATGCCTTTTAGATTATTGCCAGATTTCAAATCCTTGAGTTGGCGTATTCTTTAACAACACTATTTCACAAATTTGGCCTTTCTCTTGGAATTTCCTGCACAGACTTCAAAACACAAGTTGCGCTACACAAGAATGATGCGATGCCATGGAAAACAGTCAATTTTCCTTAAAGTGCCGGTTTCAAAATGTAACACATGTAATCTGGTATTTTACGACTGTTTTGCTAATATGTGCAATATGATTACCGAACACTTCTAGATGAGTGCAAATGATAGGGAAATTGCCGTATTAAAAATGCAGTATTTTCGACTGATCACCATGCGCGGATTCTTCGCCAGCAACATCCCACGTTCCACGCCTTCACGATCCCCAATTATGGGCGATCCGCTCTCTACGCGGGCGTGACGTCGGGAGAGTAACTGTCGGCGAGATTCTCGCGCCTGCTACTGCATGCCTCCACCACTATATAAACCCCCATCACAGAAGGGTCAAGTAAGCCATTTTGACTCTACTTAGCCGTTATGCTGCTCGAATCTAGTACTAACTTGATCGTCGGAGGGTCCTCAGTGGTATCAAACCACCCCGGGACTTCTTTGCAGGTACTTGGCGTCCAACTCCTCCAATCACCAAATCTCCTCAAAACCCATTGAGACCCACACACAACAGGGGATCCCCTCCAGAATCCATCGGGAGATCGACGGAAGACAACATCTGAAGGAGATCTGAAAAGGACCTCCATCAGATCTAGTACTAACTTGATCGTCAGAGGGTCCTTAGTGGTATCAAACCACCCCGGGACTTCTTTGGAGGTACTTGGCGTCCAACTCCTCCAATCACCAAATCTTCTCAAAACCCATTGAGACCCACACACCACAGGGGATCCCCTCCAGAATCCACCGGGAGATCGACGGAAGACAACATCTGAAGGAGATCTGAAAAGGACCTCCATCAGTTGGCGCCGTCTGTGGGAAACGGAAACTCCACAAGAACAAAGTTGGCCTTCCGATCTCCATCCACATGGCAGGTAATCGTCCCGAAAATCCGGGTCCCAGCAGCCACCTTGCCCTCAACAGAGGCGTGGGCGAGCCTAAAAAAAATGTCATCAGCCCCTACACCGGCCGTCGCCTCATGAGCCCCGCCGAAGGAAACTAAGGCCCATTAAGGACTATGGTCATGGCGACAGGAGGCAGTCGGGCTCCTGCGAGGCTCGGCACCACGCGCCGGAAACAGACGCTAGCGGCCACCCGAGCAAAAATGTTAGAGGCCACGAGCCCATCACCTTTGGCGACGGGGACCTCCACGGCATATCCGTGCCCCACAATGACCCACTGGTGATCACGGCCCGAATCCACCGGTACGAGGTCCACAGGATACTCGTCGATTCAGGTAGCTCGGCGGACATCCTCTTCCACGCCTGCTTTCTACGCATGGGGCTTACCCCGGCAGACTTGAAACCGACCTCTCACGTTCTTTTGGGGTTCACCAACCACTCCATCCCGGCGCGAGGGGTGGTCACCCTGCAGTTCACGATCGGGGAGCCCGGCCGCACGCGTACGTTGCCTGTGTTAGTGTATATGCCCTAGGGGCCATTATTGTATCATACTAGCTTGTATATTACTTAATGGAAGCTTGGGATATTCACAGTTATATAACAGTCTTGCTAAACATGGTAGTATGCTACTTTGTTTTAATATATCTTAATATGTGTGTACGTATTGATAGAGCCCTTAGGATCTTACTTGACTACCAGCGTTGTGATGGCAGTCACACTAGTGGGGGCTGGGTAGTCTACAAGCACATCCTTTTTCAGGTCCCTAGTCGTAGGATTATCGAGACAGGGCATCGGTACTCCGGAGTAGACTAGTGTGTACGCTTCTCATCCCAGTTGGGGAGATGGTCTGTCCCACAGCCATCAGTACGTCGTACTGGAGATAGTATACAGGTGCTCGTTGGGTTACGGGTACACCGGACAGGACTCGCGGGGAACTGTTGGTTGGTATTATACCCGTCGTAAGTTAACAGTTCCCAGGTGACATGAGTACAACATAGTCCACAGACTTGACATTGCTACTTCGCCTCGAGTGTGTCCCACTGTTCTTAGATTGCTACCCTACCACGGCTCAAAGGAGTCGTGCAAACAGGTAGCAGTTGGGTGCAGTCCCGAGCACTTGGAGGTAGTAGTGGTTAGACAGGATTCGTCTCTCCCGTTATTGGGAGTTGATATCGCGCTGTGTCAGAGAGCCATTACGCAAAGTCCCTGGCCAGGGCAAGTGAGATTTCCTGGTAGGTTCCAGTAGTTTCTCAAGGTGTAATGGGCTTCACTCTGACACGACTTATACCGCTTTTAGGGGACTGACGCTTGCTGCCCCCTAGGCCCGATATGCGATAATTCTAGACGAACAGACCGGACTGCACGGAGATTGTCACATCAGGCTCAGGAGGAGTTCGGATGGGTTTCCTCATCGGCCTTCTTATCGACATCTACCTGGGGACCGTTACGTACAGCTAGTGCCGCTTGCGGTCTGTGGTTAAACCCACTGCCAGCGTAGTAGTCGAGTCTTTAGAGTCCCACACAGAGAGTTTCCCTACTCCAGGCGAAACGATATAGAGGTCGTATGGTTTTACGACAAGGGTTCGGACGCATACGTGTTTAAACGCACGTACGACGTTCGGACAGTTTTTACTAGCCGGCTTTGGTTTAAGCCAGATTCTAGTATCGGGTTATTGGATTTATACAGTCTAAAGTTTTTCCGTGTTTTCACGGACAGGAGGGGCGTTCTCGTAATTTGGCGGGAAGCTTCTAGAAGTATTATGACTTGAGGGTTTAAGTGGCATAAGCATTTATTGCTTTAGTGACTCATTTGTGTGATTCATCCATGTCATTAATGCATCATTAAATGATTAATGACTCATGTAGTGAATCACACATATTGAATTAATGAAGCATGATGATTAATCATTTTATTTATTTATTTGGTAAATGATTATGCTTCATATATTCAAGAGAGTTCATAATTTCATTATCATTCTCATGCTCACCTTCTCTCTCCTCAAGCTCTCTCTCTTCAAACCCTAATCCTACCCTCTCATGTGTTGAGATCAAGGATTAGATAGACTATTTAATCCATAACCATACTCTATATCATCTAGGTGACTTTGATTAGCAACTAAAGAAACCTAGTTACCTCAAGATTAGAGGCAAAGCTTGGAGTAGAAGCTTTCGTGGTGGATCGTCTATTACATAGAGGAGGCCGACGAGGAGGTGGATAACGAGAAGAAGAAGGACTAGGTTCACTAGGTATAATCTCTTATCATAGTAGTTAACAACTCTTATATTTGTGTTAGTTATAGTTTAGCAAAGATCCTCTCGGTCAGTCGATGTTGCTTCAAACAAAATGATTGTTTTTCATATTTCCGCCTCCCCGCAAGCCGTGGGGTGTACAACGTCGACTTACAGTGGTATCAGAGCCTCGCTAAACAATAATTAACTTATTAGAAAGTCGTAAGAATTTCGAACGCAAAACGAACCGGAAAAAACATCGAAATCACATAGTTTCTGTCGAATTTAAATTGAGGTCTAAAATTTTTTCAGGGGCCTCTAAAATTACAAGCAGGGAAATACAAGAACTCTGAAAAAACTTGGGTGCATGAATCGGCCAAACAGCCGCGGAACCGCGGCCGATCCCACCGATCCGCGGCCGAGTTGAAGCCGATTCACCCCAAATTTTCCCAGAACTCTTCTGTGATGTTTTTTGTTTTTTCTGGAATGTTTTTTTTCTGCTCAAGTCTCAGGTGCACAGAGAAGTTTTGGAGTAGAATCTAATGTGTTTGCTCGATCGAAATTATACGAAGTTTGGCTAATTAGATTATATCTGTGAACTGTATAATATGTTCGTAAACCTCCCCTAACTGCTAGTATGTCGGTTGGCAGGGGGTTGCACATTTCTGTAATAATTTTACTGTTTGTGATTATGAACTTGATTGGATTGTTGTGATGATTAGCCGGGGTTTGAGATGGGTTATTATATTCATTCATTCAATGTAATTGTAATATGTTGTAATATTATTTTGCGAGGCACATCCAGGTTGCGGTTGTAGCCACCATTGTATTATTTCTTTTTTACTGTTTTTGCTCCTAGGATAGACCCAAGGTGGGGTGCACAAACTACCGGGTACTTTGGAGTGTTTAGTGGCCTACTCACGTTGTTGAGGGAGACCGCTTCACTTCGGGTACTTGGAGGGTAGTTTGCCGTACCCGTAGGGGTCTAGGGTGGGGTAATAGCTATTCATCACAACTGTTTAATCCGTCTTTCGTTGCAGGCTCAAAAGAAACGCGGATTGCTTGCATATCCAATAATGTTCATCTGTGATCTGGAATGCCTATTATTGCGTCTGACGAATGTACAATATCTATATATGATAGCTATTTAGACGCCACTTATGTTTTACACCCGCGCTAGCCCAGCCCCCGCTCTGTCGTTACGTAAGTAACCTAACGGGCGATGACGGGACCCAGTGGCGAATGTGGATGGCATAAGAGGACGTTGTATTTTCGTTGTTTTCTGCAATGATAGGTTAATTGATGAGACTCATAATATTAATGCAAAGAAAATAAACCAAAGTTGAATCGTTGGAACAGTTTAAAAGAAACCACTCGGTTATGTTAAAACAGAAGATATTTTTAATTGCGGAGCTTTAACCACTCTTTTTAAAAGCTATCAGGTTCCTTCGATCATATCAAGTTCACTACGTTCACGGTTTCGCCAAAACCATTCGTAGCCCTCCGTCATTTCATTTGGGTATTCAGTAGTATTCAAGCTATGTATTTTGACCAACGCCAAGGCATATTGTTTGGTAGCTGCTGGGTATTCATTTGTTGCATAGATAGATGAGTTAGTTTGGGACAGCCGTATTATCAGTTTAGCCAACGTCAAGGATATGTACGGATGGGTTCAAATTAACAAGATAATGATGGGTAGAACTTAACATGTGACTTATGACATTTTGACCAACGCCAAGGTCATAACAGCATGGGGCAACAATTTATATCGGGAATTTCTAAAGAAACTGAAATTTGCAAAGAGATACATACCATTTGGAGTTTGATGAATGTTGGTAGGATTCCTTCAGCATTATCACACAATGATATTTGGATCCCGATCCTACTGTGAGTATATGCTACTCATCAGGAGATTCGTCACTTAACGATCAATGCTATAAACCAAGTAGGTGTCGAGAAAGGTGTCAGCGGGGCTACGCCCCCAGAGAAAAGAGGTTATTTAATTAAGGAACTTCGCGAAAGCGTTGGAAAACCTCCCTCGAAGTACCGACACCGGCCTTGCTGAACGGTTAAGCAAGTATTATACAGTGAGAATAGTCCTGGCTAGTTCTTCCTTTTTGGTTTGAGGAGGGATTCGAGAAACAGTGGGAGCCATCCAGTTTAGATAAACTAAAACCACTCTAAACTTGCAAGAGCATCATGCTAAAGTGTTCCTTCTCTCTCTCATTGCAGCGACCCAAAATATGACAGGACTTAAGTTACTATTAGAGAAAAATATATTGACAGGGCCAAACTATAAAGATTGGCCGCGGAATGTCAAAATGGCTTTGACCTATGACAGATTGGGGTATGTCCTCACCGCTAAGGCACCTGCAGTCCCAGGTCCCAAATCCAGTAATGCAGATAAGGAAATCTGCAAAACCTGGGAGTTAGATTGCGCGAAGGCCAAGTGCATCGTGCTTGCCTCGATGAATAATGAACATCAGAGGAGGCACGAGGATATGGATCTTAATGCCATATTTCTCCATACAAAGGAACTTTATTGAGAGCAATCTCGTATAGCAAGATACGAGACCTCAAAGAACTTGTTTCAAGCGAGGTTGGCCGTTGGATCATCAGTAGGAGAACATGTCCTAAAGATGATTGGCTATATAGAAGAGCTCGCAGACCTTGGGACGACTTTGGATAATGAGCTCTATACAGACCTTATTCTCCAGTCCCTCTCTTCCACCTACGCCCAGTTTATTCTGAATTTCAACATTCAAAGAAAATAAGTTGAACTTTCAGAACTCCTTAACATGTTGAGGAGTGCAGAGGGCACCTTGCAGAAGGCAAAGGAAACACACACTATGTTTGTTCGCGGTGCTTCTTCTTCCGGGTCCAAGGCTAAGGCCAAAGGAAGGAAGAATAAGGCCGCCACCAAACCTAGAGGAGGTGTTTGTAAGGTGGGAGCGAAGGGAAAGAAAAAGATTGCGGTGCCAGTAGTGGCCAAGGATGAGTGCTTCCATTGTCATAGGAAAGGGCACTGGAGGAAAGATTGCAAGGCGTGGAACGCCAAGAACCAGGAACCGAAGCAAGCTGTGGCTTTGACTTCAGGTGTGTTTGTAATTGAGAATTGTCTGTCAATCAACTCTACTTCCTGGGTATTGGATACCGGATCAGGATCTCATATATGCAATTCATTGTAGGCACTGAGAAACCGTAGAGTGCTGAAGGTTGGTGATATGACCCTGATGGTTGCTAACGGAGCTAGCGTGGGAGTTGTGTCCATAGGGGATTATCACCTGGGATTGATGAGTGGACATATTACACAGCCTGTAGCGAACCCACGGAACCAAATTCCGGTGATTCTAGGTCGTCCCTTTTTGGCTACTTCCAACGTTGTAATCAACTGTAGAAACGGCTCTATGAACCTATCTTTTGGGAATAGGTCAATTGAGCTCAACATTTACAAGTTGGGAAGTCAACCCTCCGATCCTCATGCTCGAGTCTGTTCTGTCGAATTAATGGATGTCGACAGCAGCGAATTTGACGATCCTCATGATACTGATCTAGACTCTTTTCATATGTTGTTGTTTGACCCAACTATGTATTATACACATATGGACCCTTCCACCGAGTTGTCCGGGTCAACATCTAATACTGATTATGAACTGCTTTTAGAGTCTGAAGATCACCCCGCACTTTATGATGACATTATTCTTCGAGGTACTGATGAGACTTTTGAGGAAAGCTTCACTGATGAACTCGCATTTTTGAATAACATGGGTGTTGAGATGAATCCACATCAAAACATTGAAATTGAACCTCCACCCCTTCTTCTGGACTGTAAAAAGGATGCGAGTAATCCATCACATTCACCGCATCGTCTCTCCAAAACGAGATGCAAACACATTCTATTCCACCACTTACCCTTTCCCCACTTCTTCTTCCACCAACCTATGCACTACATTGATAAAATCTTCGAATGGTTGGTGTTGACCTTCGGTCTTTGCAAAGCTTGGCATCGACCAATGATCTTGACCCTCTGTTGTTATTTTCAAAGCATAATATAGTTTAACTTAAGTTTGGGGGGGGTATAATCTGGCTCCTGAAAAGAAAATTTTTACAAAATGATGAGCCAAAAATAAGTTTGGGGGAGGATTTTCACTTATACATATTGCCCCCATTAATAAATTTCCTCCCAGGCTTACAGGTTTTTTTTCGAGATATAGCGGATGACAACAGTGAGGACGCTGTTGAAAACAAGTTTGGGGGAGGTTTGTGCTTATTTTCGCATCATTTGCATCATACTTTGCATAAGCACAAAACATTTTCTAAAAACCTACAAAAATTTAAAAAATTTCAAAAAATAAAAATATTTTGTATATAAATAAGATAATAAAAGATTAGATAGTGAAAAATTACATCCAAAAGATTAGAAAAATTTAAGAAAACCAAGAAAATTAGAAGTTTTCTTAAATTAACTAGTAATAAGTAGTTATGAGCCGTTGTCCCAAGGGTTAGTAAGATGAAGGAAGTCACTAATCTGAGGATAAAAACAAGTCTGAAAATTAGTTCCTATTCTGGAAGCCAAACATTTTGAACGTTGATACCCTACTATATGCACTTACACACGTCTTGAAACTTGGGATAGTAGAGGATCCCTTGAAATGCTCTTGTCTAAAAGCCAAAAGTATGAAGGAAATAAAAAAAATGAATAAAATATAAAAATGGTGAAGAAAAATGAACACTGGTTTTGTTATCGCCAAGACAGCAATAAAAAAATATAGCGAGGGTGCTTCATCACCTAGTGCCTTAGACCAACTGGTCTGGGAGTTACTGCTAAGCCTTAGGTGGTGCAAGACGAGGAAAAACACCAAATAAGCAAGCACATGAGTAATCGGTCGGTTAGTACCTCAAGAAGTATTAACGGTCGCATGAAAATGTGTGAGCAAATCTAAATATTCATTAATTAAAAAGTACTGAGGCAAATGGACAAGAGTATGATAGCTTGAATTGAATTCTCCGGGTGTAGGGATGTTCTTTACACACACGTAGGGTTATATGATCGATGTTTGGAAGAAAGATAGGAATGAAGAATAAAGATGATGTTTTATTGAGGGATGATGTGATTTCTAACATTTTTTCATGACTATTAAGATAGGGCTCATGACAACCGAAAAGCTAGTATAGTTGGAAACTCTGATTTTCAAAGTCTTTCTTTTACAATTCTTATCTTTAAATGTAACTTTCATGATCTTCCTTTTATTATTGGATTTTGTGGGTGCAATCCGCTAAAAACCCTCAGGAGACAACACTCCTCCTACTAGGGACACCTAGAGGTTTAAAGGCTTGTTGCACGTGCTCAGTGCAATCGTGTTGCCTACGAAAGTGTGCTAGTTAGTTTTTCTCTTTCTTTATTTTCTCCTTCTTTTTTAATAAAACAGTTCGCTCGAGACGACCGAAAATAAGTTTGGGGGAATTTGATCAGTCGAAAATATTGCATTTTTAACACATCAATTTCCCTACCATTTACACTCATCTAGAGGTGTTCGGTATTAATATAACACATATTAGCAAATTGACTGTAAAATACCAAATAACTTGTGTTATATATTAAAACCGACATTTCTAAAAGAAATTGAGTGTTTATCATTGTATCGCATAATCTTTGTGTAGCGCAACACTTGTCTCGAGAATCTGTGCAGGAAATTCCAGGAAAAGAACCGAAACGGTTAAAAGTGCTGAGAAAAAATACGCCAAGTCCAAGACTTGGGATCTGGCAGTGAGAAAGAAAGAATTATGAGATTCCACATATCAGGAAACAGCATTAAAGCCAATACAAAGCAGCATAACAAAACTCAAGCAATGAGGCCACTATAGCGCCGCGGATCCACGGCCAAAGGTCCATTTCCGCCGCGGATCCGCGGCGCATTGATGACATCAGCATGACAGATTTTTCCCATGTGCTTCCTATAACGGCCTTAGCTTCCAGAAGATTCCAGAAACACCACGTGGCTTCATCCAGAAAGCTCGGCCTAACAAACTCACCCAAGAATATTCCTCATTCTAGAATATTCCCTCCAACAAACTTCTTCTAGAAGCCTCTCTCTAACAAACTTTTGGAGGGAAATTTGAAATTTGAAATCTAGATCTAAGGTTGAGATGGTTATAAACGGAAACCTAGATCTAGGGTTTTGGGTGACTCATCAATTCCTAATACAAGTTGAGTGACATAACTTGTAACCCTAACCCTAATCCAATCAAATCCAAAGCCAAATTCAAGATCCCCGAGTACAATTCAAGCAAGAAGCCTTCAACCTTTTAGGAGCGAAGCCGATCTTCATCCGAGCAAGTGGTCCAAGATGATCCGCAACTCACGAAGACGAGCGAAGCCAAATCGACGATCGAGTTCTTTCCTCATTGTAGATCTTGAGAGAATTGTAACAAAATTGTTGATAAATAAAAGGTGAAATTCTTTATCTTGCTTTCTTTACATTCTTGCATCATGATTCGATCTCAATTCTTGATTGTGTTTCTTGTTATGATGTTTGAGTAAAACTCCGCTCGTGAAGGAGTCGAAAGAATCAATAGATGATGATGTTACAAATCTTGAAACGATTCTTAAGTCCTATGAGTTTTGTAAACCTTAGTAAATTGAAGAATCGACAACCTAGTTTCGAGCGATGCTTTCTTGATTGTGTTCGCTCTTAATTAGGGATCCACGATCGATTCTTGAATTTACTAGAGGCTAGAATGTGAATGAAATCAACGAAAGGACAAGGGATAGATGATGAAACCCTAGTTTCCGCAAGAAATCCCTAATTCTCGTTGATCATCATCGATCTAGTATCAAATCATCGATGGATAAGAATACGCAATCAATAGTTTTCATCACGTCTATAGATTCAATCGATTCTTACGAGCCTCTCTTCGATTCTTGAAACCTAATTCGATTGGAAATCATCAATTCTTGATTCTTGATTTTAATGTTTTCTTGTTATTAGATCTAGATTTTAATAATTCTTGAAATTCACTTTTAAATCTTGAATTGAATTGTCTTTTCTTTATTTTCTTTAATTTTCAATTCATCTAATTCAAATTCGAACGGATCTCACTTTCCCTGTGGACGATCCGCACTTGCTAACGCGCTACATACGATACCGTTATTGATTACGGTAAAAAATGTAGGGTTGCTAGGCACACGCACAAGGGTCTACGAGGCATCAACCATGCCCGATTAAAAATTTAGCCGTGCCGAACGACCCGAATACGGAACTTTAAACTAGAGATTAGGCGAAAACAAGCATGCTAAATATTTTAACACTAAGTGAGAGGGATTACAACCTTTGTAGATCCGGTCCTTCACTTCATATGCTCCGTGTTGTGGTCCCTTCGCTGCGATCATCGGGATCCGGACTCTCGAGAGGTTCCACGAAGAGAAAGACGCAACCTTTGCTTCCGATCTTCGATACTAAGATGATCTACCTTGAAGTTTCTTTAACACAAGCTAACACTCATGAAATGATGTGAACACCCTCATCTAAATGGCAAGGGAAGATGAGGATGATGAAGTAGGATTTTTGCTCTCTTTATTTATCTTTTTCTCATATTTATTCATCACCTTTTGAAAAACAAGTAAGCTTTTTCATGAAAGAATGAAGGAGGAAGAAGATGAATAATCATTTTTGATGAATAGAAAGAATGTTATCATAATCATTTATGCAACCATGGTTGTAGTAACCATTGTAGAGAGTTTACTAGGGTTAGGGTTTGGGTTAGGTCAAAGGGTGAGTCACTTGTAAATATCTATCATAATATCTTAACAAAGACACAGTAAAGCTTCTAGAATCAACTAGAAGGTTTAACCCTAATCCAAACCCTAATCA
The DNA here is from genome assembly GCA_030015575.1 of Agapanthus africanus. Lineage (NCBI taxonomy): Eukaryota > Viridiplantae > Streptophyta > Magnoliopsida > Asparagales > Amaryllidaceae > Agapanthus > Agapanthus africanus. Next base: position 207,525,494 of record JASDDO010000022.1, read on the forward strand.
TGTTTAAACTCCTCTAAACATGTTGCATTAATAATTATAATATGTTACAATATTATATATCACATATATAATATTTATTGTAACAAAATAAAATAATACATTTAACATATATCGCATATATATCAATGTATTACCCGAGTGAGAAAAAGAATCTTTTAGTGAGCTAATATTAGTTAATGTCATTTAATATATCATATATATTATTATACATTAAATTATCGAATCAACACTTGATCCGACAATCCGGCTATATCGCATATAACCGACTAATATTTATCCGTACAAATTCACCGAATCAACACTTGATCCGATGACCCGGCTGATATCAAATATCGCGAGAATAGAATACGGTATCACATATCGCATTATCCTCGGTCCCGCACATATCACATATGTGCTCCTACTTCGTTTTGCCTGAGTCAAGAAACCTCTGTGTAGGACTCTAAAGAATCGTCAATACGCCGGCAGTAGGTGATGATCATATCAAACACCCACAAGCTGCAAGCGGTCAGCTAAACGTAACAGCTACCCAGGTATTGAGCGCTCAGAAGATCAACAAGCAAGCCTGTACATTCTCCTGTGAATCCAAACAGTAACACTCCCGTACAGTCCGGTCTCGTCGTCTGATATGTTGCATATCTCGCCTAGGGGTGGTAAACGTCAGACCCTAGTAGCTCGATAAGTCGTGTCGATATAAGGTCTATAACAGTTCGAGAAACTACTGATAACACTTACCAGTAAATCTCAGCAACCCTGGCCAGGGATTTCCGGTTATAGCCAATCGAACACAGCACAACATCAACTACCTATACCGGGAGAGACGAATCCCCTCCTATCGCTCATTGCCTCCATGTGATTCGGGACTGTACCCAAAAGCCACCTTTTTGCACGCCCTTTTGGACGTGGTATGATGGAAATCAAAGCACAGTGGGAATCACACAAGACTCTATGACGATCTCGGGTCAACAGACTACTCTGTACCAGTGTCACCGGAGAACTGCCATCTGACGTATGGTATAATACCATCTGGGAGTTCTCGGCGAGTCCGTCCAGTGTACCCAGTCTCTACTGAGCACCCGTACACCATCCTTGATGTCAAACACCGATGGATATGGGATCATCCATCGCCCATCATATGGGTCAAGATGCGTATACGCTGGTCTATTCTGGTGCATCGATGCCCTGTCTCGATACACCCTCGACTAGGAACAGTTATAGGATGTACTCGTCGACTACCGTGGCCACACTAGTATGATCTCATCATAGTCCCAGTAGTCGAGTACATATCCTAAGGGCTTTATCAACATGTAATATAGAGACAATCAGAGTACATGTTTAGATAAAGTACAACCAGATAGCATACTATCATGTCGAGCAAGAAAGTCCTCCCTATATATGTCCTAGCATCCACTACAATATACATCGTATGTACAGTAATGGCCTCTAGGGCATACATATAACTAACAATCTCCCACTTGCACTAGGGCCATCTGTTATTGTATCGCATACCCAACAATTAGCTGCGGTTGAAGTATCTCATACTCAACCATCCCGTAAAAGTCTCTACTGGGAAAAAGGCCTTTGTGAGTGGATCCGCGCTGCGTCCTCTGTTTCTACTCTCCTAACCTCGATCTCCCTGGAGATCAACTATCTCCATGATCAGGTGATACTGCCTAAGAATTATATCTGGATTTCTGATGGGACGGTAGTTCCTTGGCTAAAGCCACAACCCCATTGTCACACAATGGTAGGAACGAAGTTCATCTTATGAACTTATATATATCCAGATTGCCCCTTTGGTAGCATCCTTGGTAACGATGTATCTTGCCTTTAATCATCTAGTATGTCACGGTATCTAGCTTGGAACTCTTCCAACATACCGTCCCTCCACTGAGGGCATAGACAAGCCTGCGACTGACATTCAGTCGTCCTTATCACCCTGGAACCTTCCCAGTGATTCTCCCCAGGATCGATTGATGCCATCTCACTACAACTAGTGAGAATCCTAACATCCAATTAGATCTATCTCATAGATCAAAAACCAAGGATTTAGGAGGTATCATTTTTGATCCTATATGGAGAATCCTTGTGATAAGCGGAGATTGACCGAGTGTAGCATAGGAAACACCTTCCCTATCAAGAGTATGTCATCCACGTACTCTACGAGGATCACCACCATACTCCCTACTACCTTTTTGTATATACAAGGTTCATCTACCATTTTGATGAAGTCAAACTCTTTGACTACCACATCAAAACAGATGTTCCAACTCCGCGATGCCTGTTTTATCCTATAAAACATCTTGCACACGTTTCCGCTGCTCCCACTGTCTACGAAGCCCTCTGGCTGTGTACTTACAGGCGCTCTTTTCAAAAACATCATTTAGAAAAGCAGCCATGACACCCAACCACCAGATATCGTAGTCATGGTATGTAGCCGTGGCAAGTAGGATCTGGATGGACTTAAGCATAGATCCTTAGAAAAGGTTTCAACATAATCCATACCTGGTCTATGATGCAAACCTTTAACAAGTCTAGCTTTGAAAGTCTCAACTTTTCCATGTACACCAAGTAATCTTCTCAAGATATACTTGCTCCTGATGGGGATTTAACCTTTCAGATAAAGCAACCAAAGTCCATACTTTGTTGGTGTATAAGGATTCCATCTCAGATCGATAAGCATCCAGCCATTCTTACAGAGTCCCACTCCTGATGGCCAGCTCGAAACTAGTTGGGTCATCATCTCATGATGCAATCCTCGCTCCCACTGTCATAGAGAAACCGAAGTATCTCTCAGGTGGGTGAGGAACCCTACTAGATCGGCGGAGAGGCTGAGGTTCGTTGGAAACTATTGAATTCTTTGGTTCTACCAAATCATCAGCTGCATTTTGTATAGCTGGAACATTTCCAGTTCTACATAATAGACCTTGCCTCGAGCTTGTCCGGATTTTTCTTTTAGACATAGGCCGGACAACCCCAAATCTTAACAAACTTAACTTATGGGCTCTTCCCTTTCCATATCACATATGAAGTGGTAGGCAACTGATTTGATTTGAACCCTATTCAATAGGTATGCAACTTTACAAGTGCATAACTCCCTAAAGGAAATAGGAAACTCAGTAGTACTCATCATAGAGCACACCATATCAAATAGGGTGCTATTGCTCCACCCCGATATACCATCGTGCTATGGTGTATTCGGAGGAGTAATGCTGAGAGAGAATCTCATTCTCCTTTAAAATAGTCCAGGAATTCCGTGCTCAAGTATTCTCCTCCTTGATCTCATCAAAAGACATAATACTTATACCCATATTTGGTTCTCTACTTCTAACTTATATTCTGTGAATATCTCAAAAGGTTCGGACTTGTGTTTCAACAGAAACATATGTCTGAATCTTGAGAGATTATCAGAGAATGTAATGAAGTAGAAAGAACCGATCTTGGCATGTGTAGACAGGGGACCTTACATACATCAACATGTATCAATCCCAAGAGTTCACTAACTCTTTCTCTGTTTCCAATAAACAGAGCTATAGTCATCTTATTTTTGTGACATGACCGGCAAGTTTCACAAGATATAAATTCAAACTAATTTAATTATGCATCTATATGCAACTTCAGCCAGTCGGGTCGCATCGATATGACCTAGTCTACAATACCTCAAGAAGGATTTATTCATTTCTGAACTCTTCCTCTTGTGTGTGTTCTGTACGTTAAGAACTGTGGTTTGATTTAGAACGTTAATGCTTTTAGATAACGTGCCTGATCCGATCAATTCTTGATATAGGAAATGTTCAAAACATTATCCAACAATACAAAATTATATCCTTTCTTTACTAATAAAGAGACTGATATGATTTTGTATATCAGGTTCGGTATCTAATAACATTTGTTCAGAATCAATGTATTCCGGTAATACAGGGTGACAGTGACCAACAGACTTGGCTGCAACACTTGCACCGTTTTCTGTCTCATGAAACTTATCACCCGTTCCCAGTTCTCTGTAATGAACACACCCGAAGATGATGCATTAACATGCACTTTCTTCGTTTGGGCGGCACGGGAATTCTGGTATTCCCCAATTTCCTGCTCTGTCTTATAACAATTATAAGTTGGAGCGGGACCAACGTTCCCCAGCTCAGTATAACAAGCGGGTTCAGTCAATATATCCGTATTATTATCTTGATTAAGGCGTGATATGGTCGCTATCTGAAGAGAGAGAGAAGAAAACACTCAGCGTATGCTCTTGCAAGATTAGATTGGTTATCTAATATATCTAATCAGGATGTCTCCCACTGTTTTAATCAAATCTTCCCTCAAACCCTAAAAGGAAAGACTAGCCGGGATTAATTACACGCTACAAGTTCGCCAATCTTTCAGCCAGGCCAGTGTCGGTACTTTGAGGGAGGTCCCCCGTGCTTTCGCACGAACCTAATTAAAGTAAACCTCATTTTCCCAGAGGCATAACCCCGTTAACACCTTTCTAGACACCTACTTGATCGGCTAATTGTAATGTGTAAAACTCTCCCAGGAGTAACTCTTACTCACAGTGGGTATTGGGATCCAACTATCTCATAGAAGGTATGCAATCTCATTGCAAATTTCAACACTTGAAATTCCCAATAATATTTTACCCCTAGCGTGCTATGACCTTGACGCATGCCAAACAACCCATAGTCCGCTAGTCAAGTTCAACCCGTATATTTCTTGATTGAATTAAACCCACCCGCACGACCCTTGATGCATGCCAAACAACACCGTACGAATACCCTAATCCAATCGCATCGTATGCTAGCAGATAAGCATTAGTTAGCTACCGTACACTACGCCTTGACGAAGGCCAAACTGTTAGTTATATGTATGCCCTAGAGGCCATTACTGTACATTGGATGTATATTGTAGTGGATGCTGGGACATATATAGGTAGGACTTTCTTGCTCGACATGATAGTACGCTATCTGGTTGTACTTTATCTTAACATGTATACTCTCTGTCTCTCTGATTACATGTTGATAAAGCCCTTAGGATGTGTACTCGACTTCCAGGACTATGATGCAGATCATACTAGTGGGGCCTGGGTAGTCAATGAGTACATCCTTCATTGTTCCTAGTCGTGGGAATATCGAGACGGGGCATCGATATTCCAGAGTAGACTAGCGCATATCTTCTCGACCCATGCGATGGGCGATGGATGATCCCATATCCATTGGTGTTTGACATTGAAGATGGTATGCGGGTGCTCAGTGGAGACTGGGTACACTGAACGGACTCGCCGAGAACTCCCAGATGGTATTATACCTCACGTCAGATGTCAGTTCTCTGGTGACACTGGTACAGCTTAGTCTGTTGACCCGAGATCGTCATAGAGTCTTGTGTGTCTCCCACTGTGCTTTGATTTCCATCCTACCACGGCTCTACTGAGTTGTGCAAACAGGTGGTTTTTGGGTACAGTCCCGATTCACATGGAGGCAATGAGCGATAGGAGGGGATTCGTCTCTCCCGGTATTGGGGGTTGATGCTGTGCTATGCTCGACTGGCCATAACAGGAAATCCCTGGCCAGGGTTGCAGTGATATACTGGTAAGAGTTATCAGTAGTTTCACGAATGTTATGGGCCTTACGTCGGCATGACTTATCGAGCTATTGGGGTCTGACGTTTACCACCCCTAGGCGAGATATGCGGCATATCAGATGAACAGACCGGACTGTACGGTAAGTGTTACTGGTTGGATTCACAGGAGTGTGAGCGGGCTTGCTCGTCGATCTTCTGATCGCTCAATACCCGGGTGGCCGTTACGTTTAGCAAACCGCTTGCGGCTTGTGGGTGTTTGATATGATCATCATCTGCTGCCGGCGTATTGACGAGTCTTTAGAGTCCTACACAGAGGTTTCCTGGCTCAAGCGAAACGAAATAGGAGCGCATATGAGATATGGGCGGGACCGAGAATAATGCGTGTATGTGATACCGTATTCTATTCTCGCGATGAATGTATCGAATGGTTATATGCGATATAACCTCGTTATCGAATCAAGGATTGATTCGATAAGCCGATACATATGATACTAGTCGGTTATATCCGATATGACCGGATCGTTAAATCAAGTGTTGATTTAATGATTTAGTGCATATTTATATATTTGATATATTACTTTGCGTTAACTAGTATTGGTTCACTTTAAAAGGATTTTCTCACTTGAATTGTACACATTGTATATGCGATATAGTTTTGTGCACATGTTTGTATCATGTTTGATGATACATGCTTACTTGGTTAAGTGTAAAGAATCAAACCATTGTTTAAGTTAATGATTAGGGTTTTGATTATTTATTCATTTATCTTTCTTATTTATTCATTTTGGAAAAAGAAAAAGATAAATGAATGGTTGTATGTTTTGTTTTTAGTTGAAGTTTCTTGAAACTTTGACTAAGTCACTCTTTTGTTGTTTTGCTTAACCCTAACCATTTAACTAACCCATGTTAATTCTCTACACTTAACTATAGTTGAAAGTATGATTAGTATTGAATTATTTATCTAATTATTCAAGACTTATCATATCTTCTTCTTCTTCTTCATCTTCTTCAACATGAAGAAAGCTAGTGGCCATCAATGGCAACTAGTGAAATTGAGTGAGAAATCCAAATATAAAGTCTACCCACTTCCTATTTCTTCATCCTCTACCTCTTGCCAAGTTGTATAGGGTGTTTACTTCACAAGTTTTCAAAGCTTGGTGAAGTTGGAGCTTGTTCTTGTGATGCTTCGACGTAGATCATCTTCGGCATCGAACCGACGATCAAGCCCGCCCATTCTTCGATGATGCCAATGCTAGAGTCGTGAGTTCGATTTGGACAGCGGAGGGAGATCATCGTGGAGCTTAGGAAGTGGTGGACCGGATCTACAAAGGTTGTAGCCCCTTTCCTTTAGATACATTTCCATTTACTTGCTTGCTTTGCCTAAATATCTAGTTAACGATCCGTTCTAGGTTTTCTCGGCACCGTAATTTTTAGAAATTAGCGTGTTTGATCACTTGTGAGACTTCACTAGAGTGCCTAGGAACCCTACACAAACTACCGCAGCACGAATACTAACTAGTACTTATCTGAAATGTCGGAGGGCTACGACAGGTTTTTAAGAAAACCCTTTGCGTAATGAACTTGATATCGTTGTAGAATCGAGTGATTTTAAATGGGATGTTTTTGAGGCTTTTCTAGTTTTGCTAAAGGGGTCACTCCCGGTGAAGGGATCGTCGGCCCTTTCCTCGTCGAATGAGGTGCGGGATATATCATATATATCACTGTGCAAAGCAGAAACTATAGAAGTAATCAAAAGACAAACAGAGAGTTGTAGCATCTGCCAGTTATTGCTAAAGGAGTCACTCCCGGTGAAGGGATCTCGGTCCTTTCCTTATCGAATAAGGTGCAGGATATTCTACAAGGAACACCGCGATGCAAAGCAAGAACTGTAGCTACCTGTTTTTAAGAAATTCGATTCCACAGCATCTTAGGTATCTTTTATTTCATTAATCTCATTAATGAAGTCCCATTTTATTATGCTTCACAAGCATCTCTTTTGAAATGAAATCTGCAATATAACATATATATCATATATATAAAATATAAACATTCGTCTCAGGCAGTAATATGATCTCATCACAGAACATTGCAGCAGAAGAACATATATGAAATATTGGATATACTAGGACGTCCGTGTTTTTAATACGAGCCTGTATAAAACACAGATTCCATGGTCGCGATGAATAGCCAAACCCACATCCCTAGACCCTTACGAGAGCGGCAAGCAACACAGCCAATTCTAGGGTTAGGAGACCAGGTCTCGACTCCTCGAGATGGTCTCCCACTGGACCCTAGAACCCGGTTACTTGTGCTCCCCGCCTTGGGCCTACCTAATGCGGAAAAGTAAATAATATACAACGGTGACATCTTCCGCTACCTGGAAGTGCCCCAATAAAAGAATATTACATACAAAAAATTTTACATGAATGAAAAAGAAAAAAACTCTCATCTCACATAAAACCCCCGGCTATTCAAACGCGACGATCCAATATAACATATCACAGCAACACATAATATCACATATCATCAACGTAAGCAAGTATGCGTATCCCGATTGTCGTTGATGTATAGCAACGAAGCCGGCGATACACCACATACTACTCTTACGGTCACAGAAAAGAAAGTGTAAAACTACAACAGTTGGAATCCGCAACCTCCTTAGACATCGCATGCCTAACCAAATGAATTCCTTAGACATCGCATGCCTAACAATTATAAACCCCGCATTTTAGTCTCATTATCGAAAACTCTTTTCAATATCAAGTCGGGCAATTCAACAAGATTCCCGACGTCCTGATCGAATGCTCGTCGCAAACTTTAGTAGATGGCCGCATCCCCGATACCGTCGACGAAGTGCACCAAAGCGGAACACCGCTACCAGGAGCACCCGAACGGATTCTTTCGGCGACGGGGTTCTCCTACAGTCACTTGGTCGGGGCTATGGAGTGAGGCTGTCTATTAAGTTTACCCGGCGAGTATCCGCGTACACTACGTGATTGCGACGGACTTTTGATCACATCAAAATTCCGTGGCAACCGATCAAATGAGACTGAACTGCTATGTTTATAATATTCAAATTAGTTATCTCATAACTACCTGTGGATTCCAATTATTGTATCACATTCCAGATAAATAGAAAAAGTTAAACTTTCCGATCGAATCATCAAGCACCCAAGATTTCCCCAATATATCTCAACACTTTAAATCAGTTTAAAAATATCCATCACATGCCACAGTACCAATGGTCCAGCCGTAGAAGGGTTAAGCCAACGCCTTACATGTGGCACGCCGTACTGCTCCAAACCCTAAGGTTCAAAGGGCAGTTCAAGACGGTCACATAATCGAGTTAAGGTTTGTTGTCTTCTAGAGGGTCCACCGAGTTACTTGCACGACTTAGAACGTTCTTAAACACGAGGAAAAATCCAACTTTTGAAAAATATTCCGACAGGGGAAAAAGTGAGTTATTTATATCCGTTCGAACTTTTTAACAGTTTCTAAAAAATTATCCGTACAAAACTAAACAAAGTTAAAATATCCGATCGAATCTTTAAGTCCCCAATACAACCCAGATAATTCAACAGTTGAATAATAAAAAATAAAAATTTCCAGAAGACTCAGCACTTGAAGACAAGAATTACTGTGCAAGACACGTGGTGTGACTCACCAAAATGGCCGCGGAACCGCCGCGAAACCCAGGGTGGGGCCGCGGTTCCGCGGCTCTTTTGTCGAGTCAGCAACACGTGCTTCACAGTAACTCATAGAAATTCCTGCTGAATTTTTTGGCAATTTTTAATTCACAAAAATCCAAATTTTCAGAAAATTTCCAGAGAGTGGGTTTTATCGGGTTTTCCGGGTTCGATCGGACTTTAAACTTCGTCTAGACTTCGCCTAAAGCTCTAGCTTGGCTCTGATACCACTGTAGGGTTGCTAGGCACGCGTACAAGGGTCTACGAGGCATCAACCATACCCGATTAAAAATTTAGCCGTGCCGAACGACCCGAATACGGAACTTTAAACTAGAGATTAGGCGAAAACAAGCATACTAAACATTTTAACACTAAGTGAGAGGGATTACAACCTTTGTAGATCCGGTCCTTCACTTCATATGCTCCGTGTTGTGGTCCCTTCGCTGCGATCATTGGGATCCGGACTCTCGAGAGGTTCCACGAAGAGAAAGACGCAACCTTTGCTTCCGATCTTCGATACTAAGATGATCTACCTTGAAGTTTCTTTAACACAAGCTAACACTCATGAAATGATGTGAACACCCTCATCTAAATGGCAAGGGAAGATGAGGATGATGAAGTAGGATTTTTGCTCTCTTTATTTATCTTTTTCTCATATTTATTCATCACCTTTTGAAAAACAAGTAAGCTTTTTCATGAAAGAATGAAGGAGGAAGAAGATGAATAATCATTTGTGATGAATAGAAAGAATGTTATCATAATCATTTATGCAACCATGGTTGTAGTAACCATTGTAGAGAGTTTACTAGGGTTAGGGTTTGGGTTAGGTTAAAGGGTGAGTCACTTGTAAATATCTATCATAATATCTTAACAAAGACAAAGTAAAGCTTCTAGAATCGACTAGAAGGTTTAACCCTAATCCAAACCCTAATCATGTTTAAACTCCTCTAAACATGTTGCATTAATAATTATAATATGTTACAATATTATATATCACATATACAATATTTATTGTAACAAAATAAAATAATACATTTAACATATATCGCATATATATCAATGTATTACCCGAGTGAGAAAAAGAATCTTTTAGTGAGCTAATATTAGTTAATGTCATTTAATATATCATATATATTATTATACATTAAATTATCGAATCAACACTTGATCCGACAATCCGGCTATATCGCATATAACCGACTAATATTTATCCGTACCGATTCACCGAATCAACACTTGATCCGATGACCCGGCTGATATCAAATATCGCGAGAATAGAATACGGTATCACATATCGCATTATCCTCGGTGCCGCACATATCTCATATGTGCTCCTACTCCGTTTTGCCTGAGCCAAGAAACCTCTGTGTAGGACTTTAAAGAATCGTCAATACGCCGGCAGTAGGTGATGATCATATCAAGCACCCACAAGCTGCAAGCGGTCAGCTAAACGTAATAGCTACCCAGGTATTAAGCGCTCAGAAGACCAACAAGCAAGCCTGTACATTCTCCTGTGAATCCAAACAGTAACACTCCCGTACAGTCCGGTCTCGTCGTCTGATATGTTGCATATCTCGCCTAGGGGTGGTAAACGTTAGACCCCAGTAGCTCGATAAGTCGTGTCGATATGAGGTCTATAACAGTTCGAGAAACTACTGATAACACTTACCAGTAAATCTCAGCAACCCTGGCCAGGGATTTCCGGTTATAGCCAATCGAACACAGCACGACATCAACTCTCTATACCGGGAGAGACGAATCCCCTCCTATCGCTCATTGCCTCCATGTGATTCGGGACTGTACCCAAAAGCCACCTTTTTGCACGCCCTCTTGGACGTGGTATGATGGAAATCAAAGCACAGTGGGAATCACACAAGACTCTATGACGATCTCGGGTCAACAGACTACTCTGTACCAGTGTCACTGGAGAACTGCCATCTGACGTGAGGTATAATGCAATCTGGGAGTTCTCGGCGAGTCCGTCCAGTGTACCCAGTCTCCACTGAGCACCCGTACACCATCCTTGATGTCAAACACCGATGGATATGGGATCATCCATCGCCCATCATATGGATCAAGATGCGTATACGCTAGTCTACTCTGGTGTATCGATGCCCTGTATCGATACACCCTCGACTAGGAACAGTTATAGGATGTACTCGTCGACTACCGTGGCCCCACTAGTATGATCTCATCATAGTCGCAGTAGTCGAGTACATATCCTAAGGTCTTTATCAACATGTAATATAGAGACAATCAGAGTACATGTTAAGACAAAGTACAACCAGATAGCATACTATCATGTCGAGCAAGAAAGTCCTCCCTATATATGTCCTAGCATCCACTACAATATACATCGTATGTACAGTAATGGCCTCTAGGGCATACATATAACTAACAATCTCCCACTTGCACTAGGGCCATCTGTTATTGTATCGCATACCCAACAATTAGCTGCGGTTGAAGTATCTCATACTCAACCATCCCGTAAAAGTCTCTACTGGGAAAAAGGCCTTTGTGAGTGGATCCGCGCTGCGTCCTCTGTGTCTACTCTCCTAACCTCGATCTCCCTGGAGATCAACCATCTCCATGATCAGGTGATACTGCCTAAGAATTATATCTGGATTTCTGATGGGACGGTAGTTCCTTGGCTAAAGCCACAACCCCATTGTCACACAATGGTAGGAACGAAGTTCATCTTATGAACTTATATATATCCAGACTGCCTCTTTGGTAGCATCCTTGGTAACGATGTATCTTGCCTTTAATCATCTAGTATGTCACGGTATCTAGCTTGGAACTCTTCCAACATACCGTCCCTCCACTGAGGGCATAGACAAGCCTGTGACTGACATTCAGTCGTCCTTATCACCCTGGAACCTTCCCAGTGATTCTCCCCAGGATCGATTGATGCCATCTCACTACAACTAGTGAGAATCCTAACATCCAATTAGATCTATCTCATAGATCAAAAACCAAGGATTTAGGAGGTATCATTTTTGATCCTATATGGAGAATCCTTGTGATAAGCGGAGATTGACCGAGTGTAGCATAGGAAACACCTTCCCTATCAAGAGTATGTCATCCACGTACTCTACGAGGATCACCACCATACTCCCTACTACCTTTTTGTATATACAAGGTTCATCTACCATTTTGATGAAGTCAAACTCTTTGACTACCACATCAAAACAGATGTTCCAACTCCGCGATGCCTGTTTTATCCTATAAAACATCTTGCACACGTTTCCGCTGCTCCCACTGTCTACGAAGCCCTCTGGCCGTGTACTTATAGACGCCCTTTTCTAAAACATCATTTAGAAAAGCAGTCATGACACCCAACCGCCAGATATCGTAGTCATGGTATGTAGCCGTGGCAAGTAGGATCTAGATGGACTTAAGCATAGCTTTGAAAGTCTCAACCTTTTCCATGTACACCAAGTAATCTTCTCAAGATATACTTGCTCCTGATGGGGATTTAACCTTTCAGATAAAGCAACCAAAGTCCATACTTTGTTGGTGTATAAGGATTCCATCTCAGATCGATAAGCATCCAGCCATTCTTACAGAGTCCCACTCCTGATGGCCAGCTCGAAACTAGTTGGGTCATCATCTCATGATGCAATCCTCGCTCCCACTGTCATAAAGAAACCGAAGTATCTCTCAGGTGGGTGAGGAACCCTGCTTGATCGGCGGAGAGGCTGAGGTTCGTTGGAAACTATTGAATCCTTTGGTTCTACCAAATCATCAGCTGCAGTTTGTATAGCTGGAACATTTCCAGTTCTACATAACAGACCTTTCCTCGAGCTTGTCCGGATTTTGCTTTTAAACATAGGCCGGACAACCCCAAATCTTAACAAGCTTAAGATACGAGCTCTTCCCTTTCCATATCATATATGAAGTGGTAGGCAACTGATTTTATTTGAACCCTATTCAACAGGTATGCAGCTTCTCAAGTGCATAACTCCCAAAAGGAAATAGGAAACTCAATAGTACTCATCATAGAGCACACCATATCAAATAGGGTGTTATTGCTCCGCCCTGATACACCGACGTGCTGTGGTGTATACGGAGGAGTAATGCTGAGAGAGAATCTCATTCTCCTTTAGAATAGTCCAGGAATTCCGTGCTCAAGTATTCTCCTCCTTGATCACATCAAAGGACATAATACTTTTTACCCGTTTTTTCGGTTCTCTACTTCTAACTCATATTCTGTGAATATCTCAAAAGGTTCGGACTTGTGTTTCAACAGGAACATATGTCTGAATCTTGAGAGATTATCATAGAATGTAATGAAGTAAAAAGAACCGTTCTTGGCATGTGTAGACAGGGGACCTTATATACATCAACATGTATCAATCCCAAGAGTTCACTAACTCTTTCTCTGTTTCCAATAAACAGAGCCATGGTCATAGTATCTTTGTGACATGACCGACAAGTTTCATAAGATGTAAATTCAAACTAATTTAAATATGCATCTATATATAACTTCAGCCAGTCGGGTCGCATTGATATGACCTAGTCTACAATGCCTCAAGAAGGATTCGTTCATTTCTGAACTCTTCCTCTCGTGTGTGTTCTGTATACTAAGAACTGTATTTTGATTTAGAACAGCAATGCTTTTAGATAACGTGCCTGAACCGATCAATTCTTGATATAGGAAATGTTCAAAACATTATCCAACAATACAAAATTATATCATTTCTTTACTAATAAAGAAACTGATATGATGTTGTATATCAGGTTCGGTATCTAATAACATTCATTCAGAATCAATGTATTCAGGTAATACAGGGTGATAGTGACCAACAGACTTGGCCGCAACACTTGCACCGTTTTCTGTCTCATGAAACTTATCACCCGTTCTCAGTTCTCTACCTTTCTGTAGCACATGTAACAGATTACATATGCGGGATCCTGATCCGGTATCACATACCCAGGACGTAAATGTTACTGAGAAACAGTTCTGTGTAATGAACACACCCGAAGATGATGCATCAACATGCACTTTCTTCGTTTGGGCGGCACGGGAATTCTGGTAATCCCCAATTTCCTGCTCTGTCTTATAACAATTATAAGTTGGAGCGGGACCAACGTTCCCCAGCTCAGTATAACAAACGGGTTCGGTCAATAATCCGTATTATTATCTTGATTAAGGCGTGATATGGTCGCAACCTGGAGAGGGAGAGAAGAAAACACTCAGCGTATGCTCTTGCAAGATTAGATTTGTTATCTAATATATCTAATCAGGATGTCTCCCACTGTTTTAATCAAATCTTCTTTCAAACCCTAAAAGGAAAGACTAGCCGGGATTAATTACACGCTACAAGTTCGCCAATCTTTCAGCCAGGCCAGTGTCGGTACTTTGAGGGAGGTCCCCCGTGCTTTCGCACGAACCTAATTAAAGTAAACCTCGTTTTCCCAGAGGCGTAACCCCGTTGACACCTTTCTAGACACCTACTTGATCGACTAATTGTAATGTATAAAACTCTCCCAGGAGTAACTCTTACTCGCAGCGGGTATCGGGATCCGACTATCTCATAGAAGGTATGCAATCTCATTGCAAATTTCAACACTTGAAATTCCCAATAATATTTTACCCCTAGCGTCCTATGACCTTGACGGAGGTCAACAAACCATAGGCTACTAGTCAAGTTCAACCCGTCATTTCCTGATTGAATTAAACCCACCCGCACGACCCTTGACGGAGGTCAACAAGGCCGCACGACTACCTTAATCCAATCTTCATCATATGCATAAGCAGATAAATACTAGTCAGCTACCGCACACTACGTCTTGACGGAGGTCAACAAACGTAGCACGAATACTAAGTAGGACTTAACTGAAATGACGGAGGGCTACGACAGGTTTTTAAGAAAACCCTTTGCGTAATGAATTTGATATCGTTGTAGAATCGAGTGATTTTAAATGGAGTGTTTTTGAGGCTTTTCTAGTTTTGCTAAAGGGGTCACTCCCGGTGAAGGGATCGTCGGCCCTTTCCTCATCGAATAAGGTGCAGGATATTTCACAAATATCACTATGCGAAGCAGAAACTATAGAAGCAATCAAAAGACAAACCGAGGGTTGTAGCATTTGCCAGTTATTGCTAAAGGAGTCACTCCCGGTGAAGGGATCTCGGTCCTTTCCTTATCGAATAAGGTGCTGGATGTTCTACAAGGAACACCACTATGCAAAGCAAGAACTAGAGCTACCAGCTTTTATAAACAAGTTTCTACAACATCTTAGGTTTCTTTTAGTTTCATTAATCTCATTAATGAAGTCCCATTTTATTATGCTTCACAAGCATCTCTTTTGAAACGAAATCTGCAATATAACATATATCTCATATATATAATATAAACATTCGTCACAGGCAGTAATATGATCTCATCACAGAACATTGCAGCAGAAGAACATATATGAAATATTGGATATACTCGGACGTCCGTGTTTTCAATACGAGCCTGTATAAAACACGGATTCCACGGTCACGATGAATAGCCAAACCCACATCCCTAGACCCCTACGAGAGCGGCAAGTAACACCGCCAATTCTAGGGTTAGGAGACCCGGTCTCGACTCCTCGAGATGGTCTCCCACTGGACCCTAGAACCCGGTTACTTGTGCTCCCCGCCTTGGGTCTACCTAATGCGGAAAAGTAAATAATATACAACGGTGACATTTTCCGCAACCTGGAAGTGCCCCAATAAAAGAATATTACATACAAATGAATTTTACATGAATGAAAAAGAAAAACTCTCATCTCACATAAAAACCCCGGCTATTCAAAACGCGACGATCCAATACAACATATCACAGCAACACATAATATCTCATATCATCAACGTAAGCAAGTATGCGTATCCCGATTGTCATTGATGTATAGCAACGAAGCCGGCGATACACCACATACTACGCTTACGGTCACAGAAAAGAAAGTATAAAACTACAACAGTTGGAATCCGCAACCTCCTTAGACATCGCATGCCTAACCAAATGAATTCCTTAGACATCACATGCCTAACAATTATAAACCTCGTATTTTAGTCTGATTATCGAAAACTATTTTCAATATCAAGTCGGGCAATTCAACAAGATTCCCGACGTCCTGATCGAATGCTCGTCGCAAACTTTAGTAGACGGCCGCACCCCCAGATGCCGTCGACGAAGTGCACTAAGGCGGAACACCGCTGCCGCGAGCACCCGAACGGATGCTTTCGGCGACGGCGTTCTCCTACAGTCACTTGGTCGGGGCTATGGGGCGCAGCTGTCTATTAAGTTTACCCGGCGAGTATCCGCGTACGCTACGTGATTGCGATGGACTTTTGATCGCATCAAAATTCCGTGGCAACCGATCATCTGAGACTAAACTGCTATGTTTATAATATTCAAATCAGTTATCTCATAACTACCTGTGGATTCCAATTATTGTATCACATTCCAGATAAATAGAAAAAGTTAAACTTTCCGATCGAATCATCAAGCACCCAAGATTTCCCCAATATATCTCAACACTTGAAATCAGTTTAAAAACATCCATCACATGCCACAGTAGCAATGGTCCAGCCGTAGAAGGGTCAAGCCAACGCCTCACATGTGGCACGCCGTACTGCCTTAAACCCTAAGGTTCAAAAGGCAGTTCAAGACGGTCACATAATCGAGTTAAGGTTTGTTGTCTTCTAGAGGGTCCACCGCGTTACTTGCATGACTTAGAACATTCTTAAAAACGAGAAAAAATCCAACTTTTGAAAAGTTTTCCGACAGGGGAAAAAGTGAGTTATTGATATCCGTTCGAACTTTTTAACAGTTTCTAAAAGTTATCCGGACAAACTAAACGAAGTTATAATATCCGATCGAAACTTTAAGTCCCCAATACAACCCAGACAATTCAACAGTTGAATAAATATTAAAACTTCCCAGAAAATACAACATTAAAATATAGGAGTTACTGTGAAGAGCACGTGCCAAGAATCGACTATTTGGCCGCGGAACCGCCGCACATGCTGGGGTGGGGCCGCGGTTCGGCGGCGCTTTAGTCGACTTGCGCTCACGTGCTTCATAGTAATTCTTATAATTACCTGCTGTGATTTTTGGATATTTTTAATTCACAAAAATCCAAATTTTCAGAAAATTTCCAGAGAGTGGGTTTTATTGGGTTTTCCGGGTTCGATCGGACTTTAAACTTTGTCTAGACTTCACCTAAAGCTCTAGCTTGGCTCTGATACCACTGTAGGGTTGCTATGCACGCGCACAAGGGTCTATGAGGCATCAACCATGCCCGATTAAAAATTTAGCCGTGCCGAACAACCCGATACAAGATCTTTAAACTAGAGATTAGGCGAAAACAAATATGTTAAACTCTTTAACACTAAGTGAGAGGGATTACAACCTTTGTCGATCCGGTCCTTCACTTCATATGCTCCGTGTTGTGGTCCCTTCGCTGCGATCATCGGGATCCGGACTCTCGAAAGGTTCCACGAAGAGAAAGATGCAACCTTTGCTTCCGATCTTCGATACTAAGATGATCTACCTTGAAGTTTCTTTAACACAAGCTAACACTCATGAAATGATGTGAACACCCTCATCTAAATGGCAAGGGAAGATGAGGATGATGAAGTAGGATATTTGCTCTCTTTATTTATCTTTTTCTCATATTTATTCATCACTTTGGAAAAATCAAGCAAGCTTTTTCATGAAGAGAATGAAGGAAGAAGAAGATGAATAATATGATCAATTATCCTTTTGTGATGAATAGAAAGAATTAATATGATAAATAATGCAACCATGGTCAACTAAACTCATGTAGAGAATTAACTAGGGTTAGGGTTTGGGTTGGGTTAAAGCATGAGTCACTTGAAAATATCTTTTCCAAAACAAAATAGAAAACCTTCTAGAATCTACTAGAAGTCATTAACCCAAATCAAACCCTAATCTTGATTAATCTTTACTAAACATGTTGCATTAGTTATCATATCATGTTACAATATTATATATCACACATATAATATTTATTGTAACCAAATAAAATAATACAATTAACATATATCGCATATATATCAATGTATTACCCGAGTGAGAAAAAGAATCTTTTAGTGAGCTAATATTAGTTAATGTAATTTAATATATCATATATATTATTATACATTAAATTATCGAATCAACACTTGATCCGACAATCCGGCTATATCGCATATAACCGACTAATATTTATCCGTACCGATTCATCGAATCAATACTTGATCCGATGACCCGGGTGATATCAAATATCGTGAGAATATAATACGGTATCACATATCGTATTATCCTCGGTCCCGCACATATCTCATATGTGCTCCTACTCCGTTTTGCCTGAGCCAAGAAACCTCTGTGTAGGACTCTAAAGAATCGTCAATACGCCGGCAGTAGGTGATGATCATATCAAGCACCCACAAGCTGCAAGCGGTCAGCTAAACGTAACAGCTACCCAGGTATTGAGCGCTCAGAAGATCAACAAGAAAGCCTGTACATTCTCCTGTGAATCAAAACAGTAACACTCCCATACAGTCCGGTCTCGTCGTCTGATATGTTGCATATCTCGCCTAGGGGTGGTAAACGTCAGACCCCAGTAGCTCGATAAGTCGTGTCGATATGAGGTCATAACAGTTCGAGAAACTACTGATAACACTTACCAGTAAATCT
The DNA here is from genome assembly GCA_030015575.1 of Agapanthus africanus. Classification (NCBI taxonomy): domain Eukaryota; kingdom Viridiplantae; phylum Streptophyta; class Magnoliopsida; order Asparagales; family Amaryllidaceae; genus Agapanthus; species Agapanthus africanus. Next base: position 207,544,428 of record JASDDO010000022.1, read on the forward strand.
CAGCAACCCTGGCCAGGGATTTCCGGTTATAGCCAATCGAACACAGCACAACATCAACTCCCTATACCGGGAGAGACGAATCCCCTCTTATCGCTCATTGCCTCCATGTGATTCGGGACTGTACCCAAAAGCCACCTTTTTGCACGCCCTCTTGGACGTGGTATGATGGAAATCAAAGCACAGTGGGAATCACACAAGACTCTATGACGATCTCGGGTCAACAGACTACTCTGTACCAGTGTCACCGGAGAACTGCCATCTGACGTGAGGTATAATTCCATCTGGGAGTTCTCGGCGAGTCCGTCCAGTGTACCCAGTCTCCACTGAGCACCCGTACACCATCCTTGATGTCAAACACCGATGGATATGGGATCATCCATCGCCCATCATATGGGTCAAGATGCGTATACGCTAGTCTACTCTGGTGTATCGATGCCTTGTCTCGATACACCCTCGACTAGGAACAGTTATAGGATGTACTCGTCGACTACCGTGGCCCCACTAGTATGATCTCATCATAGTCGCAGTAGTCGAGTACATATCCTAAGGGCTTTATCAACATGTAATATAGAGACAATCAGAGTACATGTTAAGACAAAGTACAACCAGATAGCATACTATCATGTCGAGCAAGAAAGTCCTCCCTATATATGTCCAAGCATCCATTACAATATACATCGTATGTACAGTAATGGCCTCTAGGGTATACATATAACTAACATCAAGGTCACTTGGGTCCTAGGGGTAAAAATCATATCGGGAGTTTCAAACATACAGGAAACTTGCCAGGCTTGCGCATACCTTCTAGAGTGTGGTGACTTGAGTGGCTTCCATCAAGTTATCATGCAATGATATTTGGATCCCGATTCCCACTGATGAGTAGAATTACTCCTCGGGTGATTCCGACTAATTCTCCCTTTAGGTTTGGAGGAGAATTCGAGGAAACGGTGGGAGCCATCCAGATTAGATAAAATGATTAACCATTCTGATCTATATTAGAGTGCACACTGAGTGTTTCTTTTCTCTCTCTCTCTGGCTACGACTATGACCCGACCTTTGACTAAAACTCATGAAACCAAGTTAACCGAACCTTCTTAAAACATTTTGACTTTTGGAATGTCACGGTGTCGCATACATCATTGCCACTTCTATATCACCTTTACATTTCTCCAGAACACCTCGTATTTCTACGAACATCCACTTCAATTGGATAAATCCATCGTATAGTTACATACGAACTCGAAGGAATTTTTTCGAGGATGGATTCTGGTTCTGGAGAGATTGAATAGAATTATTCGGTTGTTTTTTCTCTTTACCTTCTCTCAGGTTGTGAGGGCTCCTAGGTTTAGGAGAGGGTACACCTATTGAGCTTATTGGATAGTCTTCCTCCAGACCATAGGCAGGTGCCGAACGGTAAGGAAGGAAGAAAACCAACAATCTTAACTGTGGTGTGCAGAAGGTAATAAGTAAAGACATATAAATGGATTAGAATAATGGCAAAGGAAATTGCGACCACCATTATTCACGACAAAGACCGTGTATACCCCTGCCACTCCTACATTCATTTTGTTTTTCTCTAGAACACTCCGTATCACTACGGATATCCACTTCCATTGGATAAATCCATCGTATAGTTACATAAGGAACTTTTTCGAGGATGGATTTTGGTTCAGGAGAAAAAGAATAGGATTATTCGGATATCTTTTCTCTTTACCTTCTCTCAGGTTGCGAGGGATCTTAGGATTAGGAGAGTACACCTATTACGCTTATTGGATAGTCTGCTTCCAAACCTTAGGCCGGTGCCGAAGGGCAGAGAATGAAGAAAACCAATTGGCGTAAAAGAGGTGTACAGAAGGTAATAAGTAAAGACATAATAAAGGGATTGCAGAGAGGGCAGGAAAGTATATGGTTACTATCATGATTCAGGATAATGGAAGAGGCGTTACTAGGAATACCAGTTAACCCCTTTTGAAACATTTTCATTTTTCAGTTTTACTATGTGATGTTAATTGAAAACTGTTTTCCCAATAAGAATCTAACTCCAGTGTATGTATTTACCAGATCAGTTTCTCACATCTGTATGTTATTACAAATGGTGAGTGGAAGTAAGATATTGGGAATTGGATGATTAGATCCTCATTATATCGGAATTTGTAGTAATTGGTGATATTTGAGAAAATCATCTGGATTTTGCTGGATGGCAAATATTTGGTTTTGAATATCCGTTGTTATGCACCAATTTCAAACTGATATATCTGTACATTTATTTTATAAAAGTGAGATATAACTTTTTGATATTATGTCTGTGACATTTACCTATATCAGCTGGTGATTAGGTAAGGTGCATTCAACAGCGGTGTAATTCTTCTTAACCATAGTACAGTTTTTCAACCTACGACGCACAGGGTTTGAGTTATTGAACTCAGGGGACTTATACAAAGTATTGTACGTTGTCCAGTGTCCATTAGGACAAAGGGGTTGGTACTCATACTATATTCTGTTTACTTATGACTTCTCCAGTTCTGGACATGTATTTCGTTGAAATGCAAGGTCCAGATATTCAGAAGTTATAGGTATAAGAATAAAGTAGAGAACCATTTGTTGTAAGTATCAGGATTCTTCGAGGAAGTCGAAGATGTAGATACTCGTGTTTGGTATTCAGTTAATTATAATGTTTTTGAGAACTTGCTTCTCTTTCGGGTTACTCATATATGGATGCACTCCTAGATGAGTAATGTTGATTGTCCTTTTTTCCATTTGGTTGATATGCACTGGAGACAGCTGCATGATTTTGAATCTGGTTCCAATTAAATTAGTGATTTTGTTTCTATATCAGATATATATAGAATCAATTTATATCTTGACGATGTTAAGGTATAGGGAGTTGTCCGGCTGATGCTTAAAACCAGAATCCGGATAAACTCAAGGCACGTTTCAGTAATGGCTGTTTGTGGGTTATCCCGGGCTTTGACGAGGGTTAATTTTCTACCATCAGGAAGATCAATATTTATATTGTTCTTGACTCGCTACAGTTTTAATAAAATGGATTTTTTCAGAAAACAGAAGTGGGAGTATGGTAGAACTAGAAGTTATTCCAGAACCACAAACGATTACTGAAGATTTAATAGAACCTGAGGATTCAATTATTTTCAACGTTCCATTAGCCACTCTGCAGATTTGGTGGGTAACCTCAAGCACCCGAGAGGTACTTTGGTCTTCTCAGAGACGGTGACAGGGAGGTTCTTGTTTACCCAAACTTGCCATTGCTGCTGTTCTAGACTGTAAGAACCGGCAGGAGGATGAGTATAGCGTCGTTCTAAACTAGCTTTAGAAGTGCACGTGTATATGACTCTGCCAGAGGGTTGTTGTAGTCAGTGGGAGCAACGGAAGCATAGTGGGCAAGTAGCTTATGTCTATTTATAGACTAAAGCAGGTATAGCGGAAATAAATTATCTAATTTTGATGTGACAGTCATAGGTTTTGACTTCATCAGAATAGGAGATGGATCTAGTAAGAAGGTAGTAGAGAGTGATGTCCAGGTATTGGGATGACATGCACTTGATAGGAAGAGATATTCCTATACTACGATCGGTTGTACTATGGTTGTCACAAAGTTGTTTCTCCACACAGGATATGGATGTAATATCAGGTTTTTTGGTTACTAGATCTATGGTTTTGGATCTAGATTTGGGAAGTATCCTAATCTAGGTACTTTGACATTAAATAGACGACTCCTGGCATGGTGGTGTACCTGCAGGTGATGGAGTCACCCTCCCTAAAGGTGTCTTAGAGACTAAAAGGGATAGGGATCTGCATGATTAGCATATCACTTGCTTAGGCAATTGAGTTAATCATGAAATGTCAAGTACCACACCAGATATTACTTTTGCACTAGATGCAATAAGCAGATATATTAATCCAATCCTGGAGAAACATTGGGAAGCAGTTATTGAATATAAGTGAATGTTCTTGGGAAATGATTACGGCAGCCTCCTTCGGGAGACGGTTATCATTTCAGGCTTCCAAGGTGACATGGATGACAGAGTGACTGTCAGAGTTATAGTTTTCCCTCTTTTGAGGGACAGTATGCTGGACGGGTAGTCCAAGCGAATACTGAGGAAAGGCATGGCGCAGGATACTGATTAAATTCAGTGGACGATACAGTCTAAGTAGTTTGCTGGATTTGGAGTTCATTTGAGAACTGGGTCCCATCAGATATCCAGACAAATTCTAAGACAGGTATTGCTCATTTCGGGAGATAGCTTTCTCCACCAAGTTGAGATAAAGAGAGATACAGAAAGAAACATTGGAGCGGATCCACTCACTGAGGCTATTTCTCGAACGCAATCATTTTCGCAAACGGGCTTTGCAAAACTGATTAATAGAGAAGTTTGGTGTTCGGTATCACATGGGTTGTGAGTATGCGACATCGCAATAATTGGCCTTAAGTGCAAGTGGGAGATTGTTGGCTATAGTGCCCTCAAGGCAATTATCATAGTCGCGGACTTGTGATTATGATGATTGAGGCAGGACCTATACCGATAAAACAATCTTACTCAAGATGATAGTATGATATCTGGTTTGTCTTTATCATCATGTACATGTTGATAGAGCACATAGGATTCTTGCTTGACTGGCTGCATTATGATGGCGATCATATATGTGGGAGCTGGGGTGTATAAGCACATCCTTAAATGTCCCTAGTCGTAGGAGTATCGAGACCGGGCATCGATACTCAAGTGTAGACTAGTGTATACTGATCGAGACCCCGACGAGGGGCGGTGGCCAGGTCTCACAAGCCATTGGCGTTAGTTTGTTCACCTAAGATAGTATATAGGTGTTTATTGGGTTATGAGTACACTGGACGAACTCGCCAGGAACCTGCTAGTTGGTATTATACCTTTTGTCAGATAGCAGTTCCCAGGTGACATGTATGCAGGTTAGTCTGCCGACTTGAGATCTTTATTTGTCTCGTGTGAGTTCCCACTGTGCTTTGATTACTACCCTACCACGGCTCAAAGGAGTCGTGTAAACTGGTTTTAGTTGGGTACAGTCCCGAGCCACATGGAGGCAGTGATCGGATCGTCGGGGATTCGTCTCTCCCGGTATTGGGGGTTGATGTCGCATTGTGTACGGGTGGCCATCACCAAAAATCCATGGCCATGGTAGATGATGATTACCGATCCAGAATCGATAGTTTCTCGGGAGGTGATGGGTTACATGCCGACACTAAATATCGTGTTGTTAGGGGTCTGACTTTATCCACCCCCTAGACTCGATATGCGATACTCTTAGACGAACAGATCGGACTGTACGGATATTGTCACTGACAGGCTCGGTAGGGGTTCACGATGAGTTTGCTCGTCGGCCTCCCTTTAGCTCAATACCTGGGCAGCCATTACGTACAGCTAGTGCCGCTGACGTGCTTGTGGTTAAACTCACTGCCAGCGTGTTGACGAGTCTATAGAGTCCCACACAGAGGGTTTTCATGGTTCAGGCGATATGTTGTACATGACGTATGTTGATACATACAGGTGTCCGATTAAATATGTGCCCTTGCTGCGCAGACTTTGATCGGACGGTTGATAATACTAGCGGCTTAGGATTAAGCCGGATTATTAAATTGGATTTTGATTTATTAATTTATATATGTATTTGTATATACGTATTCTTGTATTATTGCTCGCTATTCGTTTTCTCTCTTGGCTATTCGTATTTTTGGTACGCATACGCGTATATGTATTTCGATACATGTACCGGGAAGTATTCCGTATTTTATTCGGAATAGCTTCTAGAAGGTGCCACTTCATTAATTATTTTCTTTATTGAAAATCATTTGGGAAATGAGGCGGAAAGGAGGTATGGGTCAAAGCATGGTTCAAAGTGCATGTAGCAAAGTATGGTGCATTTGTTTAATGGTAAATTGTAAAAAGAAAATGTTTTTTTTATGGGAGAAAGGGAGAGGGGCCGGCCACTAAGGGTGGGGGTTCTTTTCATTTGGAAAATTGCAACATACATTACACATTATGCTAGCCCACTCTCTCACTCTCATTACTTGCACACTTGGCCATGTTTGCTCATGCAAAGATCACCTCCTTCATCTTCTTCTTGAGTTTCTCATTGAGCTCAAGGGTAGAGAGAAAAACATAGTGACACACTACTACACCTCGACTCTCACTAGATAGCGACTTTGGAGCGTCGGTTACCTCGTTCGTCGAGGTTGGAGCTTGCGCCGTTTCCCTCGGGTGGATCATCGGAGATAGAGGAAGACCGGCGACCAAACCACATCAAGGAGCCGCTAGGAGCTTGGAATGAAGACCGAAGGACACGGATCAACTCGGTATAACGATTCTAACTCTTAGTTAGCATGCTAGTTTAGGGTTTAAGGTCGATCCGTAAATCGGGTAGCGGTAGCGCCGGTTTCAGAAATTTTTGTTCCGCATTTTGACGGCGTTTCGACGACCGGGGCGCTGCCGGAACCCTTCAGGTTCGGCCCGTGACCGGCACTTAACCACGTAACGTCTACAGGCGTAACGCGACTAAGTAAGCCGAAACCCAGAAATCACAAACCATTAAAAGTAGTGAGTATGAAAGCATTTGGTTTAAAACATTTAGAAAACTCGAGTAAAAATCATTAAAGTTTGAGTTATTTTCTTAAAACAATTTCGGCAACACCTCCTTTGTAAAAATTGGCCCCGAAAACGGGTGAAAAACATGATATAAGTAAAATGATATACAATAAGAAATAAGCATCCCCAAACGGGAGCAGTCACGCCCAACGGCGGAAACAACCACCACAAGATTAGTATACGACGCCGTAGTGAAGAATGAACGAAATAAGTGAAAAACTGCATAAAAGATAAAACTACATAAATAAAGCCGGCTCACATGAGCTCGACAACCAGAATACAAAATAATAATATACATCGTCCTCACAACTGATCTCTAATTCAATACATGAAATGGTAGATGGAGAGTACTAGATACAATAGAATGTACAAATGGAAAATAAACGGATACCGCAAAAACCCACCTATAAGCAAAGGGCTCACACGCCAACTGCAATGGTATCCGTAGCAAAAAGATACAAGGAAGTAGCCCTGCCGCAACTACTCTGAGGGTTGACCTGCAAACACTGTGGCACAACGGGGGTGAGTTGCCAACTCGTGAATAGTAAATAACATATAAAGATAATCGCGAGTATGCACGTACTGCGATCTCTAACATGTGCAATCAGATAACATCTATATGATGAGCTGGGTACGCAATAATCATGCATAACAAGTGCAATCTGATAACATCTATATGATGAGCTGGGAATGCAATAATCATGCAAAGTACTCTATCAGGTACTACGACTATATGATGCAATGCATAACAGGGAATGCTGAGCATGGGATAAAAATATCATCTACACGGATCATCAATGTGGAAAACCCCGGTGTCTGCCAAAAACACCCCAAAATCCGGATAACTCAGGCGCCGTCACTCTATCCGGCCCTCAATCCTGTAAATCTCATAGAAGCGGGGTGCCCAACATCGGTACTCGAAAATATCATGAAATACTCGTGTCCAGCATCGACACGCAAATCCTCATATATCGGGCTCCGTCAGTCCGGATCGGCCCACGGGCTCCGTCTGCGGAATCGGCCCTCGGCCCCGGCAGTACGGGTCGTCCCATATCCATCTATCGACTCTGGTCAGTATCTTCCGGATAACCGCCAGATCCAACTAATCACCGGTAGGTAGTAGTCCCTCTGCCAGGCTCACCGTCTGTATACACAGCATCCCTTTCTTGCCCCGGGGTACCATACCGGGTCCACCATGTACCCGCAATCGGCCTCATCCAGCTCCTCAATTCGGGTTCACATGTCACACGTTTCAGAACCGAGAAAATGCATGGTGGACGCACTGAAATATCATATCAAGAGAAATCGGGTTTTCAAAACAGTGCACATTTTCTTAAAATAATACCACAGTTCTCAAATCCAGAAATCAAAGGAAGTCCAAAACTCAATTCGTAAATCCATGTAATGTGTCGTATGCCACTAAGAGTAAAAAGGGAAAACCTCTCTTTTAAATGGATCCAGTTTTGAAAATATCTCATGCGGTCCCCATTTTCTAGAAATCAAAGCCAGTATCATCCATGTATATGAAATATGTATGTATATAGGTATAGATGTGCAAGTGGATATATACGCATGTATGAGTGTACCAATGTATATGTGCACCAATATGGATATACATTATGTATGTGCGCAATATGGATATATCAATGTATGTGTGCACCAATATGGGTATACAATGTATACGTGCGCGATATGGATATATCAATGTATGTGTGCGCCAATATGGGTATACAATGTGTACGTGAGCAATATGGATATATCAATGTATGTGTGAGCCAATATGGGTATACAATGTGTATGTGCGCAATATGGATATATCAATGTATGTGTGCGCCAATATGGGTATACAATGTGTATGTGCGCAATATGGATATATCAATGTATGTGTGCGCCAATATAGGTATACAATGTGTATGTGCGCAATATGGATATATCAATGTATGTGTGTACCAATATGGATATACAATGTGTATGTGCGCATATATGATAGAATCATGTCTAATCATCAATGATGCGGTAATCAAAATGATGTGTGGTTCGTAGCAATCCTATAGTGCGAGTGTCATGGCAATCTCTAACGGTGTGAGTGTAACATAAAATAGTGCTCGTGCAACTTGAACCGTTAGTGACAGTGCAGTGTTACATAACTACTATTTCTATATGCAACAAAAGATGGGTACGCTACAATAGTACATATGCATAAGCAATATACATATAAATATATATATATGTGTGTGTGTGCGTGTGACTACAATATCCTATCAAGCCCTGACGCTTAACGCCATACGGGCGATTTCCCCGTAGATGTTAAATCTACCCACCATGATCTCGTGCTAAGTGTAGCCGACTATCTGCTTTCCCTTCTTTGCGGCTTCCGAAATACCCGCCTGCGAACCTAGAAATTACACAAAAAATACACATAAGCTAAAATCCTGCAATACGCGATATTAAAACCAAACGAGAAACCCACGTCGCGAACTAAACGCATGTGTATACGTAACGTGTGTGCATACGTCAAAACCCAACGCGACACGCTGTGACACACAGTGCACCAACTCAACTCGTATCGTACGTGTCACGCAAGTCCCGCTACGCTAAATATAGGAAACATGTCCCAGATTTAATCTGGAGCAAAAACAAGAAAATCAAACAAGACCAAACCCCTCACAATACCTACAGACAACTACCTGCAAAAATCCAACAAATTCTACCAAAAATGGGCCGGCCACCATAGGGGTGATATCAGCCAAAAACAGGTGAAAGGGGTCCAGGTTTCTACACTATAATCCTAACACAAAGTATAGCCTATTGTATATGTTTGCTTACCAAAATTACTATCATAGATACAACAGATTCTATGTATCATAAAGTTTAGTTTAAAAACGTTTTAAAACACTAAAACTAACTAAACTATCCCAGATTTCTCCCACTGCTAAAACCCAAAACCCAAACAATACCAAACACAGAGAAATCCCCACAGACACCACTACAAAAAGAACCAACACCCAAAACATCAGGGGGGCGGCGACGCCGGAATTGGAGGGATGGTCGCCGGATTTTTGGGAGGGGCACGGGCACGGAATCCTATAGACCACTTTAAAAAGCCTGCACATTAAACTGAACATGTTTGCTAACCTAAAAAATGATTACAGATATAGCAGATCTCATATCTGTTGGCTATAGTGCCCTCAAGGCAATTATCATAGTCGCGGACTTGTGATTATGATGATTGAGGCAGGACCTATACCGATGTAACAGTCTTACTCAAGATGATAGTATGCTATCTGGTTTGTCTTTATAATCATATACATGTTGATAGAGCCTATAGGATTCTTGCTCGACTGCCAGCATTGTGATGGCGATCACATACGTGGGAGCTGGGGGTCTATAAGCACATCCTTAAATGTCCCTAGTCTAGGGAGTATCGAGACCGGGCATCGATACTCAAGTGTAGACTAGTGTATACTGATCGAGACCCCGACGAGGGGCGGTGGCCAGGTCTCACAAGCCATTGGTGTTAGTATGTTCACCTAAGATAGTATACAGGTGCTCATTGGGTTTTGAGTACACTGGACGAACTCGCCAGGAACCTGCTAGTTGGTATTATACTTATTGTCAGATAGCAGTTCCCAGATGACACGTGTACAGGTTAGTCTATCGACCTGGGATCATCATTTGTCTCGTGTGAGTTCCCAATGTGCTTTGATTACTACCCTACCACGGCTCAAAGGAGTCGTGCAAACAGGTTTTAGTTGGGTACAGTCCCGAGCCACATGGAGGCAGTGATCGGATCGTCGGGGATTCGTCTCTCCCGGTATTGAGGGTTGATGTCGCGTTGTGTACGGATGACCATCACCATAAATCCGTGGCCATAGTGGACGAGAATTATCGATCCAGGATCGATAGTTTCTCAGGTGGTGATGGGTTTCATACCGACACTAAATATCGCGTTGTTGGGGGTCTGACTTTATCCAGCCCCTTAGACTCGATATGCGATACTCTTAGATGAACAGACCGGGCTGTACGGATATTGTTACTATCAGGCTCAGTAGGGGTTCTGCATGAGTTTGCTCGTCGGCCTCCCTTTCGCTCAATACCTGGGTAGCCGTTACGTACAGCTAGTGTCGCTGACGTGCTTGTGGTTAAACCCACTGCCAGCGTATTGACGAGTCTTTAGAGTCCCACACAGAGGGTTTCCCTGGTTCTGGAGAAATGATGTAGTAGCCGTATTGGATACGTGCAGGATTCCGATCGATTGGTGTACTTTGTACCAGGACTTTCGATCAGACAATTGATAGTACTAGCCAACTCGGACTTGAGCCAGATTATTAAATCAGGTATTGATTTAATAATTTACGTATATATATTTCGATACGTATATTCTAGTATTATATTCTTTGTGTTATTCTATCTCATTGAGTATTCGTATTTCGGTACGAATGCAGATATATTTACAGTAGAATGCAATCCGTATTTTTTACCGGATAACATTCTAGAAGGTGTCACCTCATTTCTTGATTTGACCATTTTATTAAAATGGTAAATGAGGTGGAAATTGCATGAGGAGGTATGGTGACAACCATGCTTGCAATAGTGCACACAAATGAATTGTTAATTCATTTGTGTTCACTATTCAAGCATTGGAGGAATTTAAAATTGGAAAATGGCTTTTAACAAAACCAAGGGTGCTAATTTCTTTTTCAAAAAAAGAGTTCATTTTTGAAGCATGAAGGTTTTGATCATTGTTTTTTCCTTCTTGAGCTCCTCATTCACCATGAGCTTCACCTTCCTCTAGCTTTCTTTCTTTTACTTCCACCTTCAAGTTTTTGAGATAGCTAACACTAAGAAACATTCACACTACATCCTAGGCTCTCTAGGGTAGCATCCTAGAGACCCTAGTTGCTCCATAAGCATCATATCGTGGAGCTAGAGCCGGAGTTACATCTCTCGGGTGGATCATCGGAGATGGAGGAAGACCGGCGACCAAACCACATCAAGTGTAACGTCTTCAAAATAATAAAATATGATTTTTGGAAAATTTTATAATTTAATATTATTTTAATGAATATTTTAATATTCTGGTATAATTAAATACAGATAAATGGGGAAAAATTATGGAAAATTCTAAAATAAGGTATTTTAAGGAATTGCCTCGTTTTCTGTGCATGCCCCCATTTCCTCTAGTTTTGACCCTGAGTATGTCTAGTTTTGACTGATTCCATCTAGGGTGAAATCTGGGTTGATTTTCCTATGTTGGTGTATAATTTGGGACTTGTTTTAGCATGGATTTTGGTATTTGGTGATTCATTCCTGTCGGGTGGCGTTTGGACGTCAACGACAAGTGGATTTTGATTGTGTTTACATGCGAGTCGATAGGTTTTTACCTATGCGGGTAGCGTGTGCTATTTTGGTTTCCGATGTGATTTTCATGTGCTTTAGCATTGTGATATACTTGCAGGTACCCCGCGTGATGTTGAGGCAAAGGAGGTGAAGATAGCGACATCGGCTTTGGCACACGAGAAGCAAGGTGAGTAGATTTATATCTACGGGGAGAAGTCGGGTGGATGGCGTATAGCACCCCCGCAGTCCGTGGTGATGTATATGAATACGTATACACACGAATATTTATTATGTGTTGTTTAGGGTTATTGATGGTAATAATGATATTTTGATGATAAGAATATATTGGTTTAGTATAGTGCGAACCCTAGAGTAGTGGTTGCACTCACACATACATTTACACACATACTTGCATTCATTCTTTCATTTATTAGAGTGCATATGATGGTGCGTATATCTACACATGGGTATGGGACTATGTGTTTATATACGGGATTTGAGGATGATACGTGGTTTGAGATGATACTTGATGTGAGGCCGTGAGATCGGCGATGTGACATAGCTTGTCTTCGAGGTGCGATATGATAGTTTTAGCGGGCTTTTGGACATGTGCTTTACCCGCATTCATATTTTTATAGATGGTATCGATTTGTACTAGACTTAGAGTAGTACCCCAGATTATGCGATCTGATGATAGTGATACCTGATATGTGATGAGGTACTGTGATATTGACCCCTACCCAGCTATTGGGATGCCGTACGACGATCTACCGTACGAGCCGATATTGATGATAGATCCGCACTCATGACTCGAGGATATCTTACGATATGTTATTGAGGCGGGATCACCGACTATCATATCTATATATATTGACTCAGATTAGGTGGTTTCTTACCCCTCCTGTCTAGATTACTTAGTAGACATTAGACTGGACCGAGTCATACCTATTTCAAACTAACGAATCGGGGATATTTTAAAGATAGGCAAAAGGGTCATACGGATATTTTCAAATGATGTATCTTTTCTTAAAACACCGTAGCCCTTGTTTTTCCAAAAGCCCTGATTCTTCTTATTTCAAATGGCACCCCTGCATGACTTGTACAGATTGGTGTAGATTCTTTACTTTTGCGTTGATTATTCGATTCCGCATATTCATGCTATTTGCATTGCATCGCTTGTACTGTGGTTATATTTCAGTCATGCTGCTAGGACACCAGCACCATTATCGATGATGCATATGTTCCACGTACACTTGTTGCCGGCTCACACACTCATCATCGATAATTGCCATGTCACTACACTGTAGTACTATTGCATTCAGTATATGATCCTTGCATGACATGATGATATGCATACCTTCCTTTACATGTCGCATACTTCATGCTTTTGATTATACGCATTGAGATATGTTGTTTCTATGATATTTCTGGATTTGGGAACCGAGAGTGTTTCAAAAGAGAATATGTCATTGCTTTAAAAACCCGGTTACCCTTGATATGATATTTCAGTGCGTCCACCATGTGTTTTCTCGGTGCTGAGAGCGATATGTGAAACCCGAATCGAGGAGTGGATGAGCCGATTGCGGGTACATGGTGGACCCGGTATGGTTCCCCTCGGCAAGATGATCGATGAGCTTTGCCGATTGAGCCTGGAGGCGGGCGAGTACCTACCGGTGATTGGTTGGACCTGGCGGTTATCCGGAGGATACTGACCAGAGTCGATGGATAGATTTGGGCGTCCTGCCGGGGCCGAGGGCCGATACCGCAGACAGAGCCCGCGGGCCGATCCGGACTGACGGAGCCCGATATATGAGGATTTATGTGCCGATGCTGGGCACAGTTTTCATGATGTTTTCGAGTGCCGATGCTGGGCACTCCGGTTCCATGATTTTGACGTGTCGCGAGGACACGGGTGGGTTATATCCTCATATTTCCATGCACAGGTTTCATGATATTTACTTGCATGATGGTTATTGTCATTGGGTGACGAGTGGACGGGATCCACGTGTGTGCAGATTTGATTACATTGATCATACCTCATATTCATGACATGCTATTACCTGAGGCACTAGCACGAGCACTTGGCATTACACTCATGTAGAGATTACATTGCCAGTTTAGCATGCTTCAGCTTTATTCATATTGAGGTTTATTTATATCTGATCGTATTGACCTAGGATGGGTCATGCATTCGATCTCTGCTTGTAGATATTTTCTATTCACGAGTTGGCAACTCACCCCCGTTGTGCCCCAGTCCTTGCAGGTTTTTGCCGTACAGATTCCATAGCGGCATTTCTGGCACACTGCTTCCTTATGGGTGACTTGCTTGGATAGGTGGGTTCTTTTGTATCAGAACCGCCATTGTTCATGTATCATTTATTGTATCTAGAATTTCCATCAACCAAAACTTGTATTATTTCGACCTTAGAGTCGCGCTTGTAGTATTACGGTTTTCTGGCTGTTTTGAGTTTCTTTTGAGTTTGATCCTCGCCCTTTGGCGTTGTATATTATTATTGCTCGCGTGGTTGTGACCGTCGATTGACGAAGAGCTAGCTCCCGCTTGGGGATGCCTTTTATCATGTTATATATATTATTCTTGTTGTACCCCGTTCGGGGCCAGTTTTTACAAAGGAAACTCTGCCGAAATTTTTCAGGAAAAGTTACACATTTTTAAAATACATATTCGGCTTAGTTATTTAAAAACTTGGATTTTTGAAACACGATTTCTTTACTTCTAAAAACCAGTTTTCCTTATTTACTTTTAAATGGTTTTAGATTTCTGGGCTTTTGGCTTACTTGGATCAGATGGAGTCCTATAGGCTTCATAGGGTTCAAGGGCCAGTCACGTGCTCTTTCGGGTCGTGACAAAGTTGGTATCAGAGCGCTAGGTTGACCTTGGTTCGAGTCTAAGTTTGACTATGTGGAGCCTAGGGCGTTATCTATATAAGGAACTTAGGCTTGACCTTACGGAACTTAGACTTGGTCGAGGGGGTATTAGACCCGAACTTTCATCGTGTAGGATGACCCTTGGTTGATGGAATAGGTGACTAAAGTAGAGTGACGTACCGTGGGTATGTTCCGCGGCATACTTACGACACGCCACTCCGCTTAAGAAACCTTAGGTTGTACATTTCCTTGCATTGTGTCATATTCCTTCCTATGATCTATCTTCATCGATACTGGTTATGGTTTTGCTGCCGCGATTGCACGGGCAGAGTGAGCTACAGCTCGAGTTGTCAGCATGAGCTCGTCGCGGACGAGGACTGACCGGGGCGTGATTCCATAGACATACGGTTGCATTGAGGCTTCGTATTTTGTGTTTCCGCACTATGGACGTTTGACAGATCGCTGCTGTGAGATTTCTAGGATGTACCGGACGGTACCAGAGGATTGAGCCACTGATAGAGGCCAGCCAGGATATGATGACCGTTGATGTATCGCTTATTCATGATGGTTGAGGCGCTGCTTAGCGTACCGACGAATGAGCCAGTTGTTGCTGCAAGTGATGAGATATCGCCCAGATGATTGGAGCTACTGCAGCATGAGCATATTCTTAGAGATGTGATAGTGAGTCGCTAGTCACCGAGGATTAATGACTAGGACATGTGGTTCGTTCGCTTACCCCGATGCGAGGTCATCAGATAGATTGATTCCAGCTAGAGGCGACTTCACGCAGACTCGTTGAGAGTCGATTGAGACGATCGAAGGTCAGGAACCCATTTTCCAAGTTTAAAGTATACGGAAAGACATGTAGGTGATTCTATGGACCCTCTAGAAGAATGAAACCCTAACTCGACTTAATGACCGTGTGAAAGCCTTTGAACCTTAGGGTTTGCGGCAGTTCCTCGGCGCCATTAGTGAGGCTTGGGTTTGCCCTTCTACGGCTGGACCACCGACGCTGTGGCATGTACTCGATACTATTAAACTGTACCCGAGATGTTGAGCTCTTGGGGGATTGTGAGGTTCTGACGAGTCTATCGGATGATTCGACATCATTCGGATATCATGTGATGGGACACTGCTTGGGAGACTCCAGATACGAGCATAGTCGTCGGAGCGCAGTCTGTGTAGCCATGATGAGATGAGTCCGAATCAGTCGATAGTGGAGCAAGGTGGAGTAAAGAGTTCGCATGAGATTTCGACGAGATGACGTTCCACTCCGCTGACATCAGAGATGCGATATGCACGCTGAGGACGTGTTCGGCTAGATATCTTCTACTGAGTGATGAAGATACTGAGTTCGTGATTTCGAGTCCGTGTTAGAGACTTCGGGTGGACCGTAGCCGAGGACATTGCAGTGTGCTGATAAAGACGCGACGTCGAATGGTCGATGATACAGACAAGCGGGACAAGAAGTTCGTGCGAGAGGCAGACGAGCTGTTACTACACCCCGTTAAGATTAAAGGCCGGACATGCATACAGAGGCGCAGAGATGCGACCAGCTTCCGAGGAGATGTTGTACTAAGGACACAGAGGTCCAGAGAGCGAGAAAAGATTACGCCAGAGTACCAGCCTCCTTACAGTTTGGCTTAGGCAAGATCAGAAGAGACCTTGAGTAGGATTCCTTCCAGTACACTGCTGCAATAAGAGTTGCACCCAGGATCGGATGTGATATGCATTCAGAGGACCCGAGGTCGGCGCCAGAGATGTGCTGCTTTACGAGCGGTCGTGAGGATTGACCGAGAGATGACCAGGGAAGTGCAAGAACGGAATCGTTCCTGTCAGCACTCCTGACCGGGCCGATGAGCCGGTAGATTGCGAGATTGGTAATCTACAGGAAAGATCAGGAACCAGAGGCAGAGGACGCTAGCCGCGAGCTAGAGGCAAGTAGATATCTTGCGCCGCTAGCATCGGATGTTCCGGTACCTTCTCGACCCTGAAGGAGGATATACCGACGACGGTAATTATGATTTGTGATTTTGTGATTTGACTATCACTTATCCGTCACTTTGGATTTCGGTATTTTGGCGTCCTGTTTTCATGATTTAGTCTTGATGACTGAGTTTCATGATATTTGATTTTGTGCACCATGGTTGCACCTACTGGGTATTTATACCTTGTACATAGTTATTACTCTTGAGCTGTTGATTGCGATTTCATGCCTATTTTATGCCGGTGATTTGATTTACGCTTCCAGCAGAGTTTCATGTACTTTTAGTGTTTTGATTTTGCACTCGGTATAGCTTATATGTGCTCGTAGTGCATCGATATGTGTTTTGTGCACGCAGATGCACAGGTTTATGATTTTCTTATATCTGGGTACACTTGGTGTTGCTGCTTACGTATTTGAGTTATTGCTTGGTATTTGTGCATGGGATGCACCATTTTTATGTTTCTTGCGTTTATCGCATCAGATTTATATTTCGTGCCTTTGTTGCACCGGATTTATATTTTGTGCATTACGATTGCACCTGACTTCGATTTGATGCCTTTCGGTATGTCGATTTTGATTGTGATATTGATGTGGATTCTTGCACTCCGTGCTTTTGACTGGACTTACGCATATTCGACGTTGCTATTGGATTTTGTGATTCCGTGCATATTGAGTGCGCAGGGTCTAGATTTTCATTCGTGCATGATGGATGCACCGATTTGGATTTTCGCGCATGTTGGGCGCATGTTTTGAGATACGATTTTGGGACACACCAGATGCACTAAATCGAGATTCTTCGTGCATGTCAGATGCACCTGTTTTGGCTGTCAGGCACACATGTTGCCTATGACAGATGCTTCGTGCACACCCGTTGCACCTAGATGTTTTGTGCACATGTTTAGCGCATATATGGATTTTGATTTCCGTGCGCACCAGACGCACAGGGTGGTGTTATGTGATTTTTGGGATTTATTCCTTTTGGAGCAGTACATTTTTATGATGTTGGATATTTGCTTTCATACCGAGCAGGACTAGTCAGTGGGCAGTACCTGGATATATTTTGCATGCATCGATAGTTATCGAAGGGATTTCCGAAAAGCGAGCTATAGTCTCAGTATATACCTACGTGTCCGATATGACACGAAACGTTTTAAAAACAAGGAAACCCTTCTAAACTGTTTTCAAAACGGCGGAACGTACCTATTAAACAAAGGATATATATACACATATATAGTTATTTTCTTATGAGAAACGTCCGCCACTGTGCAGTGTTACGCGCATCGCACAGCGACTTAAAAAGATTTGGCATACATTTGTATCAGCTATTTACATGTATAGATTGGATGTCTACATGTATAGTCTGATCCATATCATATTGGTTTTGTATTGGATTTGACATTTGTGTCTTTACCATGACTTCGATGATCGCGGGATGCTTGATGGAGTGTTGCTTTTGAGTTATCTACTCAGTACTCATGCGCATGCATTGCGCTATGATGTTTTATGTATAGATGATTTCGGAGCCCCGATGACTTAGAATTTATATTGAAATATTTTAGCATTTGGGGGTTTAAATTTAAATTCGGGGACCGAATTTCTTTAAGGGGGGTAGATTGTAACGTCTTCAAAATAATAAAATATGATTTTTGGGAAATTTTATAATTTAATATTATTTTAATGAATATTTTAATATTCTGGTATAATTAAATACAGATAAATGGGGAAAAATTATGGAAAATTCTAAAATAAGGTATTTTAAGGAATTGCCTCGTTTTCTGTGCATGCCCCCATTTCCTCTAGTTTTGACCCTGAGTATGTCTAGTTTTGACTGATTCCATCTAGGGTGAAATCTGGGTTGATTTTCCTATGTTGGTGTATAATTTGGGACTTGTTTTAGCATGGATTTTGGTATTTGGTGATTCATTCCTGTCGGGTGGTGTTTGGACGTCAACGACAAGTGGATTTTGATTGTGTTTACATGCGAGTCGATAGGTTTTTACCTATGCGGGTAGCGTGTGCTATTTTGGTTTCCGATGTGATTTTCATGTGCTTTAGCATTGTGATATACTTGTAGGTACCCCGCGTGATGTTGAGGCAAAGGAGGTGAAGATAGCGACATCGGCTTTGGCACACGAGAAGCAAGGTGAGTAGATTTATATCTACGGGGAGAAGTCGGGTGGATGGCGTATAGCACCCCCGCAGTCCGTGGTGATGTATACGAATACGTATACACACGAATATTTATTATGTGTTGTTTAGGGTTATTGATGGTAATAATGATATTTTGATGATAAGAATATATTGGTTTAGTATAGTGCGAACCCTAGAGTAGTGGTTGCACTCACACATACATTTACACACATACTTGCATTCATTCTTTCATTTATTAGAGTGCATATGATGGTGCGTATATCTACACATGGGTATGGGACTATGTGCTTATATACGGGATTTGAGGATGATACGTGGTTTGAGATGATACTTGATGTGAGACCGTGAGATCGGCGATGTGACATAGCTTGTCTTCGAGGTGCGATATGATAGTTTTAGCGGGCCTTTGGACATGTGCTTTACCCGCATTCATATTTTTATAGATGGTATCGATTTGTACTAGACTTAGAGTAGTACCCCAGATTATGCGATCTGATGATAGTGATACATGATATGTGATGAGGTACTGTGATATTGACCCCTACCCAGCTATTGGGATGCCGTACGACGATCTACCGTACGAGCCGATATTGATGATAGATCCACACTCATGACTCGAGGATATCTTATGATATGTTATTGAGGTGGGATCACCGACTATCAACTATATATATTGACTCAGATTTGGTGGTTTCTTACCCCTCCTGTCTAGATTACTTAGTAGACATTAGACTGGACCGAGTCATACCTATTTCAAACTAACGAATCGGGGATATTTTAAAGATAGGCAGAAGGGTCATACGGATATTTTCAAATGATGTATCTTTTCTTAAAACACCGTAGCCCTTGTTTTTCCAAAAGCCCTGATTCGTCTTATTTCAAATGGCACCCCTGCATGACTTGTACAGATTGGTGTAGATTCTTTACTTTTGCGTTGATTATTCGATTCCGCATATTCATGCTATTTGCATTGCATCGCTTGTACTGTGGTTATATTTCAGTCATGCTGCTAGGACACCAGCACCATTATCGATGATGCATATGTTCCACGTACACTTGTTGCCGGTTCACACACTCATCATCGATAATTGCCATGTCACTACACTGTAGTACTATTGCATTCAGTATATGATCCTTGCATGACATGATGATATGCATACCTTCCTTTACATGTCGCATACTTCATGCTTTTGATTATACGCATTGAGATATGTTGTTTCTATGATATTTCTGGATTTGGGAACCGAGAGTGTTTCAAAAGAGAATATGTCATTGCTTTAAAAACCCGGTTACCCTTGATATGATATTTCAGTGCGTCCACCATGTGTTTTCTCGGTGCTGAGAGCGACATGTGAAACCCGAATCGAGGAGTGGATGAGCCGATTGCGGGTACATGGTGGACCCGGTATGGTTCCCCTCGGCAAGATGATCGATGAGCTTTGCCGATTGAGCCTGGAGGCGGGCGAGTACCTACCGGTGATTGGTTGGACCTGGCGGTTATCCGGAGGATACTGACCAGAGTCGATGGATAGATTTGGGCGTCCTGCCGGGGCCGAGGGCCGATACCGCAGACAGAGCCCGCGGGCCGATCCGGACTGACGGAGCCCGATATATGAGGATTTATGTGCCGATGCTGGGCACAGTTTTCATGATGTTTTCGAGTGCCGATGCTGGGCACTCCGGTTCCATGATTTTGACGTGTCGCGAGGGACACGGGTGGTTATATCCTCATATTTCCATGCACAGGTTTCATGATATTTACTTGCATGATGGTTATTGTCATTGGGTGACGAGTGGACGGGATCCACGTGTGTGCAGATTTGATTACATTGATCATACCTCATATTCATGACATGCTATTACCTGAGGCACTAGCACGAGCACTTGGCATTACACTCATGTAGAGATTACATTGCCAGTTTAGCATGCTTCAGCTTTATTCATATTGAGGTTTATTTATATCTGATCGTATTGACCTAGGATGGGTCATGCATTCGATCTCTGCTTGTAGATATTTTCTATTCACGAGTTGGCAACTCACCCCCGTTGTGCCCCAGTCCTTGCAGGTTTTTGCCGTACAGATTCCATAGCGGCATTTCTGGCACACTGCTTCCTTATGGGTGACTTGCTTGGATAGGTGGGTTCTTTTGTATCAGAACCGCCATTGTTCATGTATCATTTATTGTATCTAGAATTTCCATCAACCAAAACTTGTATTATTTCGACCTTAGAGTCGCGCTTGTAGTATTACGGTTTTCTGGCTGTTTTGAGTTTCTTTTGAGTTTGATCCCCGCCCTTTGGCGTTGTATATTATTATTGCTCGCGTGGTTGTGACCGTCGATTGACGAAGAGCTAGCTCCCGCTTGGGGATGCCTTTTATCATGTTATATATATTATTCTTGTTGTACCGCGTTCGGGGCCAGTTTTTACAAAGGAAACTCTGCCGAAATTTTTCAGGAAAAGTTACACATTTTTAAAATACATATTCGGCTTAGTTATTTAAAAACTTGGATTTTTGAAACACGATTTCTTTACTTCTAAAAACCAGTTTTCCTTATTTACTTTTAAATGGTTTTAGATTTCTGGGCTTTTGGCTTACTTGGATCAGATGGAGTCCTATAGGCTTCATAGGGTTCAAGGGCCAGTCACGTGCTCTTTCGGGTCGTGACATCAAGGAACCGCTAGGAGCTTGGAATGAAAACCGAAGGACATGGATCAACTCGGTATAATGATTCTAGCTCTTAGTTTAGTTTGCTATTTTAGGGTTTAAGGTCGATCCGTAAATTGGGTAGCGGTAGCGCCAGTTTAGAAAAATTTTGTTCCGCATTTTGGCCGCGTTTCGACAGCCGGGGCGCTGCCAGGACCCTTCAATATCTCCTACAACTTGCTTCAAAACCGTATTTTACATTTTCAAATTTGAGATTTTAAGGTGTTTTAGTGAACTATAGTGATACTACTAGGTTTAAACAGCAATACTAACACTTAATTAGGTTCATTAAGCTATAATAACCCTAACTTAGCTTAAACCCCACTTAAATCACAAAACTAGCACTAAAACCACATTAATCACTAACCGAAGCTAAAATACCCACAGGCAAGCAAAGAAAGGAGTTGAGTTTAAGAAATTATACCCCACTAGATCCTAGGATGCAGGAAGAAGGAGAAGAAGAAGAAGAGGTTCTACTGCTGCTTGCTACTGCTGTTGTTGTGTTGCTGCTGCTGCTGATAATGCTGCTTGTTGCTGCTGCTGCTGATACTGCTGCTTGTTGCTGCTGCTGTGTGTGTGCTGCTTCTGTGTGTGTTCTGCTGCTGGAGTGTGTGTGTGTGTAAGTGAGAGAGAAGTGAGAATGAGTGGGGGGAAAATAATTGATTTGAACACAAAGAAAAGAGAGTCAACCCTCTCTCTCTCCTCATTAACTACACGCATGGCCAAGCCCATCATGCTCTCTCTCTCTCCCCCCAAGTCAACCCACAAAACACAAATCATTTTTATTTTAAAAAGAAAAACTAATACACTTAATAAATTCAAATTAGCTTAATAAAAGGGTTAGTCTACCATGGTTGTCAAAACATGGTTTAGCCCCAAACTTAACCCTAGTTTACATGCACATGTGTGTGCAAGCCTAATTAAATTCTAATAAAATATTCATAAATTTTGATAAAATATTTGAAAATCGTTTTGGTAAACTTTTTACTAAAAACCACACATTAAAGTATAATTAGCCACTAATCACATTCTAATGTGTTACACAATCACCCGGAATGAAGAAGTGTGCTAGCAAAGCCGCCAAGGAAACCTGTACGGCGAAACCTGTAAGAAACTGTGGCACAAAGGGGGTGAGTTGCCAACTCGTGAGTAGAAAACATCACCGAGCAAAATTCGCATGTATGACTCAATCCTAGGTCATACGATAATATATCCTCAAAATAATATAGCCTGAAGCATATAATAATGGAAAGGGTGAACCTCTATACATAAGTGTAATACCAAGTACTCGTGTCAGTGCCCCAGGTAGCAACATATCATATATATAATGTATGAATGCATTACAAATGAAAACAGAATACATCATGAATAATAAAACTGTTTCCTTAATTTAGTGAGATTTCTGTATATAAAAATCGAGGTATCATCAATGAAATCAACATAGAATCCGTGTCAAGTATCGACACAAAACATAAATCCCAATATCCAATATCTCGGGCTCCGGCAATCCGGACTGGTCCATATCATATAATCTCAATACCTCAAAGTCTCAATATCTCGGGCTCCGGCAATCCAGACTGGCCCCTGGGCTCCGGCAATCCGAACTGGCCCAAATCATCAAATCTCACGACTACGTCGGTATCCTCCGGATATCCGCCGCGTCACAAATAACCGGTCGATAGTGCTCCCCTGCCAGGCTCAACGCCATCATCTGCGACCATCTTGCCCCGGGGTACCGCACCGGGTCCACCATGCACCCGCAGACGGTTCCTCCTCCTCCTCGAATCGGGTGTATGATATCGCTCCAGAGCTGAGAAAACTCATGGTGGACATATCTCACATCATATCACAAGAAAACCGCAATTTCTATCTTTTGAAAATGATAATGAGTTTATAAAATCTTGCGGTTTCTCCAAATCTAGAAATCTCATGGAAATCTGAAATCCCAATCTCAAGAGTAAATAAACAATGAATTACCGGCATAAAGCTCCATAATATTGCATGACAACTAAATATATGAATGCATCGGATATCAAGCAAAGAATGAAATAAATAAACTAGCATATAAAAGCAATAACATATTGGAACTATCAGCTAGCAAGTTATATCAATGAAGTAATACTTCTAAAGTGTACGTGTCATGGCAATTACCGATGATGATGTGTGTGAGCCGGAAAGCAAGTGTTCGTAGACATGCGCATCATCGGTATTGGTGTTGGTGTCCTGATAACATGGGTTCATAATAACATGGGAATCACAAGTACAAGCATGCAATGCGATATGAACAACATGAATATTCAGAAAATGAATAGTAGCTGCAACGATAAAGAAATATACATTCCTATACACGAGTCATACAGTTTTTGGTTTCTGAAATCACACGAATCTTGGCTTTTAGAAAATAGGGGCTACGGTGTTTTTAAGAAAAGGTGCGTCCTTTGAAATATCCGTAGTATCCCTCGGCCTGTCTTTAAAAAACTCACGATTCGTTAGTTTTGGAAATAACTATGACTTGAACCCAGTCTAACATCTACTAAGTAACTACAGGACAAGGCTAAGCGACTAATCAGAAGGATAAGGAAAACCACCTAAGTCTGAGTCGATATTTATATCTAATAGTCGGTGATCCCGCCTCAATAGCGTCACATACAATAAAATATATAATACGACATCCTCGAGTCAAGAATACGGATCTATTATCATAATTATATCTCATACGGTAAATCCATCGTACGGCATCTCAAAATCGGGGTACAGGTCACCTATCACATATAACTCAATATCCATATGGTATCATTATCATAATATCATGAACAAGGTACTGATCTAAGTCTAGTACATACCGATACCATCAACATATATCCTCGTGTGTATGAAAACACATCGCCCATCAATCCGCTAATATAATATGCCGTATCTCATAACACGACCCAATCACATCACCGATCTCACGGCATCATGCCCAAACACATCGACTCATCTCCCAGTATCACATACTATCCTCATCAAACCTGTATACGTATATATATACAAACACACACACACATACTCACATGCATATATGTATATATATATACATATCCTCATATACGCACAAGAACATCAAAGGTAAGCGTGTGTGTATGCGTGTGTGCAAAAAATTACTCTAGGGTTTCGCGACTAAGAAACTAAGCTAAAAGCATTATCATCCAATTACACTAAAATTTAACCCATGATCTCCTGAAACCTTTCTTGATAATCATATCATCTCACAATACACGTATTTATATAATTATAACGTATTTGTATACTACACTACGAAACTGCGGAGGTGTTATACGCCATCCACCCGACTTCCCCCATAGATATATATATACTCACCTTATCCTTGCTTGCCGAAGTCGAAGTCGGCATGCTTCCACTTGTCGTCCTGAAGTTCGCGCGGAGGTACCTACATATATAACACATGGTATTGTAAACCGAAATCGCGCACGAAAACTAAAACGGCACACGTATCTCACATAGGTAAAAACCTATGGTCTACTCATGCAGAAATAACCCAACAACTCCTGATACCGACATACAAACGTCAAGTGTCCGAGACAAAACACAAATACCACTGTTCAAGTTCACAGAATTCACAAACCGAATTCAGAAACTACGAAAAACACTTCCAGATTTTACCCCAGGTGAAATTAGCCAATTTTGCATATGTGGGGGGTCTAATTTACAGAACATAAATCCATGGACCAAACACGGACCGACTCACCCCCACCCTGGCCGCAAATTGCAGCCAGAAAGAATAAAATTGTGGCCAAACAGTAAAATTGGGGTCTCAGGTCTCGGGGTTAGCTTCCTAGGTGCCTTCTTGTATAACTGTAATCGCTATATATTTTTCAGGTGTCTCGGGTCATAGCAGAACTCCAAATATCGCCACAATTGCCATAATCTTCCGATGTCGGGGTTTCTAAGTTTGGGTTATGGGGTTAAATCTCTGGTTTTAGTTCACAAAACTAACACTACAGGGGTTGTAGTCACTAATTACACTCACATACACCATCCCAATTCAAAGAAAGCCCTAACCCTCATCTTGGAATTTTCTAAGTTCACTAAACCACACTTAATCGATTCTAAACTAACATGGATGCTAAAGGAATTGAAATACTACATTAATGATGAAAAATATACCTCATTTAGCAACTCAAGAAATTTCTTGAGTTGCCCCAAGTGCTCAAAATCCAAACATTCTTGGTCCAAAATGCTTGTTGTAAGCCTGTGCACATTTTTAGTGAAGGGAAGATGATGTTTTGATGTGTAAATGTGGGTGTTTTGAGGAGGTAGAGGAGGGGGAAGAAGAGGGCAGCCATGGTGAGGGAAAAGGAGGGAAAAAGATGAAGATGGAATGAAGAAAATGAGCCATGCCCAAGGTTGACCCCTCACCCTCTCTCTCTCTCTTGCCCATACCCTTTTGTTTATTCTTTTCCCTTTTCTTTTCTTTTCTTTTTCTTTATCTCTCATCTCATTTAAAACAAAGCTAAGCTTGAAAGAAAAGAAAAAGCCATGGTAGAAAAATGTAACAAATGCTAGCAAATATGATATGGTGCATGTCACATGCACAAAACACAATCAATGCATGATTAGTGAAAATTAATCATGTTTAGAATTAAACTTGTATATAATTAATTATAAAAATTTATAATTTGCCTAAATCACATAAATCCCTCCAAAAATCACCATTCAATTTAATTTTTCAATATTTTCCAAACTATCGGTATATAATTCGACCACATCATTAAAATATTGAAAATATTTATTATTTTAATTATATAAATTCCCAAAAATAATATTTTATTTTTCTGAAATGTTACAATCACACAGGCTCTCCATGAAAGATCTAACTGATGCCTCCTACATCCTGGGGATATAGATCTATAGAGATAGATCTAAATGGATTTGGGATTGTCCCAATGCAGGTACATAGACACCATGCTAAAGGTGTTTAGTATGAATGATTCTAAGCATGGTAATGTACCCGCTTGTTCAGGAATCACTCTCTCCAAAGAGATGTCTCTCGAGACTGATTTGGAGAGGGGCACATGCAAGGAATTGTAGGGATCCCTTCGACGGCAGCAAGGTTTCGGGAGGCATCGTCCATGCCATTTTAAAAAAATTTCCGTGAAAGGGAACTCTAAACTAGAATCGTTAGCTAGAATACAATACGGAGACAAAGTAAACTATTTACTTTCTAAGTGAAATCGAAATACAACCTTTTTAGATTGGTCCTTCACTTCATTAGCTCCTTGTTGAAGTACCTTCGCTGCGATCGTGGTTCTCCCGGACTCTTGCATAGCTTCACGAAGCTAAAGGAGCGTCCTTGCTTGAAGTCTTCGAGGCCGAAGATGATCTACGTCGAGGGGATGCCAACTCAAGCTTCTACTTCACTAACTAGAGAATTAGTGAAGCAAACACCCTAAACTAAAGTGCTAGTCTAGTAGAGGATGGAGAAATAGGAAGTGGGTTCACTTTAGAATTTCTTTTCTCACAATGTTTCTCACTTTGGATCAAACCCTAGAAAGCTTTTGAGCTCAAGGAAGAAGATGAACAAAATGAGATGAAGATAATGATCAAGTGAGTGAATGAACCATGGTGAGTGAGTATCATATACTAACTCATGTAGAGACATAACTATGGGTAATGCAAATGGTTAGGTTAACAAATATCTAAGATAAAAACAAAGTTAGTGGACTTTGTCAAAGCAAAACAAGCTTCATGCTCTTTTCAAAAATCCACTAATTTTGTAATTACCTTAAATAATTATAACCCTCCGTTATAAATAGAATGGTGTGTGTCTCATACACCCATGTAATATGTATCAACAACCATGATACAAAAAAAGAAAAACACAATTTAATATATATCACATATATATTAAAGTTGTGCACATGCGAGAAAAACAAATACTTAAGTGAACCGATGTTAGTTAATGTAAATTAGTATATCACATATAAAATTATACACTAAATTATTAAATCAACACTTGACTTAATAATACGGTTATATCACATATAACCGACTAACACAAAATGTACCAATTTATCGAATCAACACTTGATCCGATAACCCGGCTATATCACATATAACCGGCTGATACGAAAGTCGCGAGAATAGAATACAGTATCATATACACGCATTATTCTTGGTCCCGCACATATCACATATGCTCTCCTATTTCGTTTTGCCTGAGCCAGTAAAACCTCTATGTAGGACTCTAAAGACTCGTCAATACGCCGGCAGTAGGTAATGATCACATCAAGCACCCACAAGCCGTCAGCGGTACTAGATGGACGTAATGGCTACCCGGGTATAGAGCGATCAGAAGATCAGCAAGCAAACCCGCTCCAACTCCTGCAAAAGCCTGACGGTAACACTTGCCGTACAGTCCGGTCTCCTCATCTGATATGTCGCATATCAAGTCTAGGGGTGGTAAACGTCAGACCTCAATAACCAGTAAGTAATGCCAATGTGAGGCTCATAACGGGTCGAGAAACTACTGGTAACACTTACCAGTAAATCTCTAAAACAGCCATGGCCAGGGACTTCCCTGTTATGGCCAATCGAGCACAGCGCAACGTCAACTACCAATACCGGGAGAGACGAAACCTTTCCTATCGCTCATTGCCTCCATGTGACTCGGGACTGTACCCAAAAACCACCGTTTTGCACGCCCTCTTGGATGTAGTAAGATGGAAATCAAAGCACAGTGGGAATCACACAAAACTCTATGACGATCTCGGATCTACAGATTAACTTGTACAAGTGTCACCAGAGAACTGCCATCTGACGTGAGGTATAATACCATCTGGGAGTTCTCGGCGAGTCCGTCCAGTGTACCCAGTCTCCACTGAGAACCCGTATACTATCTCTGATGTTAAACACCAATGGATATGGGATCATCTATCGCCCATCTCATGGGTCGAGAAGCGTATACGCTAGTCTACAATGGTATATCGATGCCCGGTCTCGATACACCCATGACTAGGAACATTAAAGGATGAACTTATGGACTACCATGGCCCCACTAGTATGATCTGCATCATAGTCCTGGTAGTTAAGTACACATCCTAAGGGCTTTACCAACATGTAACTATAAGACAGTATCAAGAGACAAGTATACATGTTAAGATAAAGAGCAACCATATAGCATACTATCATATCGAGCAAGAAAGTCCTCTCTATATATGTCCAAGCATCCAATATAATATACATCATCTGTACAATACTGGTCTCTAGGGCATACATACAACTAACAATCTTCCACTTGCACTAGGGCAAGCTGCTGTAGTATCGCATACCAAGCATCTCGAAGAGTCTCTCAAACTGTATCTGGGGAATGGCCTTCGTGAGTGGATCCGCTGTGTTGTTCTTCGTGTCAACCCTCCTGACCTCAATCTCCTGGCGATCAACTATCTCCCGGATTAGGTTATACCGCCTCAGAATATGCCTGGATCGCTGATGGGACCTGGGTTCCTTGGCCAAAGCCACCGCTTCATTGTTATCACAATACAAAGGTATTGGATCCTTAATGGATAGAATCACTCCAAGTTCAGTTATGAACTTCTTGATCCAGACAACCTCTTTGGAAGTATCGTTGGCAGCGATGTATTCAGCCTCCATCGTCGAGTCTGCCACGGTTTCCTGCTTGGAACTCGTCCAGCTTACCGCCCCTCCGTAAAGGGTGAAGACAAATCCCGAGTGCGACTTAGAGTCGTCCTTATCACTCTGGAAGCTCGAATCGGTAAAGGACTCCACTTGGAGATCTCCGTTACCATACACCAAGAGCATCTCTTTAGTCCTTCGTAAGTACTTGATAATGCTCTTCACAGCTGTCCAGTGACTCTCTCTAGGATCAGCTTGATACCTACTCACTATACTTAGTGAGTGTGTTGCATCGGGTCTGGTACATAGTATCGCGTACATGATAGAGCCTACTGCCGAAGTATAGGGTATCCCTTGCATGCGAGCTCTCTCCAAATCAGTCTTGGGAGACATCTCTTTGGAGAGAGTGAGCCCAGAGATCGTGGGTAAAAACCCACGCTTGGATTCTTCCATACTAAACCGCTTTAGTATGGTGTCAATGTACCTGGATTGGGACAATCCCGGTATCCGTTTAGATCTATCTCTATAGATCTTAATCCCCAAGATGTAGGAGGCATACCCTAGATCTTTCATTGAGAATCTTTGTGATAAGAAGAGCTTGACCGATTGCAACATAGGAATATCATTTCCTATCAAGAGTATGTCGTCCACGTACAATACGAGGAATACAACCTTACTCTCTGCCACCTTCTTGTAGATACAAGGTTCGTCTACATTTTTGATGAAATCAAACTCTTTGATAACGATATCAAAGCAGATGTTCCAACTCCGCGATGCTTGGTTTAATCCATAGATGGATTTAAGCAGCTTGCACACCTTCCCGCTGCTCCCACTAGCTACGAAGCCCTCCGGCTGAGTCATGTACACGCTCTCTTCTAAATCACCGTTTAGAAAGGCGGTCTTAACATCCATTTGCCAGATTTCGTAGTTATGATATGCAGCGATGGCAAGCATGATCCGGATGGATTTAAGCATAGCCACTGGAGATAAGGTTTCGTCATAATCCACACCTGGTCGTTGACGAAAACCTTTGCAAAAAGTCTAGCTTTGAAAGTCTCCACTTTCCCATCTACAAGTTTTTTTTGAAGATCCACTTGCTCCCAATAAGTTTTACCCCTTCAGGAGCATCTTCCAAAGTCTATACTTTGTTGGTGTACATGGATTCCATCTCGGACCGCATTGCATCCAGCCATTTCACTGAGTCTCCACTCGTGATGGCCTGCTCGAAACTAGTTGGGTCATCATCCTCCATGATGCAATGCTCGCTTGCACCATCCATGAGAAAACTGTAGTATCTCTCAGGTAGGTGAGGAACCCTACTAGATCGGCGGAGTGGCTCGGGTTCATCGGGAACTACCAAATCCTCTGGTTCCACCAAATCTTCTGTTGTGGTTTATACAGCTGGAACCTCTTCCAGTTCTACCTCAGAGCCACTAATCTCTTTTGCAAGAAATTCCTTTTCTAAAAAGGTGGCGTGTTGAGCAACAAATACCCTTTGTTCATCACTGTGGTAGAAGATATACCCTCGTGAATGCTTGTGATATCCAACAAACTTACACAAAACAGACCTTGCCTCGAGTTTGTCCGGTTTTTTTCTTTTGACATAGGCCGGGCAACCCCATATCTTAATAAAATTAAGATAAGGTCTCTTCCCCTCCCATATCTCATATGGGGTGGTAGGCACAGATTTGGTAGGAAATCTATTCAGTAGGTATGCAGCTGTCTCCAGTGCATA
The DNA here is from genome assembly GCA_030015575.1 of Agapanthus africanus. Taxonomy (NCBI): domain Eukaryota; kingdom Viridiplantae; phylum Streptophyta; class Magnoliopsida; order Asparagales; family Amaryllidaceae; genus Agapanthus; species Agapanthus africanus. The sequence goes on from JASDDO010000022.1 coordinate 207,575,498, forward strand.
CCCCCAGAAGGAAATAGGTAACTCAGCTATGCTCATCATAGAGCGCACCATATCTAATAGGGTGCGGTTCCTCCGTTCCGATACACCGTTGTGCTGTGGTGTATATGAAGGAGTTAGCTGAGAGAGAATCCCATTCTCTTTTAGGAAGTCCAGGAACTCATTGCTTAAGTATTCACCTCCTCGATCTGATCGAAGGATTTTAATACTTTTCCCGGTTTGGTTCTCGACTTCTTGTTTATATTCTCTAAATTTCTCAAAAGCTTCAGACTTGTGTTTTATCAAAAACACATGTCCGTATCGTTGAGATCGTCAGTGAATGTAATGAAGTACTAAGAACCATCCCTGGCATGTGTAGACATGGGACCGCATACATCGCTATGTATCAGTCCTAAGAGTTCAGTAACTCTTTCTCCGTGTCCCGTAAATGGAATTTTGGTCATCTTGCCTTTGAGACATGACTAGCAAGTGTCATAAGATGAAAATTCGAATGGTTTCAAATATCCATCTTTATGCAACTTAGCTAGTCGCGTCGCATTGATGTGACCTAGTCTACAATGCCACAAGAAGGATTCGTCCATTTCTGAACTCTTCCTCTTATGTGTGTTTGTTATGCTCAGAACTGTTGATTGATTTAGAACATAAATGCCATTGCACAACGTGCCTGATCCAACCAACTTTTGGTTCAGGAAAATGTTCATAACATTATCCTGTAAAACAAAATTATATCCCTCTTTACTCAACAAAGAAACCGATATAATGTTGCATATCAGGTTCGGCATGTAATAGCATTCGTTCAGAATCAATGTATTACAAGTTGGCAATACAAGGTGATATTCCCCGACGGTTTTGGCTACAACAATTGCACCATTTCCAACCCTTATGTCTTTATCACCTTCTCCAAGTTCTCTACCTTTTCTCAGCCCATGTAACTGATTACATATATGGGATCCCGACCCGGTATCTAATACCCAGGACGTAGAGGAAATGGAGAAACAGTTCTCTGTAACGAACACACCCGAAGAAAATGCATCACCATGTACTTTCTTCTTTCGGGTGGCATGGGAATCATGGTATTCCCCTATATCCTGTTCAGTCTTATAACTTTTATAAGGAAGAACGGAACCAACGTTCCCCAGCACAGTATAACATGCGGGTTCGGTCAATACATCCATATTATTATCTTGATTAAGGCATGATATGGTCGCTACCTGGAGAGAGAGAGAAGAAAACACTTTAGCGTATGCTCTTGCAAGATCAGATTGGTTATTATTTTATCTAATCAGGATGGCTCCCACTGTTTTTATCAAATCTTCCTTCAAACCCTAAAAGGAAAGACTAGCTGGGATTAATTACACCCTACAATTTCGCCAATCTTTCAGCCAGACCAGTGTCGTTAATTTGAGGGAGGTTCCCCGTGCTTTCGCACGGACCTAATTAAAATAAACCTCATTTTCCTAGAGGCATAACCCCGTTGACACCTTTCTAGATACCTACTTGATCGGCTAATTGTCCTGTGTAAAACTCTCCCAGGAGTAATAATTACTCGCAGTGGGTATCGGGATCCAACTATCTCATAGAAAGTATGCAATCTCATTGCAAATTTCAACACTTGAAATTCCCGATAATATTTTTCCCCTAACGTGCTATGACCTTGACGAAAGCCAACAAACCATAGCCCGCTAGTCAAGTTCAATCCGTACATTTCTTGATTGAATCAAACCCACCCGTACGACCCTTAACGAAAGCTAACAAAGCAGTACGACTACCCAAATCCAATCGCATCATATACAGCAGATAAGCAGTATATAGCTACCGCACACTACACCTTGACGAAAGCCAACAAATGCAGCACGAATACTATATACTACTTATCTGAAATGACAGAGGGCTATGACAGGTTTTTCAGAAAACCTATTGCGTAATGAACTTGATATCGTTGTAGAAACAAGTGAATTTTGAAAAGGAGTGTTTTTGAGGCTTTTACTAGTTTTACTAAAGAGGTCATTCCCGGTGAAGGGATCTCGGCTCTTTCCTCAACGAATAAGGTGCGGGATATATTATATATATCACTATGCAAAGAAAAACTCCAAAAGCAATCAAAAGACAAACCGAGTGTTGTAGCATCTGCCAGTTTTGCTAAAGAGGTCATTCCCGGTGAAGGGATCTCGACTCTTTCCTCATTGAATAAGGTGCGGGATATATCATATATATCACAATGCAAAGCAAAACTGTAGCTACCCTTTTTTTTGAAAGTATGATTCTACAACATCTTTTAGGTTTCTTTTCTTTCATTAATCACATTAATGAGGTCCCATCATTCAAGTCACCTAAACATCACAAATAAATACAACGTACACTTATGCCATCCGCATTCGCCTCGATGTCCCCTCATGCACCGTTAGGTTAGGTAACTAACGGCAGAGCGGGGCAGGGCTAGCACGGGTGTAAAACATAAGTAACGTCTATATAATATATCATATATACTATATACAGTATCCATCTCAACATATCAAATGATCACATCACAGATATCGCAACAGAAGAAACATATGAAATATTGGATATACTAGGAGGTCCGTGTTTTATTTTGAGCCTCTATAAAACACGGATTCCACGGTCGCGATGAATAGCCAAACCCACATCCCTAGACCCCTACGAGAGTGGCAAGCAACCCTACCAATTCTAGAGTTAGGAGACCCGGACTCGACTCCTCGAGCTGGTCTCCCACTGGACTCTAGAACCCGGTTACTTGTGCTCTCCTCCTTGGGTCTATCCTAATGCGGAAAAGTAAATAATATACATCAATGGTGACATCAACCTCAACCCGGAAGTGCCCCAAAAAAAGAATATTACATACATTTAATTTTACATGAATGAAAATAAAATCTCTCATCTCACATAAAACCCCCGGCTATTCAAAACGCGGCGATCCAATATAACATATCCAGCAGTACATAACATCACATTTCATCACAGCACAGAAAAACTAGACGATGTTAAACATTCCAATCGAATCATCGAACACCCAAGATTACCCAGAAAACTCAACACTTGTGCGTAGTTTAAAGTAATTCAGCACATGCCACGGTACCAACGAACCAGCCGTAGAAGGGCCAAACCAATGCCTCACATGTGGCACCGCTGAACCACCACAAACCCAAGGGTTCGGTGGCGGTTTTGACGGTCACATAATCGAGTTAAGGTTTTGTTCTTCTAGAGGTTCCATCGAATAACTTGCATGATCTTTGAAAGCTTTTTAACTACGGGAAAAATCCAACACTTGGAAATTTTCCCGGCAAGGGTTAAAGTGGGTATTTGACATCCGATTGAACTTTTTAACAACGTCTAAAGTTACCCGAAAATAGTTAAAATACGACTACGAAACACTCCTAGTTGTTATTATAGTAAATTAACATCACATGAAAATAACAAACATAAACAACACCTGAAGCACCAAAACCCATGTAACAGAACACTGCAAAAAATTTGGAGGGGGGGCTCGGAAATGGCCGGTGAGGGGGGGTGTCGCCGGCCCAAAAGTGGCAGATGCCTCCAGATTTCTTCAGTGTTCATTGTATCATACATATATCATTCTGTACTTGTTTAAAAAATTTATTGGGCTCGTTTTAAATTCGACAGAAAGTGGGTTTTAGCAATGCAAGTTTCGGAGTTTGTTTCGTGTTCGTAATCTAACAATATCCGTATTATTTCCTAGCTAGGTTCTGTTACCACTGTAGGAATCATTTTGACGGCAGCAAGGTTTCGGGAGGCATCGTCCATGCCATTTTAAAAAAAATTCCGTGAAAGGGAACTCTAAACTAGAATCATTAGCTAGAATACAATACGGAGACAAAGTAAACATTTTACTTTCTAAGTGAAATCGAAATACAACCTTTGTAGATCGGTCCTTCACTTCATTAGCTCCTTGTTGAAGTCCCTTCATTGCGATCGTGGTTCTCCCGGACTCTTGCATGGCTTCACGAGACTAAAGGAGCGTCCTTGCTTGAAGTCTTCGAGGCCGAAGATGATCTACGTCGAGGGGATGCCAACTCAAGCTTCTACTTCACTAACTAGAGAATTAGTGAAGCAAACACCCTAAACTAAAGTGCTAGTCTAGTAGAGGATGGAGAAATAGGAAGTGGGTTCACTTTAGAATTTCTTTTCTCACAATGTTTCTCACTTTGGATCAAACCCTAGAAAGCTTTTGAGCTCAAGGAAGAAGATGAACAAAATGAGATGAAGATAATGATCAAGTGAGTGAATGAACCATGGTGAGTGAGTATCATATACTAACTCATGTAGAGACATAACCATGGCTAATGCAAATGGTTAGGTTAACAAATATCTAAGATAAAAACAAAGTTAGTGGACTTTGTCAAAGCAAAACAAGCTTCATGCTCTTTTCAAAAATCCACTAATTTTGTAATTACCTTAAATAATTATAAGCCACCATTATAAATAGAATGGTGTGTGTCTCATACACCCATGTAATATGTATCATGATACAAAAAAAAGAAAAACACAATTTAATATATATCACATATATATTAAAGTTGTGCACATGTGAGAAAAACAAATACTTAAGTGAACCAATGTTAGTTAATGTAAATTAGCATATCACATATACAATTATACACTAAATTATTAAATCAACACTTGACTTAATAATGCGGTTATATCACTTATAACCGACTAACACAAAATGTACCAATTTATCGAATCAACACTTGATCCGATAACCCGGCTATATCACATATAACCGGCTGATACAAAAGTCGCGAGAATAGAATATGGTATAACATACACGTATTATTCTCGGCCCCGCACATATCACATATGCGCTTCTATTTCGTTTTGCCTGAGCCAGTAAAACCTCTATGTAGGACTCTAAAGACTCGTCAATACGCCGGCAGTAGGTGATGAGCACATCAAGCACCCACAATCCGTCAGCGGTACTAGCTGGACGTAACGGCTACCCGGGTATTGAGCGATCAGAAGATCAGCAATCAAGCCCGCTCCAACTCCTATAAAAGCCTGACGGTAACACTTGTCGTACAGTTCGGTCTCCTCGTCTGATATGTCTCATATCAAGTCTAGGGGTGGTAAACGTCAGACCCCAATAACCGATAAGTCATGCCGATGTAAGGCTCATAACGGGTCGAGAAACTACTGGTAACACTTACCAGTAAATCTCTAAAACAGCCATAGTCAGGGACTTCCCTGTTATGGCCAATCGAGCACAGCGCAACATCAACCCCCAATACCGGGAGAGACGAAACCCCTCCTATCGCTCATTGCCTCCATGTGACTCGGGACTGTACCTAAAAACCACCGTTTTGCACGTCCTCTTGGACGTGGTAAGGTGGAAATCAAAGCACAGTGGGAATCACACAAGACTCTATGACGATCTCGGGTCTACAAACTAACATGTACAAGTGTCACCAGAGAACTGCCATCTGACGTGAGGTATAATACCATCTGGGAGTTCTCGGCGAATCCCTCCAGTGTACCCAGTCTCCACTGAGTACCCGTATACCATCTCTGATGTTAAACACCAATGGATATGGGATGATCCATCACCCATCTCATGGGTCGAGAAGCGTATACGCTAGTCTACTCTGGTATATCGATGCCCTATCTCGATACACCCACGACTAGGAACATTAAAGGATGAACATATGGACTACCATGTCCCCACTAGTATGATCTGCATCATAGTCCTGGTAGTCAAGTACACATCCTAAGGGCTTTACCAACATGTAACTATAAGACAGTATCAAGAGATAAGTATACATGTTAAGATAAAGAGCAACCAGATAGCATACTATCATATCGAGCAAGAAAGTCCTCTCTATATATATGTCCAAGCATCCAATATAATATACATCATCTGTACAATACTGGCCTCTAGGGCATATATACAACTAACTGGAATGCCCTATGCTTTGGCAGACGGGTCAATCATGTATGCGATGTTATGGACCAGACCAGATGTAGCTTACTCACTAGGTGTAGTGAATAAGTATCGAAAAGATCTTTGGGAAAACCACTGGACAGCTGAAGAACATTCTTAAGTGCTTGAGAAGAACTAAAGATATGTTCTTGGTGTATGGTAACGGTGAACTCCAGATGGTGTCCTTTACCGATTCGAGCTTCCAGAGTGATAAGGACGATTGAAATTCGGTCTCGGGTTTTGTCTTCGCCCTCAGTTGAGGGACGGTATGTTGGAAGGGTTCCAAGCTATATACCGTAGCAGACTCGTTGATAGAGGCTAATTACATCGCTACCAACAATACTGCCAAAGAGGTTGTCTGGATGAATAGAGTTCATGAGATGAACTAGGTTCCTACCATTGGGCATCCAATACCCGTGTATTGTGATGACAATGGAGCTGTGGCTTTGGCATAGGAACCCCAGTCCCGTCAGCGATCCAGACATATTCTTAGACAGTATCACCTGATTAGGGACATAGTTGATCTCCAGGAGATCGAGGTCAGGAGAGTTAACAGAGAGGATAACACGGCGCATCCACTCACCGAGGCTATTCCCCATATGCTATTCGAGGGACTTTTGGGACGTTGGGTATGAGATACTACAACAACTGGCCTTAGTGCAAGTGGGAGATTGTTAGGAATATGTATGTCCTAGAGGCCATTATTGATGATATAGTGGATGCTTGGACATATAGAGGACTTTCTTGCTCGACATGATAGTATGCTATCAGCTTACCTTTATCTTAATATGTAGACTCGTATTTATACTGTCTGTCTCTTACATATTGATAAAGCCCTTAGGAAATGTACTTGACTACCAGGATTATGATGAGATCATACTAGTGGGGCCAGGGTGGTCCAAATGTACATCCTTTAATCAGTTCCTAGTCGTAGGAAAATTGAGACTAGGGCATCGATATTCCAGAGTAGACTAGTGTGTACGTTTCTTCTCCCTTAGAGGGCGATGGTTGATCCCACAACAATTGGTGTGTGATATCAAAGATTGTACGCAGGTGCTCATTGGAGAATGGGTACACCGAACTGGACTCGCCGATGACTCCTATGTGGTAGTATACCTATCGTCAGATAGCAGTCCTCTGGTGACACTGGTACAAGTTAGTCTGTAGATCCGAGATCGTCATAGAGTCCTGTGTGTCTCCCATTGTGCTTTGATTTCCTCCCTACCATACTCAAGAGGAGTTGTGCAAACAGGTGGATTTTGGGTACAGTCCCGAGTCACATGGAAGCAATGAGCGATAGGAGTGGTTTCGTCTCTCCCGGTATTGGGGGTTGATGTTGAGCTATACTCGATTAGCTATAACTGGAAGTCCCTGGCCAGGGCTGTTTATGAGATTTACTGATAAGTGTTTGTTAGTGTGATATGCCCTAGAGGCCATTATTGTATAGTACTAGTTTTTATATTACATTTTGGAATCTTGGGATATATATATATACACAGATTTATAGCAGTCTTGCTCGATATGGTAGTATGCTACTTGGTTTGTATCTATCTTAATATGTGTATATGTTTCTTTTAACGTATCGCTAATACGTATTGATAGAGCCCTTAGGATCTTTGCTTGACTACCAGCGTTGTCATGGCAGTCACACTTGTGGGGGTTGGGTAGTCTACAAGCATATCCTTATGCAGGTCCCTAATCGTAGGATTATCGAGACGGGGCATCGATACTCCAGAGTAGACTAGTGTGTACGCTTCTCATCCCAGCTGGGAAGATGGTCTGTCCCACAGCCATCGGTACGTCGTACTGGAGATAGTATGCAGGTGCTCATTAGGTTATAAGTACACTGGACAGGACTCATCGAGAACTGTTGGATGGTACTATACCTATCGTCAGTTAAAAGTTCCCAGGTGACATGAGTACAGCTTAGTCCGTTGACTTGACACTGTCACTTCGCCTCGAGTGTATTCCTACTGTTCTTAGATTACTACTCTACCACGGCTCTATTGAGTCGTGCAAATAGGTAGTAGTTGGGTGCAGTCCCGAAGCACTTGGAGGCAGTGACGGTTAGACAGGATTCGTCTCTCCCGGTATTGGGGGTTGATGTCGCGCTGTGTTTAGGAGAGCCATTACACAAAGTCCCTGGTTAGGGCAAGCGAGATTTACTGGTAGTGTTTCCAGTAGTTTCTCAGGTTGTTCTGGGTTACACTCCGACATGACTTGTACCGCTATTAGGGGTCTGACGTTTACCATCCCCCTAGGCCCGACATGCGATACTCTTAGACGAACAGACCGGACTGTACGTAGATTGTCACATTCAGGCTCAGTAGGAGTTCGGATGGGTTCACCTCATCGGTCTTCTTATGGGCATCTACCTGGGGACCGTTACGTACAGCTAGTACCGCTTGCGGCCTGTGGTTAAACCCACTGCCAGCGTAGTGTCGAGTCTTTAGAGTCCCACACAGAGGGTTGTTCACCTTTGGGCAAAACGGAGTAGAGGTCGTATGGTTTTTACGACGGGGTTCGTTCACATATGCGTACTTGTGCGCATTTGGTGTTCAGGCAGTTGATACTAGTGGGCTTTGGTTTAAGCCAGATCCTAGTATTTGACTTTGGCTTGGTTCAGTCTCATTGCATTCATGTTCTTCAGAACGCGGAAGCGGGTATGTATATACAGTTGACAGAGACAAATAAAGGAGACACCTCATCAGGGTTTTTGACCATTGACTTGATTAAGACCTTAATGAGATGAAGGAAATAGATTAATAGTTTTAATTAGTGATAATTGTGTTATGGTTATTTGGATTGACCATTTGACTTGTTGACCAAAGTTGACTTAGATATTTTTTTGTTGAGCATGAGATATTTTGTGCTTAGCATTAATGGTGACATGATAATGGTCAAATCAAATAAACCATCACAATTTTTGCTAATTAAAATTATTATTCTTTTTATGCTAATATGAGAGCTATCTCTTCATTCTATCATTATACATTCTCTCTCCTAGCTCTCTCTCCTTCATCCTCTCTCTCAAATCATAACCTCTCATGTGTTGAGAACCAAGGAAAATTGAGACCAAACCACTAAAATCACTCTCTACTCTCTCTAGGGTTCTTAGTCTAGCACACCAAGCCCCTTAGTTACTTCAAGATAGAGGTTGGAGCTCAAGGTAGAGGCCTTCGGGTGGATCTTTCTTTGGCAAAGAGAAGACGGTGAGGTGGAGCCATCTACACCACTCCAGGGAGCTCACAACAAGGGGAAGCAACACAAGAAGAGAAGGAGTTCAAGATTTTGGTATAATCTCTTAACCTAGTAGTTAAAGCTCCATGTTTGTTTGTTAGTTTTTGTTTAGCAAAGATCCTTCATGGTTAGTCTATATTTCCTTCAAAGAAAAATTCGATTTTTACCTGTTCCGCATCCCCGAAAGTACCGGGGTGGGTAACATAGATTTACAGTGGTATCAGAGCCTAGTTAAACAACAACTAACATGTTAGCAAAGTCGTTAGAACTTCGATCACGGAAAAAATCCCGAAAACACACCAAAACTTGTATTTTCTGTCGATTTTTAAAACAGGCCTAAAAATATTTTCAGTGACATGAAAAATGCAAGCAGGCTTTTTAGAGAAAACTGTAGAATTTTGGGCGCCTGAATCGCTCATAAGACAGAAGATCCGCGGCCGATCCAAGAGATCCGCCGCGGATCCGCGGCCGAGTCAACTCGGCCGTGCACCAAAATTCTTCTGGGGTTCTTTGTGTTGGTTTTATGTATTCTGGGAAGTTTTGTTTCTGCCCAGATTTATCAGAATAGTGGATTTTACTTGGGGTAGATTCAAATACATTTTTTGATCGAAATTCTATAAACTTTAGCTAATTGGATTATATCTGTAATGTGATATATGTACTGAACGTCTACTAATCGGTATACGTCGATTAGTGGGGGTTGTACATATCTGTGATTTGTGATGTTGGATTGTGTATATGAACTTGTTGGATTGTCGTGGATGAATAGCCGGGGATGTGAGATGAGTGTTTATTTATCTTTCATTTGATGTAAATTGTAAATTGATGTAATATTATTTTTGGGTCGCACATCCGGGTTGAGGATGTAGCCGCCTTTGTATATTATTTCTTTTACTATTTTATGCTCCTAGGATAGACCCAAGGTGGGGTGCACAGACTACCGAGTACTTTGAAGTTCCGAGTGGCCTACTCACTTTGTTGAGGGAGGCTGCTCCACTTTGGGTATTTGGCGGGTAGTTTGCCGCACCCGTAAGGGTCTAGGGTGGGGTTTTGGCTATTCATCACGACCGTGTAATCCGTCTTTCGTTGCAGGCTCGAATGAAACGCGGATTCCTAGCATATCCAATGTGTTCATATGTGATCTGGAATGACTATCATTGCGTCTGACGAATGTATATATATCTATATATGATATCTAGTAGGCGTTGCTTATGTTTTGCATCCGCGCTAGTCCAGCCCCCGCTCTGTCGTTAGTTAAGTAACCTAACGGGTGATGACGGGGCCCCGTGGCGAATGCGGATGGCATAAGCGTACATCATATTTTCGTTGTTTTCTGCAATGGTTGGATTAATTGATGGGAAGCATTATATTAATGCAAAGAAAACAAACCAAAGTTGAATCGTTGGAACAATTTCAAAACCACTCGGTTTTTCAAAACAGCAAAACTTTTAAATGCGGAGCTTAAACCACTCCTTTTTAAATAAAAAAAGCTATCACATTCCTTCGATTATATCAAGTTCACTACGTTCTCGGTTTCGCCAAAACCATTCGTAGCCCTCCGTCATTTCATATGGATAGTCAATAGTATTCAACCTATGTTTGTTGGCTAAAGTCAAGGCATAGTGATTGGTAGCTGTTGGATATTCATATGAAGCATAGATAGATGCGTTGGTTTGGGACAGTCGTACTACTTTGTTGGCCAAAGTCAAGGGTAGGTACGGATGGGTTCAAATTAACCTAGAAAATGACAGATGGAACTTGACATGTGACTTATGATTTGTTGGCCAAAGTCAAGGTCATAAGAGCATGGGGCAAAAATCCACATCGGAAGTTTTTAAAGAAACTGAAACTTGCTAGTGTTGCATACCATTTGGAGTGTGATAATTTTGGTAGGATTCCTTCAACTTTATCACACAATGATATTTGGATCCCGATCCTACTGTGAGTATATGCTACTCCTCGGGAAATTTTCTCACTTAACGATCAATGCTATAAACCAAGTAGGTGTCTAGAAAGGTGTTAGCGGGGCTACGCCCACAGGAAAAAGAGGTTATTTAATTAAGGAACTTCGCGAAAGAATCGTAAAACCTCCCTCGAAGTACCGACACCGGCCTGGCTGAACGGTTAAGCAAGTATTGTACGGTGAGATCAATCCCGACTAATTCTTCTTTTATGGTTTGAGGAAGGATTCGAGAAACAGTGAGAGCCATCATGTTTAGATAAACTAAAAACCACTCTAAACTTGCAAGAGTGTCATGCTAAAGTGTTTCTTCTCTCTCTCCTAATTGCAGCAACCAAACATCATGACGGGCCTTAAGTTACTATTAGATAAAAATATATTGACAGGGCCAAACTACAAAGATTGGTTCAGGAATGTCAAAATGGCAATCACTTATGACAAGTTGGGGTATCTCCTTACCACAAAGGCCCCTGCCGTCCCAGTTCCAGAATCCAGCATCGTGGATAAGGATATCCGTAAGACCTGGGAGATTGACTGTGCGAAGGCCAAGTGCCTCGTGCTTGCCTTTATGGACAATGAACATCAGAGGAGGCAGAATATGGATCTTGAATCCATATTTCTCCATACTAAGAAACTATATGGAGAGCAATCCCGTATCGCAAGATACGAAACCTCGAAAAAGCTGTTTCAAGCGAGGTTGGCCGTCGGATCATCTTTAGGGGAATACGTCCGGAAGATGATTGGCTACATTGAGGAGCTCGCGGACCTCGGGACCACGTTAGAGAATGAGATGTACACCGACTTGATTCTCCAGTCCCTTCTTTCCACCTATGCCCAGTTTATCCTAAATTTCAACATGCAAAGAAAAGAAGTTGAACTTCCGGAACTCCTCAACATGTTGAGGAGTGCAGAGGACACCCTGCAGAAAGTCAGGAAAACACCCGCTTTGTTTATTGGAGGAACTTCCTCTTCTAGGTCAAAGGCGAAAGCCAAAGTAAAGAAGAAGAAGGCCCCCACCAAACTAAGGGGCGGTGTTAGTAAGGTGGAAGCTAAGGGAAAAGCAAAGGTAGCGGGACAGACTATGGGAAAGGAAGAATGCTTTTATTGTCACAAGAAAGGACACTGGAAGAAAGATTGCAGGGCTTGGAAGGCCAAGAACCAGGACCCGAAGCAAGTTGTGGCTTCGGCTTCAGGTGTGTATGTTATTGAAAACTGTCTGTCAATCAACTCTACTTCCTGGGTATTGGATACCGGATCAGGATCTCATATCTCTAATTCTTTGCAGGCACTGAGAAGGCGTAGAGTTTTGAAGGCAGGTGATATGACCCTCAGAGTTGCAAACGGAGCAAGCATGGATGCTGAGTCCGTGGGGGACTATCACTTAAGATTGACAGATGGACATGTTTTGGTTTTGCGCAACTGTTATTGTGTACCCAGTTCGACTTGTAATATCATATCTGTAACTTTAATGTCTAAAGAAGGTTATGATTTTGCATTTGTAAGCAATGTTGTAAACATTCACCTTAATCATGTTTTGATTGGGTCGGGTACATTAAGCAACGGAATATACGTATTAAACCAACCGCAGATTTTCAATATCCAGAATACACACAAAAGAAAGTCTCCAGAATTAAATCACGCTTTCTTATGGCATTGTAGACTGGGTCACATCAATGAAACACGATTGACTTAATTACATAAAGAGGGATATTTGGATCCGTTCGAATATCAGTCTTATGCAACTTGTCAATCTTGTCTCATGGGAAAGATGACAAAGACTCCGTTCACCGGACACGGAGTAAAAGCGAGCGAGCTCTTAGGACTCATACACAGCGATGTATGTGGTCCAATTTCTACACATGCGTGAAGTGGTTATTCTTACTTCATTACTTTTACGGATGATTTTTCAAAGTATGGACATGTCTTATTAATGAAGCATAAATCTGAAGCCTTTGAAAAATTCCAGGAATACAAGAATGAAGTAGAAAAACAAACAGGCAAGAGTATAAAGACACTGAGATCTGATCGAGATGGTGAGTACTTGAGTGCCGAGTTCCTCGATTACCTAAAAGAGAATGGAATTCTCTCTCAACTTACTCCTCCATACACACCACAACACAATGGTGTATCGGAGAGACGGAACCGAACCCTATTGGATATGGTACGTTCCATGATGAGTAATGCTGAGTTACCGCGATCTTTCTGGAGTTATGCACTAGAATCAGCTGCATATCTTTTGAACCGGGTTCCTACTAAGTCAGTGCCTACCACACCATATCAGATATGGAGTCGGAAGAAACCCTATCTTAAACACATTAAGACATGGGGATGTCCAGCTTTTGTCAAAAAGCAGCATACGGACAAACTCGAGGCACGCTCAGTACAGTGTAAGTTTGTGGGATATCCAAAGAACTCTAAGGGATATTTCTTCTATTACGCAGAGGAATAAAAGGTATTTGTTTCTCGCCATGCCTGCTTCTTGGAAATGGAATTTTTAGAAAATCAGATAAGTGGGAGCGCAATAGAACTGGAAGAAATTCCAGAACCACAAGCTATTACTGAAAGCTTAGTAGAACCAGAAGGTTCAAAAGAACAGGACATTCCCGCACCGCTCCGCAGGAGTAGTAGGCTTTCTCATCCACCTGAGAGATACTACGATTTTCTCATAGATGAGGATAGAGAGGATTGCATCATTGATAATGATGAGCCGACTAGCTTCCAGCAGGTCATTCAGAGCACTGACTCGGTAAAATGGCTGGATGCAATGCGGACCGAGATGGAGTCCATGTACACCAACAAAGTATGGGCTTTGGATGTTGCTCCAGAAGGGGTAAAACCCGTAGGCTGCAAACGGATCTTCAAAAGGACGATTGGTGTAGATGGACAAGTTGAGACCTATAAGGCTAGACTTGTTGCAAAGGGTTTTCGTCAAAGACCTGGTTTGGACTATGACGAAACCTTTTCTCCAGTGGCTATGCTCAAATCCATTCGGATCCTTCTTGACATTGCCGCCTTCCACGATTATGAGATTTGGCAGATGGACGTAAAAACCGCTTTTCTAAATGGTAATTTAGAGGAGTGTGTCTATATGGACCAGCCAGAGGGTTTCATTCAGAGTGGGAGCAGTGGGAAAGTGTGCAAGTTGCTTAAGTCCATTTATGGACTGAAGCAGGCATCGCGGAGTTGGAACATCTGTTTTGATGAGACAGTCAAAAAATTTGACTTTATCAAAAATCCAGATGAACCAAGCATTTATAGTAAGATTGTAGCACGGACTGTTGTATTCCTCGTCTTATACGTAGATGACATTCTCTTGATAGGAAATGACATTCCTATGCTACAATCTGTCAAAGGGTTCTTGTCACGCAGGTTCTCCATGAAAGACCTGGGTAATGCCTCTTACATTCTGGAGATCCGGATCTATCGTGATAGATCAAAAAGGATATTGGGACACTCGCAGTCCAGGTATATCAAAACCGTACTGAAAAGGTTCAGCATGGAAGATTCCAAGCACGGTAATTTACCGGCTTGTCACGGGATCAACCTCTCCAAAGAGATATCTCCCAAGACTGACTTGGAAAGGGATCGCATGTCTATTATACCCTACGCTTCTGCGGTAGGCTCTATAATGTATGCGATGTTGTGTACCAGACCAGATGTAGCTTATGCACTGAGTGTGGTAAGCCGGTATCAGTCAAACCCTGGGGAGAAGCACTGGATAGCGGTAAAGAACATTCTGAAGTACCTGAGAAGGACTAAGGATATGTTTTTGGTTTACGGCGGAAAAGGCCTCCAGATCGAGGCCTTTATTGACTCCAGCTTCTAGAGTGACAAGGATGACTCCAAATCCATGTCGGGTTATGTCTTTACCCTTAATAGAGGGGCGGTCTGTTAGAAGAGTTCAAAACAGAAAACCGTTGCAGACTCGGCGATGGAAGCGGAGTATATCGCAGCTTCTGATACCGCAAAAGAAGCAGTCTGGATGAAGAAGTTCTTAACAGAACTTCAGGTGGTTCCGTCCATTGTTGATCCAATACCTCTGTATTGTGACAACTACGGGGCTATAGCTTTAGCAAAGGAACCCAGGTCCCATCAGAAGTCCAGACACATCTTGAGGCGGTATCACCTAATCAGGGAGATCATTGATCACCGGGAGATCGAGGTTCGGAGGGTTACTACAGAAGATAACACTGCAGATCCATTCACAAAAGCAATTTCTCAGACACAGTTCGAGAGGCTATTCGAGATGATAGGTCTGCGATATACCAGCACATAGCCTTAGTGCAAGTGGGAGATTGTTAGTGTGATATGCCCCAGAGGCCATTATTGTATAGTACTAGTTTGTATATTACATTTTGGAAGCTTGGGATATATATATACACAGATTTATAGCAGTCTTGCTCGATATGGTAGTATGCTACTTGGTTTGTATCTATCTTAATATGTGTATATGTTTCTTTTGACGTATCGCTAATACATATTGATAGAGCCCTTAGGATCTTTGCTTGACTACCAGCGTTGTGATGGCAGTCACACTTGTGGGGGGTGGGTAGTCTACAAGCACATCCTTATACAGGTCCCTAGTCGTAGGATTATCGAGACGGGGCATCGATACTCCAGAGTAGACTAGTGTATACGCTTCTCATCCCAGCTGGGGAGATGGTATGTCCCACAGCCATCGGTACGTCGTACTGAAGATAGTATGCAGGTACTCATTAGGTTATGAGTACACTGGACAGGACTCATCGGAAACTGTTGGATGGTACTATACTTATCGTCAGTTAACAATTCCCAGGTGACATGAGTACAACTTAGTCCGTTGACTTGACACTGTCACTTCGCCTCGAGTGTGTTCCCACTGTTCTTAGATTGCTACTCTACCATGGCTCTATTGAGTCGTGCAAACAGGTAGTAGTTGGGTGTAGTCCCGAAGCACTTGGAGGCAGTGACGGTTAGACAGGATTCGTCTCTCTCGGTATTGGGGGTTGATGTCGCGCTGTGTCTAGGAGAGCCATTACACAAAGTCCCTGGTCAGGGCAAGCGAGATTTACTGGTTGTGTTTCCAACAGTTTCTCAGGGTGTTCTGGGTTACACTCTGATACGACTTGTACCGCTATTAGGGGTCTGACGTTTACCATCCCCCTAGGCCCGACATGCGATACTCTTAGACGAACAGACCGGACTGTACGTAGATTGTCACATTCAGGCTCAGTAGGAGTTCGGATGGGTTCACCTCATCGGTCTTCTTATCAGCATCTACCTGGGGACCGTTGCGTACAGCTAGTACTGCTTGCGACCTGTGGTTAAACCCACTACCAGCGTAGTGTCGAGTCTTTAGATTCCTACACAGAGGGTTGTTCACCTTTGGGCAAAACGGAGTAGAGGTCGTATGGTTTTTACGACGGGGTTCGTTCACCTATGCATACTTGTGCGCGTTTGGTGTTCGGGCAGTTGATACTGGTGGGCTTTGGTTTAAGCCCGATCCTAGTATTTGACTTTGGCTTGGTTCAGTCTCATTGCATTCGTGTTCTTCGGAACGTGGAAGCGGGTATGTATATACAGTTGATAGAGACAAATGAAGGAGACACCTCATTAGGGTTTTTGACCATTGACTTGATTAAGACCTTAATGAGATGAAGGAAATTGATTAATAGTTTTAATTAGTGATAATTGTGTTATGGTTATTTGGATTGACCATTTGACTTGTTGACCAAAGTTGACTTAGATATTTTTTTGTTGAGCATGAGATATTTTGTGCTTAGCATTAATGGTGACATGATAATGGTCAAATCAAATAAACCATCACAATTTTTGCTAATTATAATTATTATTCTTTTTATTCTAATATGAGAGCTATCTCTTCATTCTATCATGATACATTCTCTCTCCTAGCTCTCTCTCCTTCATCCTCTCTCTCAAACCCTAACCTCTCATGTGTTGAGAACCAAGGGCAATTGATACCAAACCACTAAAATCACTCTCTACTCTCTCTTAGGTTCTTAGTCTAGCACACCAAGCGCCTTAGTTACTTCAAGATAGAGGTTGGAGCTCAAGGTAGAGGACTTCGGGTGGATCTTTCTTTGGCAAAGAGAAGACGGTGAGGTGGAGCCATCTACACCACTCCAAGGAGCTCACTACAAGGGGAAGCAATACAAGAAGTGAAGGAGTTCAAGCTTTTGGTATTATCTCTTAACCTAGTAGTTAAAGCTCCATGTTTGTTTGTTATTTTTTGTTTAGCAAAGATCCTTCATGGTTAGTCTATGTTTCCTTCAAAGAAAAATTCGATTTTTACCTATTCCGCCTCCCCGAAAGTACCGGGGTGGGTAACATAGACTTATAGTGTTATCAGTAGTTTCTCGAACCGTTATAGGACAGACATCGGCATACTTATCATGTTACTGGGGTCTGACGTTTACCACCCCTAGACATGATATGCGACATATTAGATGAAGAGACTGGACTGTATGGTAGTGTTCCTGATAGGCTTCATGGAGACAATGGACAAGCTTGCTTGTTGATCTTCATATCGCTCAATACCCGGGTAGCCGTTACATCCTGCTAGTACCGCTGACGGCTTATGGGTGACTGATGCGATCATCACCTACTGCTGGCGTATTGACGAGTGTTTAGAGTCCCACACAGAAGTTCCCTGGTTTAAGAGAAACGAAGTAGGACACATATGTGATATGTGTGTGAGCCTGATTAAATTCGTGTATGTGATACCGTATTGTAATCTGGCAGTTATCTGTTATCGGTTCAGTTATATGTGATATTACCAGATTGTCAAATCAAGTGTTAATTTAATAATGTGATATACAGATAAATGATATTAGTCGGTCATATGTGATATAACCGGATTATTAAATCAAGTGTTGATTTAATAATATGATATATATTATATGTGATATAATTATATCTTAACTAATATCATTAGCTTACTAAATATTTTCTTATATGTATTAAATATATATATATATATATATATATATATATATATGTATGAAGCATAGCATGATTTCTATTTTTGAGAAAAATAGAAATGAGGTGTAAAATGGGAGCATGGTTGCAAACATGGGATTTATATTTGTTTATTCATCTTGACTCACTATTCAAGCATGGTTGCAATTTTATATTGCAAAATTCCATGCTTGAATGGGTAGGAGTCAAGAGTTGCCATTCATTCTTAGCTCATTCTCAATACTTAGCCAATTTTTCTTAAGTTGCTCCCATGGTTGTTCTCTAGCTTCTTCTTCTTCCTAAATTGCTATAATTCAAGCTTCAACCCTCACATGTGATGTGAACCATGAAGCTTGAACACAAACTTGTGAGCTTTTAACATCCACTATATCACCATCCTACACTTGACTAGTGATCAAGTGTAGCATGTTTACTACGCTAAAGAGTTTAGTGTAGAGGTAACTTGAGTTGGAAGGACTTCGCGTGGATCATCTTCGGCACGAAGGTCATCGGAGGAAGTTCGTCCAAAACATGAAGTAGAGCCTAGTGGAGTCGCGGGTGTTAGTTATATGTATGCCCTAGAGGCCATTACTGTACATGGGATGTATATTATAGTGGATGCTTTGATATATATATTGATATATATAGGGAGGACTTTCTTTCTCGACATGATAGTATGCTATCTGGTTGCTTTTTGTCTTAACATGTTGACTTGTATATGTGATGCTGTCTTGCTCTCACATGTTGACAAAGCCCTTAGGATGTGTACTTGACTACCAGGACTATGATTGAGATCATACTAGTAGGGCTAAGGGTAGTCAACAAGTACACCCTATAATTGTTCCTAGTCGAGGGAGTATCGAGATAGGGCATCGATACTCCAGAGTAGACTAGCGTATACGCTTCTTGACCCATATGATGGGCGATGGATGATCCTATATCCATTGGAGTTTGACATCAGAGAAGGTATATGGGTGCTCAGTGGAGACTGGGTACACTGAACGGACTCGTCGAGAACTCCTAGATGGTATTATACCTATCGGCGGATAGCAGTTCTCTGGTGACACTGGTACAGGTTAGTCTGTAGACCCGAGATCGTCATAGAGTCTTGTGTGATTCCCATTGTGCTTTGATTTCCACTATAGCACGGTCAAGAGATCGTGCAAAAAGGTGGTTTTTGGATACAGTCCCGAGTCACATGGAAGCAATGAGCGATAGGAGGGGTTTCGTCTCTCCCGGTATTGGGAGTTGATGTTGTGCTATGCTTGATTGACCATAACAAGAAATCCCTGGCCAGGGTTGCTGAGATTTACTGGTAAGTGTTATCAGTAGTTTATCGATCCGTTATGGACCTTGCATCGGCATGACTTATCAGGCTATTGGGGTCTAACGTTATACCACCCCAGGCTGTGATATGCGACATATCATACGAAGAGACCGGACTGTACGGTAGTGTTACTGATTGGATTCACAGGAGTACGAGCAGACTTGCTTGTTGATCTTCTGACCGCTCAATACCCGGGTGGCCGTTACGTTTAGCAGACCGCTTGCGGCTTGTGGGTGTTTGATATGATCATCACCTACTGCCGGCGTATTGACGAGTCTTTAGAGTCATACACAGAGGTTTCTTGGCTCAAGCGAAACAGAGTAGGAGCACATATATGATATGTGCGGGACTGAGATTAATACGATATGTGATACCGTATTTTATTCTCGCGACCTGTGATATCGGACGGTTATATGTGATATAGCTGGGTTATCGGATCAAGTGTTGATTCGATAAGTTGTTACATTTGATATTAGTCGGTTATATGTGATATAGCCAGATTATTAAATAAAATGTTGATTTAATAATTTAATGTATAATTATATATTAGATATATTAAGTTACATTAACTAATACTTGCTCACTTATGATTTCTTTTTTCTCACTTTGTGCACATTGTATATATGTGATATATATTTGTGTACATGATATTGTGTCACGTTTGATGATACATACAAGATGGGTGTATGAGACACACACATCCTTATGATGATAATTAGGGTTTTTATTTATTTTGGTAATTACAAAATGGTGGGATTTTGTCCTGGCTAGTAACTTGTAGAAGCTTGTAGTGTTCATTGACCAAGTCCACTAATTTGTTTTACCTAAGATATTTATAAACCTAACCATTATCACTTAGCCATGGTAAACTCTCTACAAGGGTTAGCATGTGATGTTAACTCACCCATAGTTTCCATTCTTGACTTAATAATTTATCATGAGAGATTTCTTCATCTTCTTCCTCTCAATCTTTCTAGCTTCAATGGAAAATGAAGAAAATAGTGAGAAAATTATTTCTAAAATGAGTAAAATTCCTACTTCATCATCCTCTACTACTTGTCATTTAGTATAGGGTGTTTTCTTTACTAATTCCACAATTAGTGAAGAAGTAGCTTGGATTAGTGTCTCCTCGACATAGATCATCTTCGGCCTCGAAGACTTCTAGTAAGCTTGTTCCGTACATCATGTGGAGCCTCACAAGAGTTCGGGAGTTCATGGATCGCAGCGAAGGGACTACTACACGGAGCATTAGAAGTGAAGGACCGGTCTAAAAAGATTTTATTTCTCATTCACTTTGTTTGTAAAGTTGTTTACATATCGATCGTCAGATTTTCTAGTAACGGTTCTAGGGTTAGGATTAGCTAGAACGGCAAAAATTTGAAATTGGCATGGACGGTGCCTCCCGAAACCTTGCTGCCGTTCTAGACAACCCTGTAGTGGTATCAGAGCCATGCTAGAAAATTAGACGATGTTTGCTAGGATTACAAAACCGAAACTACTCCGAAACACCCGATACGATAACTTAGTTTCTGTCGAATTTAAAAGGTCTTAAAAAAAATTTAAACAACTGCAGAATGTTGTATGAGATATTACATGAACACCAAGAAAATTTGAGGGTGTTTTGTGGGAAAAAACCGGCCACAACATGCTAAAAACCGGCCTCCTCGGGTCCAAATTGGATTTTGGGCTTCAAATTTTCAGGGTGTTCCAGTCTCTGAGTTTTAGGGTTTCAGGTGTTGTTTGTTTTTGCTAAATTTTCATGTGATGTTAACTTTCTAAAAGAGCAACTCGGAGTGTTTCGTAGTCATAATTCGAGCATGTATTCATGTTATTTAGACGATGTTAAAAAGTTTGAACGGATATCAATAACCCAATTTTTCCCCCGCTGGAAATTTTTCAAGAGTTGGATTTTTTCCGAGTTTAAAATTTTCAGAAAATCTTGCAAGCGATTCTGTGGACCCTCTAGAAGAATGAAACCTTAACTCGATTCTGTAACCATCAGAACCGCCATCAAACCCTAGGGTTTGTGGTAGTTCAGCGGTGCCACAGGTGAGGCATTGGTTGACCCTTCTACGGCTGTTTCATAGGAGCTATGACATATTCTGGGTACTTTTTGAACTCCGCTCAAGTGTTGAGCTTGTTGGGAAATTTTTGGTGTTTGTTTATTCGATCGAAAAGTTTAACTTCGTCTAGCTATCTGTGATTGTGATACAATATTTGGAATCCACAAAAGTAGTTATGAGATAACTAGTTTGAATTTTATAAATCTAGCAGTTTAGTATCATTTGATCGGTTGCCACGGGATTTTGATGTCGATCAAAAGTCCATCGCAATCACGTAGTATACGCGGATACTCACCGGGTAACCTTAATAGATAGCCATGCCCCATAGCCCCGACCAAGTGGCTGTAGAAGAACCCCGTCGCCAAAAAACATCCGTTCGGGTGCTCGCGGACGCGATGTTCCACCTTAATGCACTTCGTCGACGGCATCGGGGGTGCGACCGTCTACTAAAGTTTCCAACGAGCATTCGATCAGGTTATCGGGAATCTTGTTGAATTACCCGATAGTCTATTGTAAAGCATTTTCAATATCGAGACTAAAATGCGGGGTTTATAATTTTTGGGCATGAGATGTCTAAGGAATTCATTTTTTTGGGCATGAAATCCAAAGTATGTGATACATTGGGATTAAGATGTCTAAAGTGGTTGCGGATTCCAACTGTTGTAGTTTTTCACTTTCTTTTCTGCGACCGTAAGTGTAATATGTGGTGTATCGCCAGTTTCGGTGCTATATGTCAACGACAATTGAGATACGCATATTTTCTTACGTTGATGATATGTGATGTTATGTGTTGCTGTGATATGTTATATTGGATCGTCGTGTTTTGAATAGCCGAGGGTTTTTATATGAGATGAGAGTTTTTCATTTTCATTCATGTAAAAACTTGTATGTAATATTCTTTTATTGGGGCACTTCCGGGTTGAGGATGATGTAACCATTGATATATATTATTTAATTTTCCGCATTTGGATAGACCTAAGGCGGGGAGCACAAGTAACCGGGTTCTAGGGTCCAGTGGGAGACCACCTTGAGGAGTTGAGACCGGGTCTCCTAACTCTAGAATTGGTAGGGTTGCTTGCCGCTCTCGTAGGGATCTAGGGATGTGGGTTTGGCTATTTATCACGACCGTGGAATCCGTGTTTTTACTGGCTTAAATAAAACACGGAATTCTTAGTATATCTAATATTTCATATGTGATTCTTCTGCTGCTGATATTCTGTCATGTGATCACTTGATATGTTCTAAAACGAATGCCTATATTATATATATGAGATATAATTAATATTACTGCTTTCTTTTCATATGTGATGCTTAGGAAGCATAAAAGATGGGACTTCATTAATGAGATTATTGAAATAAAAAGAAACATAAAGATGTTGTAGAAACTTGTTTTAAAAATTGGTAGATCTAGTTCTTGCTTTCCATAGCGGTATTCCTTGTAGAATATCCAGCACCTTATTCGATAAGGAAAGAGCCGAGATCACTCCCTTCACCGGGAGTGATCTCTTTAGCAAAACTAGTAGATACTACAACCCACTTGGTTTTTCCTTTGATTTCTTCTATAGTTTTTGCTTTACATAGTGGTATTTATGGAATATCCAGCACCTTATTCGATAAGGAAAGAACCGAGATCCCTTCACCTGGAGTAACCTCTTTAGCGAAAGTAGCAGATGTTACAACCCACTCAGTTTGTCTTTTGATTGCTTCTATAGTTTTTGCTTTGCATAGTGGTATTTATGAAATATCCTGCACCTTATTCGATAAGGAAAGAGCCGAGATCCCTTCACCGGGAGTGACCTCTTTAGAAAAACTAGTAAAAGCCTCAAAAACACTCCTTTTAAAATTCACTTGATTCTACAACGATATCAAGTTGATTACGCAAAAGGTTTTCATAAAAACCTGTCATAGCCCTCCATCATTTCAGATAAGTAATACTTCGTATTCGTACTACGTTTGTTGGCCTGCGTCAAGGCGTAGTGTGCAGTAGCTAACTAGTGCTTATCTGTAGCATATGATGCGATTGGATTAGGGTAGTCGTGCGACTTTGTTGGCCTGCGTCAAGGGTCGTGCGGGTGGGTTTAATTCAATCATGAAATGTACGGGTAGAACTTGACTAGCGTGTTGGATATGTATGCCCTAGAGGCCATTATTTTATAGTACTAGTTTGTATATTACATTTTGGAAGCTTGGGATATATACATGGATTGACGACAGTATTGCTCGATATTGTAGTATGCTACTTGGTTTGTATCTATCTTAATATGTGTATATGTTTCTTTTAACATATCGTTAATACATATTGATGGAGCCCTTAGGATCTTTGCTTGACTACCAGCGTTATGATGGCGATCACACTAGTGGGGGCTGGGTAATCTATAAGCTCATCCTTATACAGGTCCCTAGTCGTAGGATTATCGAGACAGGGCATCGATACTCCAGAGTAGACTAGTGCATGCGCTTCTCATCCCAACATGGGAGCTGGTCTGTCCCACAGCCATCAGTACGTCGTACTGGAGATAGTATGCAGGTGCTCGTTAGGTTACGAGTACACTGGACAAGACTCGTCGGGAACTGTTGGTTGGTATTATACCTATCATTAGTTAGCAGTCCCCATGTGACATGAGTACAGCTTAGTCCATTGACTTGACACTGCTACTTCGCCTCAAGTGTGTTCCTACTGTTCTTTGATTGCTACCCTACCATGGCTCTACCGAGTCATGCAAACAGGTAGTAGTTGGGTGCAGTCCCGAAGCACTTGGAGGCAGTGACGGTTAGAAAGGATTCGTCTCTCTCGGTATTGCGGGTTGACATCGCGCTGTGTTTGGAGAGCCATTACACAAAGTCTCTGGCCAGGGCAAGCGAGATTTACTGGTAGGTACTCCAGTAGTTTCTCAGGGTGTTTTGGACTACACTCCGGAACGACTTATACCGCTATTAGGGGACTAACGTTTACCGCCCCTAGGCCCGATATGCGATGCTCTTAGACGAACAGACCAGACTGTGCGGAGATTGTCACATTCAGGCTCAGTAGGAGTTCGGATGGGTTTTCCTCATCGGCCTTATTTTCGACATCTACCTGGGGACCGTTACGTACAACTAGTACCGCTTGCGGCCTGTGGTTAAACCCACTGCCAGCGTAGTGTCGAGTCTTTAGAGTCCCACACAGAGGGTTGTTCGCCTTTGGACGATATGAGTAGATGTCGTATGGTTTTACGACAAGGTTCGTACACATACGCGCACTTGTGCGTGTTCAGTGTTCGGGCAGTAGATACTAGTGGGTTTTGGTTTAAGCCGAATCCTAGTATTTGATTTTGGGTTGGTTTAGTCTCCTTGTATTCGTGTTTCTTCGGAACATGGATGCGAGTATGTATGTACAGTTGACAGAGGCAGAGAGGGAGATGCCTCATTAGGGTTTTGACCATTGACTTGATTATAACCCTAATGAAAAGGAGGAATTTGTTTAATAATTATTATTAAGGATAATTTTCATGGTTAATTGGTTTGACCATTTGACCATGTTGACCATTATTGACTTAGATATTTTCTTGAGCATGCTTAGCATTTAATGTGATATGATAATGGTCAAATCAAGTGAACCATCACAATTATCTTAATAATTCTAATTATTCTTTTATTCTTCATATGAGAGCTTCATCCTCTCATTATCTCATTATCTTTCTCTCTCATGGTTAGCTCTCTCCTTTCCTCTCTTAAAGCTCTAAGTCTTTCATGAGTTGAAAATCAAGAGCCTTTGAGATTAAACCACCAAAATACTTCTCTACTCACTCTAGGGTTCTTAGTCTAGCAAGCCAAACACTCTAGTTACTTCATTGTTGAGGTAGGAGCTCAAGGTAGAGGCCTTCGGGTGGATCTTCTTCGATATAGAGAAGCCGGTGAGGAGGAGCCATCCACATCATTCCAAAGAGCTCACATCAAGGAGAAGAAGGAGTTCAAGACTTAGGTACAATCTTCTAACCTAGTAGTTAAAACTCTAAGTTGGTTTGTTAGTTAATGTTTAGCAAAGATCCTAATGGCTAGTACATGTTACTTTGTAAAGAAAATTTTGATTTTTACCTATTCCGCCTCCCCGCTAACTACTGGGGTGAGTAACATGGTCTAACAGTGGTATCAGAGACGGGCTAAATAACAACTAACATGTTAGCAAAGTCTTTAGAACTTCGATCCCGGACAAATCGCAAAATACATCAAAAATTTATGTTTTCTGCCGATTTTCAAAACAGGTCTAAAAATATTTTCAGAGACCTGAAAAATACGTGCAGGATTTTTTAGGGACACCCAAGAAAAAAGAGCCCATGACTCGTTCAGACTGCCGCGGAAGCTCGGCGAAACCATGCGTTTCGCCGCGGATCTACGGCCGAGTCGACTCGAAGTCAACTCGTTTTTCTTGCAGATTGTCCAGCTTGATGTTTTGTGATTTTTCAGATACTTTGTTTCTACCCAGATTCCTTTGAGTACAGTGTTGTATTTGGGGTAGTTTCAAATTTGAAATATCGATCAAAATTCTATAAACTTTAGCTAATCGGATTATATTTGTGATGTGTTATATGTACTGAACGTCTACTAATCGCTATACGTCGATTAGTGGGGGTTGTACATATCTGTGATCTGTGTTATTAGATTGTGTATATGAACTTGTTAGATCGTCGTGATGAATAGCCGGGGATGTGAAATGAGGGTTTTCATTTTTCATTCGATATAAATTGTAAATTGATGTAATATTGTTTTATGGTCGCACATCCGGGTTGAGGTTGTAGCCACCATTGTATATTATTTCTTTTACTGTTTTTTGCTCCTAGGATAGACCCAAGATGGGATGCACAAACTACCGGGTACTTTGAAGTGCTAAGTGGCCTACTCACGTTGTTGAGGGAGGCTATTTCACTTCGGGTATTTGGCGGGTAGTTTGCCGCACCTATAGGGGTCTAGGGTGGGGTTTGGCTATTCATCGCGACCTTGTAATCCGTCTTTCGTTGCAGGCTCGAACGAAACGCGGATTCCTAGCATATCCAATGTATTCATCTGTGATCTGGAATGACTATCATTGCGTCTGACGAATGTATATATATCTATATATGATATCTAGTAGGCGTTGCTTATGTTTTGCATCCGCGCTAGTCCAGCCCCCGCTCTGTCGTTAGTTAAGTAACCTGACGGGTGATGACGGGGCCCAGTGGCGAATGCGGATAGCATAAGCGTACGTCATATTTTCGTTGTTTTCTTCAATGGTAGGATTAATTGATGGGACGCATTATATTAATGCAAAGAAAATAAACCTAGAAGATGTTGTTGGAACCAAGTTTTAAAAACAGACATTACAGACGTTCTCTTTTGCTTTGCACAGTGATATTCGGTTATGAATATCCAGCATCTCATTCGACGAGGTAAGGGCCGAGATCCCTTCATCGGGAGTGACCCCTTGAGTAAAATTTTGCATCAACGTAATAACTTCACTATAGTCGATTATTCTTGCTTTGCATCGTGGTATTCAGTTTGGAATATCCTGAACCTCATTCGACGAGGAAAGAGCCGAGATCCCTTCACCGGGAGTGGCCTCTTTAGCAAAGATTTTCGCCACTATAAATTTATAAAAAGCTATCCGGTTCCTTCAACAATATCAAGTTCATTACGTTAACGGGTTTTTCGCCAATAACCCAGCCGTAGCCCTCCTTCATTTCTTACAAGTAACACTTAGTATTCATGCTGCGTTTGTTGACTCCGTCAAGGCGTAGTGTACGATAGCTGAGTGGTGCTTGTTTGTAGCACTATATGGGATTGGTTAAGACAGTCGTATAACCTTGTTGACTCCGTCAAGGGTTATGCGGGTGGGTTTAATGCAATCCTGATAATGACGGGTTGAACTTGACTGGGACTCTTTGATTTGTTGACTCCGTCAAGGTCACTAGGGTCCTAGGGGTAAAAACCACATCGGGAGTTTCAAACATACAGGAAACTTGCAGATTTAGCATACCTTCTGGAGTGTGGTGACTAGAGTGGATTCCATCTAGGTCATCACATAATGATAGTTGAAACCCGATCCCACTGATGAGTTGGATTACTCTCGGGAGATTATTTCATTTAACAATCAATGCTATAAACCAAGTAGGTGTCTAGAATGGTGTTAGCGGGGCTACGCCTCTAGGGAAAAGAGGTTATGTAATTAAGGAATTTTGCGAAAGCCTTGGAAAACCTCCCTCGAAGTACCAACACCAGCCTGGCTGAAAGGTTAAGCAAGTATTGCGATGTGCGATTAATCCTGACTAGTTTTTCTTTTAGGGTTTGAAGAAGAATTTGAGGAAACAGTGGGTGCCATCGTGGTTAGATAAATTAATAACCAATCTGATCTTGCAAGAGCGCACGCGGAGTGTTTCTTTTCTCTCTCTCCAGGTAGCAACCATTTCACGCTCTAATCAAGATAATAAAATGTATCGCTTGACCGATCCGAATTCTTATTCGAGGCTGGGGAACGTCGGTTTGGCTCTAAGTTATGATGGCAATCGTAAGTATGAACAAGTGAAAGAGGATTGTTTGAATTCCAAGGAGACCCCATTGAAGAAGAAGCATACTAACGCATCTACTTCAGGTGTTCTTGTAATTGAGAACTGCTTTTCGGTCAGTCTTACCTCCTAGGTACTAGATACCAGATCAGGATCTCATATCTATAATTTATTGCAGGGACTGAGAAAAAGTAGTATAGTTGGACCTGGTGATATATCCCTCTGGATAGGGAACGGAGCACTAGTTAATGCTGCAGCCGTCGGTGAATATCACCTAGTGTTGCCAAATGGCAATACTATGATTTTGGACAATTGCTACTATGTACCTTCCATGGTTTGCAACATCATATCAATTTCTTTACTTGATAAAGATGGATATAACTTTGTTCTTGATAGAAATATCATCAACATTTACCTTGATAAGGTACTGGTTGCAGAAGGTACACTGTGTAATGGAATCTAAGTTCTAAATCAGAATACAGTTCTCAATGTACAAAACACACGCAAAAGGAAGAGTTCATATACGAACGAATCCTACTTGTTGCATTGTAGACTTGGTCATATCGGAAAGAAAAGACTAAATAAGTTACAAAAAGATGGACTCTTGAATACGTTTCGAATTTTCATCTTATGAAACTTGTCAGTCTTGTCTCAAAGGAAAGATGACCAAATCTCCTTTCACTGGACATGGAGAAAGAGCAGCAGAGCTCTTAGGACTCATACACAGTGATGTGTGTGGTACGATGTCTATACATGCAAGGGGTTGGTTCTCGTACTTCATCACATTCACTGACGATCTCTCTAGATTCGGATATGTGTATCTCATGAAACACAAATCTGAAGCTTTTGAGAAATTCAAGGAATTCATAAACGAAGTAGAGAACCGGGTTGGCAAAAGTATGAAGATCCTCCGATCTGATAGGGGAGGGGAGTACTTGAGCACGGAATTCCTAGATTACTTAAAAGAGAATGGAATTCTCTCTCAGCCTACTCCTCCTTATACACCACAGCACAACGGTGTATCGGAGCGGAGGAATCATACCCTATTGGATATGGTTTGCTCCATGATGAGTAGTGCTGAGTTGCCTTTTTCATTCTGGGGACATGCGCTTCAGACAGCGGCATACCTACTGAACTACGTTCTATCCAAATCTGTGCCTAAGACTCCATATGAAGTATGGAGTGGACAAAATCCATATCTTAAGAGATTTAAGATATGGGGTTGTCCGGCCTATGTGAAAACACAGAAACCGGACAAGCTAGAGGCACGGTCTATTCTATGTAAGTTTGTGGGATGTCCTAAAGATTCACTAGGATATCTGTTCTACCACACTGAGTGTAGGGTGTTTTTCGTCACCCCATTGAGATGGGAATACGCGCGCGCTTGTCAGGCGTACTACAGATTCCCCTTTCCTAGGATAGGCCAGGGATTAATGATCGTGGGGATCCGAATCTCCGGCAGCCGCGGACTAAGCTGTCGTTAAGTACACCTCGCCTTTAGAGCGAGGGAACCTCCGATTGACCGGTTAAACTGGTCATGCGAACTCAATGTGCGGTGTTGTGTTTTGAAGGGGTTTTGGATATATCGGGGACCCGCAGAGCTTTTACGGGGGTCCCGCTAACCGGATAGCGGGCTGGGAGTCAAGGGGGCTAGCAGCCCCCTTGCGGGGTGCAGGGCAGCGCCCCGTTAGAAATTTTTTTCTAACAGGGACAGTGTCATGGAGTATGTGTGTGTACATATGTATACATATGTATATATAAAAAAAAAAGGGAAAAGGCATCCAAAGGATGCGTGGGGTCAACGCCTTGAGCGTTGTGCGCTTAGGTGTTGTGCGTTTAGGCGCTAGCGTGCCACGTGTCGGCGTGTGGGCGCTTTGTGCTTGAGCGCTGGGCGCTTGAGCGCTGGGCGCTTGAGCGCAAGCGCACCACGTGTCGGCACGTGGGCGCTTTCCGCTTTAGCGCAGGGCGCTGGAGCGCAAGCGCGCCACGTGTCGGCATGTGGGCGCTTTGCGCTTGAGCGTTGGGCGCTTGAGCGCAAGCGCGCCACGTGTCGGGACGTGGGCGCTTTGCACTTGAGCTCAGGGCGCTTGAGCGCAAGCGCGCCACGTGTCGGCACGTGGGCGCTTTGCGCTGGAGCGCAGGGCGCTGGAGCGCAAGCGCGCCACGTGTCGGCACATGGGCGCTGGAGCGCAAGCGCGCCACGTGTCGACACGTAGGCGCTGGAGCGCAAGCGTGCCACGTGTCGGCACATGGGCGCTTTGCGCTTGAGCGCAGGGCGCTGGCGAGAAAAAGAGGCTTTTAGCCCCAGGAATTCTCGAAAGAGAAATTAGGGTGGAGTGAAAACTCCTAAGCTGTTTTGGGGTTGATGAAAGGGGTTCTTCTTCTTTCTCCTCTGGTTGCTGGATCTTGAAGATCAAGAGAAATGAGAATTTAAAAATCTCTTCTTTTTGAGATCTGATGGCAGATCTGAGTTCCCCTTTGTGGGTTTTATGGTGAAAAACTATTTAGTTTTTGGAAAAGGAAGAGTAAAACTCTTGATTTAATTCAAAAGAAAGAGAAGGTTTGAAACCTTCAGAAAGGGGAAAGAGGTACAAACCCTAGGTTTTTGAGAGAGTGAAAAAGTGTCTTTTTATTCATCATCATTTTGCCTTATATAGGCTTACATATTTACATATAGCCCCTTGGGCTTTGCAAAAATGGCATTTTGCCCATCCCATGGCTCATGTACCATTTCATTTTTGCACATAAGCCATGGGCTTACGAGATATTGGCGTTATGCCCATTTTGCATACATTCATGTATAAAAAATTACATAAAAATTATTTATTACATGATTTTGTTATTGGCATGGGGAAGCTGGCCGCGGGTTCGACTTGGGCATGGGCCCGCTTGACCTGGGTTTGGGCCCACCTAGCTTGGGGGTTGACCTTGACTTTGACTCGGTCAACCGGGGTGTAAATTTTTACCCCAACAAATTGCCCCCCATCAATAAATGCATACAGCATATGTGGGTCGTATGCATGAAATTGATGGATCTTCTTTTGCGTGGAGGCGACTTGCTTTGGTTCCCACTTTTTGGTATGTACCGCCCTTTTTACGACATGGACGGTCGATTCTGCCCTTTTTGCGACTTGAACGGTCGGCGCTTGACGCGTCTCCGAGACGGAGTGTCCGTGGTAGACGTTTCCCTGACCCGGAGTGATTTGGTTCCCGATTTGTGGGAAGCATGCACTGCCCGTTTAGCGACATGGACGGTCGACGCTCTGATTCGGAGCGATTTGGTTCCCGATTTGTGGGAAGCCTGCACTGCCCGTTTTATGACATGGACTGTCGACATTTGATGCGTATCCGAGACGGAGTGTCCGTGGTAGACGTTTTCCCTGGCCCGGAGTGATCTGTTTCCTGCTTTGTAGGAAGCCTGCACTGCCCTTTTTGCGACGTGGACGGTCGACGCTCTGATCCGGAGCGATTTGGTTCCCACTTTTTGGGATGCACTGCCCTTTTTACGACATGGACAGTCGACGCTTAACGCGTCTCCAAGACGGAGTGTCCGTGGTAGACGTTTCCCTGTCCCAGAGTGATTTAGTAGACGCGCCCCCGACACGGAGTGTCGTTGGTCGACGTTTCCCCGAGGCGGAGTGTCTGTAGTCGACGTGCCCCCGGCACGGAATGTCTGCTTGACGTTTCCCCGTTACAGAGTGTCATTGTTGGACGTTTCCCCGATGCGGAGTGTCGCGGATCGACTTGTCCCCGGCACGGAGTGTCGCTGATCGACTTTTCCCCGGCACGGAGTGTCACTGATCGACTTTTCCTCGGCACGGAGTGTCGCTGATCGACTTTTTCCCGGCACGGAGTGTCGCTGATGTTCGACTTGTCCCCGGCACGGAGTGTCGCTGATGTTCGACTTGTCCCCGGCACGGAGTGTCGCGGATCGACTTGTCCCCGGCACGGAGTGTCGCGGATCGACTTATCCCTGGCACGGAGTGTCGCTGATGTTCGACTTGTCCCCTGCACGGAGTGTCGCTAATCTACTTTTCCCCGGCACGGAGTGTCGCGGATCGACTTGTCCTCGGCACGGAGTGCCGCGGATCGACTTTTCCCCGGCACGGAGTGACGCCGATCGACTTGTCCCCGGCACGGAGTGTCGCCGATCGACTTGTCCCCGGCACGGAGTGTCGCGGATCGACTTGTCCCCGGCACGGAGTGTCGCTGATGTTCGACTTGTCCCCGGCACGGAGTGTCGCGGATCGACTTGTCCCCGGCACGGAGTGTCGCTGATGTTCGACTTGTCCCCGGCACGGAGTGTCGCTGATCGACTTTTCCCCGACACGGAGTGTCGCGGATCGACTTGTCCCCGGCACGGAGTGTCGTTGTTCGACTTTTCCCCGGCACGGAGTGTCGCGGATCGACTTGTCCCCGACACGGAGTGTCGTTGTTCGACTTTTCCCCGGCACGGAGTGTCGCGGATCGACTTGTCTCCGGCACGGAGTGTCGCTGATCGAATTTTCCTCGGCACGGAGTGTCGCGGATCGACTTGTCCCCGGCACGGAGTGTCGCTGTTCGACTTGTCCCCGGCACGGAGTGTCGCGGATCGACTTGTCCCCGGCACGGAGTGTCGCTGTTCGACTTTTTCCCGGCACGGAGTGTCGCGGATCGACTTATCCCCGGCACGGAGTGTCGCTGATGTTCGACTTGTCCCCAGCACGGAGTGTCGCGGATCGACTTATCCCCGGCATGGAGTGTCGCGGATCGACTTGTCCCCGGCACGGAGTGTCACGGATTGACTTGTCCCTGGCACGGAGTGTCGCTGTTCGACTTTTCCCCGGCACGAAGTGTCGCGGATCGACTTGTCCCCGGCATGGAGTGTCGCTGATGTTCGACTTGTCCCCAGCACGGAGTGTCGCCGATCGACTTTTCCCCGGCACGGAGTGTCATTGTTGGACGTTTTCCTGATGCGGAGTGTCTGTGTTGGACGTTTCCCCTATGCAGAGTGTCGCTTGTTGACGTGTCCCCGGCACGGAGTGTCTGCTTGACTTTTTCCCGGCACGGAGTGTCGTTGTTGGACGTTTCCCTGATGCGGGGTGTCTGTGTTGAACGTTTCCCCGATGCAGAGTGTCGTTGGTTGACGCAAAGGTCGATGTTGGAATTGGTTGGTTTGATTTGTTTGATTTGAGTTGACATCAGCATCGCTATACTGGAATATGGTACCAGGAGAGAATCATCTTCTGTCTTTGAGAGGATTTGGGAATTAGTTTTTTATCGGCATCTGCATTGCTACACTGGAATAATGCCAGGAGTAATTCATCATTTGCCCCGGAAGGATTTGGGAATTGGTTTTTTCTTAGCATCAGTATCGCTACACTGGAATATGGTACCAGGAGCGAATCATCATTTGCACTTGCTTATCAGGAAGCGATGGATTAGGAGACAGGTTTTAGGTCCCTATCACCTAAGACTTTTCAATTTTGTGAGCCGTAAGAGTCTCACAAAGCATTTTCTCCCTACGGGTCGTAAGGATCCCGTAAGTGTATTTTCTCCTTAGGAGTCGTGGGGACTCCCAAGTGTATTGCTTCTTTGTGAGTCGTAAGGATCTCACGCAGGAATTTTCTCCTCACAAAGTCGGGAGGACTTTGTGAGTGCATTTCATCTCTTTTTCATGAGTTTGCGCCATTTCGGGTTTTCACAAACTCGCCGGCAGTCCTGCTGTTTTTACTCACGGAGCCCTTTCGGGTTTTCATCCGTGCCCATTTTGCTTGTGGATATACCTTTTTTTTATTTTTATTTTTATTTTTTTATTTTATTTTATTTTTATTTTTTTGGTGGGACCTTGAATGTGGTCTCACCGGTAGGACTTGGGAGAGATTGGGATTGTTTTACGCCCGTGGATTGTATACGGTTTTGCAGGATGTATGGTCCAGACCGTAGGGCCGGAAACATTTCGGGCCTTTGTTGGCGTCTGCATCGCTGCACTGGAATATGGTACTAGGAGCGACTCATCATTCGCCGTTGGGGTATGGGATTTGGAATTGGAATTTGGTTGGCGTCTGCATCGCTGCACTGGAATATGGTACCAGGAGAAACTCATCATTCGCCATTTAGGGATTGGGATTTGGAATTTGGTTGGCGTCTGCATCGCTACGCTGGAATATGATACCAGGAGCGACTCATCATTCGCCACTTGGGGATTGGGGAGCGATGGCTTAGGAGACGGGTTTAGATCCCTATCGCCTAAGGCTTTTCAATTTTATGGGCCGTGAGGGTCCCATAAAAGCATTTTCTCCCTACGGGTCGTAAGGATCCCGTAGGTGTATTTTCTCCTTAAGAGTCGTAAGGACTCCCAAGTGTGTTTCTCCTTTGTAAGTCGTAAGGATCCCACGAAGGTTTGTTCTCCTCATGCATCGTGAGGACACATGAGTGGGTCTTTCCAATGGATCATAATTCCAAGGGCGGAAACCAGCCGCATAACTGCTGACTACGGTGGGGCATGAGTATGATGAGAATTATTTGAGCCTGTGGATTGTATACGGTAGTCAATTTGGGAACTGGCTGTAGGGCCGGGAGAATTTTGAGAAATTGGATTTTGGTTGGCGTCTCCATCGCTGCACTGGAATATGGTACCAGAAGCGACTCATCATTCGCCGTTGTTTTGTTTGTTTATTTTGTTTGTTTGTTTTGTTTTTGTTTTACCGCGATTGCTCTATCATTTCAGCTTTTCTTATCGCGAAGGTCGCGATTGCTTTATCATTTCGGCTATTTATTCGCGGTTGCCCCATCATTTCGGCTTTATTTTCATTTTTATTTTTACTCGCTGATTTTTATTGCGAGTTGCCCCATCATTTCGGCTTTTCTTTATTTTTCTTTTATTTACACATTTTTTGTTTATTTACATATATATATTTTTTACATTCCCAGTTTAACGACTTAGAGGTCGACTATTCCCAGTTTAATGACTTACCGGTCTATTGTTCCCAGTTTAATGACATGGTGGTCCTTTGGCGTTCCCAGTTTAACGACGTGGTGGTCCTCTTTACTTATCCTAGCCCCTTGAAATTTGATCTTGGCGGAGCTGTGTTGATGACCGTAGCTCTGTGGCTTGCCGATACATCCGAGGACCGTGAGGTTTTTCCAAGCTTGTATTGGTTCTCCACCCAATCTATGAAAATATAGCAGTCTTCGATGGTATGACCCACCATTCTATGATATGGGCAGTACATAGGATTGCCGGTCATGTTCATTTCATATGGCCTCTTTGGAACAGGCAGTTGCAGACCGTTGTTCAAGGCGTCCACGAATATTTTGCGGACTTCATCCCTCCTGAAGGAGTATACCTTCTTCTTTCTCTCCATTGGTGGCTTTATTGATGCTGGTCCTCGAGCCCGATCGGTCTTTGGTTCGCCCTTTTCAGATAATGGCACATGTCTGGGAGGATTAGGTTCCCGAAAGTCTTCGGTCTCCATTTGCATGAAATCGGCGATCGTAGCTTGACTGTTTGCTAACACGCCTTTAGAAAGTTCTATCTCTCCCGTCTTGTATTGCCTTTCGACCTAATCTTTGAAGATGAAGCAGTCCTCAATGGCATGACCTATCACCTTGTGATAGGGGCAATATTCTGGGTCGTCCGTCATATTCGCTTCTTGCGGTCTCTTTGATTCTGAATGTTGTAGACCGTTTCTTAGGGCGTCCATGAATATCTTGTGGACTTTTTCCCTTTTGAAGGAATAGACTTTTTCCAGTTTCTCTTTCAGAGCCGATTCCCCCCCGGCGTATGTATCAGAGGGACTGGAGGCTGATTGCGGCCGTTTTCCGCGAAGGCGCTTCGCTCTTAGGTTGAAAGGGGCATCAGTTGGCTGCCTCCGGGTATCAATCCCTGGCTCATGAACCAAAATTTGATTATGTTGTAATTGCAATCGGGCGACTTGGGTCGCGAGATCTGCCATGACGTTTGCCAATTCGTCGACCTTGGACTGTACCTTGGCTAACTTCTCGTCGCTGTCCTGAAGCTGCCTCTGAAGCCATCGGAATAACGCTTGTTATGTAGTTCCGGCTATGACAACCGGGTCATCTTTATCGCCTGAGCTCAATTCCACAGAGACGGTCCCACCGGGCGTGCCAGAATCTGTAGGGTGTTTTTCGCCACCGCATTGAGATGGGAATACGCACGCGCTTGTCAGGCGTACTACAGATTCCCCCTGCCTAGGGTAGGCCGGGGTTTAATGATTGTGGGGATCCGAATCTCCGGCAGCCGCGGATTAAGCTGTCGTCAATTACCCCTCGCCTTTGGAACGAGGGAACCTCCGATTGACGGGTTAAACTGGTCATGCGAACTCAATGTGCAGTGTTGTGTTTTGAAGGGGTTTTGGATATATCGAGTGCCCCGCAGAGCTTTTACGGGGGTCCCGCTATCAGGCACAGTGTCGTGGAGTATGTGTGTGTGTACATGTGTATAAATATGTATATATATATGTATATATAAAAAAAGGGAAAAGGCATCCAAAGGATGCGTGGGGTCAGCGCCTTGAGCACTGTGCGCTTAGGTATTGTATGCTTAGACGCTAGTGCGCCACGTGTCGGCGTGTGGACGCTTTGCGCTTGAGCACTGGGCGCTTGAGTGCAAGCGCGCCATGTGTCGGCACGTGGGCGCTTTGCGCTTGAGCGCAGGGCGCTGGAGCGCAAGCGCGCCACGTGTCGGCATGTGGGCGCTTTGCGCTTGAGCGCTGGGCGCTTGAGCGCAAGCGCGCCACTTGTCGGCACGTGGGCGTTTTGCGCTTGAGCGCAGGGCGCTTGAGCGCACGCGCGCCACGTGTCGGCACGTGGGCGCTTTGCGCTGGAGCGCAGGGCGCTGGAGCGCAAGCGCGCCACGTGTCGGCACGTGGGCGCTTTGCGCTCGAGCGCAGGGCGCGGCGCTGGCGAGAAAAAGAGGCTTTTAGCCCCAGGAATTTTCGAAAGAGAAATTATGGTGGAGTGAAAACTCCTAAGCTGTTTTGGGGTTGATGAAAGGGGTTATTCTTCTTTCTCCTCTGGTTGCTGGATCTTGAAGATCAAGAGAAATGAGATTTTAAAAATCTCTTCTTTTTGAGATCTGATGGCAGATCTGAGTTCCCCTTTGTTGGTTTTGTGGTGAAAAATTATTTAGTTTTTGGAAAAGGAAGAGTAAAACTCTTGATTTAATTTAAAATAAAGAAGAAGGTTTGAAACCTTCAGAAAGGGGAAAGAGGTACAAACCCTCGGTTTTTGAGAGAGTGAAAAAGTGTCTTTTTATTCATCATCATTTTGCCTTATATAGGCTTACATATTTACATATAGCCCCTTGGGCTTTGCAAAAATGGAATTTTGCCCATCCCATGGCACATGTGCCATTTCATTTTTGCACATAAGCCATGGGCTTACAAGATATTGGCTTTATGCCCATTTGCATACATTCATGTATAAAAAATTACATAAAAATTATTTATTACATGATTTTGTTATTGGCATGGGGAGGCTGGCCGCGGGCTCGACTTGGGCATGGGCCCGCTTGACCAGGGTTTGGGCCCACCTAGCTTGGGGGTTGACCTTGACTTTGACTCGGTCAACCGGGGTGTAAATTTTTACCCCAAC
The DNA here is from genome assembly GCA_030015575.1 of Agapanthus africanus. NCBI lineage: Eukaryota > Viridiplantae > Streptophyta > Magnoliopsida > Asparagales > Amaryllidaceae > Agapanthus > Agapanthus africanus. The sequence goes on from JASDDO010000022.1 coordinate 207,613,110, forward strand.
ACTGAGAAACAGAAGGTATTTGTATCTCGCCATGCTACCTTTTTAGAAAGGGAGTTTCTTGCAAAAGAAACTAGTAGGAGTTCGGTAGAACTGGGAGAAATTCATGAACCACAAAATGTAACTGAAGATTTGGAGGAACCGCTAGATTCAGTAATCCCGGACGAACCTCATCCACTCCGCAGATCTGGTAGGATTTCTCATCCGCCCGAGAGATATTACGGTTTTCTCATAGACGGGGATCGAGAGGATTGCATCTTGGAAGAAGATGATCCTACCAGTTTCAGGCAGGCCATTATCAGTAGGGACTCTGATAAGTGGTTGGATGTTATGCATTCCGAAATGGAGTCCATGTACACCAATAAAGTGTGGACCTTGGATATTTCCCTACCTGGGGTAAAACCCGTTGGATGCAAATGGATCTACAAAAGGAAACTTGGTGTAGATGGGCAGGTGGAAACCTATAAGGCTAGACTCGTTGCAAAAAGGTTTTCGTCAAAGACCTGGTGTGGACTATGAAAAAACTTTTTCTCCAGAGTCTATGCTCAAATCCATCCAGATCCTACTTGCCATTGCTGCCTTCCATGACTATGAAATCTGGCAGATGGACGTGAAAACGGCTTTTCGAAACGGCAGCTTGGAAGAATGCATTTATATGGATCAGCCAGAAGGTTTTGTAGACAGTGGGAGCAGCGGGAAGGGGTGCAAGTTGCTTAAATCCATTTATGGATTAAAGCAGGCATCGCGGAGCTGGAACATCTGTTTTGATGAAGCAATCAAGGAATTTGACTTCATCAAGAACAAGGATGAGCCTTGTATTTATAAGAAGATTGTAGGACGAACTGTCGTATTCCTAGTCTTGTATGTGGACGACATTCTTTTGATAGGAAATGACATTCCTATGCTACAATCGGTCAAGCTATTCTTGTCACAACAGTTCTCCATGAAAGACCTGGGTGATGCCTCGTTCATTCTAGGGATCAAGATCTACAGAGATAGATCTAAGAGATTACTGGGACTTTCGCAGTCCAGGTACATAGAGACCGTACTAAAGAGATTGAGTATGGAAGATTCCAAACGTGGTAATGTACCCGCATTGCATGGAATCACCCTCTCCAAGAAGATATCTCCCAAGACTGACGAGGAAAGGGTTCGCATGAGCACTATACCCTACGCTTCGGCGGTAGGATCTATAATATATGTGATGCTATGTACAAGACCAGATGTAGCTTATGCGCTAAGCGTGGTGAGTCGGTATCAGTCAGACCCAGGTGAGAACCACTGGATAGCAGTGAAGAACATTCTTAAGTACCTGAGAAGGACTAAGGAGATGTTCCTGGTTTACGGTGATGGAGACCTCAGGGTCGAGTCCTTTACCGATTCAAGCTTCCAGAGTGACAAGAATGACAGCAAGTCTGTCTCGGGTTTTGTGTTTACCCTCAACGGAGGGGCGGTGTGTTGGAGGAGTTCCAAACAGGATACCGTCGCAGACTCGACGACGGAGGCTGAATACATTGCTGCAAGCGATGCCGCAAAAGAGACTGTCTGGATGAAGAAGTTCATTAGTGAACTTCAGGTGGTTCCATCCATTGTTGACCCAATACCTTTGTATTGCGATAACAATGGGGCTATAGCTTTAGCGAAGGAACCACGGTCCCATCAGAAATCCAGACACATCTTAAGGCGGTATCACCTGATCAGGGAGATCATTGATCGCCAGGAGATCGAGGTACGGAGAGTGGACACTAAAGACAACACGGCGGATCCATTCACAAAGGCCCTCCCTCAAACACAGTTCGAGCGACTTTTTGAGTTATTGGGTATGCGGTACGCCAGCAGCTGGCCTTAGTGCAGACGTTGGGTATGTGGTACACCAATTACTGGCCTTTAGTGCAAATGGGAGATTGTTGGATATGTATGCCCTAGAGACCATTATTGTATAGTACTAGTTTGTATATTACATTTTGGAAGCTTGGGACATATACGTAGATTGACGACAGTCTTGCTCGATATTGTAGTATGCTACTTGGTTTGTATCTATCTTAATATGTGTATTGTTCATACCATAATATTGCATTATTATATTCCCCATTCTTATATATTTTACAAATAAACGGGTGTTTTTGACGCATGTCTGCTACATATTACAGGTTACAGGTTCTTGAAGCGAAAACAGTAAAAACGATGAAAAGACGATGCAAAAGTGGACTTTGACCAACAAACAGAAGACTCTTGATCAAGCCGATATCAAAGATAAAATTCACAAAGTACAAGGCAATGCAAGGTCTAAGATTTCGAAGCCACGGTTAACTTGTCCACCACAATTATTCACTGGAAAATCTGAAAGAGAACAGAAGCTATTTTAAAGAAATAATTAAAGAATTAAGTAGCCCAGGAAGCCCAAAGACAGAAGAGCCCATAAAGGAAAGGCCCAATACTTCCTTTTTAAGAAGACAAAAGGAAGATTTTATTTTATCAAAATTCATTTGTGGCTTTGACTAGTTGACCTAGGGCTATTTTTGTAATTGTAAACATGCAAGTCATTGTAACCCTAGGGTTTCCTATTTTCTATAAATAGGGACTCTAATTCATTGTAAACTTCATGCCTCCTTTTAATAATAAATTCTAGAAATCTTTTGGAGAGCATCGGTGCCTCTCTTTAATTCAGAAATTCAGATCTGACAACCCTGCATGGATGATTGGAGAGAGCCATCTGTAAGTAATTTATTTTCTTGCCTTAGTGTAGATTTAAATTCTTTGCCCTAGGTAAATTTATTTTCCTGCCCTAGTTATAACTTTTAATTAATTGCCCTAGGATAATTTAGATTTTTAGATTTAATAATCTGTCCGAACACCTTTCGGAATTAACTCGTAAGAACGAATCGGAAATTCACAACATCCCTGTGGACCGACCCGTACTCACCGGCTAGCTGCAAAGCGACGCCGTTCTTGATTGCGGTTACAAATAATTTTTTGATCTATCTTTTAGAAAGCGCAAGCACGCTGAATCACACCAATCAAATGGCGTTTCTTTTAACATATCGCTAATACATATTGATAGAGCCCTTAGGATCTTTGCTTGACTACCAGCGTTATGATAGCGATCACACTAGTGGGGGCTGGGTAGTCTATAAGCTCATCCTTATACAGTCCCTAGTCGTAGGATTATCGAGACAGGGCATCAATACTCCAGAGTAGACTGTTGCATACGCTTCTCATCCCAGCAGGGGAGATGGTCTGCCCTACAGCCATCAGTACGTCGTACTGGAGATAGTATATGCAGGTGCTCGTTAGGTTACGAGTACACTGGACAGGACTCGTCGAGAACTGTTGGTTGGTATTATACCTATTGTCAGTTAGCAGTTCCCAGGTGACATGATGTAACACCTTAGAATGTGTTTTGTGGCTAATTATATTTTAATGTATGGATTTTAATAAAAAGTTTACCAAATTGATTTTTAATTATTTTATCCTATTTAATGAATATTTTATTAGATTTTTCTTAGGCTTGCACACACTTGTGCATGATAACTAGGGTTGTAATTTAGGGTTAAACATGATTAGCAATCATGGTTAACTAACCATTTTCCCTAATCTAGTTTTATATTTTGTTTAAGTGTTATGGGTTTTTAAGTGTGCATGGTTGTTAAAATAAAAAGGGTTTTATTTTGATTGTTTGTGTTGACTTGGTGAGAGAGAGAGAGGGGGGGTGCATTATGAGGCATGATGGCTTGCCCATGCCTTCATTTAATGAAGAGAGAGAAAGAGAGGGTTGACTAAGCCTAGCTCTCATTTTCCCTTTCCTTCTCATTCTCTCACTCTCATTCTCTCACAAACACACACACGCACACGCGCACACACACACACACACATTAACAGAAGCAGCAGCAGCAGAGGCAAGCAGTAGCAGCAGCAACGGCAAAACAGCATCAGCAGTAGCACATGCAGCAGTAGCAACACAAGGAGCAATTGCAGCAGCTTATCTCCTCCTTCTACTTCTTCTCCTGCTCCCTATGACCCTTTAGGGTATTTTTTCTGAACACAATTCCCCTTATTGCTTAGCTTGTATGCTTATTAGCGTCGGTTTGTGTTAATTAGCTAGTTTAGTGCTAATTATGGTGATTTGTGTGGAATGTTGATTAAGTGGTGATTGTGTTAGTTAACCCTACCTATTTAAGTGTTGTTAAGGTCACCTTAACTGAGAATTGACCCAGATTTCACTAAAATACCATAGGGTTTGCTTTTGTGCAAAATTATCGTTTTTAAACGATATTATGGCATTTTGTAATCTGCTTTTGACCCAGACCCATCAGGGTAAAATTGAGAAAACTGGGGCATACTCATTAGGTATAGATAACACCACCAGAACACGAGCCCCAAATGTTTCATCTTGGCCGCAGATTTAATGCATCTGGCCGCAAATTGCGGCCAGGAAGTGGACATGGGTGTTGGGGTCTTGGCTAGGGTTGTCTGCAGTGTTGTCTAGTGTTTTGGCATGTATAGTTTTGTAAGATTTGACCTGTAGGAAAATCTGGGATCAAATACCGTTTTTCATGTCCGTTGTGTTTGCGCGATACGTGAGTGGGTTCTGCGATCCAGCGTGTCACGGCGTGTCACGATAGTTTTAGACGCGTATACACACGTTTTAGCGTATCGTGCACACGCGCGTTAAGTTCGCGACGCGAGTTTCTCGTTTGGGTTCGATATCGCGTTTTGCGAGATATTTGGCTTATATATGATTTCCATGTCTCAATTGCAGGTTTGCAGGCGGGGACTACGGATACTGCTACAGGGGGGAGCAGATGGTAGGATTCACCTAGCGTGGAGCATAGGTGAGTAGATTTAACATCTATAGGGGAATCGCCCGCATGGAGTTATGCGTCTGGGCTAGAATTCTATTACTTGTCGCATATTCTACGTCATTGTTAGAATTGCGCCTTTACCTTATTTCCTTGATATACTTGTACTGTGACTAGCAGCCGTAGGATACTGCACATATTATTGACTGTTCATGTTGCACGAGCACGGATTGTATGCTACACACAAACCGTCAATAATTGCCATGTCACACACAAACCATTATAGACATTATATTGCTTAGTTAGGGACTTTACGGCATCGATTCACATTACTTATCACGTTTTGACATTTAGTTACCGATATACCTTACTCACCTATTCCACTCATACCCGGAGGGGGGCATACTTCATCAGTTCTTATAGGTAGATACCTATACATTGCTACACCTGTATGTTACACACATATTCAGTTGCAGCCACATATTTACCTTTACTGATGTTACTTAGCTGTACCTTATTGCTTTCGCATACATATGGTTTCAGCTACACATTCTCATCTATATGCTCGCATTTCAGATATATCGCATATAATTATTCCTGGATTTGCGCTTTGTTTATTGGGATTTTACATGATGTTTTCTGGATTTGGAAACCGCGGGAGTTCATGAATTTATGCATACATTGAAAAACCCGGTTTCCTTGATATGATATTTGCGCAGCCACCATGAGATTTATCGGTTCTGATTATATACTCCATACGAGGTGTGGTTGCCGTATGAGGGTACATGGTGGGGCCCGGTATGGTTCCCCTCGGCAAGAAGATCGATGGATGTTGCCGATTAAGCCTGGAGGCGGGTTAGTACCTACCAGTGACAGTACTGATGACTCGGCGGGGATCATGGAGATACCGTTGGGAGTCATGCACGTATACATACGTCGAAAGGCGAGGGTCAGAGCAAGGCACTCGTGCTTTCGGGACAGCGTATGATACGTACCTATCAGGATTTCTGTGTCGATGCTTGGCACATTGTTTTCATGATATTTTCTTTAAACACCTGTGTATATATAACAGGGGATTTAGCCGTTGTTATATATACCCTTACACCAATATTAGTGGAATGGGATGCTAATATATGTGTATTGACCCCATCATATTTATTTCCGAAAATATATACCTTTAGGATGTTAGAATTCTACTTGAGTTTTGAATTGGGATATCAGGTGATTCATTGAGATTGGACATACATATGAGATTGCTGATTTGTACATTCGGGATATAGGAGATTACTCGATATTGTACATTTGGGAGATGTGAGACTTATATGATATGAGAGCCCAACATGGGGGCTGATTTGAGGAATTGGGATTTGAGTGTCTTGATGGATTTTGATCCTACCACGATGTCAGGCTGCCGTGGGAATGGCATATTTCACTCCATACCGCATACCTATTTATTTTTGCACCGTTCCATGTATTAGGAGTACCTGTTAGTGTACCTTCATGATTGCTGCATATTTGCATTCTCATATCCCTATTGCATGGTTATTGCATACTATTATCATGTTATTATTGCTTCACATATTGATTGTACCTGCTAGTGTACCTTCCATTATTTTGCATTTACATGACATGTTATTACTGTAATCGCATATCTTAGATTCATGCTGTACGTACATTCCTGCGATTACCTGCATATGTTATCTACTATTCACGAGTTGGCAACTCACCCCCGTTGTGCCACAGGTGTTTCAGGTTGTTCCCCAGAGTAGTCGAGGCAGGCTATTCAGCTATTCATCTATCATCTTTTGCTGCAGATACCGCATCGGCTCACAGTATACTATTCTGCTTAGGTGGGTTTTGGTGGTTATCTGTATTTTGTATTGCACATTCGTTGTATCTTGTACTCTCTGTCTACTATCATGTTGTTGACCTAGAGACTTGGTGAGGACGATATTGTATATTATTTATGGATTTGTTGTCTTTTATATACAGCTTTCTCTCTATTGTCTTTATTTCTTCGCTACGGCGTCGTATATTTGTGTTGTATTCTTCTTGGCTAGTTTTTACAAAAGGGGGTGTTGCCAAAATTTTAAAGAAAGAAAGTAGGACTTTTAAAGAATTTGGGTTGTGATTTCAAATGTTTCAAAATACTTTTATTATCTTTTCCGTATTTTTATGGTTTAGATTTCTGGGTTTTGGCTTTCTTTTACTGTGTTACGTCTTTAGGCGTTGCGTAGTATTAGGGTAGGGCCGTCACGGGTCAATTTCGGGTCGTGACAAAGTTGGTATCAGAGCGCTAGGTTTTATCTTTCGGAGTTTAGGATGACCTTAGTATGATGGAGTAGGTAGCTTAAGCAGAGTAACATAGTGTGTGTATGTCTGCAGCATACCCATGATGCGGTACTTCGTCTTAAGTGACCTAAGTACAAATTGCTTGAAATTCCTTCCTTGATGATTCTTATCCTTGAGATTCGATTCCTTATTCTCATCGAATCTTATATCTATTTATAGCCTTGCCGCCGATGACTATGGGGACTCAGAGTGATGCAGCGAGGGCCGAGGTCAGAGTTGGCTCGGGTGAGACGAGTACTGACCAGGATGGCACTCTAGTAGCACAGGTGCAGACGGATCAGCCTACGACATATACTATTGATAGACTTTTGGCAGAGATGCAGGACTTCCGCCAGATGATGAGTTCATTGGTTGATGTCGTTCGGCAGCTACGACAGGAGGTTGTCACCCCTGTTACTCAGTTGTCACTTACGATCAGCATGCAGCAGTCCGCCACCTACATAGCACCAGTGGTTGCAGCTCCAGTTGACGAGGCACATATTCCAGGACAGTGGAGGACTCGTACCAGTGTACCAGCCCAGAGACAGAGGTTTGGTCATCGAGACAGATTTTGTGGCCGTCGTAGGAGCAGCGAGGTTTAGGACGAGGACAGTCGTTCAGCTCTCATCTCCAGGATGGTCAGCAGTCAGCGCGTGGATGTTTTCGATGCGGAAGCCTTCAGCACTTCGTCAAGGATTGTTCCTTAGCACCACGTCAGGATCGTTTTCAGAGAGGCCGTGGACGTGGAAGGTTTGCTCAGAGGGATCAGTCTACCATAGGAGTTCAGCCAGTTGCGGGTAAAGGGCAGACATAGGAGTTTGCTTCTACTCATCGGGACGCGCAGGCGTCCAATGTGGAGTTTTCAGGTATCCTTAAATTATATGTTCTTTTGGTGTACTCGTTTGCTTTCCACACCTTGTACCGTGGTTGGGTAGATTAGTCGTAGTTGTGTTAAGTTCTGTCAGCGATTCTTTTGTTACGCGACACGTATTCAGTTGTGTGCCAATCGGATAGGAGATAGAGATTCATCCGTCGTTTTGATCCTTCTAGAGAGGTTGGATTTGACATTCTCCTGGGCACTGACTGTTTAGCTACGTGCTAGGCGTCTGTGGACTACCGTGAGGAAACAGTCAGGTTTGTTTTCCCGGCAGGTCAGTTCTTGTTGTGCAGGTGGATAGTTGTGTCGCCTCTCACAGCTTGAATTCAGCCTTTTTCACTAGTCGGCTACTTAGGAGATATCGTGTATTCTTGGCGTTCATTCGTGATACCGGAGCCACAGTGGGATTGTTGGACCGGGTTCTTTTCGTGCGAGAGTTTTCCGACGTTGTTCCAGGTGAGCCGGCGAAGCTTAGGGAGCTAAAGGATCAGCTGCAGAGTTGTGGTTTGGGGAGTTTTGTGCGTCTGAGTGTTTCGCTTTTAGAAACTCCTATTTCTGTTCGTCAAGGAGAAAGACGGCAATTTAGGGTTGCGTATCGACGGATCGTTAATTGAACCGGCTTACGGTGCGGATAGGTATCTTTCGCCTCGCATTGACGATTTCTTCGATCAGCTCCACAGTGCGAGACATTTTCTAAGTTTTCTTGGGATCAGGTCATCATTGTTGCGGGTTCGGAGTTGTCACGACCCGAAAGAGCACGTGACTGGCCCTTGAACCATATGAAATCTATAGGACTCCATCTGATCCAAGTAAGCCAAAGCCCAGAAATCTAAAACCATTTTAAGAGTAAGTAAAGAAAACTGGTTTTTAAAGAAGTGAAGGAAAACATGTTTGAAGTCAAGGTTTTTAAATAACTAAGCCGAATGTGCATTTTTAAAAGGTAAAGTCTTTTCTAAAAATTCCGGCAGAGTTTCTTTTGTAAATACTGGCCCCGAACGGGGTACAACAAGAACAGCATATATACAATGGTAAAAGGAATCCCCAAGCGGGAGCTAGCTCTTCGTCAATTGACGGTCACAACCACACATGCAATATAATATACAACGCCGAAAGGCGAGGATCAAACCAAAAGAACTCAATAAGCATGAAAACCGCAATACTACTAAGCGCGACTCTAAGGTCGAATAATACATCACTAAAGTCTGAGTCTGAAACAATATACAAATTTGGTTGATGGAAATTCTAGATACAATGAATAATATAAGTACAATAGTGGTTCTTGATGCAAAAGAAACCACCTACCAAATGCAATTCACCCTCAAGGAAGCAATGTGCCAGAAATGCCGCAAAGGAACCTGTACGGCAAAACCTGCAAGAACTGTGGCACAACGGGGGTGAGTTGCCAACTCGTGAATAGAGAATATCTACAAGTAGAAACCGAATGCAAGACATAATCATAGGTCAACAATCAGTAATAAACCTCAAGGAATAAGCCTGATACATGATAAGGTGGCAAAGCAACATCTAAACAGGTATGTAGTGCCAAGTACTCAGGTAATAACACGTCATCAGTATAGGGTATGTTTGCATGAAGTAAATATGATGAAGTATCAATACACATATATTAGCGTCCCATACCACTAATATTGGTGTAAGGGTATATATAACAGCGCCTCATACCCTGTTATATATACAAATGAAGTATGATCAGTGTAAATCCAGTCTGTATATGATCCATGTCTGTATATACGTGGAACCCGTCCACCCGTCACCCAATGACAATAAACGTGGAACCCGTCCACCCGTCACCTAATGACAATAAGCATCATGTGTGCAAATATGAGGATATAAACAAAATCATGGAAAAACATCATGAAACCCGTGCCTAGCATCGACACGTAAATCCTCGTCCATATGGGGCTCCGTCTGCGGTATCGGCCCTCGGCCCCGGCAGTACGGGTCAGCCCATATCCTCATCCAGATGGGGCTCCGTCTGCGGTATCGGCCCTCGGCCCCGGCAGTACGGGTCAGCCCATATCCATCTCTCAACTCCGGTCGGTATCCTCCAGATATCCGCCGAGCTCAAATACAATCACCGGTAGGTATTAGTCCCTCTGCCAGGCTCACCGTCTACTACACAGTGAAACCGTTCTCGCCCCGGGGTACCATACCGGGTCCACCATGTACCCGCAATCGGCCTCATCCGCCTCCTCGAATCGGGTTTCACATGTCGCTCTCAGCACCGAGAAACCACATGGTGGACGCACTGAAATATCATATCAAGGGTAACCGGGTTTTTAACACAATTATATATTCTCTTTTGAAATACCTACGGTTCCCAAATCCAGAAATATCATGGAAACAACATATCTCAATGCGTATAATCAAAACGTGATGTATGCGACATGTAAGAAAGGTAAGCATATCATAAGTCATGCAACATGGAATAGTAATGTGCACATGTCGAGGGAAACCGCTCTTTTAAAACGAATCAGTTTTGAAGAACATCTTGCGGTTCCCAAATCTCTAATCAAGTCAGAATCATCTATGTTTGTGTACAAGTATAAGTGCACAATATGCCATGCAAGAATCATATCATGAACGCAACAGTACTACAGTGTAGTGGCATGGCAATTATCGATGATGAAGTGTGTGAGCCGGCAAATAGTGTACGTGGAACATACGCATCATCGATAATGGTGCTGGTGTCCTAACAACATGATAATAATATAGAAATAATCATATGCAAAGCAATATGAATAGCATGAATATGCGGAAATCAAATAATCAACACCACAGTGAAGAATCTACATCAATATGTATATATCATGCAGTTATGTCGTTTGAAGTAAGACGAATCAGGATTTTTAGTAAAATAAGGGCTACCGTATATTTTAAGAAAGATACGTCCTTTGAAAAATACCCGTAGAATCTCTTTACTTGTCTTTTAAGATATTCCCGATTCGTAGTTTTGAAATAGGTATGACTCGGGTCTAGTCTAACATCTACTATGCAAACTACAGATCTAAGTATCAAGTAAATCAGGAGGGGTATGGAAACCACCTAAGTCTGAGTCGATATATATATATATATATAATAGTCGGTGATCCCGCCTCAATAGTATCGCGTACGATACAGTATATCATATGACATCCTCAAGTCATGAGCGCGGATCTATCATCAATATAGGCTCGTACGGTAAATCGTCGTACGGCATCCCAATAGCTGGGTACGGGTCAATATCACACCATCTCATCACGTCTCAGGTATCACCATCATCATATCATATAATCTGGGGTACTGATCTAAGTCTAGTACAACTGATACCATCAATAAACTGCATGTGCAAGCACACATCCCAAGGCCCGCTAGAGATCACGTATCGTATCCCAATACGAATCACATCAAATCACCGATCTCGCGGCACAAGGCCCAACATCATCGACTCATCTCCAATGTCATCCAATATCATCAACACAATGCAAGTATAAGGAATATGCAAGGGTGTGTGTGTAGGTGTAATTCTATTCTAGGGTTCGCGACTATGAACTACACTAGTCACTTCTAACCCTACACTATCCATAATACACCTAACTATCATATATAATATAACAACTACGGACTGCGGGGGTGCTATACGCCATCCACCCGACTTCCCCCAGTAGATATAATCTACTCACCTTGTGTCTTCATTTGTGGACGTCGCCACGCGTTTGCTTGTTGTCCCGAAGTCTTCATGGGTACCTACATATCAAAATATCGTATATGCGCATTAAAACCAAATCAAAGCTAAAACGGCACACGAAACCCAGAACGATACGATAAGAGGCCTATAGGTTAGAACCTATGGCACGCCTTCAAAACCATCAATAAATCCTCTATATCGTCGTATAAACGCCAAATAGTCGAGGCAAAACACAAGACACAAATTCAGACCTAAAAATACGGAATACGGAAACACGAATCCAAAACAGCAACTTAGGAAATATGTTCCAGATTTCACCCTAGGTCCAATTAGACAATTCTATGTATACCAGGGGCCTAATATACAGATAAGGGAACACCAAAACCAAAACGAGCCAATTCCATCATGGTCTGGCCACAAATTGCGGCCAGAATGGGTAAATTTGCGGCCGGGAAAAGGAATTAGGGGCTGGGGTTTTGGTGGTAGCTTCCTGGGTGCCTGCACATACCACTGTCTAACCAATTTTAATTTAGGGTGTCTCGGGTGATAGCAGATTCAATATACCCTTCACAGATTTCATAAATTCCCCGATATCGGTTTCTAAAATCCGTATTATGGGTTTAAGCTTCAGGTTAGGGTCTCAATTCATACACTAGGGTGTTGGTGTAGCCTCTATTGAACTCAATTTCACATACAACACAAGTTTCCCTCAAACCCTAAATAGGTTTTTCCCATGTTCACAAAATTACCCGATATCGATTCAATCTTAACATAGGGTTAAAAGTAATGCTAAAACTAATCTAATGGTTCAGTAATTACCTCATTTGGCAACTCAAGAATTTTCTTGAGTTGCCCCTAGTGGCCAAACTCCTTGCTTCTTTGGTCCAATGTGTAGATCTTGAGCTTGTGCATCTTTTTAGTGAAATGGGGATAGGGTTATAGTGATGTTTTAGAGGTGAAATGAGGGCTTGAAGGTGGAGGAAAGGGGAGGAAGCAGCAGTAGCAACCAGAGGGAGAGGGAGGGAAATGAGTGTGGGGATCAAAGGAAATGGCTAAGTCTTAGTCAAAGAAGCCCATACCTCTCTCTCTCTCACCAACTACCAATTTCTTTATTCTTTTCTCTTTTCTTTTCCTTTTTCCTCTCAAAATCCTTCTCACATAAATAGTAACCCCAAAGCAAACCATGGTGAAAATGCACAAGTGTGAAAAAGAATGATATGTGCATGTTTTGCACAAAATGCTAAAAAAACGATTAGCGATTTTTAATCGCGATTAGCACTAATTTAGCATATAACTAATCAATTAAACTTAGAAATGGCATAATTCTCTAATTTACCCTATTTTAGAATTTTCCATAATTTTTCCAAAATTTTCCCATTTATTTGTATTTAATAATTCCAAAATATTAAAATATTCAATAAAATAATATTAAATTATAAAAATTCCCAAAATTAATATTTTATCTTTTTGAAATGTTACAGGAGTGATGGCATTCCGAAGACTTCCTTATGCGTGCGACGGGCTTTGTGTGTTTTTGTGAGTCGTTGGATTCACTGATGCACTAGCAGCATTCGTAGATGTGATGAACCAGATTTCTTCAGGCCGTTCCTCGACCAGTTTTTGTTGTGTTATTTACGACATTCTGGTCTATTTAATGTGTCTTGAGGGACAGTAGTAGCACTTGAGGATTTGTTATGCAGATACTGGGAGAGCACCAGCAGTTTGCTAAATTCTAGGAGTGTTTCTTCAGGCTTGTTTTGTGTTGACTCCTAGGTCTTGTAGTCATGGGAGACGGTTTCGTATGGTTCCGAGGGAGATCGTGGCCGTACAGCTTAGGCCCAGACTTGTGTGCAGGACGGAGATCCACAGATTGTTAGGCTTAGCAGGTTTTTACCGCCGTTTCATGCAGGATTGCTAGAGTAGTGCTGCACCGTCGACTGAATGGACCGGAAGGGAGGTTTCTTTTCTGTGGACTGAGGCATGTGTGCGGAGTTTTCAGCAGTTGAAGATTCAGTTAACAACTGCATCAGTTCTTTCTTTGCCTTTGGTTCGGGCGACCTTGTTGTTTTACTGTAATGTTTCTTGAGTGGACTCGAGTGTATACTGAGGCGACACTTTAGAGTTATCGCTTTAGCTTCCCTACATTTGGAGGAAGTACGAGGAGGGTATTCCACTCATGATCTGGAGATGGCCGCGGTGGTTTTGCGTTGGAGATTTGGAGACACTACTCGTTCGGAAGTCGTGTCAGATTTTCACGGACCACCAGAGCTTAATGTACATCTTCTTGCAACGGATTTTGATTGTTGTGATAGTCTTCTGCAGATATACAGTTCTTGTGTGATCGTTGAGTACAGCTTAAGTTCGTCTCTACGGAGGGGACAGCTTGCTCATGTCCACGCCCGACCACTTTTCTTAAATCGCTTTCGCGAGACACTGCCTGCCGATGCTCGTTCGTCAGAGATACTTGAGCATACTCGGCTGGGTAATGATTCGGAGTCCTTGATTTGTGACAATGGTGTGCTAAGTTAGGGACGCGTTTGTGTACCTGATATTATCAGGTAGAGACGTGAAATCCTAGAACAGGCACATCAGTCAACTCTCTGTTTTCATTCAAGTTCCACCAACATTGACGTGACTTGTGAGATAGTTACGGGTGGACAGGGGTGTAAAGAGAAGTTTCAGGTTTCGTTTAAAGGTGTGTCTTTTGTGTGTTTGGGTTGAGTATCTGAGGCCGGCTGGAGAGTTGCAACCTTTTACCGTTCCGAAGTAGGAGTGGGAGCAGATCTCCATGAATTTCTTTATGGTGTCTACCCAGGGTTAGTCAGGGTGTGACTCCATTCGGGTTCTTGTCGTCCGGTTACTCAGTTTGCTCAGTTGTTTCTTGTTAAGTTGTGTGTTTGTGTTAGTTGTTGTCAGCGGTTGGGGATCGTCACTCGCCATCGTTAGGTTCTCCTTCGATAGCTGTTATCAGGAGACACTCCAATTGGCCACCTTTAGGTTTAGGGGTTAGGTTGTGTCGATCACCAGTCTGTTGTTTTTCTGACTCTGCGTAAGTAGGACTTTGGACCCCAGCTAGCCCAGAGACTTCGGAGATGGTCCAGTTTTGTTAGGTCAGGATGGGAATTGTCCATTGCGAACTGAGTTCTTATGCCGACTGTGTTGGTCATAGACTCGAGTTCGCAGGGACAGATCATGTATTCCTACGGACTTTCCGATGAATGACGTGTTGGTTTTGGGAAGCTTGTCCCAGGATTTAGGTCCTTCTGAGATCCTATAAGCGAGTTAGTTTCGTTGCCTTTAATTTGGCACTTCCGCTCAGATTATTGAATTTTCACCGCGTATTCCTTGTGATGATACTTTACAATTACCTTCTTGACCTTTCTCACATGATTTAGCACCAGACCATGTAGCTTGGACGTGATCTTTCGTTCACCAGCAGCCAATTGTGTTAATGGCTCGGCAGGTGGAGAAACGTCGGTCAAGGGTCTTGCCATCTGTGAAGGGTTTTCTTGGACGTAGCCGTATAGTGAGGTAGTCACTTGGGAGGCTACGAGCGAGATTTGAGAGCTGTAATCTTCTCCCAGAAGGTACGCGTAACAGTATATTTTTAAATTCGGGGACGAATTTCTTTTAAGGGGGGAGATTGTAACACCTTAGAATGTGTTTTGTGGCTAATTATATTTTAATGTATGGTTTTTAATAAAAAATTTACCAAATTGATTTTTAATTATTTTATCCTATTTAATGAATATTTTATTAGATTTTTCCTAGGCTTGCACACACTTGTGCATGATAACTAGGGTTGTAATTTGGGGTTAAACATGATTAGCAATCATGGTTAACTAACCATTTTCCCTAATCTAGTTTT
Organism: Agapanthus africanus; assembly: GCA_030015575.1. Classification (NCBI taxonomy): domain Eukaryota; kingdom Viridiplantae; phylum Streptophyta; class Magnoliopsida; order Asparagales; family Amaryllidaceae; genus Agapanthus; species Agapanthus africanus. The sequence continues at coordinate 207,628,667 of JASDDO010000022.1, forward strand.
ATATTTTGTTTATGTGTTATGGGTTTTTAAGTGAGCATGGTTGTTAAAATAAAAAGGGTTTTATTTTGATTGTTTGTGTTGACTTGGTGAGAGAGATGGGGGGTGCATTATGAGGCATGATGGCTTGCCCATGCCTTCATTTAATGAAGAGAGAGAGGGTTGACTAAGCCTAGCTCTCATTTTCCCTTTCCTTCTCATTCTCTCACTCTCATTCTCTCACACAAACACACACACACATACATTAACAGAAGCAGCAACAGCAGAGGCAAGTAGCAGCAACAGCAGAGAGCAGCAGCAGAGGCAAGCAGCAGCAACAGCAAAACAGCATCAGCAGTAGCACATGCAGCAGTAGCAACACAAGGAGCAATTGCAGCAGCTCATCTCCTCCTTCTACTTCTTCTCCTGCTCCCTAGGACCCTTTAGGGTATTTTTTCTGAACACAATTCCCCTTATTGCTTAGCTTGTATGCTTATTAGCGTCGGTTTGTATTAATTAGCTAGTTTAGTGCTAATTATGGTGATTTGTGTGGAATGTTGATTAAGTGGTGATTGTGTTAGTTAACCCTACCAATTTAAGTGTTGTTAAGATCACCTTAACTGAGAATTGACCCAGATTTCACTAAAATACCATAGGGTTTGCTTTTGTGCAAAATTAGCGTTTTTAAACGATATTATGGCATTTTGTAATCTGCTTTTGACCCGGACCCTTCAGGATAAAATTGAGAAAACTGGGGCATGCTCACTAGGTATAGATAATACCACCAGAACACGAGCCCCAAATGTTTCATCTTGGCCGCAGATTTAATGCATCTGGCCGCAAATTGCGGCCAGGAAGTGGACATGGGTGTTGGGGTCTTGGCTAGGGTTGTCTGCAGTGTTGTCTAGAGTTTTGGCATGTATAGTTTTGTAAGATTTGACCTGTAGGAAAATCTGGGATCAAATACCGTTTTTCATGTCCGTTGTGTTTGCGCGATACGCGCGGTACGTGAGTGGGTTCTGCGATCCAGCGTGTCGCGGCGTGTCGCGATAGTTTTAGACGCGTATACACACGTTTTAGCGTATCGTGCACACGCGCGTTTAGTTCGCGACGCGAGTTTCTCGTTTGGGTTCGATATCGCGTTTTGCGAGATATTTGGCTTATATATGATTTCCATGTCTCAATTGCTGGTTTGCAGGCGGGGACTACGGATACTGCTACAGGGGGGAGCAGATGGTAGGATTCACCTAGTGTGGAGCATAGGTGAGTAGATTTAACATCTATAGGGGAATCGCCCGCATGGAGTTATGCGTCTGGGCTAGAATTCTATTACTTGTCGCATATTCTACGTCATTGTTAGAATTGCGCCTTTACCTTATTTCCTTGAAATACTTGTACTGTGACTAGCAGCCGTAGGACACTGCACATATTATTGACGGTTCATGTTGCACGAGCACGGATTGTATGCTACACACAAACCGTCAATAATTGCCATGTCACACACAAACCATTATAGACATTATATTGCTTAGTTAGGGACTTTACGGCATCGATTCACATTACTTATTACGTTTTGACATTTAGTTACCGATATACCTTACTCACCTATTCCACTCATACCCGGAGGGGGGTATACTTCATCAGTTCTTATAGGTAGATACCTATACATTGCTACACCTGTATGTTACACACATATTCAGTTGCAGCCACATATTTACCTTTACTGATGTTACTTAGCTGTACCTTATTGCTTTCGCATACATATGGTTTCAGCTACACATTCTCATCTATATGCTCGCATTTCAGATATATCGCATATAATTATTCCTGGATTTGTGCTTTGTTTATTGGGATTTTACATGATGTTTTCTGGATTTGGAAACCGCGAGAGTTCATGAATTTATGCATACATTGAAAAACCCGGTTTCCTTGATATGATATTTGCGCAGCCACCATGAGATTTATCGGTTCTGATTATATACTCCATACGAGGTGTGGTTGCCGTATGAGGGTACATGGTGGGGCCCGGTATGGTTCCCCTCGGCAAGAAGATCGATGGATGTTGCCGATTAAGCCTGGAGGCGGGCTAGTACCTACCGGTGACAGTACTGATGACTCGGCGGGAATCATGGAGATACCGTTGGGAGTCATGAACGTATGCATACGTCGAAAGGCGAGGGTCAGAGCAAGGCACTCGTGCTTTCGGGACAGCGTATGATACGTACCTATCAGGATTTCTGTGTCGATGCTTGGCACATTGTTTTCATGATATTTTCTTTAAACACCTTTGTATATATAATAGGGGATTTAGCCGTTGTTATATATACCCTTACACCAATATTAGTGGAATGGGACGCTAATATATGTGTATTGACCCCGTCATATTTATTTCCGAAAATATATACCTTTAGGATGTTAGAATTCTACTTGAGTTTTGAATTGGGATATCAGGTGATTCATTGAGATTAGATATACATATGAGATTGCTGATTTGTACATTCGGGATATAGAAGATTACTCGATATTGTACATTTGGGAGATGTGAGACTTATATGATATGAGAGCCCAACTTGGGGGCTGATTTGAGGAATTGGGATTTGAGTGTCTTGATGGATTGTGATCCTACCACGATGTCAGGCTGCCGTGGAAATGACATATTTCACTCCATACCGCATACCTATTTATTTATGCACCGTTCCATGTATTAGGAGTACCTGTTAGTGTGCCTTCATGATTGCTGCATATTTGCATTCTCATATCCCTATTGCATGGTTATTGCATACTATTATCATGTTATTATTGCTTCACATATTGATTGTACCTGCTAGTGTACCTTCCATTATTTTGCATTTACATGACATGTTATTACTGTAATCGCATATCTTAGATTCATGCTGTACGTACATTCCTGCGATTACCTGCATATGTTATCTACTATTCACGAGTTGGCAACTCACCCCCGTTGTGCCACAGGTGTTTCAGGTTGTTCCCCAGAGTAGTCGAGGCAGGCTATTCAGCTATTCATCTATCATCTTTTGCTGCAGATACCGCATCGGCTCACAGTATACTATTCTGCTTAGGTGGGTTTTGGTGGTTATCTGTATTTTGTATTGCACATTCGTTGTATCTTGTACTCTACATCTACTATCATGTTGTTGACCTAGAGACTTGGTGAGGACGATATTGTATATTATTTATGGATTTGGTGTCTTTTATATACAGCTTTCTCTCTATTGTCTTTATTTCTTCGCTACGGCGTCGTATATTTGTGTTGTATTCTTCTTGGCTAGTTTTTACAAAAGGAGGTGTTGCCAAAATTTTAAAGAAAGAAAGTAGGGCTTTTAAAGAATTTGGGTTGTGATTTCAAATGTTTCAAAATACTTTTATTATCTTTTCCGTATTTTTATGGTTTAGATTTCTGGGTTTTGGCTTTCTTTTACTGCGTTACGTCTTTAGGCGTTGCGTATTATTAGGGTAGGGCCGTCACGGGTCAATTTCGGGTCGTGACACATGAGTATAGCTTAGTCCGTTGACTTGACACTGCTATTTCGCCTCAAGTGTGTTCCCACTGTTCTTTGATTGCTACCCTACCACGGCTCTACTGAGTCGTGCAAACAAGTAGTAGTTGGGTGCAGTCCCGAAGCACTTGGAGGCAGTGACGGTTAGACAGGATTCGTCTCTTCCGGTATTGGGGGTTGACATCGCGCTGTGTTTGGAGAGCCATTACACAAAGTCCTTGGCCAGAGCAAGCGAGATTTACTGGTAGGTACTTCAGTAGTTTCTTAGGGTGTTTTGGACTACACTCCGGCACAGCTTATACCGCTATTAGGGGACTGACGTTTATCGCCCCCTAGGCCCGATATGCAATGCTCTTTGATGAACAGACCAGACTGTACGGAGATTGTCACATTCAGTCTTAGTAGGAGTTCGAATGGGTTTTCCTCATCGGCCTTCTTTTCGACATCTGCCTGGGGACCGTTACGTACAACTAGTACCGCTTGCGGCCTGTGGTTAAACCCACTGCCAGCGTAGTGTCAAGTCTTTAGAGTCCCACACAGAGGGTTGTTCACCTTTGGGTGATATGAGTAGATGTCGTATGGTTTTACGACAGGGTTCGTACACATACGCGCACTTGTGCGTGTTCGGTGTTCTGGCAGTAAATACTAGTGGGCTTTGGTTTAAGCCGGATCCTAGTATTTGATTTTGGGTTGGTTTAGTCTCATTGTATTCGTGTTTCTTCGGAACATGTATGTACAGTTGATAGAGGCAGAGAGGGAGACGCCTTATTAGGATTTTGACCATTGACTTGATTATAACCCTAATGAGAAAGATGAATTTGTTTAATAATTATTATTAAGGATAATTGTCATGGTTAATTGGTTTGACCATTTGACCATGTTGACCATTGTTGACTTAGATATTTTCTTGAGCATGCTTAGAATTTAATGTGATATGATAATGGTCAAATCAAGTGAACCATCACAATTATCTTAATAATACTAATTATTCTTTTATTCCTCATATGAGACCTTCATCCTCTCATTATCTCATTATCTTTCTCTCTCATGGTTAGCTCTCTCCTCTTCCTCTCTCAAAGCTCTAAGTCTGTCATGAGTTGAAAATCAAGAGCCTTTGAGATTAAACCACCAAAATACTTCTTTACTCACTCTAGGGTTCTTAGTCTAGCAAGCCAAGAACTCTAGTTACTTCATTGTTAAGGTAGGAGCTCAAGGTAGAGGCCTTCGGGTGGATCTTCTTCGATATAGAGAAGCCGGTGAGGAGGAGCCATCCACATCATTCCAAAGAGCTCACATCAAGGAGAAGAAGGAGTTCAAGACTTAGTTATAATCTTCTAACCTAGTAGTTAAAACTCTAAGTTAATTGTTAGTTAATGTTTAGCAAAGATCCTAATGGCTAGTACATGTTACTTTGTAAAGAAAATTTTGATTTTTACCTATTCCGCCTCCCCGCTAACTACCGGGGTGAGTAACATGGTCTAACATAGCGGACTATGGTTTGTTGGCCTGCGTCAAGGTCATAGGATGCTAGGGGTAAAATGTTATTGGGAATTTCAAATGTTGAAATTTGCAATGAGATTGTATATCTTCTATGAGATAGTTGGATCCCGATACCCACTTCGAGTAAGAGTTACTCATGGGAGAGTTTTACACATTACAATTAGCCGATCAAGTAGGTGTCTAGAAAGGTGTTAACGGGGTTACGCCCCTGGGAATACGAGGTTTATTTTAATTAAGTCCGTACGAAAGCACGGGGAACCTCCCTCAAAGTACCGATACTAGCCTGGCCGAAATATTGGCGACTTGTAGGGTGTAATTAATTCCGGCTAGTCTTACCTTTTAGGGTTTGAAGGTAGATTTGACTAAAATAGTAGGAGCCATCCTAATTAGATAATCTAATAACCAATCTAATCTTGCAAGAGCGCACGCAGAGTGTTTTCTTCTCTCTCTCTCCTGGTAGAGACTATGTCATGCCTTAATCAAGATAATAATATGGATGAATTGACCGAACCTGCTTATTATACTGAGCTTGGGAACGTTGGTTCCACTCTATCTTATAATTGTTATAATTCCGAGCTGGAAATAGGGGAATATCTAGATTTCCACGCAACCCAATCGAGGAATAAGCATGTTGATGCATATTCTTCGGGTGTGTTCATTACCGAGAACTGTTTCTCAGTATCCTCTACGTCCTGGGTATGTGATACCAGATCAGGATCCCGCATATATAAGATGTTATATGGGCTACAGAAAGGTAGAGAACTGGGATTGGGTGGTATGTCTCTAAGTGTAGAGAATGGTATAAGTGTTGCAGCCAAGTAAGTTGGCAAATATCACTTTGTATTAATACATTGATTCTGAACAAATGTTATTAGATACCGAACCTGATATACATCATTACATCGGTTTCTTTATTAAATTAAAGAAGGATATAATTCTGTATTGGAGGATAATGTTTTGAATATTTTCCTAAATCAAGAGTTGATTCGATCAGGCACGTTATATAATAGCATATACGTTCTAAATCAAACCACAGTTCAAAGTATACCGAACACACATAAGAGGAATAGTTCAGAAATGAACGAATCCTACTTGTGGCATTGTAGACAAGGTCATATCAATGCGACACGACCAACTAAGTTACATAAGGATGAATATGAGAATCTGTTCGAATTTTCATCTTATGATGCTTGCTAGTCTTGTATCAAAGGTAAAATGACCAATACTCTGTTTACTGGAAACAAAGAAAGAGTTAGTGAACTCTTAGGATGGATACATGATGATGTATACGGTCTTACGTCTACGAATGCCAAGGTTGGTTCTTCATACTTTGTTATATTCACTGATTATCTCTCAAGATTCGGACATATATTCCTGTTGAAACACAAGTCTGAAACTTTTGAGAAATTCAAGGAATATAAGCTTAAAGTTGAGAACCATACAGGTAAAAGTATTAAGTCCTATGATGTGATCAAGGAGGCGAATACTTGGGCATGGAATCCTGGGGTTTCTAAAAAGAGAATGTGATTCTCTCTCAGCTTACTCCTTCGAGGACACCACAGCACAACGGTGTATCGGGACGGAGGTATCGCACCCTATGAGATATGGCGCGCTCTATGATGAGTACTGCTGAGTTACCTGTTTTCTTTTGGTGTTATACACTTGAGAAGCTGCATAACTATTGAATGGGGTTCCGTCCAAATCAAGGTTTGCCACTATATATGAGATATGGTGTGGGAAGAGACCATGTCTTAAACGAGTTAAGATATGGGGTTGTCCGGCCTATGTTGAAAGGCAGAATCCGGACAAGCTCGAGGTAAGGCCAGTTCTGTATAAGTTTGTTAGGATATCCCAAACATTTGTGAGGAAATATCTTCTACCACTCTGAGGAGCAAAAGGTGTTTTGTTTCTCAGCATGCCACGTTTTTAGAAAAGGAATTTCTTGTGAAGAAATTAGTGGTCATGAGGTAGAACTGGAAGGAGTTCCAGCTAGACAAACTAACAGCTGATGATTTGGTGAAATCAAAGGATTCAATAGTTTCCAACGAACCTCGTCCTCTCCACGAATCTGGAAGGTTTCCTCATCCACTTGAGAGATACTACGGTCTTCTTGGTGACAGTGGGAGCGAGGATTGCATCATGGTTGATGATGGCCCAACTAGGTTCAGGCAGGCCATCATGAGTGGGGACTCTGTGAAATGACTGGATGCTATGCGATCAAAGATAGAATCCATATACACCAACAAAGTATGACTTTGAATATGACACCTGAAGGGGTAAAACCCATTGGGAGCAAATTGGATCTTGAGAAGATTCTTGGTGTAGATGGAAAAGTTGACTTTCAAAGCTATGCTTAAGTCCATCAGGATCAATACGCGCATCGTGGAATTGGAACATCTATTTTGATATGATAATCAAAGAGTTTGACTTCATTAAAGAGGTAGATGAACCTTGTATATACAAGAAGGTTGTAGAGAGTAAGGTTGTCTTCCACGTATTGTACGTAGATGACATACTCTTGATAGGAAATGGTTTCCTATGCTACACTCGGTCAAGCTCCTCTTATCACGGGGATTCTCAATAGAAGATTTGGATGATACCTACTACATCTTTTGGATTATGGTCTATGGTGATAGATCTAAGTGGATATTGGGAGTGTCCCAAATCTAGGTACATTAACACCATACTAAAGGGGTTTAGTATAGAGGATTCTAAGCGTTGTGGTTTGCCCACTTACTCATGGATCACTCGCGTGCAAGGGATACCCTATGCTTTGGCAGTAGGCTCTATCATGTATACGATGTTATGTACCAGATCAGATGTAGATGACTCACTAGGTGTAGTGATCAGGAATCAATCGAATCTTGGGAGAATCACTGGAAGCTGTGGAGGACATTCTTAAAGTACTTGAGAAGCACTAAAAGAAAGTTCTTAGTTCCAGCTTCCAGAGTGATAAGTTCGACTGAAAGTCAGTCACAGGTATTATCTTTACCCTCAGTGGAGGAACGGTATATTGGAAGAGTTCCAAGCTAGATACCGTGACATACTAAACGATAAAGGTTGAATACATTACTACCAATGATGCTGCCAAAGTGGTTGTCTGGGCATTTCTTTTTCATGAGATGAACAAGGTTCCTACCATTGAGCATCCAACAACTGTCATTGTAACAACAATGGAGTTGTGGCTTTGGCCTAGGAACGCAGGTCCCATCAACGTTCCAGACATATTCTGAGGCAAGTATCACCTGATCAGGGAGATGGTTGATCTCCAAGGGATCGAGGTAAGGAGAGCAGATTTTGAGGTTAATACGGCGGATCCACTCACCAAGGCCTGCTTCCCCAAATACTATTTGAGAGATTTTAGGATGGTTGAGTATGGGATACTACAACCATTGCTAAATTGTTTGGTATTGGATACTACAACATATGTCCTTAGTGCAAATGGGAGATTGTTAGTTATATGTATGCCCTAGAGGCCATTACTGTACATGGGATGTATATTGTAGTGGATGCTTGGACATATATAGGGAGGACTTTCTTGCTCGACAAGATAGTATGTTATCTGGTTACTCTTTGTCTTAACATGTTGACTTGTATACATGATGCTATCTTGCTCTCACATGTTGACAAAGCCCTTAGGATGTGTACTTAACTACCAGGACTATGATGGAGATCATACTAGTGGGGCCAAGGGTAGTCCACAAGTACACCCTATAATTGTTCCTATTCGAGGGAGTATCGAGATAGGGCATCGATACTCCAGAATAGACTAGCGTATACGCTTCTTGACCCATATGATGGGCGATGGATAATCACATATCCATTGGTGTTTGACATCAGAGAAGGTATACGGGTGCTCAGTGGAGACTGGGTACACTGAACGGACTCGCCGATAACTCCTAGATGGTATTATACCTATCGTTGGATAGCAGTTCTCTGGTGACACTGTTACAGATTAGTCTGTAGACCCGAGATCGTCATAGAGTCTTATGTGATTCCCACTGTGCTTTGATTTCCACCATACCACGGTCAAGAGATCGTGCAAAAAGGTGGTTTTGGGGTACAGTCCCGAGTCGCATGGAGGCAATGAGCGATAGGAGGGGTTTTGTCTATCCCGGTATTGGGAATTGATGTTGCGCTATGCTCGATTGGCCATAACAGGAAATCCCTGGCCAGGGTTGCTGAGATTTACTGGTAAGTGTTATCAGTGGTTTCTCGAACCGTTATGGACCTTGCATCGGCATGACTTATTAGGCTATTGGGATATGACGTTATACCACCCCCAGGCTGTGATATGTGACATATTAGACGAAGAGATCAGACTGTACGGTAGTGTTACTGATTGGATTCGCAGGAGTACAAGCAGGGTTACTTGTTGATCTTCTGATCGCTCAATACCTGGATGGCCGTTACGTTTAGCAGACCGCTTGCGGCTTGTGGGTGTTTGATATGATCATCACCTACTGCCGGCGTATTGACGAGTCTTTAGAGTCATATACAGAGGTTTCATGGCTCAAGCGAAACGGAGTAGGAGCACATATGTGATATGTGCAGGACCGAGATTAATACGATATGTGATACCGTATTTTATTCTCGCGACCTGTGACATCGGACGGTTATATGTGATATAGCTGGGTTATCAGATCAAGTGTTGATTCGATAAATTGGTACATTTGATATTAGTCGGTTATATGTGATATAGCCGGATTATTAAATCAAGTGTTGATTTAATAATTTAATGTATAATTATATATTAGATATATTAAGTTACATTAACTAATACTTGCTCACTTATGATTTCTTTTTTCTCACTTTGTGCACATTGTATATATGTGATGTATATTTGTGTACATGATATTGTGCCATGTTTGATGATACATGTAAGATGGGTGTATGAGACACACACATCCTTATGATGATAATTAGGGTTTTTATTTATTTTGGTAATTACAAAATGGTGGGATTTTGTCATGGCTAGTAGCTTGTAGAAGCTTGTAGTGTTCATTGACCAAGTCCACTAATTTGTTTTACCTAAGATATTTATAAAGCTAACCATTATCACTTAGCCATGGTAAACTCTCTACAAGGGTTAGAATGTGATGTTAACTCACCCATGGTTGCCATTCTTGACTTGATAATTTATTATGAGAGATTTCTTCAACTTCTTCCTCTCAAGTTTTCTAGCTTCAATGGAAAATGAAGAAAATGGTGAGAAAATTATTTCTAAAATGAGTAAAATTCCTACTTCATCATCCTCTACTACTTGCCATTTAGTATAGGGTGTTTGCTTCACTAATTCCACAATTAGTGAAGAGATAGCTTGGGTTAGTGTCTCCTCAACGTAGATCATCTTCGGCCTCAAAGACTTCTAGCAAGCTTGTTCCGTTCATCTTGTGGAGCCTCTCAAGAGTCCGGGAGTTCATGGATCGCAACGAAGGGGCTACTACATGGAGCATTAGAAGTGAAGGACCGGTCTACAAAGGTTGTATTTCTCATTCACTTTGTTTGTAAAGTTGTTTACATATCGATCGTCGGATTTTCTAGTAACGATTCTAGGGTTAGGGTTAGCTAGAACGGCAAAAATTTGAAATTGGCATGGACGATGCCTCCCGAAACCTTGCTGTCGTGCTAGACAACCCTGCAGCGGGACTACTACACTGAGCATGTGAAGTGAAGGACTCGATCTACGTTGGTATAACCTCTTTCCCTTCTTGATGGTTTTGTAGCAAACCCTAATATTCTAGAAAAGATCTTGTAAATTCTAACGTAACACCTAATAAAAATTAAAATTTGGCATGCTTGATGCTACTAAAACCTCATGGCGGTGCTAGGGTTGACTTTCAATTTTAACTCAAATCCCTACACGACATTCATTATCAGTAGAAGGATTCATTGGTCATAAATTCCGCCATTTTTAAATGGGTTTTGCTTTAGGATTTCGCATCGAACACTTAGCTTAAGTACAAGTATAAATAGACATATCGATTTCTTTTAATTGATCAAAATGAGATTTAATTCGTATAAATTCTATATGATAATGATACGGAATAGTATATTCGAGTTGTGTTCCATTCACTACAATCAACAATGGGGGTTTGATATAAAAATAATTCGATTCTACTTTACGATATAGATGTATGTGTATATAGGTATAGTTAACATTATGTGATATAACTAATATATTTAGCATGAGTAAATAAGTGAATGGTTTTCACTTGCCTCAAGACGACAGTGGCACGGAAGAGATGACGATGGCAGCACAGTCCCGGCAACGGCACGGCAATGATCAACAGCAGCAACAAGGCTTGGGCTCGACTATAGGGTTCTGTGCAGCGGCGGAAGCGACTCAAGTGGCCATTGGCGACGGTGGTGTCCTTGACGGCGGTGGCAGAGGTAGCAGTGGGATGGGTGTTGGTTGGCCAGTGGTGAGGGTTGCAGTTGGGTTGCGGGTGAAGGCTTGGGGAGAGAGGTTGATGGTAATGGAAGTTGTGGTGAAGGTCAGTAGAGGTGGTATTGTCGAGGAAGAGGTGGTCGGCGGCGGAGCTCCAGTGAGGTGGTTGTCGACAGTGGAGCTTCGAGGGTGAAGCGGTGGGGGAAGTGAGGGAGAGAAAAAATGAGAGAGGGAAAGAGAAATTGAGAGATATAGAGAGAGATACAGATATAACGAGACGCTGAGGAGCTCGAGGAGGGGATCTCGGGGAAGTCGTTGGGCAAACGCGTCATAGGGAAGTGGGCGCGAAAATGTTGGAGATCGTTGGATGAGTCTCGGAGAAATTGAAAATTTGAACGAAGGGATAAGAGAGGAAGAATGATAAGTTGGCCGGTGGGTTCATGGGCCGGGCTAAGCATGGGTTGGGTTAGGGTTTAGTTTTAGGGTTTTGGACAAAAGAAAAAATAGGATTTAAAGGAATAAGAAATAAGAAAAATATAGGGAATTTATTTTTTAAAATACAGAAAATTACAAGGAACCGGGTAGTTACTAGTCTTTAGACTTGAAAGTTGAGTGTTGGGGAATTTTTAGCTTCCCCCTACCTCCCTCGCCTACTCCCCTTCCCATCCAAAAAATGAAATAAAAAAAATAAAATATGGTGTAACACATAAACGAGACGAGTTTTGAGCCATGAACTAACGGGCTAGGCCTGCTCAAGTTCGGTTTGCTAACTTAAAATGCCTAATTTTCAGCTCAAATTCGGTTCGTTTGTTAACAAAAGAACTTGAACGGACTCTTAATAAGCCGAACCCGGGTTGGCTTGGTTCACTAAGCACCCCTTCGACCTCTTGCTCAATTGAAAAGACATTATTTATTTATTTATTTAGGCCAAAGATAAGGGTAAAATACCCAAATTTTATATAGTTATGATAAAAGATGTTACAAATAGGGAAGCTAAAATGCAACAAAACAAGATCAAGTTTATTACAAGACAATATCTCAAGTCGAACTTTGAAACTAAAAAGAAGATTTCGCATCCCAATTTCTAGCAATTGTTCCACGACCAAAATCCATGGCATCAAGGTACTTCATCATCCTTGTTAAAGTATTAGCGGTAACATCTCAAATAACAATCTCTTTATATATACATTGAGATCTAAAAATTCTTTAATTACATTTTTCAAAACATGCCAAACTATATTTGCTACCACAATATGGATGAGTGCTCTATTTTTTATATATGACCTTCCATTTAATCTATGATATCATGTGGATTAATTAAATGGTGGGTTGTGAAGTTTGTAACATGCAAATGATGTTTGGAAACTGTCACGACCCGAAAGAGCACGTGACTGGCCCTTGAACCATATGAAGTCTATAGGACTCCATCTGATCCAAGTAAGCCAAAAGCCCAGAAGTCTAAAACCATTTTAAGGATAAATAAACATACAAGCAATATACTATACAACGCCGAACGGCGAGGATCAAAATTCAAAAGAAACTCAGATAAGCATGAAAACCATAACACTACTAAGCGCGACTCTAAGGTCGAAATAATACATCACTAGTGTCTGAGTTTGAAACAATATACAAGTTTTAGGTTGATGGAATTTCTAGATACAATGAGTAATACATATACAAGGGTGGTTCTGATGCAAAGAACCCACCTACCAAGCGAATCACCCGCAAAGGAAGCAATGTGCCGGAAATGCCGCTATGGAACCTGTACGGCAAAACCTGCAAGAACTGTGGCACAACGGGGGTGAGTTGCCAACTCGTGAATAGAAAATATCTACAAGCAGAAATTGAATGCATGACATAATCCTAAGTCAAAACGATCAGATATAATATAAAGCTCAAATGAATAAGTCTGAAGCATAGTAAAGTGGCAATGTAACATCTGAACATAAGTGAAGTGCCAAGAACTCGTGCCAGTGCCTCACGTAATAACATATCATAAATATGATGTATGTATGCGGTAAAATGAAAACAGAAGGTATCACGAATGAAGTCATCAGAAAATTAGTGTCGAGCATCGACACAAATATATATCTCAATATCAAGTAAATCCCATATACCATGTATCCGATATGTATGCAACATTCATGAAGGTACTCTAATACATGATGCAATGCATATAAAATAAATGTGGGGTAGGGGAGATATACTATGCCATCAACCATAAAGGCTCCTCTCATATCGAGCACATAGGCTCCGAGCACATATGTCACGCCCCGCTTCCCGGTGTACGGCGAAGGAGACGCGACGAGGTCCGCTACGTATGTACTCAGAAGTTTATACGCTAAGCGTATCTAAGCAATATAAAAGTAAATCACAAGAGACAAGAGATATAGAAATAACAGCAACTTTATTAATAACATTCTTTTATACAATGCATGAAAAGTAAATACAACTGAAATGAAAAGCGATGCCTAAACAGTGGCATAACAGGAAATGAAAATACTGAATAGAACAAGGTACAATATCTAGAGCTCGGGGTCTTCGTGAAACTACTCCAAGTCTTCACCGGTGGGCTCGATCTCTGCTGGGTCCAAAGCACCTGACGACATTCAAAGAAGAAAGAAATAGAATGTCGTCAGCGAACAGGTCGCTCGGTAAGTCCCAAAGATAAGGAAGAATTAGAAAGACAGAATAAGAGGTATTTTCTAAAGAGATTGTAAAATATTGTAGAATATTGTGTTAACGCTGTTGTTTGTAGCTTGGTACAGAAGGATGCCAGTGTATACGAGAGGGGTCTCTATATGCTAGAGACCAGGGCAAACGGAATGTACAAGGAATCGTTAAGCCACGGTACAACAGCAACGGAATATAGGTTAGGTGTCTTAATCTGACCACCTCGTGCCACCTTTAACACCTTCCGTACCAATCTACCTCTTAAACCCCGTAGTGTTTTGATAGTATTGTTGTATTGTATTGTATAAGTTGGATGACCGACCAAAACCATGATATCAGTAAACATGTTGTAACTGCATAATCTGGTAAATGGAATAACGGGATAATGGATGTATATCCATGGTTTGATTCAGTCAAGTTGTATAGATTGTTAACTGGATTCTGGGATTCATGTGTTCATATTGAGTTGGAATATTTAAGAATATAGATTGACTTGAATCATACTCAAGTCAGAAATAATCAGACTCTAACCCGAGTCAGACTAAAAGAAAAGTAAGTCGAAGTTCTATAATTGTTAGGATCCTTATTGTAATTTATAAAACTTGAGGGGGTTTTATGTGAAAATACTTTTGTATAGTTTTCAAAATACACCTCAAGTATTTATTATTCGTCTTTATAGTTATAATGAGTGTAAATTTTATTTGTGTTATTTCTAGTGAGAATATCCTAATTACATAAATAAAAGTATTAATTTTGTAATATTGATTTAATTGAAATTCATGGTATTTTAATGTAACTTTTAATCTTGTAATTTTTAGAAAAAGGTGGAAACTTTATCTTATAATAAAATAGGTGTTTAAATGATAAATATACATATGTTTATACAAGAATAATTTTTAATAAATATTTTATTTTCCAAAAATCTCATTTTTCTTAAATGTCGTATTTTAAACCTTTTGAGACCGAATGCTCCTTGCGGAGGTTTGAATCTCGCACTACTAAGCCCGAGGGTGCACGATAAACCGTACTATCCCTGACGAGTTCGCCAAAAGTGGGTTGTAGTGGCGCTTTGCAAAGATTTAATAAATACTAATCATTTAGAAAACGGTTTTATAAAAATAAGGTATTTATTTGTAAAAGGGTGTAAATTTCCGTATTTTAGATTCTAGGGTTTCCTAAGCCAACTAGCCTATTTCTAAATGGTCTAAACGACACGTCATTAGAAGCCTCAAATCGCCTCTTCACCGCCAATTGCGGCCAGGTAAGTGCCAGGTGAGTGGGAGGCTCTCCACTACAAGTAGTGGTCCTAATTAAGTAACCACTCGCCTTATACACATTTGCCTAGACACCACAAAGTCAGATTTAGATAAACGATCGATGTCCATGACATATCGTATTTTCCTATTAAAAGATTTTGTTTTAAAATTGTATACAACTTAGAACTTTCAGAAAAGCTTTATAAAGAAAATGGTATTTTAATGTAAAATCTTGTATTATCGTATTCTAAGTTTTGATGATATCAATTAGGGCTGTATTTGCGTGTGTGTGGAGGTAGGTCATTACCTCGTGATCTATTTTAAGGTATAGCAATGTTAAAGGGTTAAATGTGATAAACTAAACATGGTGGTATTTAAGTGCGAAAATACGGTATTTTGCAAAAGTTATCATTTCATGTGAGAAACTTTATCCAAATTGATTTTTAAGTGATTAGTAGTCAACATGAATATGTTTAAGCATTATGGAATTAGTGACAAGTGAGTTTTGATAGAAAAACCGAATCGGAAATCGGTTTGTTCCGATTTCCGCCGGATTTGAAAAATCTTATTTTAATGGAAGAAAGAAAGGTAGAAAAAGAGGGACTTACGGGTTTGGACAACGCTAGAGAGTGATAGGAAGGTAGTGGGTTTGTCGGTGCGTCGAAACGTCGGGAAGAGGTCCTAGTACGATCGCCGGGATTCGCCGTCGATTTCGGCGGCGCTTCGCCTTTCACTCGTTTTCTAACGTACCAAGTTCTCTTGAAATTTTTAGAGAGTGGACTTAGGAATGTAGGGTGAGAGGGTAGAGGGTAGGGGTGTTTATATATGGTTAGGCTATGGTTAGGGTTTTAAAAATAAAAAATATAAAAAAACATTAAATTTTTGGAGTAAAAGTGATTTATTGAGAATTTGATAACCGATCTGGGAATTTAGTGTATGCAGGTGAAAAGACCAGGTCAACACGGAAAAATTCCGTGTTGACGACTCGGCCGTTCGGCCGAGTCCGGCCTGCGGCGCCGGCCCGAGTCGGCCGGTCCTCCGGCCGAGTCAGGCCGAGTCGAAGGCTCGTCGGGTGGGTTTCTTCCTGGGGGAATTTTGGTGCATCTAACTTTTTGTCTTCAGTTCAAGTTTTGTGAGTTATGGCGGTTTGACTGTTGACTTTCCAAAAATTTAAAACAAAATAAATATAAAAAATAATGTGGGGCATGGAATTTGAACTCTGGTGGCTTGGTTCAGCAGTGCAAGGTATTACCAATGAGCTACTGTTGGAGATAGTGCCCTCAGAGTCAATTATTGGATCACAGGCACGTGATTGCAATGATTGAGGGAGGACCTATCCTGGTAGTACAGTCTTACTCAATATGATAGTATGCTATCTGGTTTACCTTTATCATCGTGTACTGCTTCAGGTGACCTTACAGGTCACTATTACACGCTGATAGAGCCCCAAGGATTCTTGCTTGACTGCCGGCAGTATGATGGCGATCATATACGTGAGAGCTGGTGGTCTATAAGCACATCCTTAAAAGGTCCCTAGTCGTGGGAGTTTCGAGACAGGGCATCGATTCTCCAGAGTAGACTAGTGTATACAGTCGAGACCCCGACGAGGGGCGGTGGCCGGTCTCACAAGCCACTGGTGTCAGTTGGTTCACCTAAGATGTATACATGTGCTCATTGGGTTATGAGTACACCGGACAGGACTCGCCGGGAACATGCTAGTTGGTCTTATACCTGACGTCAGATAGCAGTTCCCTGGTGACATGTGTACAGGTTAGTTCATCGACCTGGGGATCGTCATTTATCTCGTGTGAGTTCCCACTGTACTTTGATTACTACCCTACCACGGCTCAAAGGAGTCGTGCAAACAGGTTTTAGTTGGGTACAGTCCCGAGCCACATGGAGGAAGTGAGCGGATCTTCAGGGGTTCGTCTCTCCCGGTATTGGGGGTGAGGTCGCGCTGTGTCTAGGAGAGCCATTACGTAAAGCCCTCGGCCGAGGCAGGAGGTTTACTGGTAGGTATTCCAGTAGTATCTCAGGGCATTCTGGGCTACACTCCGACACGACTTGTACCGCTTTTGGGGGTCTGACTTTTACCAACCCCCTAGGCCCGACATGCGATGCTCATAGACGAACGGACCGGACTGTACGGATATTGTCACTGACAGGCTCAGTAGGGCGTCAGGATGAGTTCGCTCATCGACGTCCCTTTCGGTCAATAGCTGGTAGCCCGTCACGTATTGGCTAATACCTCTGACGTGCTAGTGGTTAAATCCACAGCCATAGTATTGACGAGTCTTTAGAGTCCACCACACTTACAGTTACTCAAGCTTTCGGGCGAAACGCTGTAGAGGCCGTATGGAGATATGGCAGGTTCCGATCAGATACGTGCGGTATTGCACGGATCAGGATCGGACAGTTTTGTACTAGTGGCCGTATAGTTATATGGCAGGGTTCGATCTGATACGTGCGGTATGGCACGGATCAGGATCGAACGGTTATTACTAGCCGGCTTTGGCTTAAGCCGGTCCTAGTTTAGTACAGTGTAGATTTTATCTCATTGCATTTGTATCCGGACGGAATACAGATGCAGGTGTGTATGCACAGTATCGGGGTTTTCCTGTAATTTATTACGGGACCAGTTTTCTGGAGTTGCCAGTTTGCATTCCGTTCCGGCCGGTTTTCCTTTGTTCTTTCCCGGCCGGACTTTTCTGATGGAGGGGGTAATTTGCAGTTTTGCAAATTACATTTGAGGAGGGGGTTTCTTGCATATGTATTAATTATGATAGCATCTTTTTTATTCCTTTCTTTTCTATCATCATTTCTTGTAAAAGGTGATTAGGATTGATTTGGTTTTGATGTGAGATTGTGATGATAATGTTTGGCTATGGTCACCACTTGCTTTTACTACCATTACCTTCCTTCTTTGGTTGTGGTTTTGTATTCCCTCCTCCACCATTCTCATTTTGGAGATGATAGAACTCACTTGAGAGAAAAGAGAAGAAGAGGTTTTCATTCTTGATCTCATTTTCATGCTAGAAAAATGCAAGCACCATTTTTCTAATCTTGATTCCTCCATCATCTTCAAAGGCAACTACATAAACTCCAAGAGATAAAGTTTCTACACTATATTCTACAGCATTTCTTCGGCATGTCGACTTGCCGGCTTCATGCTCGAGTTGCCTCGGTATTGAGGCGGGAGCCCGTAAAAGACGCAGGCGATGTGGTGCCCTTCCGGCGAGGAGGCGACGATGTGGAGACAAGACATTCCGCGGGAGATCGGGACGATGAAGAGAAGACCGGAGGACTCGGATCACTTGGTATACTTCTCTTCCCATCTCTTGTTTGCGAGCATTAGGTTAATGGTTACGATCCGGGTTTTCATTGTCCGCGGTAGCGCCAGTTTCCAAGTTAAGAAAATTTTGATTCCGCATTTTGGCCTCGGATAGACGGCCGGGGCGCTGCCGTGGCGCAACATGGTATCAGAGCCACGCCATTAACCTAGCCTAGCTTGTTCTAGTGTGTTTTACATTTCCGATCGAACAAAATCCTAAAAACCACATTTCGTGTACATCAGTTTTCTGTCGATTTTTTCTGAGCTCTAAAAATTTTTCAGGTTGTAAAAAACTAATGTACTGGAAATTCTAAGACTGCTGTAAAAATTCGACGCAGTCATTCGATCAATGAAGCGCGGAACCGCGGCCAAACCCCCCTTGGGCCGCGGTTCCGCCGCACATTGGTGTCTTCACTGTGTCCAAATTTTCCAGTGGGCTTGTGGGCTGATTTTGGGGGTTTTGGGATATTAAATTTGGGCCCAGAATTTCTGTGAGTGCTACAGTATTGCTTGGGGGCCCACTTGTTAATTTTTGATCGATTGGATATTTTAAACACTTTATTTCACAGTATTTACATTATATCTGCGACCGTGAATATCACTTGATCGGTAAATCCTGTCTAACTGCTATAGCCCGGTTTGACGGATTTGCGAACGTGATTTTCACGTTGATGTTCTGTGTTTATGCTGTGATGTTGCGGATCGGTCGTGGGGGATAGCCTGGATGCAATGCTAGTAAAGTTTTGTTGTATTATGTACATTTGATATTGCGGGGCGAGCGTCCGACATGTGGACTGCCGTCACTGCCCGTTTGTATTATTCTTTTGGGGCACGACCTGGTTGCGGTCGATGTACCCGGTGTATGTATATTTTACTTTCTGTACTAGGATTACCCCGCGGAGGCGTGCACGGATAGCCGGGTTCTAGGGGGCAACGGGCCCGCATCTCATGGCATTGAGACGGAGGGGGCTTCACTCTAGGATTGGCGGGCTATTCGCCGCACTCGTAGGGGGTACAGGTTGACCCAGGAGGGGTGCCCAAGTTACCGGATTCCATGAAGTGCTGGGTGGTCCATTCACGGTGCTGAAGGGGGCTGCCTCGCTTCAGGTTTTGGCGGGTGACTTGCCACGCCCGTAGGGGTCTAGGTTTTCATTGCACAGGCTATCCACACGACCAGGGAAACGTCGGGTTTCAGCAGCGGCTCTGTGAAACCCGGGGCTTCCAGATATCTGTATTGTTCTGTGATGCTGTACATTTCTGTGATGTTGCATTCTTATCACGTCTTGAGCGAATATAATATATTGGTATATATATTAGTAGATGTTGTATATGTTTTGCATCCACGCTAGTCCAGTCCCCGCTCTGTCGTTAGTTAAGTAACCTAACGGGTGATGATGGGACCTAGTGGCGAATGCGGATGGCATATACGTACGTCAGTATATTTTCGTTCTTTGTGGTGTGATCAATTGATGGGACTGCGTTGATTCGGATCAATGCAAGATAAACAAACCTATTCTGATGTTGTTGGAACACTATTTCAAAAAGCTGTTATTGCAAGGACGTTCACTTTTGTTTTGCATCGTGGTATTCATTTGGAATATCCTGCTCCTCATTCGACGAGGCAAGGGCCGAGATCCCTTCACCGGGAGTGACCCCTTGGACAGAAGTTTGCGTCAGGGCATTAACTTCACTATAGCCGATTACTTTTGCTTTGCATCGTGGTATTCAGTTGGAATATCCTGCACCTCATTCTACGGGGAAAGAGCCGAGATCCCTTCACCGGGAGTGACCTCTTTAGCAAAGGTTTTCGTCACTATATTTTTATAAAAAGTTATCCGGTTCCTTCAACGATATCAAGTTCATTACGTTAAAGGTTTTTCGCCAAAAACCAGCCGTAGCCCTCCGTCATTTCAGATTAGTATTGCTTAGTATTCGCGCTACGTTTGTCGTTGCTATTCGCCGAGGCGTAGTGTGCGGTAGCTCTGTAATGCTTTCTGTCGTATGGATATATGGATTGGTTAGGACAATCGTACGACTTTGTTGATTATTCGTCAAGGGTCGTGCGGGTGGGTTTAACGCAATCAAGATAATGACGGGTTGAACTTGACTAGGACCTTTTGATTTGTTGATTATTCGTCAAGGTCACTTGGGTCCTAGGGGTAAAAATCACATCGGGAGTTTCAAAAGAACTGAAACTTGCCAGGCATGCGCATACCTTCTGGAGTGTGGTGACTTGAGTGGATTCCGTCAAGTTATCATGCGATGATAGTTGGATCCCGATTCCCACTGATGAGTTAGTTTACTCCTCGGGTGACCCCGACTAATTCTTCTTTCAGGTTTGGAGGAGAATTTGAGGTACAGTGGGAGGTTTCCTGATTAGATAAATTGGTAACCATTCTGATCTAGATTAGAGTGCATGCTGAGTGTTTCTTTTCTCTCTCTCTTTGGCAGCGACCATTGACCCGACCCTGGACTATGACTCAGTGACCAAGTTGACCGAACTTTCTTAACACTGGCTTTTGGATTGTCAGAGTTGCAAACCTCATTGCCACTCCTACTTTTACCCTTTTCTCCAGGACACCCCGTATTACTACGAACGTCCACTTCCATTGGACAAAACCATCGTATGGTTATATACAAACTCGAAGGACTTCGAGGATGGTTTCTGGTTCTGGAGAAAACGAATAGGATTATTCAGTTGTCTTTTCTTTTCACCTTCTCTCATTGCGAGTACTCCTTGGTTTAGGAGATAGTACACCTATTACGCAAATTGGATAGTCTTCTTCCAAACCTTAGGCTGGTGCCGAACGGTGGGGAATGAAGAAAACCAATTAGCATAACGATGGTGTACATAAGGTATTAAGTTAAGACAAAGCAAGGGATTAGTAAGAGGGCAAAGTAAATTGCGACTGCTATTCACGACCAAACCAAGTATTTCTTCGCCAATCCTAAATCACCTTTGTATTTCTCCAGGACACTCCGTATCACTACGAAGATCCACAGTTTATTGGATACTCCATCGTATGGCTATATACGAACTCGAAAGGAACTTGTTCCAGTTCGGGGATGGACTCTGGTCCAGGAGAAATAGGAATAAGGTTTATTCGGTTGTCTTTTATCTTCACCTTCTCTCGCATTGCGAGTGCTCCTAGGACTAGGACAGTACACCCATTATGCTTATTGGATAGTCTTCTTCCAAACCATAGGCTGGTGCCGAACGGTAGGGAAGGAAGAAAACCATTTGGCCTAAGGGGTGTGCAGAAGGTAATGACTAAAGACATATAAAGGGATTTGGAGAGGTGACAAAGAATTATACGGTTACAGTCGTGAATCTGGATAATGGAAGAGGCATTACTAGGAATACCAGGATACCCCACAGAAACATTTCAATGTTTCAGTTTCACTATGTAATGTTAAAAGAAAACTGATTTCCCGATTAGATACTTACTCCAGGGTATGTATTTACCAGGTATGATTCTCACATCTGTATGGTTTTACAGATGATGAGTGGGAGTAAGTTATTGGGAATAGGGTGATCATCCTCATTATATCGGGATTCGTTGTAATCAGTGATATTTGAGGAGATCATCTGGGCTGTTTGCCGGTCGGCAAATATTTGGTTTTGAATATCCGCTGTTGTGCACCAATTTCAAATTGATATATCTGTACGTCTATTTTCATAGAGTGAGATATACCTTTTGATATTATGTCGATGACATTTACCTATATCAGTGGATGGTTAGGTAAGGAGCATTAAACAGCGGTGTAATTCTTCTTAACCATAAGTACAGTTTTCAACCTACGACACACAGTGAAAGAGTTGTTAGACTCAGCGGACTTATACAGAGTATTGTATGTTGTCCAGTGTCCATTAGGACAGAGGGGTTGGTCCTCATACTATATTCTGTTTACTTTTAACTTCTCTAGTTCTTAGACATGTGTTTCGTGGAAACACAGGGTCTAAGTTTTGAGGAGTTATAGGTATTTGAATAGAGTAGAGAACCAGGTGTAGCAAGTATCGGGATTCTTCAAAGTGATCGAAGATGTAGATATTTGTGTATGGTATTCAGTTGATAGTAATGATAAAGAGAAATTGCTTCTCTTTCAGGTTACTCATAATTGGAAGCATTCCTAAGTTGAGTAACGATGATCGGCCTCCTTCCATTTAGTTGACATGCACTGGAGACAGCTGCATAATTTGAATCTGGTTAAATTAAATCAGTGCCTCTGGTTCTATATTGGATGTAGAACAGTTCATATCTTAACGTTGTTAAGGTACGGGGAGTTGTCCGGCTTATGATTAAAACCAGACACTGGACAACTCAAGGCACGTTTCTGTAATGGCTGTTTGTGGGTTGACCCAGGCTATGACGAGGGTTGACTTTCTACCATCTGGCAGATCAATAGAAATATTGTTCTAGACTCGCCACAGTTTTATTAAAAATGGATTTTTTTCAAAAACAGTAGTGGGAGTATGGTAGAACTGGATGTGATTCCAGAACCGCAAACGATTACTGAAGATTTGATAAGGAACCTAAAGATTCAATCTGATTTGACATTCCATTGGCCACTCCGCAGATAAGGTGGGTAACTTCAGGCACCCGAGAGGTACTCCGGTAGCCTCAAGGACGGTGACAGGGAAGTTCTTGTCTACCCACACTTGCCATTGCTATTGTTCCAGGCTGCGAGACCTGGCAGGAGAATGAGTATAGCGTCGTTCTGAACTAGCTTTAGAAGTGCACGTCTATATTACTCTGGCAGAGGGTTGTCGTAGTCAAAGGGAGTAGCGGAAGCATTGGTGGACATCAGGCTTATGTCTATTTATAGACTAAAGTAGATATAGCGGAGATAGATCATCTATTTCTGATGTGACAGTCATAGGTTTTGACGTCATCAGAATAGGAGATGGATCTGTTAAGAAGGTAGTAGGGTGTGATGTCCTGGTTTTGGATGACATACACAAAGTAGGAAAGGAAACTCCTATACTACGATCGGTTATACTTTGGTTGTCACACAGTGGTTTCTCCACACAAGACTTGGATATTATATCAGACATTCTGGTTACTATATCTATGGTTTTAGATCTAGATTTGGGTAGTTTCCCAATCTGGGTACCTTGACAGCATTCTATGAGTATTTAGAATGGACGACTCCTGGCACGGTAGTGCACCTGCAGTTGATGGAGTCACCCTCTCTAAAGGTGTCTTATAGACTAAAGGGGAGAGGGATACTCATGATTGGCAGATCACTTGCTTAGGCAATTGAGTCAATCATGAGATGTCAAGTACCACACCAGATGTTATTCTTGCAGTAGATGCAATAAGTTGATATTGATCCAATCCTGGAGAAACAGTCAGAAGCACTTTTAGAACATAAGTTGATGTTCTAGGGATGTGATAACGACAGCCTCTTTTAAGAGACGGTTATCATTCCAGGCTTCCAAGGTGACATGGATGGCAGAGTGGCTGTCAGAGTTATAGTTTTCCCTCTGACGAGGGGCAGTATATTGGACATATGGTCCAGGTGGATACTGAGGGAAGGCATGGCGCAGGATACTGATTAAGTTCAGTTGACGATACAGTCTAAGAAGTCTGGATTTGGAGTTCATTTATGAGCTAGGTCCCATCAGACATCCAGACATTCTAAGACAGGTATTGCTCATTTCGGGAGATGGCTTTCTCCGCGAACTTGAGATATAGAGAGACATAGAAAGAAACATCACAGCGGATCCACTCACTGAGGCTATTCCTCGAACGCAATAGTTTCGCAAACGAGCTTTGTGAGACTGACTAGTAGAGGAGTTGGGTGTTCGGTATCACACGGGCTGTGAGTATGCGGCATCGCAATAATTAGCCTTGAGTGCAAGTGGGAGATTGTTGGAGATAGTGCCCTCAGAGTCAATTATTGGATCACAGGCACGTGATTGCAATGATTGAGGGAGGACCTATCCTGGTAGGATAGTCTTACTCAAGATGATAGTATGCTATCTGGTTTACCTTTATCATCGTGTACTGCTTCAGGTGACCTTACAGGTCACTATTACACGCTGATAGAGCCCCTAGGATTCTTGCTTGACTGCCGGCAGTATGATGGCGATCATATACGTGAGAGCTGGTGGTCTATAAGCACATCCTTAAAAGGTCCCTAGTCGTGGGAGTTTCGAGACAGGGCATCGATTCTCCAGAGTAGACTAGTGTATACAGTCGAGACCCCGACGAGGGGCGGTGGCCGGTCTCACAAGCCACTGGTGTCAGTTGGTTCACCTAAGATGTATACAGGTGCTCATTGGGTTATGAGTACACCGGACAGGACTCGCCGGGAACATGCTAGTTGGTCTTATACCTGACGTCAGATAGCAGTTCCCTGGTGACATGTGTACAGGTTAGTTCATCGACCTGGGGATCGTCATTTGTCTCGTGTGAGTTCCCACTGTACTTTGATTACTATCCTACCACGGCTCAAAGGAGTCGTGCAAACAGGTTTTAGTTGGGTACAGTCCCGAGCCACATGGAGGCAGTGAACGGATCTTCAGTGGTTCGTCTCTCCCGGTATTGGGGGTGAGGTCGCGCTGTGTCTAGGAGAGCCATTACGTAAAGCCCTCGGCCGAGGCAGGAGGTTTACTGGTAGGTATTCCAGTATTATCTCAGGGCGTTCTGGGCTACACTCCGACACGACTTGTACCGCTTTTGGGGGTCTGACTTTTACCAACCCCCTAGGCCCGACATGCGATGCTCATAGACGAACGGACGGGACTGTACGGATATTGTCACTGACAGGCTCAGTAGGGCGTCAGGATGAGTTCGCTCATCGACGTCCCTTTCGGTCAATAGCTGGTGGCCCGTCACGTATTGGCTAATACCTCTGACGTGCTAGTGGTTAAATCCACAGCCATAGTATTGACGAGTCTTTAGAGTCCACCACACTTACAGTTACTCAAGCTCTCGGGCGAAACGCTGTAGAGGCCGTATGGAGATATGGCAGGGTCCGATCAGATACGTGCGGTATTGCACGAATCAGGATCGGACAGTTTTGTACTAGTGGCCGTATAGTTATATGGCAGGGTTCGATCTGATACGTGCGGTATTGCACGGATCAGGATCGAACGGTTATTACTAGCCGGCTTTGGCTTAAGCCGGTCCTAGTTTAGTACAGTGTAGATTTTGTCTCATTGCATTTGTATCCGGACGGAATACAGATGCAGGTGTGTATGCATAGTATCGGGGTTTTCCTGTAATTTATTACGGGACCAGTTTTCTGGAGTTGACAGTTTGCATTCCGTTCCGGCCGGTTTTCCTTTGTTCTTTCCCGACCGGACTTTTCTGATGGAGGGGGTAATTTGCAGTTTTGCAAATTACATTTGAGGAGGGGGTTTCTTGCATATGTATTAATTATGATAGCATCTTTTTTATTCCTTTCTTTTCTATCATCATTTCTTGTAAAAGGTGATTAGGATTGATTTGGTTTTGATGTGAGATTGTGATGATAATGTTTGGCTATGGTCACCACTTGCTTTTACTACCATTACCTTCCTTCTTTGGTTGTGGTTTTGTATTCCCTCCTCCACCATTCTCATTTTGGAGATGATAGAACTCACTTGAGAGAAAAGAGAAGAAGAGGTTTTCATTCTTGATCTCATTTTCATGCTAGAAAAATGCAAGCACCATTTTTCTAATCTTGATTCCTCCATCATCTTCAAAGGCAACTACATAAACTCCAAGAGATAAAGTTTCTACACTATATTCTACAGCATTTCTTGGGCATGTCGACTTGCCGGCTTCATGCTCGAGTTGCCTCGGTATTGAGGCGGGAGCCCGTAAAAGACGCAGGCGATGTGGTGCCCTTCCGGCGAGGAGGCGACGATGTGGAGACAAGACATTCCGCGGGAAATCGGGACGATGAAGAGAAGACCGGAGGACTCGGATCACTTGGTATACTTCTCTTCCCATCTCTTGTTTGCTAGCATTAGGTTAATGGTTACGATCCGGGTTTTCATTGTCCACGGTAGCACCAGTTTCCAAGTTAAGAAAATTTTGATTCCGCATTTTGGCCTCGGATAGACGGCCGGGGCGCTGCCGTGGCGCAACAGCTACAAGCTCCTTCTTGTAATTATGGAGTGAAATAAATACTTAAAGAGATATCAGCCGCAATAAATACTCCAAGTGTACATTGAATTTAAATCAATTCTTTGTACATTAAAAATGGAGTTATTTAAAAACAAAATAATTACTTATATATATATTGTACTCAGGTTAAAGTACTCCTTTATGGATTTTAAAAAAATTTAAAAAATTTGTATAGAAAAGTGTATAGGAAAATTAGGGTTGTTACATTCTACCCTCCTTATAAAAATTTCGTCCTCGAAATTTGTAAAATAAAAGTGTAACAGATTCAAGGAAAGTCTGATGCTTGTGTACTGACAATATGTGAAAAAAATAACAAGGTGGTGCAAGGGTTTTAAAAATGTGAAGAATGTGTGAAGGAATGAAAGAATGCGAAGGTTTTGATAAAATTGTAAAAGAGGCGAGAGAATTTTGGGTTAGCATAGATTCAAAGTATATGATTCAAGGAATATGAAAGAAAGGATTCAAGGGACATGATTGTAAAGAATGTTTTAGTTGCTAGTTCTTGTGTTATATTGCTTAGGTTGTTCACGCAGACCAGAATTGCATGATAGGGATTCATACAGCTCTGGCCTTCATGGGCCACCAACAAAACCTGTTACGCCCCGCTTCCCGGTGTACGGCGAAGGAGACGCGACGAGGTCCGCTACGTATGTACTCAGAAGTACATACGCTAAGCGTATCTAAGCAATATAAAAGTAAATCACAAGAGACAAGAGATATAGAAATAACAGCAACTTTATTAATAACATTCTTTTGTACAATGCATGAAAAGTAAATACAACTGAAATGAAAAGAGATGCCTAAACAGTGGCATAACAGGAAATGAAAATACTGAATAGAACAAGGTACAATATCTAGAGCTCGGGGTCTTCATGAAACTGCTCCAAGTCTTCACCGGTGGGCTCGATCTCTGCTGGGTTCAAAGCACCTGACGACATTCAAAGAAGAAAGAAATAGAATGTCGTCAGCGAACAGGTCGCTCGGTAAGTCCCAAAGATAAGGAAGAATTAGAAAGACAGAATAAGAGGTATTTTCTAAAGAGATTGTAAAATATTGTAGAATATTGTGTTAACGCTATTGTTTGTAGCTTGCTACAGAAGGATGCCAGTGTATACGAGAGGGGTCTCTATATGCTAGAGACCAGGGCAAACGGAATGTACAAGGAACCGTTAAGCCAGGTACAACAGCAACGGAATATAGGTTAGGTGTCTTAATCTGACCACCTCGTACCACCTTTAACACCTTCCGTACCAATCTACCTCTTAAACCCCGTAGTGTTTTGATAGTATTGTTGTATTGTATTGTATAAGTTGGTTGACCGACCAAAACCATGATATCAGTAAACATGTTGTAACTGCATAATCAGGTAAATGGAATAACGGAATAATGGATGTATATCCATGGTTTGATTCAGTCAAGTTGTATAGATTGTTAACTGGATTCTAGGATTCATGTGTTCATATTGAGTTGGAATATTTAAGAATATAGATTGACTTGAATCATATTCAAGTCAGAAATAATCACACTCTAACCCGAGTCAGACTAAAAGAAAAGTAAGTCGAAGTTCTATAATTGTTAGGGTCCTTATTGTAATTTATAAAACTTGAGGGGGTTTTATGTGAAAATACTTTTGTATAGTTTTCAAGATACACCTCAAGTATTTATTATTCGTCTTTATAGTTATAATGAGTGTAAATTTTATTTGTGTTATTTCTAGTGAGAATATCCTAATTACATAAATAAAAGTATTAATTTTGTAATATTGATTTAATTGAAATTCATGGTATTTTAATGTAACTTTTAATCTTGTAATTTTTAGGAAAAGGTGGAAACTTTATCTTATAATAAAATAGGTGTTTAAATGATAAATATACATATGTTTATACAAGAATAATTTTTAATAAATATTTTATTTTCCAAAAATCTCATTTTTCTTAAATGTCGTATTTTAAACCTTTCGAGACCGAATGCTCCTTGCGGAGGTCTGAATCTCGCACTACTAAGCCCGAGGGTGCACGATAAACCGTACTATCCCTAATGAGTTCCCCAAAGGTGGGTTGTAGTGGCGCTTTGCAAAGATTTAATAAATACTAATCATTTAGAAAACGGTTTTATAAAAATAAGGTATTTATTTGTAAAAGGGTGTAAATTTCCGTATTTTAGATTCTAGGGTTTCCTAAGCCAACTAGCCTATTTCTAAATAGTCTAAACGACACGTCATTAGAAGTCTCAAATCGCCTCTTCACCCAATTGCGGCCAGGTAAGTGCAAGGTGAGTGAGAGGCTCTCCACTACAAGTAGTGGTCCTAATTAAGTAACAACTTGCCTTAAACACACTTGCCTAGACACCACAAAGTCAGGTTTAGATAAACGATCGATGTCCATGACATATCGTATTTTCCTATTAAAATATTTTGTTTTAAAATTGTATACAACTTAGAACTTTCAGAAAAGCTTTATAAAGAAAATAGTATTTTAATGTAAAATCTTGTATTATCGTATTCTAAGTTTTGATGATATCAATTAGGGCTGTATTTGCGTGTGTGTGGAGGTAGGTCATTACCTCGTGATCTATTTTAAGGTATAGCAATGTTAAAGGGTTAAATGTGATAAACTAAACATGGTGGTATTTAAGTGCGAAAATACGGTATTTTGCAAAACTTATCATTTCATGTGAGAAACTTTATCCAAATTGATTTTTAAGTGATTAGTAGTCAACATGAATATGTTTAAGCATTATGGAATTAGTGACAGGTGAGTTTTGATAGAAAAACCGAATCGGAAATCGGTTTGTTCCGATTTCCGTCGGATTTGAAAAATCGTATTTTAATGGAAGAAAGAAAGGTAGAAAATGTGGGACTTACGGGTTTGGACAACGCTAGAGAGTGATAGGAAGGTAGTGGGTTTGTCGGTGCGTCGAAACGTCAGGAAGAGGTCCTAGTACGATCGCCGGGATTCGCCGTCGATTTCGGCAGCGCTTCGTCTTTCGCTCGTTTTCTAACGTACCAAGTTCTCTTGAAATTTTTAGAGAGTGGACTTAGGAATGTAGGGTGAGAGGGTAGAGGGTAGGGGTGTTTATATATGGTTAGGCTAGGGTTAGGGTTTTAAAAAATATAAAATATAAAAAAAACATTAAAAATCATTAAATTTTTGGAGTAAAAGTGATTTATTAAGAATTTGATAACCGATCTTGGAATTTAGTGTATGCAGGTGAAAAGACCAGGTCAACATGGAAAAATTCCGTGTTGACGACTCGGCCGTCCGGCCGAGTCCGGCCGGCGGCGCCGGCCCGAGTCGGCCGGTCCGCCGGCCGAGTCAGGCCGAGTCGAAGGCTCGTCGGGTGGGTTTCTTCCTGGGGGGAATTTTGGTGCATCTAACTTTTTTTCTTCAGTTCAAGTTTTGTGAGTTATGGCGGTTTGACTGTTGACTTTCCAAAAATTTAAAACAAAATAAATATAAAAAATAATGTGGGGCATGGGATTTGAACTCTGGTGGCTTGGTTCAGCAGTGCAAGGTATTACCAATGAGCTACAAGCTATTTCTTGTAATTATGGAGTGAAATAAATACTTAAAGAGATACCAGCCGCAATAAATACTCCAAGTGTACATTGAATTTAAATCAATTCTTTATACATTAAAAATGGAGTTATTTAAAAACTAAATAATTACTTATATATATATATATTGTGCTCAGGTTAAAGTACTCCTTTATGGATTTTAAAAATTTTTTAAAAATTTGTATAGAAAAGTGTATAGGAAAATTAGGGTTGTTACAACATAGGCACCTTTCATATAACGGGCATCCGTCAGTCCGGGTCAGCCCCCACTCTCATATATCGGGCATCCGTCAGTCCGGGTCAGCCCCCACTCTTATATATCGGGCATCCATCAGTCCGAGTCAGCCCCCACTCTCATATATCGGGCATGCATATATAAGTTTGCATAGATCATCATGATAATATATTAAGTAGGTGTATATATATATCGGCGTCCCATACCACTAATATATATATACTATGGGTATACATATATATTTCAGCGCCCCATACCACTGATATATATACGCAGGAGTAAAACAATCCAGAATCATCATATGCAACCATATCACACTGCGAAATCCATGAATTATAATACATGCAACATGAAACACTAATATGAGCATGGAACTATGTAAAGGCATATGCACAAAATAATATGAATCAATAACAGATAAGCATGCAATGCAATGCGAGCCGTAGAATAAATGGTAAATGAATAATAATGCATCTTGCCATTTGAAATAAGACAAATCGGTTTTTTTTTTGTAAAATAAGGTCTACAGTGTTTTTAAGATATTCCCGATTCGTTAGTTTTTGAAATAGGTATGACTTGGGTCTAGTCTAACATCTACTATGCAAACTACAGATCTAAGTATCAAGTCAACCGGGAGGGGTATGGAATCCACCTAAATCTGAGTCGATATAAATATATATACATATAATAGTCGGTGATCCCGCCTCAATAGTATCGCGTACAATACAGTATATCATATGACAATCCTCAAGTCATGAGTGCGGATCTATCATCAATATAAAGCTCGTACGGTAAATCGTCGTACGGCATCCCAATAGCTGGGTACGGGTCAATATCACATTATCTCATCAATTACCTGGTATTCTTATCATCATAACACATAATCTGGGGTACTGAATCTAGGTCTAGTACAAATCGATACCATCTATATAATTATGAATGCGGGGGTAAAACACATGCCCAAAGACCCGCTAAGAATCACATGTCGTATCCCAAATACGAATCATATCAAATCACCGATCTCACGGCACTAAGCTCAATATCATCGACTCATCTCCAAAGTCATCCAATAACATCATAAACACAGTGTAAGTATAGTGAATATGCAAGAGTGTGCGTGTGGGTGTAAACCTATTCTAGGGTTCGTGACTATGAACTACACTAGTTTACTTCTAAGCCTAAACTATCCATAAAACACCTAACACAATATCCATGACACACTATAACTATCATATATAGTATATCAACAACGGACTGCGGGGGTGCTATACGCCATCCACCCGACTTCCCCCTGTAGATATAATCTACTCACCTTACGTCTTCATTTGTCGACGCCGCCATACGCTTGCTTGTCATCCCGAAGTCTTCATGGGGTACCTATACGTCAAAGTATCGTAAATACGTATTAAAACCAAATCAAAGCTAAAACGGCACACGAAACCCAAAACGATACGCTATGATCTATAGGTTAGAACCTATAGACAACGCCTTCCAAAACCATCAACACCCTCGATATCGTCGTATAAACGCCAAATAGTCGAGGTAAAACACAATACACAAATTCAGAATTAAAAATACGGAATACGGAAACACGAATCCAAACCAGCAACTAAGGAAATAGGCTCCAGATTCCACCCTAGGTCAAATTAGACAAATCTATACATGCCAGGTGTCTAATCTATACATGTAGGGGCTACAGAACCAAAACGACACAAAATGGGGCAGGTCTGGCCGCAAATTGCGGCCAACAGGATTAAATTGGCGGCCAGGAAAATGAGTTAGGGGTTGGGGTCTTGGGGTTAGCTTCCTGGGTGCCTGCACATGTCACTGTCCATTCAATATAATTTTCAGAGTCTCGGGTTGATAGCAGATCTCATATAAGCTTCACAGATTTCATAACTTTTCCGATATCAGTTTCTAAATTTGTATTTCGGGTTTCCACTCTCAGGTTTAGGTCTCAATTCATGCACTAGGGTGTTTATCTAACCTCTACTGAGCTCAATTTCACATTACAACACAAAATTCCCTCAAACCCTAACTAGGTTTTCCTCAAATCCACAAAAACACACAATATCGGTTCTAAACTAAACATGGGGTATAAGTAATACTAAAACTAAGCTAAGGGTTCAGTAAATACCTCATTTGGCAACTCAAGAATTTTCTTGAGTTGCCCCTAGTGGCCAAAATCCTTGCTTTCTTGGTCCAATGTGTAGATCTTGAGCTTGTGCACACTTTTAATGAAATGAATATGGGGTTTTGGTGTTGTTTTTGAGATGTTTTGAGGAGGTGAAGTGGAGAGGGAGGTGAGGAGCAGCAGCAGCACCAGGGAGTTGAGGGAGAGGGAGAGAAATGAGTGTTGGAAATCAAAAGGATATGGCTAAGTCCTTGGTCAAAGAAACCCATGCCTCTCTCTCTCTCTCTCACCAAACCTCATATTTTATTCCAAAACCTTTTCTTTTCTTTTTCTTTCTCACAAGAATAGTAACCCCAAAATAAAACCATGGCAAGAAAAATGTAACACAAGTGTGGAAAAAGATATGTGCATGTTTTGCACAAAAAGCTAAAAAAAACGTTTAGCGATTTTTAATCGCGATTAGCACTAAATTAGCATATAACTAATCATAAAAACTTTAAAATGGCATAATTCCCTAAAATACCCTATTTTAGAATTTTCCATAATTTTCCAAAATATTTCCCCATTTATTTGTATTTAATTATACCGAATTATTAAAATATTCAATAAAGTAATATTAAATTATAAAATTTCCCAAAAATAATATTTTATTATTTTGAAATGTTACAATCTACCCCCCTTAAATCAATTCGGTCCCCGAATTTAAATTTAAACCCCCAACTACTAAAACATTCAGTAAAAATCCAAGTTGTCGGATACGTGATAATCGAATCATAAAATCACAAATCATAAATACCGTCGTCGGTAGTCCCTCCTTCAAAGTCGAGAAGGTGTCGTCGCATCCAATGCTAGCAGCGCAAGATATCTACTTGCCTCTTGCTCACGGTCTGGCGTTCTTTGTCTTTGGGTCCTTATCTTCTCTGCGGATTACCTATCTTGCAATCAATCGGCTCATCGGCCCTGTCAGGTGTGCTAACGGGGACAATTCCGTTCTGGCACTTCTCTAGTCATCTCTCGGTCAATCATCACGACCACTCATAAAGCAGCAAGTCGCTGGCGTCGGCCTCTGGCTCTCTGAATGCACGTGACACATCTGATCCTGGGTGCAACTATCATTGCAGCAGTGTCCTGTAAGGAATCCCGCTCAAGGTCTCTTCCGATCTTGCCTATGCCGAACTGTACGGAGGCTGACTCTCTTGCATAATCTCTTCTCACTCGATGGACATCTGTGTCTTCAGCACAGCATTTTCTCGGAAATTGGTCGCATCCCAACGCCTCTGTAGGCACATCAGGTCTTTAGCCTCGACAGAAAGTAATGACAGCTCGTCAGCGTCTCGCACGAACCTCTGGTTCCACTTGTCTCTATCGTCGTCCACTATGACGTCACGCCATGCTATCTACGCACTGCACTGTTCTCGGCCACGGTCAATCCGAAGTCTCTCGCACGAACTCGAAATCGCGTACTCTGTAGCTTCATTATTCGGTAGAAGATGTGTGGCCGAACAGGTCCTCGGGAACGCGTCCCAACCATCGGAGGAATACTCAATACTTGTCCGTCCTTGATCAATTCGCAACGCATCTGGGTAAGGTCCTATATCTGAACCTGGTCAACTATCTCGTCGACGATGCCGAACTCTGGCCTGCTGGGTGTGCGCAATATGACCACTCTTGGGTCCAAGTCTTCTCGTATAGTATTTCAGAAAGGTCCTGTCGAGGTCTCTCTCAAATCTCATTCCTGCCGAATTTCCCGGAAGTCATCATCCATTGTTGAAGCAAATTCTTGTTCCGGAACGGCTGCATACTCGTCGCAACTCCTTCTGAAAGGTATATCCATATACAACGTCTCTGCGTGCGTATCGCATCTCTGATGTTAGCGGAGTGGGACGTCATCTCGTCGAAATCTCTTGCAAACTCTTTACTTCACTCTGCTTCAATGTCGACTAATTCGGACTCGTCTCATCGTGGCTGCATGAACCGCGCTCCAACGGCTATGCTCGTATTTGGAGTCTCCCAAGCAATGTGTCCCATCAAATGATATCCGAATGATGTCGAATCATCCGATCGGTTGCCAAAACCTCATAATCCCCCAAAAGATCAACATCTTGGGTACAGTTTAATAGTATCGAGTACATGTCACAGCGTCGGTGGTCTAGCCGTAGAAGGGGAAACCCAAGTCTCACTAATGGCGCCGCGGAACTGCCGCAAACCCTAAGGTTCAAAGGCTTTCATACGGTCATTAAGTCGAGTTAGGGTTTCATTCTTCTAGAGGGTCCATAGAATCGCTTGCATGTCTTTCCGAATACTTTAAACTTGGAAAATGGGCTCCTGACATTCGATCGTCTCAATCGACTCTCAACGAACCTGCACGAAGTCGCCTCTAGCTGGAATCAATCTATCTGATAACCTCGCATCGGGTAGGCGAACAATCCGCATGTCCTAGTCATTCGTCCTCGACGACTAGCGACCTTCTATCATCTCCTAGTACAACTCGTACCGCAATAGCTCCAACATCTGGGGCAATATCTCGTTGTTCGCAGCAACAACTGGCTCCTTCGCCTGTACGCTGAACAGCGCCTCAATCCTCCAGGAAGGGCGATACATTGGCGGTCATCTCTAAATCGATCTGCTCTGGATCTGAGTAAGACTCTCCATATTGGAAATCTTCAACTCAACTGGGCCTACTCCGGCGCCTAAATCGGACGAATCACCTTCGTCTCTCAAATCGAGTAGATAAGATATCATCTGTCTCATATCTGCCTGGGAGCTCCGGTGATCTCAGCTCGCAAGCTCCGGAAGCGACATCCTATCAATCTCAGCAACAGCTAGTCCATCTGTCTGCACGGTAGGCTACATCATAAACTCTGAGGTATGCTATACATCAACAGTCCTCTCTCAACTGACAGCTCTAACAATGACCCGATCATCCGGTGTAAAACCAAGCACTCGCCTCCACTAGAGGTCCCAATCACCAATACTAACTCGAGACGTTCCCATGTCACCAGAAAGCACAATGGTCAGTTCTCGTACCAGACGAGCTCGCCCTGACCGTAGCACTAGCAGCAGCTCACTGCGCTCAAACAATGGCGACAGGAACCTCAATCGAGTATCGAAGAGAGCAGATCAATGGCAAGAAAGAAAACAACAGATCCAGAGTGGGTACATGATCAAAAGAAAGAACGGCATCACTGAAAGTATGATCATGGAACTAATAGAATCGAGGATCTCAAATGGATGTATAATCATGGATATGAAGAGAATCACTGATCTCGAAAATATATGCATCCTAAGGCTCCTTAAGCGGAGTAGCGTATCGTAAGTATGCCGCGGAACATACCCACGGTACGTCACTCTACTTTAGTCACCTATTCCATCAACCAAGGGTCATCCTACGCGACGAAAGTTCGAGTCTAATACCCCCTCGACTAAGTCTAAGTTCCGTAAGGTCAAGCCTAAGTTCCATATATATATAGACGCCATAGGCTCCACATAGTCAAACTTAGACTCGAAATAAGGTTAACCTAGCGCTCTAATACCAACTTTGTCACGACCCGAAAGAGCACGTGACTAGCCCTTGAACCATATGAAGTCTATAGGACTCCATTTGATCCAAGTAAGCCAAAAGCCCAGAAGTCTAAAACCATTTTAAGGATAAATAAACATACAAGCAATATACTATACAACGCCGAACGGCGAGGATCAAAATTCAAAAGAAACTCAGATAAGCATGAAAACCATAACACTACTAAGCGCGACTCTACGGTCAAAATAATACATCACTAGTGTCTGAGTCTGAAATAATATACAAGTTTTTGGTTGATGGAATTTCTAGATACAATGAGTAATACACATACAAGGGAGGTTCTGATGCAAAGAACCCACCTACCAAGCAAATCACCCGCAAAGGAAGCAATGTGCCGGAAATGCCGCTATGGAACCTGTACGGCAAAACCTGCAAGAACTATGGCACAACGGGGGTGAGTTGCCAACTCGTGAATTGAAAATATCTACAAGCAGAAATTGAATGCATGACATAATCCTAAGTCAAAACGATCAGATATAATATAAACCTCAAATGAATAAGTCTGAAGCATAGTAAAGTGGCAATGTAACATCTGAACATAAGTGAAGTGCCTCACGTAATAACATATCATAAATATGATATATGTATGCGGTAAAATGAAAACAGAAGGTATCACGAATGAAGTCATCAGAAAATTAGTGTCGAGCATCGACACAAATATATATCTCAATAACAAGTAAATCCCATATATCATGTATCCGATATGTATGCAACATTCATGAAGGTACTCTAATACATGATGCAATGCATATAAAATAAATGTGGGGTAGGGGAGATATACTATGCTATCGACCATAAAGGCTCCTCTCATATCGAGCACATAGGCTCCGACCATATAGGCTCCTTTCATATAACGGGCATCCGTCAGTCCGATTCAGCCCCCACTATCATATATCGGGCATCCGTCAGTCCGGGTCAGCCTCCACTCTCATATATCGGGCATCCGTCAGTCCGGGTCAGCCTCCACTCTCATATATCGGACATGCATATATAAGTTTGCATAGATCATCATGATGATATATTAAGTAGGTGTGTATATATATCGGCGTCCCATACCACTAATATATATATACTATGGATATACATATATATTTCAGCGTCCCATACCACTGATATATATACACAGGAGTAAAAAAATCCAGAATCATCATATGCAACCATATCACAGTGCGAAATCCATGAATTATAATACATGCAACATGAAACACTAATATGAGCATGGAACTATGTAAAGGCATATGCACAAAGGAATATGAATCAATAACAGATAAGCATGCAATGCAATGCGAGCCGTAGAATAAATGGTAAATGAATAATAATGCGGCTTTCCATTTGTAATAAGACAAATCAGGTTTTTTTTGTAAAATAAGGTCTACAGTGTTTTTAAGATATTCCCGATTCGTTAGTTTTTGAAATAGGTATGACTTGGGTCTAGTCTAACATCTACTATGCAAACTACAGATCTAAGTATCAAGTCAACCGGGAGGGGTATGGAATCCACCTAAATCTGAGTCGATATAAATATATATACATATAATAGTCGGTGATCCCGCCTCAATAGTATCGCGTACAATACAGTATATCATATGACAATCCTCAAGTCATGAGTGCGGATCTATCATCAATATAAAGCTCGTACGGTAAATCGTCGTACGGCATCCCAATAGCTGGGTACGGGTCAATATCACATTATCTCATCAATTACCTGGTATTCTTATCATCATAACACATAATCTGGGGTACTGAATCTAGGTCTAGTACAAATCGATACCATCTATATAATTATGAATGCGGGGGTAAAACACATGCCCAAAGACCCGCTAAGAATCACATGTCGTATCCCAAATACGAATCATATCAAATCACCGATCTCACGGCACTAAGCCCAATATCATCGACTCATCTCCAAAGTCATCCAATATCATCATCAACACAGTGTAAGTATAGTGAATATGCAAGGGTGTGCATGTGGGTGTAAACCTATTCTAGGGTTCGTGACTATGAACTACACTGGTTTACTTCTAAGCCAAAACTATCCATAAAACACCTAACACAATATCCATGACACACTATAACTATCATATATAGTATATCAACTACGGGCTGCGAG
This sequence comes from Agapanthus africanus, assembly GCA_030015575.1. NCBI lineage: Eukaryota > Viridiplantae > Streptophyta > Magnoliopsida > Asparagales > Amaryllidaceae > Agapanthus > Agapanthus africanus. The sequence goes on from JASDDO010000022.1 coordinate 207,667,050, forward strand.
GGTGCTATACGCCATCCACCCGACTTCCCCCTGTAGATATAATCTACTCACCTTGCGTCTTCATTTTTCGACGTCGCCACACGCTTGCTTGTCATCCCGAAGTCTTCATGGGGTACCTATACATCAAAGTATCGTAAATGCGTATTAAAACCAAATCAAAGCTAAAACGGCACACGAAACCCAAAACGATACGCTATGATCTATAGGTTAGAACCTATAGACAACGCCTTCCAAAACCATCAACACCCTCGATATCGTCGTATAAACGCCAAATAGTCGAGGTAAAACACAATACACAAATTCAGAATTAAAAATACAGAATACGGAAACACGAATCCAAACCAGCAACTAAGGAAATAGGCTCCAGATTCCACCCTAGGTCAAATTAGACAAATCTATACATGCCAGGTGTCTAATCTATACATGTAGGGGCTACAGAACCAAAACGACACAAAATGGGGCAGGTCTGGCCGCAAATTGCGGCCAACAGGATTAAATTGGCGGCCAGGAAAATGAGTTAGGGGTTGGGGTCTTGGGGTTAGCTTCCTGGGTGCCTGCACATGTCACTGTCCATTCAATATAATTTTCAGAGTCTCGGGTTGATAGCAGATCTCATATAAGCTTCACAGATTTCATAACTTTTCCGATATCAGTTTCTAAATTTGTATTTCGGGTTTCCACTCTCAGGTTTAGGTCTCAATTCATGCACTAGGGTGTTTATCTAACCTCTACTGAGCTCAATTTCACATTACAACACAAAATTCCCTCAAACCCTAACTAGGTTTTCCTCAAATCCACAAAAACACACAATATCGGTTCTAAACTAAACATGGGGTATAAGTAATACTAAAACTAAGCTAAGGGTTCAGTAAATACCTCATTTGGCAACTCAAGAATTTTCTTGAGTTGCCCCTAGTGGCCAAAATCCTTGCTTTCTTGGTCCAATGTGTAGATCTTGAGCTTGTGCACACTTTTAATGAAATGAATATGGGGTTTTGGTGTTGTTTTTGAGATGTTTTGAGGAGGTGAAGTGGAGAGGGAGGTGAGGAGCAGCAGCAGCACCAGGGAGTTGAGGGAGAGGGAGAGAAATGAGTGTTGGAAATCAAAAGGATATGGCTAAGTCCTTGGTCAAAGAAACCCATGCCTCTCTCTCTCTCTCTCACCAAACCTCATATTTTATTCCAAAACCTTTTCTTTTCTTTTTCTTTCTCACAAGAATAGTAACCCCAAAATAAAACCATGGCAAGAAAAATGTAACACAAGTGTGGAAAAAGATATGTGCATGTTTTGCACAAAAAGCTAAAAAAAACGTTTAGCGATTTTTAATCGCGATTAGCACTAAATTAGCATATAACTAATCATAAAAACTTTAAAATGGCATAATTCCCTAAAATACCCTATTTTAGAATTTTCCATAATTTTCCAAAATATTTCCCCATTTATTTGTATTTAATTATACCGAATTATTAAAATATTCAATAAAGTAATATTAAATTATAAAATTTCCCAAAAATAATATTTTATTATTTTGAAATGTTACAATCTACCCCCCTTAAATCAATTCGGTCCCCGAATTTAAATTTAAACCCCCAACTACTAAAACATTCAGTAAAAATCCAAGTTGTCGGATACGTGATAATCGAATCATAAAATCACAAATCATAAATACCGTCGTCGGTAGTCCCTCCTTCAAAGTCGAGAAGGTGTCGTCGCATCCAATGCTAGCAGCGCAAGATATCTACTTGCCTCTTGCTCACGGTCTGGCGTTCTTTGTCTTTGGGTCCTTATCTTCTCTGCGGATTACCTATCTTGCAATCAATCGGCTCATCGGCCCTGTCAGGTGTGCTAACGGGGACAATTCCGTTCTGGCACTTCTCTAGTCATCTCTCGGTCAATCATCACGACCACTCATAAAGCAGCAAGTCGCTGGCGTCGGCCTCTGGCTCTCTGAATGCACGTGACACATCTGATCCTGGGTGCAACTATCATTGCAGCAGTGTCCTGTAAGGAATCCCGCTCAAGGTCTCTTCCGATCTTGCCTATGCCGAACTGTACGGAGGCTGACTCTCTTGCATAATCTCTTCTCACTCGATGGACATCTGTGTCTTCAGCACAGCATTTTCTCGGAAATTGGTCGCATCCCAACGCCTCTGTAGGCACATCAGGTCTTTAGCCTCGACAGAAAGTAATGACAGCTCGTCAGCGTCTCGCACGAACCTCTGGTTCCACTTGTCTCTATCGTCGTCCACTATGACGTCACGCCATGCTATCTACGCACTGCACTGTTCTCGGCCACGGTCAATCCGAAGTCTCTCGCACGAACTCGAAATCGCGTACTCTGTAGCTTCATTATTCGGTAGAAGATGTGTGGCCGAACAGGTCCTCGGGAACGCGTCCCAACCATCGGAGGAATACTCAATACTTGTCCGTCCTTGATCAATTCGCAACGCATCTGGGTAAGGTCCTATATCTGAACCTGGTCAACTATCTCGTCGACGATGCCGAACTCTGGCCTGCTGGGTGTGCGCAATATGACCACTCTTGGGTCCAAGTCTTCTCGTATAGTATTTCAGAAAGGTCCTGTCGAGGTCTCTCTCAAATCTCATTCCTGCCGAATTTCCCGGAAGTCATCATCCATTGTTGAAGCAAATTCTTGTTCCGGAACGGCTGCATACTCGTCGCAACTCCTTCTGAAAGGTATATCCATATACAACGTCTCTGCGTGCGTATCGCATCTCTGATGTTAGCGGAGTGGGACGTCATCTCGTCGAAATCTCTTGCAAACTCTTTACTTCACTCTGCTTCAATGTCGACTAATTCGGACTCGTCTCATCGTGGCTGCATGAACCGCGCTCCAACGGCTATGCTCGTATTTGGAGTCTCCCAAGCAATGTGTCCCATCAAATGATATCCGAATGATGTCGAATCATCCGATCGGTTGCCAAAACCTCATAATCCCCCAAAAGATCAACATCTTGGGTACAGTTTAATAGTATCGAGTACATGTCACAGCGTCGGTGGTCTAGCCGTAGAAGGGGAAACCCAAGTCTCACTAATGGCGCCGCGGAACTGCCGCAAACCCTAAGGTTCAAAGGCTTTCATACGGTCATTAAGTCGAGTTAGGGTTTCATTCTTCTAGAGGGTCCATAGAATCGCTTGCATGTCTTTCCGAATACTTTAAACTTGGAAAATGGGCTCCTGACATTCGATCGTCTCAATCGACTCTCAACGAACCTGCACGAAGTCGCCTCTAGCTGGAATCAATCTATCTGATAACCTCGCATCGGGTAGGCGAACAATCCGCATGTCCTAGTCATTCGTCCTCGACGACTAGCGACCTTCTATCATCTCCTAGTACAACTCGTACCGCAATAGCTCCAACATCTGGGGCAATATCTCGTTGTTCGCAGCAACAACTGGCTCCTTCGCCTGTACGCTGAACAGCGCCTCAATCCTCCAGGAAGGGCGATACATTGGCGGTCATCTCTAAATCGATCTGCTCTGGATCTGAGTAAGACTCTCCATATTGGAAATCTTCAACTCAACTGGGCCTACTCCGGCGCCTAAATCGGACGAATCACCTTCGTCTCTCAAATCGAGTAGATAAGATATCATCTGTCTCATATCTGCCTGGGAGCTCCGGTGATCTCAGCTCGCAAGCTCCGGAAGCGACATCCTATCAATCTCAGCAACAGCTAGTCCATCTGTCTGCACGGTAGGCTACATCATAAACTCTGAGGTATGCTATACATCAACAGTCCTCTCTCAACTGACAGCTCTAACAATGACCCGATCATCCGGTGTAAAACCAAGCACTCGCCTCCACTAGAGGTCCCAATCACCAATACTAACTCGAGACGTTCCCATGTCACCAGAAAGCACAATGGTCAGTTCTCGTACCAGACGAGCTCGCCCTGACCGTAGCACTAGCAGCAGCTCACTGCGCTCAAACAATGGCGACAGGAACCTCAATCGAGTATCGAAGAGAGCAGATCAATGGCAAGAAAGAAAACAACAGATCCAGAGTGGGTACATGATCAAAAGAAAGAACGGCATCACTGAAAGTATGATCATGGAACTAATAGAATCGAGGATCTCAAATGGATGTATAATCATGGATATGAAGAGAATCACTGATCTCGAAAATATATGCATCCTAAGGCTCCTTAAGCGGAGTAGCGTATCGTAAGTATGCCGCGGAACATACCCACGGTACGTCACTCTACTTTAGTCACCTATTCCATCAACCAAGGGTCATCCTACGCGACGAAAGTTCGAGTCTAATACCCCCTCGACTAAGTCTAAGTTCCGTAAGGTCAAGCCTAAGTTCCATATATATATAGACGCCATAGGCTCCACATAGTCAAACTTAGACTCGAAATAAGGTTAACCTAGCGCTCTAATACCAACTTTGTCACGACCCGAAAGAGCACGTGACTAGCCCTTGAACCATATGAAGTCTATAGGACTCCATTTGATCCAAGTAAGCCAAAAGCCCAGAAGTCTAAAACCATTTTAAGGATAAATAAACATACAAGCAATATACTATACAACGCCGAACGGCGAGGATCAAAATTCAAAAGAAACTCAGATAAGCATGAAAACCATAACACTACTAAGCGCGACTCTACGGTCAAAATAATACATCACTAGTGTCTGAGTCTGAAATAATATACAAGTTTTTGGTTGATGGAATTTCTAGATACAATGAGTAATACACATACAAGGGAGGTTCTGATGCAAAGAACCCACCTACCAAGCAAATCACCCGCAAAGGAAGCAATGTGCCGGAAATGCCGCTATGGAACCTGTACGGCAAAACCTGCAAGAACTATGGCACAACGGGGGTGAGTTGCCAACTCGTGAATTGAAAATATCTACAAGCAGAAATTGAATGCATGACATAATCCTAAGTCAAAACGATCAGATATAATATAAACCTCAAATGAATAAGTCTGAAGCATAGTAAAGTGGCAATGTAACATCTGAACATAAGTGAAGTGCCTCACGTAATAACATATCATAAATATGATATATGTATGCGGTAAAATGAAAACAGAAGGTATCACGAATGAAGTCATCAGAAAATTAGTGTCGAGCATCGACACAAATATATATCTCAATAACAAGTAAATCCCATATATCATGTATCCGATATGTATGCAACATTCATGAAGGTACTCTAATACATGATGCAATGCATATAAAATAAATGTGGGGTAGGGGAGATATACTATGCTATCGACCATAAAGGCTCCTCTCATATCGAGCACATAGGCTCCGACCATATAGGCTCCTTTCATATAACGGGCATCCGTCAGTCCGATTCAGCCCCCACTATCATATATCGGGCATCCGTCAGTCCGGGTCAGCCTCCACTCTCATATATCGGGCATCCGTCAGTCCGGGTCAGCCTCCACTCTCATATATCGGACATGCATATATAAGTTTGCATAGATCATCATGATGATATATTAAGTAGGTGTGTATATATATCGGCGTCCCATACCACTAATATATATATACTATGGATATACATATATATTTCAGCGTCCCATACCACTGATATATATACACAGGAGTAAAAAAATCCAGAATCATCATATGCAACCATATCACAGTGCGAAATCCATGAATTATAATACATGCAACATGAAACACTAATATGAGCATGGAACTATGTAAAGGCATATGCACAAAGGAATATGAATCAATAACAGATAAGCATGCAATGCAATGCGAGCCGTAGAATAAATGGTAAATGAATAATAATGCGGCTTTCCATTTGTAATAAGACAAATCAGGTTTTTTTTGTAAAATAAGGTCTACAGTGTTTTTAAGATATTCCCGATTCGTTAGTTTTTGAAATAGGTATGACTTGGGTCTAGTCTAACATCTACTATGCAAACTACAGATCTAAGTATCAAGTCAACCGGGAGGGGTATGGAATCCACCTAAATCTGAGTCGATATAAATATATATACATATAATAGTCGGTGATCCCGCCTCAATAGTATCGCGTACAATACAGTATATCATATGACAATCCTCAAGTCATGAGTGCGGATCTATCATCAATATAAAGCTCGTACGGTAAATCGTCGTACGGCATCCCAATAGCTGGGTACGGGTCAATATCACATTATCTCATCAATTACCTGGTATTCTTATCATCATAACACATAATCTGGGGTACTGAATCTAGGTCTAGTACAAATCGATACCATCTATATAATTATGAATGCGGGGGTAAAACACATGCCCAAAGACCCGCTAAGAATCACATGTCGTATCCCAAATACGAATCATATCAAATCACCGATCTCACGGCACTAAGCCCAATATCATCGACTCATCTCCAAAGTCATCCAATATCATCATCAACACAGTGTAAGTATAGTGAATATGCAAGGGTGTGCATGTGGGTGTAAACCTATTCTAGGGTTCGTGACTATGAACTACACTGGTTTACTTCTAAGCCAAAACTATCCATAAAACACCTAACACAATATCCATGACACACTATAACTATCATATATAGTATATCAACTACGGGCTGCGAGGGTGCTATACGCCATCCACCCGACTTCCCCCTGTAGATATAATCTACTCACCTTGCGTCTTCATTTTTCGACGTCGCCACACGCTTGCTTGTCATCCCGAAGTCTTCATGGGGTACCTATACATCAAAGTATCGTAAATGCGTATTAAAACCAAATCAAAGCTAAAACGGCACACGAAACCCAAAACGATACGCTATGATCTATAGGTTAGAACCTATAGACAACGCCTTCCAAAACCATCAACACCCTCGATATCGTCGTATAAACGCCAAATAGTCGAGGTAAAACACAATACACAAATTCAGAATTAAAAATACAGAATACGGAAACACGAATCCAAACCAGCAACTAAGGAAATAGGCTCCAGATTCCACCCTAGGTCAAATTAGACAAATCTATACATGCCAGGTGTCTAATCTATACATGTAGGGGCTACAGAACCAAAACGACACAAAATGGGGCAGGTCTGGCCGCAAATTGCGGCCAACAGGATTAAATTGGCGGCCAGGAAAATGAGTTAGGGGTTGGGGTCTTGGGGTTAGCTTCCTGGGTGCCTGCACATGTCACTGTCCATTCAATATAATTTTCAGAGTCTCGGGTTGATAGCAGATCTCATATAAGCTTCACAGATTTCATAACTTTTCCGATATCAGTTTCTAAATTTGTATTTCGGGTTTCCACTCTCAGGTTTAGGTCTCAATTCATGCACTAGGGTGTTTATCTAACCTCTACTGAGCTCAATTTCACATTACAACACAAAATTCCCTCAAACCCTAACTAGGTTTTCCTCAAATCCACAAAAACACACAATATCGGTTCTAAACTAAACATGGGGTATAAGTAATACTAAAACTAAGCTAAGGGTTCAGTAAATACCTCATTTGGCAACTCAAGAATTTTCTTGAGTTGCCCCTAGTGGCCAAAATCCTTGCTTTCTTGGTCCAATGTGTAGATCTTGAGCTTGTGCACACTTTTAATGAAATGAATATGGGGTTTTGGTGTTGTTTTTGAGATGTTTTGAGGAGGTGAAGTGGAGAGGGAGGTGAGGAGCAGCAGCAGCACCACCAGGGAGTTGAGGGAGAGGGAGAGAAATGAGTGTTGGAAATCAAAAGGATATGGCTAAGTCCTTGGTCAAAGAAACCCATGCCTCTCTCTCTCTCTCTCACCAAACCTCATATTTTATTCCAAAACCTTTTCTTTTCTTTTCCTTTCTCACAAGAATAGCAACCCCAAAATAAAACCATGGCAAGAAAAATGTAACACGAGTGTGGAAAAAGATATATGCATGTTTTGCACAAAAAGCTAAAAAAACCGATTAGCGATTTTTAATCGCGATTAGCACTAAATTAGCATATAACTAATCATAAAAACTTTAAAATGGCATAATTCCCTAAAATACCCTATTTTAGAATTTTCCATAATTTTCCAAATTATTTCCCCATTTATTTGTATTTAATTATACCGAATTATTAAAATATTCAATAAAGTAATATTAAATTATAAAATTTCCCAAAAATAATATTTTATTATTTTGAAATGTTACAGAAACCCAATTAGAGAATTCACACTCAAAAAGTAGGTTTCTATGACCTTGGATTGAACTTTGCCTCAAGTGCATTGTCCTCTTTTACCAATACTTCTTGTTTGAAGTAAATCAAGTATTTCTAATTTTCCAAGAATGGACTGCCATAGAAAAAAAAGGTTCTTCAGAATAGGCTTGTGAAAACGAAAAAATATATAAGAAAGGTTGTGATAGAAGCAAAGCTTTCACCGATTTTGTGATGAATGAATTGAAAAGGTTTTTCAAAACAAAATGTCGTCGGTTGTTCAGTCGAAATTATTGCAATTCTTAACATAAAAATTTCCCCACTTTTCTAATCATCTAAGGGTGTTTGTTATAAATATAACACATATTACAAGTTCATCTGGAAAATATCAATTACCATGTGTTATACATTATAATCAACACTTTTGAAGGAAATTGTGTGTTTAATATTTCACGCATAATATTGTATATCTCTAACATGCTTCATTGAGATCTTGTGCAAAAATCAGCTCAGGTCAGATGTCGGAATCGCAAATTCGCCGATTAAAATACATGAAATCAAAGAGTTAAATACTGGCAGAAATGCAGAAGTGACAAGAAGATTCCAGATATAAAATAAATACCCAGAAACCAACACCAGAACACAGAAGAAATTTGAAGCATCGATCTCACCAATCGGCCGCGGAACCGCGGCCGAGTCAGGCCGAGTCGCTACGGATCCGCAGCCGAGTTGGGGGCTTCGAAATCGAGAGCTCTCTGGAAACTTCATTTCAACGTCCTAGCTTATTGGAGACGCTTTGTTGTAACAATCTTGTTATGAAAACTTTTCTATAATACCCTAGCTTGTTGAGGAAACTTGATAATTACCTAGCTTATTCTAGAACCCTCATTGTAACAACCTAACTTATGGGGGAAGCTTGATAAGGGGCTATAAAAAGGGACCTAAGCCTACATTAAAAAGGTTGTTGGTTGTTGTAGAATTTTAGTTGATTTTTAGATCCAAATACCAAATCAAGATCCACTTTCAAATCAAGATCCAAAATCAAGAATCGTGAGAAATTCATCGAGCGACTTCATTCAAGATCATTTACGCGAAAACGATCGTCATCAACGAGCACGTGATTCTCGATAGATCCAAGACTCACGGTGATCGAGTGAAGCGAAGATCGACGAAGAAATTACCTCTTCAAGGGAGTGATCGAGAGCGAATTTTCTTGTAATCTCGGATTGAAGAAGTTGTAATTTGAATTTGAATAATAAAGGTGATCATTACTCTTAGTTTTCCTCTCTTTAAATTTCGCTTTATGAAATCTCTATTTGTTGATTCTTCTATTTTCATAATGTGTGAATAAATCTCCGCTTGCTAAGAATTCAAAGGAATTTGGTAGATCTAATGGTGAAAGAATTATATATTCATCTTAAGTCTTATGGAGATTATAAACTTTAGCAAAAAGAATCATTAATGTCCAAATTGTGAGTGAGATCAATTTATTGAGAAGTTCATCACAATTTGGGGATTAGATTGATGATCTTTCTTGTTAAAGTCTAGATAAGAATAGCAATCAATGAAAGGACAAGGGGCGATGAAGGAGAAACCCTAGTTTCTTCAAACGATCCCTAATTCTCATTATTAGCCATCGATCTAGTTGTAATTCTACCAATAGATAAGATGAATCATCTTGAATAATCATCATTAGCTTCTAATTCCGTTCGAATCCTACAAGCCTTCTACAGTTTTTCTTAATAACTAAATCTTAAACATTATCTTGAATTTTTTTCTTGAAAATGATTTCTTAAACTTCTTGAAATGATTACTTCAACTAAATCTTGAACTACTTCTTGAAATGATTACTTCAACTAAATCTTGAACTACTTCTTGAATTTCTTTAATAATTCTTTTGACTCAACTAAAGCAAGAATTTACGAGTTCCACGAATCCCAGAGGACGACCCATACTCACTAACTCTCGCTATACGCGATACCATTATTGATTGCGGTTATTGCTACGAAAACATTTCATCACTTCTTTACTACATCTTTTCTTTTAAAAATCAAAAAAGGTGAGGAAATCAATTCAATCAAATGGTGCCGTTGCCGGGGATGCGTGCGTAATTTGTTATTTCTTGCTATTTGAGTTGAAATATTATTATTCCATCAAAAATTTAAATCAAAATCGCATCGTGTGCTTAACGATTAGTGTTTGAATTTTTGCGAGGGAATCTGACATCACTGTAGCAGAGAGATCAAGATTCAGTGATGTTCTAAAGATTCCAGAGGAGCAAAGGAAGCTACAGTGCAAAGAACATCACCTAACACCCCTGATCCACCGCGGAACCGCGGTGGATTCTTGGTTTTTGCGGCGGATCTGCCGTTGTTTTGGTGAATCACTGCTTCAATTTTCTCTGGTATATTCTCTACTCTCCTTCTCTTGCCTTTGATCTTGTCCAATAACAACTTTTCTGCAGGATTCTTTACAAAAATTCGCTGCGCTTAAAAAAAATCTTGTTGTGTGTTTTGATATTGGTTGTTTTTGCATATTTTAATACAGAAATTAAGGGACAAAAACCAAATTCAGATTATGTCGGGATTTCATTACCCTTCCTAAGTCCCAAAAATCACAAAACTAGGATCCACATCACCCTTCATTAACTAAAAAATATTTAGACAAGACTCTAAGGACCGTCGCGCTCAATTAGGACAGAGGAAGGTCGTAGGTAATCTACTGCTTATCCGTATTTCTTTTGTGGTGTCTAAGGCAAGTGTGTCTAAGGCAAGTGGTTACTTAATTAGGCCCGCTACTTACGTAGTGGATACCTCCCACTTACCTGGCACTTACCTGGCCACAGGAGGGATAAAGAGGTAGTAGAAGATTTATCCTGTGATTTGTCTTCTAAAAGTCTAGGAACGGTCTAGTGACTTGACCTAAGTGACCTTAGATCTATGGTTGATTGTGCATTTTTGTGTGATTTGTCTAAATCTGTCTGTTTCAAAACAAACCACTTTCTCTAATTATCACATACGCTGCTACTTGCGCTAAACCCGCTTAGTGTATGCTCGGCTGGACACGGGATTCTAGTGCCCGTCTTGCCCGCGTTTCTTCTATCGACTCCGAAGTCGGTATTTCTTCTTCATCTTCTTTTTCCTCACCGCCCACAACATCCACCGAGATGGACGGTTCTCCATCGAATTTTAATAACACCACTCTACCACCACCCGCAGGTGCGCAGAATCTACCGCGTATATCTCTCTAAGAGAGATGCCCCTATACGTGATCCTCTTTCTACTTGTCTTTCTATTCCACCAGCCAATGGAGATAATTTCGAAATCAAACCACACTATATCAATCTTTTACTTAAATTTCATGGTCTTGAGTCTGAAGACGCATAGGTTTTTATCACCAAATTTGAAAACGTATGTGCTATGATGGGCACTTCATAACTTTCTGTGGATACTATGCGTTTACGTCTTCTCCCATTCACTTTGTGCGATTTAGCCGAAAAGTGGCTTTATAACACACCCGCACACTCTATTTCCAACTGGGATGAATTCGTCATAGCATTCCTTAAGAAATTTTATCCCAATCATAAGACCGTCCGTGTTAGGAGTGAAATCAACCAGTTTTCTCAGCTTTCCAATGAACCATTTTGGAAATGTTTTGAATGGTTCAAGGATATGCTTGTCCAATGTCCTCATCACGGAATCAATAGATGGGATCTATGTCGAATTATATACGAGGGTATTAATCCAACGACAAAGTATATGCTTGAAACCATGTGTCAAGGCAATTTCATGTCTAAAGACGATGGTGAAGCTTGGAAATTTTTGGAAGATTTTGCTGAAAACACTTTGCAATAGGAAAGCGTTAGTCATTCATCTAGGGGTGGTGTCCATCAACTTGATGTTTCTATAGCAGTAAAAGCCGAAATGGCGGCATTACAAAAGAAACTCGAAGCTATGGAAAACAATTTTTTATTAGCCTCCCTAAACCAAGTGACGCTCCCTAACACCGTGTGTGGATGCTATTCAGATCCATCACATCTAACGGAAGAATGTCCTTTGAATTTTCTGTTTCAAGGTGAAGAACACACTAATGCTGCTTTTCAGCAGCGACCTAGAAACGATCCTTATTCTTCCACATATAATCAAGGTTGGAGGAATCACCCTAATTTTGCTTGGAACCAACACCAAACTCAAAATACGGTTCTAAACCAAAATAACTTTCAAAAGGTTCCTCCACAGCAACAGCAACCTCCATAGAGTCAGCACCCCTTGCAAATACAAACTTTTCAAAATCCAGCCAACAATTCTGCACCTTATAATAATTCTGTCCAAACGGCCGGTACCGAAAACTCCTCTGCACTCGAACGAACCTTAGATTTGTTCATGAAACACACCATGCAAATGTCGGCTGATATAAGGTCTTTTATCGACACCATAAAGAATGACTCCGCCTTCCACGGTGAGAGTATAAAAGCGATAGAAGCATAAATTGCACAGTTAAATGCCACGATGAGTGCTAGAGAGAAAGGGAAACTTCCAGCTCAGCCCCTACCTAATCCTGGCTACTCACATCATATGAGTTCTATTACCATGTTGAGATCTGGAAGAGTGCTAAACAACCATGTCGGTGAAGAGATTGATAATGAGGGATCAATTGATTATACCCCGGCTTCCACTTCCACTTCCACTTCCACCCCGGCTTCCACTTCTTACCCTATTTCACCTACTCCACCTTCTTGCGAGCATATTCTACGTTTTCCCCAAGGCTCGAACCCTCAGCCCACTCCTTCTAGTCAACATAAGACGATCCCCACTCCAATTCTGGGATATGTTCCACCCCCTCGATCTTCTCCAATGTTTGACCCAGCTCTTATTGATAAAGCTCCTTATCTTAATAAGTTAAGGGAAAACAGACCAAGTCCACAAATGGAGAAGATTATGGAAATTTGTAAACAGGTTAACATCAATAGCCCTCTCCTAGATGCTATACAACAAGTTCCGTCCTATGCAAAAATTCTAAAGGACTTGTGCACTAGGAAGAGGAAGACTCAAGTGCCAAAAAAGGTGTTCATATCGAGTAATGTAAACACAGCTTTTACCCAGCAATTACCAAAGAAACGTAAAGACTCCGGCTGTCCTACAATTTCTATTTCTATTGGGGGTAAAAATATCAACCGTGCTATACTCGATCTTGGCGCTAGTGTTAACCTGCTTCCATACTCTGTCTACGAGCAATTAGGTATTAGAGAGTTGAAACATACTCACTGCACTCTCCAGATGGCCGATAGATTTATCACCAAATCTAGGGGAGAGCTTGAGGATGTGTTGATAAAAGTCGGGGAATTTATATTCCCGTGGACTTTATTGTTCTAGACACACAACCGGTAACGAACCCACGGAACCAAATTCCAGTGATTCTCGGTCGACCCTGTTTGGCCACTTCCAACGCTGTAATCAACTGTCGAAACGGCTCTATGAACCTATCCTTCGGGAAGATGTCAATTGAGCTTAACATTTACAAGTTGAGAAGTGAACCCTCCGAACCTTCTGCTCAAATATGTTCTGTCGAATTAATGGATGTCGACAGCAGCGAATTTGAACAGCTTCACGATACTGATCTAGACTCTCTTAATACGATATTGTTTGACCCAGTTATGTATTATACACATACGGACCCATCTATCGAGCTGTCCGGGTCAACATCTAACGCTGATTATGAACCTTTTATGGAGTCTGAGTATCATCACGTTCTTTCTGATGAGATTATTATTCGGGGTATCGATGAAAGCTTTGAAGAAATTTTCACTGATGAACTCGCATTTTTAGAAAATATGGGAGTTGTGATGAATAAACTCCAAAACAAAGAAATTGAACCACCACCCCTTCTTCTTGACAATTATGAGAATGCGAGTAATCCATCATCATCATTGTGTCGTCTCTTCAAATCGAGACGCAAACTCATTCTATTACACCACTTATCTCTTCCCCACTTCTTCCTGGCGCTATATAACATGTTTTTCCACCAACCAGTGCATTACATCGATAAAATCTTTGAATGGTTGGTGTTGACTTTCGGTCTTTGTAAAGCTTTGCATTGACCAATAACTTTACCCCCCTATGATTTTAAAAGCTTAATTTTGTTTAACTCAAGTTTGAGGGGGTATATTTTTGGCTCTTGAAAATAAAATTTGTACACAAAATTGTGAGCCAAAAATAAGTCTGGGGAGGTTTTCACGTTCATTTATTCTTGTACCCCGTTAATAACTTTTCTCCCAAGTCTATAGGTTTTTGAGATTTAAAAGATGACAACAGTAAGGACACTGCTGTAAACAGGTTTGGGGGAGGTTTGTTCTTATTGACGCATTACTTTGCATTACACTTTGCATAAGCACAAAATTTTCAAAAAGTTTCTTTTATAATACAAGATTAGAAAGTGAAAAATTACATTTCAAAGATTGGAAAAGTTTAAGAAGACCAAGAAAGTTAGATGTTTTCTTAAACGAAACTAGTAATAAGTAGTTATGAGCCGTTGTCCCAAGGGTTAGTAAGATGAAGGAAGTCACTAATCTGAGGATAAAAATAAGTCTGAAAAATAATTCCTATTCTGAAAACCAAACATTTGAATGTTGATACCCTACTATACGCACTTACACACGTCTTGAAACTCGGGATAGTAGAGGATATCTTGAAATGCTCTTGTCTAAAATTCAAAGTACGAAGAAAATAATAAATGAAGTATAAAAGTATAAAATGGTGAAGAAAAATGAACACTGGTTTTGTAATCACCAAGGCAACATAAAAAAAATATAACGAGGGTGCTTCATCACCTAGTGCCTTAGACCAACTGGTTTGGGAGTTACTGCTAAGCCTTAGGTGTTGCAAGACGAGCAAATTGCTAATTACGCCTAATAAGTGAGCACGTTTAGTAATCGGTCGGTTAGTACCTCAAGAAGTATTAACGGTCGCATGAAAAAATATGTGAGCAATTCCATCCAAAATATTCACCGACTAAAAAGTACTGAGATAGATGGACAAGATTATGATAGCTTGAATTGAATTCTCCGAGTGTAGAGATGTCTTTTACACACACGTAGGGGTATATAATCGGTGTTTGGAGGAAAGGTAGGGATGAAGAATAAAGGCGATGTTTTATTGAGGAATGATGTGATTTCTAACATCTTTTCATGACTATTAAGATAGGCCTCATGACAACCGAAAAGCTAGTATAGTTGAAAACTCTGATTTTTAAGTTTTTTCTTTTATAATTCTTATCTTTATATGTAACTTTCACATTCTTTCTTTTCTTATAGGATTTTATGGGTGTAATCCGCTGAAAACCCTCAGGAGACAACACTCCTCCTACTAGGGACACCTAAAGGTTTAAAGGCTTGTTGCACATACTCAGTGCAATCGTGCTGCCTACGAAAGTGTGCTAGTTAGTTTTTCTCTTCCTTTCTATTTTCTCCTTCTCCTGAATAATAGAAGTTTGCTCGAGACGATCAAAGTCAAGTTTAGGGGAATTTGTTCAGTCGAAATTATTGCAATTCTTAACATAACAATTTCCTCACTTTCTAATTATCTAAGGGTGTCTGTTATAAATATAACACATATTACAAGTTCATTTGGAAAATATCAATTACTATGTGTTATACATTATAATCAACACTTTTGAAGGAAATTGTGTGTTTAATATTTCACGCATAATATTGTATATCTCTAACATTCTTCACTGAGATCTTATGCAAAAATCAGCTCAGGTCAGATATCGGAATCGCAAATTCGCCAATTAAAATACAGAAAATCAAAGAGTTAAATACTGACAGAAATGTAGAAGAGACAAAAAGATTCCAGATATATAATAAATACCCAGAAACCAACACCAGAACACAGAAGAAATTTGAAGCATCGATCTCACCAATCGGCCGCGGAACCGAAGCCGAGTCAGGCCGAGTCGCCACGAATCCGCGGCCGAGTTGGAGGCTTCGAAGTCGGGAGCTCTCTAGAAACTTCATTGCAACGTCCTAGTTTATTGGAGACGCTTTGTTGTAACAAGCTTGTTCTGGAAACTTCTCTATAGTACCCTAACTTGTTGAGGAAGCTTGATAACTACCTGGCTTATTTTAGAAGACTCCTTGTAATAACCTAGCTTATGGGGAAGCTTGATTAGGGGCTATAAAAAAGACCTAAGCCTACATTAAAAAGGTGGTTGGTTGTTGTAGAATTTTAGTTGATTTTTAGATCCAAATACCAAATCAAGATCCACTTTCAAATCAAGATCCAAAATAAAGAATCGTGAGAAATTCATCGAGCGACTTCATTCAAGATCTTTTACGCGAAGCCGATCGTCATCAACGAGCACGTGATCCTTGATAGATCCAAGACTCACGATGATCGAGTGAAGCGAATATCGACGGAGAAATTACCTCTTCAAGGAAGTGATCGAGAGCAAATTTTCTTGTAATTTCGGATTGAAGAAGTTGTAATTTGAAGTTGAATAATAAATGTGGTCATTACTCTTAGTCTTGCTTTCTTTAAATTTCGCATTATGAATCTCTATTTGTTGGTTCTTCTATTTTCATAATGTGTGAATAAATCTCCGCTTGCTAAGAATTTGAAGGAATTTGGTAGATCAAATGGTGAAAGAATTCTATATTCATCTTAAGTTTTATAGAGATTATAAACTTTAGCAAAAAGAATCATTAATGTCCAAATTGTGAGTGAGATCAATTTATTGAGAAGTTCATCACAATTTGGGGATTAGATTGATGATCTTTCTTGTTAAAGGCTAGATAAGAATAGCAATCAATGAAAGGATAAGGGGCGATGAAGGAGATACCCTAGTTTCTTCAAACGATCCCTAATTCTCATTTTTAGCCATCGATCTAGTTGTAATTCTACCAATAGATAAGATGAATTATCTTGAATAATCATCATTAGCTACTAATTCCGTTCGAATCCTACAAGCCTTCCACAATTTTTCTTGATAACTAAATCTTAAACATTATCTTGAATTTTCTTTCTTGAAAACGATTTTTTAAACTTCTTGAAATGATTACTTCAACTAAATTTTGAACCACTTCTTGAATTTCTTTAATAATTCTTTTGACCCAACTAAAGCAAGAATTTACGAGTTCCATGAATTCCAGAAGACGACTCATACTCACTAACGCTCGCTACACGCGATACCGTTATTGATTGCGGTTATTACTATGAAAACATTTCATCACTTCTTTACTACATCTTTTCTTTAAAAAATTATAGAGGTGAGGAAATCGATTCAATCACCGGTGATAGGTTAATCAATATTAATTAACCCAATCAACTAGTCTTTTCCATTAGAATACAGTGACAAATGAAAGGCCTTGACTGAGTTGAAACTCCCAGGATATGGAGTATAACCTAATTTGTAAGTTTCATGCTTTGACTTTGATGCCCTCATGACTTTGATGCTTTGACCAGGCATCTTAAAGGGTGATAAAGCTTTTCTATCCCTTCATTTTGGTTTCTTGGTGCTGGTGCCATTGGAGTCTCCTGCTTTTTCTTCTGTTGGACTGAATAGATGTATTCATTATGCCATAGCTGTGGTTTTAGTTGAGCACATTTATTAATTCTTTCTTCATGCCTTATGCTGGATAAAATTATAAACCTGGTTTTTGCTGATAGTTACCAGCCTCAGGAGTATTCGGAGTGACTGTTATTATTATCTCTCTGCTGTTAGAAACTATTAGATCCAACGGTCAGAATTTAGCTAATATAGGAGGACTCATAGGCTTAAGTGTTTTTCTTTATCTTTATGAGCGGCAAAGATCTAATAGTAACAAGAAAATAGCAGAGGTTCCGTTTCCACCGGTGAGGCGATGACTTGAAAGAGGTACATGGGGGAGTTAAAGATTTGAAGTGATTTGAAGATTAAATTCTCTTTTGAGAAGTCAAGTAAATAGCACCTGTGTATCCTATTTAACATCTTCATGTAACTATTGGTACAAAAGTTTAGTGAACGGTTAATTAGCTGAGACGAAGGCGCATACTTTATTGCACAAATTAACTTACTGGAATGTATTTGGAGGGTATTTTCTCGCTAACACCAAATGCAGAATTTTGCAGCAAAGTTTATAATACTATTTGTTGGAGCTGTTTGCAACATTTGTTACAGCCTTGTAACTATGTGGACGCTTAAAATGGAGTCCATAAGAGACACCTTAACAATACTGGCAGCTACAACTTAGATTCAAAATCTAGTCCTGCATAGTTAAAATAAATTAAATTACATGGTTGTGAAATGTGAATAAACTATCTCATGTTTTATTTTCGGCACAATTATAACTTGATAGGAAATTTAATTTGAGTAATTCTTTACCTACCACCTTGAAAATTGGTAGGGCCCGCGCCATCTGAATATTAGTGTCAAACAAATATGTTCATATTATTTATCTTCTCGATAGATTGTGGTAGGATTTCAAGCCAACAGACCAATCAGAATTTTTTAATTAAAATAAGGTCAACATGTGAGTTGAGGACATAAGTGCAAAGTATGTTCATCAATTAATGCACAGAAAGAGACGGATTAAATAGAGATTTTTGGACTTGGTTGGTTGAGTGAAGATTCTGCATCAGTCATAGGTAATGATTTTGATGGGTCATGGAAACATCATCTCAAATAGCAGGCCTCACAGTTTACAGTCATCTCCTGGGAATCAACCAGGTTACCAGAAAGGTCTGTGATAAAATTTACTTCAAATTTTTTAATTTTATTCATATTATATTCACTTTCACAAGAGAAGAAACATAAGATAATTGCTTTGCAAATACAGGAAGGAATCTAATAGAATTTGAGAAGATAAAGCTGCGATAATATTTTCCGTGGAATAATAATTTCATTACCGTTTTCAAAAAATAAAGGTTTGATTTTGCAAAATTTTTTAAAGGTTTCAACATTTGACAAAAAACTATCCAAATATTTTAACCTCTTAAAAATACATTTTCATATTTGCACGAACGATGCCACGTCAACATAACCAATTAAATTGTCATGTCATCAAAAGAATATGCAAAAAGCCCCAAATTTCCTCCTTATTTGTCTTCCTCGTTCTAACCTTAACATTAATCTAACCCTGCCAACACCGTCCTTTCCTAGAACCGCTTGCCATCGAAGCTGCCGCCTCCTCTCCTCATAATTATCATCATCCTCTTCTTCTTCTTCTTGATCTTCTCTACACCAAAACCCTAACCCTAATCCTAATATAACACCAAACCTTCACTCTTCCCTCAGCTCGCGTCGCCCTACGCCGAAGCCGCCTACCAATCATCATCATCATCTTCTTCTTCTTTCTCTTCCACCACCACCTCCCGCTAGCCGCCACTACACCGATTGTCGTTGATATTTAGTTAATCATTATTTATTCTTTAATGCTATAACTTATAATTATTTAATTTAATTTAATTAATTATAATTAATAAAACAAACAGAAAATTTATTTAACATGCAGAGTTAATGCCGTTAAGCGTTGACAGCGAGTCAGGATAGTTGTTTAAAGATTTAAAACCTTTTGGTATTTTATTACTAAACGCTAAAACCTTTTGTAAAATAAGCCAAATATTCAAACAACATTCAAATTGTTATCATCAGATATCCGCATTAAAATTTTAGCAATATATTCCATGTAAAGAAACTAAGAATGGTCATTGAAATCATCTGTACAAGGTGGCTGAAAATTTGAAATTATTATGAGAACATATTTTTGACGTTGTTGCTTGAAATGGATTGATTTTGCTTATTCTAATGAAATTGATGTATAACAAGTTACTAATTATTATATGGATGAGATTAAGACCAAGATAAAAATTTGTTTTCATGCTCCTATCAAAACCACAAACTCATGCATAATATTTCCCTTTCAACATGAATTCTGTTTCTAATTTTTGCTTTGGTAGATTAGGACTTTAGCCCAGCTACAATTATGATTCATGACTTTTAATTTATATTTCCCTCTCTTAGATTCCTAATTTGGTTAAAGATGTTTAAAAAATGTAACCCCAAAATAGAGGAGATGAAATAAGTTCAAAACACAAGTCGTGCAAGAAATTATTAATGTGACTTTCTATCCTCAAAAGACAAGGGTATCAATAATCAAAACTCTTTTTTTATATAGAATAAACGAAGATAAACACCCATGCATTTCTTGAAACGAAAGTTTTAACATAACCACCGCACGGAGTCTCAGAAAAACAAAATACAGCTAGAGATATAGTTCCAAAGGGAACACACCCCATACAAAAAAGTAACACGAAAAACTGAAACAACCCCCTTTTTGAATATTTTGAAGAGCATATTTAGTATACCTATGTAAAGTTACTTTACGTGAGCTCTTATCTAATTCAAAGTATTTCTAAAAGAGTTTGAATTTCTAAAAGTGAAAATAGGGTTGTCATTTCTGATAGACCTCCAGATATTTACATCCATAATTTATTTTCACGCCCATAATTAATTAAAGTTTATTACATATTGTTTTAATATAAGCTAACAATATAATTATGTAAGCATAAAAAGAAATTTAAAAAGAGTAAAAAGGGAACATTCCTTCTGATGACATCACAATGGCATCATAGTGTCATCAAGCTACCTCAAAAATGAGAAATGCCCTTTGAGGAATCGAGTGTCTTCCCATTGAAACTGATTATGGACCACATTTCTCTTGTTATATAAATAGCAAGCAATGTTTCGGATTGCCATCAACGTTTTAGAATAAAACTAATGGACCACCATTTAGATACCCCTCAAGGCTTCTCTTTCACTTTCACTCAGTTGGTATGGGTTTTGGGAAGCGGGTTTCCAACCCAAGAGAGGGAAGTGACCATAAATTAATATTTTCGGAGCAAATCCGTGGATCTTCTACTTGCATGTGTGTATTGCGTGTGTGAGCGTGATGTATGCTTGGATAAAGTTTACGTGCCGATTCCAAAAAAAAAAACAAGCTATTAAACATCAGAGTACCTAATATTCTTCCTATGTGACTAAATTAGATATGTCCTGCAAAATAATTCAATACGCCGTCTCTTTAGATTTTCGGACTGCTAATTTTGATCTCCATAGTCTAATATACGAACATACCGAATTCTTTTTGAATTCGGCACTTTTTTTTTGGTAGCTGCATCATATAGTTACAAAATGCACAGTTTTCCAATAATAAGAGCATTTTGTAAACCTAGATTAATGGGCAAAAATGGTCCAAATTACATGAAAATTGGTGTATCCATTTTTAGAGCATGAAAGATCGGGATGAATGGTGCCGATCATCCGGAAAATTGACATATCATGCTATTTTTCCATACGACGAATCCAAATTAATTAGTCACTGATGGAGCTTCAGGATCTCCTTCAGATGCTGTCCTCCGTCGATCCTGCGATGGCGGTTTTGTACGGCTGAGATTAGGTTTTGGTGTTGTTGGGTGTGGATCTCAATGGGTTGGTGTTGGACGCCGAGCTACCTGCAAAGAAGTCCCGGGGTGGGCGACCACCGTAGAACCCTCCGACGATCAAGTTAGAGCCGAGGAGCGGCATATTGAGATAATTCGAGTTATCTGAGTCGTCTGAGAGAGGGGTTTATATAGAGGTCGCGTGGAGCGAGCGGGCGCGAGATCACCGCCGTCGGTTATGCTCCCGCGTTATTCTCGTATTGAATGACGGGATGCGCCTATTAATGGAGGGATGCGCTAGCGTGGGACGCGGATCGTAGGGAGGCGAATATCTCGTCCTGGCGATATACGCGGAGCCGTTACGGGACGCATAGGATCTGCACTCCTGGTAGATCGGGAGAGGCCGAGAAAGCTCAGAATGTTGGAGGCTCAGAGACGAGCCTGGAGGCCGATAAAACTCAGCACGTCGGATGCTCGGAGACGAGCAAGGAGACTGAGAAAGCTTGGCACGACGGATGCTCAGAGACATGCTGTTGGTAGTTTCCTTGGTGAATATGGAATGTATTTAGGGAGATCTCTTGGAAGGTCGGACACGTTCCTCGAGACGAAATCCCGAGAAAATGCAACTCGTTTATTCCACCTCCGTAGCCTTCGGGACACGTCATCCGCCACGTATCGTAATCCGAGAAGACAGCACTTGTGAGCATCATCATTCACACCATATGTTGGCTCTAAATATTTTCTATTACAAACTTGTGAGCATCATCTTCAGTCACACCATATGTTGGCTCTAAATATCCGAGGAGACATCACTTTTGAGCATCATCATCAGTCACACCATATGTCTGATAACATAATATTTAAAAGCAAACATGTCTTCCTAAATATGATTATCAAGAAAAGGGGAGAACGGACATCCCTTGGCAGGTTTCTCCCACAAAGGTTTATTACTAGCCGGCTACAACTATATATCATGAATATAACACCCGATGTAGATATTAACTCATAATACATACTAGGTATGGGGAAGAACTATAAATTAACCACCGTTAAGCATAACTCTTCGGCTCAGAACTGACCCCTATACTTTGCGTAGCGGGACTTACGCGACACGTACGATACGAGTCGAGTTGGCTTGCTGTGTGTCACAGCGTATCGCTGTGTGCCACAGCGTGTCGCGTTGGGTTTTGGCGTGTGCACACACATTACGTATACACACGCGTTTAGTTCGCGACGTGGGTTTCTCGTTTGGTTTTACTATCGCGTTTTTGCAGGATTTTGGCTTATATGTATTCCTTGTGTAAATCTAGGTTCGCAGGCGGGTACGTCGGACGCCGCAAAGAAGGGGAAGCAGATAGTCGGCTACACTTAGCACGAGACCAGGTGAGTAGATTTAACATCTACGGGGAAATCGTCCGTATGGTGTTAAGCGTCAGGGCGTGATAGGATATTGTAGTCGCATCCAGACTTATATGTATATTGTTCGTGCATACGTATTATTGCATCATACCCCTCTTTTGTTGCATATAGAAATGGTTGTTATAAAACACCGCGCTGTCACTAACGGTTCAAGTTGCACGAGCACTGTTTGTATGTTACACTCACACCGTTAGTAATTGCCATGACACTCGCACTATAGGATTGCTACGAACCATACCTCATTTTGATACTGCATCATTGATGATTAGACATGTTTCTGCCGCATATTGCGCACATGCACATTGTATATCCATGTTGGTGCACACATACCTTACTATATCTATACTTATGCGCACACACATTGTGTATCCCTATTGGTGCACACATATCTTAACATATCTATACTTGTGCACACACACATTGTATATCCCTATTGGTGCACACATACTTTGACATATCTATACTTGCGCACATACACACTGTATATCCATATTAGTGCACATATACATTGCTACATTCATGTTTGCGTATATATCCACTTACACATCCATACTGTAAGTCCATGTCACGCACCCCACGAACTTGCGGGGAGGCGGAATATATGAAAAACGATCATCAAAGCTTCGTAACACGGACTTGAGCGCATGAATCGTGTCTAAACCGTTACTAGCAAACTACGAGAGGTTTAACTACTCGGATTCAAAGTTATACCTCACGTTACTTGTCCTTCGGGTCTTCATCGCTGTCCTCCACTCCTCGTAGGCTCCTTGGAACATCGGCACCTCAACGGCCTCCTCGAGTCAAAGACGATCCATCCGAGAGCTCCTACGCCAAGCTTGATCTCTAACTTGAGATAACTAGGTTGCTCAAAATGTTAATCTAAGCTACCTAGGGGATATAGAGTGAGGTTATGGATGTATTAGTCTATCTAATCCTTGATCTCAATGTTGGAGATAATGCCCTCAGAGTCAATTATTGGATCACAGGTACGTGATTGCAATGATTGATGGAGGACCTATCCCGGTAGGACAGTCTTACTCGAGATGATAGTATGCTATCTGGTTTACCTTTATCATCGTGTACTGTTTTAGGTGACCTGACACGTCGCTATTACACATTGATAGAGCCCTAGGATTCTATGCTTGACCACCAGCAGTATGAGGGCGATCATATACGTGGGAGCTGGTAGTCTATAAGCATATCCTTAAATGGTCCCTAGTCGTGTGAGTTTCGAGACAGGGCATCGATACTCCATAGTAGACTAGTGTATACAGTCGAGACCCCGACGAGGGGCGGTGGCCGGTCTCACAAGCCACTGGTGTCAGTTGGATCACCTAAGATGTATACAGGTGCTCATTGGGTTATGAGTACACCGGACATGACTCGCCGGGAACATGCTAGTTGGTCATATACCAGACGTCAGATGGCAGTTCCCTGGTGACATGTGTGCAGGTTAGTTCATCGACCTGGAGATCGTCATTTGTCTCGTGTGAGTTCCCACTGCACTTTGATTACTACCCTACCACGGCTCAAAGGAGTCGTGCAAACAGGTTTTAGTTGGGTACAGTCCCGAGCCACATGGAGGCAGTGAGCGCATCTTCAGGGGTTCGTCTCTCCCGGTATTGGGGGTGAGGTCGTGCTGTGTCTAGGAGAGCCATTACACGAAGCCCTCGGCCGAGGCAAGGAGATTTACTGGTAGGTATTCCAGTAGTATCTCAGGGTGTTCTGGGCTACACTCCGACACGACTTGTACCGCTTTTGGGGGTCTGACTTTTACCAACCCCCTAGGCCCGCCATGCGATGCTCATAGACGAACGGACCGGACTGCACGGATATTGTCACTGACAGGCTCAGTTGGGTGTTGGGGTGAGCTTCCTCATCGACGTCCCTTTTGGTCAATAGATGGTGGCCCGTCACGTATTGGCATATACCTCTGACGTGCTAGTGGTTAAATCCACAGCCATAGTATTGACGAGTCTTTAGAGTCCACCACACTTACAGTTACTCAGCTTTCGGGCGAAAGGTTGTAGAGGCCGTATGGAGATATGGCAAGGTCCGGTCAGATACGTGCGGTATTGCACGGATCAGGATCGGACAGTTTGTACTATAGGCCGTATTAGTATATGGCAGGGTTCGATCAGATACGTGCGGTATTGCACGGATCAGGATCGAACAGATATTACTAGCCGGCTTTGGTATAAGCCGGATCCTCGTATAGTACAGTGTAGACTTTGTCTCATTGCATTTGTATTTCGGTCGAAATACAGATGCGGGTGTGTATGCACAGTATTGGGGTTTTCCTGTAATTTATTACGGGACCAGTTTTGTGGAGTTGCCAGTTTGCTTTCCGTTTCGGCCAATTTCCATTGTTCCGTTCATTGGCCGAAGATTGGTGGAGGAGGGTTTATTTGCATTGTTGCAAATAGACATTTGTGGAGGGGGTCTTTGCTTTTTTGTAGCATCATGATAGTCTTCATGATGGTGCACCATCCATTGACTTGCTTGACCTTTTAAGTCATCATGGTTCATGATGGTTGGACTTTGTGAGGTGATGATGGTGGTGTTGAGTGTTGAGTTTACCTTGGTGATCATTCCATTTTGCATGATAGACTTTCCTCTCTCTCTCTCTTGTTTTGATATATGAGAATGACTCTCTCAATTTTTGCATCCATCTCATTTGTCCCCTCCTCTCTCTAGCATGGCCGGCCTCCCCTTTGATGGGGCTGTCCAAATATTTTGGTGTGGGTTTTTGCTTCATTTCATGTTGCAAAATCCCACAAGTTCCATCTAAAAAGCTCCAAGTTCAATCCCTCCTCCAATGGCAATTCCACAAACCTCAAAATGAGACTTGCTCACTACATATTCTACAACGAATCTTGGGCACGTCGAGTAGCCGGCTTCGTGCCCGAGTTGCCTCGGCATTGAGGTGGGAGCCCGTAAACGATATAGGCGACGTGGTGCACTTCCGGCGACGAGGAGGAGACGGACGGAGATCCCGCGAGGAGATCGGAGTGGAGATGAAGACCGGAGGACTTGGATCGTCGGTATATCTCTTTCCCATCTTCTAGTTAGCTTAGACTTAGTTTAATGGTAACGATCCGGGTGTTTAGTGCGCGGTGGTGCCGGTTTGCTAAGTCCGCAAAATTTAAGTTATTCACCGTTTCCGCATTCCGGCGTCTGATTGACGGCCGGGGCGCCGCCGTGCACTTACAGTGGTATCAGAGCCTCGCCATTAACATAGTCTAGCTTTGTGTAATGTGTTTATCAATTCCGATCGACCGAAATTTCCAAAAACCGTATTTTTTTCTAGCACATCAGTTTCTGTCGAAATTTTTTGGAGTCCAAAAATTTTTCTGGTTGTCTTAGAGTGATGTACAGGGAATTTTAACCATGCTGAAAAAAATTGGTACCATGATCTCACTATTCCGCCGCGCAAGCGCCGCGAAACCCCACCTCGTGCGGCCCTTCCGCCGCGGAATTTACTGTTCACCCCCCCAAATTTTTCCAGTATGTTCCTGAGTTGAAAATGTGGTTTCTGGAATATTAAAATTGGGCCAATTATTTCTGTGAGTGCTGCAGTTTTTGTTTGGGGGCCCACTTGTTAATTTTTGATCGATCGGAAAATTTTAAACACATTTTTCACAGTATTTACATTATATCTGCGACCGTGAATGTCACTCGATCGGTAAATCCGGTCTAACTGCTATAGCCCGGTTAGACGGATTTGCGAACGTGATTTTCACGTTGATGTTCTATGTATTTGCTGTGATGTTGCGGATCGGTCGTGGGGGATAGCCTGGTTGCAATGCTAGTACAGTTGTGTTGTATTATGTACATTTGATATTGCGGGGCGAGCGTCCGACATGTGGACTGCCGTCACTGCCAGATTGTATTATTTTTTTTTTTTTTTGGGGCACGACCTGGTTGCGGTCGATGTACCCGTTGTATGTATATTTTACTTTCTGTACTAGGATTACCCCGCGGAGGGGTGCACGGATAGCCGGGTTCTGGAGGGCAACAAGCCCGCATCTCATGGCATTGAGACGGAGGGGGCTTCACTCTAGGATTGGCGGGATATTCGCGGCACTCGTAGGGGGTACAGGTTGACCCAGGAGGGGTGCCCAAGTTGCCGGATTCCGTGAAGTGCTGGGTGGTCCATTCACGGTGCTGAAGGGGGCTGCCTCGCTTCAGGTTTTGGCGGGTAACTTGCCGCGCCCGTAGGGGTCTAGGATTTCATTGCACAGGCTATCCACACGACCAGGGGAACGTCGGGTTTCAGTGGCTCTGTGAAACCCGGGGATCCCAGATATCTGTATTGTTCTGTGATGCTGTTCATTCTCTGTGATGTTGCATTTCTTTTCACGCCTTGAGCGAAATATAATATATTGGTATATATATATTAGTAGATGTTGTATATGTTTTACATCCGCGCTAGTCCAGTCCCCGCTCTGTCGTTAGTTAGCTAACCTAACGGGTAATGACGGGACCCAGTGGCGAATGCGGATGGCATATACGTACATCAGTATATTTTCGTTCTTTTTGGTGTGATCAATTGATGGGACTGCATTGATTCGGATCAATGCAAGTTTAAAAACAAACCTAATCTGATGTTGTTGGAACACTTTTTCAAAAAAAGCTGTTATTGCAAAGACGTTCACTTTTGTTTTGCATCGTGGTATTCAATTGGAATATCCTGCTCCTCAGTCGACGAGGCAAGGGCCGAGATCCCTTCACCGGGAGTGACCCCTTGGACAAAAGTTTGCGTCGGGGCATTAACTTCATTATAGCCGATTACTTTTGCTTTGCATCGTGGTATTCATTTGGAATATCCTGCACCCCATTCTACGGGGAAAGAGCCGAGATCCCTTCACCGGGAGTGACCTCTTTAGCAACGGTTTTCGTCACTATATTTTTAAAAAGCTATCCGTTCCTTCGACGATATCAAGTTCTTTACGTTAAAGGTTTTCGCCAGAAACCATTCGTAGCCCTCCGTCGTTTCATATGGGTGGTCAATAGTATTCAAGCTGTGTATATTGGCCAAAGTCAAGGCACAGTGATTGGTAGCTATTGGGGTATTCATATGCAGCATAGATAGATGCGTTGGTTTGGGACAGTCGTACTGCCATTTTGGCCAAAGTCAAGGGTATGTACGGGTGGATTCAAATTAACCTGGATAATGACGGGTAGAACTTGACATGTGACTTATGATATGTTGGCCAAAGTCAAGGTCATAAGAGCATGGGGCAGAAATCCACATCGGGAGTTTCAAAAGTACTGAAACTTGCCAGATATGCGCATACCTTCTGGAGTGTGATACCGTGAGCGGATTCCGTCACGTTGTCATGCGATGAGAGTTGGATCCCGATTCCCACTGATGAGTTAGTTTACTCCTCGGGTAACCCCGACTAATTCTTCTTTCAGGTTTGGAGGAGAATTTGAGGTACAGTGGGAGGATTCCAGATTAGATAAATTGGTAACCATTCTGATCTAGGTTAGAGTGCACGCTGAGTGTTTCTTTTCTCTCTCTCTTTGGCAGCGACCATTGACCCGACCCTAAGACTTTGACTCAGTGACCAAGTTGACCGAACCTTCTTAACACTGGCTTTTGGATTGTCAGAGTTGCAAACCTCATTGCCACTCCTACTTTTACCTTTTTCTCCAGGACACCCCGTATTGCTACGAACGTCCACTTCCATTGGACAAAAACCATCGTATGGTTAGATACGAACTCGAAAGAATTTATTCGAGGATGGTTTCAGGTTCTGGAGGAAACGGATAGGATTATTCAGTTGTCTTTTCCTTTTACCCTCTCTCAGGTTACGAGTACTCCTTGGTTTAGGGGTAGTACACCTATTACGCAAATTGGATTGTCTTCTTCCAAACCATAGGCAGGTGCCGACCGGTAGGGAATGAAGAAAACCAATTAGCATAACGATGGTGTGCAGAAGGTATTAAGTTAAGACAAAGCAAGGGATTAGTAAGAGGGCAAAGTAAATTGCAACAGATATTCACGACCAAACCAAGTATTCCTTCGCCAATCCTAAATCACCTTTGTATTTCTCCAGAACACTCCGTATCACTACGAAGATCCTCAGTTTATTGGATACTCCATCGTATGGTTATATACGAACTCGAAAGGAACTTGTTCCAGTTCGGGGATGGATTCTGGTTCAGGAGAAATAGGAATAAGATTTATTCAGGTGTCTTTTATCTTCACCCTCTCTCATTGCGAGTGTTCCTAGGATTGGGACAGTACACCCATTATGCTTATTGGATAATCTTCTTCCAAACCATAGGCTGGTGCCGAACGGTAGGGAAGGAAGAAAACCATTTGGCTTAAGGGGTGTACAGAAGGTAAAGACTAAAGACATATGAAGGGATTTGGAGAGGTGGCAAAGAATTACACGGTTACAGTTGTGAATCTGGATAATGGAAGAGGCATTACTAGGAATACCAGGATACCCCATCGAAACATTTCAATGTTTCAGTTTCACTGTGTACTGTTAAAGGAAAACTGATTTCCCGATTAGATACTTACTCCAGGGTATGTATTTACCAGGTACGATTCTCACATCTGTATGGTTTTACAGATGATGAGTGGGAGTAAGTTATTGGGAATTGGGTGATCATCCTCAATATATCGGGATTCGTTGCAATCGGTGATATTTGAGGAAATCACCTGGGCTGTTTGCCGGTCGGCAAATATTTGGTTTTGAATATCCGCAGTTATGCACCAATTTCAAATTGATATATCTGTACGTCTATTTTCATATAGTGAGATATACCTTTCTGAAATTATGTCTACGACATTTACCTAAATCAGTGGATGGTTAGGTAAGGAGCATTAAACAGCGGTGTAATTCTTCTTAACCATAAGTACAGTTTTCAACCTACGACACACAGTGAATGAGTTATCAGACTCAAGGGACTTATACACAGTATTGTATGTTGTCCAGGGTCCATCAGGACAGAAGGGTTGGTCCTCGTACTATATTCGGTTTACTTATGACTTCTCTAGTTTTTAGACAGGTGTTTCGTGGAAACACTGGGTCCGAATTTTGAGAAGTTATAGGTATTTGAATAGAGTAGAGAACCAGGTATAGCAAGTATCAGGATTCTTCAAAGAGATCGAAGATGTAGATACTTGTGTATGGTATTCAGTTGATAGTAATGATAAAGAGATCTTGCTTCTCTTTCAGGTTACTCATAATTGGAAGTATTCCTAAGTTGAGTAACGCTGATCGGCCTCCTTCCATTTAGTTGACATGCGCTGGGGACAGCTGCATGATTTGAATCTGGTTCAATTAAATCAGTGCCTCTGTTTCTATATTGGATATAGAACAGTTCATATCTTAACGATGTTAAGGTACGGGGAGTTGTCCGGTTTATGCTCAAAACCAGACACTGGACAACTCAAGGCACGTTTCTGTAATGGCTGTTTGTGGGTTGACCCAGGCTATGACGCGGGTTGATTTTCTACTATCTGGATGAACACTAGCGATATTGTTCTAGACTCGCCACAGTTTTATTAAAAATGGATTTTTTTTCAGAAAACAGTAGTGGGAGTATGGTAGAACTGGAAGTGATTCCAGAACCACAAACGATTACTGAAGATTTGATAAGGAACCTAAAGATTCAATCTGGATTGACATTCCATTGGCCACTCCGCAGATGAGGTGGGTAACTTCAGGCACCCGAGAGGTACTCCGGTAGCCTCAAGGACGGTGACGAGGAAGTTCTTGTTTACCCACAATTACCATTGCTGTTGTTCCAGGCTGCGAGACCCGGCGGGAGGATGAGTATAGCGTCGTTCTAAACTAGTTTTAGAAGTGCACGTGTATATGACTCTGCCAGAGGGTTGTCGTAGTCAGTGGGAGCATCGGAAGCTTTGGTGGACAGGTAGCTTATGTCTATTTATAGACTAGAGCAGATGTAGCGGAGATAGATCATCTATTTCTGACGTGACAGTCATAGGTTTGACTTCATCAGAATAGTGGATGGATCTGTTGAGAAGGTAGTAGGGTATGATGTCCTGATATTTGGATGACATACACAGAATAGGAAAAGAAACTCCTATACTACAGTCGGTTATACTTTGGTCGTCACACAGTGTTTTCTCCACAAAAGAAATGGATTTTATGTCAGACATACTGGTTACCAGATCTATGGTTTTAGATCTAGATTTGGGTGGTTTCCCAATCAGGGTACTTAGACAGCATTCTAAGAGTATTTAGAATGGACGACTCCTGGCACGGTAGTGTACCTGCAGGTGATGGAGTCACCCTCTCCAAAGGTGTCTTACAGACTAAAGGAGAGAGGGACGTGCATGATTGGCAGATCACTTGCTCAGGCAATTGAGTCAATCATGAGATGTCAAGTACCACACCAGATGATGTTCTTGCACTAGATGCAATAAGTTGACATTGATCCAATCCTGGAGAAACAGTCGGAAGCAGTTATAGAACATAAGTGGATGTTCTAGGGATATGATAACGACAGCCTCATTCGGGAGACAGTTATCATTCCAGGCTTCCAAGGTGACATAGACGACAAGGAGGTTGTCAGAGTTATAGTTTTCCTTCTGACGAGGGGCAGTATTTTGGACAGGTGGTCCAAGGCAATACTGAGGGAGGCATGGCGCAGGATACTGATTAAGTTCAGTTGACGATACAGTTTAAGAAGTTTGGATTTGGAGTTCATTTATGAGCTATGTCCCATCAGACATCCAGACACATTCTAAGACAGGTATTGCTCATTTCGGGAGATGGGTTCTCCGCGAACTTGAGATATAGAGAGACATAGAAAGAGACATCAAGGCGGATCCACTCACTGAGGCTATTCCTCGAACGCAATAGTTTCGCAAACGAGCTTTGTGAGACTGACTAGTAGAGGAGTTGGGTGTCGGTATCACACAGGCTGTGAGTATGCGACATCGCAATAATTAGCCTTGAGTGCAAGTGGGAGATTGTTGGAGATAATGCCCTCAGAGTCAATTATTGGATCACAGGTACGTGATTGCAATGATTGATGGAGGACCTATCCCGGTAGGACAGTCTTACTCGAGATGATAGTATGCTATCTGGTTTACCTTTATCATCGTGTACTGTTTTAGGTGACCTGACACGTCGCTATTACACATTGATAGAGCCCTAGGATTCTATGCTTGACCACCAGCAGTATGAGGGCGATCATATACGTGGGAGCTGGTAGTCTATAAGCATATCCTTAAATGGTCCCTAGTCGTGTGAGTTTCGAGACAGGGCATCGATACTCCATAGTAGACTAGTGTATACAGTCGAGACCCCGACGAGGGGCGGTGGCCGGTCTCACAAGCCACTGGTGTCAGTTGGATCACCTAAGATGTATACAGGTGCTCATTGGGTTATGAGTACACCGGACATGACTCGCCGGGAACATGCTAGTTGGTCATATACCAGACGTCAGATGGCAGTTCCCTGGTGACATGTGTGCAGGTTAGTTCATCGACCTGGAGATCGTCATTTGTCTCGTGTGAGTTCCCACTGCACTTTGATTACTACCCTACCACGGCTCAAAGGAGTCGTGCAAACAGGTTTTAGTTGGGTACAGTCCCGAGCCACATGGAGGCAGTGAGCGCATCTTCAGGGGTTCGTCTCTCCCGGTATTGGGGGTGAGGTCGTGCTGTGTCTAGGAGAGCCATTACACGAAGCCCTCGGCCGAGGCAAGGAGATTTACTGGTAGGTATTCCAGTAGTATCTCAGGGTGTTCTGGGCTACACTCCGACACGACTTGTACCGCTTTTGGGGGTCTGACTTTTACCAACCCCCTAGGCCCGCCATGCGATGCTCATAGACGAACGGACCGGACTGCACGGATATTGTCACTGACAGGCTCAGTTGGGTGTCGGGGTGAGCTTCCTCATCGACGTCCCTTTTGGTCAATAGATGGTGGCCCGTCACGTATTGGCATATACCTCTGACGTGCTAGTGGTTAAATCCACAGCCATAGTATTGACGAGTCTTTAGAGTCCACCACACTTACAGTTACTCAGCTTTCGGGCGAAAGGTTGTAGAGGCCGTATGGAGATATGGCAAGGTCCGGTCAGATACGTGCGGTATTGCACGGATCAGGATCGGACAGTTTGTACTATAGGCCGTATTAGTATATGGCAGGGTTCGATCAGATACGTGCGGTATTGCACGGATCAGGATCGAACAGATATTACTAGCCGGCTTTGGTATAAGCCGGATCCTCGTATAGTACAGTGTAGACTTTGTCTCATTGCATTTGTATTTCGGTCGAAATACAGATGCGGGTGTGTATGCACAGTATTGGGGTTTTCCTGTAATTTATTACGGGACCAGTTTTGTGGAGTTGCCAGTTTGCTTTCCGTTTCGGCCAATTTCCATTGTTCCGTTCATTGGCCGAAGATTGGTGGAGGAGGGTTTATTTGCATTGTTGCAAATAGACATTTGTGGAGGGGGTCTTTGCTTTTTTGTAGCATCATGATAGTCTTCATGATGGTGCACCATCCATTGACTTGCTTGACCTTTTAAGTCATCATGGTTCATGATGGTTGGACTTTGTGAGGTGATGATGGTGGTGTTGAGTGTTGAGTTTACCTTGGTGATCATTCCATTTTGCATGATAGACTTTCCTCTCTCTCTCTCTTGTTTTGATATATGAGAATGACTCTCTCAATTTTTGCATCCATCTCATTTGTCCCCTCCTCTCTCTAGCATGGCCGGCCTCCCCTTTGATGGGGCTGTCCAAATATTTTGGTGTGGGTTTTTGCTTCATTTCATGTTGCAAAATCCCACAAGTTCCATCTAAAAAGCTCCAAGTTCAATCCCTCCTCCAATGGCAATTCCACAAACCTCAAAATGAGACTTGCTCACTACATATTCTACAACGAATCTTGGGCACGTCGAGTAGCCGGCTTCGTGCCCGAGTTGCCTCGGCATTGAGGTGGGAGCCCGTAAACGATATAGGCGACGTGGTGCACTTCCGGCGACGAGGAGGAGACGGACGGAGATCCCGCGAGGAGATCGGAGTGGAGATGAAGACCGGAGGACTTGGATCGTCGGTATATCTCTTTCCCATCTTCTAGTTAGCTTAGACTTAGTTTAATGGTAACGATCCGGGTGTTTAGTGCGCGGTGGTGCCGGTTTGCTAAGTCCGCAAAATTTAAGTTATTCACCGTTTCCGCATTCCGGCGTCTGATTGACGGCCGGGGCGCCGCCGTGCACTTACACTCAACACATGAGAGGGGAGGATTAGGGTTTCAAGAGAGAGCTTGAGGAAAGAGAAGGTGAGCATAAGTTATGAATAAAAAAGCTTCTCACTTCTAATATATTATGAAGCATAAGAAAATAAAAAAGAATAATTCAAAATTGCATTATCATCATGCTTCATTAAATATATGCAATGAATCATCAAGTGAGTCATTAAGCAATAAATGCTTCATTAACTCACTTGAATGATTCATCTAAGTGAGTTACAAATTCATTAAATGTTAATGTCACCTTACCCTCCATGTCATCATTCATCTAGAAGCTTCTCGAAAAATTACGAGAACGCCCCTCCTATCCGTGAAAACACGGAAAAACTTTAGACTATATAAATCCAATAACCTGATACTAGAATCTGGCTTAAACCAAAGCCGATTAGTAAAAACTGTCCGAACGTCGTACGTGCGTAAACACACGTATGCGTCCGAACCCTTGTCGTAAAACCATACGACCTCTATATCGTTTCTCCTGGAGCAGGGAAACTCTCTGTACGGGACTCTAAAGACTCGACACTACGCTGGCAGTGGGTTTAACCACAGACCGCAAGCGGCACTAGCTGTACGTAACGGTCCCCAGGTAGATGTCGATAAGAAGGACGATGAGGAAACCCATCCGAACTACTACTGAGCCTGATGTGACAATCTGCGTACAGTCCGGTCTGTTCGTCTAAAACTATCGCATATCTAGCTTAAGGGGCGGCAAGCGTCAGTCCCCTAATAGCGGTATAAGTCGTGTCGGAGCGTAGCCCATTACGCCCTGAAAACTACTGGAACCTACCAGTAAATCTCGCTTGCCCTGGCCAGGGACTTTGCGTAATGGCTCTCTGACACGGCGCGATATCAACTCCCAATACCGGGAGAGACGAATCCTTTCTAACCTCCACTGCCTCCAAGTTCTCGGGACTGCACCCAACTGCTACTTGTTTGCATGACTCCTTTGAGCCGTGGTAGGGTAGCAATCTAAGAATAGTGGTACACACTCGAGGCGAAGTAGCAGTGTCAAGTCAGTGGACTATGTTGTACTCATGTCACCTGGGAACTGTTAACTGACGATTGGTATAATACCAACCAACAGTTCCCCTGCGAGTCCTGTCCGGTGTACCCGTAACCTAACGAGCACATGTATACTATCTCCAGTACGACGTACTGATGGCTGTGGGACGGACCATCTCCCCAACTGGGATGAGAAGCGTATACACTAGTCTACTCTGGAGTATTGATGCCCGGTCTCGATAATCCTACGACTAGGGAAAAGTATAGGATGTTGCTTATAGACACCCATCCCCCACTAGTGTGGCTGCCATCACAACGCTGGTAATCAAGCAAAGATCTTATGGGCTCTACTAATATGTATGAGTGATAAGTTATAAGAAACATATGCACATATTAAAGTAGACACAAACCAAGTAGCATACTACCATTTTTAGCAAGACTGTATATACAACTATGAATATCCCAAGCTTCCATTAAGTAATATACATACAAGTATGATACAATAATGGCCCCTAGGGCATATACACTAACAATCTCCCACTTGCACTAGGGCCATGAGCTGGCATATCGTAGACCTATCATCTCGAATAGCCTCTCGAACTGCGTCTGAGGAATGGCCTTTGTGAATGGATCAACAATGTTATTCTCCGTCTCTACTCTTTTCACCTCGATCTCCCTGCGATCTACGATCTCCCTGATCAGGTGATACTGCCTTAAGATGTGTCTGGACTTCTAGTGGGACCTGGGTTCCTTCGCTAAAGCTAAGCACCGTTGTTGTCACAATACAGAGGTATTGGATCAACACTGGTAGGAACCACCTGAAGTTCTGTGAGGAACTTCTTCATCCAGACAGCTTCTTTTGCGGCATCGCAAGCAGCTATGTATTCCGCTTCCATTGTTGAGTCAGCAACGGTCTCCTGCTTGGAACTCTTCCAACAGACCGCCCCTCCATTGAGGGTAAAGACATAACCCGACATGGATTTGGAGTCATCCTTGTCACCCTGGAAGCCGGAGTCGGCAAAGGCCTCCATCTGGAGGTCTTTTCCGCCATACACCAAGAACATCTCCTTAGTCCTCCTTAGGTACTTGAGAATGTTCTTTACTGCTATCCAGTGATTCTCCCCTGGGTTTTTCTGATACCGGCTTATAACGCTCAATGCGTATGCTACATCTGGTCTGGTACATAACATCGCATACATTATAGAGCCTACCGCTGAAGCGTAGGGTATAATCGACATGCGATCCCTTTCCAAATCAGTCTTGGGAGACATCTCTTTGGAGAGGGTGATTCCGTGACAAGCCGGTAGGTTACCGCGCTTAGAATCTTCCATACTGAATCTCTTCACTATGGTGTCTATATACCTAGACTGCGAAAGTTCCAACATCCTCTTTGATCTATCACGATAGATCCGGATCCCCAGAATGTAGGTGGCATCACCCAGGTCTTTCATGGAGAATTTCTGTGATAAGAATCTTTTGACTGACTGTAACATAGGAATATCATTTCCTATTAGGAGAATGTCATCCACGTACAAGACGAGGAATACTACAGCTCTCGCTACAATCTTACTGTATATGCATGGTTCATCTGGATTTTTGATAAAGTCAAATTCTTTGACAGCATCATCAAAACAGATATTCCAGCTCCACGATGCCTGCTTTAGTCCATAAACGGACTTAAGCAACTTGCATACTTTACCGCTGCTCCCACTCTGAATGAATCCCTCTGGCTGATCCATATAGACGCTCTCTTCTAAATTACCATTTAGAAAGACCGTCTTTACGTCCATCTGCCATATTTCATAATCGTGGAAGGAAGCAATAGCAAGAAGAACCCGAATGGATTTAAGCATAGCCACTGGGGAAAATGTTTCGTCATAGTCCAAACCAGGTCTTTGACGGAAACCCTTTGCAACAAGTATAGCCTTGTAGGTTTCAACCTGTCTATCTACACCAATCTTCTTTTTGAAGATCCATTTGCATCCTACGGGTTTTATCCCATCTGGAGCAATGTCCAAAGTCCATACTTTGTTAGTGTACATGGACTCCATTTTGGTCCGCATTGCATCCAGTCATTTTGCTGAGTCACCGCTCTGAATGGCTTGCAGGAAGCTAGTAGGCTCATCATAGTCAATAGTGCAATCCTCTCTATCCCCGTCTATGAGAAAACCGTAGTATCTCTCGGGCGGATGAGATTGCCTACTACTCCTGCGGAGTGGCGTCGGGATGTCCCTTTCTTCTGAAACCTCTGGTTTTACTATACTTTCAGTAACAGCTTGTGGTTCTGGAATTTCTTCCAGTTCTATTGCGATCCCACTCTTCTGATTTTCTAAAAATTCAGCTTCTAAGAAGTGGGCATGACGAGAAACAAAAACCTTTTGTTCCTCTGCGTAATAGAAACAATATCCCATGGAGTTCTTTGGATATCCCACAAACTTACATTGTACTGAACATGCCTCGAGCTTGTCCGCATGCTGCCTTTTTACAAAAGCTGGACATCCCCATGCCTTCAAGTATTGAAGACAGGGTTTCTTCCCACTCCACATTTGATATGGTGTGGTAGGCACTGTTTTTGTTGGAACCTTGTTCAAAAGATATGCAGCTGATTCTAGCGCATAACCCCAGAAAGATCGCGATAACTCAGCCTTACTCATCATGGAACTAACCATATCCAATAGGGTTCGATTCCTCCTTTCTGATACACCGTTGTGTTGTGGTGTGTATGGAGGAGTAAGCTGAGAGAGAATTCCATTCTCTTTTAAGAAACCCAGGAACTCGGCACTTAAGTATTTACCGCCTCGATTAGATCTCAGTGTCTTTATACTCTTGCCTGTTTGGTTTTCTACTTCATTCTTGTATTCTTGGAATTTCTCAAAGGCCCCAGATTTATGCCGCATTAAGAAGACATGTTCATACCTAGAGAAATCATCCGTAAAAGTAATGAAGTAGGAATAACCTCCTCTCGCATGTGTAGACATTGGACCGCATACGTCACTGTGTACGAGTCCTAAGAGCTCGCTTGCTCGTACTCCGTATCCAGTAAACGGAGTCTTTGTCATCTTTCCTATGAGACAAGATTCATAAGTAGCATAAGATTGATATTCAATCGGATTCAAATATCCTTCTCTATGTAACTTAGTCAACCTTCTCTCATTGATGTGACCTAGTCTACAATGCCATAAGAAAGCCTGATTTAATTCCGGAGACTTTCTTTTAAGTGTATTCTGGACATTGAAAACCTGAGCTTGACTTAATGCGTATATACCGTTATCTAATGTACATGACCCAATCAGAACTTGATTTAGGTGGATGTTAACTACATCGCTTACAAATGTAAAATCATATCCCTCTCTCGAAAGTGAGGACACTGATATGATATTACAAGTCATACTAGGTACATACAGACAGTTACGTAGAATTAATATATGCCCACTTGTCAAACCTAGGCGATATTCTCCCATGGATTCAGTGTCCACGCTCATTCCGTTTGCAACTCTGAGAGACCAATCACCTACCTTTATAACTCTACGGTTTCTCAAAGCATATAATGAATTACAGATATGAGATCCTGCTCCGGTATCAAGTACCCAAGAAGTAGAGTTAATTGAAAAACAGTTCTCAATTACTAACACACTTGAGGCTGAAGCCACAACATGCTTCGTATCCTGGCTACTGGCTTCTAAAGCCCTGCAATCTTTCTGCCTATGCCCAATCCCATAACAATAGGAACGTCCCTCTTTTACTATATCCAGTCCCGAAACTTTTTCCCTTCTCTTTCCTTCTACTTCCCTGGTTTCCTTCAGGATAGAAGGTAGAGACTATAGAATCAAGTCGGTATCTGACTCGTTCTCCAACGTAGTCTTCAGGTCCTTGAGCTGATCAATACAGCTAGTCATTGTAAGGACGTTGTCCCTTACAAATGACCCGACGGCCAACCTCGCTTGAATTAATTCGGTCGAGGTCTCATATCTTATGATATGAGATTGCTCTCCATATAAATCTTTGTTATGGAGAAAGATGGAAACTGAGTCGATCTTCTCGTGCTGCTTCTGGTATACACCATCAACTGAAGCTAACACGAGGCACTTGGCTTTCGCTTTATCCTTTTCCCTTGTCTAACGGATATTCATATCTATGAAAGTGGAAACTGGACCAGGGACTGCGGGATCTTGAGTAGTAATAGGGTGGTCCAGCTTGTTATAGGCAATGGACATCTGGACAGACCTTTGCCAGTCATATAAGTTAGATTCAGTCAATTTGTTATCTAGATGTAACCTAGTCGTGGTCACAAGGTTACTGCAATTAAGAGAAAGAGAAGAAAACACTTTTAGCATGATGCTCTTGCAAGTTTAGAGTGGTTTTAATTTATCTAAACAGGATGGCTCCTATTGTTTCTTGAATCCCTCCTCAAACCATAAAAGAAGAATTAGCCAGGACTATTCTCACCGTACAATTCTTGCTTAACCATTCAGCCAGGTCAGTGTCGATACTTCGAGGGAGGTTTTCCAACGCTTTCGTGAAGTTCCTTAATTAAATAACCTCTTTTCTCTGAGGGCGCAGCCCCGCTGACACCTTTCTAGGCACCTACTTGGTTTATAGCATTGATCGTTAAGTGACGAATCTCCTGATAAGTAGCATATACTCACAGTAGGATCGGGATCCAAAATATCATCGTATGATAATGTTGAAGGAATCCTACCAACATTCATCAAACTCCAAAATGGTATGCTCCACTAGCAAGTTTCAGTTTCTTTAGAAACTCCCGATATGGATTTTTGCCCCATGCTCTTATGACCTTGACGAAAGCCAACAAATCATAAGTCACATGTCAAGTTCTGCCCATCATTGTCTTGTTAATTTGAACCCACCCGTACATACCCTTGACGAAAGCCAACAAGGTAATACGACTGTCCCAAACCAACCCATCTATCTATGCAACAAATGAATACCCCAGCAGCTACCAAGCACTATGTCTTGACGAAAGCCAACAAACATAGCTTGAATACTACTGACAATCCATAAGAAATAACGGAGGGCTACGACTGGTTTTGGCAAAACCGTGAATGTAGTGAACTTGATATAATCGAAGGAACCTGATAGCTTTTTAAAAGGAGTGGTTAAAGCTCTGCAATTAAAAAATATCTTTTCTTTTAAAATAACCGAGTGGTTTCTTTTAAATTTGTTCCAACGATTTAACTTTGGTTTATTTTCTTTGCATTGTAATAATATGTCACATCATTTATCCTATCATTGCTGAAAACAACGAAAATACTACGTCTTCTTATGCCATCCGCATTTGCCACGGGGTCCCGTCATCACCCGTTAGGTTACTTAACTAACGACAGAGCGGGGGCTGGGCTAGCGCGGGTGTAAAACATAAGTGACGTCTAATAGCTATCATATATAGATATTGTACATTCGTCAGACGCAATAATAAGCATTCCAGATCAATGATGAACTTTATTGGATATACTAGCAATCCGCATTTGCTTTGAGCCTGCAATAAAAGACGGATTACACAGTTGTGATGAATAGCCATTACCCCAACCCTAGACCCCTACGGGTACAGCAAACTACCCGCCAAGTACCCGAAGTGAAGCGGTCTCCCTCAACAACGTGAGTAGGCCACTAAACACTTCAACGTACCCGGTAGTTTGTGTACCCCGTCTTGGGTCTATCCTAGGAGCAAAAAACAGTAAAAAGAAATAATACAACGGTGGCTACAACCGCAACCTGGATGCGCCCCGCAAAAGAATATTACATCATATTACATTTACATCAAATGAATGAATATTAAACCCATCTCAAACCCCGGCTAATCATCACAACACTCCAATCAAGTCCATATACACAAACGGTAAACATTACAGAAATGTGCAACCTCCTGCCAACCGACATACTAGCAGTTAGGGGAGGTTTACGAACACATTAAACATTACAGATAAAAACCCAATTAGCAAATAACTTAGAACATCGATCGACCACCATTTTCCTTGTCTACCCCAATTGCAAGCCAGCACAGAAGTAACCTGGGCAGAAACAGAATATACAGGAAAACAAAACTCCAAAAAATATGAATTACTGTGCAAATCCGAGTCAACTCGGGGTTGACTCGGCGGTGGATCCGCGGCCAAAAGCACCTTCTTGCCGCGGATCCGCGGCCGTCATGCCGAGTTAGGGGCTCGTATTTTCCCAGTATTCTTATATTTCCCTGCTGTGAATTTTAAGGCATATCAAATATTTATTTTGACACGTTTAAAATTTACAGAAACTGTTAGGGTTCCGGGGTTTCGTTTTCGTGTTTTCCGTCGATCGAACTTCTAATTAGTTGCTAACAAGCTAGTAATGGTTTAGTTAGCTCTGATACCACTGTAAGTCCATGTCACGCACCCCACAAACTTGCGAGGAGGTGGAATATATGAAAAACGATCATCAAAGCTTCGTAACACGGACTTGAGCGCATGAATCGTGTCTAAATCGTTACTAGCAAACTACGAGAGGTTTAACTACTCGGATTCGAAGTTATACCTCACGTTACTTGTCCTTCGGGTCTTCATCGCTGTCCTCCACTCCTCGTAGGCTCCTTGGAACATCGACACCTCAACGGCCTCCTCGAGTCAAAGACGATCCACCCGAGAGCTCCTACGCCAAGCTTGATCTCTAACTTGAGATAACTAGGTTGCTCAAAGTGCTAATCTAAGCTACCTAGGGGATATAGAGTGAGGTTATGGATGTATTAGTCTATCTAATCCTTAATCTCAACACATGAGAGGGGAGGATTAGGGTTTCAAGAGAGAGCTTGAGGAAAGAGAAGGTGAGCATAAGTTATGAATAAAAAAGCTTCTCACTTCTAATATATTATGAAGCATAAGAAAATCAAAAAGAATAATTCAAAAATGCATTATCATCATTCTTCATTAAATATATGCAATGAATTATCAAGTTAGTCATTAAGCAATAAATGCTTCATTAACTCACTTGAATGATTCATCTAAGTGAGTCACAAATTCATTAAATGTTAATGCCAGCTTACCCTCCATGTCATCATCCATCTAGAAGCTTCTCGACAAATTACGAGAACGCCCCTCATATCCGTGAAAACACGGAAAAACTTTAGACTATATAAATCCAATAACCTAATACTAGAATATGGCTTAAACCAAAGCCGACTAGTAAAAACTGTTCGAACGTCGTACGTGAGTAAACACACGTATGCGTCCGAACACTTGTCGTAAAACCATACGACCTCTATATCATTTCGCCTGGAGCAGGGAAACTCTCTGTGTGGGACTCTAAAGACTCGACACTACGCTGGTAGTGGGTTTAACCACAGACCACAAGCGGCACTAGCTGTACGTAACGGTCCCCAGGTAGATGTCGATAAGAAGGACGATAACGAAACCCATCCGAACTCCTACTGAGCCTGGTATGACAATCTCCGTACAGTCCGGTCTGTTCATCTAAGACTATCGCATATCTAGCCTAGGGGGCGGCAAGCGTCAGTCCCTTAATAGCGGTATAAGTCGTGTCGGAGCGTAGCCTATTACACCCTGAGAAACTACTGAAACCTACCAGTAAATCTCGCTTGCCCTGGACAGGGACTTTGCGTAATGGCTCTCTGACACAACGCGATATCAACTCACAATACCGGGAGAGACGAATCCTTTCTAACCGCCACTGCCTCCAAGTGCTCAGGACTGCACCCAACTGCTACATGTTTGCACGACTCCTTTGAGCCGTGGTAGGGTAGCAATCTAAGAATAGTGGGACACACTCGAGGCGAAGTAGAAGTGTCAAGTCTGCGGACTATGTTGTACTCATGTCACCTGGGAACTGTTAACTGACAATTGGTATAATACCAACCAACAGTTCCCCTGCGAGTCCTGTCCGGTGTACCCGTAACCTAACGAGCACTTGTATACTATCTCCAGTACGACGTACTGATGGCTGTGGGACAGACCATCTCTCCAACTGGGATGAGAAGCGTATACACTAGTCTACTCTGGAGTATCGATGCCCAGTCTCGATAATCCTACGACTAGGGACAAGTATAGGATGTTGCTTATAGACTACCCAGCCTCCACTAGTGTGACTGCCATCACAACGCTGGTAATCAAGCAAAGATCTTATGGGCTCTACTAATATGTATGAGTGATATGTTACAAGAAACATATGCACATATTAAAGTAGACACAAACCAAGCAGCATACTACCATTTTTAGCAAGACTGTATATACAACTGTGAATATCCCAAGCTTCCATTAAGTAATATACATACAAGTATGATACAATAATAGCCCACTGTTTGTATGTTACACTCACACCGTTAGTGATTTCCATGACACTCGTACTATAGGATTGCTACGAACCATACCTCATTTTGATACCGCATCATTGATGATTAGACATGTTTCTGCCGCATATTGCGCATATGCACATTGTATATCCATGTTGGTGCATACATACCTTACTATATCTATACTTGTGCGCACACACATTGTATATCTCTATTGGTGCACACATACCTTGGCATATCTATACTTGTGCACACACACATTGTATATCCCTATTGGTGCATACATACTTTGACATATCTATACTTGCGCACATACACACTGTATATCCATATTAGTGCACATATACATTGCTACACTCATGTTTGCGTATATATCCACTTACACATCCATACCTATATACATACATATGCTACATACATGGATGATATTAACTTGATTTCTAGAAAATAGGGACTGCATGATATATTTTCAAAACTGGATTCTTTTAAAAGAGCGGTTTTCCCTTTTTACTCTTAGTGTCATACGACACATTGCATGGATTTACGCATTGAATTTTGGATTCATGTGATTTCTGGATTTGAGAACCGTGGTATTATTTTAAGAAAATATGCACTGTTTTAAAAACCCGGTTTCTCTTGATATGATATTTCAGTGTGTCCACAATGCGTTTTCTCGGTGCTGAGACGTGTGACATGTGAACCTGAATCGAGGAGCTGGATGAGGCCGATTACGGGTACATGGTGGACCCGGTATGGTACCCCGGGGCGAGAACGGATCGCTGTGCAGTAGACGGTGAGCCTGGCAGAGGGACTACTACCTACCGGTGATTGGTTGGACCTGGCGGTTATCCGGAGGATACTGACCAGAGTCGAGAGATGGA
This sequence comes from Agapanthus africanus, assembly GCA_030015575.1. Taxonomy (NCBI): domain Eukaryota; kingdom Viridiplantae; phylum Streptophyta; class Magnoliopsida; order Asparagales; family Amaryllidaceae; genus Agapanthus; species Agapanthus africanus. The sequence goes on from JASDDO010000022.1 coordinate 207,711,430, forward strand.
TACGGGACGAACCGTACTGCCAGGGCCGAGGGCCGATTCCGCAGACGGAGCCCGTGGGCCGATCCGGACTGACGGAGCCCGATACTTGAGGATTTGCGTGTCGATGCTGGACACGATGATTTCATGATATTTTCGGGTGCCGATGCTGGGCACTCATGATTCCATGAGATGTACAGGATTTGAGGGCCGATTAGAATGACGGCGCCTGAGTTTTACTGGGATTTGGGTGTATTTGATGGACACCGGTTATTTTTCCACGTTGAAATTCTGTGTAGATGATATTTTACCCAATGCTCAGCATTCATTGTTTTGCATCTCATCCTGTAGTTGTAGTACTGGTAGAGTACTTTTGCATGATTATTGCATACCCTGCTCGTTATATATAGATGTTATCAGCTTACACTTGTTATGCATGATTATTGCATACCCTGCTCATCGCATATAGATATTATCTGTTGGCATATGTTAGAGTATCGCAGTACGTGCATACTCGCGATTACCTTTATTTGTTATCTACTATTCACGAGTTGGCAACTCACCCCCGTTGTGCCACAGTGTTTGCAGGTTGCCCCTCAGAGTAGTTGTGGCAGGGCTACTTTCTTGCATCTTTTACTACGGATACCACTACAGTTGGCGTGTGAGACCTTTGCTTATAGGTGGGTTTTTTGCGGTATCCGTTTATTTTCCAGTTGTACACACTATTGTATCTAGTACTCTCCATCTACTATTCATCTATTGACTTAGAGACCAGTTGCGAGGACGATATATATCATTTTGTACTCTGGTGTCGAGCTCGTTGTGAGCCGACTTTATTTATGCAACTTTATCTTTTATGATGTTTTTCATTTATATTGCTCATTTCTTCGCTACGGCGTCGTATATTGTTGTGGTGGTTGTTTCCGCTGTTGGGCGTGATTGCTCCCGCCGTTGGGCGTGATTGCTCCCGTTTGGGGGGATGCTTTATTCTTATTGTATGTCATTTCTTTTACTTATACCTTGTCTTGTACCCGATTACGGGGCTAGTTTTTACAAAGGAAATGCTGCCAAAATTTTTAAGAAAACAACTTAAACTTTAAAGATTTTTACTGAATTACTCAAGGTTTTCTAAATGTTTTAACAAATGTTTTCATCAAATGTTTTAACACTCACTACTTTTAATGGTTTTGATTTCTGGGTTTCGGTTTACTTAGCCGCGTTACGCCTGTAGACGCTACGTGGTTAAGTGCCGGTCACGGGCCGAACTTTGGGTCGTGACACAGGGGTTGTAGCCCTACCTTCTTCCATTCACGAATGGAAGAAGAAGTTCTTCTTCGTTCCCCCCCATGAGGGCAAGGACTGGCCCGTGCCTACAAAGCGGTCGAGAGAGAAATGCTTGCCGGGGAACCGTTCCAGTGACCCCATCGCGGTGAGAGTGGCGTCGTGGGAGCCCATCCCCCGTTTCGAAGTGCTGCTGTCTGAGACGGTCCTGAGTTGGGCCGGGCTCAGCCCCGTTGAGTTCGTCGGTAAGTTTAGGCTTGTTTTTTGGCTTGTATATTGCTTGTGTCGCTGACTTCTTTGCATTTGGTTTTGTGTAAGACCCATGGACATGGACTCGCTCCGATCTTCCATGCGCCAGCCGAGGAAGGTCACGAAGGCTGGGGGCGCCAGCTCTTCTCGCTCAAAGTCTACCCTGTCTCCTTCTCCTCCGATGGTCGCGTCCCGTGAGCGTTCGGGGGTGGATCCCGCCCCGGGGCCTGGCAGAGTGTCGGGCCGGAAGCGGGCTCGAATTCTGGAGGACCCGGCCTCGGAGGAGGAGATCGGCTCTCCCTCAGAGCCGCTCAAGAGGAGTTCCCAAAGATCTTCTCGGGGCCCGTCTTCGCCGATCATGGTGGAGGAAGTGGGCCTCCAGTTTGCAGTGCCTTCGGGGCTATCCGTCGCGGATAGCCTGCTGCATGAAATAGAGACATCAGCCGGGGGTAGGGTCTCCGGGGGGACTTTCAGGGCTCAGCTGGCGTCCATCGCCCCGGAGTCCGTGCAGCTGAGTGTTTGGTTTTTTAGTGAGATTCGGTGCCTTCTTCGTCTTTCTGATCTCTTTCCTGCCTTTCAAGTTCTCCAGCACGTTGCCCTCGCCTTACGCATGGAGGCCGAGGTGATAGCCCCGGCGATGAAGACTGCGGGCGAGCTCGCCTCGCTGGAAGAGAGCTCCAAGCGGGAGCTGAAGGCGGTGATGGCGAGGGTTGCTGTCCTGGAGGGCGAGGTGGAAGCCGGGAAGCAGGAGGTCGCCCGGTACCACGAGGCCGCCGTGGCTGCCGAGGCCAAGCTTGAGGATGCTCAGGTGCTTGCCGGCAACCTGAAGAAGACGGTGAAAACCCTCCGGAAGGAGCTGGGGGCGGCGGCCGAGTCGGCGAAGTCGGCCGACCTGAGAGTGGCGAAGTAGGCCGACCTGAGAGTGGCGAACCTCTCGACAGCGAAGACGGTGGAGGGCTATAAGAAGTCGAAGGACTTCTATGATGACCTGAGCGTTGCCACGACCCTCATCTGGCATGAGGCCCTCAACGCTGTTAAGGCCCGGATGCCGGGGTTCGCCGACGAAGAGCTCCGGGCCGAATACCCTCTCACGGATGCCGATGAGCAGGGGCAGGAGATTTCTGGTGAGGAAGTCGCCGAGGACCCAGCTCGTCTCGTGGTGGATGTCGAGTGGCCCGAGGTCGCTCCTGGCCCCGAGGCCTAAAGCCCCCGTCTTCCTCCTCCTTTTATTTTGTTGCTTCTGGAATTTTGTAAGCCTCTGGGCATTTTGTAAGGCTGGGGAGCCCAAAATACCCTTTGTAAAGAATTTGTCTTTTAGTAATAAAACTTTTTCTTTGGTTTCATTGGTTTGCACTTTGTCTTTTGTTCATGAAGAATGCTTGTAAAATATCTCTGCTTGCACTGTTGGGCTTCCACGTCAGGTCGGCCATCTGTCTAGAGATCGTTCGTCGAGTTGATTTCGATCGCTTGCCAAGCACGCCAAGCGCTGCCGAGAAGGAGGCGTCTCTATGGCCCCGAAGTCGAGGGGGGATCGCTCAGACTCGGATAGACTCGATGCCCCCTGTTGGGGCCTCGGATTCTTTGCATGTGACGGGCAGAGGGCTGTCCGTCGTGTTGTCGCCGAGCATGAATGGGAAGCTGCTCGGTTATCCCTTGGCGAGGGCCTTTCACTTCTGGCGTCGTGAGCAACGACCCTTAGTCGGGGCTGGTCGAGCGAGGGTCGGGCCCGACTGCCTCTGGAAGGACTTCGGGTCCTTAGCATTGGAGGGGCTGTAAGAAGCCCACTAAGGATGACCGGGCAGTGAAGCTGCGCGGTTGCCTTTTGGCGAGGGCTTAGTTCTCTGGTATCGTGGGTAGGCAACTACCAGCCTGGGATGAATGAGCCGGGTAGCCGCTCGGGTGCCTCTTGTGAGGGCTTCGATCCCTGGCATCATGGGTAGGGAGCTACCAGCCGGAGATGACCGAGCAGGTTAGCTGCTCGGTTGCCTCTTGCGAGGGCTTTGATCCTTCAGGACGGGGACCGAGCAGGGTTACTGCCCAGTGCCTCTTGGCGAGGATTTTGATCCCTGTCGGTTGTGGTAGGAAGCTACCAGCCGGGGATAGCCGAGCAAGGACTCGACTACCTCTGGGAGGACTTTGGTCCTTAGCACGGGAAGGGTTGTAAGAAGCCTACCAAAGACCCTTGGCCGAGCAGGGTTACTGCCCTGTGCCTCTTGGCGAGGGCTTTTTTCCTGAAGGATAGCCGAGCAAGGGATCCTCGGGCTCGACTGCCTCTGGGAAGGCTTTTGATACCTGTCGGTCGTGGTAGGAAGCTACCGGCCGTGGATAGCCGAGCAGGGTAGCTGCTGAGCTGCCTCTAAGGAGCACTTGGATCCTTAGCGTTGGAGGGGCCGTGGGAGGCCTGCTAAGGATAACCGGGCAGTGAAGTTGAGCAGTTGCCTCTTGGCGAGGGCTTTGATCCCTGGCGTTGCTAGTAGGGAAGCTACCGTCCAGGGATAGCCGAGCAGGGTAGCTGCTGAGCTGCCTCTAAGGAGGACTTGGATCCTTAGCGTTGGAGGGGCCGTAAGAGGCCTGCTAAGGATAACCGGGCAGTGAAGCTGCGCGGCTGCCTCTTGGCGAGAGCTTTGATCCCTAGCGTTGCGAGTAGGGAAGCTACCGGCCAGGTATAGCCGAGCAGGGTAGATGCTCAGCTAATTCTTCATGAGGTTTAGCCTGACCATCCAGTTGTAGGCATGGGGAATAGGAACGGTCGCGGCGACCGTGCACGTAGCATGTGCATTGAATGTGGGGGGAGGCAAAGCACCAGGGTCGCGTCGTTTCGATTCTGCCAGAGAAGGCTTGATGATCGCCGCGTGGCAGCAACTTGTTGGGCGAAAGCGAGTGACCATTGAACTCCATTGGGGCGCAGTGGACTATATAAGGCTGAAGGAGCACTGGTCCTTCCTTCCTTCATAAACAGATCGTCGAGAATGCAAGACTTCCCCTTTACCGGCTGCTCCCCCGACGCTCCTCCCTGCTGCAGCTGCTGATGTACTCCATCTGGAGGGCGTCGCCGGGGCTTTACAACCCCATGTCCGAATAGCTCTATGACGAGGCCATGGGCAAGCTGCGGTCTCTGAGACGGCGGCCTGATCTCCGCGAACCGGCTGGCTCGCTCGGAGGCGCTCGTCCGCGAGTGCTACGAGCTGAGGCTCGGGGTCGACGCACGGGGGGGAACCGAGGGCAGAGGTTGGATCTCACGAGGCCTCGGCTGGCGGAGATCTTTACCAAGTATCACGAGCAGTGCTCTCTGCACCCCCTTCCCCCGCTGTTGTAATTTTCTACTTTTTTTTCTTTTTGTATGTATGGATGAGGAGCCCATGATACCTTTTTTTTAATAAATGAGATCTTTCCTTCTTTTCGCAGTATTTCATTGATCTTTATTAAATTAACAACAGACCGGAGGAAAAGTTTACATTGCCCTCGAAGAAAAGTACAAGCTAATATATGACCTTATTAGCGTGGCCCGAGCTCTCCGGAGGCTTATTGGTCTCCGTGCTCGGCACCGGGCACGGGGCACCCTGAGCGCCAGATTGATCATCTATCGAAACGAGCATGATCTGGCTGATGGTCAGCTCGGCGGGAGGAGGACGCTGCTCCTGCTCACGGTCGGCCTGCCGTTTGTCCCTCAGGTAGGCGGCGAGGTGCCCCGATTGGATGAGCTCCTCGATGTAGTCCCGGAGTTGCTTACAATCCTCTGTGGCGTGGCCCAGCGTCCGGTGGAAGGCGCTGTAAGGGCCCCGGGTTCGCTTCGAGGCCTGACGCGGAATTGGAGAGAACTTGAAGAACCCCTCGCCCTGGGTCTCCTCTAATAATACTGCGAGGGAGTCGTTGAGCGGGGTGTACTCCTGGAACTTCGGGTGATAAGGCTGCTGCACTCCGGCCTCTCTTCCCGAGCCCTCTTCTTCTGTTCGGTCCATTCTGCTCGGGGGAGGTTTATGTAGGGTTGCTATGCACGCGTATAAGGGTCTACGAGGCATCAACTATGCCCGATTTAAAATTTATCCGTGCCGAACAACCCGAAGCCGGATCTTTAAACTAGAGTTTAGGCGAAAACAAGCATGTTAAACACTTTAACACTAAGTGAGAGGGATTACAACCTTTGTAGATCCGGTCCTTCACTTCTAAAGCTCCGAAGTCCCTTCGCTGCGATCATTGTGTTTCGGACTCTCGAGAGGTTCCACGAAGAAAAAGATGCAGTCTTGCTTCCGATCTTCGATACAAAGATGATCTACCTTGAAGTTTCGTTAACACAAGCTAACACTCATAATATGAAGTGAACACCCTCATCTAAATGGTAAGGATAGATGAGGATGATGAAGTAGGATTTTTGCTCTCTTTTATTTTCTTATTCTCACTCATTTTTCATCACTTAGAAAAAGCTAGAAAGCTTTTTCATGAAAAGAAAGAAGGAAGAAAATGAACAATATGATAAGAATCCTTTTGTGATGAATAATGAAAGGATAAAAATGATCAATAATGCAACCATGGTTGACTAAACCATTGTAGAGAATTAACCAAGGCTAGGGTTTGGATTAGGTTAGTAATGAGTCACTTGAAAATATCTTTTCCAAAACAAAAGAAAACCTTTTAGAAACATCTAGAAAGCATTAACCCAAATCAAACCCTAATCTTGTTTAATCTCTACTAAACATGTTGCATTAGTTATCATATCATGTTACAATATTATATATCACATATATAATATTTATTGTAACAAAAGAAAATAATACAATTAACATATATCGCATATATATCAATGTATTACCCGAGTGAGAAAAAGAATCTTTTAGTGAGATAATATTAGTTAATGTAATTTAATATATCATATATATTATTATACATTAAATTATCGAATCAACACTTGATCTGACAATCCGGCTATATCATATATAACCGACTAATATTTATCCGTACCGATTCATCGAATCAACACTTGATCCGATGACCCGGCTGATATCATATATCGCGAGAATAGAATACGGTATCTCATATCGCATTATCCTCGGTCCCGCACATATCACATATGTGCCCCTACTCCGTTTTGCCTGAGTCAAGAAACCTCTGTGTAGGACTCTAAAGAATCGTCAATACGCCGGCAGTAGGTGATGATCATATCAAACACCCACAAGCTGCAAGCGGTCAGCTAAACGTAACAGCCACCCAGGTATTGAGTGCTCAGAAGATCAACAAGCAAGCATGTACATTCTCCTGTGAATCCAAACAGTAACACTCCCGTACAGTCCGGTCTCGTCGTCTGATATGTTTCATATCTCGCCTAGGGGTGGTAAACGTCAGACCCCAGTAACTCGATAAGTCGTGTCGATATGAGGTCTATAACAGTTTGAGAAACTACTGATAACACTTACCAGTAAATCTCAGCAACCCTGGCCAGAGATTTTCGGTTATAGCCAATCGAACACAGCACAACATCAACTCCCTATACCGGGAGAGACGAATCCCCTCCTATCGCTCATTGTCTCCATGTGATTCGGGACTGTACCCAAAAGCCACCTTTTTGCACGCCCTCTTGGACGTGGTATGATGGAAATCAAAGCACAGTGGGAATCACACAAGACTCTATGACGATCTCGGGTCAACAGACTACTCTATACCAGTGTCACCGGAGAACTGCCATCTGACGTGAGGTATAATACTATCTGGGAGTTCTCGGCGAGTCCGTCCAGTGTACCCAGTCTCCACTGAGCACCCGTACACCATCCTTGATGTCAAACACCGATGGATATGGGATCATCCATCGCCCATCATATGGGTCAAGATGCGTATACGCTAGTCTACTCTGGTGTATCGATGCCCTGTCTCGATACACCCTCGACTAGGAACAGTTATAGGATGTACTCGTCGACTACCGTGGCCCCACTAGTATGATCTCATCATAGTCCCAGTAGTCGAGTACATATCCTAAGGGCTTTATCAACATGTAACATAAAGACTATCAGAGTCCATGTTAAGATAAAGTACAACCAGATAGCGTACTATCATGTCGAGTAAGAAAGTCCTCCCTATATATGTCCAAGTATCCACTACAATATACATCGTATGTACAGTAATGGCCTCTAGGGCATACATATAACTAACAATCTCCCACTTGCACTAGGGCCATCTGTTATGGTATCACATACCCAACAATTAGCTGTGGTTGAAGTATCTCATACTCAACCATCCCATAAAAGTCTCTACTGGGAAAAAGGCCTTCGTGGGTGTATCCACGCTGTTGTCCTCTGTGTCTACTCTCCTAACCTGGATCTCCCTGGAGATCAACCATCTCCATGATCAGGTGATACTGCCTAAGAATTATATCTGGATTTCTGATGGGACGGGGGGTTCCTTAGCAAATACCACAACTCCATTGTCACACAATGGTAGGAACGAAGTTCATCTCATGAACTTATATGTATCCAGACTGCCTCTTTGGTAGCATCTTTCGTAACGATGTATCTTGCTTTTAATCGTCTAGTAAGTCACGGCATCTAGCTTGGAACTCTTCCAACATACCGTCCCTCCACTGAGGGTATAAACAAGCCTGCGACTGACATTCAGTCGTCCTAATCACCCTGGAACCTTTCCAGTGATTCTCCCCAGGATCGATTGATACCATCTCACTACTGTAGGGTTCCTAGGCACTCTAGTGAAGGTTCATAAGGCATCAAACATGCCCGGATAAAAATTTAGACGTGCCGAACAACCCAAAGCCGGGATCTTTGCTAGATTATTAGGGTTAAACATGCAAGATGATAACTTTTATCTAAGTGTGAGGGATTACAACCTTTGTAGTCCGCTCCTTCGCTTCACAAGCTCCGAGTAGAAGTCCCTTTGCCGCGATCCACGATCTCCTGGACTCATGAGAGGCTCCACGACTCGAACGATCCATGCTAGCTTGAAGTGTTCCAAATCTCCGATGATCTACGTCGAAGTTGCAAAGACTCAAGCTTTCTCACTCTAAAGAGATGAACACACTAATCTCATGGGCTAGATGAGATGAGGATGAGAGAGTAGTATTTATCCTTTCTTTTTAAATCATTTTCTCATATTTATTCATCACATAAAGAATTTCTAGTGAGCTTTTCAAGAGGGAAGAAGATGATAATGGAAAAGATAATGATAATTCCTTTTGTGATGAATAGAAAAGAAAACTATATGATTGATATATCAACCATGGTCAAGGATGAGTGGCTAAGAGTTTGTAGAGAATAAACTAGAGTTAGGGTTTGGTTAGGTTAAGTTATGAGTCATGCAAAAATATCAACCATAATATCTTAAGCATGACAAAAACAAAGCTTCTAGAAGGTGCAAGAAGAAGCTAACCCTAATCAAACCCTAATCCCTTTTAATCATCCTTAAACATGTTTAATAATAAATCATATCATGTCACAATAATATATATATCACATATATATTATATATTTGCAACAAAAGAAAATAATACAATTAACATATATCGCATATATATCAATGTATCATCCAGTGAGAAAAAGAAATAATAAAGTAAGACAATATTAGATAATGTAATAATATATCATATATATTGTTATACATTAAATCATCGAATCAACACTTGATCCGACGATCCGGCTATATCGAATATTACCGACTAATATATCATGTACCGATTCATCGAATCAACACTTGATCCGATGACCCGGTTCATATCTAAATATCGAGAGAATATAATACGGTATCTCATATCGCATTATTCTCGGTCCTGCACATATCACATATGTGCCTCTACTCCGTTTCGCCTGAGCCAAGAAACCTCTGTGTAGGACTCTAAAGAATCGTTAATACGCCGGTAGCAGGTGATGATCATATCAAACACCCACAAGCTGCAAGCGGTCAGCTAAACGTAACAGCCACCCAGGTATTGAGCGATCAGAAGATCAACAAGCTAGCCTGTGCGTTCTCCTGTGAATCCAATCAGTAACACTCCCGCACAGTCCGGTCTGTTCGTCTGATATGTCGCATATCAAGTCTAGGGGTGGTATACGTCAGACCCCAGTAATCGATAAGTCGTGTCGATGTGTGGCTCATAACGGGTCGAGAAACTACTAGTAACACTTACCAGTAAATCTCTATATCAGCCCTGGCCAGGGACTTCCAGTTATAGCCAATCGAACACAGCACAACATCAACTCCCTATACCGGGAGAGATGAATCCCCTCCTATCGCTCATTGCCTCCATGTGATTCGGGACTGTACCCAAAAGCCACCGTTTTGTACGCCCTCTTGGACGTGGTAAGGTGGAAATCAAAGCACAGTGGGAATCACACAAGACTCTATGACGATCTCGGGTCTACAGACTACCCTGTACCAGTGTCACCGGAGAACTGCCATCTGACGTGTGGTATATCACCATCTGGGAGTTCTCGGCGAGTCCGTCCAGTGTACCCAGTCTCCACTGAGCACCCGTACACCATCTCTGATGTCAAACACCGATGGATGTGGGATCATCCATCGCCCATCATATGGGTCAAGATGCGTATACGCTAGTCTACTCTGGTGTATCGATGCCCTGTCTCGATATACCCTCGACTAGGAACAGTTATAGGATGTACTCATCGACTACCAAGGCCCCACTAGTATGATCTCATCATAGTCCCAGTAGTCGAGTACAGATCCTAAGGGCTTTATCAACATGTGAGAGAAAAACAGTAAACCAATACAAGTCAACATGTTAAGATAAAGTGAAACCAAATAGCATACTATCATGACGAGCAAGAAAGTCATCTCTATATATATCCAAGCATCCATTATAATATACATCATATGTACAACAATGGCCTCTAGGGCATATACATAACTAACAATCTCCCACTTGCACTAAGGCCGGCTGCTGTAGTATCTCATACCTAGCATCCCGAATAATCTCTCAAACTGTATCTGGGGAATAGCCTTCGTGAATGGATCCGCAGTGTTGTCCTTCATATCTACTCTCCTGACCTCGATCTCCCGGCGATCAACTATCTCCCTGATCAGGTGATACCGCCTCAGAATATGTCTGGACTTCTGATGGGATCTGGGTTCCTTGGCCAAACCCACAGCTCCATTGTTATCGCAATACAGAGGTATTGGATGCTCAATGGATGGAACCACACCAAGTTCACTGATGAACTTCTTTATCCAGACAGCCTCCTTGGCAGCATCGTTGGCAGTGATGTATTCAGCCTCCATCGTCGAGTCTGCAACGGTATCCTGTTTGGAACTCTTCCAACATACCGCCCCTCCATTGAGAGTAAAGACAAAACCCGAATGCGACTTAGAGTCGTCCTTATCACTTTGGAAGCTGGAATCGGTAAAGGACTCCACCTGGAGTTCTCCGTTACCATACACCAAGAACATCTCCTTAGTCCTTCGTAAGTACTTGAGAATGTTCTTCACAGTTGTCCAGTGACTCTCTCCAGGATCTTCTTGATACCGACTCACTACACTTAGTGAGTATGCTACATCAGGTCTGGTACATAGCATCGCATACATGATAGAGCCTACTGCCGAAGCATAGGGTATCCCTTGCATACGAGCTCTCTCCAAATCAGTTTTGGAAGACATCTCTTTGGAGAGAGTGAGTCCAGAGATCGTGGGTTGGTTCCCACGCTTGGATTCTTCCATGCTAACCCTCTTTAGTATGGTGTCAATGTACCTGGATTGGGACAATCCCAGTATCCGTTTAGATCTATCTCTATAGATCATGATTCCCAATACGCAGGAGGCATCACCTAGATCTTTCATTGAGAATCTCTATGATAAGAAGAGCTCGACTGATTGCAGCATAGGAATATCATTTCCTATCAAGAGTATGTCATCCACGTATAATACGAGGAAGACAACCTTACCCTCTGCTACCTTCTTATAGATACAAGGTTCATCTATATTTTTGATGAAGTCAAACTCTTTGACTACAACAACAAAACAGATGTTCCAACTCCGCGATGCTTGCTTTAACCCATAAATGGATTTAAGCAGCTTGCACACCTTTCCGCTGCTCCCACTATCTACGAAGCCTTCTGGCTGAGTCATGTACACTCTCTCTTCTAAATCACCGTTTAGAAAGGCGGTCTTAACATCCATTTGCCAGATTTCGTAGTCATGGTATGCAGCAATGGCAAGTAAGATCCGGATGGACTTAAGCATAGCCACTGGAGAAAAGGTTTCGTCATAATCCACACCTGGTCATTGACGAAATCCCTTTGCTACAAGTCTAGCTTTGAAAGTCTCAACTTTTCCATCTACACCAAATTTCCTTTTAAAAATCCACTTGCTCCCAATGGGTTTTACCCCTTCAGGAGCATTTTCCAAAATCCATACTTTATTGGTGTACATGGATTCCATCTCAGATCGCATTGCATCCAGCCATTTCACAGAGTCACCACTCGTGATGGCCTGCTCGAAACTAGTCGGTTCATCATCATCCATGATGCAGTCCTCGCTTCCACCATCAATGAGAAAACCGTAGTATCTCTCAGGTGGACGAGAAACCCTACTAGATCGGCGGAGAGGCTGGGGTTCGTCGGGTACTACTGAATCCTCTGGTTCCAATAAATCATCAGTTGTAGTCTGTGGTGCTGGAACCTCTTCCAGCTCTACCTCTTTGCCACTAATTTCTTTTGCAAGAAATTCCTTTTCTAAAATGGTGGCATATTGAGAAACAAACACTTTTTGTTCCTCAGCGTGATAGAATATATATCCATAAGAATCTTTTGGATATCCTACAAACTTACATATACCTGATCTTGCCTCGAGTTTGTCCGGATTTTGCTTTTTAACATAGGCCGGACAACCCCATATCTTAACTCGTTTAAGAGATGGTCTCTTCCCATTCCATATCTCATATGGAGTGGTAGGCACCGATTTAGTTGGAAATCTATTCAATAGATATGTGGCTGTCTCCAGCGCATAACCCCAAAAGGAGATAGGTAACTCAGCAGTGCTCATCATAGAGCGCACCATATCTAATAGGGTGCGATTCCTCCGCTCTGATACACCGTTGTGCTGTGGTGTATAAGGAGGAGTAAGCTGAGAGAGAATCCCATTCTCTTTTAGATAATCCCGAAACTCATTACTTAAGTATTCACCTCCTCGATCAGATCGAAGAATCTTAATACTTTTGCCCGTTTGATTCTCTACTTCGTGCTTATATTCTCTGAATTTCTCAAAAGCTTCAGACTTGTGTTTCATTAGGAACACATGTCCGAATCTAGAGAGATCGTCAGTGAATGTAATGAAGTAGGAAGAACCGTTCCTGGCATGCGTAGACATGGGACCGCATACATCACTATGTATTAGTCCTTAGAGTTCAGTAACTCTTTCTCCGTGTCCACTAAACGGAGCTTTGGTCATTTTTCCTTTGAGACATGAATGGCAAGTATCATAAGATGATAATTCGAACGGATTCAAATAACCATTCTTATGTAACTTAGCCAGTCGTGTCGCATTGATATGACCAAGTCTACAATGCCACAAGTAGGATTCGTTCATATCTGAACTTTTCCTCTTGTGTGTGTTTTGTATATTCAGGACTGTATTCTGATTTAGAATGAATATGCCATTATGTAACGAGCCTGATGCAATCAACTTTTGATCTAGGAATATGTTCATAATATTATCCTTTACTACAAAATTATATTCTTCTTTACTTAATAAAGAAACTGATATAATGTTGCACATCATGTTCGGTATATAATAGCACTCATTTAGAATCAGTGTATTACGATTTGGTAATACCAGGTGATATTCGCCAACTGCTTTGGCTGCAACATTTACACCGTTCCCTACTTGAACGGAATGATCACCTTTTCCCAGTTCTCTACATTTACGTAGCCCATGTAACTGTTTACATATATGGGATCCTGATCCGGTATCTAATACCCAGGACATAGGGTGAACTGAGAAACAGTTCTCAATAACTAACACACCCGAAGAAGATGCATCAACATGCATGTTCTTTTGGGCGGCGTGAGAATCTAAATATTCTCCTGTTCCTGTTCAGTCTTATAACTCTTATAAGAAAGAATGGGTCCAACGTTCCCCTGCACTGTACAATAATTGGGTTCAGTCAATACATCCATATTATTATCTTGATTATGGCCTGACATGGTCGCTACCTGGAGAGAGAGAGAAGAAAACACTTTAGCGTACGCTCTTGCAAGATTAGATTGGTTATTATCTTATCTAATCAGGATGTCTCCCACTGTTTTTATCAAATCTACCTTAAAACCCTAAAAGGTAAGATTAGCCGGGATTAATTACACCCTACAATTTCGTCAATCTTTCAGCCAGATCAGTGTCGGTACTTTGAGGGAGGTTCCCCGTGCTATCGCACGGACCTAATTAAAGAAAACCTCGTTTTTCCAGAGGCGTAACCCCGTTAACACTTTTATAGACACCTACTTGAGTGACTAATTGTCCTGTGTAAAACTCTCTCAGGAGTAACTCTTACTCGCAGTGGGTATCGGGATCCAACTATCTCATAGAAGGTATGCAATCTCATTGCAAATTTCAACGCTTGAAATTCCCGATAATATTTTTACCCCTAGTGTCTTATGACCTTAACTATGGTCAACAAATCATAAGCACTATTCAAGTTCTACCCGTCATTTCTTGATTAATTTAGACCCACCCACATGACCCTTAACTATGGTCAACAAAGTCATATGATTGTCCCAATTAATCACATCTTATGTTATATAGGAAAACATCACTTAGCTACCGTACACTGTGCCTTAACTATGGTCAACAAACGCAGCACGAATACTAAGTACTCTATTTTCCTAAAATGACGGAGGGTTACGCAGGTTTTTCAGAAAACCCTGAGTGCAATGAACTTGATATCGTCGTAGAATCGAGTGTTTTTGAAAAGGAGTGTTTTTGAGGCTTTTCTTGTTTTGCTAAAGGGGTCACTCCCGGTGAAGGGATCGTCGGCCCTTTCCTCATCGAATAAGGTGCAGGATATATCATATATACCGCTGTGCAAAACAAAACACTAAAAGCATTCAAAAGACAAACCGCGTTTTGTAGCATCTGCCAGTTTCGCTAAAGGGGTCACTCCCGGTGAAGGGATCGTCGGCCCTTTCCCCATCGAATAAGGTGCAGGATATATCATATATATCACTGTGCAAAGCAAAACTGTAGCTACCCTTTTTTATAAAGTTTTGATTCTACAACATCTTTAGGTTTCTTTTCTTTTATTAATCTCATTAATAAAAATCCCATCAGCTTATGCTTCCTAAGCATCACAGAAGAAACGAAGGCATTAATATTTATATATCAGCATATATATATAGTATAAGCATTCGTCTCAGGCAGTAATATGATCTCATCACAGAACATTGCAGCAGAAGAACATATATGAAATATTGGATATACTAGGACGTCCGTGTTTTCAATACGGGCCTGTTTAAAACACGGATTCCACGGTCGCGACGAATAGCCAAACCCACATCCCAAGACCCCTACGAGAGCGGCAAGTAACACTGCCAATTTTAGGGTTAGAAGACCCGGTCTTGACTCCTCGAGATGGCCTCCCACTGGACCCTAGAACCCGGTTACTTGTGCTCCCCTCCTTGGGTCTACCTAATGCGGAAAAGTAAATAATATACACTGGTGACATCAACTTCAACCTGGAAGTGCCCCAAATAAAAGAATATTACATTACAAATGAATTTTACATGAATGAAAATAAAAACCCTCATCTCACATAAAACACCCGGCTATTCAGAACACGACGATCCAATATAACATATCACAGCAACACATAATATCACATATCATCAACGTAAGTAAATATGCACATCCCAATTGTCGTTGACATATAACAATGAAACCGGCGATATCACATATTACACTTACGGTCACAGAAAAGAAAGTGTAAAACTACAACATTTGGAATCCACAATCACTTTAGACATCGTAAATCCGAAATATCACATACTTCGCATTTCATGCCTAACTCTATGAATTCCACATATTGTATCATATTCCAGATAAATAGACAGTATTAAACTTTCCGAACAGATAATCAAATACCCAAGATTTCCCAAAGTGCTCAACTCTTGAGTTGAGTTCAAATAATCCCAGAATATGTCAAAGTACCAGTGATCCAGCCGTAGAAGGGTCAAGCCAACGCCTCACATGTGGCACGCCGTACTGCCCCAAACCCGAAGGTTCAAAAGGCAGTTCAAGACGGTCACATAATCGAGTTAAGGTTTGTTGTCTTCTAGAGGGTCCACCGCTTAACTTGTACAATTTTTCCGAAAGATTTAAACCCGATAAAAATTCAACACTTGAAAGTTTTACGTGCCGGGAAAAAATGGGTTAATGATATCCGTTCAACTAGTTTAACAGTTTCTAAATATCTGGAAAGATATACGAATTTAAAATTTCCGATCGAGTCTACTATTACAAAACAAACCCCAGATCACTCAACTTTTGAGTCAATATAAAAATACCAAAAACTATAAAACCATAAATAAACAATTACTGTGTAAAAAAAAAAGTCCAATTAAACAATACGGCCGCGGAGCCGCGGCCCAAGCAGGCAATGGCCGCGATTCCGCGGTCGTTTGTACGGATCACAATCTCGAATTTCACAGTTATTCTTATTTTTGTCTGCTGTATTTTTCAGGTATTTTTAATTCAGAAAAAATCCAGATTTTAAAAAATTTCCAGAGAGGGGGTAAATTTTGTCGGTATGGGTTCGATCGGAGTTTTAACTTCGTAAACACATCGCCTAATACTCTAGCTAGGCTCTGATACCACTGTAGGGTTCCTAGGCACTCTAGTGAAGGTTCATAAGGCATCAAACATGCCCGGATAAAAATTTAGACGTGCCGAACAATCCAAAGCCGGGATCTTTGCTAGATTATTAGGGTTAAACATGCAAGATGATAACTTTTATTTAAGTGTGAGGGATTACAACCTTTGTAGTCCGTTCCTTCACTTCACAAGCTCCGAGTAGAAGTCCCTTTGCCGCGATCCACGATCTTCCGGACTCATGAGAGGCTCCACGACTCGAACGATCCATGCTAGCTTGAAGTGTTCCAAATCTCCGATGATCTACGTCGAAGTTGCAAAGACTCAAGCTTTCTCACTCTAAAGAGATAAACACACTAATCTCATGTGCTAGATGAGATGAGGATGAGAGAGTAGTATTTATCCTTTCTTTTTAAATCATTTTCTCATATTTATTCATCACATAAAGAATTTCTAGTGAGCTTTTCAAGAGGGAAGAAGATGATAATGTAAAAGATAATGATAATTCCTTTTGTGATGAATAGAAAAGAAAACTATATGATTGATATATCAACCATGGTCAAGGATGAGTGGCTAAGAGTTTGTAGAGAATAAACTAGAGTTAGGGTTTGGTTAGGTTAAGTTATGAGTCATGCAAAAATATCAACCATAATATCTTAAGCATGACAAAAACAAAGCTTCCAGAAGGTGCAAGAAGAAGCTAACCCTAATCAAACCCTAATCTCTTTTAATCATCCTTAAACATGTTTAATAATAAATCATATCATGTCACAATAATATATATATCACATATATATTATATATTTGCAACAAAAGAAAATAATACAATTAACATATATCGCATATATATCAATGTATCATCCAGTGAGAAAAAGAAATAATAAAGTAAGCCAATATTAGATAATGTAATAATATATCATATATATTATTATACATTAAATCATCGAATCAACACTTGATCCGACGATCCGGCTATATCGAATATTACCGACTAATATATCATGTACCGATTCATCGAATCAACACTTGATCCGATGACCCGGTTCATATCTAAATATCGCGAGAATATAATACGGTATCTCATATCGCATTATTCTCGGTCCTGCACATATCACATATGTGCCTCTACTCCGTTTCGCCTGAGCCAAGAAACCTCTGTGTAGGACTCTAAAGAATCGTCAATACGCCGGTAGCAGGTGATGATCATATCAAACACCCACAAGCTGCAAGCGGTCAGCTAAACGTAACAGCCACCCAGGTATTGAGCGATCAGAAGATCAACAAGCTAGCCTATGCGTTCTCCTGTGAATCCAATCAGTAACACTCCCGCACAGTCCGGTCTGTTCGTCTGATATGTCGCATATCAAGTCTAGGGGTGGTAT
This sequence comes from Agapanthus africanus, assembly GCA_030015575.1. Classification (NCBI taxonomy): domain Eukaryota; kingdom Viridiplantae; phylum Streptophyta; class Magnoliopsida; order Asparagales; family Amaryllidaceae; genus Agapanthus; species Agapanthus africanus. Next base: position 207,729,120 of record JASDDO010000022.1, read on the forward strand.
ACGTCAGACCCCAGTAACTGATAAGTCGTGTCGATGTGTGGCTCATAACGGGTCGAGAAACTACTAGTAACACTTACCAGTAAATCTCTATATCAGCCCTGGCCAGGGACTTCCAGTTATAGCCAATCGAACACAGCACAACATCAACTCCCTATACCGGGAGAGACGAATCCCCTCCTATCGCTCATTGCCTCCATGTGATTCGGGACTGTACCCAAAAGCCACCGTTTTGCACGCCCTCTTGGACGTGGTAAGGTGGAAATCAAAGCACAGTGGGAATCACACAAGACTCTATGACGATCTCGGGTCTACAGACTACCCTGTACCAGTGTCACCGGAGAACTGCCATCTGACGTGTGGTATATCACCATCTGGGAGTTCTCGGCGAGTCCGTCCAGTGTACCCAGTCTCCACTGAGCACCCGTACACCATCTCTGATGTCAAACACCGATGGATGTGGGATTATCTATCGCCCATCATATGGGTCAAGATGCGTATACGCTAGTCTACTCTGGTGTATCGATGCCCTGTCTCGATATACCCTCGACTAGGAACAGTTATAGGATGTACTCATCGACTACTAAGGCCCCACTAGTATGATCTCATCATAGTCCCAGTAGTCGAGTACAGATCCTAAGGGCTTTATCAACATGTGAGAGAAAAACAGTAAACCAATACAAGTCAATATGTTAAGATAAAGTGAAACCAAATAGCATACTATCATGACGAGCAAGAAAGTCATCTCTATATATATCCAAGCATCCATTATAATATACATCATATGTACAACAATGGCCTCTAGGGCATATACATAACTAACAACTACAACTAGTGAGAATCCTAACATCCAATTAGATCTATCTCATAGATCCAAAATCCAGGACTCAGGAGGTATCACTATGATCCTATATGGAGAATCTTTGTGATAAGCGGAGATTGACCGATCGTAGCATAAGAAACTCCTTCCCTATCAAGAGTATTTCATCCACGTACTCTGCGAGGATCACCAACATACTCCCTACTACCTTTTTGTATATACAAGGTTCATCTACCATTTTGATGAAGTCAAACTCTTTGACTACCACATCAAAACAGACGTTCCAACTTCGCGATGCATGCTTTATCACATAAAACATCTTGCACACGTTTCCGCTGCTCCCACTGTCTACGAAGCCCTCTGGCTGTGTACTTATAGACGCTCTTTTCTAAAACATCATTTAGAAAAGCAGTCATGACACCCAACCACCAGATATCGTAGTCATGGTATGTAGCCGTGGCAAGTAGGACCTGGATGGATTAAAGCATAGCTTTGAAAGTCTCAACTTTTCCATGTACATCAAGTAATCTTCTCAAGATATACTCGCTCCTGATGGGGATTTAACCCTTCAGATAAAGCAACCAAAGTCCATACTTTGTTGGTGTATAAGGATTCCATCTCAGATCGATAAGCATCCAGCCATTCTTACAGAGTCCCACTCCTGATAGCCTGCTCGAAACTAGTTGGGTCATTATCTCATGATGCAATCCTCGCTCCCACTGTCAAAGAGAAACCGAAGTATCTCTCAGGTGGGTGAGGAACCGTACTAGATCGGCGGAGAGGCTGAGTTTCGTTGGTTACTATTGAATCCTTTGGTTCTACCAAATCATCAGCTACAGTTTGTATAGCTGGAACCTTTCCAGTTCTACATAACAAACCTTGACTCCGAATTTTGCTTTTAGACATAGTCCGGACAACCCCAAATCTTAACAAACTTAAGATATGGGCTCTTCCCTTTCCATATCACATATGTAGTGGTAGGCAACTGATTTGATTTGAACCCTATTCAATAGGTATGCAGCTTCTCAAGCGCATAACACCCAAAAGGAAATAGGAAACTCAGTAGTACTCATCATAGAGCACACCATATCACATAGGGTGCTATTGCTCCGCCCCGATACACCGACGTGCTGTGGTGTATACGGAGGAGTAATGCTGAGAGAGAATCTCATTCTCCTTTAGAATAGTCCAGGAATTCCGTGCTCAAGTATTCTCCTCCTTGATCACATCAAAGGACATAATACTTATACCCGTTTTTGGTTCTCTACTTCTAACTTATATTCTGTGATTATCTCAAAAGTTTCGGACTTGTGTTTCAAAAGGAACATATGTCTGAATCTTGAGAGATCATCAGTGAATGTAATGAAGTACAAAGAACCGGTCCTGGCATGCGTAGACAGGGGACCTTCATACATCAGCATGTATCAATCCCAAGAGTTCACTAACTCTTTCTCTGTTTCCAATAAACAGAGCTATAGTCATCTTATCTTTGTGACATGACCGGCAAGTTTCACAAGATGTAAATTCAAACAAATTTTAAATATGCATCTATATGTAACTTCAGCTAGTCGGGTCGCATTGATATGACCTAGTCTACAATGCCTCAAGAAGGATTCGTTCATTTCTGAACTCTTCCTCTTGTGTGTGTTCTGTATACTAAGAACTGTAGTTTGATTTAGAACGTCTATGCTTTTAGATAACGTGCCTGAACCGATCAACTCTTGATATAGGAAATGTTCAAAACGTTATCCAACAATACAAAATTATATCCTTCTTTACTAATAAAGAGACTGATATGATTTTTGTACATCAGGTTCGGTATCTAATAACATTCGTTCAGAATCATTGTATTCTGGTAATACAGGGTGATAGTGACCAACAGACTTGGCTGTAACACTTGCACCGTTTTCTGTCTCATGAAACTTATCACCCGTTCTCAGTTCTCTACCTTTCTGTAGCCCATGTAACAGATTACATATGCGGGATCCTGATCCGGTATCTCATACCCAGGACGTAAAAGATACTGAGAAACAGTTCTCTGTAATGAACACACCTGAAGAAGATGCATCAACATGCACTTTCTTCGTTTGGGCGGCACGGGAAATCTGGTATTCCCCAATTTACTGCTCTGTCTTATAACAATTATAAGTTGGAGCGGGACCAACGTTCCCCAGCTCAGTATAACAAGCGGGTTCGGTCAATATATCCGTTTTATTATCTTGATTAAGGCGTGATATGGTCGCTACCTGGAGAGAGAGAGAAGAAAACACTCAGCGTATGCTCTTATAAGATTAGATTGGTTATCTAATATATCTAATCAGGATATCTGCCATTGTTTTAATCAAATCTTCCTTCAAACCCTAAATGGAAAGACTAGCCGGGATTAATTACACGCTATAAGTTCGCCAATCTTTCAGCCAGGCCAGTGTCGGTACTTTGAGGGAGGTCCCCCGTGCTTTCGCACGAACCTAATTAAAGTAAACCTCGTTTTCCCAGAGGCATAACCCCGTTGACACCTTTCTAGACACCTACTTGATCGGCTAATTGTAATGTGTAAAACTCTCCCAGGAGTAACTCTTACTCGCAGCGGGTATCGGGATCCAACTATCTCATAGAAGGTATCCAATCTCCTTGCAAATTTCAACACTTAAAATTCCCGATAATATTTTGCCCCGAGCGATCTATGACCTTGACAAGGTCAACAAACCATAGACCGCAAGTCAAGTTCAGCCCGTCATTTCCTGATCTGAATTAAACCCACCCGCATGACCCTTGACAAGGTCAACAAAGTCGCACGACTACCCTAATCCAATCGCATCATATGCTTATACAGATAAGCAGTAATCAGCTACCGCACACTACGTCTTGACAAGGTCAACAAACGAAGCACGAATACTAACTATTACTTATCTGAAATGACGGAGGGCTACGACAGGTTTTTAAGAAAACCTTTTACGTAATGAACTTGATATCGTTGTAGAATCGAATGATTTTAAATGGAGTGTTTTTTAGGCTTTTCTAGTTTTGCTAAAGTGGTCACTCCCGGTGAAGGGATCGTCGGCCCTTTCCTCATCGAATAAGGTGCAGGATATTTCACAAATATCGCTGTGCAAAGCAAGAACTATAGAAGCAATCAAAAGACAAACCGAGTTTGTAGCATCTGCTAGTTTCACTAAAGAGGTCACTCCCGGTGAAGGGATCTCGGCTCTTTCCTTATCGAATAAGGTGCTAGATGTTCTACAAGGAACACCGCTATGCAAAGCAAGAACTAGAGCTACCAGTTTTTAAACAACTTTCTACAACATCTTTAGGTTTCTTTTATTTCATTAATCTCATTAATGAAGTCCCATTTTAATATGCTTCACAAGCATCATATTTGAAACGAAATCTGCAATATAACATATATCTCATATATATAATATAAACATTCGTCTCAGGCAGTAATATGATCTCATCACAGAACATTGCAGCAGAAGAACATATATGAAATATTGGATATACTAGGACGTCCGTGTTTTCAATACGAGCCTGTACAAAACACGGATTCCACGGTCGCGATGAATAGCCAAACCCACATCCCTAGACCCCTACGAGAGCGGAAAGCAACACAGCCAATTCTAGGGTTAGGAGACCCGGTCTCGACTCCTCGAGATGGTCTCCCACTGGACCCCAGAACCCGGTTACTTGTGCTCCCAGCCTTGAGTCTACCTAATGCGGAAAAGTAAATAATATACAACGGTGACATCATCCTCAGCACGGAAGTGCCCCAATAAAAGAATATTACAAACAATTGAATTTTACATGAATGAAAAATAAAAAAACTCCCATCTCATATAAAACCCCCAGCTATTCAAAACGCGACGATCCAATATAACATATCACAGCAACACATAATATCTCATATCATCAACGTAAGTAAGTATGCGTATCCCGATTGTCGTTGATGTATAGCAACAAAGCCGGCGATACACTACATACTACGCTTACGGTCACAGAAAAGAAAGTGTAAAACTACAACAGTTGGAATCCGCAACCTCCTTAGACATCGCATGCCTAACCAAATGAATTCCTTAGACATCGCATGCCTAACAATTATAAACCCCGCATTTTAGTCTCATTATCGAAAACTCTTTTCAATATCAAGTCGGGCAATTCAACAAGATTCCCGACATCCTGATCGAATGCTCGTCGCAAACTTTAGTAGACGGCCGCACCCCCGGATGCCGTCGACGAAGTGCACTAAGGCGGAATACCGCTGCCGCGAGCACCCGAACGGATGCTTTTGGCGACGGGGTTCTCCTACAGTCACTTGGTCGGGGCTTTGGGGCGTGGCTGTCTATTAAGTTTACCCGGCGAGTATCCGCGTACGCTACGTGATTGCGACGGACTTTTGATCGCATCAAAATCCCGTGGCAACCGATCAATTGAGACTGAACTGCTAGATTTATAACATTCAAATTAGTTATCTCATAACTACCTGTGGATTCCAAATATTGTATCACATTCCAGATAAATAGACAATGTTAAACATTCCGATCGAATAATCAAACACCCAAGATTTCCCCAATATATCTCAACACTTGAAATCAGTTTAAAAACATCCATCACATGCCACAGTACCGATGGTCCAGCCGTAGAAGGGTCAAGCCAACGCCTCACATGTGGCACACCGTACTGCCCCAAACCCTAAGGTTCATAGGCAGTTCAAGACGGTCACATAATCGAGTTAAGGTTTGTGTTCTTCTAGAGGGTCCACCGCGTTACTTGCACGACTTAGAACGTTCTTAAACTCGAGAAAAAAATCCAACTTTTGAAAATTTTCCGACAGGGGAAAAAGTGAGTTATTGATATCCGTTTGAACTTTTTAACAGTTTCTAAAATTATCCGGAAAAACTAAACAAAGTTAAATTATCCGATCGAATCAACAAGTCCCCAATACAACCCAGAAAACTCAACACTTGAGTAGAAATAAAAATACCCAGAAGAATCAGGAAGTACAGACGGTCATTACTGTGCAGAAACTAACCCTCAATCTACAGTAACGGCCGCGGAACCGCCGCCAATGCCTTGGTTTGGCCGCGGTTCCGCGGTGCAATAGTTGAGTTAGGGTATCGTTTTTCACAGTAATTCCTAAAATACCCTGCTGAATTTTTTGAACATTTTTAATATGAAAAAAATCACAGTTTTGAAAAATTTCCAGAGAAGGGGTTTTATCGGGGTTCTCGGGTTCGATCAGATTTTAAACTTCATCTAGACTTCGCCTAAAGCTCTAGCTTGGCTCTGATACCACTGTAGGGTTGATATGCACGCGTACAAGGGTCTACGAGGCATCAACCATGCCCGATTTAAAATTTAGCCGTACCGAACAACCCGAAGCCGGATCTTTAAACTAGAGTTTAGGCGAAAACAAGCATGTTAAACACTTTAACACTAAGTGAGAGGGATTACAACCTTTGTAGATCCGTTCCTTCACTTCTAAAGCTCCGTGTTGAAGTTCCTTCGCTGCGATCATCGTGTTCCGGACTCTCGAGAGGTTCCACGAAGAAAAAGATGCAGTCTTGCTTCCGATTTTCGATACAAAGATGATCTACCTTGAAGTTTCGTTAACACAAGCTAACACTCATAATATGAAGTGAACACCTTCATCTAAATGGCAAGGATAGATGAGGATGATGAAGTAGGATTTTTTCCCTCTTTTATTTTCTTATTCTCACTCATTTTTCATCACTTAGAAAAAGCTAGAAAACTTTTTCATGAAAAGAAAGAAGGAAGAAGATGAACAATATGATAAGAATCCTTTTGTGATGAATAATGAAAGGATAAAAATGATCAATAATGCAACCATGGTTGACTAAATCATTGTAGAGAATTAACCAAGGTTAGGGTTTGGGATAGGTTAAGAATGAGTCACTTGAAAATATCTTTTCCAAAACAAAAGAAAACCTTCTAGAAACATCTAGAAAGCATTAACCCAAATCAAACCCTAATCTTGTTTAATATCTACAAAACATGTTGCATTAGTTATCATATCATGTTACAATATTATATATCATATATATAATATTTATTGTAACAAAAGAAAATAATACAATTAACATATATCGTATATATATATCAATGTATTACCCGAGTGAGAAAAAGAATCTTTTAGTGAGCTAATATTAGTTAATGCAATTTAATATATCACATATATTATTATACATTAAATTATCGAATCAACACTTGATCCGACAATCCGGCTATATCACATATAACCGACTAATATTTATCCGTACCGATTCATCGAATCAACACTTGATCCGATGACCCGGCTGATATCATATATCGCGAGAATAGAATACGGTATCTCATATCTCATTATCCTCGGTCCCGCACATATCACATATGTGCCCCTACTCCGTTTTGCCTGAGTCAAGAAACCTCTGTGTAGGACTCTAAAGAATCGTCAATACGCCGGCAATAGGTGATGATCATATCAAACACCCACAAGCTGCAAGCGGTCAGCTAAACATAACAGCCACCCAGGTATTGAGCGCTCAGAAGATCAACAAGCAAGCCTGTATATTCTCCTGTGAATCCAAACAGTAACACTCCCGTACAGTCTGGTCACGTCGTCTGATATATTGCATATCTCGCCTAGGGGTGGTAAACGTCAGACCCCAGTAGCTCGATAAGCCGTGTCGATATGAGGTCTATAACAGTTCGAGAAACTACTGATAACACTTACCAGTAAATCTCAGCAATCCTGGCCAGGGATTTCCGGTTATAGCCAATCGAACACAGCACAATATAAACTCCCTATACCGGGAGAGACGAATCCCCTCCTACCGCTCATTGCCTCCATGTGATTCAGGACTGTATCCAAAAGCCACCTTTTTGCACGCCCTCTTGGACGTGGTATGATGGAAATCAAAGCAAAGTGCGAATCACACAAGACTCTATGACGATCTCGGGTTAACAGACTACTCTGTACCAGTGTCACCGGAGAACTGCCATCTGACGTGAGGTATAATACCATCTGGGAGTTCTCGGCGAGTCCGTCCAGTGTACCCAGTCTCCACTGAGCACCTGTACACCATCCTTGATGTCAAACACCGATGGATATGGGATCATCCATCGCCCATCATATGGGTCAAGATGCGATACGCTAGTCTACTCTGGTGTATCGATGCCCTGTCTCGATACACCCTCGACTAGGAACAGTTATAGGATATACTCGTCGACTACCGTGGCCCCACTAGTATGATCTCATCATAGTCCCAGTAGTCGAGTACATATCCTAAGAGCTTTATCAACATGTAACATAAAGACAATCAGAGTACATGTTAAGATAAAGTACAACCAGATAGCGTACTATCATGTCGAGCAAGAAAGTCCTCCCTATATATGTCCAAGCATCCACTACAATATACATCGTATGTACAGTAATGGCCTCTAGGGCATACATATAACTAACAGTTTGCGTTTACCTCGGACTCCAGCTGAACCTCGCGCTCGGTCCACGCCTTGACCTCGGCCATGGTCTTAGGCTGTGCCAACGCAAAGGAGCGTAACCACTCCTTGTGCCTAAGCCCAGATCTGAGCGCCGTGATGACGGTCTCATCCCAGTGCTCGAGGACCTCGAGGAAGGTGTTGTAGAAGCGAGTGATGTAAGCTTTGAACGTCTCCTTGCCCCCGCTCTTTATCATGAAGAGGTAGTCGACCGTGCGCTTCTGCCGACGGTTCCCAACGAAGTGGCCGAGGAACTGAGTAGCCAACTCGTCGAAGGTTGAGATTGAGCGAGGCTCGAGCCCTCGGAACCAGTCCTGACCTGCGCGGATGAGGGTGGCTGGGAAGGCCCTGCACTGGGCGGCGTCGGAATGGTCCTGGAAGCTATTCCCCGCGGTGAAGGCATCCAAATGGTCTTTGGGGTCGGTTTTCCCGTCGAACAGAGAGACCTTCGGGGGCTTGTTGCGCGAGGAGACGTGGACAGCGAGCAGTCCCTCGGTAAACGGTTTTTTGAGCGAGTCGGCGGCATACTCAGCCCCGTCGCCCGAGAGGTGACCTTCCCGGCGCATGCCCTCGATCTTCTTCTCGAGGGAGTCGAGTCGGCCGTGGTACCCTGAGGACTCGGTGCCTCGTGATCCCTAGCCTCTGATGTGGGAGACCTGCGTCTGGGCGCGACCTCGGTTCCTCTCGATGAGGTTCCTCAGATCCCCGGGCGAGGTGGCTCTCGAGCCGTCGTGGCAAGCCTCTTCTGTGCGACCCCGTCGAGGGAAGGGGTGTCGGTCATGGTCATGCCTGTGGACAGGCGAGGTGACCGACATCTCCTCAGGGGGTAAGGGTCGCGAGGAGGCTCAAGGCGAGGTGCTCCGGTGCGGACCTTGGTGTGGAGCCGTGGGGCGCCCAACGGGCCTCAGGGAGTATCGGCCCGTGAGATCTATGGTCAGGAGTCGTAGCCTGCCGGTGGTCAGCCATGCCGACGAGGGCAGAGCATTCTAGAGGCGGAGGAGCGGCGATCTGGGGCCCAGGCCCGGCCGTTTGGATGCGGACGAGCGCCTCTACGAGGGACTGTAGCCGATCTATTCGACTGGCGAGGGCGTTGATGATGGTCGTCGGAGGAGGTTCATCCGCGCCTCCGGTGAGGGGGAGGCGGCGGCTGGTACCCAGATCTTCAGGATGGTTGCCTGCCATGTGGACTGAGATCGGAAGGCCAACTTTGTTTTCGTGGAGTTTGCTTTCCCAAAGACGGCGCCAACTGATGAAGGTCTTTTTCGGGTCTCCTTCAGATGTTGTCTTCCGTCGATCTCCCGGTAAGTTTGGAGGTGATCTCCCGTTGCGTGTGGGTCTCAATGGGTTTTGAGGAGATTGATGATTTGAGGAGTTTAGCGCGTAGTGCCTGCAAAGAAGTCCCGGGGTGGTTTGGTACCACCGAGGACCCTCCGACGATCAAGTTAATACTAGATCCGAGCGGCGTAACGGCTAAGTGGAGTAAAAAATGGCTTACTTGACCCCTTTGTGATGGGGGTTTATATAGCGGTGGTAGCACACAGCAGCAGGCGCGAGAATCTCGCCGGCGGTTATGCTCCCGACGTCACGCCCGCGTAGAGAGTGGATCGTCCATTAATGGGGATCGTGATGGCGTGGAACGTGGAATGTTGCTGGAGGAGAATCTGCGCATGGCGTGATTTGCGGAACGGCGGTTACGCCTTTGAGCGGTGGAGTTGGTCGGAGGACCGAGAAAGACGGCCTCGGCTGGGGAGCTCGGGGACAAACGAGAAGGTCGAGGAGTCTTGGTCTTGTGGCAGCTCGGGGCGAGCTGAGGGGTCGAGGAGGCCGATTTGCAGGGGCCCTGAGGAGGGCCAGCTCGTGCTTGCAGGTCGGGTACAGGGGTGGCCTGATCGGCCCCTGTGGGCGCTTTCTTCTGAGTTCTGGGACACGTCATCTGCCACGTGTCCTGATCTTGGGGGTCGTCAATATTGAGCATCATCAGCTATCATTAAGCCGAGCTCTCCATTTCCTTTAAGCCAGTTTTGGTCCAAACACCATGAGGGTAAAAAGCCGTTCCCATTGAACAAAATATGATGCAAACATTCATTTTAACACTTGTAACCAATATTTTCAACATGATAATGAGATTTAATAAAACTACTAAAAATTTCAAAACGATGAGTCATTTACTGGGTAATTAATAATACCAAGAGAATTTTGTATGGTCGTTTTAAAAGTGCACATAATAACAATATCCAAAATGTGAAGTAACTAGAGCTGGTCCATATATTTCTGTAAACACGATATCTAAAACAAATGAGAAACAAGATTTAAGCGAAAACATGGCAAACGATGACTTTTACTTGATTGACAAGAAATACAACTAATACGATCGATTGATTTATTAAACAATTTAAACACAATGAATGCATTCTTCAAAGCTTGGAAAACAACCATCCGCTTGTCCTAAACATTGATGCCATATTAAAGCGGTTGTTGCGGCAGATGCGAGAAAAGCAGAGGGAGGTGGAGTTAACTGTGAAGATAAGACAAATGAACAGCTGCTAATAGACAAATCTGACCTATCACATATAGTCACTTAAATTTGTGACTAAGGTTAGTGATATGGTGTCATGTGGTGTGTTGTACCGAAGTTAGGATGTCATCGATAAGAAAACATTGATGCTAAGGTGACTTGTCGGAGGATCGGCAGCTTGATAGGCTTGATTAAACCTATTATATCACACAAGAGCACAATGGTCGTTCTTGCCACAAACTCGACATACTCGACATTTTAGATGTGAACCCTTGTTGTTTGATATCTTGATTAAACAGAAAATATTCCTCCTTACTAATATTATGATCAAAAAGGCTAAATATACGGCATACAAGACTTGGTCATCAAGCAACTTTACTTGGACACTTAGAAAAGATAATAATAATAATCCTAACAATAATATCCCTAATATCTTCAGCCGCCCCATCTCAACTTATAATGGTTTAAACATTATAAGTTTGAATACAAAATAAGGAAGAACAAATTTGCAAGTTCGTGACTTAGCATGAGAAAATAATCTTAGAAATGTACGTCCAGCAAGCGGATATATGCCATGGATCGTTTTTGCATGTCGTAAGTTGGATCTACCATTAATCCTTTTCGCTACGCTATGTTTGTAGCATGGCAGCCTAACGCCAAGAGTCGCATTTGGGACGGACCTCGTCTCAGTCGTTTTCGCTAGAAATGAGATCATATGACGGAGAAAGAAGTCGTAATACATGCTTGAGGGCATGCCATAAAAGACAACGACGAGATTGATTATGGAAATGAGGACCTTTGACGAGCGATGATGCTGGCTCGGCGCAAACATCGGAGAAAGATGCAAATCGCTAGATCTTGAGGGAATCCGCAACTACGATGATCATATCGAGAAATGGATGATGAAGAATTAATCTTTTTGAACCCGACGAAATAGCTAGTAACGGAAAACCAGGGTGACTGTTTTCCTTTTTTTCTCCAGCGCTCCGATACCACGATATCTTGATTAAACGGAATATAATCCTCCATCTTCTTACTGTGATCATAAGGGCTAAATATATATGGCATATAAGACTTGGCCATCAAGCACCCAAACTTGGGCACACTCCTAAAGAAAAGATGATAATTAATCTTAACAATAATATCCCTTGTACATCTTCAACACAAGATTGACCATTATAATTAATTGGATCCACATCATAGAAGGATGTGGGGAAGGATTTTGGGTATTTGCTTTTGAGCGAGATTGGAGGAAGTGCTCATACTAGACTTGGACAAAGCAAGAAGATGGACTTCTTGGGTTTAATAACATAGCATTCAGCTCTTCAGCTAACCAAAGGGCAGCCACCTGCAAATGTCATACTCCGAACCAAAATCATGAAGAAGTGAACCAAAATCTGGATGAGATCCTCTATCTGAAACTGGTCAGCTTACCGACCTCATATCAGACCATCCGACGAACGTCATCTCTGAATCGATCTACTCTAGATCTGAGTAAGACTCTCCATACTAGAAATCTTCAACTTAACAGGGCCTGCGTCGGCGCATCAATTCTGACGAATCACTTCCGTCTCTAAACTCAAGATAGACTGGCTATCACCCGTCGCGTCTCTGCCTGGAAGCTCCCGCGGTCTAAGCTCGTAAGCTATGGAAGCGACATCACATCAATCTCAGCAACAGCTGGGTCATCTGTCTGTACAGTCGATGACATCACAATCTCTGGGGTATATTGTACATCAACAATCCTCTCCCAACAGGCAGCCTCTAAGAAGGGCCCGATCATCCGGTACAAAACCGCACACTCGTCTCAAACGAGAGGTCACAACACGACACGACATCGATATATTCCCATGTCACCAGAAAACACGATGGTCAGTCCTCGTCCACGACGAGCTCGTCCTGACCGCATCACCAGCAGCAGCTCAATCTGCGCTCAAACCATGGTGACAGGAATCTCAGTCAAGTATCAACGAAAAAGATCAAATGAAACAACAGATCCGGAAAGAATATATGATCATATGGAGGAACGGAATCAGTGAGAGTATGATCATGTAAACGAATAGAATCAAGGATCTCAAATGGATGTATAATCAAGGAAAACAAAGAGAATCACCAGTCTCAAGATATGTACATCCTAAGGTTTCTTAAGTGGAGTATCGTATCATAAATATGCCGCGGAACATACGTACGGTACGTCACTCTACTCAATCTACCTACTCCATCAATCAGGGTCAGCCTATGAAACGAAAGTTTGGGTCTAACACCCCCTTGTTCAAGTCTAAGTTCCGAAAGGTCAAGGCTAGGTCCCAAAATATATACGCCTAGACTCCACATAGTCAAACCTAAACACGAACCAAGGTTAAACCTAACGCTCTGATACCAACTTTGTCACGACCCAAAATATTAGCTCGCGACCAGCACTTAAATCACGCGATGTCTACAGGCGTAACGTAATTCAAATAAGCTGAAACCCAGAAATTTAGACCTTTTTAAGAAATAAAGATACAATGAATCATGTTCTGTTTTTTGAAAAATTTGGGCAGCACCTCCTTTGTAAAAACTAACCCCGAAAACGGGTACAATACAGAAAATATAAAGCATCCCCGAACGGGAGCAAATCACGCCCAACGGCAGAAACAATCACCACAAGTATAAATAACAAGTATACGACGCCCAACGGCGAAGATCCACACAAGGAAATAAAGTAAAGCAAGACATCAACCCCAAAAGCGAACATAAAACCCATCGCTCAAGTCTCGCAACTACAAGTCTTCTAAGTCTGCAACATATACACTTCCTAGTTTCTGAATTGATGGAGTGACCAGATACAATATGAATAATGAATACAAGAGGGGCACAATCCAACATGTACCACCTACCAAAAGCAAGTCACCCGAAAAAAGCTGTGTGCCAGCGATACCGCAACTGATCCATACGGTCAACCTGCAAGAACTGTGGTACAACAGGGGTGAGTTGCCAACTCATGAATAGAAAAACATCAACAGGTAGAAATCGAAATAAACAACGATTCCTAGTTCAACTGTATCATAAAGGTAATACTATGATAGCTAGGGTGACCGTATCTGCATATGTGCCAACACATAAATAACTGCCTATCAGCAAGTGGATATCACCCAACAATATAATCAATGCATGTATGCAAATGGATCCCGTCCATCAATATAATCAATGCATGTATGCAAATGGATCTCGTCCACGTGTCAACCACTGACACAACAACTCCTGTATGTAAATATCATAAAAGCATATGCAGGTGAATATGAGGAAATGAAACAACGTGTGTCCCTCGCGACACAACAAAATCATGGAACCGGAGTGTCCACATCGACACTCGAAAACATCATGAAACCTGATCAGTCGAAAATAATGTATTTTTAACACGTCAATTTTCCTATCTTTTGCATTCATCTAGAGGTGTTCGGTTTGAATATTGCACATATTAGCAAAACAGTCGTAAAATACCAGATTACCTGTGTTGTATACTAAAACCGACATTTTAAGGGAAATTGACTGTTTATCATGGCATCGCATCATCCTTGTATAGCGCAACACTTGTCTCGAGAATCTGTGCAGGAAATTGCAGGAGAAAAACGGAAACAGTTAAAAGTGCTGACAAAAGTACGCCAAGTCCAAGCCTTGGGATCTGGCAGTGAAAGAGAAAATAAAAAAATATTCTTCACATTAAATAAGTGCCAAGAAGTCAGTACAAGAACATTCGAGAAAGATCAAGAAATGAAGGCTCCAGTTGACCGCGGATCCGCAGCCAATGGGCGCTTCCCGCCGCGGATCCGCGGTGGTATGATGACATCAGCTCCTCACTTTTCAGCACGTGCCTTCTGTCTAACGGCCAAGCTTCCATTATACTCCAGAAAATCAACGTGGCTTCATCTAGAAGGCTCGGCCTAACAACCTAGTTCTAGAAGCATCCCTCCAACAAACTATTTCTAGAAGCCTCTCTCTAACAAACTTTTGGAGGGAAATTTGAAATTTGAATTCTAGATCTAGGGTTTTGGATGGCTTATAAAAGGAAACCTAGATCTAGGGTTAAGGGACTTCTTCTTCTCTCTTCATCTTCCACCCACAAGTTGAGTGACACAACTTGTGCCTCAAACCCTAACCCTAATTCAAAATCCAAGCAAATTTCAAGAACACCGAGTACCATTCAAGCAAGAAGCTTTCAACCTTTTAGGAGCAGAGCCGATTTTCAATCGAGCAAGTGATCCAAGCCGATCCGCGACTCAATGAAACAAGTGAAGCCAAATCGACGATCGAGTTCTTTCCTCTTGTAGTTCTTATGTGAATTGTAACGGAATTGTTGATAAATAAAAGGTGAAATTCTTTAATTTTGCTTTCTTTAAATTCTTGCATCATGATTCGATCTCAATTTGTGATTGTGGTTCTTGTTGTGATATTTGAGTAAAACTCCGCTCGTAAAGGAGTCGAGACGATCAATAGAATGATGATGTAACAAATCTTAAAACAATTCTTAAGTCCTACAAGTTTGTAAACCCTAGCAAATTGAAGAATCGATGACCTAGTTTCGGTGCGATGCTTTCTTGATTGTGATCGCTCGAAATTAGGGATCCACGATCGATTCTTGAATTTACTAGAGGCTAGAATGTGAATGATATCAACGAAGGAACAAGGGATAGATGATGAAACCCTAGTTTCACAAGAAATCCCTAATTCTCGTTGATCATCATCGATCTAGTATCAATTCATCGATGGATAAGAATATGTAATCGCTAGATTTTATCACATCTATAGATCCGATCGATTCCTATGAGCCTCACTTCGATTCTTGATATTTGATTTGGAAACCATCACAAATTATCAATTCTTGATTTTACTGTTTCTTGATTCAGACTAGATTTTACTAATTCTTGAACTTCAATTCTTTAAATCATGAATTGTTTCTTTTCTTTTCTTTAAATTTTCGACTCATCTAATTCGAAACACGAACGGTTACACTTTCCCTGTGGACGATCCGCACTTACTAACGCGCTACAATCAACACCGTTATTGATTGCGGTCAAATAATTTTTGGTTGTTATTTCTATACATTTTCTCCAACTACACAATCCGAAATCGAATCAATCAAATGGCGTCATTGCCGGGGATTGTGCACTAATTGTTCGTTTTTTGAAATTTGAGTTGAAAAGTTTATTCCATCTATATTTTTAGATCAAAATTTGCGCAAACTCTAAACGTGTTGTTGTGATTTGTTGCAAGGAAATCTGGAATTTGTGGAGCTGTGGAAAATTTTTTCAGAGCATTCCAGAGAGCTGTGTAAGTGAACATGAGCCTTCTGTGAAAATTTTGTACAGTGTTCTTCTTCACCTGCGGCAGATTCGCGGCATTAGGCGACTCCCGCGGTGGAAACACGGCCATCCTAAGGCTACAGTGTACAAAATTTCTCAGGTGATTCATGTACTTTCTTATCTCTTCCCTCATCTGCTCCAATTAATAATTTGTTGCAGGTTTCTTTGCAAATAAATCGCAGCGCCGCAAAAAGCAATAAAAATTGTGCGTGTTTTTTATTTTTGCTTGTTTGCATATTAATATGGAAATTAAGGACACGACCAAATTCAGATTAGGTGAGGAGTTCATTACCCAACCCCCTGCACACCCAACCCCCTACACACCCAACCCACTGCACCGAGCTCGACCACTACCCTGCACCCTCGACGCCGGCGATCTCCCCATCACGTCGTCGACCCCAGCGCACCCGGGAGATCCACAGAGCCTCCTCTACGCTTCCAACGAGCACAAGACGACTCCGGGAAACTCCGACGCCAAACCGTATCGCGAGCCAAGGTCGCGCAAATCGATTCACGCCGTTCGTCGCGCGTTCGTGACGCTGCTGCTGCCGTGCATCCCCGAGACCTTTCCAGGAAAGTGTTTTACTTGCTACATGCTAATAAAATCGTGTTACAAACTTAAATCGTATAGATTATAATTTACAGATTTCCGATAGATTATGTGACATACATGTTCGATGCGTGATCCCAATGAAAATACTCACTTAATTTGAAGGAAATGGATTATTTCTGTTGACCCATGTAGTGACAAATATCTTGTATAAATCTCACTGGAAAATACGACTGTTAGTGGCTAAAATGAATACCCCCAAATATACCGATAAAACTAGAAATTTCCCCGTATCTGAAAATGGTTAAAATCACTGTAAATTATGTACATACTGGAATGATGCGTTCGAGGGCTTAAATCGAATCCGACTCGACGAAATTTAACTCTATATAAGCTTCTAATGTTTTCTATACTGTAACTGCGACGATATTTGGATCGGAGTGCGACTCTGGACTGCAGTCCAGAGCGACTCTGATTACTGTTTACTGTCCCAAAATGCGTGTCACTTTGTTTCCTAAATTCGTATGTTAGGGAACTCTGCAGTGTATTAAAGGTGAATCTGTTAGCTAAACAAAACAAGTAGTTTCATTCCGTTTCATTGCCGTTTGCTATTTAATTTGTAAATTAGGAGAGCAGAACGTATAAACAGATTCAGAAGTGACATACTAATGTTAAACAGCGTATAAATTTTGACGTACAGACGCGATGGAGGATCCGTCTATTGCGTTGAACACCCTATGGAAAACCCTAGATTTTATTCAACTGTAGCATCGCTAAATTCTGAACTCAACTGGGTGAAATTTGTGTCGCGGAACGGACGTTCAGTTCAGAAACAGAATTTCCAGCCGTGGGCACTTAAAATGAAACTGCTGTAACTTGAATACCGGGAACCCGATTGAACTGAAACTAATTTTGATGAATTTCTGACTGAGTGTGCTATTTATTGTATTTGTATCATTTCGTTGAATTCTAAACATATGAATTTATACAATTTTTGTAAGTTGATGACGTGCACATTGGTTCATAACATACTTAGCTTGTTAATGGCACACATACATATATCATACCCCATTTGCCATATACTTAGTATTAGTGCGTGTTAGAGTCAGTGGACATTGCATTATCGTGCGTGATTGATATTGGTTTAGGAGTGACGAGTACACCAATGGGAAGTGAACATTCGGGACAGTGATTGATACAGTGAACAATGATAAAACCGTGCCATTGGTATACTTGTATACGACTAAATCAAAATCATAAATAGTGTAAACTGGGGAAAAAGGGGAAATCGAAGTGGAAAGAGAATCGTATTTAGCGGGACCGTGTTTTAGAGGATGATCATTCGAGCAGTGATATATATATATATATATATATATATATATATATATATATATATATATATATATATATATTAGGTAGGATCTAGCGATCCGGCTGACAGGGTTATGTCCCGAGCATGTGGGCCATTGTCTCGGGTATGTACGAGACTCCTGTTAAACATGATCCTCCTTTCCACTATACTATTTCAAACATGACCTAGAGACTGATAGGGACACAGATCATACTTGCATCATATAGTGACATAGCGATTACACGCATTGTACTTTCACTGTTATTACCTCATTTACATGTTTCACCTCATTATAATAATATTGCTATTATGTCGCTCCGACGACCTGAGTATGCATGCTCAGATTCCGTGGAAGGACCAGCGCAGGAGACGGACCTATCCTTCGAGTTCACGGAGATCAAGTCCGGTGTACTTTCCTTCATTATTGCTTTCCATAAAAGAGATCGTGAAATTGAACTTGGTTAGTAACCGTTCTTTTTATTTGTAATTTGTGAACAATGGATTTTAATGTAATAAATTAGTGATGTGATTCCTTTACTACCGTGCTTTATTTACTGATTACCATGTAATGCTAGAAGCCGAAGTGTGACTACGGCGGGATTATTCCTTGACAGTAGGAGCATGGGTGGCCTAGTCATCCCTCGTTTTCCGTATTTTGGGAAGCGGAGCGTGACATGGTTTAGTTGGTATCAGAACCGTGTTTAGTATCAAGGGATAACATTAACTATACTGTATTACGTTATTCTCGTTTCACCACTCTTGATTTTCATCCTTGAATCTGATCTTATCCTTTTGAATCTTCCAGTGATATGACGTCCCCGAACGACCCCTCCTCGGAATCCAACTCTCAGGACCGCACGGAAAAAATACTTAGTGTACTGACCTCTCTCGCGGAAGCTCAGGAGAGAAAGACAGACTTACTCGCTGAGGGACTCAGGGCGATTACCGCCGCAGGAGGACCTTCCGCACTCATTACCGCTTCCGAGGGCGCTACCCCACCAGCTTATCATGCTAGGGCTGGTACCGTATCAGACTTCCGATGGTTACATCCAGCTGCATTCACAGGGCTAGCTGAACCCCTTGAGGCCGAGCAATGGCTGGTGAACATGGAGAACTTACTGACAGCTGCCAGGGTTCCAGAGGAAGATAGGGTGGACGTGATAAAGATCCAATTAGAAGATGAAGCCCGTACATGGTGGTCGGTGGAAGAAAGCAGGCTAGACGGGCCGATTGAATAGGGCAAATTTAAGGAGTGCTTCCTAGATCATTATTTTCCTTCCACAGCCAAGGCAGAAATGGAGGAAAGGTTTATTCTTTTGAAGCAGAATGGACGCCCAGTGGACGTATATGCGGCAGAGCTCAACCGTCTGAGCCGTTTTGCTCCATACATGGTCGTCTCAGAGGCCACCAGGGCCAGACGCTTCCTTCAGGGGCTAGATTTCGAGTTGCAGCAGTTGATTGCATCACTGGATTTGCAGACTTTCGCACAGGTACTCAACGCGGCGAAAGTTCAGGTGCAATTGATCAACAAGTTCAGGAGACCCCCAGTCGTTCCAGCACGTACCCACGCACCTTCTCGAGGAGCCATACCGGTTCACAGGCCTGGAACGACACAAATGAAGCGCTCGTTCATACCACAGCATCGCCCCCAGAGACAGAGCGTAGTTTGCGGCTACTGCGGTAGAGGTGGACATACCAAGAAGGACTGTCGTCGTGCCAAGGGACAGTGCTTGATTTGCGAATCCAGTCAGCACAGGATTAGCGGTTGCCCTGAGCGAGCAGAGATACAGGGAGGTTCTGGACCGTCGCAACAGAGGCCACAGGAGCAGAGGCAACCCTTTACAGGTCGCGGTCAGGGACGGGCTTTCATCTTGACCGCCGAGCAGGCAGAGGCGTCAGGAGATGTTGTTATAGGTACTCTACTCATACATTCCTTGCCAGCTAGAGTACTATTTGATTCTGGAGTATCGCATTGTTTCTTGTCTGAGCATTTCACTGATACACACTCCATACCACATGAACCACTAACCAAGGGATGGGAGATACATACGGGTAATGGCATTATAATATCTAGTCGAGAATGTAGATCATGTCCGGTTGTAGTGTGTGGTAGGGAATTCTATGCGAATTTCCTTCTGATTCGGACAGGCAGTTACGACGCAATTCTCGGGATGGATTGGATGAGTACTTTCCATGCAGTTATCGATTGCCATGCAAGGAATGTGATCTTCCGCATTCCCAATCACCCGGAGTTTATTTTCGAGGGCGGAAGCGAATCTTTGGAGCCAGCCAAGTACAGAGCCAAACCCAAGGAGCTGACAGCCATGGAGATTGATGAGAGCCCAGCCCCAGAGATTGTTCGGGACTTTCTGGATGTATTTCCTGAAGACCTACCAGGACTACCACCTCCTCGCATCTTGGAGTTTTCGATCGACTTGACTCCAGGTACGGCCCCAGTATCCAAGGCCCCATACAGAATGGCACCAGTTGAGTTGGCGGAATTGAAGAAGCAAATTAAAGAGCTATTGGAGAAGGGATTTATTCGGCCGAGCGCTTCACCGTGGGGTACACCAGTTCTGTTGGTAAAGAAGAAGGATGGATCGCTGCGAATGTGTATAGATTATCGGGAGCTGAACAAGGTCACAATAAAGAACAAGTACCCAATCCCACGCATCGACGACTTATTCGACCAGCTAAGTCGGGCCAAGGTATTCTCAAAATTGGACCTCCGTTCTGGATATCACCAAATCAAAGTAGCAGCTGAGGATGTATGCAAGACGGCTTTCAGGACCCGATACGGATATTACGAGTTCCTTGTGATGCCGTTCGGTGTTACCAATGCCCCAGCAGTATTCATGGACTTGATGAACAGGGTATTTGCAAAGTACTTGGACACGTTTGTCGTTGTGTTCATCGACGACATACCTGTCTACTCGAAGACCCGAGAGAAGCATGTTGAGAATTTGCGCACGGTTCTACAAATTCTTCGGGAAGAGAAGCTGTATGCAAAGCTAAGCAAGTGTCAGTTCTGGCTCGACAAGGTTCAGTTTTTGGGACATATTGTTTCGGGCGAAGGCATCTTGGTGGACCCGGCAAAGATAGAATCTGTCAGAGATTGGCCAACGCCGAAGTCAGTGGCCGAGATCAGGAGTTTTCTGGGATTGGCGGGTTATTATCGGAGATTCATCCAAGACTTCTTAAGAATCGCTGAACCATTAACGAGGCTGACACGGAAGGATGTACCGTTAACGTGGACAGAGGAATGCACTCAGGCATTTGACACGCTGAAGCAGAAGTTAACCACGGCGCCTATCCTTACAGTACCAGATGATTCCGGTGGTTTGGTAATACACAGTGATGCCTCAGGGAAGGGTTTAGGCTGTGTTATGATGCAGCACGGCCGAGTGGTTGCTTACGCCTCTCGACAACTGAGAAATCACGAGAAGAATTATCTTACGCATGACTTGGAATTAGCTACAGTAGTCTTTGCGTTGAAGATTTGGAGGCACTACCTATTGGGAGAGAAAGTGGAGGTGTACACGGATCATAAAAGTCTGAAGTACGTCTTCACTTAGAAGGAACTAAACATGAGGCAGCGCCGATGGCTAGAGCTGATGGCAGATTATGACTCGGACCTTCAGTATCACCCGGGGAAGGTGAATGTTGTACCAGACACGCTCAGTCGCAAGCCAACGGTCATGGTGTTGACCGGTCAGAGGAGAATTATTGAGGACTTCCAGAGACTCGAGCTTGAAGTTGTTACACCAAGCGCACTCAGTCAACTTTGGCCACTACAGGTGCAGTCTTCTCTGGTGGATCGCATCAAGGCTGCACAAGCGGATGATCCCCGATTGCAAAAGTTCATAGCGCAAGTAGAAGCCGGGCTGAGAACGGACTTGATTATACATGAAGATGGCTCTCTGAGATTTGGCAGCAAACTCTGCGTACCCAAGGGAGATGTCCGAGAAGAATTACTAGCTGAAGCGCATAGTTCAGATTATTCTGTGCATCCGGGAGGTAAAGATGTATCGAGACCTAAAACAACACTTTTGGTGGAACGGAATGAAGCAGGAAATTGCGAGGTTCGTATCCAGATGCTTGGTATGCCAGCAGGTGAAGGCAGAGCATCAGAGGACAGCAGGATTGTTACAACCACTGCCGATACCGGAATGGAAGTGGGAGCACATTACCAAGGATTTCGTGACGGCCTTACCTCGGAGCCCTAGGGGCAATAAAGCCATTTGGGTTATCGTCGATCGCCTCACGAAAGCTGCACACTTCATACCATTCCGAGTGGGACAGTCGACAGAGTCACTGGCAGAGAGATATATGCAGGAGATTGTACGACTTCACGGTGTTCTAGTCAGCATTGTGTCAGACCGGGACACCAGATTCTTGTCGCACTTTTGGTGGAGCCTACAGGAGAGCTTGGGTACCCGCCTCAAATTCAGCACATCTTATCACCCGCAGACGGATGGACAATCCGAGCGTACGATTCAGATGCTCAAGGATATGTTGAGAGCCTGTATGTTGGACTTTCAGGGTTCTTGGGAGGACCATCTGCATCTAGTCGAGTTTTGTTATAACAATAGTTATCAGGCTAGCATTCAGATGGCTCCTTTCGAAGCGCTTTACGGGCGAAAGTGTCGATCCCCAGTATGTTGGGATGATGTGGGAGAACGAAGATTACTGGGCCCCGAACTCATTGTTCAGACAGTCGACAAGGTCCAAATGATCAGACAGCGGATTAAGACGGCTCAGGATCGACAGAAGAGTTGGGCAGATACCAGCAGGAGGGCACTAGAATTTTAAGTCGGAGATCACGTGTTCTTGAAGATTTCCCCTACCCGTGGAGTTATCAGGTTCGGAGGCCGGGGAAAGCTTAGTATCCGTTTTATCGGACCTTTTGAGGTGCTAGAGCGAGTAGGAGAGATGGCCTACCGACTTGCCTTGCCTCCATCTCTAGCTGGTGTGCACAATACCTTCCACGTGTCACAGTTGCGTCGTTATGTTCGGGATGAGAACCATGTCCTAGACTATTCGGAGCTAGTTTTGGGTACCGATCTATCGTACGAGGAGCAGCCCACTACCATTCTCGACCGCAGAGAGAAAGTGCTGAAGAACAAGGTCATTCCGTTAATTCGAGTGTCTTGGGGCGGTCGTTCCCCAGGAGAATCCACCTGAGAGCGGGAGGAAGATATCCGTGCTCGTTATCCACATCTCTTTGTTTAATACATTGTTTCCTTGTATCCCTGTTAAATTTCGAGGACGAAATTTTTGTAAGGGGGGTATGATGTAAATCCACGTTCCCATCTCAATAAAAGTTTCTAATTTTCCAAATTTCCCAGAGTGTCCCTTTCTTTTTCCCCCTTGTATTTTTCTGTGGGAAGTTGGTTGCTTAAATCCCAATATTTATAATTTCCCAAACCCTAAAAGTCAAAACCCAAGATTTAGAACCAATTAAAACCAAAGCTAAAATAAATTAAAACCAAAACCCAAACTATTTTTCATAACCCCTAAGCCCAACTCAAAATAAACTAAATTAACATTTAAAACAAAAACCCTCGGCCCATAGGAATTTTTCCCATTAAAATGAAAACCATTAAACAAATTTCCCACGGCCCGTTTCACTCCTCAGCCCATGAAAACAAAAAGGGAATTAAACAATTAATTTAAGCTTCTCCCCAGCCCAGCCCGTCTCCAAGCCCAACTCCCTCCTGAACCCGACCCGACCCGCCTTCTACACCCCTTCTTCCCCAACGGATACCTCCTTTTTTCCCGCTCCCTGCTCCCTCGATCTACTTCCTCCGCCCGCGCCCGCGTCCACGTCGTACGACGTTACCCTCTCGCACTCCCCTCTCTAACCCCGTCGCCCTCATCTCCCTCTCACTCTCCAACTCTATCTCAAAAACTCTCCTTCCTCTCAAAATTTTTCCCACGAACCCATTCCCGCAGCCCTCTGCCAACTTCTTCACTCGCCGCACCGCCGACGGCGACGACTACAACCCCTCACCATTCTCCCTCGCTCACTCCTCTCCACCAACAGAGCTCCGTACGCTACCCCTTCGCCTCCAGCCCTGCACACCCAACCCCCTACACACCCAACCCCCTACACACCCAACCCACTGCACCGAGCTCGACCACCACACTGCACCCTCGACGTCGGCGATCTCCCGATCATGTCGTCGACCCCAGCGCACCCGGGAGATCCACAGAGCCTCCTCTACGCTTCCAGCGAGCACAAGACGACTCCGGGAAACTCCGACGCCAAACCGTATCGCGAGCCAAGGTCACGCAAATCGATTCACGCCGTTCGTCGTGCGTTCGTGACGCTGCTGCTGCCGTGCATCCCCGAGACATTTCCAGGCAAGTGTTTTACTTGCTACATGCTAATATAATCGTGTTACAAACTTAAATCGTATAGATTATAATTTACAGATTTCCGATAGATTATGTGACATACCTGTTCGATGCGTGATCCCAATGAAAATACTCACCTAATTTGACATAAATGGATTGTTTCTATTGACCCATGTAGTGACGAATATCTTGTATAAATCTCACTGGAAAATACGACTGTTAGTGCCTAAAATGAATACCCCCAAATATACCGATAAAACTAGAAATTTCCCCGTATCTGAAAATGGTTAAAATCACTGTAAATTATGTACATACTGGAATGATGCGTTCGAGGGTTTAAATCGAAGACGACTCGACGAAATTTAACTCTATGTAAGCTTCTAATGTTTTCTGCACTGTAACTGCGACGATATTTGGATCAGAGTGCGACTCTGGACTGCAGTCCAGAGCGACTCTGATTACTGTTTACTGTCCCAAAATGCGTGTCACTTTGTTTCCTAAATTCGTATGTTACAGAACTCTGCAGTGTATTAAAGGTGAATATGTTAGCTAAACAAAAGAAGTAGTTTCATTCCGTTTCATTACCGTTTGATATTTAATTTGTAAATTAGGAGAGCAGAACGTATAACAGTCCTGAACAGATTCAGAAGTGACATACTAATGTTAAACAGTGTATAAATTTCGACGTACAGACGCGATGGAGGATCCGTCTGTTGCGTTGAACACTCTATGGAAAACCCTAGATTTTACGCAACTGTAGCATTGCTAAATTCTGAACCCAACTGGGTGAAATTTGTGTCGCGGAACGGACGTTCAGTTCAGAAACTGAATTTCTAGCCGCGGGCACTTAAAATGAAACTGCTGTAACTTGAATACCGGGAACCCGATTGAACTGAAACTAATTTTTATGAATTTCTGACTGAGTGTGCTATTTATCGTATTTGTATCATTTCGTTGAATTCTAAACATATGAATTTATGCAATTTTTGTAAGTTGATGACGTGCACATTGGTTCATAACATACTTAGCTTGTTAATGGCACACATACATATATCATACCCCATTTGCCATATACTTAGTTAGTGCGTGTTAGAGTCAGTGGACATTCCATTATCGTGCGTGATTGATGTTGGTTTAGGAGTGACGAGTACACCAATGGGAAGTGAACATTCGGGACAGTGATTGATACGGTGAACAGTGATAAAACCGTGCCATTGGTATACTTGTACACGACTAAATCAAAATCATAAATAGTGTAAACCGGGAAAAAAGGGGAAATCGAAGTGGAAAGAGAATCGTATTTATCGGGACCGTGTTTTAGAGGATGATCATTCGAGCGGTGATATATATATATATATATATATATATATATATATATATATATATATATATATATATATATATTAGGTAGGATCTAGCGATCCGGCTGACAGGGTTATGTCCCGGGCATGTGGGCCGTTGTCTCGGGTATGTACGAGACTCCTGTTAAACATGATCCTCCTTTCCACTATACGATTTCAAACATGACCTAGAGACTGATAAGGACACAGATCATACTTGCATCATATAGTGACATAGCGATTACACGCATTGTACTTTCACTGTTATTACCTCATTTACATGTTTCACCTCATTATAATAATATTGCTATTATGTCGCTCTGACGACCTGAGTATGCATGCTCAGATTCCGTGGAAGGACCAGCGCAAGAGACGAACCTATCCTTCGAGTTCACGGAGATCTAGTCTTTTGTACTTTCCTTCTTTATTGCTTTCCATAAAAGAGATCGTGAAATTGAACTTGGTGAGTAACTGTTCTTGTTATTTGTAATTTGTGAACAATGGATTTTAATGCAATAAATTAGTGATGTGATTCCTTTACTACTGTGCTTTATTTAATGATTACCATGTAATGCTAGAAGCCGAAGTGTGACTACGGCGGGATTATTTCTTGACCGTAGGAGCATGGCTGGCCTAGTCATCCCTCGTTTTCCGTATTTTGGGAAGCGGGGCGTGACAGTGTCTAAGGAAAGTGGTTACTTAATTAGGCCCACTACTTACGTAGTAGAGAACCTCCCACTTACCTGGCACTTACCTGGCCACAGGAGAGACAAAGAGGCAATGGAGGATTGATCCTGCGACTTGTCTTTTGGCAGTTAGGAGTGGTCTAGAGCCTTGACCTAGGTGACCACTAGACTTAGGGTTGCTTGTTGCATTTGTTGTGATTTGCATCATTTTTTTCAAAAAATCCGTATATTTTTCAAAACAAACACCAATCACATCATTTTCTCTAATTATACCAACGCTGCCACTTGTGCTACAACCATTTAGCACAATGTTAAGCTAGACACGGGATTCCATTTCCCGTCTTGTCCGCGTTTCTTTTACCGACCCCAGAGTCGGTAATTCTTCGTCTTCTTCCCCACCACCCACCACGACCGCGATGGACCCAAATCCATCAAATTTTAACACTACTCTGCCACCGCCCGCAGGTGCGCAGAATCCTCCACGCATCTCTCTCCAAGAGAGATGTTATCCTACACGTGTTCCCCTTCCCAACTGTCTTTCTATACCACCTGCCAACGGGGAAAATTTTGAAATCAACCCCCAATTCATCAAACTGTTACCCAAATTTCACGGTCTTGATTCCGAAAACGCATACATGTTTATTTCCAAATTTGAAAATGTATGTGCTTTGATGGGAAATTCACAACTGTGTTTGGATGCTCTGCGTTTACGTCTTCTCCCATTCACCTTCTGCGACTTAGCCGAGAAGTGGCTTTACAATACACCCGCACATTCTATTTCAACATGGGACGAATTCGTTGCAGCATTCCTTAAGAAATTTTATCCCAATCACAAGACCAGCCGTGTTCAGAGCGAAATCTTCAAATTTACCCAACTTCCCAATGAACCATTTTGGAAATGCTTTGAACGGTTCAAAGATCTTCTTATCCAATGCCCTCATCACGGAATCTCCAGATGGGATTTGTGTCGAATTATCTATGAGGGTGTTGATCTCACTACTAGACAGATGCTTGAAACCATGTGTCATTGCCAATTCCTATCTAAAAATGATGGTGAAGGTTGGAAATACCTAGAAGAGTTAGCTCAAAACACAGCACAATGGGAAAGTGTTAGACCACCACCGCCTAGGGAAGATGTCAATCAGCTCGATGTTTCCGTCATAATGAAATCCGAAATGACCGCAATACAAAGGAAACTCGACGCTATAGAAAACAAAATCTCTTCAGCCTCCCTAAACCAATACACACTTCCCAAAACCTTGTGTGGCTTCTGTTCAATCCCTTCACATCTGACGGAAGAATGTCCTTTGAATGTACCGTTTCAAGGTCACACTAATGCTGCATTTCAGCAAAGACCCGGAAACGATCCTTCTTCTTCCTCATATAATCAAGATTGGAGGAATCACCCTGATTTTTCTTGGATCCAACACCAACCTCAATACATGGATCTAAACCAGAATACTTTCCAAAGGGCTCTTCCACCACAACAGCAACCACACCAATTGAGTCAGCACCCCTATCAATCACAAAAATTCCAAAATCCGGCCAACACTTTTTCACCACATGAAAACTCTTTGCAATTGGCCGGTACTGACGATACCTCTGCACTAGTACAAACCTTGGTTACTTTCATGAAACAATCCATCCAAGGGTCGGCAAGTTTTCAATCTTCCATCGATAATATGATAAAGATAATTCTCACTCAAAATGAGAATATTAAATTGATGGAAGCACAAATTGAACGAATAACAGCCGAAATAAGTTCTAGAGAAAAAGGGAATCTTCCATCTCAACCCCTGCCTGTTCTTGGACCTTCACATTGCACTAATATGGATGCTTTTACAACGTTGAGATCGGGAAGAGTGCTAGACAATCATGTGTGTGAACAAATTGATAATGATGAATTGGTCATTAACACCCCCGGCTTCCACTTCCACGTCCACTCATAATTCTACTTCTTACCCTATTTCGTCTAATTTACCTTCTTCTTCCGAGCCTATTCTCCGTTTTCCCAAAGGCTCGAACCCTCCACCCACCTCACCTTTTCCACCCCCACAATCTTCTCCATGAATGTTGGACCCAATACTTATTGATAGAGCTCCATTTCCAAATAGGTTGAGGCCCAACAAACATGATTCACAAAGGGAGAAGCTTGTGGACATGTTTAAGGAAGTTAACAACATCCCTCTCCTAGATGCTATACAACAAGTTCCGTCCTATGCGAAAATTCTTAAGAACTTGTGCACTAGGAAGAGGAAGACTCAAGTGCCTAAAAAAAATTTCATGTCAAGTACTGTAGACACAGCTTTCCCCCAACAATTACCGAGGAAACGTAAGGACCCTGGTTGTCCTACTATTTCTATTTCTATTGGGGGAAAACACATTAACCGTGCTTTACTTGACCTTGGCGCTAGTGTTAACTTGCTTCCTTACTCGGTCTATGAGAAACTAGGTATCGGAGTGTTAAAGCCCTCGAGCATAACTCTCCAGATGGCTGACCGATCAATCACCAAACCTAGGGGTGAGCTGGAGGATGTGTTAATAAAAATCGGGGAATTTATATTCCCTGTAGACTTTATGGTACTTGATACACAGCCTGTAACGAACCCACGAAATCAAATTCCGGTGATTTTAGGTCGCCCTTTTTTGGCCACTTCCAACGCTATCATCAACTGTCGTAATGGTTCTATGACCCTATCTTTCGGGAACAGGTCAATTAAGCTGAACATTTATAAGTTGGGAAGTGTACTGATTGATCGTTTCTTTGTGTGTCAGTTTAGAAAATGAATAGAATTCACAATCAAAGAATTATTTGACCGCAATCAATAATGGTGTCGAAATGTAGCGCGTTAGTAAGTGTGGATCGTCCACAGGGATTGTGCGATTCGTTCGTATTTTGTTTTGTTTGAATCGAAAGTTTAATAGAAAAGAAAAGCAAAAATGATTCAAGATTTTTATCGATGAATTTCAAGAATCAACTAATCTAATCAAGAATCAAGAAAACGATAAACATCAAGAATCAAGTATTGATAGAATTCCAATCGATTTAGGTTTCAAGATTTGAAGTAAAGCTCGTAGGAATCGATTAGATCGTAGATGTGAATAAGACTAGAAATTACCGTTTCTTATCCATTAACATATTGATGCTAAATCGATGTAGATTCATCGAGGATCAAGGATCTTGCGAAGAATTAGGGTTCCCCATCCTATCCTTTATCCTTTCGATGAATCACATTCACTAGATAGCTTCTAGGAAATCGAATGATCGATCGTTGATCTCTAGATCGTGCGAAAAGAATCAAGAACGCATTTCGCATCGATCTAGATCATCGATCATTCAATTTTCAAGAATTTACAATTTTTATAGGACTTAAGAAAACGTTTAAAGATTCGTCAACATCATCATTCTACAATCGTTTCGATTCCTCCACGAGCAGAGTTTTATTCAAGCATCATCACAAAGAATACATTCAAGAATTGAAGATGAATCATAATGCTCGAATTGAAATATAAGCAAGTTTAAAGAATCTTCACCTTTATTGTATCAACAATTAGTTACAACTCTCAAGAACTACAAGAGGAAGGAACTTTGATCGTCGAATCTAGCGTCGCTCGGCTCCTTGAGTCGTGGATCGGCTTGGATCTCGTGCTCCGTTGAAGTCCGGCTTCGCTTCTAAAGGATCGTTGAAGACTTGCTTTGCTTGCACTCAATGGATCTTGAATTTGGTTTCTTGATTGGATTAGGGTTAGGGTTTGGAGGTGGCAAGTTTTGTCACTAAACTTGTGGGGGGATGAAGAACTAAAGAGTGATTAGCTTTCAACAACCTTTTCTAGTGAGCCTTGGGTCCTTTTTATAGGTTTCCAAAACCTTAGGTCTAGGATTTTGAATTTTGAATTTCCCTCCAAAAGTTTGTTATAGGGAGAGGCTTCTAGAAGTAGTTAGTTAGGAGCTTAGCTTCTACCTTAAGCTAGGAGGTTAGGGAGAAGGTTCTAGGCTCTTAATGTAGTTTAGGTGAAGCTTGTTGTGGAAGCTTGGAGTGTTTAGTTTAGAACCCAAGGGCTTGCTGATCTGGCAGAATGTTCAGGAGTTTTCTGGAACTTGCAGAGGCTTTCTGAGGTGTAGGCACTGAGGTAAGAGTTATGAAGCAAAAATGGGGTGATGACGTGGCATGGCCGCCGCGGAACCGCGGCGTAAGGCGGCTCCGGCCGCGGTTCCGCGGCCACTTGGCTGAGCTAGGGCTTCATCTTCTCTTTAGTGCTTTGTTCTGTCTTTGAGTGTACATTCTGATATGTTAAATCTCTGAATGCCTTTTATATCATTGCCAGATTTCAAATCCATGAGTTGGCGTATTTTTTAGCACTGTTATGTGAATTTGACCATTCTTATAGATTTTCCTGCACAGACTTCGAAACACAAGTTGCGCAATATAGGAATGATGCAATGTTATGAAATACAGTCAATTTCCCTTGAAATGCCGGTTTTAGAGTATAACACATGCAATCTGATATTTTACGACTGTTTCGCTAATATGTGCTATATGAATACCGAACACTTCTGGATGAGTGCAAATGATAGGGAAATTGCCGGTTTAAAGATGCAATATTTTCAACTGATCAAAATTCCCCCAAACTTATTTTCGATCGTCTCGAGAGAACTTTTTTATTAAAAAGAGAAGGAGAAAATAAAGAAAGAGAAAAACTAACTAGCACACTTTCGTAGGCAATACGATTGCACTGAGCATGTGCAACAAGCCTTTAAACATCTAGGTGTCCCTAGTAGGAGGAGTGTTGTCTCCTGAGGGTTTTCAGCGGATTGCACCCACAAAATCCAATAATAAAAAGAAGATCATGAAATTTACATTTAAAGAAAAGAATTGTAATAGAAAGGCCTTGAAAATTAGGGTTTCCAACTAAGCTAGCTTTTCGGTTGTCATGAGCCCTATCTTAATATTCATGAAAAGATGTCAGAAATCACGTCCTCCCTCAATAAAACATCGTCTTATTCTTCATTCCTATCTTTCTTCCAAACATCGATCATATAACCCTGCGTGTGTATAAAGACATCCCTACACCCGGAGAATTCAATTCAAGCTATCATACTCTTGCCCATCAGCCTCAGTACTTTTTAATTAATGAATATTTAGATGAGATTGCTCACACACTTTCATGCGACCGTTAATACTTCTTGAGGTACTAACCGACCGATTACTCATGTGCTTACTTATTTGGTGTATTTTCCTCGTCTTGCACCACCTAAGGCTTAGCAGTGACTCCCAGACCAGTTGGCCTTAGGGCACTAGGTGAAAAGGCATCCCCGCTATATTTTTTTATTGCTGCCTTGGCGATAACAAAACCAGTATCCATTTTTCTCACCACTTTATATTTTCTTCATTTTTTTATTTCCTTCATACTTTTGGCTTTAAGACAAGAGCATTTCAAGGTATCCTCTACTATCCCGGGTTTCAAGACGTGTGTAAGTGCGAATAGTTAGGTATCAACGTTCAAAATATTTGGCTTCCAGAATAGGAACTATTTTTCAGAATTATTTTTATCCTCAGATTAGTGACTTCCTTCATCTTACTAACCCTTGGGACAACGGCTCATAACTACTTATTACTAGTTCGTATAAGAAAACTACTAATTTTCTTGGTTTTCTTCAATTTTTCTAATCTCATGGATGTAATTTTTCACTATCTAATCTTTTATTATCTTATTTATGTACAAAAAAATGTTAAATATTAAAATATTTTTATATTTTGAAAATTTTAAATTTTTATGGATTTTGAAAATTTTAAATTTTTATAAGTTTTTTAAAGAAATGTTTTGTGCTTATGCAAATGATATGCAAATGATGCAAAAATAAGCACAAACCTCCCCCAAACTTGTTTTCAACAGTGTCCTCACTGTTGCCAACAGTTATATCTACAAAACCTGTAAGCCTGGGAGCAATTTATTAGCGGGGGCAAAATATATAAGTGAAGAAGCTCCCCCAAACTTATTCTATTCACTCACCTCCATTCAAAAGATGATGCAGTGATATATATGACATGGGGTGAGACGGAGGAATTTTAATCAAGATAAAATGGCTCCTGTAAGAACAGGAGCTCCTCCGTGGGGTTAGTGGAAAAATACGGCTTTAGTCTATGTCCATTCACTTTGAAAAATGTGCCGTTTTTAACATTTTCTACTTCTACTGCCCCGTGCGGGTATACAGACCGCACAACAAAAGGTCCCTTCCACCGAGATCGAAGCTTACCCGCGTGAAGGTGTAGTCGTGAATCATAAAGAAGGACTTGTTGACCAGGTGAAAATGTTTTCCTCAAAATATTTTTATCATGAAAAACCTTAGTCCTATTCTTTACGATTACAGCGTTATCATAAGCTTCATCGCGGAGTTCGCTTAGCTCATTTAATTGCAGCTTCCGAAAGTTGCAGGCTTGGTTTAGGTCAAAGTTGATTTTCTTAATAGCCCACAATGCTTTATGCTCAATCTCGATGGGTAAGTGACATGCCTTCCCAAACACTATCATATATGGAGACATCCCTAGGTCAGTTTTAAATGCAGTTCGGAATGCCCAAAGAGCATCCGTCAATTTGGTCGACCAATCTTTTCTATTCTTAGCAACAGTCTTCTCCAGGATTTGTTTGATCTGTCTATTTGAAATCTCAGCCTGCCCGCTCGTTTGGGGATGATAGGGTGTAGAAAGTCTGTGGTCGATTGCGTATTTCCGCATCAAAGTCTCGAAAGACCTGCTGCAGAAATGTGTCCTATTATCGCTAATGATAGCGCGTGGGTATCCAAATCGCGAAAAGATATTCTCTTTTAAGAACTTAATGACAACTTTCTTGTCATTAGTGCGACATGGAATGGCTTCAACCCACTTTGAGACGTAATCAACCGCCAGCAGTATGTACAAATTCCCAAAGGAGTTGGGAAAGGGACCCATAAAGTCTATGCCCCAAACATCGAAAATTTCAACCACTAGGATGGGTTGCTGAGGCGTTTCATTTCTCCTGGAAATTCTACCCGTGTACTGACACTGTGTACAGGTTTTGCAATACTCAAATGCGTCCTTGAACAAGGTCGGCCAATAAAATCCACATTGCAAAACCTTCTCCGCCGTCTTTTTAGGACCGAAGTGACCCCCACAGGCCTGATCATGACAAAAAGAAAGAACACTCTTGAACTCTTCTTTCGGGATGCACCGGCGAATGATCTGATCAGGACAATACTTAAACAGGTAAGGATCATCCCAGTAAAAATGTTTTACATGGGATAGAAAACGGTATTTGTCCTGTTTTGACCAATCACTGGGTATCAGTCCCGTGACAAGATGGTTCACAATATCCCTGAACCAAGGTTCATTGGATACGCTCAAGAGTTGTTCGTCCAGAAACGAATCATTGATCGGCAGGGTCACAGGGGAAGAAGAGATGCGTGAAAGATGGTCGGCTACAACGTTTTCACATCCTTTCTTATCTTTGATAACAAGATCAAATTCTTGTAATAGAAGGATCCAACGTATTAGCCTACCTTTTGCATCTTTCTTCGCCAGAAGATGTTTCAAGGCGGAATGGTCAGTGTACACAACTATAGGTGAGCCAATTAAGTAAGGCTTGAATTTTTCTAATGCAAATACAACCGCCAAAAGTTATTTTTCGGTAGTTGTATAATTAATTTGAGCATCATTCAGGGTCTTACTCGCATAATAGATCACCCGTGGCATCTTTTCAATGTGCTGTCCTAAGACTGCACCTACTGCAAAATCGGATGCATCACACATCAGCTCAAAGGGGTAGTCCCAATTTGGAGACGATAGAACGGGGGCTGTAGTGAGGGAGTGTTTGAGTGAGTCGAAAGCTGCCTCACAATCCGAGTCAAAGTGGAAGGTCGTATCCTTGGCCAAGAGAAGAGTTAAGGGTCTAGCAATTTTTGCTAAAATCCTTAATGAATCTCCTATAAAAGCCCGCATGGCCAAGGAAAGATCGAATGTCCTTGACGCTTTTGGGATGAGGAAGGTTTTGAATGACATCTATCTTAGCTCTGTCAACCTCAATGCCTTTCTGTGAAATAACATGTCCAAGTACAATTTTCTCTTGGACCATGAAATGGCATTTTTCCCAATTCAAGGTTAAGTTCTTCTCTTTGCAACGAGTAAGAACTGCGTCAAGATTCGATAGGAAATCAGAAAAAGAGTCTCCAAAAATCGAGAAATAGTCCATAAAGATCTCTAAAAAAATCTCGACCATGTCAGAGAATATCCCCATTATACATCGCTGAAAGGTAGCGGGAGCATTGCATAACCCAAAGGGCATGCGTCTATAAGCAAAGGTACCAAAAGGACAAATGAAAGTGGTTTTATCTTGATCCTTTTTGGCGATGGGGACCTGACTATAGCCGGAGTATCCGTCCATAAAGCAATAATACTCACGTCCTGCTAAGCGTTCCAGCATCTGATCAATGAATGGTAGAGGAAAGTGGTCTTTCCTCGTGGCGGCATTGAGTTTTCTGTAATCAAAACA
Organism: Agapanthus africanus; assembly: GCA_030015575.1. Classification (NCBI taxonomy): domain Eukaryota; kingdom Viridiplantae; phylum Streptophyta; class Magnoliopsida; order Asparagales; family Amaryllidaceae; genus Agapanthus; species Agapanthus africanus. The sequence continues at coordinate 207,764,095 of JASDDO010000022.1, forward strand.
TACACGTCACCCAGTTTGGGCGCGTGTCTGAATCAACTCATTTTACTCATTGGTAATAATAGTGATGCCGGATTTCTTAGGGACGACATGTATAGGACTCACCCATTGGCTATCGGAGATAGTGTATATAATACCATTATCATGGCATTTGACGATCTCGTTCATCACCGCTTCCTTCATGACGGTGTTTAACCGTCTCTGTGGTTCTCGGGTTGGTCTGGCATCATCCATCACATGTATATGATGTTCTATAATCAAGGGACTAATCCCTTTGATGTCCGCCATAGTCCAACCAAACGCCTCTCTATTAGATCTCAATACCGATAAAAGTGCATTCTCTTGCTCTGATGCTAGAGAAGCGGATATGATAACTGGTAAAGACTCATTCTCACCTAAATATGCATATTTAAGATGAGAAGGTAAAATTTTGAAATCTAATTCAGGCGGAGAAATAATAGAAGGTGGGATCATCGAGTGATTTTTGGAGTCACAAAGAAGCCCATAGCCTGTGAAAGATACAGACTCGGGTGGTGATAGGTCAGGAGTGTCGGACTCAAGTGTAGGAAAAGTGTCCTCACTAAGATCATGTGTAAGATCAAACAGTGGTGTGGTAGTGTCGTCGAGATCTGTAAAGCAAAGTTCCTCAACTCCGCAACTTTCGGGAGCAATCTCGTGGACAAAGCACACATCAAGAATATGTGCAGAGGGTTCTGATGGCTGACTTCCAACTTTGTAGATGTTTAGTTCAATGGTCATATTTCCAAATGATAAGTTCATTGAACCATTTCTACAGTTAATAACAGCATTGGAAGTGGCAAGGAAAGGTCGACCCAAAATCACCGGAATTTGGCTCCGGGGGTTTGCTACAGGTTGTGTATCGAGTACAATGAAGTCTACAGGGAATAAAAATTCCCCGACCTTTATCAACACATCCTCTAGTTCACCCCTTGGTTTGGTGATTGAACGGTCTGCCATTTGGAAAGTGCAGTGAGCAGGTTTCAACTCTCCAATCCCTAGCTTCTCATAGACAGAATATGGAAGTAGGTTAACACTTGCGCCAAGGTCTAAAAGAGCACGGTTTATGTTTTTACCCCCAATAGAAATCGATATCGTAGGACATCCTGGGTCCTTACGTTTCTTTGGTAGCTGTGGGATAAAAGCAGTGCTAATGTTATTAGGCATGAAGACCTTCTTCGGCACTTGAGTCTTCCTCTTCCTAGTGCACAAGTCCTTGAGAATTTTCGCATAAGCGGGGACTTGTTGAATAGCATCTAGGAGAGGGATGTTGATGTTAACCTGTTTGAACATTTCCATAGGTTTCTCCATATGTGGACTCGCTTTGTTACCCCTTAACCGATTCGGGTAAGGAGCTTTCGCAATAAGCGCCGGGTCCATCATAGGAGAAGGAAGAGGGGGTAGACGTGATCCCAAAAGAGGAGTGGGGACCGTCTGTGGAGAACTAGAAGGGCTATACTGAGGTGTCGAGCCTAGTAGGAAATGGAGAATAGGCTCGCGAGAAGGCGGTGGGGTAGAAGAACAAGGATCAGAAGTAGAAGTGTGTGTGTGAGGAAAGGTCAGCCGGGCTGTTATTGATAGGATTTTCAATATCATCAATTCCTTCCCCGACATAGTTATTCAGCACTCTTTCTGATCTCAACGTTGTGACGGCATTTATATTGTAATGCCCAGGATTCGATAGGGGTTGAGACAGAAGTTTCCCTTTTTCTCTCGCACTCATTTCGGCTTTAAGTCGTGCAATTTCATCTTCCATCGATCTGATACTCTCAGCTTGGGACGCTGAGTTTTTCTTTATCTCACTGACGGAAATCTAACCTCAGCCGAAACCTCTTTGAAATTTGACAAGAGTGATTTCATGGTTTGAGTGAATTGAGAGAATTCGTCAGAATAGGACAACTGCATTGGATTAGACTGTGCAGGAGTGTTGACTTGGTTTTGAAAATTTTGTGACTGATAGGGGTGCTGAGTGAGTTGAAGTGGTTGCTGTTGTGGTGGAAGAGCCCTTTGGAAATTATTTTGGCTTGGAACCGTGTTTTGAGATTGTTGTTGGTTCCAAGCAAAATTCGGGTGATTCCTCCAACCCTGATTATACGTGGAAGAATATGGATCGTTTCTAGGTCTTTGAAATGCGACATTAGTATGTTCGTGACTTTGAAATGGAGAGTTAAATGGGCATTCTTCCGTTAAGTGAGACAGATCAGAACAGCACCCACATACGGTTTTGGGGAGCGACATTGGTTTTAGGGAGGCTGCTGAAAATTTGTGTTCCATAGCCTCGAGCTTCTTTTGCATTGCTACCATCTCAGCTCGAACACCTATGGACACATCAATTTGGTGTACGCCACCCCTATTCAATGATTGGGTTCCACTCTCCCACTGTAGTGATTTTTCAGCGAACTCTTCTAAAAATTTCCAAGCTTCCCCATCATCCTTGGTCATAAAAGTGCCTTGAAACATGTTTTCAAGGTTCTGTTTAGTGTTTGGGTTAATGCCCTCATAAATGATTTGGCAAAGATCCCATTTCGGGATGCCGTGATGAGGACATTGAACCTAAAGATCCTGAAAACGTTCAAAGCATTTAGAGAATGGTTCAGTCGGAAGCTGGGTGAATTGATTTAGTTCGCTACGGATTCGAGCTGTCTTTTGCATAGGGTAAAATTTCTTAAGGAATACCGCGACGAATTCTTCCCAATTCGTAATGGAGTGTGCGGTAGTGTTATATAGCCACTTCTCGGCCATATCGCACAAAGTAAATGGAAGAAGTCGTAGACGCATAGCATCCACTGAAAGTTGTGACGTACCCATCATTGCGCATACGTTTTCAAATTTGGTGATGAAAACGTAAGCGTCTTCAGTCTCGAGTCCGTGGAATTTGGGTAAAAGGTTGATGTATTGGGGTTTAATCTCAAAATTATCCCCATTGGCTGGTGGAATGGATGAGCGGGTCGAAAGAGGACCTCGCAAAGGATAGCACCTCTCTTGGAGAGAGATGCGGGGTGGATTCTGCGCACCAACGAACGGCGGCAGATTAGTGGTAAAGAAATTCGATGGAGATGGATCCATCAGTGTGGGTGTTGTAGTGGGTTAAAGAAGAAGTAAATGGAGAAATACCGACTTCGGGGTCGATAAAAGGTACGCGGACTAAACGGGCACTAGAATCCCGTGTCCAGCCTATCTTGCACTAAAAAGGGTTAGTACAAGTGGCAGCGTGACTTATAATTAGGGGAATGAATGAATGTGGTGTTTTTTTTTGAAAAAATATACGGATTTTTTTTTGAAAAAATGATGCGATCACAACAAATGCAGCAAGCAACCCTAAAATCTAGTGGTCACCTAGGTCAAAGCTCTAGACCGCTCCTAACTGCCCAAAGACAAGTCGCAGGATCAATCCTCCACTGCCCCTTTATCTCTCCTGTGGCCAGGTAAGTGGAAGGTTCTCCACTACGTAAGTAGTAGGCCTAATTAAGTAACCACTAGCCTTCGACACACTTTCCTTAGACACCACAAAAGAAATGCGGATAAGCAATGAATTACCCATGGCCTTCTCTTGTCTTATGTGAGCGTGACGGTCCTTAGAGTCATCTCTAGATATTTTTTAGTTAATGAGGGTAAATGCGGATGCAATTTTTGCGATTTTTCGGGGCTTAGGAAGGGTAATGAACTCCCCACCTAATCTGGATTTGGTCTTTGCCCCTTAATGTCCGTATTAATATGCAAACAACCGCAAAAATCAAAAACACGCACAATTTAATTTTGCTTTTTGCGGCGCTGCGATTTTTGCAAAGAAGCCTGCAGAAAAATGTTATTTGGAGCAGACAGAGGAGGAGATAAGAAAGTTGTAAAGGACCTGAGAGCAAAATTGTACAGAGGGCGCTTCACCAAGCCGCGGAAGCACCGCAGTTGATGGCTTACACCGCGCTTCTGCGGTCGTAGGTACTGTTCCCTGCACAAAAATTCAACAGCAAGCTGCTATTAAATCCTTCAGCTCTCTGGAAATATCTGGAAAAAAATTTCACTTTCTCCACAGCTTCCAGAATTCCTCGCAATCAAATCACAACACACGTTTAGATTTTGCGCGAATTTTGATCACAAAATTATAAAGGAATAAATCTTTCAAATCAAATTTCAAATAAAGAACGAATTAGCGCGCGATCCCCGGCAACGGCGCCATTTGATTGATCATTTCTTTGTGTGTCGGTTTAGAAAATGAATAGAATTCACAATCAAAGAATTATTTGACCGCAATCAATAACGGTGTCGAAATGTAGCGCGTTAGTAAGTGCGGATCGTCCATAGGGATTGTGCGATTCGTTCGTATTTTGTTTTGTTTAAATCGAAAGTTTAATAGAAAAGAAAAGCAAAAATGATTCAAGATTTTTATCGATGAATTTCAAAAATCAACTAATCTAATCAAGAATCAAGAAAACGATAAACATCAAGAATCAAGTATTGATAGAATTCCAATCGATTTAGGTTTCAAGATTTGAAGTAAAGCTCGTAGGAATCGATTAGATTATAGATGTGAATAAGACTAGAAATTACCGTTTCTTATCCATTAACATATTGATGCTAAATCGATGTAGATTCATCGAGGATCAAGGATCTTGCGAAGAATTAGGGTTCCTCATCCTATCCTTTGTCCTTTTGATGAATCACATTCACTAGATAGCTTCTAGGAAATCGAATGATCGATCGTTGATCTCTAGATCGTGCGAAAAGAATCAAGAACGCATTTCGCATCGATCTAGATCATCGATCATTCAATTTTCAAGAATTTACAATTGTTATAGGACTTAAGAAAACGTTTAAAGATTCGTCAACATCATCAATCTACAATCGTTTCGATTCCTCCACGAGCGGAGTTTTATTCAAGCATCATCACAAAGAATACATTCAAGAATTGAAGATGAATCACAATGCTCGAATTGAAATATAAGCAAGTTTAAAGAATCTTCACCTTTATTATATCAACAATTAGTTACAACTCTCAAGAACTACAAGAGGAAGGAACTTTGATCGTCGAATCTAGCGTCGCTCGGCTCCTTGAGTCGTGGATCGGCTTGGATCTCGTGCTCCGTTGAAGTCCGGCTTCGCTTCTAAAGGATCGTTGAAGACTTGCTTTGCTTGCACTCAATGGATCTTGAATTTAGTTTCTTGATTGGATTAGGGTTAGGGTTTGGAGGTGGCAAGTTTTGTCACTAAACTTGTGGGGGGATGAAGAACTAAAGAGTGATTAGCTTTCAACAACCTTTTCTAGTGAGCCTTAGGTCATTTTTATAGGTTTCCAAAACCCTAGGTCTAGGATTTTGAATTTTGAATTTCCCTCCAAAAGTTTGTTATAGGGAGAGGCTTCTAGAAGTAGTTAGTTAGGAGCTTAGCTTCTACCTTAAGCTAGGAGGTTAGGGAGAAGGTTCTAGGCTCTTAATGTAGTTTATGTGAAGCTTGTTGTGGAAGCTTGGAGTGTTTAGTTTAGAACCCATGGGCTTGCTGATCTGGCAGAATGTTCAGGAGTTTTCTGGAACATGCAGAGGCTTTCTGAGGTGTAGGCACTGAGGTAAGAGTTATGAAGCAAAAATAGGGTGATGACGTGGCATGGCCGCCGCGGAACCGCAGCGCAAGGCGGCTCCGGAACTTGGCTGAGCTAGGGCTTCATCTTCTCTTTAGTGCTTTGTTCTGTCTTTGAGTGTACATTCTAATATGTTGAAGCTCTGAATGCCTTTTATATCATTGCCAGATTTCAAATCCATGAGTTAGCGTATTTTTTAGCACTGTTATGTGAATTTGACCATTCTTCTGGATTTCCCTGCACAGACTTCGAAACACAAGTTGTGCAATATAGGAATGATGCAATGTTATGAAATACAGTCAATTTCCCTTGAACTGCTGGTTTTAGAGTATAACACATGCAATCTGATATTTTACGACTGTTTCGCTAATATATGCTATATGAATGCCGAACACTTCTGGATGAGTGCAAATGATAGGGAAATTGCTGGTTTAAAGATGCAGTATTTTCAACTGATCGTGTACCCTCCGAACCTACTGCTCAAGCATGTTCTGTCGAATTAATGGATGTCGACAGCAGCGAATTTGATGATCCTCTTGATACTGATCTTGACTCTTTTTATATGTTGTTGTTTGACCCAACTATGTATTATACACATACGGACTCTTCCACCAAGATGTCCGGGTCAACAACTAACACCGATTATGATCTGCTTTTAGAGTCTGAAGATCACCCCGCACTTTGTGATGACATTATTCTTCAGGGTATTGATGAGACTTTTGAGGAAATCTTCGCTGAAAAACTCGCATTTTTGAATGACACGGGTGTTGAGATGAATCATCTCCAAATCATTGAAATTGAACCTCCACCCCTTCTTCTGGACTGTAAAGAGAATGTGAGTAATCCATCACATTCCCTGCATTGTCTCTCCAAAATGAGACGCAAACAAATTCTATTCCACCACTTACCCTTTCCCCACTTCTTCTTCCACCAACCCGAGCACTACATCGATAAAATTTTTGAATGGTTGGTGTTAACTTTCGGTCTTTGCAAAGCTTGGTATCGAACAATGATTTTTGACCCCCTCATGTGATTTTCAAAGATTAACATTGCTTAACTCAAGTTTGGGGGGGTATGTTTTCTGGCTCCTGAAAAGAAAATTTTACACAAAATAATGAGCCAAGAATAAGTTTGGGGGAGGATCTTCACTTAAATATTTTGCCCCCGTTAATAAATGTCCTTCCAAGCTTACAGGTTTTTTGAGATTTAGCAGAAGGCAACAGTGAGGACACTGTTGAAAACAAGTTTGGGGAGGTTTGTGCTTATTTTCGCATCATTTGCATCATACTTTGCATAAGCACAAAACATTTTTGAAAAAAACCTATAAAATTTTAAAATTTTCAAAAAAATAAAAATAAAAATATTTTTGTACATAAATAAGATAATAAAAAATTAGATAGTGAAAAATTACATCCGAAAGATTGGAAAAATTTAAGAAAACCAAGAAAATTAGAAGTTTTCTTAAACGAACTAGTAATAAGTAGTTATGAGCCGTTGTCCCAAGCGTTAGTAAGATGAAGGAAGTCACTAATCTGAGGATAAAAATAAGTCTGAAAAATAGTTTCTATTCTGGAAGCCAAACATTTTGAACGTTGATACCCTGCTATTCGCACTTACACACGTCTTGAAACTTGGGATAGTAGAGGATACCTTGAAATGCTCTTGTCTAAAAGCCAAAGTATGAAGGAAATAAAAAATGAATAAAATATAAAAATGGTGAGAAAAATGAACACTGGTTTTGCTATCGCCAAGGCAGCAATAAAAAAATATAGCGAGGGTGCCTCTTCACCTAGTGCCTTAGACCAACTGGTCTGAGAGTCACTGCTAAGCCTTAGGTGGTACAAGACGAGGAAAAACACCGTATAAGCAAGCACATGAGTAATCGGTCGGTTAGTACCTCAAGAAGTATTAACGGTCACATGAAAGTGTGTGAGCAAAATTCATCTAAATATTCATTAATTAAAAAGTACTGAGGCAGATGGGCAAGAGTATGATAGCTTGAATTGAATTCTCCGGGTGTAGGGATGTCTATCACACACACGTAGGGTTATATGATCGATGTTTGGAAGAAAGGTAGGAATGAAGAATATGATGATGTTTTATTGAGGGGTGATGTGATTTCTAACATCTTTTCATGACTATTAAGATAGGGCTCACGACAACTGAAAAGCTAGCATAGTTGAAAACCCTAATTTTCAAAGTCTTTCTTTTACAATTCTTTTCTTTAAATGTAATATTCACGGTCTTTCTTTTATTATTGGATTTTGTGGGTGCAATCCGCTGAAAACCCTCAGGAGACAACACTCCTCCTACTAGGGACACCTAGAGGTTTAAAGGCTTGTTGCACGTGCTCAGTGCAATCGTGTTGCCTACGAAAGTGTGCTAGTTAGTTTTTCTCTTTCTTTATTTTCTCCTTCTCTTTTAATAAAACAGTTCGCTCGAGACGATCGAAAATAAGTTTGGGGGAATTTAATCAGTCGAAAATAATGTATTTTTAACACGTCAATTTCCCTATCTTTTGCATTCATCTAGAGGTGTTCGGTTTGAATATTGCACATATTTGCAAAACAGTCGTAAAATACCAGATTACCTGTGTTGTATACTAAAACTGACATTTTAAGGGAAATTGATTGTTTATCATGGCATCGCATCATCCTTGTATAGCGCAACACTTGTCTCGAGAATCTGTGCAGGAAATTGCAGGAGAAAAGCAGAAACAGTTAAAAGTGCTGACAAAAGTACGCCAAGTCCAAGACTTGGGATCTGGCAGTGAAAGAGAAAATAAAAAAAATATTCTTCACATGAAATAAGTGCCAAGAAGTCAGTACAAGAACATTCCAGAAAGATCAAGCAATGAAGGCTCCAGTTGACCGCGGATCCGCGGCCAATGGGCGCTTCCCGCCGCGGATCCACGGTGGTATGATGACATCAGCTCCTCACTTTTCAGCACGTGCCTTCTCTCTAACGACCAAGCTTCCATAATACTCCAGAAACTCCACGTGGTTTCATCTAGAAGGCTTGGCCTAACAACCTAGTTCTAGAAGCATCCCTCCAACAAACTATTTCTAGAAGCCTCTTTCTAACAAACTTTTGGAGGGAAATTTGAAATTTGAATTCTAGATCTAGGGTTTTGGATGGCTTATAAAAGGAAACCTAGATCTAGGGTTAAGGGTCTTCTTCTTCTCTCTTCATCTTCCACTCACAAGTTGAGTGACACAACTTGTGCCTCAAACCCTAACCCTAATTCAAAATCCAAGCCAATTTCAAGAACACCGAGTACCATTCAAGCAAGAAGCCTTCAACCTTTTAGGAGCAGAGCCGATCTTCAATCGAGCAAGTGATCCAAGCCGATCCGCGACTCAAGGAGACGAGCGAAGCTAAATCGACGATCGAGTTCTTTCCTCTTGTAGTTCTTGAGTGAATTGTAACGGAATTGTTGATAAATAAAAGGTGAAATTCTTTAATTTTGCTTTCTTTAAATTCTTGCATCATGATTCGATCTCAATTTGTGATTGTGGTTCTTGTTGTGATTTTTGAGTAAAACTCCGCTCGTAAAGGAGTCGAGACGATCAATAGAATGATGATGTAACAAATCATAAAACAATTCTTAAGTCCTACGAGTTTGTAAACCCTGGCAAATTGAAGAATCGACGACCTAGTTTCGGTTCGATGCTTTCTTGATTGTGATCGCTCGAAATTAGGGATCCACGATCGATTCTTGAATTTACTAGAGGCTAGAATGTGAATGATATCAACGAAGGAACAAGGGATAGATGATGAAACCCTAGTTTCACAAGATATCCCTAATTCTCGTTGATCATCATCGATCTAGTATCAATTCATCGATGGATAATAATATGTAATCGCTAGATTTCATCACATCTATAGATCTGATCGATTCCTACGAGCCTCACTTCGATTCTTGATATTTGATTTGGAAATCATCACAAATTCTCAATTCTTGATTTTACTGTTTCTTGATTTAGACTAGATTTTACTAATTCTTGAAGTTCAATTCTTTAAATCATGAATTGTTTCTTTTCTTTTCTTTAAATTTTCGACTCATCTAATTCGAAACACGAACGATTACACTTTTCCTGTGGACGATCCGCACTTACTAACGCGCTACAATCAACACCGTTATTGATTGCGGTCAAATAATTTTTGGTTGTGATTTCTATACATTTTCTCCAACTACACAATCCGAAATCGTATCAATCAAAACCCGTGTCTAGCATCGACACGTAAATCCTCATGTCTCAGGTGCCGTCACCACGACTGGCCCTGATGGCATGTCCGTACATCACTCCGGTCGGTATCCCCACGATAACCGCCGAGTCCAATTACAATCACCGGTAGGTAGTAGTCCCTCTGTTAGGCTTATCGTCTACACCACGAAATCACCACTCGTCCCGGGGTACCATACCGGTTCCACCATGTACCCGCAGACGGTGCCTCCCGCTCCTCGAATCGGGTTTCACATGCCAATCTCAGAACCGAGAAATCACATGGTGGACGCACTGAAATACTATATCATGATAAACCGAGTTTTCAAACAACACATAATTTCTTGAAATACCCCCACGGTTCTCAAAACCATTAATCACATGAAATCCATATCTCAATGCGTAAATCCATGAAAACTGATATATGCAACATAAAACAATAATATGAGCATATTAAGGGAAAACCGCTCTTTTAAATGAATCCAGCTTTAAAATATATCATGCGGTTCCCAAATTCTCCGAAAAACAAGTGCAGCAACATATGAGGTGTACATGTAACTGTAGTAAGGTATAAGTATCTACATGTAAGCAAGTATGTATGATACATTTCATAAGAGCAATAGCACAATAATCAACGTCCCAATATCACATGTAAATACAATACCACCTAGGGGTATATGCAACTATATCAAGATATGTGGGTGTACATGTCAGTATGTAGGCATGATGTACATGTAGCTGTAGCAGAGTATGTGGGTGTACATATCAGTATATCATGCAACCTAGCATAGTGATGTGAACATGGCAGTATATCATAGCATGATGTAGCAATTCTACTATATAAGTGGCATAGCAATTATCGATGATGAAGTGTGTGAGCCGGCAATCTGTGTAAGTGTAACATACGCATCATCGATAATGGTGTAGGTGTACTAGCACAGGCATAAGAAATGCAATGAGAATAATCATGAATGCAGCATAATGTACATCGTGACTCTAAATGCTATAAGGTATACGTATCTAATATGACCGAGTCGACGAATCTATCAATCGGCATCCAGCCTCACAACATCACGTGCGGTACAATCCATCGTACGACATCCTCTAATCAGGGGTATGGAAAAATCAATAAGTAAAACTCATCGCGTACGGTAATCTAACGTACGACGGTATTAACCAAATAGGGATTCTATCAACCTATACAACATCGGGGGTACGGATCTATGTCTCGTACGGCATATCACTCATTATGCAATCATTATCCATATAAATATATATATCTATCTCTCAGGTCGCATCCATGTCAAACTCGTATCAGGGGACCTACAAAGGTATCAACAATCACATCTCGACTCGAAACTATATAACGACATATGACACTAAGTCATCACATCGCATCGTATACTCGTTCATCACACTAATATCTTGCATCACATTAAATAAACGTCACACTAGTTCTCTTTTAAAACCCTACTTATCATGATTCACTTATCATATTATTTTCTCCTAAGTCAATTGTTTATTAGCATCAAGTTCAAACATATTATCGTTTGCAAATCCTACAATCATGTCCGTCGCATATCATTATTAAGATATAATAATCAAACAATAATCCATATCAATGGTTGCGGGGGTGCTATACGCCATCCACCCGACTTTCCCCGTAGATATAAATCTACTCACCTGCTAAACTCCTCGCTTAGCCGTAGTCGATGCGCTTCGTCGTCTCGAAATCCACGCGAAGGTACTTACAATCAATATGAATTCGCAAAACTATTAACATCACGTTCCGAAAACCAAAACGGCACGCGGTGCGCTCGTAGGTTAGAACATATAGCCTGCGCATGCAAAACAACCAAACAACTCTCGTTGTTGACGTAAAAACGTCCAACGCCCAAATACAATATCCAGTCGCAAAACCAAGAAAATCCAAATACCGAAAAACATAGCCGAAACCCCAATCTAGGGTCGCTATACATAAAAACCGCTATGCCAAAAGTCCAATCGCACCAATACTCATTCACAACACATATAATTATCGTCGATAATAATATATACGTCATCTCCACGACAATTAAAACCCACGTTTTATTTTACCGAAAATCTAGTAAGCAGTTTATATCATTTTAGCTCATCCAAACTATTTCTAGCATTTTATCTCATCCAAAACATGTTTTAGTGAAACCTAGTTTGCAAATTATCTCAATTAGACAGATAGGAACTTAACAAATATCATTTCACACTAGGTTAAGTGTTCCAAATCTACACTTCATGATTAACCATTTAACACATCAAAACCCTAACTAGTAAACTGTAAAGTGGTATAAGAAATTATACCGATCGATCCGTGTCCTTCGGTCTTTAGCTATCATTCCACGCTCCTTGCGGCCTCTCCGATCTCCTCGTCGAAGTAACACCACGTCAACGAATCTTTATACGGGCTCCCACTTCAAACTGAAGCAACCCGGACATGAAGTTTGCTAACCGACATGTCCAAGATCGAAGTAGAGAGAGTGTAGAATAGTTTGTCTCAAAGCACCCAAGCATTTAGGTGAAAGGTTAATGAAGTTGCCATGGAATGATATCAAGTGAGCTATGAAATTTGCATGGAGGAAAATAGAGCTAGCAAAGAATTTGGCTCGGCAACTTCACAAATTGTTCTCTGTGAATTTTTTTGATCAAGTGAACACACACTATTAATTAACATAGAAAATCAAAAATCCTTTTATTACAAGTGGGGCCGACCAAGACCAGTGAATAGAGAGGGTGGTGAGTCTTAGCTTTTCAAGTGGTGATCATATGCAAATATTCATCACAAATATTTTTGCAAAAAATCCTAAGCATGACAAAATGAATTAATGCACAATACACCTTGTAAATAACCCATGCTTGCATTAATGTCCAAGTGACGCACCCAAATGACTCACCACAAACAAATCCCATTCCAAATGATAATTTCGGCCAAGACTAGAAATGAAGGAAAATGTGGCCAAAAAAGAATGTACAAACTCAAACCATTAATTAACACATTAAAATAATATTTTAATTAGGGAAAAAATTCTATGTGAACCAAACCTTCCCATTGACCCCTAAAGTTCGCGCACTAGATTTATTCTAGTTAAACTAGGTGCCGGCAAGTTTATACGGAAGTTTTATCACAATCGGGTTAAAACGGAAAATACCGACTATTTTACCCTAAAACGGAAAAATTCATATAACGATTTCAGAAACGTTACAATCTTCCCCCCTTAAAGAAATTCGGACCCCGAATTTAAATTTAAATTTAAATTTAAACCCCCAATACTAAAACATTTCAAACCCCAACTAAAACAACAGGGATCCGAAATCACGGAAGCAACAGAAATACTACAGTGAATCCTGTGCACCGGAAAAATGAGTACAAAACTCAAACCGATCTCCGTCAAGCGTCACGCAAATCATCAGACTTGCACATATATCATCGGAGTCATAATGGAGGTACAGATCTCGAATTCCACTACTGAAATCCAATATACACTAAGCAAATGCTATAAAATGTATATGGAACACATCCTTTTTGAAAAATCTCCAAATCTGAAATAACATATGCAGAATCTTTTTCTGAATCGCCGTGTGATGTGTAACTCACGGCACAAATGATGGACGCTCATTTGTAAAGTAATAATATACTCTCAAATAAGATTTGCTCAAAATATACGTTTCGCCCTTTTTTAAAAATATCCCAAAAGGTTTTCTTTTGTAAATGCGCGTGTCACTCGCAGACACGTAAGAAATAGAGAGACTATAGCTCCTTTTTGAAAAACCTCTTGGTAACTTTTTATGCATGCAAAGTACACAGGTACTGTCCTCGGATTAGTGATGCTAGGTTACTACAAAATATAGGGCCTCATCATGAAAACAAAATGCTCAAAAGCATATCAGCCTCAAAAGGAGAATCCAACAATCACGTGCGTCTGGTGCGCACGGAAATCAAATCCAAGTACAGGTGCCACAATATGCACAAAAGTAAGACTAAGTGCAACGGGTGTGCACAAAAGTATCTGTCCAATGCAACTGGTGTGCACGACAATAAAAACTAGTGCATCAAAAGTGCCCGAAAATCTCAAACCAGTGCAACTAACATGCACGAACGAAAAACCCAATCGAGTGCATCAGGTGTGCACAAAATCATATCACGCGCCCAACGTACGCGAAAGTCCAAATCAAGTGCATCCATCATGCACAAACGAAATCGAAATCAAGTGCATCCCATATGCACGAATAAAAAAAATCGAAGTCAAGTGCATCCCACATGCACGAATAAAATCTATATCAAGGGCATCCAACCTGCACGAGTAAAAATCTCACTCAAGTGCATCCGATGCGCACAAAATCCAATACCAAGCGCCTAATATACTCAAAAAATCAACCCAAGCGCATCGGGTTCATAAAAAGCATCTAGTGCATGAAATATCAAATCATGTGCATCTAGTGCACGAAATATCAAATCATGTGCATCCACTGCACGAAATATCAAATCCTGTGCACGAAATATCAAATCATGTGCATCCACTGCACGAAATATCAAATCCTATGCATCTAAGGCACAAAATCGACATCAACAACACGGTGTATAAAATATATCAAGTGCAATAACTATGCACAGAAATGTAAATACCCAGTAGGTGCAGCCATGGTGCATGAAAACCACATCCTAAAACACAATCATCAAAACTCTAATCCAAGCGATATAAGCATGATACTTGGATCACAAACACAAATCGCAACAAATGATATTGAGGTATACATCCTACAATGTCGAAAAAAAGTCGGTGCGCCCAAACTGGCAGAGCAAGAACATTCGCTTGCCTCCTGCTCACAGTCTGGCGTCTTCTGTCTCTTGGTCCTCATTTCTCTGTGAATTACCAATCTCGCACTCTATCGGCTCATCTGTCCATCAGGTGTGCTAACGGGAACGATTCCGCTCTGGCACTCCTTAGGTCAACTCTCGGCCAATTAGTATGATCACTCATAAAGTAGCACGTCACTGGCATAGGCCTCTGGCCCTCTGAATACACGTGACACAACTGATCCTCGGTGCAATCTCATCGCAGCAGTGTCCTAGAAGGAACTGGCTCAAGGTCTCTTCCGATCTCACGTTCGCCGAACTATACGGAGGTTGGTACCCTTACAAAATCTTTTCTCGCCTTCTGGACATCTGCGTTTCTCAGCACAACATTTTCTCAGGAACTGGCTGTATCTCAACGCCTCTGCATACATATCAGATCTCTAATCTTGACGGGGAGTAACAACAGCTCGTCAGCATCACGCACGAACCTCTTGCTCCACTCGTCCTCATTATCGTCCACTTTGACTTCATGTTATGCTATCTGTGTACTGCAAATGTTCTCGACGATAATCAATCCGGAATCTCTCGCACGGACTCGAAATCACAAACTCGGTATATTCATCACTCTGTAGAAGATCTTTAGCTGAACACGTCCTCAGAAACTCATCCCAACCATCGGAGGAATACTCAAAACTCATCCGTTTCTCGGTCAACTCACAATACATCCGGGTGAGATCCTCTATCTGAAACTGGTCAGCTTACCGATCTCATATCAGAACATCCGACGAACGTCATCTCTGAATCGATCTACTCTAGATCTGAGTAAGACTCTCCACTGGAAATCTTCAACTTAACAGGGCCTGCGTCGGCGCATCAAATCTGACGAATCACTTCCGTCTCTCAACTCAAGATAGACTGGCTATCACCTGTCGCGTCTCTTCCGGGAATCTCCAGCGGTCTCAGCTCGTAAGCTATGTAAGCGACATCACATCAATCTCAGCAACAGCTGGGTCATCTGTCTGCACAGTCGATGACATCACAATCTCTGGGGTATGTTGTACATCAACAGTCCTCTCCCAACAGGCAGCATCTAAGAAGGGCCCGATCATCCGGTACAAAACCGCACACTCGTCTCAAACGAGAGGCCACAACACGACACGACATCGACACATTCCCATGTCACCAGAAAACACGATGGTCAGTCCTCGTCCACGACGAGCTCGTCCTGACCGCATCACCAGCAGCAGCTCAATCTGCGCTCAAACTATGGTGACAGGAATCTCAGTCAAGTATCAACGAAAAAGATCAAATGATGAAATGAAACAACAGATCCAGAAAGAATATATGATCATATGGAGGAACGGAATCAGTGAGAGTATGATCATGTAAACGAATAGAATCAAGGATCTCAAATGGATGTATAATCAAAGAAAACAAAGAGAATCGCCAGTATCAAGATATGTACATCCTAAGGTTTGTTAAGTGGAGTATCGTATCATAAATATGTCGCGGAACATATGTACGGTACGTCACTCTACTCAAGCTACCTACTCCATCAATCAGGGTCAGCCTATGAAACGAAAGTTCGGGTCTAACACCCCCTTGTTCAAGTCTAAGTTCCGTAAGGTCAAGTCTAGGTCCCAAAATATATACGCCCTAGACTCCACATAGTCAAACATAAACTCGAACCAAGGTTAAACCTAGCGCTCTGATACCAACTTTGTCACGACCCAAAATATTAGCTCGCGACCAGCACTTAAATCACGCAACGTCTACAGACGTAACGTAATTCAAGTAAGCTGAAACTCAGAAATCTAAACCTTTTTAAGAAATAAAGATATAATGAATCATGTTATGTCTTTTGAAAAATTTGGGCAGCACCTCCTTTGTAAAAACTAACCCCGAAAACGGGTACAATACAGAAAATATAAAGCATCCCCAAACGGGAGAAAATCATGCCCAACGGCAGAAACAACCACCACAAGTATAAATAATAAGTATACGACGCCCAACGGCGAAGATCCACACAAGGAAATAAAGTAAATCAAGACATCAACCCCACAAACGAACATAAAACCCATCGCTCAAGTCTCGCAACTACAAGTCTTCTAAGTCTGCAACATATACACTTACTAGTTTCTGAATTGATGGAGTGACCAGATACAATATGAATAATGAATACAAGAGGGGAACGATCCAACTTGTACCACCTACCAAAAGCAAGTCACCCGAAAACAGCTGTGGGCCAGCGATACCGCAACTGATCCATGCGGTCAACCTACAAGAACTGTGGCACAACAGGGGTGAGTTGCCAACTCATGAATAGAAAAACATCAACAAGTAGAAATCGAAATAAACAACGATTCCTAGGTCAACTGTATCATAAAGGTAATACTATGATAGCTAGGGTGACCGTATCTGCACATGTGCCAACACATAAATAACTGCCTATCAGCAAGTGGATATCATCCAACAATATAATCAATGCATGTATGCAAATGGATTTCGTCCTACAATATAATCAATGCATCTATGCAAATGGATCCCGTCCAACAATATAATCAATGCATGTATGCAAATGGATCTCGTCCACGTGTCAACCACTGACACAACAACTCCTGCATGTAAATATCATAAAAGCATATGCAGGTGAATATGAGGATATGAAACAACGAGTGTCCCTCACGACACAACAAAATTATGGAATCGGAGTGTCCACATCGACACTCGAAAACATGATGAAACCCATGTCTAGCATCGACACGTAAATCCTCATGTCTCAGGTGCCGTCACCACAACTGTCCTGTTAGTTGTATGTATGCCCTAGAGGCCAGTATTGTACAGATGATGTATATTATATTGGATGCTTGGACATATATAGAGATGACTTTCTTACTCGATATGATAGTATGCTATCTGGTTACTCTTTATCTTAACATGTACACTTGTCTCTTTAAACTGTCTTATAGTTATATGTTGGTAAAGCCCTTAGGATGTGTACTTGACTACCTGGACTATGATGCAGATCATACTAGTGGGGACATGGTAGTCCATAGGTACATCCTTCAAGATCCCTAGTCGTGGGTGTATCGAGACGGGGCATCGATATACCAGAGTAGACTAGCATATACGCTTCTCGACCCATGAGATAAGCGATGGATGATCCCATATCCATTGGTGTTTGACATAAGAAATCGTATACGGGTGCTCAGTGGAGACTGGGTACACTGGACGGACTCACCGAGAACTCCCAGTTGGTATTATACCTCACGTCAGATGGCAGTTCTCAGGTGACACTTGTACAGGTTAGTCTGTAGACCCGAGATCGTCATAGAGTCTTGTGTGATTCCCACTGTGCTTTGATCTCCACCTTACCACATCCATGAGGGCATGCAAAACGGTGGTCTTTGGGTACAGTCCCGAGTCACATGGAGGCAATGAGCGATAGGAGGGGTTTCGTCTCTCCCGGTATTGGGGGTTGATGTTGCGCTGTGCTCGATTGGCCGTAACAGGGAAGTCCCTGGCCAGGGCTGATCAGAGATTTGCTGGTAAGTGTTACCAGCAGTTTCTCGACCCGTTATGAGCCTCACATCGGCACGACTTATCGGTTATTGGGGTCTGACGTTTACCACCCCTAGACTTGATATGCGACGTATCAGACGAACAGACCGGACTGTACGGCAAGTGTTACTGGTTGGATTCACAGGAGTGTGAGCGGGCTGGCTCGTCGATCTTCTGATCGCTCAATACCCGGATGGCCGTTACGTTTAGCAGACCGCTTGCGGCTTGTGGGTGCTTGATATGATCATCATCTGCTACCGGCGTATTGACGAGTCTTTAGAGTCCTACACAGAGGTTTCCTGGCTCAAGTGAAACGAAATAGGAGCGCATATGAGATATGTGCGGGACCGAGAATAATGCGTGTATGTGATACCGCATTTCATTCTCGCGATGAATGTTTCGATTGGTTGTATGCGATATGACCTAGTTATCGAATCATTGATTCGATAAATCGATACATTGTATACTAGTCGGTTATATGCGATATGACCGGATCATTGAATCAAGTGTTGATTTAATGTATAATAATATATATGATATATTACTTTGCATTAACTAGTATTGGTTCACTTTAAATGGATTTTCTCACTTGATGTGCAAGAAGTATATGTGATATACTTTTGTGCACATATTTGTATCATGTTTGATGATACTTGATCACATGGTTAAGTGAAAAGAATTAAACCATGGTAAAGAGATGATTAGGGTTTTGCTTTTTCATTTATTTATTTGTTTATTTATTTGGAAAACATTTAGATAAGAATGGTGGCTATGTTTGTTTCTAGTTGAAGCTTCATGAAGCTTTGACTTCTTAACCATTCTTGTCTTCATGCTTAACCCTAACCCATCCAAGTAACCATGGTCTATTCTCTACACTTAACCTTAGTTAGCTTATGATAAGTATTGATTTATTTTCATTTTAAAGCAACACTTATCATATTCTTTCTTCTTCTTCATCATCTTCTTCTTCAAGAAAGCTTGATGCCATCAATGGCAACTTGAGTTCTAAAGTGAGAAATCCAATTCTAAAGTGAACCCACCTCCTATTTCTTCACCCTCTACCTCTTGCCAAGTTTTTTTGGGTGTTTTCTTCACAAGTTCCACAAATTTGTGAAGTCGGAGCTTGAACTTGTGATGCCTCGACGTAGATCATCTTCGGCACGAAGCCGACGACCTAGTCCGCCCAATTCTCCGATGAAGCCGACGTTTGAGTTCGGGATTCGAGATGGACAGCGAGAGGACGCCTACGTGGAGCCAAGGAAGTGGATAACCGGATCTACAAAGGTTGTAGCCTCTTTCCTTTAGTTAAAGTGTTAACTAGTTTCGTTTTTCGCCTAGAATTCTAGCCGACTATCCGTGTTAGGGTTTCTCGGCACCCGTAAATACAAAAATTGGCATGGTTGATGCCTTGTGAGACCTCTATAGTGTGCCTAGGAACCCTACATGTCCCTGATGGCATGTCCGTACATCACTCCGGTCAGTATCCCCACGATAACCGCCGAGTCCAATTACAATCACCGGTAGGTAGTGGTCCCTCTGTCAGGCTTATCGTCTACACCACGAAATCACCACTCGCCCCGGGGTACCATACTGGGTCCACCATGTACCCGCAGACGGTGCCTCCCGCTCCTCGAATTGGGTTTCACATTCCAATCTCAGAATCGAGAAATCACATGGTGGACGCACTGAAATATCATATCAAGAGAAACCGGGTTTTCAAACAACACATAATTTCTTGAAATACCCCCACGGTTCTCAAAACCATAAATCACATGAAATCCATACTCTCATATAAGGTTTGCTCAAAATATACGTTTCGCCCTTTTTTTAAAATATCCCAAAAGATTTTCTTTTGTAAATGCTCGTGTCACTCGCAGACATGTAAGAAATAGAGAGACTATAGCTCCTTTTTGAAAAACCTCTTGGTAACTTTTTATGCATGCAAAGTACACAGGTACTGTCCTCGGATTAGTCCTGCTAGGTTACTACAAAATATAGGGCCTCATCATGAAAACAAAGTGCTCAAAAGCATATCAGCCTCAAAAGGAGAATCCAACAATCACATGCGTCTGGTGCGCACGGAAATCAAATCCAAGTACAGATGCCACAATATGCACAAAACTAAGACTAAGTGCAACGGGTGTGCACAAAAGTATCTATCCAATGCAACTGGCGTGCACGACAATAAAAACTAGTGCATCAAAAGTGCCCGAAAATTTCAAACCAGTGCAACTAACATGCACGAACGAAAAACCCAATCGAGTGCATCAGGTGTGCACAAAATCATATCACGCACCCAACGTGCGCGAAAGTCCAAATCAAGTGCATCCATCATGCACAAACGAAATCGAAATCAAGTGCATCCCACATCCACGAATAAAAAAAATCGAAGTCAAGTGCATCCCACATGCACGAATAAAATCTATATCAAGGGCATCCAACCTGCACGAGTAAAAATCTCACTCAAGTGCATCCGATGCGCACAAAATCCAATACCAAGCGCCTAATATGCGTAAAAATCCAACCTAAGCACGTCGGGTTCATAAAAAGCATCTAGTGCATGAAATATCAAATCCTGTGCATCTAGTGCACGAAATATCAAATCATGTGCATCCACTGCACGAAATATCAAATCTTATGCATCTAGTGCACGAAATATCAAATCATATGCATCCACTGCATGAAATATCAAATCCTGTGCATCTAAGGCACAAAATCGACATCAACAACACGGTGTATAAAATATATCAAGTGCAATAACTATGCACAGAAATGTAAATACCCAGTAGGTGCAACCATGGTGCACGAAACCACATCCTGAAACACAATCATCAAAACTCCAATCCAAGCGATATAAGCGTGATACTCGGATCACAAACACAAATCGCAACAAATGATATTAAGGTATACATCCTACAATGTTGAAAAAAGTCGGTGCGCCCAAACTGGAAGAGCAAGAACATCCGCTTGCCTCCTGCTCACAGTCTGGCGTCTTCTGTCTCTTGGTCCTCATTTCTCTGTGGATTACCAATCTCGCACTCTATCGTCTCATCTGTCCGTCAGGTGTGCTAACGGGAACGATTCCACTCTGGCACTCCCCAGGTCAACTCTCGGCCAATTAGTATGATCACTCATAAAACAGCACGTCACTAGCGTAGGCTTCTGGCCCTCTGAATACACGTGACACAACTGATCCTCGGTGCAATCTCATCGCAGCAGTGTCCTAGAAGGAACTGGCTCAAGGTCTCTTCCGATCTCGCGTTCGCCGAACTATACGGAGGTTGGTACCCTTACAAAATCTTTTCTCACCTTCTGGACATCTGCGTTTCTCAGCACAACATTTTCTCGGGAACTGGCTGTATCTCAACGCCTCTGCATACATATCAGATCTCTAATCTCGACGGGGAGTGTTCATATCAGATTTTTGCATTTTTATACCGCCTAATTTTTATCACATTGCTTATCGGTAGGTACTCTTGAGCCGTGTTTGCTAGTTAATTGCAGGATACAGGTTCTCAGCTCTAAACAGTGAAATTCATGGAAAAGCACGACAAATTCCAGATTACTGCCGACCACAGATAAAACACGGGTCTCCGCTCTCTATCCGTATGTTGCCGCACACCAGTTTAAGGGACAAAATGGCAAATCGATGTCATTTTCATGCACAAAGCACAATGTCAACACAAGATCCAACATGTCTACGCAGAGCTCAAGAAAAATCATGGCAAAAGATCCACATCACATCACCTTTTGATTTGCTGAAATTCTGGAAAAATTGTGAAGAGCTTCTGAGAAACAACATATTCCACACTGAAGAGTACAGCCAAACAGGGAAACCCGTAAAATCTCGTGACCTAACTCATCAAGACGGCCGCGGATCCGCAGCCAACATAGGGGTTAGGCCGCGGATCCGCGGCCATGCTGACACGACAGGTGGTTGGTTTTTAGGGGCAGTTTGGGCATTTCATTTTGGTTCTGAATATTGCCCTAAGGTATCAGTTTTCTGCCTATAAATAGCCCAGAACTTGCCAAGCCAAGGGTGCTCAATTCTTGTATTAGGTTTTAGATATACTTTGTTGTTCTTCTTCCTTTTTTCATCTTTTCTCCATTAAAATCTTGTAGTAAGGTTTCATGAGTGAAGTGATGAATAAAAGAGTTCTTTTTGTTATCATGCTTGTCTTGTTATGTTGTTAATTATAATTGCTTGTAATTTTCATTTGCTAATCTAGTTGTTGTTATTTGTGTTTGTTTCTTTCTTGTTTTATTTTTCTTTATCCTTAACAACAATGATGCTTAAGCTTGATCCTTGCCAAGATGAGGTCTCAAATAGCTAGTTGTAATCTTCTAAACTCTTTCTTTCTATCTTCATCCTTTTGTTGTATTTTCCTTTTCTTGTAATGGGTGAGTAGTTTTCTTACTTGTTAGGGTAGGATAAGGAAAGTTTGAGAGAAGGAAATCTCTCTCACTCTTTCCTTGCCCAACATCTTAATTTGGACTCCCGTTAATTGAACCACAATCCGCTCCCTACGGCACCCTATCCTACATGATAGCGGTGATTCCTTAGTGAGACCGGTTGTGGTTGAATTAACCGGAGGTTAAGGCTAAGAGCCAAGAACGGACAGACAAGCACCAAAAGGAAGAACTTAAGCGTTGGAAAGCCTAACTTATACTCGCAAGTTCCTTCCTAGTCGTGCTAATCCCCGTTATTGCCTATTACCGTAACACCGATATTAAGAGTGGCAACGAAAGAAGTGAGCGACTCCTAACTCAAACTAACCTAATCCTAACCCTAAAAAGCTCTCTTTATATAACATTTTAGCACATAGTTAATCTCAAACGAACCTGGACATTTGGACTTAACTCGTTAAAACACATAGAAAAAGATTCCCATCTCCCTGCGGATGACCCGTACTCAACCGGCTAGCTACAAGCGAAACCGTCTTGATTGCGGTAATAAACTTGAACACGCAAAAATCCAAACAATCAAATGGCGCCATTGCCGAGGAGACGGTAGTTTATTTCTTTGTGTAATTTCGGGTTAATTTGTGAATATAAATATAACTGAAAAACAAAACAAAAAATATATATATATTGTAAAAAAAACCATCTTGTTATTTTTCATTAGTTTTTGTGCAAGTGTGTAGGAGAAAAGGAAAGGTCGAGTTCAGTGCCAAAGACGTGGGAAGTTAGACCCATATCTTGCGACTACACCGCGGGTGATCAAGACGGAACAAACGGTTTGCAGAAAGATTCTGGAGCAGACCCAGTGAGCAAATCAAGATTCAGGAGCTCCAGACAAGAAGAGGACACCCCAGAAAGCACACACAAGAAATCCAGAGGCCCAACTCCACTTTAATGCCGCAGAACCGCGGCATAAGCAGGCTATAGCCGTGGAACCGCGGCCACTTGATGCCTTCAGCATCTCAAAATTTATGTGAGTATTTCTTCCTCCTTCCCCACTCCTCTGAACTCCACTGAACTGTGTTTTCTGCAGCATTCTTTGCGCAAACTCTCTTCCCCCTTCCAATAAATTGTTTTTGTGCAGGATTCTTTGCGCCGCGCTAAAAAAATAAAAAATTGATTGCTGTTGATTGTTACTGCTTAGCATATTTTAATCGGACTTTAAGGGGCTTAAAACCAATCTAGATTGGGTGGGGATTTCATCACCCTTCCCAGGACCCCAGAAATCACAAAAAGCATATGCATTGACCATTGTTTAATTAAAAAATACTAGACTCAGCCCTAAGTACGTCGCGCTCAATAGGACAGAGGACTGGTTATAGGCATCGGCCGTTTATCCTATCCTGACTTTGCGGTGTCTAGGCAAGTGTGTCTAAGGAAAGTGGTTATTTAATTAGGACCACTACTTACGTAGTGGGGAGCCTCCCACTTACCTGGCACTTACCTAGCCGCAATTGGCGGAGAAGAGACGGTTTGAGGT
The DNA here is from genome assembly GCA_030015575.1 of Agapanthus africanus. Lineage (NCBI taxonomy): Eukaryota > Viridiplantae > Streptophyta > Magnoliopsida > Asparagales > Amaryllidaceae > Agapanthus > Agapanthus africanus. The sequence continues at coordinate 207,788,235 of JASDDO010000022.1, forward strand.
CCTATTTCTAGCCCTTTGGAACAGTTAGGAGCTGTCTAGCTGACCTAGGTGACCCTAGATCTAGGTGTGATTGTGTATATTTTGTCTGTGATTGTTTGTAGCCGTAAGTCCGTACATATTTCTATAAAGCTCTGTCTAAAAAACACACAAAACAAAAACTTTTATAAAAACTTGCCCTTTTGTCGCCCAGAATCCTATTTTTTTTCACCCACCACCCATCGTATTTCTCCATTGACGTTTTCTTGCCCTCATCTTCTCCGCTTTGACTACACTAAACTAGTTTAGTGTATGTCCGGTTGGACTCGGGACACTAGCGCCCGTCTAGTCCGCGTTACGTTAGTCGCTACCGACTACGCGATCGAATCAGACGTCGAAACTCCTTCCACGTCTCTTTCACCCTTACCTTTGCCGGCCAACTCCGACGTTGATCGGAATTCTGGTCATACATCCTCACCTTCACCATCACCAACCTTTTCTTCCGCGATGTCAGGATTTAATCCAAACATCCCTTTGACTCCCTCGGGATTGATTCCACCTCTTATGGATGAGAATAACCCACCACCACCGCCTGTTGTAGCGCCACAGCGAACCGCGCTCCAGGATAGTTTCTATACCACCCGCTCTGCACTTCCCACCTGTCTTTCCCTTCCACCGGCCAATGGGGATAATTTTGAAATTAAGCCCCACTTCATTAACATGCTTCCGAAATTTCATGGGCTTGAATCTGAAGATGCCTATATCTTCATCAACAAGTTCCAGAATGTTTATGCCATGATGAAAACAACCCAGCTGTCAGACGATGCTATACGGCTACGGGTCATTCCGTTCACTTTGTGCGATCTTGCTAAAAAATGGCTGTATAGCACCGCTTCCCACTCCATAACCAGTTGGGACGAATTTGTGAAAGCGTTTCTCAAGAAATTCTATCCGAATCATAAAACCGCGAGGATCCGTAACGAAATCAACCAATTCTCCCAGCTTCCTAATGAACCTTTTTGGAAGTGCTTTGACCGGTATAAAGACCTTCTTGTTCAGTGCCCTCACCACGGTATTGAGAAATGGCAACTTTGCCAAACCTTATACGAGGGCCTGAACCCAGCAACCAAGCAGTTGTTGGAAACCATTTATCAAGGCCACTTCCTGTCCAAATCTGACGAGGAAGCATGGTAATTCTTCGACGACCTTGTGGAACAAACGGTTCAATGGGAGAGCACCAGACCAACTTCTTCTTCTTCTTCCTCCACTTCTACTGGTCAGTCTAGAGTAGGAATTCACCAACTCGATGTCTCTATTGCAATGAAAGCTGAAATGGCTGCAATAACGAGAAAACTTGAAGCGATAGAGAGCAAATTTTCATCTCCTGCTCCTGCCCCTGTTCTTCCCCTTCGTACCATTTGTGCTTGTTGTTCCAATCCTTCTCACTTAACCGAAGAGTGTCCTTACAATCTACCATCTCAAGGACAGGATCAAGTTAATGCTGCATTTCAGCAAAGACCAAGAAACGATCCATACTCTTCCACCTACAATCCTGGTTGGAGGAACCACCCCAACTTCGCTTGGAATCAGAACCAACATCAATTCCAAGGAAACAATTTCCAGAGGTCCCCTCCTCCGCAACAATAAGCGCAACAACAAACTCAACATCAATTTCAGCAGCCCTTCCAACCCCAACCTTTTCAAAATCAGACGAACAACTTTGCACCCAACCATCTTTTTCCCCAAAACAACTTTGTTCCGTCAAACAACGATAAGGTTTCCTCGCTCGAACGAAGTCTGGAGGCGTTTGTAAAGCAATCAACTCAATCCACTGCCAACATCCAGTCTTCCATTCAATCGTTGGTGCAACACACTGCCGCTCACGGGCAAAGCATCAAAACTATCGAAGCCCAGATAGCACAACTGAATGCGGCCTTAATCGAGGGAAAGAAGGGGAAGCTTCCATCTCATCGTACCACCCGGAGCAAGTCTTGCAGTAGTCATGAGCGTCTTTGAAAAGTTGTGGCCAGTAGAAACCACACTGCAAGATCTTCTCAGCTGTCTACACTTGGGCCGGATATCCAGGAGAAATGAGATGCCGCTCCAACCAATCTTGGTTGTGGAGATTTTCGAAGTTTGGGGGATCGATTTCATGGGGCCGTTTCCCAGCTCTTTTGGGAACTTGTACATCCTTCTCGCTGTTGATTATGTCTCTAAGTGGGTCGAGGCTGTGCCCAGCCAGACTAACAACAACAAGGTTGTCGTTAGATTTCTTAAGGAAAACATTTTCTCCCGGTTTGGGCACCCCCGAGCGATCATTAGCGACAATGGAACTTATTTCTGCAATAAGACTTTCGAAGCCTTGATGAGGAAATATTCCATTAATCATAAGCTATCTACGCCCTACCACCCCCAAACCTGTGGGCAAGCCGAAGTTTCAAATCGGCAAATCAAGCAGATACTGGAGAAGACGGTTTCCAAGAACCGTAAAGATTAGTCGTTAAAACTCACTGATGCCCTTTGGGCATTTCGAACGGCTTATAAGACCAATCTTGGCATGTCTCCCTATCGGCTTGTTTACGGAAAGGCTTGCCACCTTCCTATGGAAATAGAGCATCGCGCATTTTGGGCAATAAAGGAGCTGAATCTGTCTCTCGAAGATGCGGGAAGCCATCGGAAGCTGCAGTTGAACGAATTGAGCGAGCTTCGGGATGAGGCTTACGAAAACGCGGTTGTCGTTAAGAACCGAACGAAGGTGTTTCACGATAAACACCTTTTGCGCAAAACATTCGCACCTGGCCAACAGGTACTACTTTACGACACCCGGCTACATTTTCATCCAGGTAAGCTCAGATCTCGTTGAAAAGGGTCATATTTTGTGCGGAATGTGTATCCGCACGGCGCTGTGGATTTGGAGAATCCAAAGGACGGTTCATTTTTCAAAGTAAACGGACACAGACTAAAACCGTACCTTCGCGCCGAACCAATAGAGGAGCTCCTGGTCTTACAGGAGCCGGTTTACCCTGCGTAATCATGCTCTGCCTACCACCAAACTTCGGTTATCCAGCCAAAACAGTGGACACTGTTCCAAATAAGTTTGGGGGTATGTATATACCATTTTGTATATATTTGTGGATATTCTTGTCCATTTTTTATTTTTCTTTTCTTTAAAAACAAAAAAAACAAAAAAAATTGTGTATATCTAACCGACAATTTTAACCCTTCAATGATTTCTTCATGCAATGACAGTGAGGACACTGTCCAGTTTAAGTTTGGGGGTACGCTCGGTACGCATTTCTAACCTTCGCATTCATATGAATATTTTGCATCTGCATACTAAAATCCATAAAAATCGAAAAAATTTCTAAAAACATAAAAACTTTTTTGTCAAGTTAGCTAGTGGGAGAACTCATCGACGTCTCTTTTGGTCAATACCTGGTAGCCCGTCACGTATGGCTAATACCTCTGACGTGCTAGTGGTTAAATCCACAGCCAAAGTATTGACGAGTCTTTAGAGTCCCCCATAGACCGTTTTCTCAAGTTTCGAGCGAAGCGCTGTAGAGGCCATATGGAGATATGGAAGGGTTCGATCTTATACGTGCGGTATTGCACGGATCATGATCGGACGGATAATACTAGCGGGCTTTGGTTTAAGCCGGATCCTAGTATTGTACAGTGTAGATTTTGTCTCATTGCATTTGTATTCAGTGGGAATACAAATGCGGGTATGTATATACAGTCGCGGGGTTTTCCTGTAATTTATTACGGGATTTTGAAGTTGCCAGTTTGTATTCCGTTTCGACCAGTTTTCCTTTGTTCCTTCACGGCCGGATTTTTCCGATGGAGGGGGTTATTTGCAAGTGTGCAAATTAGATATGTGGAGGGGGTTTCTTGTAAATGGAGATATTATGATAATCTAGCATCTTTTGATTCCATTCTTTTCTTCACATGGTTGGCATTAAATGAGATGGGAAATGATTTGGCTTTGGTGTGACATTAATTCCTCATTATCATCACATTTTCTTATGGTCACCTTCCACCTAGCTTGTGCTCACCCCCCTATCATATTTTCCCACTCTCATTTTTTGGCCGGCCACATATCAGAGAGAGGGTGTGAGATTTTTGGTGAGAGGATTTTTCATTCTCATTTCATTCCTTGCAAGAAAAATGAGAGCTCCATTTCTCCAAAGTTCATTTTTCCTCCACCACATCTATTATGGAACCTTCTTACCCCATAGAGACAAACTATTCTACACTTCGCCTACAGTATTCTTGGACACGTCGACTCGCCAACTTCGTGTCCAAGTTGCCTCGGTCCAGAGGTGGGAGCCCGTAAAAGAACCCGGCGATGTGGTGCCCTTTCCGATGAGGAGATGAAGACCGGAGATTCCGCGAGGAGATCGGGACGGAGGCCGAAGACCGAAGGACACGTATCGCTCGGTATAGCTTTCTACCCTTTCTCGTATTTGCTAGCGTTAGGTTAATGGCCCGATCCGGGTTTATAGTGCGCGGTAGTGCCAGTTTTCTAGTTTGAAAAGTTTTTCGTTTCCGCATTCCGGCGTCGGATTGACGGCCGGGGCGCTGCCGTGCACTTACATTGGTATCAGAGCCACGCCATTAACCTAGTCTAGCTTGCTCTAACGTGTTTACAAGTTCGATCGAACGGATTTTCCAAAAACCGCGTTTCTTGTCACAGTTTCTGTCAAAATTTTTTAGTTGTCAAAAAAATATTTGGTATGTTGCAGAAATGTGTGCAGGGTTTTCTGAGAACACTGAAGAAAATTGGTACCATAATGTTACTGTAGCGCCGCGGAACTGCGGAAAAAACCCCATTATGGCCGCGGTTCCGCCACCGAACAGTGGCTTCACTGCACCAAATTTCTTCAGTGGGTCTCTGTCTTGAAAATGAGGTTTTTGGTATATTCTTTTTGGGCCCAGATTTTCTTTGAGTGCTACAGTAATGCTTGGGGCCCACTTCGGTAAATTTGATCGATCGAAAATTTTAAATATGTTAGTTCATAGTATTTACATTATATCTGCGACCGTGAATGTCATTTGATCGGTAAATCCTGTCTAACTGCTATACCCCTTTTAGACGGATTTGCGAACGTGACATTCACGTTGATGTTCTGTATTGTGCTGTGATGTTGCGGATTTGTCGTGGGGATAGCCTGGATGCAATGGTAGTACAGTTTGGTTATTTATGTACATTTGATATTGTGGGGCGAGCGTCCGACATGTGGACTGCCGTTACTGCCTGTTTGTATATTATTCTTTTGGGGCACGACCGGGCTGAGGTCAATGTACCCGTTGTATGTATATTTTACTTTCTATACTAGGATTACCCCAAGGTGGGGTGCACGGATAGCCGGGTTCTAGAGGGCAACGGGCCCGCATCTCATGGCGTTGAGACGGAGGGGGCTTCACTCTAGAATTGGCGGGCTATTCGTCGCACTCGTAGGGGGTATAGGTTGACCCAAGGAGGGGTGCCCAAGTTACCGGATTCCGTAAAGTGCTGGGTGGTCCATTCACGTTGCTGAAGGCGGCTGCCTCGCTTCAGGTTTTGGCGGGTAACTTGCCACGCCCGTAGGGGTCTAGGATTTCATTGCACAGGCTATCCACACAACCAGGAGAACGTCGGGTTTGAGTAGCGGCTCTATGAAACCCGGGGATCCCAGATATCTGTATTGTTCTGTGATGCTTATTGTATTTCTGTGATGTTGCATTTTATCATGCCTTGAGCGAATATTATATATTGATATATATACTAGTAGATGTTGTATATGTTTTGCACCCGCGCTAGTCCAGTCTCCGCTCTGTCGTTAGTTAAGTAACCTAACGGGTGATGACGGGACCCAGTGGCGAATGCGAATGGCATATACGTACATCATTATTTTCGTTCTTTGTGGTGTGATCAATTGATGGGACTGCGTTGATTCGGATCAATGCAAGCTAAAAAAACCTATTCTAATGTTGTTGGAACATTTTTCAAAAAGCTTTTATTGCAAGGACGTTCTCTTTTGTTTTGCACAGTGGTATTCAGTTGGAATATCCTGCACCTCAGTCGACGAGGCAAGGGCCGAGATCCCTTCACCGGGAGTAACCCCTTGGACAGAAGTTTGCGTCAGGGTAATAACTTCACTATAGCCGATTGCCTTTTGCTTTGCATCGTGGTATTCAGTTGGAATATCCTGCACCTCATTCTACGGGGAATATCCCTTTACCGTGAGTGACCTCTTTAGCAACGGTTTTCGCCACTATATTTTTATAAAGCTATCCAGTTCCTTCAACGATATAAAGTTCATTACATTAAAGGTTTTCTACAGAAACCATTCGTAGCCCACCATCATTTCAGTTAAATATTCGGTAGTATTCAAGCTATGTATTTTGACCTCACGCCAGGGCATAGTGATTGGTAGCTGCCGGATATTTATCTGTTGCATAGATAGAATGCGTTGGTTTGAGACAGTCGTACTGCCATTTTGGCCACGTCAAGGGTAGGTACGGGTGGGTTCAAATTAACCTGGATAATGATGGGTAGAACTTGACATGTGACTTATGATATTTTGACCTCACGCCAAGGTCATAAGAGCATGGGGCAAAAATCACATCGGGGGTTTCTAAAGAAACTGAAACTTGCCAGATATGCGCATACCTTCTAGAGTGTGATAACGTGAGCGAATTCCGTCACGTTATCATGCGATGATAGTTGGATCCCGATTCCCACTGATGAGTTGGTTTACTCCTCGGGTGATCCCGACTAGTTCTTTTTTCAGGTTTGGAGGAGAATTTGACGTTACAGTGGGAGGTTTCCAGATTAGATAAATTGGTAACCATTCTGATCTAGCTTAGAGTGCACGCTGAGTGTTTCTTTTCTCTCTCTCTTTGGCAGCGACCATGACCCGACCCTAGACTATGACTCAGTGACCAAGATTAACCGAACCTTCTTAAATACTGGCTTTTGGATTGTCAGAGTTGCATTCCTCATTGCCACTCCTACTTTTACCCTTTTCTCCAGGACACCCCGTATTACTACGAACGTCCACTTCCATTGGATAAAACCATCGTATGGTTATATACGAACTCGAAGGAATTTATTCGAGGATGGTTTCTGGTTCTGGAGAAAACGAATAGGACTATTCAGTTGTCTTTTCCTTTTACCATCTCTCAGGTTGCGAGTACTCCTTGGTTTAGGAGATAGCACACCTATTACGCAAATTGGATAGTCTTCTTCCAAACCATAGGCAGGTGCCTACCGGTAGGGAATGAAGAAAACCAATTAGCCTAACGATGGTGTACAGAAGGTATTATGTAAAGACAAATAAAGGGATTAGTAAGAAGGCAAAGTAAACTGCGACTCCTATTCACGACCAAACCAAGTATTTCATTACCACTCCCACTTCACCTTTGTATTTCTCTAGGACACTCCGTATCACTACGAAGATCCACAGTTTATTTGGATACTCCATCGTATGGTTATATACGAACTCGAAAGGAACTTGTTCCAGCTCGAGGATGGATTCTGGTTCAGGAGAAATAGGAATAAGGTTTATTCGGTTGTCTTTTATCTTCACCTTCTCTCGCATTGCGAGTACTCCTAGGATTAGGACAGTACACCCATTATGCTTATTGGATATTCTTCTTCCAAACCATAAGCTGGTGCCGAAAGGTAGGGAAGGAAGAAAACCATTTAGCCTAAGAGGGTGTACAGAAGGTAATGACTAAAGACATATAAAGGGATTTGGAGAGATGGCAAAGAAATACACGGTTACAGTTGTGAATCTGGACAATGGAAGAGGCATTACTAGGAATACCCGGATACCCCATCGAAATATTTCAATGTTTCAGTTTCATTGTGTACTGTTAAAAGAAGACTGATTTCCTAATTAGACACTTGCTCTAGGGTATGTATTTACCAGGTTTGATTCTCACATCTGTATGGTTTTACAGATGATGAGTGGGAGTAAGTTATTGGGAATTAGGTGATCATCCTCATTATATGGGATTCGTTGAAATTGGTGATATTTGAGGAAGTCACCTGGGTTGTTTGCCGGACGGCAAATATTTGGTTTTGAATATCCGTTGTTATGTACCAATTTCAAATTGATATATTTGTACATCTATTTTTATAGAGTGAGATATACCTTTTTGAAATTATGTCGGTGACATTTACCTATATCAGTGGATGGTTAGGTAAGGAGCATTAAACAGCGGTGTAATTCTTCTTAACCATAAGTACAGTTTTCAACCTACGACACACAGGGAATGAGTCACTAGACTCAGGGGACTTATACAGAGTATTGTATATTGTCCAGTGTCCATTAGGACAGAGGGGTTGGTCCTCGTACTATATTCGATTTACTTATGACTTCTCTAGTTTTTAGACAAGTATTTCGTAGAAACACAGGGTCCAAGTTTTGAGAAGTTATAGGTATAAGAGTAAAGTAGAGAACCTGGTATTGCAAGTATCGGGATTTTTCAAGGTGATTGAAGATGTAGATACTTGTGTGTGGTATTCAGTTAATAGTAATGATTAAGAGAACTTGCTTCTCTTTCAGGTTACTCATAATTGGAAGCATTCCTAAGTTGAGTAACGTTGATCGGCCTCCTTCCATTTAGTTGACATGCACTGGAGACAGCTGCATGATTTGAATCTGGTTCAATTAAATCAGTGCCTCTGTTTCTATATTGGATATAGAACGGTTCATATCTTAACGATGTTAAGGTACGGGGAATTGTCCGGCATATGCTTAAAACCAGACTCTAGATAACTCAAGGCACGTTTCTGTAATGGCTGTTTGTGGGTTGCCTCAGGCTATGACGAGGGTTGACTTTCTACCATCTGGAAGATCAATAGTGATATTGTTCTTGACTCGCCACAGTTTTAATAAAAATGGATTTTTTTTTCAGAAAACAGAAGTGGGGGTATGGTAGAACTGGAAGTGATTCCAGAACCGCAAACGATTACTGAAGATTTGATAAGAACCTAAAGATTCAATCTTATTTGCCATTCCATTGTCCACTCCGCAGATATAGTGGGCAACCTCAGCCACCCGAGAGGTACTCCAGTAGCCTTAAGGACGGTGACAGGGAGGTTATTGTTTACCCAGACTTGACACTACTGTTGTTCCAGACTATGAGACCCGGCAGGAGGATGAATATAGCATCGTTCTGAACTGGCTTCAGAAGTGTACGTGTATATGACTCTGCCAAAGGGTTGTCGTAGTCAGTGGGAGCAGCGGAAGTGTTTCCCCAATCAGAGCAAGGCTCTGTTTGAATTTTGAAAATTCAAAATTGAGAAGCAACGCTTCAGATCCCGTGCGCTGCGCGCCATTTGCCACGTGTCAGAAGTTGACTCGGCAGCACAATGCCCAAGGCAGTGCGTCCAATCAGAGCAAGGCTCTTTAAAAAGCAAAAGCAACGCTCAACTGCGCAAGCACACCGCTGCGCGACACGTGTTTGCGCAGTTGCGCAAACGCTGTTGCGCAAGTGCACCACAGCGCGCCACGTGTCTGCGCAATTATGCAAGCACAACTGCGCAAGCGCACCGCTGCGCGACACGTGTCTGCGCAGTTGCGCAAACACTGTTGCGCAAGTGCACTGCAGCGTGACACGTGTCTGCGCAGTTGCGCATACACGACTGCGCAAACGCACCTCTGCACGACACGTGTCTGCGCAGTTGCGCACACACTGTTGCGCAAGTGCACCGTTGAATGACACGTGTCTGCGCAGTTGCGCAAGCGCTTCACTGCGCGACACGTGTCTGCGCAGTTGCGCAAGCACAGCTGCGCAAGCGCCTTACTGCGCGACACGTGTCACGCACTGGTGAGTTGCGCAACAACAGAATGAAGATTTAAGGAAATCTTTTCTGTTCTTGTTAAAACAAGAAGATTTCTTCTGTAAAACAGGGGCCTTTGGATCAAAGATCCAACGGTGGGGAAAATTCCCCAAATCACTCAGGAAAAGATTTATTGAACAAATTTAACTAATTTTGAGCACTATAAAAAGGACCCCAAAACTCATTTCAAAGGATCATCTGGTTTTAAAAAAAGGAAGAAAGAAAAGAACTCTTGAGAATTTCTGGAGAACACAAAAAAGAAGGTAAAAACCTTTGAGATAAGAGAAAATTCTCTCAAAGAATAGATCATTGATCTAGAAAACAAGATCAGTGATCTTCAATAAATAAATAAATAAAAATAATAAAAATAATGCCTTGCACTTGTTTTATGAACCATCGGTTCTTGAACCTAAAAGGTTCTTAAATTAATAGTGCTTTGCACTTTTATGAACCTTTGGTTCTCTGAGATAAGAAAAACAAGAAAAAACTTGTTTTTTTCTTAGATCTAAATCAAATAGTGCTTTGCACTTCTTTTTTTGAACCATCGGTTCTTGAATCTAAAAGATTCTCAAATTAACAGTGCTTTGCACAAATGCAATGCATTACTAAAAGGGCCAGACCCAAATCAAAATGACCTGACAGGCCAAAATAAATTGCAAGGCAATAAATGGGCAGAGCCCAAATAAATTGATGCTTTGCATCCTTTATACAAGGGCAGAGCCCAAATAAAATTGATGCCTTGCATCATTCCTAAAAGGGCAGAGCCCAAAACAAATTGATGCTCTGCATCCTTTCTGGGCAAGGCCCAAATAAAAATAAAAAAAGAAATGCAATACAAAGGCAAATAAAATGTTGAACATTTCAACTGGACTTAGCCTAATTTTGGCCATAAGTCCTTAAATTAAATTGACTGAGCAAAATTGCTCTTCTAAATCAATTTACATCCGGTTCGAGGGTACATCTCCGAACTCCTTTGACATCCGTCGTTGTAATTCCTCAACGACGTCAAAGAGGTGACGGGTCCCAACGACCACACATCGATATGGACTGCGGGGTCCTTAAACTCGTGGACCGAAACGTCCTTAAACTAATATTGGACCGAAACGTCCTTAAACTAATATCGGACCGAGACGTCCTTAAACTAATATCGGACCGAAACGTCCCTAAACTAATATTGGACCACCACGTCCCTAAACTGGAATATGGACCACCACGTCCCTAAACTGGCACAATAGAGTCTAAATGCTCTTTTGTTGGACCTAAACGGTCCCGTTAAGTTGACCTTAGTCTCAAACTGGACTAACGTATCCTTAACAAACGTTTGAGTCGATCTTAGCCTCAAAAATGGCTAACGTATCCTCCAAACAGACTTTAGTCCCAAATTGGACTATGAATCTCCCTAAACTGGAACAATAGAGCCTCCAAATGCTCTTTTGCCGGATCTAAATGGTCCCGTTTAAGTTGATCTTAGCCCCAAACAAGGCTAACGTATCCTTAAACATTCAAATGAAATATAAAACCCTAAATCAACTTTGGTTCAAGGGTACATCTCTGAACTCCTCTGACGCCTGTCGTTGTAATCCCTCAACGACGTCAGAGAGGTGACGAGTCCCGATGGCCAGATATTAAATCGATCACTACGTCAAGTCGATCTAAGTCCAAAACAGGACTAACGTATCCTTGACGAACGTTTAAGTTGATCTTAGCCGCAACGTGACTAATGTATCCTTAAACTAAAACACCAAACCCAAATCTAAGTAAACACGGATTTGGACTAATCCACGTCCTACGGGCAACGGCATTACTCAGTCCCCGTATACAATCCACGGGCAACCACAAACAAAACAAACACACACGACACGAAGTGAAATTCTGGAGAAGGAGAAAGTTGTTACCGTGATGCGGTAGCGTAGTTAACTGCAGGGGCTTGCGCCTGCAGGGAAGAGCGTCCCCACAATCAAAAAAACCCCTCACCCTGAGGGGGAATCTGACGAAGTCTGCTACATCGGCCGCATCCGTCTAAACCTCCGATACACGGTGCCATAAATCAACTTGGCATCTTCGGAGAGGTGGACGGATAAAACCAAATAGCATCTGCCCCGAACCTCAGGCACAGACGCAAAGTCTGCGCCGTCGTTCGGAGGGGAACAGATTCTGGCACGCCCGGTGGGACCTCTTCCTCTTTCCACTCCACACTTCGTGTGTCGTGTTCGCGAACAAATCGCGGTTTGCTGTGATTGCCTGTGGATTCAAGGTACTAAGATTTGGTGTCTTGCTCTATGCAGAAAACAGAAAATCGATGGCTACGAACTGCATCGCCTGCAGCAACAACTCTCGCTCCGTCATTGCTGGAGGAGTGACTTATGGGCCCCAAGCGGCCTCCCTTTTCAAAATGCCGGTGGAGCAGGTCGCTCAAGCCACCACTAACTATTTTTTGGGACCATGCTCCCACCAATGAGCTTCAACGCCCCAATGACATTGCAAGAAGCTCCAAAGAAGTCGGTTTTCGATCGACTTACCACTGCCGCGACCCCTCTCAATAGGTCGCCCAACTCCACTGCTTCAGGTTTTAATGGATTAGGCCAGAGCTCCATCGGGCCCATGAAGAAGCCTGCCATACCAGAAGGCGTTATCCCGAAGTGGATAGCCATCCCAGCTCCCGTTCTTGGCGAAGTCACCAAGGTTGCTTCCCATATTCGGAAGCCCGCTTCTGACAGGTTGGCCGTCCCCGTTCAACGGACGTCGATCTTTAAAAGACTGGTACCAGCATATTCTGACCAACACAGGGGGCATGAGGAGGTCACCCCTATATCTGAAACAATTCCATCAGCACGACATGCTCGACGTCGCTACTGGCGCCGAGTTAGGAAAGCTGGGGGCAACTTCCCCTCTGGACTTACTCGTCCAACTCTAATGGTTGTGATCGATACTGCTGTTCCAACCAAGAACAGCTTTGAACTGCTCAACAAGGTGCGCAGAAACTCTCCTACTGCGATGTTGAAATGAACTCCTTCACCTGTGGAGAATACTCCAGCGAAGAAGTTAGAGCAGCCCCCTCAACGGCTGTCCTCTAAAATTTACAAAGTCTGGCGACGGGTCCAAGAGTCGGTGATCGATCAAGACTGCCTCCGACGACAGAAAAAGATGAAGGTTCGGCAGGGGAAGGATTACTCTGTCAAACCATAAAAAACAAAAGCTACTTGGGTGCCCACTACAACGGCTCCCTTAACTCCAATCACTCAAAAAAGGAGGCCGCAAAAAGCCCCTGTGTCTTCGGCAAATCGCAAAGACACCGAACACAAACGCCCCAAGTCTGGGGGCATGGTGGTGCACACTGTTTATATGGCTTCTGGAAAGGAGGAAAGCCACACTTCTACGGGCCACCGACCGCTCACCCGATCCGTAACGAAAGCCCAGGAGCAACAGCAAAAGCTTCAGGAAATGATGACTACAATGGCTGCACTCACTGAGCCAAAAGAAATCTCTGAAACGTCTTCGGATGAGCGTCAAGAACAAGAAACTGACGCTGACTTTTTACGCAGAGTCCTCGAAAAGAGGGACAAAGAAGCTGCAGAGCAGGCGGCTAACATAAAGCAGATGGCGCTCCTCTTCCAAGATATGGTAGGGATGATGTTACAGCCGGACCCTCCTGCTGAAGATCCTCCGATCGTCCTTGAAGACGACAGGGGAGAAACGTCAAATCCTCCGCCGGCTCTATCAACAGCCAAGGAGGAGGCAATCTCCAAAGTTGACCTAGACGAATATATAGCCCAGCAGATCCGGGTTCATCAGGCGAATGAAGCGGCTGGGCAAATTGTTAGAACCGGACAACCGTATCCGAGCTGGTATGACCAAATCAGTTACCCGCCAGGATATACGATCCCTAAATTCCACGTATATAAAGGGACAGGGAATCCGCATCAGCATGTCGCCCAATTCAGGGCCTTATGCGGCAATACTGGAAGCGATGACAAATTGTTGCTACGTCAATTCGTCGGCAGCTTAGCAGAGATAGCCTTTGAATGGTATTCGGAGCTACCTAACGACTCTGTCAAAACATTTGCAGAGATGGAACTGCTGTTTACACAAAGATTCGTAAGTGCTAGTGAACGCACCCCGATTACAGCACTGATAAATGCCAGGATAAGGCCCGGTGAAACGTGGGTCCAATACGCAACACGATGGCGAAACCTATGGTCGAAATGCGAACAACGCATAGAAGAGGCACCTGCGGTAGGCATGTTTGTGGGCACTCTCGATCCGCAGGCGACCATCTCGCAATTCATGATGTTCTTCAGGCCGACCACCTTCCAGGCCTTGATCGACAAATTAGCCCAATGGACCAGATGGGCCATAGACCGTCTCCTCCAAGACCCGATCCCCGAAATGAGAAAGGAAAAGTGATCATCGTCGCCAACGCTCAGCTACTGTCGAGCAACTCAAGGCCGGTCGCTCGCCAAAACAACGTGCGTCCACGCCCATCCCTCGAAGAGAGGCTAGGACGTCCTTACTCGTTTCCTCATAATAAAACGAGAAGACTGTTTGAACTGGCAGTGCGTAACAGACTCATCAATCTGCCGAGTCCAAAGCGTCTGTCGCAGCCAGGCGATCTTAATAATCCCAATTATTGCCCTTACCACCAAACGGTAAGTCACCCGATTGAGGATTGTTTCGTCTTTAAGGGATGGATCGAGGATCAATACTTGCAAGGCAAGTTCACGCTGTCTGAAAGCTGGAAAGTAAACCCACCACAGCCGCACTCTCCAAAGAAGACGGACACGCCGGGGGCAACTTGTTCTTTAGTCAAGGATGAAAACGATGGAGAAAACTCATCAGATGAATCCGAAGACCACGTAGCGACTTGTCATGTGATTTCTCACTCACTGACAGATAATAAAGAAGCTTCTTGCGCCGAGAAACCAATGGCGAACCCCGAACCGGAAATTCTACGGCCATCAGACGAGTTGATCGATGTCTTCCCAAATGAAATTCGTTTGAATGCAAAAGCCAATCAAGAGCGTGAAATGGCCATACTGGAAAAAGCCAAGGCATTCCAGTCAAATCAAAAGCCATCCACTGCAGATAAAAACAAATTCAAGACGAGGAAAAGGTTCGCCAAAGCTCTGTCAGTAGGAATGAAGCTACCGCCCTCTGAAGAAAATTCTTTCTCTGAGGTAGAGATGCGCCCTGACTTCTGTTTATATCATCAGAAGATCATACATCCTACCGAAGACTGCGAATCCTTTAACTGTTGGTGGCAAGGGTATGCCGCTCAAAAGCGACACTTCGACAGGACAAAGTGTGAAGCTTGTGGACATCGGAAAAATGCGATAGATGAGCGCAAAAGAGCCGCCGCCGACTGTCATATAGCCGAATTCAAAGGATCACAAATTATCACCTTTGGAAGCGACTCTGACGAAGAAGCTACCCCCAACTCTTCCCTCGGGGAATCTATTTCAAAAATAAAGGAATTGAGAAGCTGCGAGAACGTTCAGCCATGCAATCGCATGCGACTCGGAAAAAATCTCGGCCCCGTAAATAAAGGATCGAACAAAAAGGATAAAGGAAAAAGAAAAACGGCCCTCGTCGCCAGTACTCAACAACAATCAGGTGACCCTAGGCCGGTTGCACTCCAAAGCAACAAGTGGCAACCCCTCCAGGAAAAGTTGAAACGTCCTTACTCTTTTCCGCAAGATAAAACAAGGGGACTGTTCGAGCTGGCAGTGTGCGACAGACTCATCAATCTGCCGAGTCCAAAACGTCCGTTGCGGCCAAGCGATGTTAATAATCCTAATTATTGCCCTTACCACCAAACAGTAGGTCACCTGATCGAGGACTGCTACGTCTTCAAAAACTGGGTTGAAGACCAATACCAACAGGGCAAGTTTGCGCTGTCTGAGAACTGGAAGGTAAGTCCGCCACAACCGCACGCTCCGAAAAAGATGGATACGCCGGGGGCATCATGCTCATTCATAGAGAAAGCCCAACGGACCACTACGTCCTAAACCTGGATAACGGACCGAAACGTCCTTAAACTAACAACGGACCGAAACGTCCTTAAACTAACGGCGGACCGCAATGTCCTAAAACTTGCAAATGACTGAAACGTCGTTAAACTACTCCCAACCCGCAGCATCTTCAGGCTGACGTTAAAAAATAAAAAAATAATAATAATGGTATGTCCACAAGCAAAATGGGCACGGATGAAAACCCGAAGGGGCTCCGTGAGTAAAAACAGCAGGGCTACCGGCGAGTGTTCGTGAAAACCCGAAAGGGCGCGACCTCGTTTAAAAAAAAAAGAAGAAAAAGAAAAGAAAAGAAAAGAAAAAAAAAGGAAAAAAGAAAAAAAAAAGAGAATAAAAAAAACGGTATGTCCACAAGCAAAATGGGCACGGATGAAAACCCGAAAGGGCTCCGTGAGTAAAAACAGCAGGGCTACCGGCGAGTGTTTATGAAAACCTGAAAGGGTGCAACCTCATTAAGAAACACTTATAGGGTCCTCTCGACCCTGTAAGGAGAAACCACCTACATGAGATCCTTACGACTCACAAAGGAACAACACACTTAGGGATCCCCACGATTCCGAAGGAGAAGATACACTTACGAGATCCTCACGACTCGTAAGGAGAACTCTCTTGTGGGACCCTTACGGCTCATAAGATTTGAAAGCCTTAAGTTACAGAAACCTTAACCTGTTCTTAAGCAGCCCCCACAACCTTCGATATTGCCCTACAAATGGCTCATATTGACCCTTGTATACAATCCACGGGCACGAATAAATATTTTCCTAACAAAGTCCCATCCGCGACTAGGGATATGCTTGTACAGCAAACAACACTTGTAAGTCCTCTCGACTTATAAGGAGAAAATCCTTTTGTAAGATCCTTACGACTTACAGGGGAACATACACTTAGGAATCCTCACGATCCCTAAGGAGAAAACACACCTACAAGATCCTCACGACTTGTAGGGAGAAATACCTTTGTGAGACCCTTACGGCTCATGAAGTCAAAAGCCTTAGTCGACAGGACCCTTAACCCTGTTTACTAAGCCACCTTTGTTCAACATCGACAGAGGCAAATGATGATTCGCTTCTAGCAATATCCCAGTTGCAGCGATGCTGATGCCTAAACCAGTATCAAATTCCAAGTCCTTTCAAGGCAAATGATGATTCGCTCCTGGCAATATTCCAGTCGCAGCGATACGGATGCCAAGATTGGTATCAGACCCCAAATTCCCTACTCGCAAAAAAAAAAATGCATACGAAATAGCCGAAATGATGGGGCAACTTGCAAACAGAATCAGCAAGTAAAAATGTATGTATACAAAACAGCCGAAACGATTGGGCAACTCGCAATAAAAAGCAGCGAGTAAAAACATAATAAACAGCCGAAATGATTGGGCAACTCGCAATAAAAAGCAGCGAGTAAACATAAAGTAAACAGCCGAAATGATTGGGCACCGCGAAAAATAGCCGAAATGATTGGGCAATCGCGACCTTCGCGATATAAAAGCTGAAATGATAGAGCATCGCGGAAAAAATAAAAAAATGAACGAATGAAACTTTTGCCCTACAGGTGAAATCACATCGATCCCTGTATATAATCCAGGGGCACAGATAAAAAGGGAACAATACCTTCCCAACAGGCTCCACCAATAAGCGAAGCCAAATCTCGACGGTTCATAGATAACCTAGAGACCATCTCGACATTTGTCGCAATATTACAGACACGATGTCAACAAATGAAGCAAAGGAAGGTCCCTAACTTCAGGGTCTCGACGTCAATATCGACAACTTAAAGATCACCAACGGCGTTTCTCCTCACTCCAACTAGATGCAGACATGACGTCAACAACTGACCTCAGAATCGCAACGAAACGGAACCATGACAAAGTCCCTAGTTCCAAATCTCAATGGCCACGTCTACAGCCTGGAGACCAACAACGGTGTGCCTCCTCATTCCAACAGGACACAGATGTTACACCATCAAGCGGAGTAACGACAAAATCCCAACTCCACCTTAGAATTCGTCTCGATACAGTAGACGCAATGTCAACAACAGCGTTCCTCCGCAGTCCAGCTGGAGGCGGATGCAACGTCAATAAATGACCTCACGGTCGAAACAAAGCGGAGTAACGGCAAAATCCCAGCTTCACCATAGCATTCGTCTCGATACAGTAGACGCAATGTCAACAACAGCGTTCCTCCGCAGTCCAGCTGGAGGCGGATGCAACATCAACAAAAGACCTCACGGTCGAAACAAAGCGGAGCGATTGCAAAATCCCAGCTTCACCTCAGCATTCGTCTCGATACAGTAGACGCAATGTCAACAATGACGTTCCTCCGCAGTCCAGCAGGATGCAGATGCAACGTCAACAAAATCCCCTATGGTCAGTAAAGCGGAGCGACGGCAAAATCCCAGCTTCACCTCAGCATTCGTCTCGATACAGCAGACGCAATGTCAACAACGGCATTCCTTCGCAGTCCAGCAGGATGTAGAAGCAACGTCAACAAGAGACCCCATGGTCGAAACAAGCGGAGTGACGGCAAAATCCTAGCTCCACCTCAGCATTCGTCTCGATACAGCAGACGCAATGTCAACAACGGCATTCCTTCGCAGTCCAGCAGGATGTAGAAGCAACGTCAACAAGAGACCCCATGGTCGAAACAAGCGGAGTGACGGCAAAATCCTAGCTCCACCTCAGCATTCGTCTCGACACAGCAGACGCAATGTCAACAACGGCGTTCCTTCGCAGTCCAACAGGATGTAGAAGCAACGTCAACAAGAGACCCCATGGTCGAAGCAAACGAAGCGAAGGCCACATTCCTAGCTTCAACGTCTTTACGGTAACTCACATAAAACCGGAAAGACAATCGGAGATCATCTCGCACCAGCACAGAGTGGTCACCACCTTGACGTTCGTCTCGATACAGCAGACGAAATGTCGACCCCAGCGTTCTTCCTCCAGCAGGGATTCGGACGTGATAAAGCAAACGAAGCGAAGGCCACATTCCTAGCTTCAACGTCTTTACGGTAACTCACATAAAACCAGAAAGACAATCGGAGATCATCTCGCACCAGCACAGAGTGGTCACCACCTTAACGTTCGTCTCGATACAGCAGACGAAATGTCGACCCCAGCGTTCTTCCTCCAGCAGGGATTCGGACGTGATAAAGCAAACGAAGCGAAGGCCACATTCCTAGCTTCAACGTCTTTACGGTAACTCACATAAAACCGGAAAGACAATCGGAGATCATCTCGCACCAGCACAGAGTGGTCACCACCTTGACGTTCGTCTCGATACAGCAGACGAAATGTCGACCCCAGCGTTCTTCCTCCAGCAGGGATTCGGACGTGACAAAGCAAACGAAGCGAAGGCCACATTCCTAGCTTCAACGTCTTTTACGGTAACTCACATAAAACTGGAAAGACAATCGGAGATCATCTCGCACCAGCACAGAGTGGTCACCACCTTGACGTTCGTCTCGATACAGCAGACGAAATGTCAACCTCAGCGTTCTTCCTCCAGCAGGGATTCAGACCTGACAAAGCAAATGAAGCGAAGGCCACATTCCTAGCTTCAACGTCTTTTACGGTAACTCACATAAAACCGGAAAGACAATCGGAGATCATCTCGCATCAGCACAGAGTGGTCACCACCTTGACGTTCGTCTCGATACAGCAGATGAAATGTCAACCCCAGCGTTCTTCCTCCAACAGGATTTGGACACACCAGAGCAAACGAAGCGAAGGCCACATTCCTAACTTCGACGTCTTGACGGTAACTTATATAAAACCGGAAAGACAATCGGAGATCATCTCGCACCAGCACAGAATGGTCACCACCTCGACGTCCGTCTCGATACAGCAGACGAGATGTCACCCTAACGTTCGTCTCGACACAGCAGGCGCAACGTCATTAAACGAATGGAGTCACGGCAAAATCCCTAGTTCCAAACCTCGGCGGTTCACCAGCAACCTAGAGACAACCTCGACGTCCGTCTCGATACAGCAGACGAGATGTCACCCCAACGTTCGTCTCGACACAGCAGACGCAACGTCATCAAACAAACGGAGCCACGGCAAAATCCCTAGTTCCCACCGCAACATTCGTCTCGATACAGCAGACGCAATGCCAGCAAACGAAGCAAAGGCCAAATTCCTAGCTTCAGGGTCTTGATGGCAACTCATATAAAACCCGAAAGACTATCGGGGATCATCCCACACCAGCGCGGAGTGGTTATGACTCATCGGGGCTCTCCAAAATGAGCCTAACCTCAAGTAAAAAGCGGCATGGCAAATTCCTAGCGCTTGCTCTTCCGACGGTCAAACTGCCAAGGAGGATTGCTTGAAGACGTCTTGTCCAGCCCCCGAAGGGATCAGAGACACGGCAGTCGCAGGGCTACTCGAACAGCACGATTGCCTATCGAGGACTATATCAGCTTATGCGACGGTACAATGGCCAAAACCCTAAGTACCACCAACCTTAACGGGCTTCTGTCGTAAAGAGCAGAGGTTAAATGCGACGTTAAGATGTTCTTGCGAGAAACGTTCGATTCGTTTCAACTTGTGAAAAATTGTCGAGGCGGCTCGACTCGTGAGATAAAGCCTTAGGCAGTGGGCATAAAAGAAACCTGTTTCCTAAGCACTGGGACCCTGCAAGTTGGCCCAAAACGGTCTCTTGCATACCATCCACGGGTCTCACTCTCCAACATCGAACTTCGACAAGGAGGGAAACAACCACTTATAAGTCCTCTCGACTCGTAAGAGGGAAAAATTCTCTTGTAGGATCTTTACGACTTACAAGAGAAAACCACACCTAGGAATCCTCACGATTCCTAAGGAGAAAAACCCACCTACGAGATCCTCTCGATCCGTAGGGAGAAAAGTCTCTATGAGACCCTCACGGCTCATAGAGTTGAAAAGTCTTAGGCAGCAAATCTGAACCTGCGGCCTAAGCCCTCGCTATCTCATGAAGAAATCAAGAGGCTTACTCTATTACCTGCTAATTGTGATGACGTGCTGAGAAAAAGGAAAAGCAACAGAAAGAACATCCGATTTACATTTGATCAAGCGTTCAAAACACATTCATTCATGAATGGGAAAAAAGACTCAGGACAAAAGATATATAATAAAGACAAGCTGGGGTAAAAAAAAAATTCATTAGTATTGCCCGAAGTTTTTACAGTCATAAAAAAAACAATAAATGAAAGTTACAATGGAATAACCTCAGATCTAAGGCATGGATTGAGGAATTCAAAAGCGACCCTATCTATGACTTTCCCAAGCCTCGCGGACCATCCTAATGTGCTTCCTTTCGCGAGCACAAGCGTCAGGGTCCCTTCCGATGTCTTCCACCCTCCGGTAAGCAGCGAGTATGGCAGACTGTTGGAAGACCTCGTGCAAGAGATCGACGAGACTGTCTCGCCGTCTCTTCGAGATAAAGTTCATCAGGTACACCGAGTGTACCTTATCCTCGACGGCATCCAACGCCCTAAGCGGCACACCAGAACAGAATAGGGGAAGCACTTCCCAGATGGCTTCCACGATAAGTTTCAGGAGGGAGGAACGTCGGGGAAGCAGTGGACCATTGTATGCGTTGAAGCAACTCATTATTTCAGCACACTCCTCATTTGTGAACTCCCGATTTTGAGAGCGGCCAAGTCGGCGGATGCCCTCATGAGAGATGATCTCGTTAAGAACATACATGTGGGCGTTCATTGTTCCTGTGAAAGAGGATCAACGGAATTATCAGAAAGACTGATTAAGCAAAACGATATAATGCACTGAGAAATAAAATGACATTTTTAAGTTCCAAGATCCATGAAGAATTCTTAAGAGTTCTTCTATATGATTTGGGAGGAGCAAAGCTCCATTAATGAATTAAGAAAATCCAAGGAAAATCTTTCAGAGAGCAGAGCTCTATGGAACCCTAGTAGGGTCCCCTCTAGTTCTCTTTAGATCCTTTTAAGACCTGTAGAGCAAAGCTCTGCTAAGTGAAACCCTAAATAGGTTTCTTTTAGATCAGGGATCTATTGAGAGCGAGGCTCTATCAATAAAAATTAATTTAATTTAATTTAATCCAAATTAAAATTTTCACCTAAAAGTTTTAAGAGTTTAACTCTTAAAGTTCTTGAAAATAAAGAGCAAGGCTCCAAATTCTGAAAGTAAAATTTTAAGAGATGAGAATCATCTAAGGGACCAAAGGTCCTATTTATAGGTATCAAGTGCCCTTTCAGCTACCAAAAGATGGCGCAATGGTCGGGATCTTGCCACCGCTGCACTCACGTGCGCGCCACGTGAGCGCAACGGTGGGGGGGCATTTGTTCCCCCAATCAGAGCAAGGCTCTATTTGAATTTTGAAAATTCAAAATTGAGAAGCAACGCTTCAGATCCCGTGCGCTGCGCGCCATTTGCCACGTGTCAGAAGTTGACTCGGCAGCACAACGCCCAAGGCAGTGCGTCCAATCAGAGCAAGGCTCTTTAAAAAGCAAAAGCAACGCTCAACTGCGCAAGCGCACCGCTGCGCGACACGTGTTTGCGCAGTTGCGCAAACGCTGTTGCGCAAGCGCACCACAGCGCGCCACGTGTCTGCGCAAGTACGCAAGCACAACTGCGCAAGCGCACCGCTGCGCGACACGTGTCTGCGCAGTTACGCAAACACTGTTGCGCAAGTACACCTTAGCGCGCCACGTTTCTGCGCAGTTGCGCAAACACGACTGCGCAAGCGCACCACTGCGCGACACGTGTCTGCGCAGTTGCGCAAACACGACTGCGCAAACGCACCTCTGCGCGACACGTGTCTGCGCAGTTGCGCAAACACGACTGCGCAAGCGCACCTCTGCGCGACACGTGTCTGCGCAGTTGCGCAAACACTGTTGCGCAAGTGCACCGTTGAATGACACGTGTCTGCGCAGTTGCGCAAGCTCAGTTGCGCAAGCGCTTCACTGCACGACACGTGTCTGCGCAGTTGCGCAAGCACAGCTGCGCAAGCGCCTTACTGCGCGACACGTGTCACGTGCTGGTGAGTTGCGAAACAACAGAATGAAGATTTAAGGAAATCTTTTCTGTTCTTGTTAAAACAAGAAGATTTCTTCTGTAAAACAGGGGCCTTTGGATCAAAGATCCAACGGTGGGGAAAATTCCCCAAATCACTCAGGAAAAGATTTATTGAACAAATTTAACTAATTTTTGAGCACTATAAAAAGGACCCCAAAACTCATTTCAAAGGATCATTTGGTTTTAAAAAAAAGGAAGAAAGAAAAGAACTCTTGAGAATTTCTGGAGAACACAAAAAAGAAGGTAAAAACCTTTGAGATAAGAGAAAATTCTCTCAAAGAATAGATCATTGATCTAGAAAACAAGATCAGTGATCTTCAATAAATAAATAAATAAAAATAATAAAAATAGTGCCTTGCACTTGTTTTATGAACCATCGGTTCTTGAACCTAAAAGGTTCTTAAATTAATAGTGCTTTGCACTTTTATGAACCTTTGGTTCTCTGAGATAAGAAAAACAAGAAAAAACTTGTTTTTTTCTTAGATCTAAATCAAATAGTGCTTTGCACTTCTTTTTTTGAACCATCGGTTCTTGAATCTAAAAGATTCTCAAATTAACAGTGCTTTGCACAAATGCAATGCATTACTAAAAGGGCCAGGCCCAAATCAAAATGACCTGACAGGCCAAAATAAATTGCAAGGCAATAAATGGGCAGAGCCCAAATAAATTGATGCTTTGCATCCTTTATACAAGGGCAGAGCCCAAATAAAATTGATGCCTTGCATCATTCCTAAAAGGGCAGAGCCCAAAACAAATTGATGCTCTGCATCCTTTCTGGGCAAGGCCCAAATAAAAATAAAAAAGAAATGCAATACAAAGGCAAATAAAATGTTGAACATTTCAACTGGACTTAGCCTAATTTTGGCCATAAGTCCTTAAATTAAATTGACTGAGCAAAATTGCTCTTCTAAATCAATTTACATCCGGTTCGAGGGTACATCTTCGAACTCCTTTGACATCCGTCGTTGTAATTCCTCAACGACGTCAAAGAGGTGACGGGTCCCAACGACCACACATCGATATGGACTGCGGGGTCCTTAAACTCGTGGACCGAAACGTCCTTAAACTAATATTGGACCGAAACGTCCTTAAACTAATATTGGACCGAGACGTCCCTAAACTAATATCGGACCGAAACGTCCCTAAACTAATATTGGACCACCACGTCCCTAAACTGGAATATGGACCACCACGTCCCTAAACTGGCACAATAGAGTCTAAATGCTCTTTTGTTGGACCTAAACGGTCCCGTTAAGTTGACCTTAGTCTCAAACTGGACTAACGTATCCTTAACAAACGTTTGAGTCGATCTTAGCCTCAAAAATGGCTAACGTATCCTCCAAACAGACTTTAGTCCCAAATTGGACTATGAATCTCCCTAAACTGGAACAATAGAGCCTCCAAATGCTCTTTTGCCGGATCTAAACGGTCCCGTTTAAGTTGATCTTAGCCCCAAACAAGGCTAACGTATCCTTAAACATTCAAATGAAATATAAAACCCTAAATCAACTTTGGTTCAAGGGTACATCTCTGAACTCCTCTGACGCCTGTCGTTGTAATCCCTCAACGACGTCAGAGAGGTGACGAGTCCCGACGGCCAGATATTAAATCGATCACAACGTCAAGTCGGTCTTAGTCCAAAACAGGACTAACGTATCCTTGACGAACGTTTAAGTTGATCTTAGCCGCAACGTGACTAATGTATCCTTAAACTAAAACACCAAACCCAAATCTAAGTAAACACGGATTTGGACTAATCCACGTCCTACGGGCGACGGCATTACTCAGTCCCCGTATACAATCCACGGGCAACCACAAACAAAACAAACACACACGACACGAAGTGAAATTCTGGAGAAGAAGAAAATTGTTACCGCGAGGCGGTAGCGTAATTAACTGCAGGGGCTTGCGCCTGCAGGGAAGAGCGTCCCCACAATCAAAAAAAACCCTCACCCTTAGGGGGAATCTGACGAAGTCTGCTACATCGGCCGCATCCGTCTAAACCTCCGATACACGGTGCCATAAATCAACTTGGCA
Source organism: Agapanthus africanus (assembly GCA_030015575.1). Lineage (NCBI taxonomy): Eukaryota > Viridiplantae > Streptophyta > Magnoliopsida > Asparagales > Amaryllidaceae > Agapanthus > Agapanthus africanus. The sequence continues at coordinate 207,813,148 of JASDDO010000022.1, forward strand.
TCTTCGGAGAGGTGGACGGATAAAACCAAATAGCATCTGCCCCGAACCTCAGGCACAGACGCAAAGTCTGCGCCGCCGTTCGGAGGGGAACAGGAAGCATGGTGGACAAGTGGCTTATGTCTATTTATAGACTAAATCAGATATAGCGGAGATAGATCATCTATTTCTGATGTGACAGTCATAGGGTTGACTTCATCAGAATAGGGGATGGATCTGTTAAGAAGGTAGTAGGGTGTGATGTCCTGGTATTTGGATGACATACACAGAGTAGGAAGTGATATTCCTATACTACGATCGGTTACACTTTGGTTGTCACACAGTGGTTTCTCCACATGGGACTTGGATATAATATCAAGACATTCTGGTTACTAGATCTATAGATCTAGATTTGAGTGGTTTCCCAATCAGGGTACTTAGACAGCATTCTAAGAGTTTTTAGAATGGACGACTCCTGGCATGGTGGTGTACCTGCAGGTGATGGAGTCACCCTCTCTAAAAGTGTCTTACAGATTAAAGAGGAGAGGGATATGCATGATTGGCAGATCTTTGCTTAGGCAATTGAGTCAATCATGAAATGTCAAGTGACACACCAGATGTTGTTTTTGCAGTATGTGCAATAAATTGATATTGATCCAATCCTGGAGAAACATTCGGAAGCAGTTTTAGAACATAAATGGATGTTCTAGGGATATGATAACGACAGCCTCTTTTGGGAGACGGTTATCATTCTAGGCTTCCAAGATGACCTGGATGACAGAGTGGCTGTCAGAGTTATAGTTTTCCCTCTGACGAGGGGCAGTATTTTGGACAGGTGGTCCAGGCGGATACTGAGGGAGTCATGGCGCAGGACACTGATTAAGTTCAGTCGACGATACAGTCTAAGAAGTTTGGATTTGGAGTTAACTTATGAACTAGGTCCCATCAGACATCCAATCATATTCTAAGACAGGTACTGCTCATTTCGGGAGATGGCTTTCTTCGCGAAATTGAGATATAAAGAGACATAGAAAGAAACATCGCAGCGGATCCACTCACTGAGGCTATTCCTCGAACGCAATAGTTTCGCAAACGAGCTTTGTGAGACTGACTAGTAGAGCAGTTGGGTGTTCGGTATCACACGGGATGTGAGTATGCGACATCGCAATAATTAGCCTTGAGTGCAAGTGGGAGATTGTTGGAGATAGTGCCCTCAGAGTCAATTATTGGATCACAGGCACGTAATTGAAATGATTGAGGGAGGACCTATACCGGTAGGACAGTCTTACTCAAGATGAAGTATGCTATCTGGTTTATCTTTATCATCATGTACTGTTTTAGGTGAACTTACAGGTCGCTATTACACGTTGATAGAGCCCCTAGGATTCTTGCTTGACTGCTAGCTGTATGAGGGCGATCATATACGTGGGAGCTGGGGTCTATAACCACATCCTTAAAAGGTCCCTAGTCATGGGAGTTTCGAGATAGGGCATCGATACTCCAGAGTAGACTAGTGTATACAGTCGAGACCCCAACGAGGGGCGGTGGCCGGTCTCACAAGCCACTGGTGTCAGTTGGTTCACCTAAGATGTATACAGGTGCTCATTGGGTTATGAGTACACCGGACAGGACTCGCCGGGAACATGCTAGTTGGTCTTATACCTGACGTCAAATAGCAGTTCCCTGGTGACATGTGTACAGGTTAGTTCATCGACCTGAGATCGTCATTTGTCTCGTGTGAGTTCCCACTGTACTTTGATTACTACCCTACCACGCTCAAAGGAGTTGTGCAAACAGGTTTTAGTTGGGTACAGCCCCGAGCCACATGGAGGCAGTGAGTGGATCTGCAAGGGTTCGTCTCTCCCGGTATTGGGGGTGAGGTCGCGCTGTGTCTAGGAGAGCCATTACACGAAGTCCTTGGCCAAGGCAGGAGATTTACTGGTAGGTATTCCAGTAGTATCTCAGGGTGTTCTGGGCTACACTCCGACACGACTAGTAACGCTTTTGCGGGTCTGACTTTTACCAACCCCCTAGACCCACCATGCGATGCTCATAGACGAACGGACCGGACTGTACGGATATTGTCACTCACAGGCTCAGTAGGGTGTAAGGATGAGTTCGCTCATCGATGTCCCTTTTGGTCAATACCTGGTAACCCGTCACGTATGGCTAATACCTCTGACGTGCTAGTGGTTAAATTCACAGCCAAAGTATTGACGAGTCTTTAGAGTCCCCCACAGACCGTTTTCTTAAGTTTCGGGCGAAACGCTGTAGAGGCCGTATGGAGATATGGCAGGGTTCGATCTTATACGTGCGGTATTGCACGGATCATGATCGGACGGATAATACTAGCGGGCTTTGGTTTAAGCCGGATCCTAGTATTGTACAGTGTAGATTTTGTCTCATTGCATTTGTATTCAGTGGGAATACAAATGCGGGTATGTATATACAGTCGCGGGGTTTTCCTATAATTTATTACGGGATCAGTTTTTTGAAGTTGCCAGTTTGTATTCCGTTTCAGCCAGTTTTCCTTTGTTCCTTCACGGCCGGATTTTTCCGATGGAGGGGGTTATTTGCAAGTGTGCAAATTAGATATGTGGAGGGGATTTCTTTTAAATGGAGATATTATGATAATCTAGCATCTTTTGATTCCATTCTTTTCTTCACATGGTTGGCATTAAATGAGATAGGAAATGATTTGGCTTTGGTGTGACATTAATTCCTCATTATCATCACATTTTCTTATGGCCACCTTCCACCTAGCTTGTGCTCACCCCTTTCATATTTTCCCACTCTCATTTTTTGGCCGGCCACATATTAGAGAGAGGGTGTGAGATTTTTGGTGAGAGGATTTTTCATTCTCATTTCATTCCTTGCAAGAAAAATGAGAGCTCCATTTCTCCAAAGTTCATTTTTCCTCCACCACATCTATTATGGCAACTTCTTACCCCATAGAGACAAACTATTCTACACTTCGCCTACAGTATTCTTGGACACGTCGACTCGCCAACTTCGTGCCCGAGTTGCCTCGGTCCAGAGCTGGGAGCCCGTAAAAGAACCCGGCGATGTGGTGCCCTTTCCGACGAGGAGATGAAGACCGGAGATTCCGCGAGAAGATCGGGACGGAGGCCGAAGACCGAAGGACACGGATCGCTCGGTATAGCTTTCTACCCTTTCTCGTATTTGCTAGCGTTAGGTTAATGGCCCGATCCGGGTTTATAGTGCGCGGTAGAGCCGGTTTTCTAGTTTGAAAAGTTTTTCATTTCCGCATTCCGGCGTCGGATTGACCGCCGGGGCGCTGCCATGCACTTACATATTTTGCATCTGCATACTAAAATCCATAAAAATCGAAAAAAATTCTAAAAACATAAAAACATTTTTATCAAGTTAGCTAGTGGGAGAACTCAGATTCAACATTTCGACGGTTTTGTTTGATAAGATAAGAATAACTAAATCTTATTTTTAGATTTTGAAAACCTGAAAGATAACTCTCCTTTGAAGTTAACTATAGCTGATATACATCTTTACATCACACTACACGTATCGTGAGTTTTGGAAATTAGATGACAAGTTTATTATATCTAAAAAAATTTAAATGGATAAATGATTTTCTGAGGATCAAATAGGTTTGTTCTAAAATAAGTAATATCAAGTATAGTTTATGAAGTGAAGCGAATATGAAGGGATGTTATTGATGCCTTAATTGGAACTAATTCTGAAAAATAACCCATCTGGAACTTGATTGGAATGATTACACACCGAACCCACTAAACACGTCTTTTATCCAAAAAATGATTGAACTGCCGGTTATATCTCCGTTCGCATTGAATTATCATGATTTTCACGCTAAATTGTCTTTTGTTTTTGGGCCTAGATAACTTGAGTAATTAAGTCCGCTGGGGTGTCCCTATACCTAATGCCCTAAAGCCAACTGGTTTGGGTGCATTGGCCCAAAGCTCGTTAAGAAGCCTAGAAAGTCCAGATTAAAACAAAGTCAAGCAAGTGTTCTCTCCGAGTTAAAATTCCTAACGGTTCTTTGTGTGAGAATAATCTTGACAAAAGACAGGTTTTTATAAAAAAAAATATATCTAGCGGAGATATGAAGGTTTTATTCTATGATAAAGACTATTGCACGTTCACAGAGGTGTGTATGAAATGAAAAACAAGAAAAAGGTGAAGTGAAAAATAAGACCTAGTTTCCTGTTAAGGAAGATAGAAATTCTGAAATTGAAACCTTACTGGAAAACGAAACTTGAAAAATACTTAACTCTTTATAAAACTTATGTGATCCTTTTAAAAAATTTATCTGAGCTTTATTTTGTGACATGATGACTTTAATCGATCCTTCTGGAACTTAACGACACTATTTGCACTGCACGTAAAGACATATAAAATCTTAAGTTAAATAAGAAGCGAGGTGTGAAAAATAAAGGTTCGGTAGTCTAGAATTAGGATAATAGAATTGTTATTTTTAAAACAAAACCTTAGGGTTTGAATCATAGTTATTTTGCAAAACTAGCCTGACCGGATTTTGTGGGTAATATCCGCTGAAAACCCTCAGGAGACAACACTCCTCCTACTAGGGACACCTGGAGGTTTAACGGCTTGTTGCACATGCTCAGTGCAATCGCGTTCCCTGCGAAAGTGAGGTTAGGAATTTTTGTGAATAAATTGGCTTTTCTCGGGACGAGCAAATGATAAGTTTGGGGGTATTTGTTCATATCAGATTTTTGCATTTTTATACCGCCCAATTTTTATCACATTGCTTATCGGTAGGTACTCTTGAGCCGTGTTTGCTAGTTAATTGTAGGATACAGGTTCTCAGCTCTAAACAGTGAAATTCATGGAGAAGCACGACAAATTCCGGATTACTGCCGACCACAGATAAAACACGGGTCTCCGCTTTCTATCCGTATGTTGCCGCACACCAGTTTAAGGGACAAAATGGAAAATCAATGTCATTTTCATGCACAAAGCACAATGTCAACACAAGATCCAACATGTCTACGCGGAGCTCAAGAAAAATCATGGCAAAAGATCCACATCACATCACCTTTTGATCGGCTGAAATTCTGGAAAAATTGTGAAGATCTTCTGAGAAACAACATATTCCACACAAAAGAGTACAGCCAAACAGGGAAACCCACAAAATCTCGTGACCTAACTCATCAAGACGGCCGCGGATCCGCGGCCAACATGGGGGTTAGGCCGCGGATCCGCGGCCATGCTGACACGACAGGTGGTTGGTTTTTAGGGGCAGTTTGGTCATTTCATTTTGGTTCTGAATATTGCCCTAGGGTTTCAGTTTCCTGTCTATAAATAGCCCAGAACTTGCCAAGCCAAGGGTGCTCAATTCTTGTATTAGGTTTTAGATATACTTTGTTGTTCTTCTTCCTCTTTTCATCTTTTCTCCATTAAAATCTTGTAGTAAGGTTTCATGAGTGAAGTGATGAATAAAAGAGTTCTGTTTGTTATCATGCTTGTCTTGTTATCTTGTTAATTATAATTGCTTGTAATTTTCATTTGCTAATCTAGTTGTTGTTATTTGTGTTTGTTTCTTTCTTGTTCTATTTTTCTTTATCCTTAACAATAATGATGCTTAAGCTTGATCCTTGCCAAGGTGAGGTCTCAAATAGCTAGTTGTAATCTTCTAACCTCTTTCTTTCTATCTTCCTCCTTTTGTTGTATTTTCTTTTTCTTGTAATGGGTGAGTAGTTTTCTTACTTGCTAGGGTAGGATAAGGAAAGTTTGAGAGAAGGAAATCTCTCTCACTCTTTCCTTGCCCAACATTTTAATTCGGACTCCCGTTAATTGAACCACAATCCACTCCCTACGGCACCCTATCCTACATGATAGAGGTGATTCCTTAGTGAGACCGGTTGTGGTTGAATTAACCGGAGGTTAAGGCTAAGAGCCAAGAACGGACGGACAAGCACTAAAAGGAAGAACTTAAGCGTTGGAAAGCCTAGCTTATACTCGCAAGTTCCTTCCTAGTCGTGCTAATCCCCGTTGTTGCCGATTACCGTAACACCGATATTAAGAGTGGCAACGAAAGAAGTGAGCGACTTCTAACTCAAACTAACATAATCTTAACCCTAACAAGCTCTCTTTATATAACATTTTAGCACATAGTTAATCTCAAACAAACCTGGACATTTGGACTTAACTCGTTAAAACACATTGAAAAAGATTCTCATCTCCCTGCGGACGACCCATACTCAACCGGCTAGCTATAAGAGAAACCGTCTTGATTGCGGTAGTAAACTTGAACACGCAAAAATCCAAACAATCAGGGAGTAACAACAGCTCGTCAGCATCACGCACGAACCTCTTGTTCCACTCGTCCTCATTATCGTCCACTTTGACTTCATGTTATGCTATCTGTGTACTGCAAATGTTCTCGGCGACAATCAATCTGGAATCTCTCGCACGGACTCGAAATCATAAACTCGGTATATTCATCACTCTGTAGAAGATCTTTAGCTGAACACGTCCTCGGAAACTCGTCCCAACCATCGGAGGAATACTCAAAAATCATCCGTTTCTCGGTCAACTCACAACACATCTGGGTGAGATCCTCTATCTGAAACTGGTCAGCTTACCGATCTCATATCAGAACATCCGACGAACTTCATCTCTGAATCGATCTACTCTAGATCTAAGTAAGACTCTCCACACTGGAAATCTTCAACTTAACAGGGCCTGCGTCGGCGCATCAAATCTGACGAATCACTTCCGTCTCTCAACACAAGATAGACTGGCTATCACCTGTCGCGTCTCTGCCTGGAAGCTCCAGCGGTCTCAGCTCGTAAGCTATGGAAGCGACATCACATCAATCTCAACAACAGCTGAGTCATCTATCTGCACAGTCGATGACATCACAATTTCTGGGGTATGTTGTACATCAACAGTCCTCTCCCAACAGGCAGCCTCTAAAAAGGGCCCGATCATCCGGTACAAAACCGCACACTCATCTCAAACGAGAGGCCACAACACGACACGGCATCGACACATTCCCATGTCACCAGAAAACACGATGGTCAGTCCTCGTCCACGATGAGCTCCTCCTGACCGCATCACCAGCAGCAGCTCAATCTACGCTCAAACTATGGTGACAGGAATCTCAGTCAAGTATCAACGAAAAAGATCAAATGATGAAATGAAACAACAGATCCAGAAAGAATATATGATCATATGGAGGAACGGAATCAGTGAGAGTATGATCATGTAAACGAATAGAATCAAGGATCTCAAATGGATGTATAATCAAGGAAAACAAAGAGAATCACCAGTCTCAAGATATGTACATCCTAAGGTTTCTTAAGTGGAGTATCGTATCATAAATATGCCGCGGAACATACGTACGGTACGTCACTCTACTCAAGCTACCTACTCCATCAATCAGGGTCAGTGATCGCACGCTTTTGGCGTGTCGGATGTTCAAAGTTCTAAAGTATAACCGCGATCAGGACAGTGTCGCTATGCAGCTAGCCGGTTGAGCACGGGTCGATCCACAGGGAAATGGTTGTATTTCCGTTCTTGTCTTAGACGAGTCAATAAAGAATTTGTATGAGTTTGTTCAATCTAACCTATGTGTATTATTTGCAAGTATTATTAAGAAAAAGATACGAAATTGTAAGCTAAAGAAATCCGTACTCAAAACCTTTGAGCCGAGTCTTGACCAATTGAAGCTAGAACAATCGGCAACAACGTGGATTAGGGGATTTAAGCGCGGTATTCGTGGAATCCGGCTTATTTACCCTTGTCCTTCCGTTTTTGTCTCTTGCTTTCGCCTCCGGCCAAACCGAACGCAACCGGTCACGGTTAGGAATCACCGTTACCTTGTTAGGGTAGGGTGCCTAACGGAACGCTTGCGTATCGTTTGGGTGGAGTTCAATGGAAAATAATGGGAAAAGAAAACGAGCAAAGAAATGTTAACTTACAATACCATATTTATTCTTAACAACGATAATTACAACCATTCACAAAATGAACAAAAAAGAGAGAACAAAAAGAAAAGAGAAAAGAAAAGATTACAAGTAAGTAAGTGCATGAATTTAAATTGCAAGAAAGTAAAGCAAGGTAATAAAAAGCAAGAAAAAAGAACCAGAAACTAGAACTCAAGACAAGCATGGGATCAATAGCCAACCCTTAAACTTGCAAGCTCAATCAAGAGGTTGCAAGATCAAGAGAAGGGTAAAGAACTCAAGTGAAGTGAAGAACCAATTCCACAAGAAAATACGACCCTTGAGATCAATAACTAACCCTTAATCTTTCAAGCTCAATGAAGAGGTTGAAAGGTTAAGAGAAAGAAAGAATCTCAAGGGGAAGTTAAACAAAAGAAAATGATACAAAAACCCTCATCTTCATTGATCATCCACTCAATGCTCTCACTACATTTTCATGGAGGAAAGATGAAGAAGAAGAAGAACTAAAACTACACTAAAACTTACAAAAGAGAAAACAAAGAATTGACTCTATGGTTTTGCTCAGTTCTTGTAGGGTTCCTAGGCACTCTTGTGAAGGTTCAAAAGGCATCAAACATGCTCGGATAAAATTTTAGACGTGCCAAACAACCCAAAGCCGGGATCTTTGCTAGATTATTAGGGTTTAACATGCAAGAAGATAACTTTTATCTAAGTGTGAGGGATTACAACCTTTGTAGTCCGCTCCTTCACTTCACAAGCTCCGAGTAGAAGTCCCTTTGCCGCGATCCACGATCTCCCAGACTCATGAGAGGCTCCACGACTCGAACGATCCATGCTAGCTCGAAGTATTCCAAATCTCCGATGATCTACCTCGAAGTTGCAAAGACTCAAGCTTTCTCACTCAAAAGAGATGAACACACTAATCCCATGGGCTAGATGAGATGAGGATGAGAGAGTAGTAATTTTGCTTTCTTTTTATATCATTTTCTCATATTTATTCATCACTTAAGGATTTTCTAGCAAGCTTTTCAAAAGAGAAGAAGATGATAATAGAAAATCAATAATCATATTAATCCTTTTGTGATGAATAGAATAAAAGCTATATGATTGATTTGTAAACCATGGTCAAGGATGAGTGGCTAGGATTTAGTAGAGAAATAACTAGAGTTAGGGTTTGGTTGAGTTAAAGAATGTGTCATCCATAATATCTTAAGAATGACAAAAGAATAAAACTTCTAGAAGGTGCATGAAGCATCCAACCCAATCAAACCCTAACCTCAATTAATCATCCTTAAACATGTTTAACAATTAATCATATCATGTCACAATAATATATATCACATATATATTATATATTTGCAACAAAAGAAAATAATACAATTAACATATATCGCATATATATCAATGTATCATCCACTGAGAAAATGAAATAATAAAGCGAGCCAATATTAGATAATGTAATACAATATATCATATATATTATTATACATTAAATCATCGAATCAACACTTGATTCGACGATCCGGCTATATCGAATATTACCGACTAATATATCATGTACCGATTCATCGAATCAACACTTGATCCGATGACCCGGTTCATATCTAAATATCGCGAGAATATAATACGGTATCCCATATCGCATTATTCTCGGTCCTGCACATATCACATATGTGCCTCTACTCCGTTTCGCCTGAGCCAAGAAACCTCTGTGTAGGACTCTAAAGAATCGTCAATATGCCGGTAGCAGGTGATGATCATATCAAACACCCACAAGCTGCAAGCGGTCAACTAAACGTAACAGCCACCCAGGTATTGAGCGATCAGAAGATCAACAAGCTAGCCTGTGCGTTCTCCTCTGAATCCGATCAGTAACACTCCCGTATAGTTCGGTCTGTTCGTCTGATATGTCGCATATCAAGTCTAGGGGTGGTATACGTCAGACCCCAGTAACCGATAAGTCGTGTCGATGTGTGGCTCATAACGGGTCGAGAAACTACTAGTAACACTTACCAGTAAATCTCTATATCAGCCCTGGCCAGGGACTTCCAGTTATAGCCAATCGAACACAGCACAACATCAACTCCCTATACCGGGAGAGACGAATCCCCTCCTATCGCTCATTGCCTCCATGTGATTCGGGACTGTACCCAAAAGCCACCGTTTTGCACGCCCTCTTGGACGTGGTAAGGTGGAAATCAAAGCACAGTGGGAATCACACAAGACTCTATGACGATCTCGGGTCTACAGACTACCCTGTACCAGTGTCACCGGAGAACTGCCATCTGACGTGTGGTATATCACCATCTGGGAGTTCTCGACGAGTCCGTCCAGTGTACCCAGTCTCCACTGAGCACCCGTACACCATCTCTGATGTCTAACACCGATGGATATGGGATCATCCATCGCCCATCATATGGGTCAAGATGCGTATACGCTAGTCTACTCTGGTGTATCGATGCCCTGTCTCGATATACCCTCGACTAGGAACAGTTATAGGATGTACTCATCGACTACCGCGGCCCCACTAGTATGATCTCATCATAGTCCCAGTAGTCGAGTACAGATCCTAAGGGCTTTATCAACATGTGAGAGTAAAACAGTAAACCAATACAAGTCAACATGTTAAGATAAAGTGAAACCAAATAGCATACTATCATGACGAGCAAGAAAGTCATCTCTATATATATCCAAGCATCCATTATAATATACATCATATGTACAACAATGGCCTCTAGGGCATATACATAACTAACAGTTCTGGGGTATTTATAGGCGGGGAAATAGAAACCTAGGGCAAGAATCTGGCATAATATGAAGTCCCCAAACTGCCCCTGAAAACGGACATCCTGAGGCTCCTATATGGCCGCGGAATCGGGGCCATAGCATGCTTATGCCGCGGTTCCGCGGCCCTTTTGGGGAGTTGGGCCCTCAAATTTTGGTTGCGTCCTTGGTTCTCTGTCCTATGTTATTCTACATATACCAAATTGCAGTTTGCTTCCACAATTGCTTTAGATTTGCAACGGTCCAAAATGGCATCAAAAATAATACTTTTGACATTTTCTCCCTCGAGCTCCGCACACCCATTGATTCTTGTGCTGCCCCCCTCTTGCTCTGTGCTTGTCCCAGACACGAATGACCATTGTCATATGTCTTGTCTCTGGAACCGGTACGCGGCACTGGACGGATACGGATGACCGGAACCCAGCTTTTATCTGCTGTCAACAGATGTTCTGTATTTTGGCGTAATTGTGGAGATTTTGTATCAATTGCGTTATTTTGGACTAGAAACCTGTGGCCTGTAAATATATAGTGAACACGGATTAAAAGCACCTACCTATAAACAACCGAGCGTAAGAATGGGCGGTATAAAATGCAATATTCTGGTATGAACAAATACCCTCAAACTTAACTTTTGCTCGTCCCGAGCAAAACCAATTATTCACAAAAAATAAAATCCTAACCGCACTTTCGCAGGGAACGCGATTGCACTGAGCGTGTGCAACAAGCAGTTAAACCTCTAGGTGTCCCTAGTAGGAGGAGTGTTGTCTCCTGAGGGTTTTCAGCGGATACTACCCACAAAATCCCGTCAAGCTAGTGTCATAAGTTAACATCGACTATACTCCTACAGTTTAGTATTTACGTTAGAAATTCTATCATCCTAAGTTAGAAATATCCAACCCTTATTTTCACACCTCCTATCTATTTAACCTTAGGTCCTATACGTTCCAAAAAAGTTTAGAAAGATGTTGGTTCTCCTGAGTTTTCCTTCTAAAGTGTGGCCTCGAATCAGGGATTTTTATCAACTTTACAGAAAACACAAGTCTTATTCTTTATTTCTATCTTTTATCCAAACATCGATTGTATACCCCTACGTGTGTGTATATTTGCACCCTTACACTCAAGAATTCAATTCAAGCTATAATACCCTTTCCCTAATACCTAATACTACTTCTTTTCATTAAGGATGGACGGATTTGCTCACACACCTTTCATGCGACTATTAATGCTTCTTGAGGCACAAACGACCGATTACTGAATGTGTGAACTTTAAAGCGTAAATAGCAGTTTCTAGGTCTTGACTTTATTCTATTTTTTCTTTTTCTTTTTCTTTTTCTTTTTCTTTTTTCTTTTTCAAGACCGGATATATTTTTCAACATGCTCTTTTGGTGTTTAGCTTTAAATACCGTTTTTTCTTTCATACTAGGCTTTCAAGCAAGAGTATTTCTAAGTATCTTCTACTATCCCAAGTTTCAAGGTGCGTGTAAGTGCAGTTTGTAGGGTATATACTTTCTAAATTTGAACTCAAGAAAAGAAATTATTTTTCAGACTTATCCTTCAGTAAAGCTTCAATACTTTCCCTTCATCTTGACTTAACTCAAGAACTGAACTCAAGATTACCTATTTCTCAAAAAAACTGTAAGGACGTATACTTTCTAAAGTTAGACAGAATGAGGGTTATTTTTAGGGTTTTCAATTCCTAAGCCTAGAATTTAGTTATTTCTAACATATCAACTAAACATTCAGAATAAAAATGAAAGTTACCCTATTAGCTAACTTGACGACAAAGTTTTTATATTTTTTGGAAAATTTTCGATTTTTATGGGTTTTTAATAAGGTATGCAAATGCAAAATATACAAATGAATGCGAAGGAAGAAAGCTTATCGAGCACACCCCCAAACTTAAACTTGACAGTTCCCTCACTGTCAGGCTACACCAAGAGGGTCAAAATTGTCGGCGCTTTCCCTTAAAACAAATTATATACAAAACAAAAAGAAAAACAAAAAATATATACAAAAAAGGTGTCCCCCCCAAACTTAAGTAAAACAGTGTTTCCACTGTTAAGCGTTGAAGTTCAGGATTAAGAGGGAAGGAGCACAGTATCAAGCTATACAAGGCCTTACACAGGCCAAAAGTTAACACCAACCATTCAAAAATTCTATCTCTATAATATGCGGGTTAGTGAAAGAATGCGGAGAGGTAAGAAATAGAGAATACGCGAGACCGTATGGAGAGAGAAGTGGGATACGGTCTCGGTATATGAGAAGAATGGCGGATGGGAGAAAGAAGTGGAATACGAACTTGAGGGTGGAAATGGAGCGAATAAATTAGCACAATTTGTGATGACCGATGTGTAAAAAGCGATTGTGCTAATCTATTAACCCGTCGAGAAATGAGGTCAAATCCCTCAAGATTCGTGAGAAACCATGGGTACGCTGAACTTGGTAAACCAGACACAGGAAGTGAAAATGATACGGTTTCTTGCATGGTCGGAACGATGGAAAAGGTGAGGGGAAGTGATTGAGGAAGGGTATCGGGTAAAGGTTCAGGAGGGTGTACACAGGCAATGACAGGGACAGGATGAATTGGAAAATCCGACTCATCAAGCAAAACTGGTTCATCCTCAAAACTATCCTCAAAATTCTCCTCAAAATTCATCTTATCCATGCAATTTTCATCAAAATCCAGACGCATATGGGGTTCGGGAAAAACATTTAATGACTCGGGATGTTGATTTGAAGAGACAAACTCAGCCAAATCTATGGGTTCATCATCCAAAATATTTCCAGCGTCAATATCCTAAATCAAGTGAAAATCAATATTCTCAGACACCTCATCAAAAGCATGGATTTCAATCGATTTTGGTTCTAAGATGGAGTTGTAGAGGTCAAAAGGATTGGGATTGGTTTCACTTGGAAGGGACCCTTCACAATCAGGTAAATCAAACATTACGAAGTCACACAACTCATTATCTGTTCTATCTGTAATCAATGAATCGGTTGGAACACTAGATAGATATTCAAAACCGGAGTTGTGGGAGTCAAGATGAATTGGGTAGGCTTGATTCGGAAGGGGGTACATCTCACTCTCTCCACTCAAATTCTCAGCCTATCCTACCGCCTCTTCATACATTGAAAAATTTGGAGCTAGTTGAAAACTAGCTACCGGGTCACTAGGTTGTATGAAGGCGGCCATGGACCCATTCAAATCCATCATCTGTTGGCTTGATGCTACCCTAAAGTCTTCCAACGAATGTTCCAGACTAGACATGGGTTGTGAAGGGGTTTCAGTAAAAGATTCAAAGTTGTATGGATACTGAAAATTCCCAAACGGTTGTGTAGAAGCAATGTCTAGGGAAGGTGCAAAAGTTGGGTAAGACTGGTAGGAATTGAATGGTTGGACAGGGGTAGGATCAGCATTTGGATAAGAAGATAAATGAAATTGTTGATCCCAAGAATTTGAAGTGGTGACAGGAGTGAAAGATCGGCTACGAGATTTTTCAATACGTTCTGCAATAGACATAGGTCTTGGAGTTGCAACATGACTCGAAGAAGGGATATCAACGTAAGAAGGGGTGAATGTTTGAAATGGTTGATACGAAGTGGATTGCGGAGTCAAATTGTTTGTCCTAGACGCGTCTATCCGATCTCTCAATGAAATTTTTGGCATGGATGGATCGTTCGAAGTTCGGCCAAAGCAAGAACCGTAAGAAGTAATGTCTGGTTGTAGGTACCAAAGTTCGGCAAGAGTTTTACGAGGTGGAGTACCCATGATATGAAGAGAGAAAGAAAGAAAGGCAGAGAAAAGGAGGGGAAAAAGAATGTGATATTTTTTTTTTAGTTAGCTATTAACAAAAGAATGAAATATACACACAAAAAAGAATATGGACAAAAACAATCACGACACAAAAATACCACACACCTAATCGTTCTAGGGTTCTCCTAGGTCAACTAGACCTGCTCCAGAACTTGATTGTCGAAGTAAAACTGTGTCGAGAAACGGGCTCAAGATACACTGATCACGAGGCCAGGTAAGTGCAGAGATAAGGGGAGGTTTTCCAACGCTTTCGCGATGTTCCTTAATTAAATAACCCTTTCTCTTTTGGCGGTTTCACCGTTAACACTTTCCTAGACACCCCGTAAACAATATACCGTTAATCGAGGTTCTAAACACAGTTAACTTCTCCTAGTGAGCGCGAAGTCCTTAAGGCTTAAAGTCTAATTTCTTTTAAAATTTGTGCGGGTAAACGTTATGCTCAAGTTCATGATTTGTGGGCCACGGAAAAGGTGATGAAATCCTTTACCGTATATTGTGGGGTTCGCTTGCCCTTAAGTCCGTATTAATGTATGCAATGCGCAATTCAATAAAAATTCTATAAAGAATCAAACAATCGTTTTTTAGTTTAAGCGCGGCACTGCAACAAATACGGGTTAGTCAATTTTTAGCGTTTGCTAGCAAACTTGCAAAGAATCCTGCAAAGAATAGTATATTGGATACGTCGGATTTGAGAAGAAGGTGTTAGTAAAGTACGTACCGTTAAGTTTTGGGTTAGGAAACCCCCGTTGAATCAAATCCGGTAAGCTTGAAAAGTTCGCTTGCGCGGGTCAAACTACCCGGATCTTTGGCACTGTACTTTGCAATCACCTTAGCTTTGAACGTACACTTTGCTCCCCACAATCGCCGTTTGCAAATCCGCAAAAATCTGCACTCTTGCCCACAAAAATGATCAAAAAAAAACAAAAAGATTTTTTATTTATTTATAAATATATACAAAAAGAATATTAACCCGAATAACAAGAAAGAAAATACGCTACCGTCTCCCCGGCAACGGCGTCATTTGATCGCACGCTTTTGGCGTGTCGGATGTTCAAAGTTCTAAAGTATAACCGCGATCAGGACGGTGTCGCTATGCAGCTAGCCGGTTGAGCACGGGTCGATCCACAGGGAGATGGTTGTATTTCCGTTCTTGTCTTAGACGAGTCAATAAAGAATTTGTATGAGTTTGTTCAATCTAACCTATGTGTATTATTTGCAAGTATAAAGTTGTTAAGAAAAAGATACGAAATTGTAAGCTAAAGAAATCCGTACTCAAAACCTTTGAGCCGAGTCTTGACCAATTGAAGCTAGAACAATCGGCAACAACGTGGATTAGGGGATTTAAGCGCGGTATTCATGGAATCCGGCTTATTTACCCTTGTCCTTCCGTTCTTGTCTTTTGCTTTCGCCTCCGGCCAAACCGAACGCAACTGGTCGCGGTTAGGAATCACCGTTACCTTGTTAGGGTAGGGTGCCTAACGGAGCGCTTGCATATCGTTTGGGCGGAGTTCAATGGAAAATAACGGGAAAAGGAAACGAGCAAAGAAATGTTAACTTACAATACCATATTTATTCTTAACAACGATAATTACAACCATTCACAAAATGAACAAAAAAGAGAGAACAAAAAGAAAAGAGAAAAGAAAAGATTACAAGTAAGTAAGTGCATGAATTTAAATTGCAAGAAAGTAAAGTAAGGTAATAAAAAGCAAGAAAAAAGAACTAAAAACTAGAACTCAAGACAAGCATGGGATCAATAGCCAACCCTTAAACTTGCAAGCTCAATCAAGAGGTTGCAAGATCAAGAGAAGGGTAAAGAACTCATGTGAAGTGAAGAACCAATTCCACAAGAAAATACGACACTTGAGATCAATAACTAACCCTTAATCTTTCAAGCTCAATGAAGAGGTTGAAGGGTTAAGAGAAAGCAAGAATCTCAAGGGGAAGTTAAACAAAAGAGAATGATACAAAAACCCTCATCTTCATTAATAATCCACTCAATGCTCTCACTACATTTTCATGGAGGAAAGATGAAGAAGAAGAAGAAGAACTAAAACTACACTAAAACTTACAAAAAAGAAAACAAAGAATTGACTCTTTGGTTTGGCTCAGTTCTGGGGTATTTATAGGCGGGGAAATGGAAACCTAGAGCAAGAATCTGGCATAATATGAAGTCCCCAAACTGCCCCTGAAAACGGACATCCTGAGGCTCCTATATGGCCGTGGAACCGCGGCCATAGCATGCTTATGCCGCGGTTCCGCGGCCCTTTTGGGGAGTTGGGCCCTCAAATTTTGGTTGCGTCCCTAGTTCTCTGTCCTATGTTATTCTACATATACCAAATTGCAGTTTGCTTCCACAATTACTTCAGATTTGCAACGGTCCAAAATGGCATCAAAAATAATACTTTTGACATTTTCTCCCTCGAGCTCCGCACACTCATTGATTCTTGTGCTGCCCCCCTCGTGCTCTGTGCTTCTCCCAGACACGAATGACCATTGTCATATGTCTTGTCTCTGGAACCGGTACGCGGCACTGGACGGATACGGATGACCGGAACCCAGCTTTTATCTGCTGTCAACAGATGTTCTGTATTTTGGCGTAACTGTGGAGATTTTGTATCAATTGCGTTATTCTGGACTAGAAACCTGTGGCCTGTAAATATATAGCGAACACGGATTAAAAGCACCTACCTATAAACAACCGAGCGTAAGAATGGGCGGTATAAAATGCAATATTCTGGTATGAACAGTCAGCATATGAAACGAAAGTTTGGGTCTAACACCCCCTTGTTCAAGTCTAAGTTTCGTAAGGTCAAGGCTAGGTCCCAAAATATATACGCCCTAGACTCCACATAGTCAAACCTAAACTCGAACCAAGGTTAAACCTAGCGCTCTGATACCAACTTTGTCACGACCCAAAATATTAGCTCGCGACCAGCACTTAAATCACGCGACGTCTACAGGCGTAACGTAATTCAAGTAAGCTGAAACCCAGAAATCTAAACCTTTTTAAGAAATAAAGATACAATGAATCATGTTCTGTCTTTTGAAAAATTTAGGCAGCACCTCCTTTGTAAAAACTAACCCCGAAAACGGGTACAATACAGAAAATATAAAGCATCCCCAAACGGGAGCAAATCACGCCCAATGGCAGAAACAACCACCACAAGTATAAATAACAAGTATACGACGCCCAACGGTGAAGATCCACACAAGGAAATAAAGTAAAGCAAGACATCAACCCCAAAAGCGAACATAAAACACATCGCTCAAGTCTCGTAACTACAAGTCTTCTAAGTCTGCAACATATACACTTACTAGTTTCTGAATTGATGGAGTGATCAGATACAATATGAATAATGAATACAAGAGGGGCACGATCCAACTTGTACCACCTACCAAAAGCAAGTCACCCGAAAACAGCTGTGTGCCAGCGATACTGCAACTGATCCATGCGGTCAACCTGCAAGAACAGTGGCACAACAGGGGTGAGTTGCCAACTCATGAATAGAAAAACATCAACAGGTAGAAATCGAAATAAACAACGATTCCTAGATCAACTGTATCATAAAGGTAATACTATGATAGCTAGGGTGACCATATCTGCATATGTGCCAACACATAAATAACTACCTATCAGCAAGTGGATATCATCCAACAATATAATCAATGCATGTATGCAAATGGATTTTGTCCTACAATATAATCAATGCATGTATGCAAATGGATCCCGTCCAACAATATAATCAATGCATGTATGCAAATGGATCCCGTCCAACAATATAATCAATGCATGTATGCAAATGGATCTCGTCCACGTGTCAACCACTGACACAACAACTCCTGTATGTAAATATCATAAAAGCATATGCAGGTGAATATGAGGATATGAAACAGAGTGTGTCCCTCGCGACATAACAAAATCATGGAACCGGAGTGTCCACATCGACACTCGAAAACATCATGAAACCCGTGTCTAGCATCGACACGTAAATCCTCATGTCTCAGGCGCCGTCACCACGATTGGCCATGATGGCATGTCCGTACATCACTCCGGTCGGTATCCCCACGATAACCGCCGAGTTCAATTACAATCACCGGTAAGTAGTGGTCCCTCTGTCAAGCTTATCGTCTACACCACGAAATCACCACTCGCCCTGGGGTACCATACCGGGTCCACCATGTACCCGCAGACGATGCCTCCCGCTCCTCGAATCGGGTTTCACATGCCAATCTCAGAATCGAGAAATCACATGGTGGACGCACTGAAATATTATATCAAGAGAAACCGGGTTTTCAAACAACACATAATTTCTTGAAATACCCCCACGGTTCTCAAAACCATAAATCACATGAAATCCATATCTCAATGCGTAAATCCATGAAAACTGATATATGCAACATAAAACAACAATATGAGCATATTAAGGGAAAACCGCTCTTTTAAATGAATCCAGCTTTAAAATATATCATGCGGTTCCCAAATTCTCCGAAAAACAAGTGCAGCAACATATGAGGTGTATATGTAACTGTAGTAAGTATAAGTATCTACATGTAAGCAAGTATGTATGATACATTTCATAAGCGCAATAGCACAATAATCAACGTCCCAATATCACATGTAAATACAATACCACCTAGGGGTATATGCAACTATAGCAAGATATGTGGGTGTACATGTCAGTATGTAGGCATGATGTACATGTAGCTGTAGCAGAGTATGTGGGTGTACATGTCAGTATATCATGCAACCTAGCATAGTGATGTGAACATAGTAGTATATCATAGCATGATGTAGCAATTCTACTATATAAGTGGCATAGCAATTATCGATGATGAAGTGTGTGAGCCGGCAATCTGTGTAAGTGTAACATATGCATCATCGATAATGGTGTAGGTGTACTAGCACAGGAATAAGAAATGCAATGAGAATAATCATGAATGCAGCATAATGTACATCGTGACTCTAAATGCAATAAGGTATACGTATCTAATATGACCGAGTCGACGAATCTATCAATCGGCATCCAGCCTCACAACATCACGTACGGTACAATCCATCGTACGGCATCCTCTAATCAGGGGTATGGATAAATCAACAAGTAAAACTCATCGCGTACGGTAATCTAACGTACGGCGGCTGTTCATACCAGAATATTGCATTTTATACCGCCCATTCTTACGCTTGTTTGTTTATCGGTAGGTACTCTTGAGCCGTGTTTGCTAGTTAAATGCAGGATACTGGTTCTCAGCTCTAAACAGTGAAATTCATGGAAAAGCACGACAAATTCCGGATTATTGCCAACCACAGATAAAACACGGGTCTCCGCTCTCTATCCGTATGTTGCCGCACACCAGTTTAAGGGACAAAATGACAAATCAATGTTATTTTCATGCACAAAGCTCAATATCAACACAAGATCCAACATATCTACGCGGAGCTCAAGAAAAATCATGGCAAAAGATCCACATCACATCACCTTTTGATCTGCTGAAATTCTGGAAATATTGTGAAGAGATTCTGAGAAACAACATATACCACACTGAAGAGTACAGAAAACCAGGGAAACCCACCAAAACACATGGGCTAACCCCTCTTTATGGCCGCGGTTCCGCGGCATAAGCATGCTTAGGCCGCGGATCCACGGCCATGTGGGCTCCGCAATTGGTTATTTTTCAGGGGTATTTTGGTAACTCTATTTGGGTTCAGAATGTTGCCTTAGGTTCTCTGTTTCCTACCTATAAATAGCCCAGAACTTGCCAAGCCATGGGTGTTCTTTTTCATGCCCTCTTTTTGTTAGTTTTTAGTTTACTTCTTCTTCTTCATCATCTTTCCTCCATTAAATTGTTGTGAGAGCTTTTGAGTGGATGTTAAATGAAGATGATGGTTATTTTGTATCATTCTTTTTGCTTAGCTTCCCCCTTAAGCTCTCTACCTTAACTTGATCTTGCAACCTCTTAAGTAAACTTGCAAGTTTAAGCTTTGGTCATTGATCTCAAGGGGTTGTATCATTTTGGAATCAATAATGTTCTATCTTTTGTGCTTCATTCTTCATGAGTTCTTTGCCTTTTCTTGATCTTGCAACCTCTTAATTGAGCTTGCAAGTTTAAGATTTGGTTATTGAACCCATTTCTTGTTTTAGGTTCTATGGTTCCTAGTTTCATTTCTTGCTCATTTACTTTCTTGCTCTTAAATTCCATGCACTTTTAATTATTTGCTTGTAATCTTTTTTTTTCTTTGTTTATCTTTTCTTTTGCTCTTTTTTTTGGTTCGTTTTGTGAATGGTTGTAATATGTTGTTGTTAAGAATAAATACAATATTGTAAGTTAAGGTTTCATTCCTCATTTCCTTTTCCCGTTATTTTCCTTTGAACTCCGCCCAAACGTTACGCAAGCGCTCCGTTAGGCACCCTACCCTACCAAGGTAACGGTGATTCCTAACCGCGACCGGTTACGTTCGGTTTGGCCGGATGCGAAAGCAAGAGACAAGAACGGACGGACAAGGGTCAATAAGACGGATTCCATGAATACCGTGCTTAAGTACCCTAATCCACGTTGTTGCCGATTGCTCTAGCTTCAATTGGTCAAGACTCGGCTCAAAGGTTTTGAGTGCAGATTTCTTTAGCTTACACTTTCGTATCTTTTTCTTAACAACTTTATACTTGCATATAAAACACATAGGTTAGATTTGAACAAACATATACACATTCTTTATTGACTCGTCTAAAACTCGAACGGACATACAACCATCTCCCTGTGGATCGACTCGTGCTCAACCGGCTAGCTGCATAGCGACACCGTCTTGATTGCGGTAATAAACTTGAACACGCAAAAACTCTATCAATCAAATGGCGCCGTTGCCGGGGAGACGGTAACGTATTTTCTTTCTTGTTATTCGGGTTAATATTCTTTTTTGTATATATATAAAATTATAAATAAAAAATAAAAACTTTTTGTTATTTTTGATATTTTTTTGTGAGCAAGTGTGCAGGCTAATCTGGAGCAAGTACAGTAATCCAAAAAGAAAACAGAGGTTTTTATTTTGGAGAAGAGAAGAAGTGGAGTTCGTTGACCAAAGACAAATCCCTAAGTCAACATTTTGACCGCGGAACCGCGGTCAAAAGGTGCCTTGAGCGGCGGTTCCGCGGTCCCATTGAGGCCTCCATGCCCAATTTTTTCTCCACCCCTTTTTCTTTTCTTTTATCTTCTCTGTGAATTCCACCTTACTGTATTTTCTGTAGATTTTTGCGGATTTGCGAACTGCGATTGTGGGGAGCAAAGTGTACGTTCAAGGCTAAGGTGATTGCAAAGTACAGTGCCAAAGATCCGGGTAGTTTGACCCGCGCAAGCGAACTTTTCAAACTTACCGGATTTGATTCAACGGGGGTTTTCTAAACCCGAAAACTTAACGGTACGTACTTTACTAACACCTTCTTCTCAAATCCGACGCATCCACTATAATATCTTTGCAGGATTCTTTGCAAGTCGCTACCAAACGCAAAAAAAAATTGACTAACCCGTATTTGTTGCAGCGCCGTGCTTAATATAAAAAACGATTGTTTGATTCTTTATAGAATTTTTATTAAATTGCGCATTGCATACATTAATACGGACTTAAGGGCAAGCGAACCCCACAATATACGGTAAAGGATTTCATCACCTTTTCCGTGGCCCACAAATCACGAACTTGAGCTTAACGTTTACCTGCACAAATTTTAAAAGAAATTAGACTTTAAGCCTTAAGGACTCCGCGCTCACTAGGAGAAGTTAACTGTGTTTAGAATACTGCTTAACGATATATTATTTACGGGGTGTCTAGGAAAGTGTTCACGGCGAAACAGCCAAAAGAGAAAAAGGTTATTTAATTAATGTAAGTGCACGGCGGCGCCCCGGCCGTCAATCCGACGGCCAAATGCGGAAGCGGTGATAAACTTTAATTTTTACATGAACTGGCAAACCGCCGCGCACTAATACCCGGATCGAACCATTAATTAGTCCTAGCTATCTACAAGAAAGGGAAGAGAGATATACCGACAGATCCGAGTTCTCCGGTCTTCTCGTCGTCGTCCCGATCTGCTGCGGAATGTCCCGTCTCCTCCTCGTCGCCGGAAGTGCACCACATCGCCTACTTCTTTTACGGGCTCCCACCTCAATGCCGAGGCAACTCGGGCACGAAGCCGGCTACTCGACGTGCCCAAGGTTTGCTGTAGAATATCTAGTGAGCAAGTCTCATTTTGGGGTTTGTGGAATTGCCTTTTGTGGAGGAATTGAAGTGAACTTTTAGGAGAGGGAGTTGTAGGGATTTCTCCAAGCTCAAGATACAAAAAACCCACACCAATGAAATGAACCCCCATCCCTTCTCAAGGAATGGCCGCCCCCCCCCCTTTTGGTGTGATTGGAGAGAGAAAGAGTAAGGTCAAGGGGGTGGGTGGAATGCAATGATGCAAGCAAGTGATGATGAAAGAATCCAATGATCACAACCATAACCTACACTCCAAAACAAGTAATCAACAACCATGATTGCTACAAAAAGTCAAGCAATCATGAAGCATGGAAGGTCAAGGGATGGGCTCCATCATGAAACCATCATGATAAAACAAAAAAGCAAAAACCCCCTCCACAACCACTTATTTGCAACAATGCAAATAAGCCCTCCTCCACCAATCTTCGGCCAATGAACGGAACAATGGAAATCGGCCGAAACGGAAAGCAAACTGGCAACTCCAGAAAACTGGTCCCGTAATAAATTACAGGAAAACCCCGATACTGTGCATACACACCCGCATCTGTATTTCGACCGAAATACAAATGCAATGAGACAATATCTCCACTGTACTATACTAGGATCCGGCTTAAACCAAAGTCGGCTAGTAATATCTGTCCGATCCTGATCCGTGCAATACCGCACGTATCTGATCGAACCCTGCCATATATCCATACGGCCTGTAGTACAAACTGTCCGATCCTGATCCGTGCAATACCGCACGTATCTGATCGGACCTTGCCATATCTCCATACGGCCTCTACAACCTTTCGCCCGAAAGCTGAGTAACTGAATGTGGGGGACTCTAAAGACTCGTCAACACCTTGGTTGTGGATTTAACCACTAGCACGTCAGAGGTATAAGCCAATACGTAACGGGCTACCAGGTATTGACTAAAAGGGACGTCTGTGAGCGAACTCAGCCTGACAACCCTACTGAGCCTGTCAGTGACAATATCCGTACAGTCCGGTCCGTTCGTCTATGAGCATCGCATGGCGGGCCTAGGGGGTTGGTAAAAGTCAGACCCCCAAAAGCGGTACAAGTCGTGTCGGAGTGTAGCCCAGAACACCCTGAGATACTACTGGAATACCTACCAGTAAATCTCCTTGCCTTGGCCAAGGACTTCGTGTAATGGCTCTCCTAGACACAGCGCGACCTCACCCCCAATACCGGGAGAGACGAACCCCTGAAGATACGCTCACTGCCTCCATGTGGCTCGGGACTGTACCCAACTAAAACCTGTTTGCACGACTCCTTTGAGCCGTGGTAGGGTAGTAATCAAAGTACAGTGGGAACTCACACGAGACAAATGACGATCCCCAGGTCGATGAACTAACCTGCACACATGTCACCAGGGAACTGCCATCTGACGTCTGGTATATGACCAACTAGCATGTTCCCGGCGAGTCCTGTCCGGTGTACTCATAACCCAATGAGCACCTGTATACATCTTAGGTGATCCAACTGACACCAGTGGCTTGTGAGACCGGCCACCGCCCCTCGTCGGGGTCTCGACTGTATACACTAGTCTACTCTGGAGTATCGATGCCCTGTCTCGAAACTCACATGACTAGGGACCATTTAAGGATATGCTTATAGACCCCCAGCTCCCACTTATATGATCGCCCTCATACTGCTGGTGGTCAAGCAAGAATCCTAGGGGCTCTATCAACGTGTAATAGCGACTTGTCAGGTCACCTAAAGCAGTACACGATGATAAAGGTAAACCAGATAGCATACTATCATCTCGAGTAAGACTGTCCTACCGGGATAGGTCCTCCATCAATCATTGCAATCACGTACCTGTGACCTAATAATTGACTCTGAGGGCACTATCTCCAACAATCTCCCACTTGCACTCAAGGCCAATTATTGCGATGTCGCATACTCACAGCCCGTGTGATACCGAACACCCAACTCCTCTACTAGTCAGTCTCACAAAGCTCGTTTGCGAAACTATTGCGTTCGAGGAACAGCCTCAGTGAGTGGATCCGCTTTGTTGTTTCCTTTTATGTCTCTCTATGTCTCAAGTTCGCGGAGAAACCCATCTCCCGAAATAAGCAATACCTGTCTTAGAATGTGTCTGGATGTCTGATGGGACATAGCTCATAAATGAACTCCAAATCCAAACTTCTTAGACTATATCGTTAACTGAACTTAATCAGTATCCTGCGCCATGCCACCCTCAGTATTGCCTTGGACCACCTGTCCAAAATACTGCCCCTCATCAGAAGGAAAAACTATAACTCTGACAACCTCCTTGTCGTCCATGTCACCTTGGAAGCCTGGAATGATAACTGTTTCCCGAATGAGGCTGTCGTTATCATATCCCTAGAACATCCACTTATGTTCTAAAACTGCTTCCGACTGCTTCTCCAGGAATGGATCAATGTCAACTTATTGCATCTAGTGCAAGAACAATATCTGGTGTGGTACTTGACATCTCATGATTGACTCAATTGCCTGAGCAAGTGATCTGCCAATCATGCACGTCCCTCTCCCCTTTAGTCTGTAAGACACCTTTGGAGAGGGTGACTCCATTACCTGCAGGTACACTACCGTGCCAGGAGTCGTCCATCCTAAATACTCTTAGAATGCTGTCAAGTACCCTGATTGGGAAACCACCCAAATCTAGATCTAAAACCATAGATATAGTAACCAGTATGTCTGATATAAAATCCATTTCCTTTGTGGAGAAACCATTGTGTGACGACCAAAGTATAACCGATTGTAGTATAGGAGTTTCTTTTCCTATTCTGTGTATGTCATCCAAATGCCATGACATCACACCCTACTACCTTCTCAACAGATCCATCCCCTATTCTGATGAAGTCAAACCTATGACTGTCACGTCAGAAATAGATGATCTATCTCCGCTACATCTGCTTTAGTCTATAAATAGACATAAGCTACCTGTCCACCAATGCTTCCGCTGCTCCCACTGACCATGACAACCCTCTGGCAGAGTCATACAGACGTACACTTCTAAAGCAAGTTTAGAACGACGCTATACTCATCCTCCTGCCGGGTCTCACAGTCTGGAACAACAGCAATGGCAAGTGTGGGCAAACAAGAACTTCCCTGTCACCTTCCTTGAGGCTACCGTAGTACCTCTCAGGTGCCTGAAGTTACCCACCTAAACTGCGGAGTGGCCAATGGAATGTCAAGCTAGATTGAATCTTTAGGTTCCTTATCAAATCTTCAGTAATCGTTTGTGGTTCTGGAATCACTTCCAGTTCTACCATACTCCCACTACTGTTTTCTGAAAAAATCCATTTTTAATAAAACTGTGGCGAGTCTAGAACAATATTGCTATTGTTCATCCAGATGGTAGAAAGTCAACCCTCGTCATAGCCTGGGTCAACCCACAAACAGCCATTACAGAAACGTGCCTTGAGTTTATCCAGAGTCTAGTTTTAATCATAAGCCGGACAACTCCCCGTACCTTAACATCGTTAAGATACGAACTGTTCTATATCCCATATAGGACCAGAGGCACTGATTTAACTGAACCAGATCCAAATCATGCAACTGTCTCCAGTGCATGTCAACTAAATGGAAGAAGGTCGATCAGCGTTACTCAACTTAGAAATGTTTCCAATTATGAGTAACCTGAAAGAGAAGCAAGATCTCTTTATCATTACTATCAACTGAATACCATACACAAGTATCTACATCTTCGATCTCTTTGAAGAATCCCGATACTTGCTACACCTGGTTCTCTACTCTATTCAAATACCTACAACTTCTCAAAATTCGGACCCTGTGTTTCCACGAAACACCTGTCTAAAAACTAGAGAAGTCATAAGTAAAACGAATATAGTACGAGGACCAACCCCGCTGTCCTGATGGACCCTGGACAGCATACAATACTCTGTATAAGTCCCTTGAGTCTGATAACTCATTCACTGTGTGTCGCAGGTTGAAAACTGTACTTATGGTTAAGAAGAATTACACCGATGTTTAATGCTCCTTACCTAACCATCCACTGATATAGGTAAATGTCGTAGACATAATTTCAGAAAGGTATATCTCACTCTATGAAAATAGACGTACAGATATATCAATTTGAAATTGGTGCATAACAGCGGATATTCAAAATCAAATATTTGCCGACCGGCAAATTACCCAGGTGACTTCCTCAAATATCACCGATTGCAACGAATCCCGATATAATGAGGATAATCACCTAATTCCCAATAACCTACTCCCACTCATCATCTGTAAAACCATACAGATGTGAAAATCATACCTGGTAAATACATACCCTGGAGCAAGTGTCTAATCGGGAAATCAGTTTTCTTTTAACATTACACAGTGAAACTGAAACATTGAAATGTTCCGATGGGGTATCCTGGTATTCCTAGTAATGCCTCTTCCAGATTCATGATTGTAACCGTATAATTCTTTGCCACCTCTCCAAATCCCTTCATATGTCTTTAGTCTTTACCTTCTGTACACCCCTTAGGCCAAATGGTTTTCTTCCATCCCTACCGTTCGGCACCAGCCTATGGTTTGGAAGAAGACTATCCAATAAGCATAATGGGTGTACTGTCCCAATCCTAGGAACACTCGCAATGCGAGAGGAGGTGAAGATAAAAGACACCTGAATAAATCTTATTCCTATTTCTCCTGAACCAGAATCCATCCCCGAACTGGAACAAGTTCCTTTCGAGTTCGTATATAACCATACGATGGAGTATCCAATAAACTGTGGATCTTCGTAGTGATACGGAGTGTCTTGGAGAAATACAAAGGTGATTTAGGATTGGCGAAGAGATACTTGGTTTGGTCGTGAATATCAGTCGCAATTTACTTTGCCCTCCTACTAATCCCTTGCTTTGTCTTAACTTAATACCTTCTGTACACCATCGTTATGCTAATTGGTTTTCTTCATTCCCTACCGGTCGGCACCAGCCTAAGGTTTGGAAGAAGACTATCCAATTTGCGTAATAGGTGTACTATCTCCTAAACCAAGGAGTACTCGCAACCTGAGAGAAGGTAAAAGGAAAAGACAACTGAATAATCCTATTCGTTTTATCCAGAACCGGAAACCATCCTCGAATAAATTCTTTCGAGTTCGTATCTAACCATACGATGGTTTTGTCCAATAGAAGTGGACGTTCGTAGTAATACGGGGTGTCCTGGAGAAAAGGGTAAAAGTAGGAGTGGCAATGAGGTTTGCAACCCTGACAATCCAAAAGCCAGTGTTTAAGAAGGTTCGGTCAACTTGGTCACTGAGTCATAGTCTTAGGGTCGGGTCAATGGTCGCTGCCAAAGAGAGAGAGAAAAGAAACACTCAGCGTGCACTCTAACCTAGATCAGAATGGTTACCATTTTATCTAATCCGGAAACCTCCCACTGTACCGCAAATTCTCCTCCAAACCTGAAAGAAGAATTAGTCGGGGTTACCCGAGGAGTAAACTAACTCATCAGTGGGAATCGGGATCCAACTCTCATCACATGATAACATGACGGAATCCGCTCACGTCATCACACTCCAGAAGGTATGCGCATATCTGGCAAGTTTCAGTTCTTTTGAAACTCCCGATGTGATTTCTGCCTCATGCTCTTATGACCTTGACTTTGGCCAACATATCATAAGTCACATGTCAAGTTCTACCCGTCATTCTCCAGGTTAATTTGAATCCACCCGTACATACCCTTGACTTTGGCCAAAATGGCAGTACGACTGTCCCAAACCAACGCATCTATCTATGCTGCATATGAATACCCAATAGCTACCAATCACTATGCCTTGACTTTGGCCAACATACACAGCTTGAATACTATTGACCACCCATATGAAACGACGGAGGGCTACGAATGGTTTCTGGCGAAAAACCTTTAACGTAAAGAACTTGATATCGTTGAAGGAACTGATAGCTTTTAAAAAATATAGTGACGAAAACCGTTGCTAAAGAGGTCACTCCCGGTGAAGGGATCTCGGCTCTTTCCCCGTAGAATGGGGTGCAGGATATTCCAAATGAATACCACGATGCAAAG
This sequence comes from Agapanthus africanus, assembly GCA_030015575.1. Lineage (NCBI taxonomy): Eukaryota > Viridiplantae > Streptophyta > Magnoliopsida > Asparagales > Amaryllidaceae > Agapanthus > Agapanthus africanus. Next base: position 207,841,919 of record JASDDO010000022.1, read on the forward strand.
CAAAAGTAATCGTCTATAGTGAAGTTAATGCCCTGACGCAAACTTCTGTCCAAGGGGTCACTCCCGGTGAAGGGATCTCGGCCCTTGCCTCGTCGACTGAGGAGCAGGATATTCCAACTGAATACCACGATGCAAAACAAAAGTGAACGTCCTTGCAATAACAGCTTTTTGAAAAGTGTTCCAACAACATCAGATTAAGTTTGTTTTAACTTGCATTGATTCGAATCAATGCAGTCCCATCAATTGATCACACCAAAAAGAACGAAAATATACTGATGTACGTATATGCCATCCGCATTCGCCACTGGGTCCCGTCATTACCCGTTAGGTTAGCTAACTAACGACAGAGCGGGGACTGGACTAGCGCGGATGCAAAACATATACAACATCTACTAATATATATACTAATATATTATATTCGCTCAAGGCGTGATAAAAAAAATGCAACATCACAGAAATGTACAGCATCACAGAACAATACAGATATCTGGGATCCCCGGGTTTCACAGAGCCACTACTGAAACCCGACGTTCCCATGGTTGTGTGGATAGCCTGTGCAATGAAAACCTAGACCCCTACGGGCGCGGCAAGTTACCCGCCAAAACCTGAAGCGAGGCAGCCCCCCTTCAGCACCGTGAATGGACCATCCAGCACTTCACGGAATCCGGTAACTTGGGCACCCCTCCTGGGTCAACCTGTACCCCCTATGAGTGCGGCGAACAGCCCGCCAATCCTAAAGTAAAGCCCCCTCCGTCTCAATGCCATGAGATGCGGGCTTGTTGCCCTCCAGAACCCGGCTATCCGTGCACCCCTCCGTGGGGTAATCCTAGTACAGAAAGTAAAATATACATACACCGGGTACATCGACCACAACCAGGTCGTGCCCCAAAATAATAACACAATCAGGCAGTGACGGCAGTCCACATGTCGGACGCTCGCCCCGCAATATCAAATGTACATAATACAACCACAACTGTACTAGCATTGCATCCAGGCTATCCCCCACGACCGATCCGCAACATCACAGCAAAAACAGAACATCAACGTGAAAATCACGTTCGCAAATCCGTCTAACCGGGCTATAGCAGTTAGACCGGATTTACCGATCAAGTGACATTCACGGTCGCAAATATAATGTAAATACTGTGAAAAATGTGTTTAAAATATCCGATCGATCAAACTTTAACAAGTGGGCCCCCAAGTACTACTGTAGCACATCAAGAAATTCTGGGCCCAAAATTAATATTCCAAAACCCATATTTTAAGCCCACAAAGACACTGTAGAAATTTGGTGCAGGGAACTGCACAGTGCGCGGCGGAACCGCGGCCCAAAGGGGGTTTTGGCCGCGGTTCCGCGCCTCCACTGTCGACTGACCCTGTCGAATTTCTACAGTATCCTTGTAATCTCCAGTACATCAATTTTATACAACCTGAAAAAATTTTGGAGACCAAAAAATTTCAACACAAAACTGTCACTTTGAAAAACACGGTTTTGGAACTTTTTGATCGATCGGAAATGCAAACACATTACATAAAGCTAGACTAAGTTAATGGCGAGGCTCTGATACCACTGTAAGTGCACGGCGGCGCCCCGACCGTCAATCCGACGGCCAAATGCGGAAGCGGTGATAAACTTTAATTTTTACATGAACTGGCAAACCGCCGCGCACTAATACCCGGATCGAACCATTAATTAGTCCTAGCTATCTACAAGAAAGGGAAGAGAGATATACCGACAGATCCGAGTTCTCCGGTCTTCTCGTCGTCGTCCCGATCTGCTGCGGAATGTCCCGTCTCCTCCTCGTCGCCGGAAGTGCACCACATCGCCTACTTCTTTTACGGGCTCCCACCTCAATGCCGAGGCAACTCGGGCACGAAGCCGGCTACTCGACGTGCCCAAGGTTTGCTGTAGAATATCTAGTGAGCAAGTCTCATTTTGGGGTTTGTGGAATTGCCTTTTGTGGAGGAATTGAAGTGAACTTTTTGGAGAGGGAGTTGTAGGGATTTCTCCAAGCTCAAGATACAAAAAACCCACACCAATGAAATGAACCCCCATCCCTTCTCAAGGAATGGCCGCCGCCCCCCCTTTTGGTGTGATTGGAGAGAGAAAGAGTAAGGTCAAGGGGGTGGGTGGAATGCAATGATGCAAGCAAGTGATGATGAAAGAATCCAATGATCACAACCATAACCTACACTCCAAAACAAGTAATCAACAACCATGATTGCTACAAAAAGTCAAGCAATCATGAAGCATGGAAGGTCAAGGGATGGGCTCCATCATGAAACCATCATGATAAAACAAAAAAGCAAAAACCCCCTCCACAACCACTTATTTGCAACAATGCAAATAAGCCCTCCTCCACCAATCTTCGGCCAATGAACGGAACAATGGAAATCGGCCGAAACGGAAAGCAAACTGGCAACTCCAAAAAACTGGTCCCGTAATAAATTACAGGAAAACCCCGATACTGTGCATACACACCCGCATCTGTATTTCGACCGAAATACAAATGCAATGAGACAATATCTCCACTGTACTATACTAGGATCCGGCTTAAACCAAAGTCGGCTAGTAATATCTGTCCGATCCTGATCCGTGCAATACCGCACGTATCTGATCGAACCCTGCCATATATCCATACGGCCTGTAGTACAAACTGACCGATCCTGATCCGTGCAATACCGCACGTATCTGATCGGACCTTACCATATCTCCATACGGCCTCTACAACCTTTCGCCCGAAAGCTGAGTAACTGAATGTAGGGGACTCTAAAGACTCGTCAACACCTTGGTTGTGGATTTAACCACTAGCACGTCAGAGGTATAAGCCAATACGTAACGGGCTACCAGGTATTGACTAAAAGGGACGTCTGTGAGCGAACTCAGCCTGACAACCCTACTGAGCCTGTCAGTGACAATATCCGTACAGTCCGGTCCGTTCGTCTATGAGCATCGCATGGCGGGCCTAGGGGGTTGGTAAAAGTCAGACCCCCAAAAGCGGTACAAGTCGTGTCGGAGTGTAGCCCAGAACACCCTGAGATACTACTGGAATACCTACCAGTAAATCTCCTTGCCTTGGCCAAGGACTTCGTGTAATGGCTCTCCTAGACACAGCGCGACCTTACCCCCAATACCGGGAGAGACGAACCCCTGAAGATACGCTCACTGCCTCCATGTGGCTCGGGACTGTACCCAACTAAAACCTGTTTGCACGACTCCTTTGAGCCGTGGTAGGGTAGTAATCAAAGTACAGTGGGAACTCACACGAGACAAATGACGATCCCCAGGTCGATGAACTAACCTGCACACATGTCACCAGGGAACTGCCATCTGACGTCTGGTATATGACCAACTAGCATGTTCCCGGCGAGTCCTGTCCGGTGTACTCATAACCCAATGAGCACCTGTATACATCTTAGGTGATCCAACTGACACCAGTGGCTTGTGAGACCGGCCACCGCCCCTCGTCGGGGTCTCGACTGTATACACTAGTCTACTCTGGAGTATCGATGCCCTGTCTCGAAACTCACACGACTAGGGACCATTTAAGGATATGCTTATAGACCCCCAGCTCCCACTTATATGATCGCCCTCATACTGCTGGTGGTCAAGCAAGAATCCTAGGGGCTCTATCAACGTGTAATAGCGACTTGTCAGGTCACCTAAAGCAGTACACGATGATAAAGGTAAACCAGATAGCATACTATCATCTCGAGTAAGACTGTCCTACCGGGATAGGTCCTCCATCAATCATTGCAATCACGTACCTGTGACCTAATAATTGACTCTGAGGGCACTATCTCCAACAATTAAGGATCTTCGCGAAAGCGTCGGAAAACCTCCCCTTATCTCTGCACTTACCTGGCCTCGTGATCAGTATATCTTGAACTCGTTTCTCAACACAGTTTCACTTCGACAATCAAGTTCTTGAGCAGGTCTAGTTGACCTAGGTGAACCCTAGACCGATTAGGTGTGCGGTATTTTTGTGTCGTGATAGTTTTTTTTTGTCCAGATTCTATATTTCATTCTTTTGTTAATATCTAACTAAAAAAATCACATCCTTTTTCCCCTCCTTTTCTCTGCCTTTCTTTCTTTCTCTCTTCATATCATGGATACCCCACCTCGCAAAACTCTTGCCGAACTTTGGTACCCACAACCAGACATTACTTCTTACGGTTCTTGCTTTGGCCGAACGTCGAACGATCCCTCCATGCCCAAAATCTCTTTGAAAAATCGGATAGACGCGTCTAGGACAAACGCTTGTCCTCCGCAATCCACTTTGTATCAACCTTTTCAACCTCCCCCACCCTCTTATGTTGATACTCCATTTGCAAGTAGTCCTTTGTCCATCGCTGAAGATATTGAACAATCCTGTAGCCGATCTTTCACTCCTTTTACCACTACAGATTCTTGGGATCAACAATTCCATTCACTTTCTTATCCAAATGTTGATCCTGCTCCTGTCCAGCCATTCAATTCCTACCAGTCCTACCCGACTTTTGCACCTTCCCAAGACATTGCTTCTGACCCGCCATTTAGGAGTTTTCAGTATCCAAACAACTTTGAATCTTTTACTGAAACCCCTTCACAACCCATGTCTAGTCTGGAACAGTCATTGGAAGACTTTAGGGTAGCGTCGTACCAACAGATGATGGATTTGAATGCGTCCATGGACGCCCTCATACAACCTAGTGACCCGGTAGCTAGTTTTCAACTAGCTCCAAATTTTCCAATGTATGAAGAGGCGGTAGGACAGGTTGAGAATTTGAGCGGAGAGAGTGAGCTGTACACCCTTCCAAATCAAGCCTACCCGTTTCAACTTGAATCCCACAACTCCGGTTTTGAATGTCTATCTAGTGTTCCAAACGATTCATTGATTAAAGATAGAACAGATAATAAGCCGGGTGACTTTGTAGTGTTTGATTTGCCCAATTGTGAAGGGTCCTTTTCGAGTGAAACCACACCCAATCCTTTTGACCTCTACACCTCCACTCTAGAACCTGAATTGATTAATATCCATGCTTTTGTTGAGGTGTCTGAGAATATTGATTTTCACTTGATCGAGGATATTGACGCCGGAAATATTTTGGATGATGAACCTGTTGATTTGGCAGAGATTTTTTCTCCAATTCATCATCCTGAGTCATTAACTGTTTTTCCCTAATCCCACATGCGTCTTGATTTTGATGAAATTTGCATGGATAAGGTGAATTTTGAGGAAACTTTTGAGGATATTTTTGAGGATGAACCAGTTTTAATTGATGAGTCGGATTTTTCAATTCATCCTGTTCCTTTCATTGACTGTGTACACCCTCCTGAACCTTTAACTGATAACCTTCCTCAATCACCTACCTCCATCCTTTCCATCGTTCCGACCTTGCATGAAACCGTCTCACTTTCATTTCATATGTCTGGTTTACCAAGTTCGGCGTACCCATGGTTTCTCACGAATCTTGAGGGATTTGACCCAATTTCTCGCCATATTGATAGATTAGTACAATCCAACTTTTCACATCGATCATTACAGATTGTACTAATTTATTCAATCCATTTCCACCCTCAAGTTCGTATTCCACTTCTTTCTTCCTTCCGCCATTCTTCTCATCCACCAAGACCGGACGCCACTTCTATCCCCAAACGGTCTCGCGTGTTTCTTATTTCTTTTCTCTACACTCCATTCTTTCACCAAACGTCGCTTTATAACGATAAAATCTTTGAATGGTTGGTGCTCACTTTTGGCCTGTGTAAGGTCTTGTATAGTTTGAAACTGTTTTCTTTCCCCCTAATCCTGAACTTCACCGCTTAAACAGTGGCAACAATGTTTCACTTAAGTTTGGGGGAAACCTTTTTGTATATATTTTTGGTTTTATTTTTGTTTTGTATAAAAATTTGTTTTTAGGGAGCGTCGACAATTTTGACCCTCTTGGTATAGCCTGACAATGAGGGCACTGTCAAGTTTAAGTTTGGGGGTGTGCTCGGTAAGCTTTCTTCCTTCGCATTCATTTGTATATTTTTCATTTGCATATCTTATTAAAAACCCACAAAAATTGAAAATTTTCCAAAAAAATATATAAATTTTGTCGTCAAGTTAGCTAATAGGGTAACTTAGATTTTTATTCTGAAAGTTTAGTTGATATGTTAGAAATAACTAAATTCTAGGCTTAGAAATTGAAAATCCTAAAAATAACCCTCATTCTGTCTAACTTTGGTAAGTATACGTCCTTACAGTTTTTTTTGAGAAATAGGTAATCTTGAGTTCAGTTCTTGAGTTAACTCAAGATGAAGAGAAAGTACTGAAATTTTACTGAAGATTAAGTCTGAAAAATAGTTTCTTTTCTTGAGTTCAAATTTAGAAAGTATATACCCTACAAACCGCACTTACACGCACCTTGAAACTTGGGATAGTAGAGGATACCTAGAAATACTCTTGCCTGAAAACCTGGTATGAAAGAAAAAACGGTAATTAAAGCTAGACACCAAAAGAGCATCATTGAAAAATATATCCGGTCTTGAAAAAGAAAAATAAAAGAAAAGAAAAATAAATAAATAAAGTCAAGACCCGGAAACTGCTATTTACGCTTTAAGCTCACACATTCAGTAATCGGCTGTTAGTGCCTCAAGAAGCATTAATAGTCACATGAAAGGTGTGCGAGCAAATTCGTCCATCCTTAATGAAAAGAAGTAGTATTAGGCATTAGGACAAGGGTATTATAACTTGAATTGAATTCTTGAGTGTAGGGGTGCAAATATACACACACGTAGGGGTATACAATCGATGTTTGGAAAAAAGATAGAAATGAAGAATAAGACTTATGTTTTCTGTAAAATTGATAAAAATCCCTGATTTGAGACCACACTTGAAGAAGGAAAACTCAGGAGATACCAACATCTTTCTAAACTTTTTTGGAACGTATAAAATCTGAGGTTAAATAGAAAGGAGGTGTGGAGCATTAGGGTTGGATATTTCTAACTTAGGATGATAGAGTTTCTAACATAGATACTAAACTGTACGAGTAGAATCGATGTTAACTTATGACACTAGCTTGACGGGATTTTGTGGGTGTAATCCGCTGAAAACCCTCAGGAGACAACACTCCTCCTACTAGAGACACCTAGAGGTTTAATGGCTTGTTGCACGAGCTCGATGCAATCGCGTTCCCTGCGAAAGTGAGGTTAGGACTTTTTTGTGAATAAATTGGTTTTGCTCGGGACGAGCAAAATTTAAGTTTGGGGATATTTGTTCATACCAGAATATTACATTTTATACAGCCCATTCTTACGCTCGTTTGTTTATCGGTAGGTACTCTTGAGCCGTGTTTGCTAGTTAAATGCAGGATACTGGTTCTCAGCTCTAAACAGTGAAATTCATGGAAAAGCACAACAAATTCCGGATTACTGCCAACCACAGATAAAACACGGGTCTCCGCTCTCTATCCGTATGTTGTCGCACACCAGTTTAAGGGACAAAATGGCAAATCAATGTCATTTTCATGCACAAAGCTCAATATCAACACAAGATCCAACATATCTACGCGGAGCTCAAGAAAAATCATGGCAAAAGATCCACATCACATCACCTTTTGATCTGCTGAAATTCTGGAAATATTGTGAAGAGATTCTGAGAAACAACATATACCACACTGAAGAGTACAGAAAACCAGGGAAACCCACCAAAACACATGGGCTAACCCCTCTTTATGGCCGCGGTTCCGCGGCATAAGCATGCTTAGGCTGCGGATCCGCGGCCATGTGGGCTCCGCAATTGGTTATTTTTCAAGGGTATTTTGGTAACTCTATTTGGGTTCAGAATGTTGCCCTAGGTTCTCTGTTTCCTACCTATAAATAGCCCAGAACTTTCCAAGCCATGGGTGTTCTTTTTCATGCCCTCTTTTTGTTAGTTTTTAGTTTACTTCTTCTTCATCATCATCTTTCATCCATTAAATTGTTGTGAGAGCTTTTGAGTGGATGTTAAATGAAGATGAGGGTTATTTTGTATCATTCTTTTTGCTTAGCTTCCCCCTTGAGCTCTCTACCTTAACTCGATCTTGCAACCTCTTAAGTGAGCTTGCAAGTTTAAGCTTTGGTCATTGATCTCAAGGGGTTGTATCATTTTGGAATCAATAATGTTTTCTCTTTTGTGCTTCATTCTTCATGAGTTCTTTGCCTTTTCTTGATCTTGCAACCTCTTAATTAAGCTTGCAAGTTTAAGATTTGGTTATTGAACCCATGTCTTGTTTTGGGTTCTATGGTTCCTAGTTTCATTTCTTGCTCATTTACTTTCTTGCACTTGAATTCCATGCACTTTTAATTACTTTCTTGTAATCTTTTCTTTTCTTTATTTATCTTTTCTTTTGCTCTTTTTTTTGGTTCGTTTTGTGAATGGTTGTAATATGTTGTTGTTAAGAATAAATACAATATTGTAAGTTAAGGTTTCATTCCTCATTTCCTTTTCCCGTTATTTTCCTTTGAACTCCGCCAAAACGTTACGCAAGCGCTTCGTTAGGCACCCTACCCTACCAAGGTAACGGTGATTCCTAACCGCGACTGGTTGCGTTCGGTTTGACCGGAGGCGAAAGCAAGAGACAAGAACGGACGGACAAGGGTCAATAAGCCGGATTCCACGAATACCATGCTTAAGTACCCTAATCCACGTTGTTGCCGATTGCTCTAGCTTCAATTGGTCAAGACTCGGCTCAAAGGTTTTGAGTGCGGATTTCTTTAGCTTACACTTTCGTATCATTTTCTTAACAACTTTATACTTGCATATAAAACACATAGGTTAGATTTGAACAAACATATACACATTCTTTATTGACTCGTCTAAAACTCGAACGGACATACAACCATCTCCCTGTGGATCGACCCGTGCTCAACCGGCTAACTGCATAGCGACGCCGTCTTGATTGCGGTAATAAACTTGAACACGCAAAAACTCTATCAATCAGCGGCATTAACCAAATAGGGATTCTATCAACCTATACAACATCGGGGGTACGGATCTAAGTCTCGTACGGCATATCACTCATTATGCAATCATTATCCATATAAATATATATATATATCTATCTCTCAGGTCGCATCCATGTCAAACTCGTATCAGGGGACCTACAAAGGTATCAACAATCATATCTCGACTCGAAACTATATAACGACATATCACACTAAGTCATCACATCACATCGTATACTCGTTCATCACACTAATATCTTGCATCACATTAAATAAACGTCACACAAGTTCACTTTTAAAACCCTACTTATCATGATTCACTTATCATATTATTTTCTCCTAAGTCAATTGTTTATTAGCATCAAGTTCAAACATATTATCGTTTGCAAATCCTACAATCATGTCCGTCGCATATCATTATCAAAATATAATAATCAAACAATAATCCATATCAATGGTTGCGGGGGTGCTATACGTCATCCACCCGACTTTCCCCGTAGATATAAATCTACTCACCTACTAAACTCCTCGCTTAGCTATAGTCGGTGCGCTTCGTCGTCTCGAAATCCACGTGAAGGTACCTACAATCAATATGAATTCGCAAAACTATTAATATCAAGTTCCGAAAACCAAAACGGCACGCGGTGAGCTCGTAGGTTAGAACCTATAGCATGCGCATGCAAAACAACCAAACAACTCTCGTTGTTGACGTAAAAACGTCCAACGCCCAAATACAATATCCAGTCGCAAAACCAAGAAAATCCAAATACCGAAAAATATAGCCGAAACCCCAATCTAGGGTCGCTATACATAAAAACCGCTACGCCAAAAGTCCAATCGCACCAATACTTATTCACAACACATATAATTATCATCGATAATAATATATACGTCATCTCCATGACAATTAAAACCCACATTTTATTTTACCGAAAAGTTAGTAAGCAGTTTATATCATTTTAACTCATCCAAACTATTTCTAGCATTTTATCTCATCCAAAATATGTTTTAGTGAAACCTAGTTTGCTAATTATCTCAATTAGACAAATAGGAACTTAACAAATATCATTTCACACTAGGTTTAAGTGTTCCAAATCTACACTTCATGATTAACCATTTAACACATCAAACCCCTAACTAGTAAACTGTAAAGTGGTATAAGAAATTATACCGATCGATCCGTGTCCTTCGGTCTTTAGCTATCATTCCACGCTCCTCGCGGCCTCTCCGATCTCCTCGTCGAAGTAGCACCACGTCAACGAATTTTTATACGGGCTCCCGCTTCAAACTGAAGCAACTCGGACATGAAGTTTGCTAACCGACATGTCCAAGATCGAAATAGAGAGAGTGTAGAATAGTTTGTCTCAAGGCACCCAAGCATTTGGGTGAAAGGTTAATGAAGTTGCCATGGAATGATATCAAGTGAGCTATGAAATTTGCATGGAGAAAAATAGAGCTAGCAAAGAATTTGGCTCGGCCACTTCACAAATTGTTCTCTGTGAAATTTTTTGATCAAGTGAACACACACTATTAATTAACATAGAAAATCAAAAATCCTTTTATCACAAGTAGGGCGGACCAAGACCAGTGAATGGGGAGGGTGGTGAGTCTTAGCTTTTCAAGTGGTGATCATATGCAAATATTCATCACAAATATCTTTGCAAAAAATCCTAAGCATGACAAAAGGAATTAATGTACAATACACCTTGTAAATATCCCATGCTTGCATTAATGTCCAAGTGCCTCACCCAAATGACTCACCACAAACATATCCCATTCCAAATGATAATTTCGGCCAAGACTAGAAATGAAGGAAAATGTGGCCAAAAAAGAATGTACAAACTCAAACCATTAATTAACACATTAAAATAATATTTTAATTAGGGAAAAAAATTTATGTGAACCAAAACTTTCCATTGACCCCCAAAGTTCGCGCACTAGTTTTATTCTAGCTAAACTAGGTGCCGGTAAGTTTATACGGAAGTTTGATCACAATCGGGTTAAAACGGAAAATACCGACTATTTTACCTTAAAACGGAAAAATTCATATAACGATTTCAGAAACGTAACAATTAAGCAAGAGAGTAGGAACATAATGCATTAGGAAAATTCCAGTGCTCTGATACCATGATATGGAAAATAATCCTCCATCTTCTTATTATGATTATTGTATTAGATTGTTATGATTATTAGTTATCAGTTAGTTATGTTATGAGGTGTATAATTTGAGATGGTTTATCTTTTAATAAGATTGATCGAATTTATTTCTTTCTTATCACTGGAGATATTCGGTTACTGATTGAGATCCTTGTCAATGGTTTTGTACAAAACATAATCGAGCAAGGTAAACTTTGAGATGCAAATGTATGCTTTAGAGAATTCCATATCTAGAGCCATATAGAAAGACCAACAACCTGAGCCAAGGCCGAATAAGAAAGGGTGTTATGAAGCGCTAACTAATCTTGAATATCCCAATGCTTGTAACCTGGGTTTGTTTTCTCAATGACCTTTCCTGTGTCATCGGTGATGATCAAAACTCTGAGGGGACAAGAATCATGCCGGATACATATGGCCAAAGTTTGTTAGCTCGTAGAAATGGTTGCATACGAACTCGCCAAAAGAGGAAGTTTTTTTCAGCCAATCGAATGGTGAGAGTAGGAAGAGTGGCGAAAGAGATATTTTTGGTGGGAAGTATTGAAGAGGAAGCAGAGAGTGTCATGAGATAGTTAAGTGAAAATATGTTAACGCTCGCTCCGACATCAAAAAGAGAAAATAAGTTTTTCGCTCTTTTCTATTAATGTGTATGATGAATTGTATTTATAGATTTACAATAATTTGGTACATAAACACGGAAGTTGCAACAGCTTACTAAAAGCATGGTATTTGTTTGCAGCTGGATTGACTTGGCTAACATATATGATCATGGAAATGTCAAAAACAAGAAGGAAAAAAATTGAAGATGGATATAGAACCAAGGATAGAACAAAAAAGCAAAATGAATCTCCAACCTTTACCAGAACAACTTTACATGAACAAACAAATAGGGGAAATGGTCTTCAAGTCCCCTGGCCCAGAAAAAAAAAGGTCCCTTGATATACATTTCATGTATTGAGATCCTTATAGTATTTCTGACCTTTTTCGGTATATTAAATACGCATATGTCCTCATCTATTTCTCCATATACCCTACATGTGTTCACATCATGTCTTTCAAACTGCCTTTTTCCAACGGTCACTTTTCAAACCGCTATAGATAATATATAACTCCTATATATAGCAGTTAACACTGCTATGTATGCTACCTGATTAGTACATTTACCGGTTGATGTCTACATATAAGTTAATTGTGTTAGCAGTTCCTGGTGCTCATGCCGCTAAACTCGCGGCCAAGACGGGAACGAAAACAAAATCTTTTTTAGCAAGCACTATGAACCCAAACCTAGAAATCGTTCCAAACACTAAACTAGCAAACTAAACAAGATGTCTAACTACTCGGTTACAAACATAAAACTTTTGTAGAGCGTCCACCCAATCGTGGAAGACCCCATTTAGGCTCCTAGGTCGTCAGGAATGAGATTGAAAGTCGATCGTCCTTGCCGGAGATGATCCACCTTAGGGAAACCGATCCAAACTTCGATTTCTCTCCAAAACGAACTTTGAAGAAGGAACTCACCATCTAAACATGCTAGAGATAGAGTGTGAACGATGTAGAGATTTATCGCTATCATTTTCTCTCATTTTTCTCAAGACAAGAGAGCTCAACTCATGAGCAAGAGAAAGAAGGAGAAGAGGAGAGATAATGTCCAAGTGTGTAATGAGTTAGGATGAGAGGGATAATTTTTAACCATCAACAAACATGTCATACCAATTTTCCCATTTAGAAAATGATTTTATCCCTCTCTACCATACTCTCATGCCATCTCACCCTCCACCTCATTTCCTTTATTTTCTTAAAAAAAAATAACAAATGAGGTGTCCTGCTAGAAATATCTATATATACATACATAATACCCGGTATATTTATCGTGTACATATACGCGTATCCGTACAAAAATACGAATAGCCTAGAGAGAGAAAATAAACAGTGGACATAATACTATATATATATATATATATATATATATTGGCGGAAAGAGGCCCTAAGGGGCTTTTTGCGTTAGGTGGCAGCAAAAAGTACATCCTCCATTTTATTCAACGATCGGCACCTTCCAACTTGATCTTCATCCTCGAATTTGTCGATACACCAAATTTTATATGATTACAACACCATTTCACCGTTGATTTAGCAATGTAAAAGTTCTATTGTCGGTAAACCGTTAATTTTGCACTCACTAAATCAACGGTGAAAAAGTGTTGGAATCACATGAAATTTGGTGTATCGATATATTAGACGATGAAGATCAAGATGGTCGGTGTCGATCGTCGAATAAAATGGTGAAGGGCGTGATTTGTGCCGCCGCCTAACGCAAAAAGCCTTCTAAGGCCTCTTTCCTCCATTACTATATATATATATATATATATATATATATATATATATATATATATATATATATATTAATTAATATTAAATCAAAACTTGAGTTACGGCTTAAATCTAAACCGGATGGTATTATCAAATGTCCGACTAAAGTACGTGTAGCTAGAATTTAATCGGACCCTTGCACGTATCAACATAAGGCCTTTACATCGTATCGCCTGAAACGGGAAAACCCTCTGTGTGGGACTCTAAAAACTCAACAATATGCTGGCAGTGAGTTATTGGATAAATTCCTAACCACAAACACGTTAGCGACACTAGCTGTACGTAACCGCTACTCAGATATATGTCGAAAAAGGAGGTTGAAAATTAAGTTCGCCCATATCCTACTGAGCCAGTAAGTGACAATCTCTATACAATCCGGTCGCTTCGTCTAAGAGTTTCGCATACCGGGTCTAGGGATGAAAAACGTTAGACCCCTAATAACTCGATCAGTCGTGCCGGTGTCAGGCTCATGACCAATCGAGAAATAATTAATCTCCTATCGGCAAATCTCATCCGTCCTGGCTAGGGACTTATGGTGATGGTCAACCGAACACAGCGCGACATCGACTCCCTATACCGGGAGAGACGAATCCCTTCCGATCGCCCACTGCCTCCATATGGTTCGTGACGGTACCCAACTAAAATCTATTTGCACGACTTCTTTGAGCCATGGTAAGATAGTAATCAAAGTACAGTAGGAACTCACACGAGACAAATGACGATCTCAGGCTCAGGTCTAAAGACTACCATATACTCATGTCACTAAAGAAATACTATCTAACGATAGGTATAATACCATCTACGAGTTCTCGGCGTGTCCATTCGGTGCACTCATGTCACGATCCAAAATTTGGATGTGACCGGCACTTAGGTTGTATAATATCTAAACATATTTACACACTCCGAGTAAGCCAAAGACCAAGATCAAAAACCCTTTTTACGGAAATTTTTATAAAAATTTAGTTTTTTTAAGTAAAAATCATAGCTTTTATGTAATTAAAACATAAACAAGTATAAGGTGTTAAGTTTGGTTGCATCCCTAATTGGGATCAACAATAACAACAGCGGAATAAAATTTTACAACTTATATGAGACCAATAGAATCACAGATATGAATAAAAGACAACTCCTCTAACATAACAACGATCTCGTCTGTCAAATAATATACATATAATCATCTCTCATGCTAAGTCATAGTACAAGGTCTGATGGAGATTTTCTAGATACAAAATACAATACGAAAAGAGAAGGTTACTACACATGTAACCCACCTATCAAAAGATGCGATAAAAGCAGAAAAAGTGGATCTGCACTGCTGCTAAGCGTCCACTATACCCTGCAAGGAACTGTGGCACAACGGGGGTGAGTTGCCAACTCAGTGAATATAACTAACATATAACGGTTAATAATGTAAATATGATGATCATAACTAACTGTAATGAGAGCAAGTATGATGTATGATAGTATATGGAAAGCATGAATCTGTACTATAAATCAGATAACCAAAATTGAAATCTCATCATTTATTCTCAATAAAATTTATCTTTCCGTGTCCATCATCGACACAAAACTTCCGTTTCTCTCAAGCATCATTCCTCGAATGATCCTGTAAATAATAATACCGGTCGGTATCCTCTAGATATCCGCCATATTTCACCACTATCTCCGGTATCGAGTAACCTCATTAGGCTCCCCCGCCTCAAATGCGGCTATCCTGCCCCTCGGTCTCGACCGGATCCACCATGTATTCAACTGTATATCTCCCCCACTGAATCTGGATAACGTACAAATCCGCGACCGTATAGCTCCCCCACTCGGTCCGGAATAAAACCAAATCATAAACATCTCATTGTGGACATGTCACATCAATCATGAATTCATTTGCTTTATGTAATAGTACAGGAAAAATCCAAACCATAAATTCTCAATAAAACAAAGCTTCATATATCAACTTAGAATACTCGGATGATAAACATGATGTCATTTATGCAAGTTATCACTATTGTTAATAATTTTGGTATGATAGGAATCATTTTTAACAAGATGAATATTTAGTATAAAAGTGGCATGTTAATATCGACGAGGTGTAGTGTAACATGTAAAGATGTGCACGTGCGGCATAACTCGTCGATAATTGTGCAATGTTCTACATCTATTACCATAATGATGCATAAGTATGTATATGAACGCATATTATTAACTTAGCATACGCAAGTAAAACTTTTAGTTAAATAAAATTACGGGCGTAACACGCCATCTTTACAAAATTCCCCCGTAGATGTTTAGTCTACTCACCAGAAATACTTCGTATCTACTCAGGAATCGCTAATCCTTTTCTTTTCCTCGCGGCCTTCGAAGTTCCCTTATTTGAATTTAATATCGAAAATTAACTTGTATAAGGTAACGGCTACTCCGACACGGCGAATATGAAAACACACGTTTCTACGTACTAGTTATATTGTATACGACTATTTTAAACTATCTTACACTTAACCTTACTGGAATTTAACCCTACTCTGCATCGCGACAGAAAACAGATTGCGATACGTTTTAACCGTGTCGTATTTTGGGTTTTCAGATATCTTTTCCGATATTAGCTTTCAGATTTTATATACAGTTAAACTAACTTGTTTAAATAATACCAAAATGGCCAAAATTCTACACAGAAACCTACCCAACAAGCCAAAACTCCCTAGCTCCCTAAAAATCCGGCGATGCCGGAATTTATATATTGGTCGCCGGCCCAAAACCGATCCCTCTGGTTCGTACTCCTATGGTTTGCTCTAGGTTCAACATACATCATTAACACCCTGTTTAGTTAAGTTAATTTTTATCTAAACCATAGCAGATTCAAACAGAACTTAGTTGTACCTAAAATACGATATTATATATTTTTGATTTCAAACTTAAACCAATTCCAGAATTAAAATCTCAACTGTGAATGGGGATTTTACCTACAATAACTTGTTGGAATAACACTCTTCAAGATGCACAAGCTCCTAATCCTAGCTTGATGATGAACTCCTTGTCTAGTTCTTCTCCTTCACTTCTTTTCTCCTTTATTTCTCTTCTTGAATTTTAGGTGTTTTTTTTCACTTTGGTTGGGAATTTTCATAAGTTTAATTGGATTAATGATCTGAACACTTAATATATATAGTGATGGGAAGAGGGACGTGGTAGGAGGAGGTGTCAATGACCTAGATGTGCCATCCTCATGCAAGGAGGAGGTGTGGGGTGTGGGTTGTGCATGTAAGAAGGTGGCGGCAATGCATTATCCTTCCCTTTTTCTTTATCTTAAAATAAAATTTCTGAACAAAAACCTAATTTACCTCTTTTTCACTTACATCCTAAACAAGTTCTCATTTGCACAATATCCTAAACTTTGTATAAAAACCCCTCACAACTTATGTTATTATATAACATCCTATTTTATTAAAATGAAGCTAAAATTCACATAAAACCCCTTATAATTTATTTACGTTACATATAAAAAATTTACTTTAATTTGTTTTACCTACTATTTATGAAAATGTCTTATTTGTTTCTAATAATCTTTTGATTTATCATTTTATTATTTAATTAATTAATTTTATTTGTTTCTAAATTTTCAAAATGTTACAATATTCCCCCTTAAGAAAATTCGGTCCCCGAATTTAAAATTTAGCTAGACATACCTTCAAAAAGATGTGGAAATTTCTTTCGCATCGCATCCTCGGTCTCCCAAGTAATCTCCTCACGATTCTTTCCTTGCCAAAGAACCTTTACAGATGGAAGTACCCTCGATCTTAGTTTCTTTACCTGCCTGTCTAGAATAGCAACTGGCTGCACTGTGTAGCATAAATCCGGCTCAAGCTGTAAGGTCTAATGCTGGATCGCGTGAGAAGGATCGTGAAGATACTTGTGAAGAATCGAAATGTGAAACACCGGATGCACATCGGGAAAACTTGGTGGAAGTGCTAAACGATAAGCTACAGCACCCACTCTCTCCAGAATCTCGTAAGGTCCAACATATCTGGGGCTGAGCTTCCCCTTTTTCCCGATATGCATCGCACCTTTCATCGGAGATACACGAAGAAACACATGATCTCCCACCTGAAACTCAAGTCTACGACGTCGTCGATCTGCATATGATTTCTGTCTGCACTGGGCCGCCCCCATTCTATCCCGTATCAATTGAATCTTCTTTGTAGTCTTATGTACTATCTACGGTCCCAAGATGTTACTCTCGCTCAGTTCCGTCCAGCAAACGGGTGACCGATATTTCCTCCCATACAAAGCTTCAAAGGGTGTCATTTGGATCGTCACCTGAAAACTGTTGTTGTATGAGAATTCTATCAAAGGTAAGTGACGATCCCAACTACCACCGAAATCAAGGCTACAAGCCCGAAGCATATCCTCTAGTGTCTGAATGGTCCGCTCCGACTGCCCATCTGTCTGTGGGTGAAAAGCCGTGCTAAAGCTCAATCGTGTGCCAAGAGCTTCTTGAAGTTTCTGCCATAGCCTGCTGGTAATCTGGATACCCCTATTTGATACTATGCATATCGAAACTCCATGCAATCATACAATCTCGTAGATATAAATCTGGGCATACTGTGCAAACCCATACGTCGTCTTCACCGGAAGAAAGTGAGCTGCCTTCGTTAATCTATCTACAATCATCCAAATGGAATCATACTCTCTACTAGTTCTGGGTAGACCCACAACGAAATCCATAGAAATCTGATCCTATTTCCACTCCGGAATGGGCAAGGGCTGTGATTGAATGAATTCTCGTTGTATAGTTGGAAAATTGTATAAAAATCACAACCAAAAATATTTTGACCGCAATCAATAACGGTGTCGAATGTAGTGTGTTAGTAAGTGCGGATCGTCCACAGGGAAAGTGTAATCGTTCGTGTTTCGATTTAGATGAGTTGAAACTTTAAAGAAAAGAAAAGAAATAATTCATAATTTGTAAATTGAATTTCATGAATTAGAAAAATCTAGATCTAAGAAAACGATAAAATCAAGAATTGAGAATTTGTAATGATTTCCAAATCAAATATCAAGAATCGAAATGAGGCTCGTAGGAATCGATCGGATCTATAGATGTGATGAAATCTAGCGATTACGTATTCTTATCCATCGATGAATTGATACTAGATCGATAATGATCAACGAGAATTAGGGATTTCTTGCGAAACTAGGGTTTCATCATTTATCCCTTGTTCTTTCGTCGATATCATTCACATTCTAGCCTCTAGTAAATTCAAGAATCGGTCGCGGATCCCTAATTTCGAGCGATCACAATCAAGAAAGTATCGCACAGAAACTAGGTCGTTGATTCTTCAATTTACAAGAGTTTACAAATTCGTAGGACTTAAGAATCGTTTTAAGATTTGTTACATCATCATTCTATTGATCGTCTCGACTCCTTTACGAGCAGAGTTTTACTCAAACATCACAACAAGAACCACAACCACAAATTGAGATCGAATCATGATGCAAGAATTTAAATAAAGCAAGATTAAAGAATTTCACCTTTTATTTATCAACAATTCCGTTACAAATCGCTCAAGAACTACAAGAGGAAGAACTCGATCGTCGATTTAGCTTCGCTCGTCTCCTTGAGTCGCGGATCGGCTTGGATCACTTGCTCGATTGAAGATCGGCTCCGCTCCTAAAAGGTTGAAGGCTTCTCGCTTAAATGGTACTCGGGATCTTGAATTTGGCTTTGGATTTTGGATTTAGGGTTAGGGTTTACAAGTTGTGTCACTCAACTTGTATTAGAAATGGTGTAGATTAGAGATTAATGAACAACCTTTAACCTTAGATTTAGGCTCCCTTTTATAGACTTTCATAACCCTAGATCTAGGATTCAAAATTTGAATTTCCCTCCAAAAGTTTGTTAGCTAGAGAGGCTTCTAGAAGAAGTTAGTTGGAGGGAGCTTCTAGAACTAGGTTGTTAGTTGGCTTGCTTTGGAAGCTTGGAGGTTAATTAGCTTAATCATGATTAGCTTGATTTAATGATCCTTGCTGATCTGGAAGAAGCTTCGAGAGTTATCTGGAATTTGACATAGCTTGCTGAGGTGTAAGAACTGAGGGAAGTAATCTGCAGTAAAAATGGGCTGATGATGTGGCAAGACTGCCGCGGATCCGCGGCACGAGCCTGCTTAGGCCGCGGATCCGCGGCCCAATAGGAGGCTTAGGGCTTCAATTTGGTACAGTTGCTTCCTGATGGCTTCCTGGTATTTTTATGATATATTGAATCTCACAATTCCTTCTAGATTACTACCAGATCTCAAATCCTTGAGTTGGCGTCTTTTTAACAGCACGGTTTCACAAATTTGGCCTTTCTCCTGGAATTTCCTGCACAGACTTCGAAACAAGCGTTGCGCTACACAAGAATGATGCGATGCCGTGATAAACACACAATTTCCCTCAGAAATGTCGGTTTTAGAGTATAACACAAGTAATCTGGTATTTTAGGGATGTTTTGCTAATATGTGCAATATGAATGCCGAACACATCTAGATGAGTGCAAATAATAGGGAAATTGACGTGTTAAAAATGCAGTATTTTCGACTGATCAGGCTGCAACTCTCCTGTCGGCCTCTGATGCTTAGCTTTGACTTGCTGACAAGTAAGGCATCTCGATACAAACTCCGCAACATCCCTCTTCATTCCTTCCCACCAATAAACCTCCTTCAAGTCATGATACATTTTGGTGGAACCAGGATGAATACTATATGCTGACCGGTGGGCTTCCTCTAAGATCTCACGCCTCAACTCATCTGAATCTGGTACACAAAGACGAGTCCCAAAACGTAATACTCCACGGTCATCAATCACAAACTCCGACTCCCTGCCCTTCCTAACTTGATCCCTAATCTCTGTCATACGAGCATCTGCGGACCGTGTCTCTCGAATACGATCCAATAACTGAGGTCGGGTGCGAACATGTGCTAATTGTCCTCCTGTCGAGGTGAACTCAAACTGTATACGACCATCACATAAAAACTGCCAGTCTGTAGAAGACTGTCTCTGCAAAACGCGTAAATGAGATAAGCTACCTCCAGGCCTCCGACTCAAAGCATCTGCTACAACATTCGCTTTGCCTGGACGATACAAGATCTCACAATCGTAATCTTTTACCAGTTCCATCCATCTACGCTGCCTTAGGTTCAGATCCTTCTGCTGAAAAATATACCTCAAACTCTTGTGATCTGTGAAGATTTGGCGCAACTCTCCATACAAGTAATCTCTCCAAAATCTTCAATGCGAAAACTACAGCAGCTATCTCCAAATCATGAGTGGGGTAGTTCTGCTCATGCCTCTTCAACTGTCGAGAAGCATAAGCTACAACCCTACCGTGTTGCATCAACACAGCCTAAACCCACTCTAGAGGCATCACAATACACAACAAAGCCGCCTGACCCAGAAGGTAACGATAATACAGGTGCAGTCGTCAAGCGAGTCTTCAACTGCTGGAAACTCTGCTCACATGCATCTGTCCACAGAAATGGAACCTCCTTCCTAGTCAGCCCGGTCAGCGGTGCAGCGATCCGAGAGAATCCTGCACAAAGTGTCGGTAATAACCTGCCAGACCTAAGAAACTGCGAATCTCTGTAACTGACACAGGTCTGGACCAGTGCTGCACTGCTTCGATCTTCTTTGGGTCCATACGTATACCCTCTCTCGTAACTACGTGACCCAAGAAATCCACACTATCTAGCCAGAAAGCACACATGGAAATTTTTGCAAACAGCTGATGCTCCTTCAAGGTCTGCAACGTGATACGCAAATGCTGCTCATGCTCCTCCCGACTTCGGGAATAAACAAGGATATCATCTATGAATACAATGATAAACTAATCAAGGAAAGGCCTGAAAATGCGGTTCATCATATCCATAAACGTTGCTGGGGTATTGGTGAGTCCGAACGACATCACCGGGAATTCATAGTGCCCATATCGGGTACGAAAAGCAGTCTTCGGAATGTCATCCTTCCAAACTTTCAACTGGTGGTACCCTGACCGCAGATCAATCTTCAAGAAGTAGCCAGCTCCCTGCAACTGATCGAACAAGTCATCAATACGAGGTAAGGGATACCTATTTCGCACAGTGACGCGATTCAGCTGTCGGTAGTCGATGCACAGTCTCATACTACTGTCCTTCTTCTTTACAAATAAGACAGGAGCTCCCTACGGCGATACACTAGGACGCACAAGTCCTCTATCTAACAACTCTTGCAACTGACTTTTGAGTTCCTTCAACTCCGTCGGGGCCATCCGATAGGCTGGTATAGAAATAGGCCCCGCACCCGGAATCAAGTCAATGCAAAATTCAATATCGCGATCGGGCGGTAATCCTGGTAACTCAGCAGGAAACACCTCCGGAAATTCTCGTGCGATCGGAACCTGGTCCAATGGAATCTCAGCGACTCCTAAGTCCTGAACAAATGCCAAGAACCCATGACAACCCTTCTTCAAGAGTCGTCCCGTACAAAGAGCAGAAATTATGTTGGCAGGAGTAATATTACAGTCCCCTTGCACAACGAAAACCGGTTCACCTGGAAAACAAAATCTAACCGCTTTCCCCCGGCAATCTCATAGGCATGACAAGCGGCCAACCAATCCATACCGAGAAGTATATCGAAATCTAACATATCCAGGAGAATCAGATCAACGAGTGAATCTCTATCACCAATACGTACAGAACATGACCTGAATACGTGTCGAGCTATAAAAGAATCTCCCACCGGAGTAATCACCACTAATGGTAACTCTAACAACGACGACTCTTTTCCCAAAGAAAGTGCAAAGCGTGAAGATACGTAAGAATGTGTAGAACCGGGATCAAATAAGATATGGGCTTCTAAGGAACATACTACAAGAGTACCTGTCACAACTGCATTTGATGCCTGTGTAAGTGCACGGCGGCGCCCCGGCCGTCAATCCGACGGCCAAATGCGGAAGCGGTGAAAAACTTTAAATTTTACTTGAACTGGCAAACCGCCGCGCACTAATACCCGGATCGAACCATTAATTAGTCCTAGCTAACTACAAGATGGGAAGAGAGATATACCGACTGATCCAAGTCCTCCGGTCTTCTCGTCGTCGTCCCGATCTCCCGCGGAATGTCCCGTCTCCTCCTCGTCACCGGAAGTGCACCACATCGCCTACTTCTTTTACGGGCTCCCACCTCAATGCCGAGGCAACTCGGGCACGAAGTTGGCTAGTCGACGTGCCCAAGATTTGCTGTAGAATATCTAGTGAGCAAGTCTCATTCTTGGGGTTCATGGAGATGTCTTTGTGGTGGAGGAAAAAGAACTTGGAGAGAGGTGAGGGAAAAATGTGATATACAAAGAATGAGAGTAACATTTTTCTCCCCACTCAAAAGAGAAACATTTCCCTCATTCTCCAAAAGTGGCCGGCCCCCCTTTTTTGTGTGATTGGAGAGAGAGAGCAAAGACAAGGGGGTGGGTGGAAAGCAAATGATGATGAGAAAAAATCAAAATGATCACAACAATTCCAACACTCAATCAACAACCATGATAGCAAAAGTCAAGCAATGATCAACTAAAGAAAGTCAAGGTATGGTGCAATAATCATGATGTCACAAAGTGCAAAGACCCCCTCCACAAATGCTTATTTGCAACAATGCAAATAAGCCCTCCTCCACCAATCTTCGGCCAATGAACGATACAAAGGAAATCGGCCGAAACGGAAAACAAACTGGCAACTCCAGAAAACTGGTCCCGTGATAAATTACAGGAAAACCCCGATACTGTGTATACACACCCGCATTTGTATTCCGACCGAAATACAAATGCAATGAGACAAAATCTACACTGTACTATACTAGGATCCGGCTTAAACCAAAGCCGGCTAGTAATATCCGTTCGATCCTGATCCGTGCAATACCGCACGTATCTGATCAAACCCTGCCATATATCCATACGGCCTATAGTACAAACTGTCCGATCCTGATCCGTGCAATACCGCACGTATCTGATCGGACCTTGCCATATCTCCATACGGCCTCTACAACTTTTCGCCCGAAAGCTGAGTAACTGAATGTGGGGGACTCTAAAAACTCGTCAACACCTTGGTTGTGGATTTAACCACTAGCACGTCAGAGGTATAAGCCAATACATAACGGGCTACCAGGTATTGACTAAAAGGGACGTCTGTGAGCGAACTCAGCCTGACAACCCTACTGAGCCTGTCAGTGACAATATCCGTGCAGTCCGGTCCGTTCGTCTATGAGTATCGCATGGCGGGCCTAGGGGGTTGGTAAAAGTCAGACCCCCAAAAGCGGTACAAGTCGTGTCGGAGTGTAGCCCAGAACACCCTGAGATACTACTGGAATACCTACCAGTAAATCTCCTTGCCTTGGCCAAGGACTTCGTGTAATGGCTCTCCTAGACACAGCACGACCTCACCCCCAATACCGGGAGAGACGAACCCCTGAAGATACGCTCACTGCCTCCATGTGGCTCGGGACTGTACCCAACTAAAACCTGTTTGCACGACTCCTTTGAGCCGTGGTAGGGTAGTAATCAAAGTACAGTGGGAACTCACACGAGACAAATGACGATCCCCAGGTCGATGAACTAACCTGCACACATGTCACCAGGGAACTGCCATCTGACGTCTGGTATATGACCAACTAGCATGTTCCCGGCGAGTCCTGTCCGGTGTACTCATAACCCAATGAGCACCTGTATACATCTTAGGTGATCCAACTGACACCAGTGGCTTGTAAGACCGGCCACCGCCCCTCGTCGGGGTCTCGACTGTATACACTAGTCTACTCTGGAGTATCGATGCCCTGTCTCGAAACTCACACAACTAGGGACCATTTAAGGATATGCTTATAGACCCTAGCTCCCACTTATATGATCGCCCTCATACTGCTGGTGGTCAAGCAAGAATCCTAGGGGCTCTACCAACGTGTAATAGCGACTTGTCAGGTCACTTAAAACAGTACACGATGATAAAGGTAAACCAGATAGCATACTATCATCTCGAGTAAGACTGTCCTACCGGGATAGGTCCTCCATCAATCATTACAATCACGTACCTGTGACCTAATAATTGACTCTGAGGGCACTATCTCCAACAGCCTGGGCATCCTGTGGAGTCAGCGCAAAAACCCATGCCTGGCCCCTGCTCGCATCCTGTCGTCCTCTACCTCTATCTCCTCGACCTCTCTGAGAGCATCCTGCAAAGCCTCGACCTCGTGGTGCAGCTGCCTGGCGTGTAGTGCCAACTGGGGGAGGAAGTAAAGCCATCGGCGTAGAAGGTGGAGGGGGTAAAGCAGCCTGTGGAACAACGGTCCCTCCCTAGGATCTACAATCACGCGCAAAATGCCCTGGAAGTCCGCAACTAAAACATATAGATGGGGTCCTCTGATCCTCGGGATAAGAACTGAACATCTGGCCCTGGGTCCAACCTTGTCCGAAACTGCGGCCGGGAGTATATCTGCCTCTACCTCTGCCAAATTGTCTAGTCATTGGCCTGATCGGTCTACTCCTCTTTGGCTCTGGAACAACCAATGCCTCGCTCAAATGCTCCTTCACTCGTATCGCTGCATCCATGGCCTGTGCATACGTATCAAAATGCTGGGAGCCTATAGCCAGATACAACTGCGTGTCCAGACTCCTTAGGAATCTCTTCACCCGAAGCTCCTCCGTAGGTACTAAGTATGGGGCATAGCGCGACAGCTGGGTGAATCGTAAATCATAATCTGCTAACGACATACTAGCCGATTTTCGCAACGCTTCGAAACTGCTAGCTCTAGCGTCCCTCACACTCTGTGGAAGAAATCTGGCAAGAAAGACCTCGAAAAACTCGGTCCACGACATCGGAGGAATACCCGTAGCTCTCCCTCTCTCCATCGACTCACACCACTCCTATGCAAGTCCCTCCAAACGAAAGCTGGTCAGCTCAACTGACCTTGCATCCGAACATCGCAATGACCTTCCAATCCTCGCCATCCTATCAAGAAAGGACTGAGGATCCTCCGCTACATCGGTCCCTGTAAATACCGGAGGTCTCAATCTCATAAACTCTGAAAGAGATACCTCCATCACTCTCGTCTCTACCAGTGCGACCGTCTGCGTGGGCTGTACATCAGATTCTGCCATGGTCGGTGCCGGATCCTGTCTCAGTACTCGAGTGGCCTCAGCTAACTGTCCCACCACTCACTACAATCCCAACATGCCCTCCTCTATCCTAGTCATGCGATCTAGGGGAGGAGGATCAACATGCTCAGGCATCGCCGGAACGTCCGGTGTACCAGTCGCTGTCACAGGCGGACTCGCCCTAGCTGCATCTCTGGCTGTGGCTCGCCTAGCACGTGTATCCATAGCAACTGGAACAAGAAACGAGAGTTGATAAGGCTTACGAATAGGAACAATCAATAACAGAGAGTCAAAGGAAGAATAGATCAAGATATACATCCTAAGGTTAGTTAAGCTGAGTATGGTAACTTAAATATGCCGCGGAACATACGTACGGTACTGCACTCATCCTAATTCACCTACTCCATCAAACCAAAGGTCATCCTAAATCACGGACTCACGTCAACTTATCTTAACTCCCTACTCGACTCCGTAAGGTTAATCCTAAGCTCTGATACCAACTTTGTCATGACCCAAAATTTGGATGTGACCGGCACTTAGGTTGTATAATATCTAAAGATATTTACACACCCCGAGTTGTTAGTTATATGTATGCCCTAGAGGCCATTACTATACATAGGATGTATATTGTAGTGGATGCTTGGACATATATAGGGATGACTTTCTTTCTCGATATGATAGTATGCTATCTGGTTACTCTTTACCTTAACGTGTATCCTGATTGTCTCTCTGTTACATGTTGGTAAAGCCCTTAGGATGTGTACTTGACTACCTGGACTATGATGCGGATCATACTAGTGGGGACATGGTAGTCCATAAGTACATCCTTCAAAGTCTCTAGTCGTGGGTGTATCGAGACGGGGCATCGATACACTATAGTAGACTAGCGTATACCTTCTCGACCCATACAGATGGGCGATGGATGATCCCATATCCATTGGTGTTTGACATCAGAGATGATATACGGGTGCTCAGTAGAGACTGGGTACACTGGACGGACTCGCCGAGAACTCCCAGATGGTATTATACCTTACGTCAGATGGCAGTTCTCTGGTGACACTGGTACAGGTTAGTCTGTAGACCCGAGATCGTCATAGAGTCTTATGTGATTCCTACTGTGCTTTGATTTCCATCATACCACGTCCAAGAGGGCGTGCAAAAAGGTGGATTTTGGGTACAGTCCCGAATCACATGGAGGCAATGAGCGATAGGAGGGGTTTCGTCTCTCCCGGTATAGGGAGTTTATGTTGCGCAGTGCTCGATTGGCTATAACAGGAAGTCCTTGGCCAAGGCTGTTTTAGGGATTTACTGGTAAGTGTTACCAGTAGTTTCTCGACCCGTTATGAGCCTCATATCGACACGACTTATCGAGTTATTGGGTTCTGACGTTTACCACCTCTAGACAAGATATGCGACATATCAGACGAACAGACCGGACTGTACGGTAGTGTTACTCCTTGGATTCACTGGAGTGTGAGCGGGCTTGCTCGTTGATCTTCTGATCGCTCAATACCCGGGTGGCCGTTACGTTTAGCAGACCGCTTGCGGCTTGTGGGTGTTTGATATGATCATCACCTACTGCCGGCGTATTGACGAGTCTTTAGAGTCCTACACAGGGGTTTCCTGGCTCAAGCGAAACGAAATAGGAGCGCATATGAGATATGTGCAGAACCGAGAATAATACTAGTATGTGATACTGTATTCTATTCTCGCGATTTGTATCATCGGTCGGTTATATGTGATATAGCCGGATTACCGAATCAAGTGTTGATTCGATACATTGATACACTTGATATTAGTCGGTTATATGCGATATGACCGGATCGTTAAATCAAGTGTTGATTTAATGATTTAATGTATAATTATATATTTGATATATTACTTTACATTAACTAGTATTGGTTCACTTAAGATTTGTTTTCTCACTAGTTTGTGCATAAGTGTATATATGATATATATTTGTGTACATATGTTTGTATCATGTTTGATGATACATACAAGATGTGTATATGAGACTCATACCAAGATTAGGGTAAAGATTAGGGTTATTGTTTCATCTTAAGATTTAACAAAGGGTTTAACTTAGTCAAAGTTATCAAGCTTGAAGAAGCTTGGAGAATCTTTGACAAAGTCCACTCTTTTGTCATTTCTTTTGATATTCCTTAACCTAACCTTTAACCTAAAGCCTTGGTTAATTCTCTACATGAGTTAAGCATGAGGGCTTAACTCAACCATGGTGCTATTGTTCATTTGGACAAGTTTCATTTTGGATATTATTATTGATATGCTTCTTTCTTCTTCTTCATCTTCATCAAGCTCACAAAAGCTTGAGAGCTCCAATGGTGCCATGGAAAAAAGAGTGAGAAATCCAATTCTAAAGTGAACCCACTTCCTATTTCTTCATCCTCTACCACTTGCCATGTAGTATAGGGTGTTCTCTTCACAAAGTTTTTGACCAAGTGAAGGAATAGCTTGAGTTTGAGTCTCCCCGACGTAGATCATCTTCGGCCTCGAAGTCAATGACCTAGCCCGATCATTTCTCCGACGAAACCATCGCTAGAGTCCAGGATCCGATGATCGCGGCGGAGGGACGTCAACACGGAGCTAAAGAAATGGTGGAGCGGATCTACAATGGTTGTAATCCCTTTCACTTAGCAATAAAGTTGTTTGCTTGCTTGCTTTTCGCCTCAACTTCTAGTTAACGATCTATATTAGGGTTTCTCGGCATCGGAAAATTTTTGTTTGGCATGGTTGATGCCTTATGGAACCTCTTGAGTGTGCCTAGTAACGCTACAGTGGTATCAGAGCCTAGCTAGAGCCTTAGGCGATGTGTAGACGATGTTAGAAATCCGAACGAACCCGAAACCCTAACTCAAACCACTCTCTGTACATTTTCTGAAAATGTGGATTTTTCCAAATTAAAAATAGGCAGAAAATTCAGCTGGGTTTTGTAGGAATTACTGTGAAATTCGTGGGCCCAATTCCATTAAACCGCCGCGGAACCGCGGCCGTACCCTAGCTTGGGCGGCGGTTCCACGGCAATACAGTGGCTTTATCCTCCTCTGTTTGCACAGTAATTTCCATATTTAATTCCTCTGTCTTTTGGGTAATTTTAATTTATACTCAACATTTGAGTTTTCTGGGTTGTATTGGGGACTCGGTGTTTCGATCGGAAAGTTTAACTCCGTCTATGTGATTTCCGGATACTTTTAGAATATGTTAAAAAGTTCGACCGGATATAAATACCCAATTTTTCCCCTACCGGGAAATTTCCAAGTGTTGAATTTTTCCGTAGTTTAATAACGTTCTAAGTAGTGCAAGTAAAGCGATGGTCTCTCTAGAAGACAACAAAGCTTAACTCGATTATGTGACCGTCTTGGACTGCCCTTTGAACCTTAAGGTTTGGGGCAGTACGGCGTGCCACATGTAAGGCATTGACTTGACCCTTCTACGGCTGGACCGTTGGTACTGTGGCATGAAATGGATGGTTTTGAACTTATTTCATGTGTTGAGCTGTTTCGGGAAAACTTGGGTGTTTGACTGTTCGATCGAAAAGTTTAACATTTTCTGTTTATCCGGAATGTAATACAATATTTGGAATCCACAAGTAGTTATAAGATAACTGATTTGGATGTTATAAACATAGCACTTTAGTCTCACTTGATCGGTTGCCACGGAATTTTGATGTGATCAAAGTCCATCGCAATCACGTAGCGTACGCGGATACTCGCCGGATAAACTTAATAGACAGCTACACCCCTTAGCCCCGACCAAGTGACTGTAGGAGAACCCCGTCACCGAAAGTATCCGTTCGGGTGCTCGCGGTAGCGGTGTTCCGCCTTGGTGCACTTCGTCGACGGTATCGGGGGTGCGGCCGTCTACTAAAGTTTGCGACGAGCATTCGATCAGTTTATCGGGAATCTTGTTGAATTGCCCGACTACATATTGAAAAGTGTTTTCGATATAGAGACTAAAATGCGGGGTTTATAATTGTTAGGCATGCGATGTTTAAGGAATTCATTTGATTAGGCATGCGATGTCTAAGGAGATTGCGGATTCCAACTGTTGTAGTTTTACACTTTCTTTTCTGCGACCGTAAGTGTAATATGTGATATCGCCGGTTTCGTTGCTATATGTCAACGACAATTGGGATGCGCACATTTACTTACGTTGATGACATGTGATGTTATGTGTTGCTGGATATGTTATATTGGATCGTCGCGTTTTGAATAGCCGGGGGTTTTATGTGAGATGAGAGTTTTTATTTTCATTCATGTAAAATTTGTTGTATGTAATATTCTTTTATTGGGGCACTTCCAGGTTGCGGAAGATGTCACCTTTGTATATTATTTACTTTTCCGCACTAGGATAGACCCAAGGAGGAGGGCACAAGTAACCGAGTTCTGGAGTCCACTGGGAGACCAACTCGAGAAGTCGAGTCCGGATCTCCTAACTCTAGAATTGGTGGGGTTGCTTGCCGCTCTCGTAGGAGTCTAGGGGTGTGGGTTTGGCTATTCATCGCGACCGTGGAATCCGTGTTTTATACTTGCTCGTATTGAAAACACGGACGTCCTAGTATATCCAATGTTTCATATGTTTCTTCTGCTGCGATATCTGTGATGTGATCATTTGATGTTCTGTGATAGATACTGTATATAGTATATATGATATATTATATAGACGTTACTTATGTTTTACACCCGCGCTAGCCCTGCCCCGCTCTGCCGTTAATTACCTAACCTAACGGTGCACGAGGGGACATCGAAGCGAATGCGGATGGCATAAGTGTACGTCGTATTTATCTGTGATGTTTAGGTGAATTAAATGATGGGACTTCATTAATGTGATTAATGAAAGAAAAGAAACCTAAAGATGTTGTGGAATCGAATTTTCAAAAACAGGTAGCTACAGTTCTTGCTTTGCATCGCGGTGTTCCTTGTAGAACATCCTGCATCTTATTTGATAAGGAAAAGACCGAGATCCCTTCACCGGGAGTGACTCCTTTAGCAATAACTGGCAGATGCTACAACCCTCGGTTTGTCTTTTGATTGCTTCTTTAGTTTTTGCTTTGCACAGCGATGTATATGATATATCCTGCACCTTATTCGATGAGGAAAGGGCCGACGATCCCTTCACCGGGAGTGACCCCTTTAGCAAAACTAGAAAAGCCTCAAAAACACTCCATTTTTTAAAATCATTTGATTCTACAACGATATCAAGTTCATTACGCAATAGGTTTTCAGAAAAATCTGTCGTAGCCCTCCGTCATTTCAGATAAGTAGTAGTTAGTATTCGTGCTACGTTTGTTGGCCTGCGTCAAGGCATAGTGTGCGGTAGCTAACTAGTATTTACCTGCTTATGCATATGATGCAGATTGGATTAGGGTAGTCGTGCGACTTTGTTGGCCTGCGTCAAGGGTCGTGCGGGTGGGTTTAATTCAATCAGGAAATGACGGGTTGAACTTGACTAGCGCACTATGGTTTGTTGGTCTGCGTCAAGGTCATAGGACGCTAGGGGCAAAATATTATCGAGAATTTCAAGTGTTGAAATTTGCAATGAGATTGCATACCTTCTATGAGATAGTTGGATCCCGATACCCGCTGCGAGTAATTGTTACTCCTGGGAGAGTTTTACACATTACAATTTGCCGATCAAGTAGGTATCTAGAAAGGTGTTAACGGAGTTACGCCTATGGGAAAACGAGGTTTACTTTAATTAGGTCCGTGCGAAAGCACGGGGAACCTCCCTCAAAGTACCGACACTGGCCTGGCTGAAAGATTGGCGAACTTGTAGCGTGTAATTAATCCCGGCTAGTCTTTCCTTTTAGGGTTTGAAGGAGGATTTGATAAAAACCAGTGAGAGCCATCCTGATTAGATAAAATAATAACCAATCTGATCTTGCAAGAGCGCACGCAGAGTGTTTTCTTCTCTCTCTCTCCAGGTAGCGACCATATCACGCCTTAATCAAGATAATAAAACGGATATATTGACCGAACCCGCTTGTTATACTGAGCTGGAGAACGTTGGTCCCGCTTCAACTTATAATTGTTATAAGACAAAGCAGGAAATAGGGGATTACCAGAATTCCCGTGCCGCCCAAACGAAGAAAGTGCATGTTGATGCATCATCTTCGGATGTGTTCATTACAGAGAAATGTTTCTCAGTATCCTTTACGTCCTGGGTATGTGATACCAGATCAGGATCCCGCATATGTAATTTGTTACATGGGCTACAGAAAGGTAGAGAACTGAGAACGGGTGATAAATTTCATGAGACAGAAAACGGTGCAAGTGTTGCAGCCAGGTCTGTTGGTCACTGTCACCCTGTATTACCAATACATTGATTCTGAACAAATGCTATTAGATACCGAACCTGATATACAAAATCATATCAATCTCTTTATTTAGATAAAGAAGGATATAATTTTGTATTGTTGGATAATGTTTTGAACATTTCCTATATCAAAAGTTGATCGGTTCATGCACGTTATCTAAAAGCATTGATGTTCTAAATCAAACTACAGTTCTTAGTATACGGAACACACACAAGAGGAAGAGTTCAGAAATGAACAGATCCTTCTTGAGGTATTGTAGACTAGGTCATATCAATGCGACCCGACTGGCTGAAGTTACATTTAGATGCATATTTAAATCAGTTTGAATTTACATCTTATGAAACTTGCCAGTCATGTCACAAAGATTAGATGACCATAGCTCTGTTTATTGGAAACAGAGAAAGAGTTAGTAAACTCTTGGGATGATACATGTTGATGTATGTAGGTCCCCTGTCTACACATGCCAAGACCGGTTCTTTGTACTTCATTATATTCTCTGATAATCTCTCAAGATTCAGACATATGTTCCTGTTGAAAGCAAGTCCGAAATTTTTGAGATATTCACAGAATATAAGTTAGAAGTAGAGAACCAAAATACGGGTAAAAGTATTATGTCCTATGATGAGATCAAGGAGGAGAATACTTGAGCACGGAATTCCTGGATTATTCTAAAGGAGAATGAGATTCTCTCTCAGCATTACTCCTCCGTATACACCATAGCACGTTGGTATATCGGGGCGGAGTAATAACACCCTATGTGATATGGTGTGCTCTATGATGAGTACTACTGAGTTTCCTATTTCCTTTTAGGGAGTTATGCACTTATGAAGTTGCATACCTATTGAATAGGGTTCCGATCAAATCAGTTGCCTACCACTTCATATATGATATGGAAAGGGAAGAGCCCATCTCTTAAGTCAGTTAAGATTTGGGGTTGTCCGGCCTATGTCAAAAAGCAAAAACCGGACAAGCTCGAGGCAAAGTCAGATCTATAGAAGTTTGTTGGATATCCCAAGCATTAGCAAGGGAATATCTTCTACCTAACCGAGGAAAAAAAATGTTTTGTTTCTCAGTATGCCACCTTTGTGAAAGGAAATTTCTTGTGAAGAAATTATTGGTTATGAGGTAGAACTGGAAATAGTTCCAGCTATACAAACTGCAGCTGATGATTTGGTAGAACCAAAGGATTCAATAGCAACCAACGAACCTCAGCCTCTCCGCCGATCTAGTTAGTTTCCTCACCCACCTGAGAGATACTTCGGTTTCTCTATGACAGTGGGAGCAAGGGTTGAATCATGAGATGATGACCCAACTATTTTCGGGCTGGCCATCAGGAGTAGGACTCTGTAAGAATAGCTGGATACTTATCGATCTGAGATGGAATCCTTATACACCAACAAAGTATTGACTTTAGTTGCTTCATCTGAAGGGTTAAATCCCCATCAGGGGCAAGTATATCTTGAGAAGATTACTTGGTGTACATGGAAAAGTTGAGACTTTCAAAGCTAGACTTGTTAAAGGTTTGCGTCGTTGACCAGCTATGGATTGTGATGAAACTTTTTCAAAGTAGCTATGCTTAAGTCCATCCAGATCCTACTTGCCATGGCTACATACCATGACTACGATATCTGGCGGTTGGGTGTCTTGACTGTTTTTCTAAATGATGATTTGGAAGAGATAGTCTATAAGTACACAATCAGAGGGCTTCGTAGACAGTGGGAGCAGCGGAAACGTGTGCAAGATATTTTATGTGATAAAGCAGGCATCGCGGAGTTGGAACATCTGTTTTGATATGGTAGTCAAAGAGTTTGACATCATCAAAATGGTAGATGAACCTTGTATATACAAAAAGGTAGTAGGGAGTATGGTGGTGATCCTCGTAGAGTACGTGGATGACATACTCTTGATAGGGAAGAAGTTTTCTATGCTACGCTCGGTCAATCTCCACTTATCATAAGGATTCTCCATATAGGATCAAAGTGATACCTACTAAATCATGGGTTTTGGATCTATGAGATAGATCTAATTGGATGTTAGGATACTCACTAGTTGTAGTGAGATGGTATCAATTGATCCTGGGGAGAATCACTGGAAAGGCTCCAGGGTGATAAGGATGACTGAATGTCAGTCGCCGGCATTGTCTTTACCCTTAGTAAAGGGACGGTATGTTGGAAGAGTTCCAAGCTAGATACTAGACGATAAAGGCTGGATACATCGCTACCAAAGATGCTACCAAAGAGGCAGTCTGGGTGTATATTAGTTCATAAGATGAACTTCGTTCCCCCCATTGTGTGACAACGGAGTTGTGGCTTATGCCTGGGAATGCCCGTCCCATCAGTGATCCAGACATATTCTAAGGCAGTGTCACCTGATCGTGGAGATGGTTGATCTCCAGGGGATCGAGGTTAGGAGAGTAGACTCAGAGGACAACACGGCGGATCCACTCACGAAAGGCCTTTTCCCAGAAAGAGACTTTTATGGGATAGTTGAGTATGAGATACTACAACCACTGCTATCAGATGGCCCTAGTGCAAGTGGGAGATTGTTAATTATATGTATGCCCTAGAGGCCATTACTATACATAGGATGTATATTGTAGTGGATGCTTGGACATATATAGGGATGACTTTCTTGCTCGATATGATAGTATGATATCTGGTTACTCTTTACCTTAACGTGTACACTGATTGTCTCTCTGTTACATGTTGGTAAAGCCCTTAGGATGTGTACTTGACTACCTGAACTATGATGCGGATCATACTAGTGGGGACATGGTAGTCCATAAGTACATCCTTCAAAGTCCCTAGTCGTGGGTGTATCGAGACGGGGCATCGATATACTAGAGTAGACTAGCGTATATCTTCTCGACCCATACAGATGGGCGATGGATGATCCCATATCCATTGGTGTTTGACATCAGAGATGATATACGGGTGCTCAGTAGAGACTGGGTACACTGGACAAACTCGCCGAGAACTCCCAGATGGTATTATACCTTACGTCAGATGGCAGTTCTCTGGTGATACCGGTACAGGTTAGTCTGTAGACCCGAGATCGTCATAGAGTCTTATGTGATTCCCACTGTGCTTTGATTTCCATCATACCACGTCCAAGAGGGCGTGCAAAAAGGTGGATTTTGAGTACAGTCCCGAATCACATGGAGGCAATGAGCGATAGGAGGGGTTTCGTCTCTCCCGGTATAGGGAGTTGATGTTGCGCAGTGCTCGATTGGCTATAACAGGAAGTCCTTGGCCAAGGCTGTTTTAGGGATTTACTGGTAAATGTTACCAGTAGTTTCTCGACCCGTTATGAGCCTCATATCGACACGACTTATCGAGTTATTGGGTTCTGACGTTTACCACCCCTAGACAAGATATGAGACATATCAGACGAACAGACCGGACTGTACGGTAGTGTTACTCCTTGGATTCACTGGAGTGTGAGCGGGCTTGCTCGTTGATCTTCTGATCACTCAATACCCGGGTGGCCGTTACGTTTAGCAGACCGCTTGCGGCTTGTGGGTGTTTGATATGATCATCACCTACTGCCGGCGTATTGACGAGTCTTTAAAGTCCTACACAGGGGTTTCCTGGCTCAAGCGAAACGAAATAGGAGCGCATATGAGATATGTGCAGAACCGAGAATAATACTAGTATGTGATACTGTATTCTATTCTCGCGATTTGTATCATCGGTCGGTTATATGTGATATAGCCGGATTACCGAATCAAGTGTTGATTCGATACATTGATACACTTGATATTAGTCGGTTATATGCGATATGACCGGATCATTAAATCAAGTGTTGATTTAATGATTTAATGTATAATTATATATTTGATGTATTACTTTACATTAACTAGTATTGGTTCACTTAAGATTTGTTTTCTCACTAGTTTGTGCATAAGTGTATATATGATATATATTTGTGTACATATGTTTGTATCATGTTTGATGATACATACAAGATGTGTGTATGAGACTCATACCAAGATTAGGGTAAAGATTAGGGTTATTGTTTCATCTTAAGATTTAACAAAGGGTTTAACTTAGTCAAAGTTATCAAGCTTGAAGAAGCTTGGAGAAGTTTTGACAAAGTCCACTCTTTTGTCATTTCTTTTGATATTCCTTAACCTAACCTTTAACCTAAAGCCTTGGTTAATTCTCTACATGAGTTAAGCATGAGGGCTTAACTCAACCATGGTGCTATTATTCATTTGGACAAGTTTCATTTTGGATATTATTATTGATATGCTTCTTTCTTCTTCTTCATCTTCATCAAGCTCACAAAAGCTTGAGAGCTCCAATGGTGCCATGGAAAAAAGAGTGAGAAATCCAATTCTAAAGTGAACCCACTTCCTATTTCTTCATCCTCTACCACTTGCCATGTAGTATAGGGTGTTCTCTTCACAAAGTTTTTGACCAAGTGAAGGAATAGCTTGAGTTTGAGTCTCCCCGACGTAGATCACTTTCGGCCTCGAAGTCAATGACCTAGCCCGATCATTTCTCCGACGAAACCATCGCTAGAGTCCAGGATCCGATGATCGCAGCGGAGGGACGTCAATACGGAGCTAAAGAAATGGTGGAGCGGATCTACAAAGGTTGTAATCCCTTTCACTTAGCAATAAAGTTGTTTACTTGCTTGCTTTTCGCCTTAATTTCTAGTTAACGATCTATATTAGGGTTTCTCGGCACCGGAAAATTTTTGTTTGGCATGGTTGAAGCCTTGTGGAACCTCTTGAGTGTGCCTAGTAACCCTACACGAGTAAGCCAAAGACCAAGATCAAAAGCCCTTTTTACGGAAATTTTTATAAAAATTTAGTTTTTTAAGTAAAAATCATAGCTTTTATGTAATTAAAGCATAAACAAGCATAAGGTGTTAAGTTTGGTTGCATCCCTAGTTGGGATCAACAATAACAACAGCGGAATAAAATTTTACAACTTATATGAGATCAATAAAATCACAAATATGAATAAAAGACAGCTCCTCTAACATAACAACGATCCCGTCTGTCAAATAATATACATATAATTATCTCTCATGCTAAGTCATAGTACAAGGTCTGATGGAGATTTTCTAGATAAAAAATACAATACCAAAAGAGAAGGTTACTACATATGTAACTCACCTATCAAAAGATGCGATAAAAGCGGAAAAAGTGAATCTGCACTGCTGCTAAGCGTCCACTCTATCCCTGCAAGGAACTGTGGCACAACGGGGGTGAGTTGCCAACTAAGTGAATATAACTAATATATAACGGTTAATAATGTAAATATGACGATCATAACTAACTGTAATGAGAGCAAGTATGATGTATGATAGTATATGGAAAGCATGAATCTGTACTATAAATCAGATAACCAAAACTAAAATCTCATCATTTATTCTCAATAAAATTCATCTTTTTTGTGTTCATCGACACAAAACTCCCGTTTCTCTCAGGCATCATTTCTCGAATGATCCTGTAAATAATAATATCGGTCGGTATCCTCTAGATATCCGCCGTATTTCACCACTATCTCCGGTATCGAGTAACCTCGCTATGCTCCCCCGCCTCAAATGCGGCTATCCTGCCCCTCGGTCTCGACCGGATCCACCATATATCCAACTGTATATCTCCCCCACTCAGTCTGGATAACGTATAAATCCGCAACCGTATAGCTCCCCCACTCGGTCCGAAATAAAACCAAATCATAAACATCTCATGGTGGACATGTCACATCAATTATGAATTCATTTGCTTTATGTAATAGTACAGGAAAAATCCAAACCATAAATTCTCAATAAAACAAAGCTTCATATATCAACTTAGAATACTCGGATGATAAACGTGATGTCATTTATGCAAATTATCACTATTGTTGATAATTTTGGTATGATAGGAATCATTTTTAACAAGATGAATATTTAGTGTAAAAGTGGCAAATTAATATCGACGAGGTGTAGTGTAACATGTAAAGATATGCACGTGCGGCATAACTCGTCGATAATTGTGCAGTGTTCTACATCTATTACCATAATGATGCATAGGTATGTATATGAACGCATATTATTAACTTAGCATACGCAAGTAAAACTTTTAGTTAAATAAAATTACGGGCGTAACACGCTATCTTTACAAAATTCCCCGGTAGATATTTAGTCTACTCACCGGAAATACGTCGTATCTACTCAGGAATCGCCAATCATTTTCCTTTCCTCACGGCCTCCGAAATTCCCGTATTTGAATCTAACATCGAAAATTAACTTGTATAAGGAAACAGCTACTCCGACACGGCGAATATGAAAACACACGTTCCTATATACTAGTTATATTGTATATGACTATTTCAAACTATCTTACACTTAACCTTAGTGGAATTTAATCCTACTCTGCATCGCGACAGAAAACAGATTGCGATACGTTTTAACCGTGTCGTATTTTGGGTTTTTAGATATCTTTTTCGATATTACCTTTCAGATTTTATATACAGTTAAACTGACTTGTTTAAATAATACCAAAATGGCCAAAATTCTACACAGAAACCTACCCAACAAGCCAAAACTCCCTAGCTCCCTAAAAATCCGGCGACGCCGGAATTTATATATTGGTCTCCGGCCCAAAACCGATCCTTCTGGTTCGTACTCCTATGGTTTGCTCTAGGTTCAACATACATCATTAAGACCCTGTTTAGTTAAGTTAATTTTTATCTAAACCATAGCAGATTCAAACAGAACTTAGTTGTACCTAAAATACAATATTATATACTTTTGATTTCAAACTTAAACCAATTCCAGAATTAAAATCTCTACTGTGAATGAGAATTTTACCTACAACAACTTGTTGGAATAACACTCTTCAAGATGCACAAGCTCCTAATCCTAGCTTGATAATGAACTCCTTATCTAGTTCTTCTCCTTCACTTCTTTTCTCCTTTATTTCTCTTCTTGAATTTTAAGTATTTTTTTCGTTTTGGTTGGGAATTTTCAAAAGTTTAATTGGATTAATGATCTGAACACTTAATATATATGGTGATGAGTAGATGGAGGTGGTAGGAGAAGGTGTCAATGACCTAGATGTGCCATCCTCATGCAAGGAGGAGGTGTGGGGTGTGGGGTGTGCATGTAAGAAGGTGGTTGCAATGCATTATCCTTCCCTTTTGCTTTATCTTAAGATAAAAATTTTGAACAAAGACCTAATTTATCTCTTTTTCACTTACACCCTAAACAAGTTCCCATTTGCACAATATCCTAAACTTTGTATAAAAACCCCTCACAACTTATTTTATTATATAACACCTTTTTTTATTAAAATGAAGCTAAAATTCACATAAAACCCCTTATAATTTATTTATGTTACATATAAAAAATTTACTTTAATTTGTTTTACCTACTATTTATGAAAATGTCTTATTTGTTTCTAATAAATTTTTGATTTATAATTTTATTATTTAATTAATTAATTAATTTTATTTCTAAATTTTCAAAATGTTACAACTCACCTCCAGTGAGCACATGTATACAATCTTAGGTGCTACACACCAATGGTTGTGAGACCGGTCGCCGCCTCTCGTCGGGGTCCAGAAACGTATACACTAGTCTACTCCGGAATATCGATGTCCAGTCTCGATACTCGCACAACTATAAACATTGAAGGATATACTTATGGACTACCCAGTTCCCACAAGTATGATCGTCATCATAATACTGGTAGTCAAGCAAGGATCCTATAAGTTTTATCATTATGTATTAGCGACGCGTAAAAGTAAAATGTATACACATGAATGATAAAAACAAATCAGATATGATACTATCATCTCTAACAAGACTGTTCTACTTGTATAGGTCATGTCTCAATTACCATAATTGCATACCCGCAATTACAATAATTGCATTGAGAACACTATATCCAACAAAGTACTGTATTTACTAATATATTCACCAAATGACATACCATTTAGTCTAAAATGCAGGAAACCCGCATCACTTTTTCCTAACAAGCAGAAACCCCCCTAAACTATAAAAACATACATTTTATCCGAGAAAACCCCAATGGTGTTAACTTTTCCATCTATAACACATTTTAATGCTAAAAAACCCTTTAATAAATTTAGTTGATTAACCTAATATTTTTTTTTATTTCTTTCATTTTTTTCCAAAACCATACTCTTTTGAATCCGTGCTCAATCTTTTACTGATTAGAAAGAAAGTAGACGGCGATTTAAATTAAAGGTTTTGGAGAAGATATGAGAAAAAAATTGAAGAGAAAAATGATTTGAAATGTAAAACATTTTGGAGAGGAAAGGTAATATGCACCTAAAAAATAAAGGTGTAAAATTTTGGAGGTAAAGAGTGTTTTTAAGTTTAAGAGGTTTCCTGTTTTTCAAGCAAAAAGTAAAAAAGGTTTATCACATTTTAGCCTACTATTTAACTACTTCATTTACAGGTTAATAACTATTAGTTACTACATCACCCACAAGAATAATAAAGATTCTAGCGATGAAACAAGTATGGAGTGGGGCGGTTGGAGTTAAATTTGTATAATTGGATGTAATTGGGTCAGAATATTTATTACAAGACAAACGGAAAATATTTGGAGCCTTCGGTTCTTTTTCCGAATTAATTATGTAAACATAAGTACTATAAAAATAGAAGATATCGAGTTATTTGTAGTACTTAATAGGAATATATAGTAACTCTGCTTCGCTGAATGCAATAATTTCGCTGGAAATATTCCGTGGGGCAGTATATGGATATTGAAAAATACAAAATGAGCGATCATATACAAGGAAGCTAAACCTCCTCATTTTTGGTCGTTGGAGGGTTCCCCGACATTTTTCTGTGAAAGGGATTTGATCTCTACTCTCTTTTTGGAAAGGGATCTAGACTATTTTTTCCAACAAAAATTAGTATAAGGACTTAATAGAAGAAGCAGCAGCATAGCAAAGCTGCTCAAATCAATTGGAATTTAGGTGATTGATTTGAAAATATCTTATGGGCTTTATTGTCCATTTGTTTAAGCCATGAACTAAATATAATGCTAAAAGCAGTGGACTGACTATTGAACTATAAATATGGGCCTTTTAAATATCCTGATTGTTCCAAGCGCATTTCCTAACTTTTGAATCTATGAAAGGGTAAATTGTCAAGTTAAAAAAACCCTCGTACCCAATTAAAATAACCCTGTATATACTAGTTTCCTTTAATATCTAAGCAGTTGCAGTTGCCTGTAATATCCAAACAGTTAAGCGAATACAACTCCTTAATGAAACACGGCCCAAGGTTTTTTCATAAAGATTTTGAACAGTAGATCATTCCCAACAATTTTGAAAATCACGAGGGCTTTTAGACAACTCCCGAGTTGGACGGGGACTTTTTTGACAATTTACCATCTATGAATTTAGATATGTTACCGTGTTTCTAATAAAGATTACATTTTTGGGTTTCATCTATATTTAACCCCCAAAACTTTTCGTATTTATAAATAACACCCCCAAAACTTTTTATTTCTAAATAAGACCCTCAAATCTTTTAAGTTGCCTAAATCGGTCCCCATGTTTATTTTTCCATCCAAATTCCATTTAAAATGACCATTTTACCCTTATCTTCTTCTTCCATACTCTATCAACATCATTCTTTTATTTCTTTTCAAATTTCAACACCCACCTGTCCATTAAAATTGCACCAACCTATAATTATGATTCCAATTGTCCTTCTCTTAAACCATTCGAAACATGTCTTCATAAATTACAAATAATTATTTTTTTCTACAGAAAACCAAATATAATAAGTAAGAATGAATTAAGAGTTGATTAGGTTGCTAAGAGTAGATTAGGCATTTAGCAGTTTAATTAGACTAATCAATAACTATTTAACTGATAAGGGTCCTTTTTAGGCAACTTAAAGGATTTGGGGGTCTTATTTAAAAATATAAAGCTTTTGGGATCTTATTTAGAAATACAAACTTTTTGGGGTTGAATATAAAAAAAACCCTACATTTTTTAGTACTACTTTGGAATTCTTAATAGACCAGAAATCAGCTGGCTAGGCAAACTTTTCCTACCCTTTGAATCATCTATGAATTTAGATATGTTACTATTTTCTTAATAGACTCTGGCTTTACCCACAAATCAGCTCCATAAGTAAATTCTTGATAAAACTTAGAAATAATATAACAAAAAAATTTAAAACACAAGGATATAGAACTGAACATAGTGGTAGCATATTTATTTGTTTGTTTGCTTGCCTATTTTAAAAGAATAAAATAGCTTATGACACAGTTTGAATCTGATGAAATTAAACTACCCATGATAAATTCAATCAAAC
The DNA here is from genome assembly GCA_030015575.1 of Agapanthus africanus. Taxonomy (NCBI): domain Eukaryota; kingdom Viridiplantae; phylum Streptophyta; class Magnoliopsida; order Asparagales; family Amaryllidaceae; genus Agapanthus; species Agapanthus africanus. Next base: position 207,884,158 of record JASDDO010000022.1, read on the forward strand.
ATGTTTTAAATGAACTTTATCTTTTTTATGTTACTTTAAGATTACAAGCAAGAGGAATATTATGAGCTCTACTAAAGAATCTATAATGAGATGATACAAAGTTGGATACAAAAGAGAACGATCCCACACATGAGATTATGAGGTTAGTATCAACGGTAAGTTTGTATTCTACGTTTTCATTGCATACTGTTCTCATCTATGAGACTTCATATCTTGTAGACGTTGAGAATTGTGTTTCAAGACTCATTAGAATTACCTACCTTTTTTCATAACAATAATAGGCCGTAACCAGATAGAATCGATGTTCGAACCCAACACCTCCCACTCAGCTACAAGAAGGTTTTGCTGCTAGGCTATAGTATAGCACTCACAGACCCACTAGAATTCGACTGAAGAATTGTGATTAATGATACTTTTAGTTTAATAACAAGTGGACTATATAGAGGCTTTGCATTAGACTTGCAAGCTCTCTTTGGTACTTGAAGGGTAAAAAGGCATGCAGATTGGCTTGATTAGTGAGCACAAAAGTGGTAAAAGTCTTGAGTTTGGAAAATGCAAGAAAGGACATGCATGCCAATTGCTACTAATGCAATTAGTGCATTAATAAACACTTTTTACACAAAATATTTTCGCCATGGTTGAATGCATTGGTCAACATCATTGTACATCTAAGACTTTTGAATAGGTTTCATCAAAAGATTTGGCTAGGCTTGGATATATAAAATGCAGCTGCATTTGTAATAGCTATATTTTTCTTCTTTTCATTTTTTGGCGTGCAATATGGTAAATAATACCACCAAAATACAAGATGAGGAAAAAAGGAAAGAGCAACAAATAAAACCACTAAAAATTATTAGCTATTATTTAAGCACATAAATATACCCTAAGCAAATCAAACAATAAATTTGTATATTATTTTTATAAGACAAATGTTGCAGTTTCTTCTGCCACAAAACAAAGGCCCTCCCTTAGCTTATTCCTAAATTATTTGCCAATAGACAAATCGACATAAAAGGAGTTAAAAATAATCATAACAATCAGTCGGCATACTTCAGATTTTTCTGGACAGTTAAAGCAATTTGCAACGGCGAAAAGAGCTGCATTTACTAAAAATTTATGCAATTTCTATAACATAGGTAGAATCAAGAATGCAGCAGCACAGGCATCCACCATCGAATACGTATGCATTAATAAATTTAGAATAAAAATTTGTTATATCAAAAGGTAAATATCCTGCATTACAATGTTGAAACATTTTCCTTAGGATTTGATAGGCACTGACTTAGATTATAGCCATGGATGACTCTCTGTCTCTAGTAAATTAAATTTTAAGGGAGGACCAAGCTTTAGGCTGACTATGTTTGGTATATGTGTCAACTTTTTGCTTATGATGGCTCTAAACATAATTGATTTTTTCCTCTTTTTTTTTGAGAAAACAACATCATTGATTAAAATGTTTCAATTTCATATAACACCCCTCATCTTTACCTCATCTAGCACTTACAGCATGACTCCCTGTGTTAAGACTAATAACTTCTAAAACATACAGAGATTGACCTTAGAGATAATATGTGCTAAGAAGCCTGTTTGTTGAAGGGTTGTAATGTTGCTAAATGATGTATACATAAAGGGTGTTATGTGCAATTAAACATTATGTAAAAGGAGCAAGAAATAGCTAAAATATCAGGATTATAGCTCCTATGGTTTGATTCTTATAAGGTCTACTCATAAAAACATAGAAGGTTAGCTAAGATCCATTCTCTCATACAGAAATGTTTGATGAACTTTGAAGTTTGAATTACTTTAAGTGGTGCAGTGAAGATTTCTAGTTCAGTGACAATTGAGGTGGAGGAAGACTTAAGGTCCTATAAAATGTCACATAAATACATGCATGCAGCCAAATTGAATGTCAACTGCAAGATAAAACCTTAACTAATGCATATACTATACCAAACTTTGAAAATACAAGGACCTTGTTTGAATATATAATCAATCAAATCCTTAACCTCTCCCAATTTCACTTTGACTAATCCATCACTAAACAAGTGCTTTTGCTTTTGACATTAATGCCAAGGTTCTAAGTTTGGGCAACATGCGATATGGATTCAAAATTTCTAGAACTAGAGGGGAAAACCTGGTTTAGTCTCTTTATTTAGAGAGATTCCTCCATTTTTGCTCTTTCACACCAAAATGAGCAGCTCAAACTCAAAGCACTCCAGTTGGATTAACAATAATCATTGCAACGACTTTGCAAAGATAAATGATTAAGTGATTAATCAAAGTGAAGACTTCCATAATGCTCTCCATGTCACTTGCCTCTTTCTTAATACACATGCTTTTCATTGCATTCACCAACAGAGTATTTATATTTTCAAAAGAAGGATCTAATTGCTAAACAATCGTCACAAATATCAAGATTGTATGAGGTCTAATTGACTCTCATTTGCACAATAGATGTATTGAATCTAAGCATGTAATAAACATACCGCTCAATGCTAAACTCTGAAATATCCTAAAGCTTTGTATTTGTTGTGTAATTGATCTGCAAGTATCATCATCTTCTACCAGCATTTGTCCTATTTTAACAGCTTTTGGTATGCAGCATTTCACACCCTGAAAAATTTGACAAATATTTTTACAGCCAAAATTCCCTAGAAGATCAATCAAATCTTAAAACCATAGATCAACTTAAATTGACATTGTAATTTTGTGTTGAATAAAGTTATGATAATCAAGGGACTTGATACATTCTCCATTATCCTATATAACTCGCCATAGGGTACCATAACAGCCTTAATGGACATGTATATTTAACCTCATATGCATTTATAGGGGAACTCTTCAAACCTATATATATATATATATATATATATAGAGAGAGAGAGAGAGAGAGAGAGAGTTTGACTAGGATTTTATCGAAAGGATTTGGAAACAAATCCTTCTCACTTTTTCACCATTTGATTAACTTTGGAATGTGTGCTAACAATTATGAATAAAATCTTTCATTTGTTACCAAACATAGCATAATTGTTAGCACACATCCCAAAATTAATCTAATGGTGAAAAAGTGGGAAGTATTTGTTTCCAAATTCTTCTAATAGGTTCCTAGTCGATATATATATATATATATATATATATATATATATATATATAAATATATAAAGACGGCTTGTACATAAATTTGCATCCTCCTATAGAACCAGGATATATGAAGACGGCTTGTACATAAATTTGCATCCTCCTATAGAACCAGGATCGTCTCCAATACCGCAAAGCACTCGACAATCGAAAGTACTTAATTCACCTTCTATACCTGGCACAAGCAATGAAGGAAATGGATCTTCTTCGGTATTGAAAGTCCAAACAACCTACCATTCAACCGTGTGGGCCTCATGTTTATCCAGCCAGACGAAGGACAAGCGGAACCGACAAGGAACCGACGTCTTCATATCCTTTCGACTAAGGGTATCGAAGGGGTCCAATATCCACTGCATACCAACTAAAAGGTTTAAAAGGGTAAGCATTGTAGTCTAAGGTAATTGCATTCGTTAGATAATGACCATCACTGCTGCCCTTCTACTTTGTGACTTTGACCACCACCATACTATATCCTAAACAAACATTATAATGTCTAATATTATATAAAGTTTAACTTCTAATGTGGCATGTATACACCCCTTAGCCTATAAATACATGCAACTAGACGCAAGGTTTGCTCACCAAAATTCATTAATTAGCAATGGCTTCTAAAATTACTAATTTTTCAACCTCTCTAGCCTTCTTTTTCTTCTTTGTTGGGTTAGCTTGTGCTCAGCTCTCTCCAACGTTCTATGTGAGTTCATGCCCTGGAGCTCTGCACACTATTGAAGCTGCGGTTAGGGCAGCCGTGGAAAAAGAGCGACGAATGGGCGCATCGCTGCTCCGTTTTCATTCCACGACTGTTTTGTCAATGCAAGTGTCAATTATAGTTTTTTTTTCCCACTAACTCATGATTAACAAATTTTTTGTTTCCTTAAATGGCGGTTACCATTCTCTATTCCTACTAGCTAACATATAAATAAAACTGTAAAATCCATACGGTACCTGTCCAAATAGGAGTTGTAGCATATAACTAACAATTCGATGGAAAATTAAGAAAAAATCTGTGGAAGGTAAAAACATAAGAGAGATATCTCTATGGAAAACTAAATATTATATATAGTAAAGATTGTTTCAAGGAGGTTTGCGCAGGCTTAAAAGGATCATATTCCAATTTTGCATCGCTATATTTCTTGTGTTCAAATTTTAAATATTTAGGCCCTGTTTTAGGAATAGAGTTAAGTTTTCTAAACTGTAGTTTCATAAAGTTAGCAAAAGTTAACTCCAAAATGCTAACTTTGCTCTATTTGGCATTCATTTTGGAGTTGAGATAACTACGGTTATCTAAATTCCAATCCGACCAACCTAAGTGTTCTAAACTCCATTTTCTCAAACACATCTTTAATCACATAACTAGAGTTCATTTTTAAATGGAGTTTGGGCAATGCATACCATAGTTTGCATCACTTCTACCTCCACTTGAAAATAAACTCCAGTCATCCTAACTCCATACCCAAACATGGCCTTAGTATGTGAAGGTAAACTGCATATCCTAAGAATAATTACATACTTATAGGTCAGAAAATAAAAGACGTTAATCTGTGGAGATGGCTGTTTACCTCCGAAAGCCGGGAAAGACGAACGTCTTGCCTGAACTTGGGGGCAGATGCTATTTGGGTTTATCCGTCCACCTCTTCGAAAATACCAAGTTGATTTATGGCACCATGCATCGGAGGTTTGGACAGATGAGGCCGTTGTAGCAGATTTCGTCAGATTCCCCCTCGTTGGCGAGGGGTTTTTGATTGTGGGGATGCTCTTCCCTACAGGCGCAAGCCCCTGCAATTAATTACGTTACCGCGTAGCGAAAACCACTTTCTCCTGCTCCAGATGTTCACTTCGTGCTGTGTGTGTTTGTTTTATTTTTTGGTTGCCCGTGGATTGTATACGGAGACTAATTTGTGTTGTCGCCCGTAGGGCGTGGATTAGTCCAAATCTGTATTTTCTTAGATTTGGATTTGGTTTGATTTAAGGATCGTTGACCTTGTTTGATATTAAGATCGACTTAAATATTTGTTAAGGATACGTTAATCCGATGTTGGAATAAGATCTACTTAACGGGGTTTCGGGATCATTTTTTATCCAACGAAAGAGCATTTGGGCTCTATCGTTTTAGTTTAAGGACGTTACGGTCCGTAGATCAGCATTTTTGGTATGAGGGTTTAGTTTAAGGACGTTGCGGTCCACGGCTAGTTTAAGGACATTACGGTCCATGGCTAGTTTAAGGACATTACGGTCCGTGGAATTGTTGGTTGTCGGGACCCGCCACCTCTCTGAAGACGTTGAAGAATTACGACATATATCAGAGGTGTGGGGAGATATACCCTTGAACCAAGGTCAGTTGGGAGATCTATAGTTGGGTTTGGGACTAAGACCAATTTAGAAAAAATGTGAGCACATGCGCTCGCTTGATCTGAATTAGGGACTTTTAGTCAACTTGGACTCAGCCCACTCAGTTTTTGAATAAAGTGTTAAACACTTATTTGGGCTCGGTCCCTTTTTTTATGCAACAGTGTTGAGTATTGATATGGGCTCTGACGCTCATCCTATTTTTTTTGTTTTTTATGGAGTGTTAAACGCTCTTTATGGCGTTAGGCTCTATTTGCATAGCGCTTTATGTTAAACAGCGCCTACGTGAGAAACACGTGAGGCGCTTGGCGCTGAGCGCCAACCACTGAGTGCAGAGCACTCTTTATTTTAGCAGCGCCCACGTGAGGGGCGCGTGGGACGCTTGGCGCTGAGCGCCAACCACTGAGTGCCATAGCACTTTATTTTAGCAGCGCCCACATAAAGGGCACGTGAGGCGCTTGGCGCCGTCTCTTTCTTTGTGTATTTTTCTGAAGAGTTCAATTCTTTGTTCTCCCCTGGATCTTCAATCCCCAAAAACAAATTCATCCCCATGAGAATTAAATTCTCATTTATGGAAGACTTGTCTCATGGATCTCAGATTCAGGAAAAGAACTATGTTCATTTATATGGGTTAAACTCTTGGGTATGCAGATGAGATACTATGATCTCTATTTACCTTGAAAAAAGTTCTTCTTTCTTCTCTCTTAAAACTCTTTTTGCTTGCTCTTCTTTTTTAACTTGAAGTTTATGGAGGGTTCCTCTGTGCAAGACTTGAAGTCTTAGTACCTTTATATAGTGGAGGCAAATTTGTTGATTTAGTTAAAGAAATCTCTCATTGAGAGATCCTCAATTGATTTGAGAATTTTATCCACCGTTGGATCTTTGATCCAAGAAATTCTGTTTTACAGAAAATATTTTTCTTGTTTTTTTTAACAAGATTGGGAAAATATTTTTCATACAGAGCTTATTATGTAATTTAGTGATTTTTAATCACCATTGGATCTTTAATCCAACGGTGCTCTGTTTTACAGAGCGTAATCATTCTTGTTTAGAAATATTAGGGAAATATTTTTCCATACATAATTTATTCTGTAGCTTGGTGATTTTCACCTTTGGATTTTTAATCCAACGGTGCTCTGTTTTACAGAGAGTAATTTTTCTTATTCAGAAAGATTTGAGGAACATTTCCTCAACAGAATTTAATTCTGTGTTTTGATGATTTATCATCTCCGTTGGATCTTTGATCCAACGGCAGAGAACTTTTAGTTCTGGAGCCGGCACCCTCGTGTGGGGCACGTGAGGCGCTGCCTCAGAGTTTTTTAACTCTTGGCGTCGGCGCCCTCGTGCAAGGCACGTGAGGTGCTGCCTCAGAGTTTTTAACTCTTATTTAATAGATTTCTTTTTGTGCTTTGCACATTGGCGCTCGTGTGAGGAGCACGTGAGGCGTCATCATAGGATTTAATTCTATCCGAGACAGTACCAACATGCTTTGCATGTGGAGCTTTCCCTTTATTTTTATTTTTATTTTATTGTTATTATTTTATAAGGGAATAAGTTTTGAACCAAAATTTTGGCGGGAACAAATACCCCCCACTACTTTACCCACGTAAGTATGTACGTGGGCGAAATAGTGCAGAGTTATGCATGGCCTTAGAATTGAAGGCTTAGAGGACAAGTTTAGAGTCCTTATAGCCTAAGACTTTTTTGTCGAGACGAGTCGAGAAGTTCTCGCAGAAACGTTATTTTCCCTACAAGTCGAGACGACTCGAGAAGTTCTCGTAAGGACACTAATTTCCTCACGAGTCAAGACGAATCGAGAATTTCTCGCAAGTACACTAATTTCCTCACGAGTCGAGAAAGATCGAGAAGTTCTCGCAAGAACACTAATTTCCTCACGAGTCGAGACGGATCGAGAAGCGATGGCTTAGGAAACAGGTTCAGATCTGCCGCCTAAGACTTCCCAACTTTATGAGCCGTGAGGGTCTCATAAAGGGTTTTCTCCCTACGAGTCGAGAGGATCTCGTAGGCGTATTTTCTTCTTAGGAGTCATGAGGACTCCTAAGTGCGTTTTCTCTTGAAAGTCGTAAGGATCTCACAGGAGAATTTTCTCCCTTTACAAGTCGAGAGGACTCATAAGTGATTTTTTCCCCTCCTTGTTGGTATTCGACTTTGGAGAGTGTGGCCCATAGATAGTCTATCTTGATCTCCTTGTAGGGCAGCGATGGTTTAGAAGACAGGTTTAGATCTGCCGCCTAAGACTTTTCAATTTTATGAGCCATGAGGGTCTCATAAAGGGTTTTCTCCCTACGAGTCGAGAGGATCCCGTAGGTGTGTTTTCTCCTTAGGAGTCGTGAGGATTCCTAAGTGCGTTTTCTCTTGAGAGTCGTAAGGATCTCATAAGAGAATTTTTCCTGCTTACAAGTCGAGAAGACTCGTAAGTGGTTGTTTCCCTCCTTGTCGAAATTCGACTTTGGAGAATGTGGCCCGTGAATAGTATGCAATAGTCCATCTTGGACCGACTTGCAGGGCCCCAGTGCTTAGGAAACAGGTCCTTATCCCTATTGCCTAAGGTTTTTCTTTACGAGTCGGGACGAATCGAGAAGTTCTCGCAAGGACACTAATTTCCTCACGAGTCAAGACGAATCTAGAAGTTCTCGCTAGGGTTTCCTAACATCACAGTTAACTCCTGCTAACAAAAGTCCGTTAGGGTCTGTGGTACTAGGGTTTTTTACCCGTCACACCGTCGCGTTGGCCGATATATTCCCCGATATGCATTGCTGTTCGGGTAGCCCCACAACTGTCGTGTCTCTTATCCCTTCGGGGGCTGGACAAGACGTCTTCAAGTAATCTTCCAGGTAATATTACCGTCGAAAAAGCAAGCGTTAGGGATATTTCATGTCGCTTTTTACTTGAGGTTAGGCTCGGTTTGGGAGCCCCGATGAGTCATGACCACTCCGTGCTGGAGTGGGATGGTCTCCGATAGTCTTTCAGGTCTCATTTGAGTTGCCGTCAAGACCCTGAAGTTAGGAATCTTCCTTTGCTTCATTGGTTGATATTGTGTCAGCAATATTGCAACGAATGTCGAGGTTGTCTCTGGGTTATCTGTGAACCGTCGAGATTTGGAACTAGGGGACTTTGTCATGGCTCCGTTTGTTGATGTCGCATCTGTATCCTGCTGGAGGGAGAAAGAACGCTGTTGTTGATCTCTAGGCTGTGGATACTGCCATCGAGACTTGGAACTAAGGACTCTACCATGGCTCCGAGGTAGTCTCTAGGTTGTCTGTGAACTATCGAGATTTGGAACTAGGGGATTTGCCATGTTTTGTGGTAGTCTCTAGGCTGTCTGTGAACCGTCGAGATTTGGAACTAAGGGACTTCGCCGTGGCTCCGTGGTAGTCTCTAGGCTGTCTGTGAACCGTCGAGATTTGGAACTAGGAGACTTTGCCGTGGTTCCGTTTTGCTGACGTCGTATCTGCTTCTGGTTGGAACGAGAAGAAGAACGCTGTTGTTGATTTCTAGGTTGTAGATGTAGCCATTGAGATCTGGCTTCCCTTTGATGGAGTCTGGTGGGACGATATGGTTCCCTTTCCGTTTGTGCTCATGGATTGTATACAGGGGTTAATGTGATCTCACCTGCAAGGCAAAGTTTCATTTTTTTGTATTTCTTTCCACGATGCTCTATCATTTCAGCTTTTTATATCGCGAAAGTCGCGATTGCCCAATCATTTCGGCTATTTTTGGCAGTGCCCAATCATTTCGGTTATTTTTCTTTTTCTTTACTCGCTACTTTTTATTACGAATTGCCCAATAATTTCGGCTATTTTTTATGCATATATTTTACTTGCTGATTTTTGTTGCGAGTTGCCCTATCATTTCGGCTATTTTTTATGCATTTATGGCTCGCTGATTTTTTGCTACGAGTATGGAACTCAAGATTTGATACCAATCTTAGCATCAGCATCGCTGCGACTGGAATATTGCCAGGAGCGAATCATTTGCCGTGAAAGGACTTGGAATTTGATGTCGATTTAGGCATCAGCATCGCTACCACTGGGATATTGCCAGGAGCGAATCATCATTTGCCTTTGTCGGTTCGAACAAATGTGGCTTAGCAAATATGGTTAGGATTCTGTTGACTAAGTCTTTTGACTTCATGATCCGTAAGGGTCTCATAAAGATGTTTCTCCCTACGAGTCGTGAGGATCTCGTAGGTGCGCTTTTCTCCTTAGGAATCGTAAGTATTCCTAAATGTATGTTCTCTTATAACTCGTAAGAATCTTAAAAGATTATTTTCTCCTTATAAGTCGAGAGGACTTACAAGTGTCATTCACCACATGAGGACATTCCTCGCCGTTGGTGGGACTTGGTGAGGGAAACGTTTATTTGTGCCCGTGGATTGTATACAGGGGTCAATATTGAACCGCTTGTAGGGCAAATTTGGGGAGTGTGACAGCTTAAGAACAGGTTCAAATCCCTGTAGCTTAAGGCTTTTGAATCCTACGAGCCGTGAGGGTCTCATAGGGGGAATTTTCCTTACGAGTCGTGAGGATCCCGTAAGTGCAATTTCTTCTTAGGAATCGTGGGGATCCCTAAGTGTGTTGCTCCGTTGTGAGTCGTAAGGATCTCACGCAGGTATTTTCTCCTCAAAAGGTCGAAAGGACCTTGCAGGTGTCTTTATTTTAACGAGATTGCGCCCTTTCGGGTTTTCACAAACGCCGGTAGTCCTGCTGTTTTTACTCACGGCGCCCTTTTGGGTTTTCATCCGTGCCCATTTCGCTTGTGGACGTACCTTTTTTTTGCACGATGAAACTCTCGAGAATAGCATCGTCGCATGTGATCCATCTGTTTGCCGGTAGAACTTGTGGACTTGCATTCCACTATCGCCGTGTTTGAGGTGACGTTGTTAGATTAAGGACATCTCGGTCCATTGTTAGTTTAAGGACATCTCGGTCCGTAGCTAGTTTAAGGACGTTGCGGTCCGTTGTTAGATTTAAGGACGTTGCGGTCCATATCTAGTTTAAGAATGTTGTTGTCCGTTGTTAGTTTTAAGGACGTTACGGTCCATAGCTAGTTTAAGGACGTTACGGGCCGTAGCTCTCCATGTTTGAGACGGAGTGTTGTTGGGTACTGCTCTTAGAGTTTTGACTCGAGAAGATAGCGAGCGGACATAGGCATCGTCATCTATCATTGACCTGGGTCGTGACTCATCAGGCGTAGTATTTTTTTAGGAATCGGCCGTTTATTGGCCGGAAGGGTCTTTCGCCATGCATGTCCACGAGCAAATAGGCCCCACCTTGGTAGACCTTGTCTATGATGTACGGGCCCTCGTAGTTTGGCTCGAATTTCCCCCGTTTGGCACGGTTAGGGATCATAGGTCTTTTGACGACTAGCACAAGTTCGTCTTGACGGAATGTTCTCGGCCTAGTCAATCTTTCGTATGAGCGCGTCATCCTTACTTTGTAAGCTTCTAGGTTTTGCTGCACCATGAGACAAGTTTCATCAAGGGCGTCTAGCTCCTCAAGCCGAAGATGGGCATTTTCTTCATCCGTCAGTTCGTACCGAACCGCCACTCGTAGAAGGGTGGCTCTATCTCCAAGAGAAGTACCGTTTCTGTGCCGAATACTAACGCAAATGGTGTTGTGTTCGTGGTTGTCTTGAACGTAGTCCGATAGGCCCGAAGAGCTTCATGCAATCTCTCGTGCCAGTCCTTTTTATTTCTAGACACTGTTTTCTTTATGATCTTTGTCAAGGTCTTGTTGAAAGCCTCAGCTAGACCGTTAGCTAGAGAATTATAGACCGAAGAGTATCTCCAATTTATTTTATGCTGCTGTGCGAAGCGGCTGATCTTATGGCTTCTGTAGGCCGGCCGATTATCCGAGATGATCTGTCGCGGAGTGCCGAACCGGTGGATGACATGTGTCCTAAAGAAGTGGAAGATGTTCTCCGTCTTCACCTCCCTTAGCGGTACTGCTTCTGCCCGCTTAGAGAAGTAATCAGTTGTTGCTAGTATGAACCGATGTCCTTTGGATGATACTGGTTCGATAGGCCCGATTATATCGGTTCCCCGCATTTCGAATGGCCAGCTAGCCAATGTCGGGTGTAGCGGATTCTGATGCTGATGGATGAAGTCCCCATGAATTTAGCGCGAGTGACACTGCTTCGCATATTCGAGGCAGTCCTGAACCATTGTGGGCCAATAGTAGCACATTCTTTTGATCTTCATCTTTGGCACAGCTTGATGGGAACCGCAAAGTCTGTCATGAGTTTCTTGGATGACCCTTTTTGTTTCTTCTGGTCCCAGGCATCTCAGCCATAGACAATCGAATGATCTCTTATAAAGAGTACCATTGACGAAGGCGAAAGACAGGGCTCGCTTCATAAGCTGATGTCTTGACGACGCGTCTTCGGGCGTTCGATGGGATTTGAAGTAGTCCTTGAAGACTTCTCTCCAATCTCTCGCCTTTTCTTCATCCTCCAATTGGAAGGCCCCGTGTTCGGTTGCTTCCTCTCCTTTAGACGTCTTCGGAGATATTTCTGCTGGAGCAAGAATCCGACGACTTTGCACAATGATCTTTACGTCATCGAGGTTTTTGTCGGCCAGTTCTTTAGCGAGCTTGGCTAACGCATCTGTCTTGCTATTTTCCGCACGAGGTATGCTTTCCAGGGTATAGGAGGGGATTTGCGTCAACAATTGCTGCACTCTTTCGCCATACCTGATCAGTTCCGGTTTGCATGTCTGGTAGTCGCCATTTACTTGGCTAACGACCAGCTGGGAGTCTCCGTATATGAGGAGGTTTTCGATTCCCATATTGACAGCAATCTCAAGACCCTGCTATCAAAAATTCATATTCAGCCTCGTTTGTCCTTGGTTCTGTTAAGGAAATAGCGAAACGCAGTATCCCTCTTTGCAGAGTCACGAAGATAAGGCACATACCAGCTTTGATTATAGGGGTGCTCTGCTTTCGCTTCTTCATAGAAGACGCTCCGTCGAAGTATCCCATCGGGCATGATTCCCTTCTTTCTCCCCGTCGATTGTGTCAAACGCATGTTCGTCCAGCAACTCGCAGTTCAAGGGAGAGTCGGCAAGTATCGGATGTTCAGCGAGAAAGTCGGCGATGGCTTGGCCTTTTATTGCCTTGAGGGGTCGATATACTATAGAGAACTCCATCAAGAGGAGATAGAGGGCCCATTTGGCAAGCCTTCCTGTTAACATGGCTCTCGACATCAAATATTTAAAAGGATCCACCTTTGATATGAGATGGACTTCATGTGCCAGGGCATAATGTCGAAGCTTCGTTATCGCGAAGATCAGTGCCTGGCAATGCTTTTCAATTGGGGAGTAGTTGTTGTCTGCCCCAGGAGAACTCAACTCAAATAATAGAGAGCTCTCTCCTTCCCATGGTCGTTCTCCTGTACCCATAACGCGTCTAAAGAACTCTCAAGGGTTGTTGTGTACAGGATGAGGGGCTTTCCCTTAACCGGGACGGTCAGTACCAGCGGATTCTGCGGGTATTGCTTGATTTTGTCCCGTGCACTTTGCATTTCTGATCCCAGACAAACGGGGTCCCCTTCTTCATGAGATGGTTGTAGGGACGGCATTTGCCGGAGAGGTTGACTTTGGAGTTTGACACCTATTTAGGCATCTATATCGCTACAACAGGGATATTGCCAGGAGCGACTCATCATTTGCCTTGAGAGGACTCGGAATTTGATACCGATTTAGGCATCAGCATCGCTACAACTGGAATAGTGCCAGGAGCGAATCATCATTTGCTCTTATCAATTTGGACAAAGGTGGCTTAATAGACAGAGTTAGGATCCTGTCGACTAAGACTTTTGATTTTATGAGCCGTAAGGGTCTCATAAAGGGTTTTCTCCTACGAGTCGTGAAGATCTCGTAGGCGTATTTTCTCCTTAAGAATCATAGGGATTCCTAAGTGATGTCTTCTCTTATAAGTCGTAAGGATCTTCCAAGAGTGTTTTCTCCTTACAAGTCAAGAGGACCTACAAGTGTTATTCACCATATGGGGACATTTCTTGCCATTTGTAGAACTTGGCAAAGAAATATTTATACGTGCCATATGGATTGTATAAAAGAGTCAATATGGACCGCCTGTAGGGCAATTTGGGGAATATGACGGCTTAAGAACAGGTCTAGATCCCTGTAACTTAAGGCTTTTGAATCCTATGAGCCGTGAGAGTCTCACAGGGAAGATTCTCCTCACGAGTCGTGAGGATCTCGTAAGTGTATTTATTTTAACGAGGTTGCGCCCTTTCGAGTTTTTACAAACTCGCCGACAGTCCTGCTGTTTTTACTTACGGCGCCCTTTCGGGTTTTCATCCGTGCCCATCTTGCTTGTGGGCGTACCGTTTTTTTCTGTTTTTTTAGCGGGGTATTCCACTAGATTGTAGGACCTGTTTGTAGGCCCCTTAATATCCTTCATGTCCTTTGAGAAGAAAGAACCATTCTACATAGAGGTTCTTCCGCCAGTGAGAAATATGCCTCTGTGTATATCTCGGGGAAAACGAGTACTCACGCCGTCGCTATTTTGGGGACAGGTTACTTCAGAGCCGCTTATTTTTGTTGAGCGTAGGCGACAAACGCCATGTTGCCTCCACTTTTCACCCGTCATCATCGGATGAGAAAGAGTCTTGACCCATTTGATCCAATCGAGCCATTTTATCCATGAGTTCTTGGAAGGTCGGGAACGCCTTTGAATTTGGGTCAAGTGTGGCTATGAGCATTTCCATGGCTGTAACTTCATCGATGCGGTGCTCGCATTTGACCAGAGATTTCTCTATCGGGTAATATATTGAATGCAGATCTCATTCGGTCTAACCCTTTCATTGACCAACGTCATTACGGTAGTGCATTTATTCACACTAGCGAATATCTGACAGAAGAGCATCTCCATCTCGTCAAAGGTATTCACGGAGTCATTCGGGGGTTTCGCATACCATTCGAAGGCAATGCCCGCCAGACAGCTAACGAACTGTCAGAGGAGAAGTATATCATTCTCTCCAGTGTTACCGCTCATGGATTTAAATCGCGCGATGTGTTGGTGGGGATTCCCGATTCCTTTGTATATGTGGAGTCGGAAGTATGTATTCTGATGGGTACTGTACTTGATCGTAGCACGCCGGATACGGTCGACCAGTCTTGATTGGCTTATTTGATGCTTTACTGGCATAGTGAGTTTGACTTGCTGAGCGATATATGTGTCCAGCTTTTCTTTTAGGAATCATTTCCTCCTTAGCCGTTGATGAGATTTGCAGAGGATTTAAAATGCCATCCTTATCTTTAAAACCGATTAACGGCGGTTCATCTGCCAGTGGTTCTGATTGAACCATCATTCCAGCCATATTCTGAATCAGAAGGGCCATATGGTTCATTTTAGTGGACATTTCTGCCGCTTCTTCATCTCTCCTTCTCAGAGCGCGCTTTAGGAAATCAATATCCGACTCCTTCTTTACTCTTTCTTCGAGTGCGTCCTCAGGATTTTCCTTAAGCGATGGATTAGCGTTTGCTGCCGCGTGAGCAAGCATCTCCTGCAGCTTTTCACGTTGCAGTTGAATTTTTGTCAGGAACCGAGTTTGAGGTCGGTGACTAGTAGAAGCTCGAAATTCGTCTTTGGAATTCACCACATAGACTATGTGAACTACCATGCCCCCAGGCTTGGGGTGTTTGGAGTTTTGGCCTTTGGAGTTTGCTTCGGACACTTGAGCTTTATTAGGCCTCTTTTTTTTGTGAAAAGCCGCTTTGGTTTTGGGAGGAACTGGATTTGATTAGCCTCAGGATTTTGCTGAGCCTACCCCATGTTTCCTTGAGAGTTTGAATATTCTGCCACCTGCGTCGACCATGGTCCTTGGCAGGTGCCAGTTGTTTGAGGACCGATTCCGTCGGCAAAGCTGCTGCTTGGAGAGCCAGCCTGTGGGAGACAAATTTCTTCTGGGTTTCCTCCATCGGCGTTGAGGCACCGAGGGTGAGAGGTGGGAGTATCGACCCAAAGAGAAGCCAGTTGATTTCTTGAAGAGCCGGATTGCAGAAATTTAAGGCTGCAAGTGACCCATACTTGACTCCGCCAGATGTGACAGAGCCTGGGTTGGGGTGAGTGAAAGCAAACGCCATTTTCGGAAAAGACGAAACGCCGGCTTCACTATCCATCACACAAGGGCAACCACAAACATATATACCGCGATTATTTGATCGCGGAAAAACACGACACACGAAGTGTGGAGTGGAAAGAGGAAAAGGTCCCACCGGGCGTGCCAGAATCTGTTTACCGCCGAAAGCCGGGAATGTCACGCCCCGCTTCCCAGTGTGCGCTAAGATCGGCACGTGACAGAGCCAACTATGCTACCTGTGGATAGGAAACATCCCTTCACAGTCACATTACGGCTGTTTATAAGATATCAAGAACAGGAAAAATATAAAACTAACTAATACATGTACATCTGCCAGAATAAACGAGTCAAGAAATAATGTGGAAGCAATAAATCCAATAAACAGTAACAATTTGGAAATACGTCCCAATACGGGCTCACATCAGGAAATGAAAGTGCGAAAATAAAACTATGCTAAAACTAACAAGATCATCACTGCTCGGCTTAACGGCGGAAATACTCCTGGTCAGCTTGCGAAAGAGACAGAGGATCTGGGCCATGCAAAACCCAGACGTCAGTGCGTCATAATATCAACAATAATAAGAATCGTGTTGTAACGAGATATGCTGGCAGGAATATAAAGAGTAACATGAATATAACCAGTAAACACAGATATGGAACAATGAAGTGTATACGTGCAGGTGAAGTGCAATGAGTAATCTAGACTATATTGTTGGGTTATCTACTCTCAAGTCTTTGAAATCAATTTAATGGAATCGTCAATGTAACTCAATAGTATCCCGTGCATGCCCGGGACCACGGTCCAGATTCTCGGGCTGAAATCGAGACGTGCCGCTAAGCACAAAACAGGAAACATGTACAGATGAATGATGTCAGCAGCAGCATCCCAAGGCTGGCCTCGCCCTCAAAACTGATCAGTATAAGCGTCGAACTGTTGAGTTACAAGTCAGGTTTCATCATTTGATTTCCCCTTACCCCCAAGGTTATGTGTTTAAGTCGGGTATTGATAAATATGAAGCTAATGCCTACGCAGGATCAAACGGGTACAGGTTTGTCTAAATAGACAACAGGATACGTCCATCGGGACAACAAGTCAGGATTGTCGGCATTAGAAACAATATCATGTATCAAGTCAAGCGGTTGTGTATCAGGTCACGTCAGGTAGTGCATAGTGTATCAAATGGATGCCCAACGGTAAAATGTAGCAAGTATAGAAACACGATAAAAGTACGGATGCACGAATAGAAATCAGCGGTAACATATAATGAGTTTATGAGTCGTATGATACATACTAGCAAGCATGGTATATGAATCTAGCAATAACATGAAGCAATCAGGTTCCGGCATGCTAATTACGTAATATACAATACGGATATGAACGGGTATCGTAAAACGGCAAAACGATAACATGGGATGCACAATGAAATGAACATGCAATATTTTTATTCATATAAATGAAAATATATAGACATATTTTTATTCATATGGATGTAAATATAATAGTATAGCATGTACCAAGATAAACTTGCATGCGACTAGATATGTAAATAACGGTATGGATACGTACGGGTATCGAAAAACTGTTAAACCGTACTTGCATGCGACTATATATGTGATAAATGATACGGATACGAACGGCTATCCGAAAATAGTAAAACAGTAACACGGATGTACAATGCAGTAAACATGTGATATTTTTATTCATATGGATGCAAAATAGGTATCACAACATGTAGCAAGGTAAACTTGCCTGATCGGATCTCACGATGGGATGCGTACGCTGTGTCCGACGTCGGGTAAACGTCGCAATGCACGCACGCATGTACGGGACAGAACCAAGCAAAGTAAGAACGTGACCACGTTGGCTGGGGATGTCTACTGGGTCGCGCGGATCGTCGGCGACGGGCACAGCTCTAGCGATGACCGGAATCAAGAATTCAAGAAAGAGAATGAGAGAAGAAGAAGAAGAAGAATGGGACTGAGACTGCAGGATGGTCTGGGGTCAGAGAGGAAGGCGAGGGGGTGACATCGACGGTGGGTTTTCCGGCGATGGGCAGTGGGCAATCCGGTGTGCAGGTTCTTGACATTGGGGATCGGGGTGTGCAGGGTATGAGCTCGGGATCTATGGGGAGAAGGAGAGACGAAAGAAGATGGGGTGGTTATGACGGGGTGAGGCCGATGAGGTGATCGGCGGCGGCGAGCGCGAGGCGAGGGCAGTGGCTGGGTTCGCATGTGGAGGGAAAATAAATATCAGGAAGAAGAAAGGTGGGGACATGGGTATAAATAGGTTTGGGTTTTTAATATAAAAAAAATATAATATATATATATATTATATAGAGGAGAGAGAGTGAGAATAGGCAGCAGTTAGGATTAGGATTATATAAAAAAAATATTTAGAAAATATTTTTTGTTTAAAATTTTATATTAAACGTATATAAACAGCTATATAAATTATAAGAATATAATATTAAGAAAATTTGAGTTTTCTGGTTAAAACAAAATTACTCCAAAATATACCCGAGTTAGGTCTAAAATTACGGTTTGAAAATACGGATAATATACGTGTCAACCAAAACGAAAAAACGATGTCCGGTTAAAGAAAATGCATACCCCCAAGAGCGGATACACGTAGCGTGCACGTAACTATCCAAACGAGTCCATTTCACTGAACGGGACAAGAACACGATGTACGAATGCTAAAACAAGATTAGAGATATGATACAGGCCATGCTAGATATTTTTAAAATATTTTATTTGACTTTATATGTTATATTGAAAAATACAGATGTCAGATATAATGCAGTTATACAACATGAAAGTGCGCGGATTCTCATAACTAGTCGGGATAAATTATAAACAGGAATCAAGACGGGTTTCCAGCATGCGGGTCGAGTCGGATGCAAACACAGATACCAGCTATACTATTCGCACCCAAAACACAATAAATCAAGAAATAGCCATAAATAAAGAAATACCCAAAACAATATTGGTATAAATGAACTAGGGTGTTATATTATACCCAACTACAAAAAGAATTTCGTCCTCGAAATTCCCGAAACAAGAAAAGAAAAAAACATGAATCTAGGAAAAAAGGTGTGGAAACTTCTGTCGAATCCCGTTTTCTCGTTCCCAAGTCGATTCTCCGTGCGAGCGATTCCCCCATGAAACAAATACGAGAGGGATAACCTTGTTCTTGAGGAATTTTTCTCTTCGATCAACAATCGACATCGGTCGTTTCTCATAGGTCAAATCTTTCCTTACAGTCAGCTCCGAATGATCTAGCACGTGTGTCTCATCTCGAACATACTTACGGAGTTGAGATACATGAAACACGTCATGAATATTCGCCAAAAATGGTGGTAAACCCAATCGATAAGCCACTTCTCCAACCCGCTCAATAATATCGAAAGACCCTACGAATCGAGGACTAAGCTTGCTTCGGCTCCCAAAACGAATCATTCTTCCAGTCGTTGATATCTTCAAGAATACAAGATCGCCAACAGCGTACTCTAGAGGTATTCTCGATGTATCGGCCCAACTCTGCTGCCGATCATATGCTGCCTTCATGTGATTCCGGATAGTATTAACCTTCTCTACTGTTTGCACGACAAGATCCGGTCCCAACAATCTTCGTTCTCCAACATCGTCCCAACAGACGGGTGAGCGACACTTGCCACCATACAACGCTTCGAATGGATCCATCTGAATAGACGCCTGAAAGCTGTTAGTATACGAGAACTCTACCAAGTGCAAATGATCCTCCCACGAATCCTTGAAGTCTAACATGCAAGCTCTCAACATGTTTTCAAGAGTTTGGATTGTTCTCTCCGACTGGCCATCCGTCTGGGGATGATAAGCAGTGCTAAACATCAATCGCGTCCCCAAACTTTCCTGTAGACTCCTCCGGAAGTGCGATAAGAATCGGGTATCACGATCAGAAACGATGCTCACAGATACTCCATGCAATCTCACAACCTCCTGCATGTACCGTTCTGCTAACGCTTCCGTCGACCGACCAACTCGAAACGGCATGAAACGAGCTGCATTGGTCAATCGATCAACAATCACCCAAACTGCATTGTTGCCCTTTGGACTCCGCGGTAAAGCTGTCATGAAATCCATGGTTATATGTTCCCACTTCTATTGAGCAATCGGAAGTGGTTGCAATAAACCAGCTACCCTTTGATGTTCAGCCTTAACTTGCTGACACACCAAGCACTTCGCTACAAAGCAGGCAATCTCCCTTTTCATGCCTTCCCACCAGAAATGCTGTCGTAGATCACGGTATATCTTCGTGTTTCCTGGATGTACAGAATATGCGGAACTGTGCGCCTCCTTCATCACTTCTTCGCGAATGTCTCCTTTCGACACACACAAACGGCTACGATAACGCAACGAACTATCTTCATGAATTAACAAGTCCGTTCGAAGTCCCGCTTCAACCTGTTCTCGAAACTTTTGCAATCTTGGATCCTGTGACTGTGCTGCTTTAATAATATCGATCAACGATGACTGTACTTGCAGCTACATCAACTGTCCTGAAGAATGCGATAACACGATCTCCAACTCGAATCTCCGAAAATCATTGATAAGCTCCTTCTGTGTAATCAACATCTGAATTGCTGGCAACCGACTAAGCGCATCCGGCACTATATTAACCTTCCCCTGATGGTACTTGAGATCGAGATCATAATCAGCCATCAGCTCCACCATCTACGCTGCCTCATGTTGAGCTCTTTCTGCATGAACACGTACTTTAGGATTTTGTGATCGGTGAATACTTCGACCCTTTCACCCAATAAGTAGTGTCTCCAAATCTTCAAAGCGAAAATCACTGCCACAAGCTCCAAATTATGAGTTGGGTAATTCTTCTCATGGGTTTTCAACTGTCTCGATGCGTAAACTATAACCTTCTCATGATGCATCAAAACGCATCTCAAACCTTTCCCAGACGCGTCGCTGTGAATCACCAATCCTCCGAAACCGTCTGATACAGTCAAAATAAGAGCGATTATCAACCTTTGCTTCAACGCCTCAGAAGCTGACGCACAACTATCTGTCCAAACGAACGGTACTTCCTTCCACGTAAACTTGGTCAAAGGCTCAGCCAATCGAGCAAAATTCTCCACGAATCTTCTATAGTATCCTGCAAGTCGCAGAAAACTTCTTAATTCCGCTACATTCCTCGGAATCGGCGAATCTTGAACTGCTGCAATCTTCTCAGGATCAACGGGATTCCATCTCCGAATACGATGTGCCCCAAAAACTTCACTTCTTCAAGCCAAAACTCGCACTTACTCATCTTTGCATATAATTTTTCTTGCCTCAACGTCTGCAGTGCGATCTTCAAATGTTCTGCATGCTCTTATAGGCTCTTTGAGTAGACCAGAATATCATCGATGAACACTACTATAAACTGGTCCAAGAACGGTGAAAAGATTTGGTTCATCAAGTCCATAAATATCGTCGGTGCATTCGTGACTCCGAATGGCATCACTAAATACTCGTAATGTCCATATCGAGTTCGGAACGCAGTCTTGCAAATATCATCTGATTTAACTCGAACTTGATGATATCCGGATCGCAAATCCAGTTTCGAGAACACCCTCGCACCACTGAGTTGCTCGAATAATTCGCCAATGCGAGGGATCGAGTACTTGTTCTTAATAGTCACCCGGTTCAATTCTCGATAATCGATGCACATCCTCCTTGTGCCATTTTTTTCTTGACTAGAAGAACTGGAGCTCCCAGGGTGAGTTGCTGCTGCGAATCCAACCATTCTCTAGCAATTCGGTAACATGCTTCTTTACTTCTTCCAACTACACTGGTGCCATTGGATAATACGGCTTTGAAATTGGCGCTGCACCAGGAACAAGATCGATCGCGAACTCCACATCTCGTTTTAGCCGTAAACCCGAGATGTTCTCGAACACATCCATGAACTCTCGAACTACAGCTGGCGCTTCCTTCTTATCAACTTCCATCGACGAAAGAACGGCGCTTGTCGGCCTAGCCTTAAACTCTGCTGGCCCGACAAAACTGCTACCTCCAGCAAATACAAACTCCGGATGTTGAGGAATCTGGAAAATCACTTTCTTTGCCCTACAATCAATGTGAGCGTGGAAAGTGCCGAGAAAATCCATTTCCAAGACAACATCATAACTGCCAGTATCGATCACCAAGAAATCCGCGAATAGCTCACGTTCGCAGATAACAACAGAACAATCCATACACTCACTACTAGATATGATCTTCTCATTCCCAGTGTGTATGTCCTAACAACAAGACAGGGTCATGCAATAAATCGAATGTGCAGCAATAAACTTGGACGACATAAAACAATGGGATGCACCAGAATCGAATAACGCTAATGCGGGAAAATCATGAAGTAGGATACCTGAAACGACTTTATCTGAAGCCAAGCCACTAAAGAAGATTAGCACGATAAACAGGATTCAAGCTTGCGATAAAACATGAACGAACAAGCAACGACACCGAGAGAAGCAAGGTAATATAACGACCATAAATCAAGAAAATGAATCAAGAATAGGACTCCAAATTACTTAAACAGAGTACTGCATTGTAACCATACTGTAGTTCATAGTTACAATCACATAACTCTGTTCAAGTCGCACAAATCCTATTATCAGAATCAAAAGAATAGGACGGGAGAAACAATAAGGAATCAGGAGAATTCCCGGTTGAGATGCAAAGCCATCCATCTCGTCAAAAGAAAGATAAGATTCAAGAATCACGACAACAATGTGGCAGGACATGTTCCTAATTACGGGTTCTCTGGTTAGCGCATTGGGTTTAATACCCAACTATAAAAAGAACCAAACCCGATTAACCTAAATCATGTCTCTGATACCGAACAAACCCTGTCACGTCCCGCTTCCCAGAGTGCGCTAAGATCGGCACGTGACAGAGCCAACCATGCTACCTGTGGTTAGGAAACATCCCTCCACAGTCACATTACGGCTGTCTATAAGATATCAAGAACATGAAAAATATAAAACTAACTAATACATTTCCAACTGTCAGAATAAACGAGTCAAGAAATAATATGCGGAAGCAATAAATCCAATAAACAGTAACAATCTGGAAATTCGTCCCAATACGGGCTCACATCAGGAAATGAAAGTGCGAAAATAAAACTAAGCTAAACTAACAAGATCCCTCACTGCTCGGCCTGACGGCGAAAATACTCCTGATCAGCCTACGAAAGAGACAGAGGATCTGGGCCATGCAAAACCCAGACGTCAGTGCGTCATAATATCAACCATAATAAGAATCATGTTGTAACAAGATATGCAGGCAGAAATATAAACAGAAACATGAATATAACCAGTAAACACGGATATGGAACAGTGAAGTGTATACATGCATGTGAAGTGCAGTGAGTAATCTAGACTATACTGTTGGGTTATCTACTCTCAAGTCTTTGAAATCAATTTAATGGAATCGTCGATATAACTCAATAGTATCACGTGCATGCCCGAGACCACGGTCCAGATTCGGGCTGAAACCGAGACGTGTCGCTAAGCACAAAACAGGAAACATGTACAGATGAATGATGTCAGCAGCAGCCCAGGGCTGGCCTCGCCCTCAAAACTGATCAGTATAAACGTCGAACTGTTGAGTTACAAGTCAGGTTTCATCATTGATTTCCCCTTAACCCCAAGGTTATGTGTTCAAGTCAGGTGTTGATAAATATGAAGCTAATACCAACACAGGATCAAGCAGGTACAGGTTTGTCTGAATAGACAACAGGATATGTCCATCGGGACAACAGGTCAGGATTGTCGGCATTAGAAACAATATCAGGTATCAAGTCAAGCGGTGGTGTATCAGGTCACGTCAGGTAGTGCATAGTGTATCAAATGGATGCCCAACAATAAAATGTAGCAAGTATCGAAACACGGGAAAAGTACGGATGCACAAATAGAAATCAGCGGTAACATATAATGAGTCCATGAGTCGTATGATGCATACTAGCAAGCATGGTATATGAATCTAGCAGTAACATGAAACAATCAGGTTCCGGCATGCAGCTAATTACGTAATATACAATACGGATATGAACGGGTATCGTAAAACGGCAAAATGATAACATGGGATGCACAAAGAAATGAACATGTAATATTTTTATTCATACAAATGAAAACATATAGACATATCATGTAGCAAGATAAACTTGTATGTGACTAGATATGTAAATAACGGTATGAATACGTACGGGTATCGAAAAACTGTAAAACTGTAACATAGGATGCACAATGCAGTAAACATGTAATATTTTTATTCATATGGATGTAAATATAATAGTATAGCATGTAGCAAGATAAACTTGCATACGACTAGATATGTAAATAACGGTATGGATACGTACGGGTATCGAAAAACTTTAAAACTGTAACTTAAGATCCACAATGCAGTAAACATGTGATATTTTTATTCATATGGATGTAAATATAATAGTATAGGATATAGCAAGATAAACTTGCATGCGACTATATGTGTGATAAATGATACGGATATGAACGGCTATCCGAAAACAGTAAAACAGTAACATGGATGTACAATGCAGTAAACATGTGATATTTTTATTCATATGGATGCAAAATATGTATCATAGCATGTAGCAATGTAAACTTGCCTGATCAGATCTAGCGACGGGATGCGTACGCTGCATCCGACGTCGGGTAAACGTCGCAATGCATACACGCACGTACGGGACAGAACCAAGCAAAGCAAGAACGTGACCACGCTGACTGGGATGTCTTCTAGGTCGCGCGGATCGTCGGCGACGGGCACAGCTCTGGCGATGACCGGAATCAAGAATTCAAGAAAGAGAATGAGAGAAGAAGAATGGGACTAGGACTGCAGGATGGTCTGGGTCAGAGAGGAAGGCGAGGGGGTGACATCGACGGTGGGTTTTCCGGCGATGGGCAGTGGGCAATCCGGTGTGCAGGTTTTTGACATCGGGGATCGGGGTGTGCAGGGTATGAGCTCGAGATCTATGGGGAGAAGGAGAGACGAAAGAAGATGGGGTGGTTATGACGGGGTGAGGCCGATGAGGTGATCGGCGGCGGCGAGCGCGAGGCTAGGGCAGTAACTGGGTTCGCGTGCGGAGGGAAAATAAATATCAGGAAGAAGAAAGGTGGGGACGTAGGTATAAATAGGTTTGGGTTTTTAATAAAAAAATATATAATATAATATATATATATTATATAGAGGAGAGAGAGTGAGAGTAGGCAGCAGTTAGGATTAGGATTATATAAAAAAATATTTAGAAAATACTTTTTGTTTAAAATTTTATATTAAATGTATATAAACAGTTATATAAATTATAAGAATATAATATTAAGAAAATTTGAGTTTTCTGGCTAAATAAACTTACTCCACAATATGCCCGGGTTAGGTCTAAAATTACGGTTTGAAAATACGGATAATATACGTGTCAACCAAAATGAAAAAACG
This sequence comes from Agapanthus africanus, assembly GCA_030015575.1. Classification (NCBI taxonomy): domain Eukaryota; kingdom Viridiplantae; phylum Streptophyta; class Magnoliopsida; order Asparagales; family Amaryllidaceae; genus Agapanthus; species Agapanthus africanus. The sequence goes on from JASDDO010000022.1 coordinate 207,909,250, forward strand.
ATGTCCGGTTAAGGAAAATGCATACCCCCAAGAACGGATACACGTAGCGTGCACGTAGCTATCCAAACGAGTTCATTTCACTGAACGGGACAAGAACACGATGTACGGATGCTAAAACAGGGTTATAGGTATGATACAGGCCATGCTAGATATTTTTAAAATATTTTATTTGACTTTAAATGTTATATTGAAAAATTCAGATGTCAGATATAATGCAGTTATACAAGATGAAAGTGCACGGATTCTAATAACTAGTCGGGATAAATTATAAACAGGAATCAAGACGGATTTCCAGCATGCGGGTCGGGTCGGATGCAAACACGGATATCGGCTATACTATTCGTACCCAAAATACAATAAATCAAAAAATAGCCATAAATAAAGAAATACACAAAACAGAATTGATATAAATGAGCTAAGGTGTTATAGGGAAAGACAAACGTCTTGCCTGAACTTGGGGGCAGTTGCTATTTGGGTTTATCCGTCCACCTCTTCGAAAATACCAAGTTGATTTATGGCACCATATATCGGAGGTTTGGACGGATGCGGCCGTTGTAGCAGACTTCGTCAGATTTCCCATCGTTGGCGAGGGGTTTTTGATTGTGGGGACGCTCTTCCCTACAGGCGCAAGCCCCTGCAGTTAATTACGTTACCACGTAGCGATAACCATTTTCTCCTGCTCTAGATGTTCACTTCGTGTCGTGTGTGTTTGTTTTATTTTTTGGTTGCCCGTGAATTGTAAATGGAGACTAATTTTTGTTGTTGCCCGTAGGGCGTGGATTAGTCCAAATCCGTATTTTCTTAGATTTGGGTTTGGTTTGATTTAAGAATCGTTGACCTTGTTTGAGATTAAGATCGACTTAAATATTTGTTAAGGATACGTTAATCCGGTGTTGGACTAAGATCTACTTAACGGGGTTTCGGGATCATTTTTTATTCAACGAAAGAGCATTTGGGCTCTATCATTTTAGTTTAAGGACGTTACGGTCCGTAGATCAGTATTTTTGGTATGAGGGTTTAGTTTAAGAACGTTGCGGTCCACGGCTAGTTTAAGGACACTACGGTCCATGGCTAGTTTAAGGACATTACGGTCCGTGGAATTGTTGGTTGTCGGGACCCGCCACCTCTCTGAAGACGTTGAAGAATTACGACATACATCAGAGGTGTGGGGAAATGTACCCTTGAACCAATGTCAGTTGGGAGATCTGTAGTTGGGTTTGGGACTAAGACCAATTTGGAAAAAATATGAGCACATGGGCTCGCTTGATCTAAATTAAGGACTTTTGGTCAACTTGGACTCAGCCGACTCAGTTTTTGTATAAAGTGTTAAACACTTGTTTAGGCTCGGTCCCTTTTTCTGTGCAACGGTGTTGAGCATTGATATGGGGCTCTGACGCCCACCCTATTTTTTTGTTTTTTATGGAGTGTTAAACGTTTTTTATGGCGCTGGGCTCTATTTGCAGAGCGATTTATGTTAAACAGCGCCCACATGAGGAGCACGTGAGACGTTTGGCGCTGAACGCCAACTACTGAGTGCAGAGCACTCTTTATTTTAGCAGCGCCCACGTGAAGGGCGTGTAGGGCATTTGGCGTTGAGCGCCAACCACTGAGTGCCAGAGCACTCTTTATTTTAGCAGCGTCCACATATGGGGCACGTGGGACGCTTAGCGCTGAGCGCCAACCACTGAGTGCAGAGTACTCTTTATTTTAGCAGCATCCACGTGAGGGGCACGTGGGGCGCTTGCCGTTGAGCGTCCACCACCAAGCGCTTGGTGCTGTCTCTTTCTTTGTGTATTTTTCTGAAGAGTCCAACTCTTTGTTCTCCCCTGAATCTTCAATCCCCAAGAACAAATTCATCCCCATGAGAATTAAATGCTCATTTGTGGGAGACTTGTCTCATGGATCTCAGATCCAGGGAAAGAATTATGTTCTTTTATAAGGGTTAAACCCTTGGGTATGCAGATGAGATACTATGATCTCTAATTACCTTGAAGAAAGTTCTTTCTTCTCTCTTAAAGCTCTTTTTGCTTGCTCTTCTTTTTGAACTTGAAGTTTATGGGGGGTTCTTCTTTGCAAGACTTGAAGTCTTGGGGCCTTTATATAGTGGAGGCAAATTTATTGATTTAGTTAAAGAAATCTCTCATTGAGAGATTCTCAATTGATTTGGGAATTTTATCCACCGTTGGATCTTTTGATCCAAGGACTTCTGTTTTACAGAAGATATTTTTCTTGTTTTTTAAGAAGATTGGGAAAATATTTTCCATACAGAGCTTATTCTGTAATTTGGTGATTTTTAATCAACATTGGATCTTTAATCCAACGGTGCTCTGTTTTACAGAGCGTAATCTTTCTTGTTTAGAAAAATTGGGGAAATATTTTCCCATACAGAGTTTATTCTGTAGCTTGGTGATTTTCACCATTGGATTTTTAATCCAACGATACTCTGTTTTACATAAAGTAATTTTTCTCGTTCAGAAAGATTTGAGGAACATTTCCTCAACCGAATTTAATTCTGTGTTTTGATGATTTATCATCTTCGTTAGATCTTTTAGTTCTGACGTTGGCGCCCTCGTGCCGGGCACGTGAGGCGCTGCCTAAGAGTATTTTAACTCATGGCGTTGACGCCCTCGTACAAGACACGTGAGGCGTTGCCTCAGAGTTTTTAACTCTTATTTAATAGATTTCTTTTTGTGCTTTGCACATTGACGCCCACGTGAGGAGCACGTGAGACGCCATCATAGGATTTAATTCTATCCGAGGCAGCATCTACATGCTTTGCATGTGGAGCTTTCCCTTTATTTTTATTTTTATTTTATTGTTATTATTTTATAAGGGAGCAAGTTTTGAACCAAAATTTTGGCGGGAAGAGTGGCATTGTTCATATGGCTGCACACTTTAGACTTTGTTGAAATTTGCAGCACCGTTGTCATTTTTATTTATCACACTGCATTTCAAACAATGGAAATAAAACCGCATCTGCAATCTTTGCTCTTGCAGCTAAGTATGATGCTTTGTTATAAACAGGGTTGTGATGGATCGATTCTACTTGATGACACACCGAGCTTCACTGGGGAGAAGACGGCTGGACCTAACAACTCCTCAGTGAGAGGCATTGAAGTTATAGACACCATCAAATCCCAAGTCGAAGCCATTTGCAAGCAAGTTGTGTCGTGTGCCGACATCCTCGCTGTTGCTGCTCGAGATTCAGTCGTTGCTGTAAGAACTAGACACTAACTTTTACCTAGTTACAAATTGCATATCTAGTAAAAAAAAGTATGCATTGTGGATGGGATGGAACATTCATGCCTAATCGGTTATATCTGAGATCCGTCGGTAATAAGTGTTGTTAATAGTTCCGTGGCCCAATAGTTGTGTCATATTCCTGTCGGCAATGATAGCTTTTCCTTATAATATACTTCCTCTGTTTTCCTTTTGCTCACCTTTTTGTATTCCAAATTACTTATCTTTTTAGAAACTATAGAATAATGTCTCAGAACCAGATGCATAATTATTGCAATTTTGATGTAAGTTAAATAAATTAGCCCTAACCTTTTTGAAAGTTACACTGCTATAAAGGTAAAGAAAAATATTACATTTCTGCCATCCTCTCTATCTCCAAAAAGTCACACAATTAATGTGCAATAGACCAACTTTAAACTTTTTCCCGACGAAAATTTTGACAGGCAAATTAGGAGTGACAACAAGATTAATTACTGTGGAATATTTATAATGGAATTTCTTAAATTCCATTAGAAAAGACTATCTGACAGAAATTTTTCAACAGTTTTTAGATTTAGGTTGTATTGATTTGGATAACATCTTTGTATAATTTATAGTTGGGTAGGCCTTCATGGAATGTGCAATTGGGAAGGAGGGATGCAACAACTGCAAGCTTCAGTACTGCCAACAGTGATATTCCATCACCGATATCGGATCTCAACACTCTCATATCAGGGTTCTCTAAGAAGGGTCTCAGTGCCACCGACATGATTGCTCTTTCGGGTATAAACAGAAGACTTAATTTTGGAGGCTCCGCAATTACATATCATTTGCATTTGTGGGACTGAAATAATAATAGATAAATTGAGTGAAAACTCAGGAACTTAATTGCTAGGGTTGATTGCATATAACACCCTTCATGTATCCTCATGTCATACTTATTAGTCCTTAGTCCTCTACTAGTTTATTAGCATGTAACGGGGTAGGTCGCAGGATGGCTTACAAGTGGAAATTTGACTTGGTATTGACTAATTCATGGACGTTATGAGCTAATAAACCAGCTCGACTGTGTACATGGTCTTTTATGACTTAGAAGTGGAGCTTTTGACTGAATTATCGACTGACCACGGGGGTGTTGTGTGATAATAAACTACTTATGGGTGATTAGTGCTATGCACGGTAAACACGAGAGGTTCTATATGAAACTGACTCTAAATATTAAGTTGGGCTAGATCTATCGGTATGGACTGATCTTTTCCTTTTCACGTTAAGTCTCTAGTTCATATGACATCTTTGCTAGCTGACTCCATAAGACCCCTATTTTAACTCTTTCAGAACCACGTCGTGGTTCAAGGGGGTTATGAAACCAATTCAAGGTACTCGTGAGGATTTTGGTCGAAATAAGATTTTACCCATATATGAGATGAAATTGTTAAGTATTCATGTAATACCTATCAGTCGAAGTGTAGCCCATGCATATGCAATTCATTTAGGCAGTGGACAATAGCCCTATGTGGCTATGCCGATCTTACATGAAACTAGAAATTGTTTATTCATATGTGAATCCACATCAAAAAGCCGGTGAAAAGAAAAGGAAATAAATATTAAGTTCTGTGTAGCCCTGTATTACCATAAATCGCTAAACCATTAGCAATTTGCAAGGGGGCGATCGCTCCCAATCAAGGAACACTGTCGTTTCGAATCAGAACATGTTCCCATCTAACCCATTAATAACTTGGGGGGTATTAGTCTCAACTCTCAAGTCATTTAAAAATTAAATGCCTAGAATTTGTCCTAATTTGAAAACGAGTTGGTCTTGAGTCGTTTGAAGTTAGCATTTCAAAATAGAGTGTTAGTCTTAGTGTATAATCAAAATGCTAGAATTAGATTTAAAGTTCTTCATACAAAATTAAAATGGAAACATATGTAAAATTTTGAATCTCAAATCACACAATTTGAAATCTGAAATTCCCGAGACCTTTGGTTGTGATCGCCATCATCGTTTACCAGCAACAATCGTTTACCACTTACCTTCAGTAACCGTCATTACCGACAACCGACGCTGGCTACTGATAACATACCGACAACAACTACCACCAACCTCCACCGGCAACCGCTTGCCGATGACCGGTGACAGTCGACGGGTGCCTCTGTCCGTTGATGACGACAACTATTGACGGTCACTGATCAGCATATTTATTGCACAATTTTTACTAGTTTTTCCCTATCTTTTGTTAATTAATAAATATCATTAATTATAATTTAAGAACATTTAGAGATTTATCTATCAAAAACACATTTATATGTATCTTAAATAATAAATGAAATATTTGTTGGTTAAATATTCTCCTAAATAAAATAGTTGCTACTAAAAATTTGTTTTAAGATATATTGCAGCTTTAAATTCAACCAAATCAAATCAAGAGACCAAATCAAATAAAGATAAGCAAATAATATCAGCCTAATATGATAATTGATGAAGGATCAACGCAACTGCAAAGAGATGACAAGATATTCAAGATATTATGCAAGAAAAACTAACCAAATTAAAACGTGGCCAATACAATGGTCGATAACCAAATCAAGAGATCACAGACAAAATTGGAGCGCAAAAAGACAAAATATCACCACTAAAACGTGGCCAATACAATGGTCGAGACCGTTAAATCAGGGCAAATCCGCCATTGATTTTTCACGTGCGGTTTTGATTTATTTTAGGGTTAGGGTTTTTATTATAGGTCTATAAATATTATTTTTACAGAGCGTAAAAAGGCTCTCGTCACTTTTATTCTCTATTTAAAACCCTAGTTTTTATTTTGGATGCTTGGTGGAGAGCAATGTAGATTTTGGATCTGTTTTAGCAAGTTTTCTTTAGTTTAATAATTTTCTTTGTTTCCTTATTATGTTTTCTTTTATTTTATGCATGTTTTCTTTCATTATTATGAGTATAAATTTCTAGGTTGTGTTTAAGAAGATGAACCTAGATTTAGCATGGCAATATGATTCTTAGGCTATTTCTTTATGGACTTAATTAAATAGATGCGTACTCTATTTTTCTTAAATTCTTGTAAGAATTTGATAAGTTATTGAATTTTGGTCCATGATCTATACTTGGTTAATTATAAGATTAAGATCAATAAGGTAGGATCTATAGAAGTAGATTTCTATTGTGTTCTTCTTAGACTCTTGTAGGGCTTTTAATAGATTATAGAATATTATCCATGGTCTATACTTAGATACTGTAAAATTAAGATCAATAAAATAGGATCTTTAATATTAAAAATCGCGACTTTTAGTAATTATGAAAAGAAGAAATTTGATAGGTTAATATTGTTAGTAATTTAATCTATACTTATTAAAATTCTTGTTATAATTATTTATTAGTTAGATTTTAAAAAAGAAATAGATCTATGGGCTCACTTGTACATGTTAGATCTAAGAGATTCATCCTAAACACAACACTTTCCTCATAAAAGTCTTTTCTTAAATTAAATTAAAAATTAGATTATTAAATTAGATTTTCAATTTTTTAGTCTTAAATTAAAAAACTCTCATAACTTGATTGAATAGTGAAGAAAATTATGAATTACACGTTATCCTTAGATCGACCCCTAAACGTATATTACAACAAACCGTGCGCTTGCGGTAATTAAAATTCATCACAAGTTTTTGGCGTCATTACCTGAGATAACGGTAGTTAATTTTTAGTTTTCATACTATTCCTCGAGTTATTTGAAGAAAAAACTCTTCTTGTTATTTTTTATCTTTCCGTCAAGTGAGCTGCAGGTGCGGAAAAATCCACAAAGTAAAACATTTTTTTAGAAGAAACCAGAGGAAAGAACAAGTAAACAGGAGCGTTCCATACAAAATTGGAGAGTAGAAGCCTCAAGACAATCGTGAAAACGAGGTCAGTGCTGCGGTGGAGACAGCGAAAACGCGGCGGTCTTCATTCTTCTCGTCTTCATTCTTCTGGTTTGCACTTTCTGCCCCTCTCTCTTCTCAAATCTCAAATTCGATTCTATTCTATTGTTTCTTCTGCAGGATTTCTTTGCGCAGCTGCCAAATAATTTTTTTTAAAAATTTTTATATTTATATTTCTCACAATCTAAACAAACGGTGAATACGTTTGTTTATGATTATTTGATTTTATCTGGTTGTGTGCGTTTAATTAGGATTAATATTTTTGAAAATAGATTCTATTGTTTGCCCTTCGCATTTTGACAGGAATGGTTTTTTGGGATGGAAAATAAAAATAAAAGAATTTCTTGACTCACATGATAAAGATTTTTAGGAAATCATTGAAAATGAACATTCTTTTCTTAGAAATATTGGAGAAAAAACGACATGGAATATGAGTGAACGAAGATTGGTTTTCTTGAACGAAGAAATTGTAGATATTTTACAGAATTCTTTAGATTGTGAAATTCGTATGAGTGTTTCGTATTACGAGTCAGCTTATGATATTTATATGCATTGAAACAAAGTTAAAAATCATGTAAAAACGATAGGTGTATTTCAACATTTTTCAAACAATGATATACCATCAACTTCTACTAAACAATATGAGATTTCTTTTGATCATGATAGTATGAGCACGACATCTTTTGATAATCATAATCTTACTCATGATCAAATTTCATATAATGCACTTGCATCTAAGAATAGCATTCTCGAACAAGAGAAAAATAATTTGTTTTCAAAGTGTGAGCTTTTAATTAGTATAAATAACGATCTGATTGAAAAACTCAACGTATCAGATTTTGTTACTGTTTTAAATGAAAAACTTGAAATTGAAAAGTACGAATTGATTTCTAGAAATAAGTTTTTTGAAAAACAAAACACGTCTTTAAAATTGGAAAAGACAATTGATTTGTAGAAATGAATCTTTGGAACTCGCAAATGATGAATTATTAGTCAAGATTAATGTACTTTCTTGCTCTCATGATATTTCGATCGATAAACTGAAAAATGAAAAAAAAAATAAGTTGCATTCAAAACTTGAGTCTTTATAAAACTTTGGATGCTTTGAAACAAGAAAAGAATGAGTTTATGTTGAAGTTTGAAAATCAGTCGAAAATTTTTGAGACTTTGAAAAATGAAAACGAAAACTTGATTTTGTCTAGTGCTTTTTTGGGAAATGAACATAAAAACTTAAGATCAACTTCTAAAAGTGAATTTGATTTCTTGAAATTCTCTATTCAATCACAAGAGATTTTGACAGATGAAAATCTTTCTTAAAAAGAAAAATCATGATCCGACAATCTCTTGATAAATATTCAAAAGGAAAAGTAAAGGATATTCTTCCATCCAGTGAGGGAATGAAATTTTCATAATAGCAAAGATGTTCCTATGAATTTTTCAAAATTTCAAAAAACTTTTTCTAAATTAGTTCAACCCTCTTCTAATAAAAAGAATGCTTATAAATCTATTCATGCAAAATCAAATATTCATTCACATGCATTTCTCTATACAAAACAAACTCTTCAAAAGCATACTCATCATACACGTCATATGTATGTTGATAGTTCGAGTCTCATGCATGCATCTAATCACACTTGTCATTATTGTGGTGCAAATAGCCATTTTGCATATATTTGTGATTTGAAACGAAATTTCCCTCTGCTTGCTAATTTGAAATGGATCCCCAAGTCTAACCCCTATACAACCATGAAGATTTGGGTCCCAAAAACTCCTCCTATACCTCTCATTATTGGATTTGGAGCTTAATGAGCCAGAGCACTTCACAGGTATATTTTCTTGGATCAAAATTTTTGGAAAATAAGGATAACACACTTGAGCTAGATGACATTGAGGATAATGTCTAGCTTAGGTGTTGGGGGCTTAGGTTATTTTTAGGTTTTTTAATTTTATTTTAGGCTATTTTGCTTTTCTTTTATTAAATAAAAGAATAATAAAAGAGATAGATAAAGATAGAAAGAGATGAAAAAAAGAAAAAATAAAGGAAAAATTTTCGTGAGATTAAGTTAGTTTGTTTGGAAATAAGATTTTAAGTCTAATTTTTAAGTGAAATTAATATGAAGGGAAAATATTGATGTCTTTAATAGATATTAAGTATGAAAAATAACTCATCTTTAACTTGATCGTGGTGAATCCACAACTTATTTACACATACATGTCTTTGGTTATAGGATGAATCGGATGACCTGAATATCTCCGTGAATTTTCTATTTCAGATGATACATCTAATAAAAAATATATATATATAATATAAATAAAAACTTTTTCTTCACAAAGTAGCTGGGAATTTGTACCTCAGGAAGCATGCTCACGCCGAAAGGTGGTTAAAAAGTATAAATATACAAATTTCTATGAACTAGTCAGGGGTAAAATATGTGTGGATATGTCTCTTTCTAATACCCATGTCAAGCAAGTGTTCTTTCCGAATTAAAAGTCCTCGCGGTTCTCCGTAGGAGAATAAACTTGGCTTACTACTATTAGTAGTCGATAAAAAACCAGTTTCGAAATAACTATGAATAAATAAATAAAAGTTATTAGCTGTAAAGTTTGAGCTAGGGGGTAAATGGAGATATGATAGTTTAAATAGCAGTTTTATAACTAAAAGACTATTGCACGATTACAAGGTGTCTAGAAACGAAAATCAGAGAAAATGTGGAGTGAAAAATAAACTGAGTATTCAATTAAAGATGATTGAAATACTATATTATAGACTAAACTTTAATATAAAACTCAAAAAAACTAACGACTTTACAAACTTTCGAGATACTTTTGCAGTTTTTCCTAATTTTCATTTTCTTGTGGTTTTTTTCTTCTTATGAATTTTGTAGGTGTAATTCGCTAAAAACCCTCAGAAGACAACACTCCTCCAAATAGGGACACCTAAAGTTTAAACGGCTTGTTACACGTGCTACGTGCAATTACAATGCCTGTGAAAGCGAGCTAGGATTTATTTAGATTTTCTTTTTCTTTTTAGGATTTTTTTTCTTTTCTTAGTTTTGTTCGAGGACGAGTAAAAGATAGGCATGAGATATTTGATCAACACATTTATTGCACAATTTTTACTAGCTTTTCCTTATCTTTCGTTAATTAATAAATGTCATTAATTATAATTTAAGAATATTTAGAGATTTTTCTATCAAAAACATATTTATATGTATATTAAATAATAAATGAAATATTTGTGAGTTAATTGGTCTAAATATTCTTCTAAATAAAATAGATGCTACTAAAAATTTGTTTTGAGATATTTTACAAGTTTAAATTCGGCCAAATCAAATCAAGATCGGCAAATAATATCATCTTAATATGGTAACTGATGAAGGATCAACGCAACTGTAGAGAGATGACAAAGTATTCAAGATATTATGCAAGAAAAACTAACCAAATTAAACCAGAATATCACGGACAAAATTGGAGCACAAAAAGACGAAATATAACTACTAAAACGCGACCAATACAATGGTCAAACCGCTAAATCGCGGCCAAATTTTAAGATCCGCCGTTGATTTTTCATGTGCGGTTTCGATTTGTTTTAAGGTTAGGGTCTCTATTATAGATCTATAAATATTATTTTTACACAGCGTAAAAAAGCTCTCGCCACTTTTATTCTCTATTTAAAACCCTAGTTTTTATTTTGGATGCTCGGTGGAAAGCAATACTTTGTATAAGTCTCCTGAGTTGAATAATTCAAACCATGTGCGTCGTATGTTGAAAACTATACTATGCTTATGAAGAATTACACCGCTGTTTAATGCTCCTTACCTAACTATCAACTGATATAGGTAAATGTCATGGACATAATTTTAAAAAGTTATATCTCACTTTATAAAATAAACGTACAGATATATCAGTTTGAAATTGATGCATGACAACGGATATTCAAAACCAAATATTTGTCGTCCGGCAAAGACCCAGGCGATTTCCTCAAATATCACCAATTACAACGAATTCCGATATATAATGAGGATGATCACCTAATTTCCAATAACTTACTCCCACTCATCATCTGTAAAACCATACAGGTGTGAGAATCAAATCTGGTAAATACATACCCTGGAGTAAGGATCTAATTGGGAAATCGGTTTTCTAATAACGCATAGTGAATCTGAAACATGAAAATGTTTCGAAGGGGTATCTGGGTATTCCTGGTAATGCCTTTTCCACTATCCAGATTCATGACTGTAACCGTATATTTCATTGTTATCTCTCCAAATCCATTTATTTGTCTTTACTCATTTCCTTCTGTACACCATACTTAGGTTAAATAGTTTTCTTCCTTCCCTACCGTTCGGTACCAGCCTATGTTTTGGAAGAAGACTATCCAATAAACGTAATAGGTGTACTCTCCTAATCCTAGAAGCTCTCGCAACCTGAGAGAAGGTGGTGATAAAAGACAAGCTGAATAATCCTATCCAATTTCTCTAGAACCGAAGAAATGCAAAGGTGAAGTAGAAGTGAAGATGATATACGCGGTTTGGTCGTAAATGATAGTAGTCGCATTTTAGTTTGCCCTCTTTCTAATCCCTTTATTTGTCTTTACTTAATACCTTCTGTACACCACACTTAGGCTAATTGGTTTTCTTCATTCCCCACCTTTCGGCACCTGCCTATGGTTTGGAAGAAGACTATCCAATAATCACAATAGGTGTACCCTCTCCTAATCCTAGGAGCCCTCACAACCTGAGAGAAGGTAAAAGGAAAAGACAACTAAATAGTCATATTCATTCTCTCCAGAACCAGAATCCATTCTCGAAAAAGTTCCTTAGAGTTCGTATGTAACTATACGATGGATTTATCCAATGGAAGTGGATGTTCGTAGTGATACGGGATGTTCTGGAGAAATGCAAAGGGTAAAAGAAGGAGTGGCAATGATGTATGCAACTCAGACAATCCAAAATCCAGTGTTTTAAGAAAGTTCGATTAACTTGGTTACTGCGTTATAGTCCAGAGTCGGGCCATGGTCGCTGTCAAAGAGAGAGAAAGAAACACTCAGCGTGCACTCTAATCTAGATCAGAATGGTTAATCACTTTATTTAATCAGGATGTCTCCCACTGTATCCTCAAATTCTCCTCCAAACCTCAAAGAAGAATTAGCCGGGATCACCTGAGGAGTAAACCAACTCATCAGTGGGAATCGAGATCCAACTATCATCGCATGATAACGTGATGGAATCCACTCACGTTATCACACTCCAGAAGGTATGCGCATGCCTGGCAAGTTTCAGTTTCTTTAGAAACTCCCGACGTGTGTTTTTACCCCTAGGACCCAAGTAACCCTGACGGAGTCAACAAATTAAAAAGTCCTAGTCAAGTTCAACCCGTCATTATCTTGATTGCATTAAACCCACCGCACGAGCCCTTGACGGAGTCAAAAAGGTCGTACGACTGTCCTAACCAATCGCATATCCATGCTACAAACAAGTATCACTCAACTACCGTACACTACGTCTTGACGAAGTCAACAAACGCAGCACGAATACTAAATAATACTAATCTGAAATGACGGAGGGCTACGGAACTTGATATCGTTGAAGGAATCCAAGTGGTTTTACAAATATATAGTGGCAAAAACTTTTGCTAAAGAGGTCACTCCCAGTAAAGGGATCTCGGCTCTTTCCCCGTGGAATGAGGTGCAGGATATTCCAACTGAATACCGCGATGCAAAGCAAAAAGTAATCGACTATAGTGAAGTTATTATCTTGACGCAAACTTCTGCCCAAGAGGTCATTCCCGATGAAAGGATCTCGGCCCTTGTCTCGTCGAATGAGGTGATGGATATTCATAACCGAATACCATTGTGCAAAGCAAAAGAAAACGTTCTTGTAATAACAACTTTTTGAAAATTGTTCCAACAATATCGAATAGGTCTGTTTTCCTTGCATTGATCTGAATCAACGCAATCCCATCAATTAATCACACAATAAAATAACAAAAATATAATGTACGTATATGCCATCCGCAATCGCCACTGGGTCCCGTCATCACCCGTTAGGTTAACTAACGACAGAGCGAGGACTGGACTAACGCGGGTGTAAAACATATACAACATCTACCAGTATATATATCAATATATAATAATCGCTAAAGGCGTGATAAATGCAGCATCACAGAAAAGTAATAAGCATCACAGAACAATACAGATAATCTGGAAGCCCCGGGTTTCCTTTGAGCCGCAAATGAAACCCGACGTTCCCCTGGTCGTGTGGATAGCCTGTGCAATGAAAACCTAGACCCCTACGAGTGCGGCAAGTTACCCGCCAAAACCAGAAGCGAGGCAGACCCTTCAGCAAAGTAAATGGACCACCCAGCACTTCACGGAATCCGGTAACTTGAGCACCCCTCCTTGGGTCAACCTGTACCCCTTACAAATGCGGCGAATAGCCCGTCAATTCTAGAATGAAGTCCCCTCAGTCTCAAAGCCATGAGATGTGGGCCCGTTGCCCTCTAGAACCCGGCTATCCGTGCACTCCACCGCGGGATAATCCTAATACAGAAAAGAAAATATGTACAACGGGTACATCGACCTCAACCCGGTCGTGCCCCAAAAGAATAATATACAAACAGACAGTGACGGCAGTCCACATGTCGGACGCTCGCCCCGCAATATGAAATGTACAAATAAATCCAAACTGCACTACCATTGCATCCAAGCTATCTACCACGACAATCCGTAATATCACAGCACAACACAGAACATCAACGTGAATGTCATGTTCGTAAACCCGTCTAAAAGGACTATAGCAATTAGACAAAATTTACCGCTCGAATGACATTCACGGTTGCAGATAGAAATGTATGTAATGCAAACTTTAAACAATCTTAGAAAATATCGATTTCAAAATAACCCCCGAATAGCCTCGAACAACCTGATAAAGCCATATCAAAACTGGGCTAAACAAACAACACCACTGAACCAACATTACAGAGACTAGACTGCACCCAAAAAACGAAGTCCAGAAGCCTCAAATAGGCCGGCCTTCTCGGAAATTTTGTGCTTGTGCTCGGCCAAAATCCGATGAATCGGTCTCGTGTTTGGGGTGTAGTCTATGTGTCACTTAAGTAGTCTTCTGCAGTTGTTTAAATAATTTTTGAAGACACTTTTTAAATCGACAGAAACTGCAATGCAGTGGGTGTTGTTTCGGGTTTGTTTCGGTTTCGATACTTTAACATTGTCTAAACCAACTAGTAAGCGGTTAATGGTTTGTCTCTGATATCATGTTGGGTTACGGCAGCGTCCCGACCGTCAATCCGAGACCAAACGCGGAACAAAAAACTTTTGAATCTTGGCGCTAACGCAACCCATTACCCGGATCGTGCCATTAACCGTTTACTAGAATACTGTACAAGAGTTCAGAGATTATACCAATCGATCCGTGTCCTTCGGTCTTCAATCTCTGCGCCAAGCTCCTCGCCGGCTGTCCCGAACAAGTCCGCTCTCCGGTCTCCCTCGTCGAAGACGATCCACCTCGAGGATTCTTAATACGGGCTCCCGCTTCAAACCGAAACAACTCGAACAACTAGTTTGCTAACCTAGGTGCTCAAGATAAAGTAGAGAGAGTGTGTGATCATTTTGTCTCAAGACATCCATGGATTCTCAACACATGAGAGGGTATGGATGAAGGTGAAGAAGAAGCCATGAGTTGTGAAGAGTGTGAGTTCAAGTCTTTGCACAAAAGAAAAAAGCAACACTTGAAAAAGAAAGCTTGGCTGCCCCATTTCTTTCATGTGTTTATATTGTGTTATATTGTGAGGTATTTTGTCTCAATAATAGAAAAAATATCACCCAAAATATCTCCCATGAAACCCTCACAAATATCTCACAATATAAAACAATAAACAAATAAGCATGGCACAATAAATGCACCATGCCAAAACTTAGCCTCACAATTTCCACATCATCAAAATATTAAACATTTAACCAAAAACCCTAAATGTTTAATATAATAAAAAGAAATGGCATCTCCAAAGTAATCTTGTAACGGATTACAAGAATACTCATCATCTGTATATACATACATGTATCCGTATTCCAACTGAATACGAATACAATGAGACGAAAATAATCCAACAATATAATACTATGATTCGGCTTAAACCAAAACCCACTAGTATTATCCGTCCGATCATGATCCGTGCACAAGTGCACGTATATGATCGAACCCTGCCATAAAATCATACGGCCTCTACAACGTTTCGTCCGAACCAAGGAAACCCTCTGTGTGGGACTCTAAAGACCCGTCAATACGCTGGCAGTGGATTTAACCACAAGCACGTCAGTGGCACTAGCTGTACGTAACGGCTACCCAGGTATTGAGCGAAAGGGAGGCCGACGAGCGAACTCATCCAGAAACCCTACTGAGCCTGACAGTGACAGTATCCGTACAGTCCGGTCCGTTCGTCTATGAGTATCGCATATCGGGTCTAGGGGTGGATAAAGTCAAACCCCAAATAACACGATATTTAGTGTCGGTATGAAGCTCATCACCACCAGAGAAACTACCGATCCTAGATCGGTAGTTCTCGACTACCTTGGCCAAGGATTTCTGTTGATGGCCATCCGTGCACACTGCGACCTCTACCCCAATACCGGGAGAGACGAATCCCCTGACGATCCGCTCACTGCCTTCATGTGGCTCGGGACTGTACCCAACTAAAACATGTTTGCACGACTCCTCTAAGCCGTGGTAGGGTGGTAATCAAAGTACAGTGGGAACTCACACGAGACAAATGACGATCTCAGGTCGATAGACTAACCTGTACACATGTCACCAGGGAACTGCTATCTGACAATAGGTATAATACCAACTAGCACGTTCCCGGCGAGTCCGTCCGGTGTACTCATAACCCAATGAGCACCTGTATACTATCTTAGGTGAACCAACTGACACCAATAGCTTGTGAGACCGACCACCGCCCCTCGTCAGAATCTCGATCAGTATAAACTAGTCTACTCATGGAGTAATTGATGCCCAGTCTCGAAACTCCTACGACTAGGGATATTTTAAGAATGTGCTTATAGACTACCCAACTCTCACATATATGATCGCCATCATACTGCTGGTAGTCAAGCAAGAATCTTATGGGGCTCTATCAACATGTAATAATGAACTGTAGTCACCTGAAGCATGTACATGATGATAAAGGCAAACCAGATAGCATACTATCATCTCGAGTAAGACTGTTCTACCGGTATAGATCCTCACTCAATCATTGCAATTACGTGCCTGCGATCCAATAATTGACTTTGAGGGCACTATAGCCAACATATTTATCATCATCATAAAGCAGGATGAAAGTTATTACTGCTCTAAGAATCAAGATAAATGATCTATCAATTAAACTATTAAATGTGTACATATGCAATACAAAGTAATTGAATTTTTTTGTGGTTTACTTATAAAAAAGGAACACACATAAAGTACTGATCTAAGTTTGTTATCAAGCTTTCTTCAGAATAAGAAAAAGGCAATGGGAAAAACTATTCTATCAATTAGATTAGTTCATACCAAAGAATGCTGTTACGAATTTTACACCGGGGAACAGGTTGCGAATGGAGTCACAATCGGTGGATATTACGAATTGCAGTATTGATGCTTTTGCAATCAAAATCCATGACCTTCATCCAATTCTCGAAGTCTCCAATCTCCTGTTACCCATGTAACATATAAAATTTAGAGTAAACAAATATTAGAAAATATTAATACAATTCTAGCATTTCAGTTTAACTTTTAGCTTGAAGGAAATTCCTATGAGCCCAAAAGAAAAGTTATGAACCATTTACACATGTTACCACCTAATACAAGCACCACAATACATTACTTCAGAAAAATCAAACTATAAAGTAAGAAAGGATATGTGGAAAAAAAACTGAAAGAAAAAAAACGAAAGGAAAGCACCAATGAATTATGTAAATAGAATTAATGAAACTTTTAAAATTGTTGAGCAGCACTAGGCATCAGAGAGGAGCAATGGTCATTATAAAAGGTGGAAACTGCCGAAAAATGTAACAAGAAATGAAAAAGGTAGTTTAACGGTTTCAAATAATAGAAATAACACACCATAACACAATTGATTTTTTCCCCTTACAAAGATAACCAGATTAAATTGGTTTTATATTAAGCTACAAAAAACTTACAAGGTGCAAAAATAAAAAATGGACCACAGCTCAATAGTAAAATAATGTTCTTTATCCATTGATGTAAAGAGATTCAAAACTTGCATTAATGCATAAAACATGAAGAAAAATCCGGAAAAAAAATATTATAGAGGATCATATGATAAAGCTACAATTTGAAGCATACCTTCAAGACAGAATTCATTGCATGAGAAGCAGCGAGCCATTGATTCATCTGCTTCTTATAGCGCATAACTGTACTAACTAATGCCCGTATCTCATATTCAATATGCTTTTCATTAACAAAGGCTTCTTCTACTCCTCCATTAACACTGTCTACAAGAAGTTCAGACACATGCACTGCAGTTCTTAAGGCATCCTTCTTAGCTTTATCTGTGTTTTAAAAACGCGGTAAGCACCGCTTGAATCCTTAAGGCACATATTCCAAAATATTCTACAAAAAATATAGAAGATAAAAATTCACTTTGAAATGAGTAGAATTCCGTCATAAAAAATACAATTTAAATGAATTGTCTACCATATTGAACCTGGACCTATGCACCAAAATGTCAACATAAAACAAGGCTTTGTTTGCTTGTGACTTACCGATAATTAGAAACACAAGAGTCGTAATACATGAAACTGGTCTAAACCACCCTTTAGGCAAATATTTTCTATAGGACAATGGTGAATTGAAATTCGTTCTCAAAACAGGTGATTCCACCGAATCTACGGGTGGTTACATAGCTTATTATTACCTTATATTTTCTCCGTGACTTATCAAAAATCCCTCTCTCATTTTGGGGGCGAAACTAGCATCTCTCTCTCTCTCTCTCTCTCTCTCTCTCTCTCTCTCTAAACAAATGATCATCGTTTTATATTCTGAAACTTCTAGCCGACCAAGCTACAGACATGTCTGGTGTGCATTATTTGCTCGTTCAAGAAGCGAAGAGACTTTATCTAATCAATACAATAAATGCCCAAGTTCTTATCTTGATCAATGAACAAACAAGGAAGTAATCAATACTGAAAGTTGCCATATCGCTGGACTTATTGTATAAATAAGTAAAGGGGGGAAAATACTTTGATGTCTATCAAGATTGAAGATTCGGGGCTTCGTGGTCGATGTTGTAGATGAATATTACAGATAGAGGGTTGCAAAAGTTTCGCTTTCTTACTTATATTGAAGAAGACATCAAAATTTAAAACTCTCAATTAGATTCGATCAAACAATAAATTTGAAATCCTATGGAAATTTGGCATCCCAGAAATTGCAATTTGCACAAACTATCAGATGAGCCCTAGTGATGATCACCTGAAATAGCAAATTCGTATCGATTGATGAATGCAAAATCACATGATGATTAAATTGAGTATTATTATTACATCAACAAAGAGAGAAAGCAAAGGTTTAAGAAACCAGAACTGGCACCTGTTTGTTCTCTGATTCGAAGGGATCTGAGCTGGTGATCTTGGACGATTTGAAGCAGCGATGATTCAAGACTCCCCATATCGCCCTTTGCTGCCTCCATCGCCATCAATCTACTTGTGTGGGTGGGTGGGTGAGAGAAAGAGAGAGAGAAGAGACACACAGGAAAAAAATTGCTTGACCTAGCAACTGGCAGGTTCCACGTAAGCTGGTGATCAGTTAAAAAGTTCAAACCCTGATGATGGCAAAGCACTTTATGTATCGACCGGCAAAATTCAACTTACGCAACCGGATTGGTGATTATGGTGTCTATGAGCTTACAATTTTGTCGGTTAGTCGCCTCTGAGCTAAAAAAGTATTATTTCCGTACATATCCAATTACCGACGCCGTAGTGGTATTTACCTAGTTGATATGACTTATAAGAAACACTTTACCTACCGGTTCGAAATCTTGCCCAAATCAATCCCAGAGACGAAATGATGGGACTCACGACACTTAAATATTAGTATCAAACATGTAGGTCCATGGTGTTTGTCTCTTGTTTAGACTTTGGTAAAATTTAGAAGCCGGTAGGTTAAGCATTTTTCGAAGCGTTACTTAGAGATGAAAAAAATTTAACCTTAGTTTCTTGTTTGGCCAGTGGCTCATTATTCGCAATCCTGTTTTCTGAGGTTCCCTTTTATTTAGCAAAAATGGAGTTTTCTAAATTTTGGTTTCAAAATCATTCAAACCTCCAAACCCATTTTCCTTTGTTCCCAAAAGAGTGGAGTAGCGTTGTTGATGGATCTCAAGATCTTCTTCAGATGTTATCTTCCGTTGATCTGCTGCGAGCGCCGATGGATGACTGAGATTGAATTGGAGGGTTGATTCCTAGAGCGTGTGGATCTCAATGGGTTTTGAGTGGTTGTGGCCGAACTACCTGCAAAGAAGTCCCGGGATGGTTGTTCCACCAAGAACCCTCCAACGATCAAGTTAGACTGGATATTTTAGCAGAGTAACGGCCTAGTGAAGTAAAGATCGCTTATCTCGATCGTCTGAGAGAGGGGTTTATATAGCGGCAGCAATGGGCAGGCAGGCGCGAGAATCTCGCCGGCCGTTACATCCCTCGTGTCACGCCCGCGTGATAGGCGAGATCCCGTATTAATGACGAGACAGGCTCATTAATGGGAGATCGTGGTGGCGTGGAATGCGGGATCGTGGGCAGCAGATATCTCACGCGTGGCGAGATTCACGGAGCCGTGGCGGAGACGCCTGTGGTCGGTGCTGGCGAGACCGAGGAATATGAGCTCGGCGGGAGGCTCGGGAACGAGCGGGAGACCGAGGCATGTTAGTTCTGCGATAGCTCGGAGGCGAGCTGGGTGGTCTGGAAGGCCACCGAAGGTTTGGAGAATCCTCGGGTCGTGGGCTCGAGGTGTGATCCCAACCGAAATTCATGGTCCTGTCTTGTAGGTTTCGGGACACGTCATCTGCGACGTGTCAGCATCTGGAGAGTCACGATATCGAGTCTCATCATTAGCCCCCCACTCTCGTCTCGACCCGCTCCTGGATCAGGTCGAGAGTGTTAGTGTATATGCCCTAGAGGCCATTACTGTATCATACTAGTATGTATATTACTTGATGGAAGCTTGGGATATTCACAGTTGTATATACAATCTTGCTCGAAATGGTAGTATGCTACTTGGTTTGTCTCTGCTTTAATATGTGCATGTGTTTCTTTTAGCATATCGCTTATATACATATTAGTAGAGCCCTTAGGATCTTTGCTTGATTACCAGCGTTGTGATGGCGCTCACACTCGTGGGGGCTGGGTAATCCATAAGCACATCCTTATACAGGGCCCTAGTCGTAGGACTATCGAGACAGGGCATCGATACTCCGGAGTAGACTAGCGTATGCGCTTCTCATCCCAGCGTGGGAGACGGCCTGTCCCACAGCCGTCAGTACGTCGTACTTGAGATAGTATGCAGGTGCTCGTTAGGTTACGAGTACACTGGACAGGACTCGTCGGGAACTGTTGGTTGGTATTATACCTATCGTCAGTTATCAGTTCCCAGGTGACATGAGTACAGCTTAGTCCGCTGACTTGACACTGTCACTTCGCCTCGAGTGTGTTCCCACTGTACTTTGATTACTACCCTACCACGGCTCAAAGGAGTCATGCAAACAGGTGGTAGTTGGGTGCAGTCCCGAAGCACTTGGAGGCAGTGACGGTTAGACTGGATTCGTCTCTCCCGGTATTGGGGGTTGACATCGCGCTGTGTCCAGGAGAGCCATTACACAAGTAGTCCCTGGCCAAGGCAAGCGAGATATACTGGTAGGTTTCCAGTGTTATCTCAGGGTGTTCTGGGCTACACTCCGACACGACTTGTACCGCTATTAGAGGACTGACGTTTACCGCCCTCTAGGCCCGCCATGCGATGTATCAGACGAACAGACCGGACTGTACGGAGACTGTCACATTCAGGCTCAGTAGGAGTTCAGATGGGGTCACCTCGTCAGTCTTCTTATCGGCATCTACCTGGGGACCGTTACGTACAGCTAGTGCCGCTTGCGGTCTGTGGTTAAACCCACTGCCAGCGTAGTGTCGAGTCTTTAGAGTCCCACACACAGAGTTATTCGCCTTTAGGCAAAATGAGTAGAGGTCGCATAGTTTTGCGACAGGGTTCGTTCACATCCGCGCACTTGTGCACGTTTGCTGTCCGGACAGCTTATACTAGCGGGCTTTGGTTTAAGCCAGATCCTAGTATATGATTTGGGATTGGTTTTATCTCATTGTATTCGTGTTCCTCGGATCACGAATACGGGTGCGTATGCACAGTTGACTGAGACAGAGGGAGAGGACTTTGATTAGGGTTGATGACTATTGTCATTTTCTTAACCCTAATGCTTATGTGTGTATTATGAATAATTGATATTAGTTAAATATAATTGTGCATGGTTAGGGTTGTTGACCATTTGACCATACTTGACTTGTTGACTTGGGTTGACATGTTGACCATCATCATTCCATATGAAAAATGCTCTTTGATCCTTGCAATTTGCATTTAATGTGAAATGATAATGGTCAAGTCTTGATTAACCACGACAATTATCTAGCTAATTATCTAATTTATATAATTCACACATATATGTGAGAATGGTTCATTATTCTCCTCATTATATCATATAGATTCTCTCTCCTCCTCTTCCTCTCTCTCAAGCTCTCCTCTCTCATGTGTTGAGAAACACTTGAGCTTGAGATAAACATCTCTAAGATAATCTCTACTCTCTTCTAAGGTTCTAGAACTAGCACTTCTAGCATCTTAGTTACTTCTAGCTTGAAGTTGAAGCCAAAGGTTGAGGCTCTCTGTAACGTTTTGAAAATCGTTTCGGTGAAATTGTTAGTTATATGTATGCCCTAGAGGCCATTACTGTACATTGGATGTATATTGTAGTGGATGCTGGGACATATATAGGGAGGACTTTCTTGCTCGACATGATAGTATGCTATCTGGTTGCTCTTTACCTTAACATGTACACAGATTGTCTCTCTATTACATGTTGGTAAAGCCCTTAGGATGTGTGTTTGACTACCTGGACTATGATGTGGATCATACTAGTGGGGACATGGTAGTCCATAAGTACATCCTTCAAAGTCCCTAGTCGTGGGTGTATCGAGATGGGGCATCGATATACCAGAGTAGACTAGCGTGTACCTTCTCGACCCATACAGATGGGCGATGGATGGTCCCATATCCATTGGTGTTTGACATCGGAGATGATATACGGGTGCTCAGTAGAGACTGGGTACACTGGACGGACTCGCCGAGAACTCCCAGATGGTAATATACCTCACGTCAGATGGCAGTTCTCTGGTGACACTGGTACAGAGTAGTCTGTTGACCCGAGATCGTCATAGAGTCTTGTGTGGTTCCCACTGTGCTTTGATTTCCATCTTACCACGTCCAAGAGGGCATGCAAAACGGTGGTTTTTGGGTACAGTCCCGAGTCACATGGAGGCAATGAGCGATAGGAGGGGATTCGTCTCTCCCGGTATAGGGAGTTGATGTTGCACTGTGTTCGATTGGCTATAACAGGAAGTCCCTGGCCAGGGCTGATCAGAGAATTGCTGGTAAGTGTTACCAGTAGTTTCTCGACCCGTTATGAGCCTCATATCGACACGACTTATCGAGCTATTGGGGTTTGACGTTTACCACCCCTAGGCAAGATATGCGACATATCAGACGATCAGACCGGACTGTACGGTAGTGTTACTGGTTGGATTCATTGGAGTGTGAGCGGGCTTGCTCGTCGATCTTCTGATCGCTCAATACCCGGGTGGCCGTTACGTTTAGCACACCGCTTGCGGCTTGTGGGTGTTTGATATGATCATCACCTGCTGCCGGCGTATTGACGAGTCTTTAGAGTCCTACACAGAGGTTTCCTGGCTCAAGCGAAACGAAATAGGAGCGCATATGAGATATGTGCGGGACCGAGAATAATGCGTGTATGTGATACCGTATTTCATTCTCGCGATCAATGTGTCGAATGGTTGTATGCGATATAACCTAGTTATCGATTCAAGCGTTGATTCGATAAGCCGATACATTGTATACTAGTCGGTTGTGTGCGACATGACCGGATCGTTAAATCAAGTGTTGATTTGATGATTTAATGTATAATTATATATTTGATATATTACTTTGCATTAACTAGTATTGGTTTACTTTAAATGGATTTTCTCACTTGGTTTGTGCACATTATATATGTGATATATTTTTGTGCACTTGTATGTATCATGTTTGATGATGCATGCTAACTTGTGTTTTGTGTAAAGTTTAAACCATGGTCATGTAATGGTTAGGGTTTTCATTTTTATATCTATTTATTTATTTATTTATTCATTTTGGTAAATGATAAGCATAATGCAAAATGGTGGCTCACTTTGGAAGCTTGTTGAAGCTTCATGAAGACTTTGACCAAGTGACCATTTGTCTCATGCTTAACCCTAGCCATTCCATTCAACCATGATCAATTCTCTACACATAACCATAGTTAGAATTATGATAAGTATTGTTTTTCTATTCTATTAAAAATAACTTATCATAATATCTTCTTCTTCTTCTTCATCTTCTTCAAAGAAGAAAACCTTGGACCATCAATGGTGATTGATGGAAACAAGTGAGAAATCCAATTCTAAAGTCTACCCACTTCCTATTTCTTCATCCTCTACCTCTAGCCAAGTAGTAGAGTGTGTTTTCTTCACAAGTTTCTTGACATGATGAAGTCGGAGCTTGATTTAGCGATGCCTCGACGTAGATCATCTTCGGCATGGACATCGACGACCTAGCTCGCCATTTCTCCGATGAAGCCGACGCTAGAGCCCGGGATCCGTCTTGGACAGCGAGGAGACTTCATTGCGGAGCCGTGGAGGTGGAGCACCGGATCTACAAAGGTTGTATATCCGTATTCTCATAGTTAAGTGTTAACTAGATTTCTTTTACGCCTAGTTTTCTAGCAAACGATCCGTAGTCGGGTCTCTCGGCACCTAGATTTTTTGAAATTGGCATGTTCGATGCCTTGTGAGACCTCACTAGAGTGCCTAGGAACCCTACAGTGGTATCAGAGCCTAGCTAGAGCCTTAGGCGAAGTCTAGACGGAATTTGAAACCCGAACGAACCCGAAAACCCATTTCAAAATTGCTCTTTGTCCTTTTTTCTAAAACTGGGATTTTTCAAAATTAAAAATATGCAGAAAATCAAGCAGGGTTTTCTAGGAATTACTGTAAATTTCGTGGACCTAATTCAACTTTCCCACCGCGTTTCCGCGGCATGAACAAGGCTCATGCGGCGGATCCGCGGCCGTACGGCCACAGTATTTAAATTATTTTGCACAGTAATTCTTAGTTTCCAATGGTGATTTTTCTGGGAATTTTTAATATTTTTTCTAGAGTTGAGTTTTCAGGGGTTGTTTTGGGTTTTCATGAGTTCGATCGGAGTATCAAATTTTGTCTGTGTGGCTTTCCGGATAAATTTTAGAATATGTTAAAAAGTTCGACCGGATATAAATACCCAATTTTTCCCCTGTCGGGAAATTTCCAAGTGTTGGATTTTTCCGTAGTTTAACGACGTTCTAAGTAGTGCAAGTAACGCGATGGACCCTCTAGAAGACAACAAACCTTAACTCGATTATGTGACCGTCTTGAACTGCCCTTTGAACCTTTGGGTTTGGGGCAGTACGGCGTGCCACATGTGAGGCGTTGGCTTGACCCTTCTACGGCTGGACCGTTGGTACTGAGGAACGAACAGAATGTTTTTAGACTTATTTCATGTGTTGATCTGTATCGGGAAAACTTGGGTGTTCGATTGTTCGATCGGAAAGTTTAACATTTTCTGTTTATCCGGAATGTGATACAACAATTGGAATTCACAAAAGTTATGTGATAACTGAATGAATGTTATAAACATAGCAGTTTATTCTCACTTGATCGGTTGCCACGGAATTTTGATGTGATCAAAAGTCCGTCGCAATCACGTAGCGTACGCGGATACTCGCCGGGTAAACTTAATAGACAGCCTCACTCCATAGCCCCGACCAAGTGACTGTAGGAGAACCCCGTCGCCGAAAGCATCCGTCCGGGTGCTCGCGGCAGCGGTGTTCCGCCTTGGTGCACTTCGTCGACGGTATCGGGGGTGCGGCCGCCTACTGAAGTTTGCGACGAGCATTCGATCAGGGTGTCGGGAATCTTGTTGAATTGCCCGACTTAATATTGAAAAGTGTTTTCGATTTTGAGACTAAAATGCGGGGTTCATAATTGTTAGGCATGCGATGTCTAAGTAATTCATTTGGTCAGGCATGCGATGTCTGAGGTGGTTGCGGATTCCAACTGTTGTAGTTTTACACTTTCTCTTCTGTGACCGTAAGTGTAATATGTGATATCGCCGGTTTCGTTGCTATATGTCAACGACAATTGGGATGCGCATATTTACTTACGTTGATGACATGTGATGTTATGTGTTGCTGGATATGTTATATTGGATCGTCGTGTTTGAATAGCCGGGGGTTTTTATGTGAGATGAGTGTTTTTCATTTTCATTCATGTAAAAACTTGTATGTAATATTCTTTTATTGGGGCGCTTCCAGGTTGCGGAAGTAGTCACCGTTTGTATATTATTTACTTTTCCGCACTAGGATAGACCCAAGGAGGAGGGCACAAGTAACCGGGTTCTGGGGTCCAGTGGGAGACCAACTCGAGGAGTCGAGCCCGGGTCTCCTAACTCCAGAATTGGTAGGGTTGCTTGCCGCTCTCGTAGGGGTCTAGGGGTGTGGGTTTGGCTATTCATCACGACCGTGGAATCCGTGTTTTATACTGGCTCGTATTGAAAACACGGACGTCCTAGTATATCCAATATTTCATATGTTACTTCTGCTGCGATATCTGTGATGTGATCATGTGATGTTCTGTGATAGATTCAGTATATAGTATATATGATATGTTATATAGACGTTACTTATGTTTTACACCCGTGCTAGCCCTGCCCTGCTCTGCCGTTAGTTACCTAACCTAACGGTGCACGAGGGGACATCGAGGCGAATGCGGATGGCATAAGTGTACGTCGTATTTATCTGTGATGTTTAGGTACTTAAATGATGGGACTTCATTAATGTGATTAATGAAATAAAAGAAACCTAAGATGTTGTAGAATCGAATTTCAAAATAAAACAGGTAGCTACAGTTCTTGCTTTGCACAGCGGTATATACGATATATCCTGCACCTTATTCGATGAGGAAAGGACCGAGATCCCTTCACCGGGAGTGACTCCTTTAGCAATAACTGGCAGATGCTACACACTCGGTTTGTCTTTTGATTGCTTTTAAGTGTTTTTGCTTTGCACAGTGATATATATGATATATCCCGCATCTCATTCGACGAGGAAAGGACCGACGATCCCTTCACCGGGAGTGACTCCTTTAGCAGAACAAGAAAAGCCTCAAAAGCACTCCATTTCAAAATCATTTGATTCTACAACGATATCAAGTTCATTACGCAATAGGTTTTCAGAAAAACCTGTCGTAGCCCTCCGTCATTTCAGATAAGTAGTAGTTAGTATTCGTGCTACGTTTGTTGGCCTGCGTCAAGGCGTAGTGTGCGGTAGCTAACTGGTGCTTATCTGCATAAGCATATGATGTGATTGGATTAGGGTAGTCGTGCGACTTTGTTGGCCTGCGTCAAGGGTCGTGCGGGTGGGTTTAATTCAATCAGGAAATGACGGGTTGAACTTGACTAGCGGACTATGGTTTGTTGGCCTGCGTCAAGGTCATAGGACGCTAGGGGCAAAATATTATCGGGAATTTCAAGTGTTGAAATTTGCAATGAGATTGCATACCTTCTATGAGATAGTTGGATCCCGATACCCACTGCGAGTAAGAGTTACTCCTGGGAGAGTTTTATACATTACAATTAGCCGATCAAGTAGGTGTCTAGAAAGGTGTTAACGAGGTTACGCCTCTGAGAAAACGAGGTTTACATTAATTAGGTCCGTGCGAAAGCACGGGGCACCTCCCTCAAAGTACCGACACTGGCCTGGCTGAAAGATTGGCGAACTTGTGGTGTGTAATTAATCCCGGCTAGTCTTTTCTTTTAGGGTTTGAAGGAAGATTTGATAAAAAGCAGTGGGAGCCATCCTGATTAGATAAAATAATAACCAATCTATTCTTGCAAGAGCGCACGCTGAGTGTTTTCTTCTCTCTCTCTCCAGGTAGCGACCATATCACGCCTTAATCAAGATAATAATACGGATTATTGACCGAACCCGCTTGTTATACTGAGCTGGGGAACATTGGTCCCGCTCTAACTTATAATTGTTATAAGACAGAGCAGGAAATTAGGGAATACCAGATTTCCCGTGCCGCCCAAACGAAGAGAGTGCATGCTGATGCATCATCTTCGGGTGTGTTCATTACAAAGAATTGTTTCTCAGTATCCTCCGTATCCTGGGTATTTGATACCGGATCAGGATCCCAGATATGTAAGATGTTACATAGGGCTACAAAAGGGTAGAAAAACTGAGAACGGGTGATAAGTTTCATGAGGCAGAAAACGGGGCAAGAGTTACAGCCAAGTCTGTTGGTCACTGTCACCCTGTATTACCAATACATTGATTCTGAACGAATGTTATTAGATACCGAACCTGATATACAAAATCATATCAGTCTCTTTATTAGTAAAGAAATGATAAAATTTTGTATTGTTGGATAATGTTTTGAACATTTCCTATATCAAAAGTTGATCGGTTCAGGCACGTTATCTAAAAGCGTTGATGTTCTAAATCAAACTACAGTTCTTAGTATACAGAACACACACAAGAGGAAGAGTTCAGAAATGAACGGATCCTTCTTGAGGTATTGTAGACTAGGTCATATCAATGCGACCCGACTAGCTGAAGTTACATGTAGATGCATATTTAAATCAGTTTGAATTTACATCTTGTGAAACTTGCCAGTCATGTCACAAAGAAATAATGACACCAGCTCTGTTTATTGGAAACAGAGAAAGAGTTAATGAACTCTTGGGATGATACATGTTGATGTATGTAAGTCCCCTGTCTACACATACCAAGACCGGTTCTTTATACTTCATTACGTTCTCTGATGATCTCTTTAGATTCAGACATGTGTTCCTGTTGAAACACAAGTCCGAACCTTTTGAGATATTCACAGAATATAAGTTAGAAGTAGAGAACCAAAATACGGATATAAGTATTATGTCCTTTGATGTGATCGAGGAGGAGAATACTTGTGCATGGAATTCCTAGACTATTCTAAAGGAGAATGAGATTCTCTCTCAGCATTACTCCTCCGTATACACCATTGCACGATGGTATGTCGGGGCGGAGCAGATACACCCTATTTGATATGGTGTGCTCTATGATGAGTACTACTGAGTTACCTTTTTCCTTAAGGGGGTTATGCACTTGAGAAGTTGCATACCTATTGAACAGGGTTCCAATCAAATCAGTTGCCTACCGCTTCATATGTGATATGGAATGGGAAGAGCCCATCTCTTAAGTCAGTTAAGATTTGGGGTTGTCCGGCCTATGTCTAAAAGCAAAATCCGGACAAGCTCGAGGCAAGATCTGTTATGTAGAACTGGAAATGTTCCAGCCATACAAACTACAGAAGATGATTTGGTATAACCAAAGGATTCAGTAGATGCCAACGAACCTCAGCCTCTCCGCCGATCTAGTAGGGTTCCTCACCCACCTGAGAGATACTTCGGTTTCTCTATGACAGTGGGAGCGAGGATTGCATCATGAGATGATGACCCAACTAGTTTCGAGCTGGCCATCAGGAGTGAGACTCTGTAAGAATGGCTGGATGCTTAGCGATCTGAGATGGAATCCTTATACACCAACAAAGTATGGACTTTGGTTGCTATATCTGAAGGGTTAAATCCCCATCAGGAGCAAGTATATCTTGAGAAGATTACTTGGTGTACATGGAAAAGTTGAGACTTTCAAAGCTAGACTTGTTAAAGGTTTTCGTCATTGACCAGGCGTGGATAATGATAAAACCTTTTCCAGTACCTATGCTTAAGTCCATCCAGATCCTACTTGCCACGGCTACATACCATGACTACGATATCTGGTGGTTGGGTGTCATGACTGCTTTTCTAAATGATGATTTAGAAGAGTGCGTCTATAAGTACACAGCCAGAGGGCCTCGTAGACAGTGGGAGCAGCGGAAACGTGTGCAAGATGCTTTATAGGATAAAGCAGGCATCGCGGAGTTGGAACATCTGTTTTGATGGATTAGTCAAAGAAGTTGACATCATCAAAATGGTAGATGAACCTTGTATATACAAAAAGGTAGTAGGGAGTATGGTGACGATCCTCGTAGAGTACGTGGATGACATACTCTTGATAAGAAAGGAGTTTCTTATGCTACGCTCGATCAATCTCCGCTTATCAAAATGATTCTCCATATAGGATCAAAGTGATACCTCCTAAATCCTGAGTTTTAGATCTATGAGATAGATTTAATTGGATGTTAGGATTCTCACTAGTTGTAGTGAGATGGTATCAATCGATCCTGGGGAGAATCACTGGAAGAGTTCCAGGGTGATAAAGACGACTGAATGTCAGTCGCAGGCATTGTCTTTACCCTCGGTAAAGGGACGGTATGTTGGAAGAGTTCCAAGCTAGATACCGTGACATACTAGACGATAAAGGCAGGATACATCGCTACTTAAGATGCTACCAAAGAGGCTGTTTGGGTGTATAATGGTTCATGAGATGAACTACGTTCCTACCATTGTGAGACAATGGAGTTGTGGCTTATGCCAAGGAACACAAGTCCCATCAGTGATCCAGACATATTCTAAGGCAGTATCACCTGATCATGGAGATGGTTGATCTCCAGGCTGATCGAGGTTAGGAGAGTAGACTCAGAGGACAACATGGCGGATCCACTCACGAAGGCCTATTCCCAGAGAGAGACTTTTATGGGATGGTTGAGTATGAGATACTACAACCACTGCTACAGATGGCCCTAGTGCAAGTGGGAGATTGTTAGTTATATGTATGCCCTAGAGGCCATTACTGTACATTGGATGTATATTGTAGTGGATGCTGGGACATATATAGGGAGGACTTTCTTGCTCGACATGATAGTATGCTATCTGGTTGCTCTTTACCTTAACATGTACACAGATTGTCTCTCTATTACATGTTGGTAAAGCCCTTAGGATGTGTGCTTGACTACCTGGACTATGATGCGGATCATACTAGTGGGGACATGGTAGTCCATAAGTACATCCTTCAAAGTCCCTAGTCGTGGGTGTATCGAGATGGGGCATCGATATACCAGAGTAGACTAGCGTGTACCTTCTCGACCCATACAGATGGGCGATGGATGATCCCATATCCATTGGTGTTTGACATCGGAGATGATATACGGGTGCTCAGTAGAGACTGGGTACACTGGACGGACTCGCCGAGAACTCCCAGATGGTAATATACCTCACGTCAGATGGCAGTTCTCTGGTGACACTGGTACAGAGTAGTCTGTTGACCCGAGATCGTCATAGAGTCTTGTGTGGTTCCCACTGTGCTTTGATTTCCATCTTACCACGTCTAAGAGGGCGTGCAAAACGGTGGTTTTTGGGTACAGTCCCGAGTCACATGGAGGCAATGAGCGATAGGAGGGGATTCG
This sequence comes from Agapanthus africanus, assembly GCA_030015575.1. NCBI lineage: Eukaryota > Viridiplantae > Streptophyta > Magnoliopsida > Asparagales > Amaryllidaceae > Agapanthus > Agapanthus africanus. Next base: position 207,940,184 of record JASDDO010000022.1, read on the forward strand.
TCTCTCCCGGTATAGGGAGTTGATGTTGCACTGTGTTCGATTGGCTATAACAGGAAGTCCCTGGCCAGGGCTGATCAGAGAATTGCTGGTAAGTGTTACCAGTAGTTTCTCGACCCGTTATGAGCCTCATATCGACACGACTTATCGAGCTATTGGGGTCTGACGTTTACCATCCCTAGGCAAGATATGCGACATATCAGACGATCAAACCGGACTGTACGGTAGTGTTACTGGTTGGATTCATTGGAGTGTGAGCGGGCTTGCTCGTCGATCTTCTGATCGCTCAATACCCGGGTGGCCGTTACGTTTAGCACACCGCTTGCGGCTTGTGGGTGTTTGATATGATCATCACCTGCTGCCGGCGTATTGATGAGTCTTTAGAGTCCTACACAGAGGTTTCCTGGCTCAAGCGAAACGAAATAGGAGCGCATATGAGATATGTGCGGGACCGAGAATAATGCGTGTATGTGATACCGTATTTCATTCTCGCGATCAATGTGTCGAATGGTTGTATGCGATATAACCTAGTTATCGATTCAAGCGTTGATTCGATAAGCCGATACATTGTATACTAGTCGGTTGTGTGCGACATGACCGGATCGTTAAATTAAGTGTTGATTTGATGATTTAATGCATAATTATATATTTGATATATTACTTTGCATTAACTAGTATTGGTTTACTTTAAATGGATTTTCTCACTTGGTTTGTGCACATTATATATGTGATATATTTTTGTGCACTTGTATGTATCATGTTTGATGATGCATGCTAACTTGTGTTTTGTGTAAAGTTTAAACCATGGTCATGTAATGGTTAGGGTTTTCATTTTTATATCTATTTATTTATTTATTTATTCATTTTGGTAAATGATAAGCATAATGCAAAATGGTGGCTCACTTTGGAAGCTTGTTGAAGCTTCATGAAGATTTTGACCAAGTGACCATTTTGTCTCATGCTTAACCCTAGCCATTCCATTCAACCATGATCAATTCTCTACACATAACCATAGTTAGAATTATGATAAGTATTGTTTTTCTATTCTATTAAAAATAACTTATCATAATATCTTCTTTTTCTTCTTCATCTTCTTCAAAGAAGAAAACCTTGGACCATCAATGGTGATTGATGGAAACAAGTGAGAAATCCAATTCTAAAGTCTACCCACTTCCTATTTCTTCATCCTCTACCTCTAGCCAAGTAGTAGAGTGTGTTTTCTTCACAAGTTTCTTGACTTGGTGAAGTCGGAGCTTGATTTAGCGATGCCTCGACGTAGATCATCTTCGGCATGGACATCGACGACCTAGCTCGCCATTTCTCCGATGAAGCCGACGCTAGAGCCCGGGATCCATCTTGGACAGCGAGGAGACTTCATTGCGGAGCCGTGGAGGTGGAGCACCGGATCTACAAAGGTTGTATATCCGTATTCTCATAGTTAAGTGTTAACTAGATTTCTTTTTCGCCTAGTTTTCTAGCAAACGATCCGTAGTCGGGTCTCTCGGCACCTAGATTTTTTGAAATTGGCATGTTCGATGCCTTGTGAGACCTCACTAGAGTGCCTAGGAACCCTACAGAAATTTCGAAAAAAATTGGTAAAATAAGGGGGTTTTCTGTAAAAAGTCAAAATGCAAATATCTTATTATAAAAATTAAATATACATATTCTAGCTATGTAATTGCTATTTTTTGGTGTTTATTGAGCCGCTGGTGAAATTTCAAATTTTCTGAAAAAAATATTATTTTATTATTATTTTAAGTCGTTACTAATACATTTAATTAGGGAAAACTACAAATCGGAATGAGTTGAAACAAATTTTGTGCTTCATAAAACATTAAATAAAATTTTATTATGTGGTTTTTGGAAAGAAATCATTTGCCAAAACGGTTTAGAAATTATTGAAGAAAAAAGGCTTTTTTTTAGCGTAAATGGATGCTTGGGGTATTGTATTTATCATTTTTCATCAACCCACACCCGTACCCACACCCACACACCCCCACTTACTCCTCCCCTTAGCCAAATTCAGCAGCCCTCACTTTTTCCCCACTTGGTTTGCAAAGGAAAGAAAAGGAAAAGAGTAGAAAAGAAAAGAGTAGAAAATGATATAAATTGAGTTGACTTTGACTTGAAACAACTTTTCCCACCTCACTCTCTCTCCTCACTCACCCACTCCCCCCAAAATCTGGCCGAAACTGATCCCTTAGCAGCAGCCCCCCCTCCCCAAGTTCTCACTCCATTTTTGCTTCAAAAATCCATAAAAAAGCTTCAAAATCCATACAATTTCAAAGTTTTTTTTCCAAATCCAACACTTACCCATTATTCCTTAGCATTTCAAGCATGGATCCTTATGAAAAGAGAGCATTTTGGAGTGCCATGGATGCTTGTGGATCTTCATATGCTTTTGGGTATATTTCTAAACATTTTTGTTGCTTAAATTGTTACTAATTTCTTAAGCTAATTTATTTAAGTGTTATTTGGATATGTGAGTTTAATTGCACGTTTTGGAATTCAAGAAAAGGGTTTGAATGCAAGTTAGGTTATTGTGAATTGGTGTATGGTTGTGATGGGTAGCTTACCATCTTAGAATTTGTAGAAAGTAATTTAGTAGTTAAATTTCATATTGTTGCATGGAAATGTCTAAATTAAGTTTTGTTTTTGCTAACTAGAGTTTTTGAAAAATTATCAAATGCTTAGATTAAAATATAATTAAGTGTTCATGTCATTATAACTATTATAATGAGTGGTTTAATGACTTTGGTTCATGCAAAACGAAGCTTAATTGATGAATTGTGAATTTTGCTTTAAAGGGTGTTAAATTTGATATTTTGCAAACTAGGATTTTGGAAATTATGCAAATTTATGAGTTTAAATTATGGAAATGGTTTTTATGACTTATTTAAGATATTTAATAGATATATTGGCCGCTCCATTCATTTAAACATCGTGTTTTGTACAAAAACGGCGAATTGTGCTTGCTGGATTTTCGGAAAAATGACTTTTTTAGTGAAATTGGCGTTTTTGTGAGTTTTAACCTAGTTTATATTAAAATTAGTGTTCGTGAATGTGCAAATGAGTGTATTTGGGTTTTTCTCGATGGTTTGGCGGTTGTACGCCGACGTCGAGGGTTTTTGGGTTGATTTGTGAAAGCAACCATAGGTTTTGACCTATGTGGGATTCGTGCGTCGTTTTGATCATGAGTCGGATTTTAATGAGATATGGTACGTTATGATATGTAGGTACCCCCATGTGGACTCCCATGTGGACTTCGAGACGACAAGCAAGCGCGTGGCAACGTCGGCACCGGCTAGCGAGGACCAGGTGAGTAGATTTATATCTACGGGGAGAAGTCGGGTGGATGGCGTATAGCACCCCCGCAGTCCGTGGTGGTGTATATAGATGCGTATACACACCAACAATTATTATATGTTATTTAGGATTAATAACGATGCTTAGGATGGATATTGGTGTGTTGGACTATTTTTAGTTGCGAACCCTAGGGTAGTGTTGCACTACACATACACACATACATACTTGCATACATTCCTATTGATATGTACTCATGGGATTCTTTATAGTTATGTGTTCACATGGGTATGGGACTATGTGTTCACATACGGATTGAGGATGATACTTGGGATTGAGCTGAGTCGATGAGATTCGATTTGAGGCCGTGAGATCGGTGATATAGCAGGGTTCGTATCTTAGATACGACATGACGTTGTAGCGGGTCCTTGACGTAGTGTTTCACACACGTCCATGCATACGTAGGCGGTATCAGTATGGTACTATACGTAGATCAGTACCCCGATCATAATATTTGATAAAGAGGATACCAGGTGAATAGTATGATGAATGTGATATTGACCCGTACCCAGATTTGGGATGCCGTACGACAGATTTACGTACGAGCTATATTGATGATTGATCCGCACTCTTGACTTGGGATGCCTGATTATAGATATGGTATCGGATATGATATTATTGAGGCGGGATCACCGACTATACATATACAAGTATGTATATGTATCGACTCAGATGATAGGCGGTTTCCTTACCTGTAGTTCAGCTTGTTAGTTCAGCCGTATAGTTTAGTGTAGTTGTTAGATTAGATTAGACTTCTTACCTATTTCAAAAACTAATGAATCGCGGGCATTTTTAAAGACAGCTCAAAGGAATCTACGGATATTTCAAAAACGACGTATCCTTTCATAAAAACACCGTAGCCCTATTTTCAAAACCCCATGATTCGTGTTATTTCAAAAGGCACCATTCGTAGGACTTATATTAGATTATTGTAGATTAGTTATCGTTGTGTCTAGTATTCAGCTCCCGCACATTATTGCTGTTCGCTCTGCCTCGCATATTTATTTTGCTGCATATTCCATTATTGATATCATGTTGTTAGGACACCAGCACCATTACCGATGATGCGTATGTACCACGTACACCTACTTGCCGGCTCACACACATCTTCATCGGTAATTGCCATGTCACGTACACTTTAGAGAATATAATTGCTTGACTTAGATTGTTAGCTGGTAGTTTTGACATGATATTAGTGTACTTCCCTTATATGCCATATTAGACATTGTAGTTATTACCTACCACTTCATGCATACTGCTACTCAGTTGTTCATGCCTAGTTCATTATCATTGACATATGCACTTGTGATGATTTCTTGAGATTTATGATATTTCTGGATTTCGGGGAAAGCCGCAAAATTTACAACTTATGATTTTTTAAAATATAAAATGTTGCGGTTTTCTAGTGATGTAAAGTGTCGTCCACCATGAGTTTGCTGTGGTTTTGGAGATCCGTGTCGAGGAGTGGAGGAACCGTCACGGGTACATGGTGGGCCCGGTATGGTACCCCGGGGCAAGATGAATGTGGTGTTGATGTTGAGCCCGGCAGGGGAGCACTACCTACCGGTGATATTACCCGACGCGTCGGATATCCGGAGGATACCGTCGTGGTCTTGAGATGGATGGTAGGGGCCGGTCCGGACTGACGGCGCCCTAGATATTGAGATTGAGACATTGATATTTCGAGACAGTGAGATTTATGTTTTGTGTCGATGCTAGACACTGTTGATACTGATTTCATTATGATACCTCAGTTTAAAAATACGAAGGAAATCTCACTAATTTATGAAAACAGTTTCTTCATTTCATGTATTCAGTTTCATGCATTCATACCTCATTCATATGATATATTGCTACCTGAGGCACCGACACGGGCACATGAGATTTCACTCGGTTAGATATTACCCTAGCCATTGTTATAGGCTGCATGTTATACATATTTTTGAGGATATATTATGATCATTGACCTAGGTTGCGTTATTTATGCGATTTCTGTGCGTAGATGTTTTTCTATTCACGAGTTGGCAACTCACCCCCGTTGTGTCCCAGTTTCTTGCAGGTTTGCCGTACAGGTTTCATTACGGCTTTGCGGGCTCAGTTTCATTCGGGTGACTTGCTAGTAGGTGGGTTTTTCTTGTATCGTACCCATCATATTACCTTGTATAATATTATTCAGTTGTATCTAGTAAATTCCATCAACCAAACATGTATTTATTGAGTTAGAGACCAGTGTTGTTTATTCTTTCGACCTTAGAGTCGCTCGTTATATTTCTGGTGGTTTTGAGTTCCTTTTGAGTTTTGATCCTCGCCGTTGGCGTTGTATATTATATTGCTTGTGTGGTTGTGACCGTCGATTGACGAAGAGCTAGCTCCCGCTTGGGGATGCCTTTTTTTTGATTTCGTATACTATTCATGTTGTATCCCGTTTGGGAGCCAGTTTTTACAAAGGAGACTCTGCCGAAATTTTCAGTAAATTTTGATGTTCTTAAAAACCGCATAATTCGGCTTATGCTATTGAAACTACTTGTTTTAAATTGGTTTTCCTTCACTCTACTTCTTTTCTTGGTTTGGATTTCTGGGTTTTCGGTTTACTTAGATTACGTACGCCTCGAGACGTTTCGTAGTTTAAGTGCCGGTCATGTTCCGTACTTTCGGGACGTGACACTTGTAAGTCCACGTTGCGACCCCCGGTTCTTACGGGGAGGCGGAAACGGTATAAAAATCAAATTTTTAGCGCATGGGGCAACATGGACTAACAAAGTCGGGATCTTTTCCTAAACTAAAGCTAGCAAATAAGCTAAAGAGAGTTAGCTACTCGGAAAGATGGTTATACCTAAACTTGAACTCCTTCTTCTTCAAACTTTATGGAGGTTGATGGTTCTTTCCTCGTAGCCTTCTTCCGTCGAAGATGGATCCACCTGAGGGTTCAACCTTTGGGCTCTTCCTCGAACTTTGAGTGAACTAAGATCTCCGGCTTGCTAAACCTTGAACCTAGAATGAGTAGAGAGTGTCTAGGGGTTGTTTTCTTTTCAAGGTGAGGGATTCTCAACACATGAGAAGGAATCACCTTGAGCTTGAGGAAGAAGAAGATGAAGTGAGGAGAGAGAATGGTTATGAAAGAATGAGCTCTCTTTTTCCTTTTTGCAACCATATCAAAAGAAAAAGAATTATCTAATTAATAATAATAATGAAAATGAAATAGTTGATGGAAGGTTTAGGAATGACCATTATCATTTCAAACATTAAATGTTTTGCAAGAATCAAAAAGCATCTTGCTTTTGTAATGATGATGGTCAAATCTTCAACCATGGTCAACAAGTCAACCATGGTCAACAAGTCAACAAAACCAACCATAACATTATTCCATTTAATTACTATTATTAATAGATATCTCACAAATTCATTAGGGTTTGGAAAAAAGACGACTGTCAACTGTGCATGCGCACCCGTTCCGAAACCCTAATGAAAAACCTCTTCTTCCGCCTCAAACAACTGTGCATACACACCTGCATTCTTGTTCCGATGAACATGAATACTGAGATATAAAAGTAACCCCAAAACATATACCAGTATCCGGCTCAAACCAGAGCCCGCTGGCAATATCCGTCCGGACTCCAAACGTGCACAAGTGCGCGGATGAGAACGAACCCTGTCGCAAAACCATGCGACCTCTACTCTGTTTTGCCCAGAGGCGAATACCCTCTGTGTGGGACTCTAAAGACTCGACACTACGCTGGCAGTGGGTTTAACCACAGACCGCAAGCGGCACTAACTGTGCGTAACGGTCCCCAGGTAGATGCCGACAAGAAGGCTGACGAGGTGAACCCCATCTGAACTCCTACTGAGTCTGAATGTGACAGTCTCCGTACAGTCCGGTCTGTTCGTCTGATACATCGCATGTCGGGCCTAGGGGGCGGTAAAACGTCAGTCCCCCAATAGTGGTACAAGTCGTGTCGGAGTGAAGCCCAAAACACCCTGAGATAACACTGGAAACCTACCAGTATATCTCGCTTGCCCTGGCCAGGGACTACTCGTGTAATGGCTCTCCTAGACACAGCGCGATGTCAACCCCCAATACCGGGAGAGACGAATCCTGTCTAACCGTCACTGCCTCCAAGTGCTTCGGGACTGCACCCAACCACCACCTGTTTGCACGACTCCTTTGAGCCGTGGTAGGGTAGTGATCAAAGTGCAGTGGGAACACACTCGAGGCGAACTGCCAGTGTCAAGTCAGCGGACTAAGCTGTACTCATGTCACCTGGGAACTGATAACTGACGATAGGTATAATACCAACCTGTCAGTTCCCGACGAGTCCTGTCCAGTGTACTCGTAACCCAACGAGCACCCGTATACTATCTCCAGCACGACATACTGATGGCTGTGGGACAGACCATCTCCCACACTGGGATGAGAAGCGCATACGCTAGTCTACTCCGGAGTATCGATGCCCTGTCTCGATAGTCCTGCGACTAGGGACCTGTATAAGGATGTGCTTATAGATTACCCAGCCCCCACTAGTGTGACTGCCATCACAACGCTGGTAATCAAGCAAAGATCCTAAGGGCTCCACTAATGCGTATAAGTGATATACTGAAATAAACACAAGTACACATTGAAGTAGAAACAAACCAAGTAGCATACTACTATATTGAGCAAGATTGTTTATACAAGGTGAATATCCCAAGCTTCCATTAAGTAATATACAAACTAGTATGATACAGTAATGGCCTCTAGGGCATATACACTAACAATCTCCCACTTGCACTAAGGCCATGTACTGGCGTATCGAAGACCTATCATCTCGATCAGCCGCTCGAACTGAGTCTGGGGTAGGGCCTTGGTGAATGGATCTACAGTGTTCTCTTCTGAAGCAACCCTCCGAACCTCGATCTCCTTGCGATCCACGATCTCCCTGATCAGGTGATACCGCCTCAAGATGTGCCTGGATCTCTGATGGGACCTGGGTTCCTTCGCTAAAGCTATAGCCCCGTTGTTGTCGCAATACAGAGGTATTGGGTCAACAATGGACGGAACCACCTGAAGTTCTTTTAAGAACTTCCTCATCCAGACAGCTTCTTTTGCGGCATCAGATGCAGCAATGTATTCCGCTTCCATGGTCGAGTCTGCAACGGTTTCCTGTTTGGAGCTCTTCCAACACACCGCCCCTCCATTGAGGGTAAAGACAAAACCCGACATGGACTTGGAATCATCCTTGTCACTCTGGAAGCTGGAGTCAGCAAAGGCCTCGATCTGGAGGTCTTTTCCGCCATACACCAAGAACATCTCCTTAGTCCTTCTCAGGTACTTGAGAATGTTCATTACCGCTATCCAGTGTTTCTCCCCAGGGTTTGACTGATACCGGCTTATCACACTCAGTGCATAAGCTACATCCGGTCTGGTACACAACATCGCATACATTATAGAGCCTACCGCAGAAGCGTAGGGTATAATTGACATGCGATCCCTCTCCAAATCAGTCTTGGGAGACATCTCTTTAGAGAGGGTGATCCCGTGACAAGCCGGTAGGTTACCGCGCTTGGAATCTTCCATACTGAATCTTTTCACTATGGTGTCGATGTACCTGGACTGAGAAAGTCCTAATATCCTCTTGGATCTATCACGATGGATCCGGATCCCCAGGATGTATGAGGCATCACCCAGGTCTTTCATGGAGAACCTGTGTGACAAGAACCCCTTGACAGATTGTAGCATAGGAATGTCATTTCCTATTAAGAGAATGTCATCCACGTATAAAACGAGGAATACTACAGTTCTCACTACAAATCTACTATAGATGCATGGTTCATCTGGATTTTTGATAAAGCCAAATTCCTTGACCGTCTCATCAAAACAGATGTTCCAACTCCGCGATGCCTGCTTTAGTCCATAGATGGACTTAAGCAACTTGCACACCTTTCCGCTGCTCCCACTCTGAATGAAACCCTCTGGCTGATCCATATAGACACACTCCTCTAAATTTCCATTCAGAAAAGCGGTCTTTACATCCATCTGCCAAATCTCATAATCGTGGAAGGCAGCAATGGCAAGAAGGATCCGAATGGATTTCAGCATAGCCACTGGAGAAAAGGTTTCGTCATAGTCCAAGCCAGGTCTTTGACGGAAACCCTTTGCTACAAGTCTAGCTTTATAGGTCTCAACCTGTCCATCTACACCAATCTTCCTTTTGAAGATCCACTTGCATCCTACGGGTTTTACCCCGTCTGGAGCAATGTCCAACGTCCATACTTTGTTGGTGTACATGGACTCCATTTCGGTCCGCATTGCATCCAGCCATTTTACCGAGTCAACGCTCTGAACGGCCTGCTGGAAGCTAGTAGGCTCATCATAATCTATGATGCAATCCTCTCTATCCCCGTCTATGAGAAAACCGTAGTATCTCTCGGGCGGATGAGACTGCCTACTACTCCTGCGGAGCGGCGTAGGAATGTCCTGTTCATTTGAACCATCTGGTTCCACTAAGCTTTCAGTAATAGCTCGTGGTTCTGGAATTTCTTCCAGTTCTACTGTGCTCCCACTTATCTGGTTTTCCAAAAACTCGGTTTCCAAGAAGTAGGCATGACGAGAAACAAGAACTTTTTGTTCCTCTTCACAGTAGAAGAAATATCCCTTGGAGTTCTTTGGATATCCCACGAACTTACACTGTACTGAGCGTGTCTCGAGCTTGTCCGCATGCTGCTTTTTAACAAAAGCTGGACATCCCCATGTCTTAATGTGCTTAAGATAGGGTCTCTTCCCACTCCACATCTCATATGGTGTGGTAGGCACAGTCTTAGTAGGAACTCGGTTCAAAAGGTACGCAGCTGATTCTAGCGCATACCCCCAGAATGATCGCGGTAACTCAGCGTTGCTCATCATGGACCGTACCATATCCAATAGGGTTCGGTTCCGTCTCTCCGATACACCGTTGTGTTGCGGAGTGTATGGAGGAGTAAGCTGAGAGAGAATTCCGTTCTCTTTTAAATAATTCAGGAACTCGGCACTTAAGTATTCTCCACCTCGATCCGATCTTAGAATCTTGATACTTTTGCCGGTCTGTTTCTCTACTTCATTCTTATATTCCTGGAACTTTTCAAAGGCTTCGGACTTATGTTTCATTAAGAAGACATAACCGTACCTTGAAAAGTCATCCGTAAAAGTAATGAAGTAAGAGTAACCGCTTCGCGCATGTGTAGACATTGGACCGCACACGTCGCTGTGTACGAGTCCCAAGAGCGAGCTCGCTCTTTCTCCGTGTCCAGTGAACGGAGTCTTTGTCATCTTTCCCATGAGACAAGATTCACAAGTGGCATAAGACTGATACTCGAACGGATCCAAGTATCCTTCTTTATGTAACTTAGTCAACCGTGTCTCATTGATGTGACCCAGTCTACAATGCCATAAGAAAGCCTGATTGATATCTGGAGACTTTCTTTTGTGTGTATTCTGGACATTGAAAATCTGTGGTTGGTTCAATACGTATATACCATTGCTCAGTGTACCTGACCCAATCAGAACTTGATTAAGGTGAATGTTTACAACATTACTTACAAACGCAAATTCATAACCTTCTTTAGAAACCAAAGATACAGAAATGATATTACAAGTTGCGTTGGGTACAAAAAAGCAATTACGCAAAACCAAAACATGCCCATCTGATATTCCCAGGTGATAGTCCCCCACGGCTTTAGCATCCATGCTAGCTCCGTTCGCAACTCTGAGGGTCATGTCACCTGCCTTCAAAAACCTACGGTTTCTCAACGCCTGCAAAGAATTACAGATATGAGATTCTGATCCGGTATCCAATACCCAGGAAGTAGAGTTTATAGAAAGACAGTTTTCAATAACATACACACCTGAAGCTGAAGCCGCAACCTGCTTCAGTTCCTGTGTCCTGGCCTTCCAAGCCCTGCAATCTTTCTTCCAGTGTCCACTCTTGTGACAATAGAAGCATTCCTCTTTACCCACAAGCTTCCCCGCAATCTTTGTTGCCTTTTCCTTTCCCTTCGTACCCACTTTACTAACACCGCCTCTTGGTTTGGCGGGGGCTTTCTTCCTCTTTCCCTTGGCTTTCGCCTTGGACCTAGAGGAAGAAGATCCTCCTACAAATAAAGCGGGTGTTTCCCTACCCTTCTGTAGGGTGCCCTCTGCGCTCCTCAGCATGTTGAGGAGTTCTGAAAGTTCAACTTCCTTTTCTTGCAAGTTGAAATTCAGTATGAACTGGGCGTAAGTGGATGGAAGGGACTGGAGAATTAAATCCGTATAGAGTTCACTGTCCAACATGGTCCCAAGTTCCGCGAGCTCCTCAGTGTAGCCAATCATCTTAAGCACGTGGTCCGCTACCGATGATCCGACGGCCAACCTTGTCGAGAATAACTTCTTCGACACTTCGTATCTTGCGATACGAGACTGCTCTCCATACAGTTCTTTTGTATGAAGAAATATGGATTCCAAATCCATATTCTCGTACCTCCTCTGATGTTCGTTGTCCATCGAGGCAAGTACGAGGCACCTGGCCTTCGCGCTGTCAATCTCCCAAGTCTTACGGATTTCCTTATCTGCGACGCTGGAGGTGGGACCTGGGACGGGGGGAGCTTTGGTGGTAAGAAGATACCCCAGCTTGTCGTAAGTGATTGCCAACTTGACATTCCTGAGCCAATCTTTGTAGTTTGGCCCTGTCAATATGTTTTTATCTAGAAGTAACTTAAGTCCAGTCATTTCGATTTGGTCGCTGCAGGGGGGAGAGAAGAAACACTTTAGCACGATGCTCTTGCAAGTTTAGAATGGTTTTTAATTTGTCTAAACAGGATGGCTCCCACTGTCTCTCGAATCCCTCCTCAAACCACAAAGGAAGAATTAGCCGGGATCAATCCCACCGCACAATACTTGCTTAACCGTTCAGCCAGGCCAGTGCCGGTACTTCGAGGGAGGTTTTCCAACGCTTTCGCGAAGTTCCTTAATTAAATAACCTCTTTTCCCTGGGGGCGTAGCCCCGCTAACACCTTTCTAGACACCTACTAGGTTTATAGCATTGATCGTTTAGTGAGAAATTTCCCGAGGAGTAGCATATACTCACAGTAGGATCGGGATCCAAATATCATCGCGTGACGAAACTGAAGGAATCCTACCAGAATCACCACACTCCAAATGGTATGCAAATCTAGCAAGTTTCAGTACTTATGAAACTCCCGATGTGGATTTTTGCCCCATGCTCTTATGACCTTGACTTTGGCCAACAAATCATAAGTCACATGTCAAGTTCTACCCGTCATTCTCCAGGTTAGTTTGAATCCACCCGTACCTACCCTTGACTTTGGCCAACAAGGCAGTACGACTGTTCCAAACCAACGCATCTATCTATGCTGCACATGAATACCCAATAGCTACCAATCACTATGCCTTGACTTTGGCCAACAAACACAGCTTGAATACTATTGACTATTCATGTGAAACGACGGAGGGCTACGAATGGTTTTGGCGAAACCGTGAACGTAGTGAACTTGATATAATCGAAGGAACGAGATAGCTTTTAGAAGGAGTGGCTCAAGCTCCGCATTTAAAAGTTAGTTTTGAAAAGAACCGAGTGGTTTTTCGAAAGTGTTCCAACGATTTTAGCTTGGTTTATTATCTTGCATTAGTTCTTTTAATGCGTGATATTCTTGCATTAGTTCTTTTAATGCGTCCCATCATTTAATCCTACCATTGCAGAAAACAACCAAAATATGACGTACGCTTATGCCATATGCATTCGCCACGGGGCCCCGTCATCACCCGTTAGGTTACTTAACTAACGACAGAGCGGGGGCTGGGCTAGCGCGGCTGTAAAACATAAGCAACGCCTAAATAGAAAGCAATGATAGACATTACAGATCACAGATGAATACATTGGATATACTAGCAATCCGCAATCCTTTCGAGCCTGCAACGAAAAGCGGATTACACGGTCGCGGTGAATAGCCAAATACCCCACCCAAGACCCCTACGGGTGCGGCAAACTACCCGCCAAGTACTCGGCAGTTTGTGCACCCCTCCGTGGGTCTATCCTAGGAGCAAAAACAGTAAAAAGAATTATACAATGACGGCTACAACCCCGACCCGGTTGTGCGGCCAAACAAATAATAATATTACATCAATTTACATTTACAATGAATGAAAGAAAAACAAAAGCTCATCTCACATCCACCCCGGCTATTCACCCGCGACAGTCCAATACATTCATATACACATTCCAATATCAAACACAGATCATGTATAACCCTGACTAATCGACTTATAGCGATTAGCCGACGTTCAATACATGCAAACATCACAGATATAACCATCATAGTCAAAGTGCAGTGAAGTTCGGAAAAAATACGGAATTATAGGACCCCAAAAGTAAATTTCTGTTCTGGAAAATCTGGGCACATATAATATATCTTAAAAATCCCAAAACCAACACAGAGACACACTGCACGAAAAACGATGACGAGAGGACAACAAACGGCGGCGGTTCCGCGGCACATGCCTACCTCATGCCGCGGAACCGCGGCGGTTTGAATGAATCAGTGTATCGTTTTTCTTGGGTGTTCACACAAAACCCTGAGCCAAATTTAGGTGTATAACAAATCTCGTTTTGACCAGAAATTTTTTTAACAGAAACTAGGGTTTTGTAAAAGTTTGGTTTTTGGATTTTTCGGTTCCGAACTTCGTTACACTTTACTACCAAGCTAGTTTAAGTTTAGTTAGGCTCTGATACCACTGTAAGTCCACGTTGCGACCCCCGGTTCTTACGGGGAGGCGGAAACGGTATAAAAATCAAATTTTTAGCGCATGGGGCAACATGGACTAACAAAGTCGGGATCTTTTCCTAAACTAAAGCTAGCAAATAAGCTAAAGAGAGTTAGCTACTCGGAAAGATGGTTATACCTAAACTTGAACTCCTTCTTCTTCAAACTTTGTGGAGGTTGATGGTTCTTTCCTCGTAGCCTTCTTCCGTCGAAGATAGATCCACCTGAGGGTTCAACCTTTGGGCTCTTCCTCGAACTTTGAGTGAACTAGGATCTCCGGCTTGCTAAACCTTGAACCTAGAATGAGTAGAGAGTGTCTAGGGGTTGTTTTCTTTTCAAGGTGAGGGATTCTCAACACATGAGAAGGAATCACCTTGAGCTTGAGGAAGAAGAAGATGAAGTGAGGAGAGAGAATGGTTATGAAAGAATGAGCTCTCTTTTTCCTTTTTGCATCCATATCAAAAGAAAAAGAATTATCTAATTAATAATAATAATGAAAATGAAATAGTTGATGGAAGGTTTAGGAATGACCATTATCATTTCAAACATTAAATGTTTTGCAAGAATCAAAAAGCATCTTGCTTTTGTAATGATGATGGTCAAATCTTCAACCATGGTCAACAAGTCAACCATGGTCAACAAGTCAACAAAACCAACCATAACATAATTCCATTTAATTACTATTATTAATAGATATCTCACAAATTCATTAGGGTTTGGAAAAAAGACGACTGTCAACTGTGCATGCGCACCCGTTCCGAAACCCTAATGAAAAACCTCTTCTTCCGCCTCAAACAACTGTGCATACACACCTGCATTCTTGTTCCGATGAACATGAATACTGAGAGATAAAAGTAACCCCAAAACATATACCAGTATCCGGCTCAAACCAGAGCCCGCTGGCAATATCCGTCCGGACTCCAAACGTGCACAAGTGCGCGGATGAGAACGAACCCTGTCGCAAAACCATGCGACCTCTACTCTGTTTTGCCCAGAGGCGAATACCCTCTGTGTGGGACTCTAAAGACTCGACACTACGCTGGCAGTGGGTTTAACCACAGACCGCAAGCGGCACTAGCTGTGCATAACGGTCCCCAGGTAGATGCCGACAAGAAGGCTGACGAGGTGAACCCCATCTGAACTCCTACTGAGTCTGAATGTGACAGTCTCCGTACAGTCCGGTCTGTTCGTCTGATACATCGCATGTCGGGCCTAGGGGGCGGTAAAACGTCAGTCCCCCAATAGCGGTACAAGTCGTGTCGGAGTGAAGCCCAAAACACCCTGAGATAACACTGGAAACCTACCAGTATATCTCGCTTGCCCTGGCCAGGGACTACTCGTGTAATGGCTCTCCTAGACACAGCGCGATGTCAACCCCCAATACCGGGAGAGACGAATCCTGTCTAACCGTCACTGCCTCCAAGTGCTTCGGGACTGCACCCAACCACCACCTGTTTGCACGACTCCTTTGAGCCGTGGTAGGGTAGTGATCAAAGTGCAGTGGGAACACACTCGAGGCGAAGTGCCAGTGTCAAGTCAGCGGACTAAGCTGTACTCATGTCACCTGGGAACTGATAACTGACGATAGGTATAATACCAACCTGCCAGTTCCCGACGAGTCCTGTCCAGTGTACTCGTAACCCAACGAGCACCCGTATACTATCTCCAGCACGACGTACTGATGGCTGTGGGACAGACCATCTCCCACACTGGGATGAGAAGCGCATACGCTAGTCTACTCCGGAGTATCGATGCCCTGTCTCGATAGTCCTGCGACTAGGGACCTGTATAAGGATGTGCTTATAGATTACCCAGCCCCCACTAGTGTGACTGCCATCACAACGCTGGTAATCAAGCAAAGATCCTAAGGGCTCCACTAATGCGTATAAGTGATATACTGAAATAAACACAAGTACACATTGAAGTAGAAACAAACCAAGTAGCATACTACTATATTGAGCAAGATTGTTTATACAAGGTGAATATCCCAAGCTTCCATTAAGTAATATACAAACTAGTATGATACAGTAATGGCCTCTAGGGCATATACACTAACAACACTCTCGGGTGGATCCTTCTTCGACTAGAGAAGACGACAAGGAGATCATTTCCGTTCACTCCAAGGAGCAAGGAGAGAAGGACATAAAGCCCAAGGTATAACCTTTCTTCCATATAGCTAAAACTAGTTAGCTTGTAGTTAGTTTTTGTTTAGCAAAGATCTGTAACATTCCAAAATAATAAAATATTATTTTTAGAAATTTTTATAATTTAATATTATTTTATTGATTATTTTAATATTAAATTGATAATTAAATATCGATAAATAGGAAAAATTTTGGAAAATTCTAAAATAGGGTATTTTATGGAATTATGCCATTTTTAAGTGTTGGTGATCATTTATATGCTAATTTAGTGCTAATCGCGATTAAAAATCGCTAATCGGATTTTTGGCGTTTTTGTGCAAAACATGCACATATCATTTTTCTAGACTTGTGTTATATTTTCTTGCCATGGTTTTACTTTGGGGTTACTATTCTTGTGAGAAAGGAATTTGAATAGAAAAGAAAAAGGCAAAGAAAAGAAAAAGGGATTAAAGAAATAGGTATGGTGAGAGAGAGAGGGTAGGTGAGGGTGTTTGACTTAGCCATTCTCTCTTGTTCTCTCCCCCCATTTCTCTCCCCCCCTCTTCCATGAGCTGCTGCTCCTGCTCTCCCTCCTTCATCCTCTTAAAACTCCCCACAACACATCCAAAACAACTCCAAAACCCCATATCGGTTTCACAAAAAATGCACACAAGCTCAAGATCTACGCAATGGACCAAGAAAGTTGATGTTTTGGTGCTGTTGGATGATTCATGAGTCTCTATAGAGGTAATTCCTTCACATTTGTTGTAGCATTTCAAGTGATTTAGCCTCTTTTAAAGTTTAGTGTCGTTTTGTCGAAGTTTTGTACACTTTGGACAAAACTAGAGAGGGTTAGGGTAAAGTTGAGATGTGGTTGTGCAATTGGACTCTAATGGTGACCTTAGACCCCATATTGACCAAAACACTGGCCTAGCACAACCTGAAACCCAAAAATATGGAATTACGGAACTTTTCATGTCGGTTTGTGATGACTTTGAGGGTGCAGGGAAATCTGGAGTGAACCGGGACCAAAACGAGATAAACAAACAATTCTAGGGGCCAAATTAGGGTATTAGGAGGCCACCCTGACCAGACGGACCCCATTGGACATAGGGGGGCCGGCCAGGCCGGTTTTGGCAAGGATGTGGCCGGCCATGTAGTGGTGGAATGTGTCGGGGTTGGTCCAGTAGCTCAAATACATCATATACATCACCCTGGACTTGTTTGCTTGGCTAAATTTAGCCTGAGGCGAAATCTGGGATCGTTTTCTTGGGTTGCTGCTTTGAATTGAGTTATTGTTTTCCGTATTTTGATTTCTAGAATTTCATATTTGGGTTTTACCTCGGTCACTTGGCGTTTGTACGACTACATCGAGCGATTTCAGGTTGTTTTGTGAAGGCTAACCGTAGGTTCTAACCTATAGGCCTTTTAGCGTATCGTGTTGGTTTAAGCGTGTCGTTTTAAGTTTCGATTTGGTTTTGATGTGATGCGATACGTGTGATATGTGTAGGTACCCCCACGACGATCCGAGATGATGCAGAAGATGAAGGCGACATCGATACCGACACGCAGGATACAGGTGAGTAGATTTATATCTACGGGGAGAAGTCGGGTGGATGGCGTATAGCACCCCCGCAGTTCGTGGTGATGTATACGAATGCGTATACACACAGATATTGATTATTTATGGTTTGAGATTATTGATGATAGAGATGGATAATTGGTATATTGGATTGGTTTAGTGTTGCGAAACCCTAGAGTAGTGGTTGCATCACACACACACACACATACTTGCATACATTCTTCTTTCATATGTGCGTACATGGGATTACATATTGATGTGTATATTTACACATGGGTATGGGACTATGTGTTTATATACTGGATTGAGGATAGTAATTGGGATTTGAGATGAGTCGATGAGATTGGGCTTGAGGCCAGGAGATCGGTGATGTGATTTGGTTCGTATTGAGATACGACATGATGTTTTCGCGGGTCTTTTGGCGTAGTGATTCTTATACCTGCATGCATACATAGATGGTATCAATATTGTACTAGACGTAGATCAGTATCCCGATCATGACATTTGATAAAGAGGATACCAGATAAATAGTATGATGAATGTGATATTGACCCATATCCAGATTTGGGATGCCGTACGACGGATTTACGTACGAGCTATATTTTGATGATTGATCCGCACTCTTGACTTGGGATGTCTGATTATAGATATGATATCGGATATGATATTATTGAGGCGGGATCACCGACTAATATATATACAGGTAGGTATATGTATCGACTCAGATGTTAGGCGGTTTCCTTACCTGTAGCTCAGCTTGTTAGTTCAGCTGTATAGTTTAGTGTAGTTGTTAGATTAGATTAGACTCCTACCTATTTCAAAACTAACGAATCGTGGGTATTTTAAAAGACAGCCCAAGGGATCCTACGGATATTTCAAAAGACGTATCTTTTCATAAAAAACACCGTAGCCCCTATTTTCAAAACCCCATGATTCGTGTGTTTTCAAAAGGCACCATTTGTAGGACTTTTATTAGATTAATTCAGATTAGTTATAGTTGCGTCTAGTTTTCAGCTACCGCTCATTATTGTGGTTCGCTTCACATCGCATGCTTATATTATGTTTCGTACTACATTATTGATATCATGCTGTTAGGACACCAGCACCATTACCGATGATGCGTATGTACCACGTACACTTACTTGCCGGCTCACACACATCTTCATCGGTAATTGCCATGCCACGTACACTTTAGAAATACTATTGCATTGATATAGGTTGTCAGCTAATAATTTAGACAGGATATTAGTGTACTCGCCTTATGTGCTAGAATAGACATTGTAGTTATTACCTGCTACTTCATGCATACTGTTATTCATTGTTATGCCGCATTCATGGATTCTCATGCATATATTCACTATTTTACGTGTTATTGAGGTTTTGAATTTGGATTTCCGTGAGATTTTCTGGATTTGGAGGAAAACCGCAAAAACACAAATAAACATTTTCTCTCTTTTAAAATAAAAAGTGCGGTTTTCCCATGATGTATGAGTCGTCCACCATGAGTTTGCTGATGGATTTGGAAACCCGATTCGAGGAGACGGATGAACCGTTTCGGGTACATGGTGGACCCGGTAAGGTACCCCGGGGCAAGAAGCGCGTGATGATGACGATGTGAGCCTGGCAGGGGAGCACTACCTACCGGTGATTTTACCCGACGCGTCGGATATCCGGAGGATACCGTCGTGGTCTTGAGATGGATGGTAGGGACCGGTCTGGACTGACGGCGCCCTAGATATTGTGATTGAGACATTGAGATTTCGTGATATTGAGGTACAGAGACTGTGATACAGAGATATCGAGATATTTGGATTACGTTTTGTGCCGATGTTAGGCACTGTTTTATGCTGATTTCATTATGATACCTCATTTTAAAAATACAAAGGAAATCTCACTAAATTATAAAAACAGTTTCTTCATTTACATGTTGTCACGACCCAAAGTTTGGCCCGTGACCGGCACTTAACCACGTAACGTCTACAGGCGTAACGCGACTAAGTAAGCCGAAAACCCAGAAATCTAAAACCCTATTTAAGAATAAGTAAAGAATTTCATGTTTAACAATCAAGGTTTTTAAATAACTAAGCCGAATATGCAATTTAAAACAGTACAGTCTTTTCTAAAAATTTCGGTAGAGTTTCTTTTGTAAAACTGGCCCCGAATGGGGTACAACAAGATAACAACATGTATGCAATGATAAAGGCATCCCCAAGCGGGAGCTGGCTCTTCGTCAAAAGACGGTCACAACCACACATGCAACAATAATATACAACGCCAAGTGGCGAGGATCAAACCCAAAGAAAGCTCAAGCAACAAGAAACCGCAGTACTACTAAGCGCGACTCTAAGGTCGAATAATACATCACTAAAGTCTAGGTCTGAAACAATATACAAGTTTTGGTTGATGGAAATTCTAGATACAATGAATAAAGTAAATACAAGGGTGGTTCTTGATGCAAGAGAATCCACCTACCAAAAGCAAACCACCCGCAAGAAAGTAGTGTGCCAGAAATGCCGCAATAAAACCTGTACGGCAGAACCTGCAAGAACTGTGGCACAACGGGGGTGAGTTGCCAACTCGTGAATAGAAACATCTACAAGCAGAAACCGAATGCAAGACATAAACCTAAGTCAACAATCAGTAATATAATCCACAAGAGTACATCTGAGTGTGATAAGGTGGCAAGGTAACATCTAAATATGTATGTGGTGCCAAGTACTCAGGTAATAACATGTCATGAATGTAAGGTATGCTGTATGAAGTAAATATGATGAAGTATCAAATGATATCAATACACATATATTAGCGTCCCATTCTACTAATATTGGTGTAAGGGTATATATAACAGCGCCCTCATACCCTGTTATATATACAAATGAAGTATGATAAGTGTAAATCCAGTCTGTGTATGATCCATGTCTGTATATGATCCATGTCTGTATATGATCCATGTCTGTATATGATCCATGTCTGTATATGATCCATATCTGTATATGATCTATGTCTGTATATGCGTGGAACCCGTCCACCCGTCACCCAATGACAATAAACATCATGTATGCAATGCATAAACAATAAATAGGGGATAAGGGAGATATAATGTACCATCTACCATAAAGGCCCCGAGCACATAGGCTCCTCTCACATCGAGCTCATAGGCTCCCATCACATCGAGCTCATAGGCTCCGAGCACATAGGCTCCTCTCACATCGAGCTCATAGGCTCCGAGCACATAGGCTCCTCTCACATCGAGCTCATAGGCTCCGAGCACATAGGCTCCTCTCACATCGAGCTCATAGGCTCCATCACATCGAGCTCATACGCTCCGAGCACATAGGCTCCTCTCACATCGAGCTCATAGGCTCCATCACATCGAGCTCATAGGCTCCGAGCACATAGGCTCCTCTCACATCAAGCTCATAGGCTCCATCACATCGAGCTCATAGGCTCCGAGCACATATCTCAATGCGGATGATCAGAACATGACATATGCGACATATAAACAAAGGTAAGCATATCAGAAGTCATATACATATAGATGAGCTACAATGCAATGATCCAATGTGATATAGGTATCAAGTATGAATATCAAGTCATGTCACATATAGGTAATCTACAATGCAATGATCCAATGTGATATAGGTATCAAGCATAAATATCAAGTCATGTCACATATAGGTAAGCTACAATGCAATGATCCAATGTGATATAGGTATCAGGTATGAATATCAAGTCATGTCACATATAGGTAAACTACAATGCAATGATCCAATATGATATAGGTATCAAGCATGAATATCAAGTCATGTCACATATAGGTAAGCTACAATGCAATGATCCAATGTGATATAGGTATCAGGTATGAATATCAAGTCATGTCACATATAAGTAAGCTACAATGCAATGATCCAATGTGATATAGGTATCAGGTATGAATATCAAGTCATGTCACATATAGGTAAACTACAATGCAATGATCCAATGTGATATAGGTATCAAGCATGAATATCAAGTCATGTCACATATAGGTAAGCTACAATGCAATGATCCAATGTGATATAAGTATTAGGTATGAATATCAAGTCATAATCAACTATTTGATGTACAGGTATATGTGTACAATATGCCATGCAAGAATCGTATCAGGAATGCAACAGTACTACAGTGTAGTGGCATGGCAATTATCGATGATGAAGTGTGTGAGTCGGCAAATAGTGTACGTGAAACATACGCATCATCGATAATGGTGCTGGTGTCCTAACAGCATGATAATAACATAATAATGAACATATGCCAACAATGCGAACAGTAGGAAAATACAGGTATCTATTAGTCAACACCATAGTGAAGTATCTACTATGCAAACTACATCTAAGTATCCGGTCAATCAGGAGGGGTAGGTGTGGAAACCACCTAAATCTGAGTCAATGTATATATTTATAGTCGGTGATCCCGCCTCAATATCGTATCGTAAGTTATCCTCGAGTTATGAGTGCGGATCTATCATCAATATCGGCTCGTACGGTAATCATCGTACGGCATCCCAATAGCTGGGTAGGGGTCAGTGTCACACTATCTCATCACATATCAGGTATCACTATCGTCATATCATACAGTCTGGGGTACTACTCTATGTCTAGCACCAAACGATACCATCAAAGAAGTATGCATGCGGGTTAACCACATATCCCAAGCCCGCAAGAAATCACAAGTCGTATCCCATAATGAATCATATCCAATCACCGATCTCACGTCATCAAGCCCACATCATCAACTCATTACCAATGTCATCAAACATCATCCATCAAGGGTAGGTATAAGAGATATACAAGTGTAGGCGTGTAAGTGCAATTCTATTCTAGGGCTCGCAACTAGGAACTACACTAATCACTTCTACCCTACACTATCCACAATACTTCTAACACAAAGCTACAACACACTAAAACTATCACACATCTACTATATATATTATACTAACTACGGACTGCGGGGGTGCTATACGCCATCCACCCGACTTCCCCCTGTAGATATAATCTACTCACCTTGCTTCTCATTTGCGGACGTCGCCACGCATTTGCTCGTCGTCCCGAAGTCTTCATGGGTACCTACACATCAAATATCGCATATGCGCATTAAAACCAAATCCAAGCTAAAACGGCGCATGAAATCCAAAACGATACGATAAGGGGGCCTATAGGTGAGAACCTATGGCACGCCTTCAAAACCATCAATAAATCCTCTATATCGTCGTATAAACGCCAAATAGTCGAGGTAAAACGAAACACATCAATGCAGAAATGAAAATACGGAATACGGAAACTAAAGTCCAAAACAGCAACTCATGAAATATGTCCCAGATTTTACCCCATGTCACTTTATACAAATCTATATATACCAGGGGCCTAAACTAACAATGTAGGAGCTACAGAACCAAAACGAGCCAAGGAGGTGGGACCCAGGCCGCAATTGGCGGCCAAAAGGGAAGAATTGGCGGCCGTACGGATGAGTTGGGGGCTGGGGTTTGGGGTGTTGCCTCTATGGTGCCTGCACATCTCAATTTCCACTCAATATTATTTTAGGGGTCTCGTGGTGATAGCAGATTCAAATTAACCTTCCCAGATTACACAATTTCTCCGATATCGGTTTCTAAAATCCGTATTTCTGGTTTTAACTTCAGGTTTTGGGTTCCAATTCATGCACTAGGGTGTTTACAAGTCCTCTACTGAGCTCAATTTCACATTACACTTAAGTTCCTCTCAAACCCTAACTAGGTTTTCATCAAGTCCATAATATCACACAATATCGATATAATCTTAACATGGGGTTAAAGGAAATACTACAATTGAGCTAAGGGTTCAGTAATTACCTTCATTAGCAACTCAAGAATTTTCTTGAGTTGCCCCTAGTGGCCAAAATCCACGCTTTCTTGGTCCATTGCGTAGATCTCGAGCTTGTGCACATTTTTAATGAAACGGACATGAGGTTTTAGTGTTGTTTTAGAGATGAAAAGAGGGATTGAAGAGGGGGAGGGAGATGAGGAAGTGGCAGCAGCAGCAAGAGCCAAAGGAGAGGGAGAGAAATGAAGAGGAGAACAATGGCTAAGTGTTGGTCAAATGTGCCCATACCCTCTTCTCACCAAACCTCCATTTCTTTATTCTTTTCTTTTCTTTTCCTTTTCTTTTTCTCCTAAAATAAATCCTTCTCACTTAAATAGTAAACCCAAAATGAGAAACCATGGTAGAAAGTGCACAAGTGTAGGAAAAATAGTGGGTGCATTTTTGTTTAATTTGCTAAAAACCGATTAGCGATTTTTAATCGCGATTAGCGCTAAATTAGTGTCAAATTAATCACAAAAACTTAAAAATGTCATAATTCACTAATTACCCTATTTTAGAATTTTCCATAATTTTTCATAATTTTTCTAACATTTTTCCTATTTATTTGCATTTAATTATTAAAATAATCAATAAAATAATATTAAATAATAAAAATTCCCAAAATTAATATTTTATATTTTTGAAAATGTTACAATCTACCCCCCTTAAAGAAATTCGGTCCCCGAATTTAAATTTAAACCCCCACTACTAAAACAATTTCAGTAATAATCCATTTGTCGGGGCTCCGAAAACATCCACACCTAGAGAATATCATAAAAAAAATGTACTACTCTACTAGAATCAATCCCCAAAATGCATATATAAGAATATCCTATGCGTCTGGTGCGCAAGGAATCAAAATCCATATATGTGTCAAACAGGTATAGAAAACAACATCTAAGTGCAACGGGTGTGCACGTAACATCTGTCGTAGGCAACGTGTGTGCTTGACAGAAAAAGCAGGTGCATATGAAATGCACGAAGAATTCCGATTTAGTGCATCTGGTATGCACCAAAATCGTATATCAAAACACTAAAGATGTATGAAAACTACGCTGGAAGTGCAAATCAAATCACTGAATACGATAGGCATGAAATCTCAATCAATATCTCAAATGTAATAACTCAGCGCAAAATATATAAATATCCAGTGGGTGCATGAAACAATATCATGAAACTCAATCATCAAAACTAAATCATGCAAGCAGAACGCACAAAATACCGAAATCCCAAAGTGACGGATACGTGATAATCGAATCACAAAATCACAAATCATAAATACCGTCGTCGGTAGTTCCTCCTTCGAGGTCGAGAAGGAGTCAGTGCATCCACTGCTAGCAGCGCAGGATATCTACTTGCTTCTTGCTCACGGCCTGGCGTCCTCTGACTCTGGGTCCTTATCTTCTCTGCGGATTTCCTATCACGCAGTCAATCGGCTCATCGGCCCTGTCAGGTGTGCTAACGGGGACGATTCCGTGCTGGCACTTCTCTAGTCACCTCTCGGTCAATCCTCATGACCACTCGTAAGGCAGCGTATCACTGGCGTCGGCCTCTGGCTCTCTGAATGCACGCCACACATCTGATCCTGGGTGCAAACATCATTGCAGCAATGTCCTGGAAGGAATCCTGCTCAAGGTCTCTTCCAATCATGCCTATGCCGATCTGTACAGAGGCTGGCTCTCTTGTACTACCTCTTTTCGCTTGATAGACATCTGTGTCCTCAGCACAACCTCTTCTCGGAAATTGGTCACATTCCAACGTCTCTGTAAGCATATCAGGTCTCTAGTCTCGACGGGAAGCATTGACAGCTCGTCAGTGTCTCACACGAACCTCTGGTTCCACATGTCTCTATCATCGTCCACTATGAAGTCACGCCAAGCCACCTTGCACTGCACTGTTCTCGGCCACGGTCAATCTGAAGTCTCTCGCACGGACTCGAAATCGCGTACTCTGTAGCTTCATCATTCTACAGAAGATGTCAGGCTGAACTGGTCCTCGGGAACACGTCCCAACCATCGGAGGAATACTCATCTCTCGTCCGTCCTTGATCAATTCGCAACGCATCTGGGTAAATTCCTCTATACGATCCTGGTCAACTACCTCGTCGATAATGCCGAACTCTGTCCTGCTGGGTGTGCGCAATGCTACCACTCCTGGTCTAGGTCTTCTCGTATCGTACTCCAGAAAGGTCCTGTCGAGGTCCCTTTCTCAAATCTCATTCCTGCCGAAATGCCCGGAAGTCATCATCCAATGTTGAAGCTAAAGCTCATTCCGGAACGGCTGCATACTCATCGCGCTTCTTTCTGGAAGATATATCCATATACCACGCCTCGGGGTGCGTATCACATCTCTGATGTCAGCGGAGTGGGACGTCATCTCATCGAAACCTCGTACGAACTCTCTTCTTCGCTCTGCGTCAATGTCGACTGATTCGGACTCGTCTCATCCTGGCTGCATGTACTGTGCTCCAACGGCTATGCTCGCATCTGGAGTCTCCCAAGCAGTGTCCCATCACGATATCCGAAAGATGTCGAACCATCCGATCGACTCGTCAGATCCTCATAATCCCCCAAGAGCTCACATCTCGGGTACAGTTTAATAGTATCGAGTACATGCCACAGCGTCGGTGGTCCAGCCGTAGAAGGGCAAACCCAAGCCTCACTAATGGCGCCGCGGAACCGCTGTAAACCCTAAGGTTCAAAGGCTGTCACATGGTCATTAAGTCGAGTTAGGGTTTCATTCTTCTAGAGGGTCCATAGAATCACCTGCATGTCTTTCCGTATACTTTAAACTTGGAAAATGGGCTCCTGACATTCGATCGTCTCTATCGACTCTCAACGAACCTGCGTGAAGTCGTCTCTAGCTGGAAACGATCTATCTGATGACCTCGCATCGGTAACGAACGAACCACATGTCCTAGTCATTTATCCTCAGGTGACTAGCGACTCGCTATCATCTCTCTGAGTATATGCTCACGCTGCAATAGCTCCGATCATCTGGGCGATATCTCATCATTTGCAGCAACAACTGGTTCATATGCCTGTACGCCGAACAATGCCTCAATCCTCCAGGAAAGGCAACACATAGGCAGTCATCTCTGAATCGGTCTGCTCTAGATCTGAGTAAGATTCTCCACACTGGAATTCTTCAACTCAACTGGGCCCGCTCTGACGCAAAATCGGACGAATCACCTTCGTCTCTCAAATCGGGTAGACTAGCTATCATCTGTCTCATATCTGTCTGAAAGCTCCGGCAATCTCAGCTCGTAAGCTCCGAAAGCGACATCCTGTCAATCTCGGCAACAGCTGGTCCATCTGTCTGCACGGTAGGCGACATCACAATCTCTGAGGTATGCTGTACATCAACAGTCCTCTTTCAACAGGCAGCTCTAACAATGGCCCGATCATCCGGTGCAGAACCAAGCACTCGCCTCCACTAGAGGTCACAATCACCAATACTAACTCGAGACATTCTCATGTCACCAGAAAACGCAAAGGTCGGCCCTCGTACCAAACGAGCTCACACCGGCCGTAATCCTAGCAGCAGCCCAAACTGCGCCTAAACATGGTAACAGGAATCTCAATCGAGTATCAAAAGAGTACACCAGTGGCAAGAAGGAAACAACAGATCCAGAGTGGATACATGATCATAGGAAAGAACAGCATCAATGGAGATATGATCATGAACTAATAGAATCGGGGATCTCAAATGGATGTATAATCCAGGATATGAAGAGAATCACTAATCTCAAATGTATGTACATCCTAAGGCTCCTTAAGCGGAGTGGCGTGTCGTAAGTATGCCGCGGAACATACCAACGGTACGTCACTCTACTTTAGTCACCTATTCCATCAACCAAGGGTCATCCTAATACGACGAAAGTTCGGGTCTAATACCCCCTCGACCAAGTCTAAGTCCCGTAAGGTCAAGCCTAAGTTCCGTATATAAACAACGCCCTAGGCTCCACATAGTCAAACTCAGACTCGAACCAAGGTCAACCTAGCGCTCTGATACCAACTTTGTCACGACCCAAAGTTTGGCCCGTGACCGGCACTTAACCACGTAACGTCTACAGGCGTAACGCGACTAAGTAAGCCGAAAACCCAGAAATCTAAAACCCTATTTAAGAATAAGTAAAGAATTTCATGTTTAACAATCAAGGTTTTTAAATAACTAAGCCGAATATGCAATTTAAAACAGTACAGTCTTTTCTAAAAATTTCGGCAGAGTTTCTTTTGTAAAACTGGCCCCGAATGGGGTACAACAAGATAACAACATGTATGCAATGATAAAGGCATCCCCAAGCGGGAGCTAGCTCTTCGTCAAAAGACGGTCACAACCACACATGCAACAATAATATACAACGCCAAGTGGCGAGGATCAAACCCAAAGAAAGCTCAAGCAACAAGAAACCGCAGTACTACTAAGCGCGACTCTAAGGTCGAATAATACATCACTAAAGTCTAGGTCTGAAACAATATACAAGTTTTGGTTGATGGAAATTCTAGATACAATGAATAAAGTAAATACAAGGGTGGTTCTTGATGCAAGAGAATCCACCTACCAAAAGCAAACCACCCGCAAGAAAGTAGTGTGCCAGAAATGCCGCAATAAAACCTGTACGGCAGAACCTGCAAGAACTGTGGCACAACGGGGGTGAGTTGCCAACTCGTGAATAGAAACATCTACAAGCAGAAACCGAATGCAAGACATAAACCTAAGTCAACAATCAGTAATATAATCCACAAGAGTACATCTGAGTGTGATAAGGTGGCAAGGTAACATCTAAATATGTATGTGGTGCCAAGTACTCAGGTAATAACATGTCATGAATGTAAGGTATGCTGTATGAAGTAAATATGATGAAGTATCAAATGATATCAATACACATATATTAGCGTCCCATTCCACTAATATTGGTGTAAGGGTATATATAACAGCGCCCTCATACCCTGTTATATATACAAATGAAGTATGATAAGTGTAAATCCAGTCTGTGTATGATCCATGTCTGTATATGATCCATGTCTGTATATGATCCATGTCTGTATATGATCCATATCTGTATATGATCCATATCTGTATATGATCTATGTCTGTATATGCGTGGAACCCGTCCACCCGTCACCCAATGACAATAAACATCATGTATGCAATGCATAAATAATAAATAGGGGATAAGGGAGATATAATGTACCATCTACCATAAAGGCCCCGAGCACATAGGCTCCTCTCACATCGAGCTCATAGGCTCCCATCACATCGAGCTCATAGGCTCCGAGCACATAGGCTCCTCTCACATCGAGCTCATAGGCTCCGAGCACATAGGCTCCTCTCACATCGAGCTCATAGGCTCCGAGCACATAGGCTCCTCTCACATCGAGCTCATAGGCTCCATCACATCGAGCTCATACGCTCCGAGCACATAGGCTCCTCTCACATCGAGCTCATAGGCTCCATCACATCGAGCTCATAGGCTCCGAGCACATAGGCTCCTCTCACATCAAGCTCATAGGCTCCATCACATCGAGCTCATAGGCTCCGAGCACATATCTCAATGCGGATGATCAGAACATGACATATGCGACATATAAACAAAGGTAAGCATATCAGAAGTCATATACATATAGATGAGCTACAATGCAATGATCCAATGTGATATAGGTATCAAGTATGAATATCAAGTCATGTCACATATAGGTAATCTACAATGCAATGATCCAATGTGATATAGGTATCAAGCATAAATATCAAGTCATGTCACATATAGGTAAGCTACAATACAATGATCCAATGTGATATAGGTATCAGGTATGAATATCAAGTCATGTCACATATAGGTAAACTACAATGCAATGATCCAATATGATATAGGTATCAAGCATGAATATCAAGTCATGTCACATATAGGTAAGCTACAATGCAATGATCCAATGTGATATAGGTATCAGGTATGAATATCAAGTCATGTCACATATAGGTAAGCTACAATGCAATGATCCAATGTGATATAGGTATCAGGTATGAATATCAAGTCATGTCACATATAGGTAAACTACAATGCAATGATCCAATGTGATATAGGTATCAAGCATGAATATCAAGTCATGTCACATATAGGTAAGCTACAATGCAATGATCCAATGTGATATAAGTATCAGGTATGAATATCAAGTCATAATCAACTATTTGATGTACAGGTATATGTGTACAATATGCCATGCAAGAATCGTATCAGGAATGCAACAGTACTACAGTGTAGTGGCATGGCAATTATCGATGATGAAGTGTGTGAGTCGGCAAATAGTGTACGTGAAACATACGCATCATCGATAATGGTGCTGGTGTCCTAACAGCATGATAATAACATAATAATGAACATATGCCAGCAATGCGAACAGTAGGAAAATACAGGTATCTATTAGTCAACACCATAGTGAAGTATCTGCTATGCAAACTACATCTAAGTATCCGGTCAATCAGGAGGGGTAGGTGTGGAAACCACCTAAATCTGAGTCAATGTATATATATATAGTCGGTGATCCCGCCTCAATGTCGTATCGTAAGTTATCCTCGAGTTATGAGTGCGGATCTATCATCAATATCGGCTCGTACGGTAATCATCGTACGGCATCCCAATAGCTGGGTAGGGGTCAGTGTCACACTATCTCATCACATATCAGGTATCACTATCGTCATATCATACAGTCTGGGGTACTACTCTATGTCTAGCACCAAACGATACCATCAAAGAAGTATGCATGCGGGTTAACCACATATCCCAAGCCCGCAAGAAATCACAAGTCGTATCCCATAATGAATCATATCCAATCACCGATCTCACGTCATCAAGCCCACATCATCAACTCATTACCAATGTCATCAAACATCATCCATCAAGGGTAGGTATAAGAGATATACAAGTGTAGGCGTGTAAGTGCAATTCTATTCTAGGGCTCGCAACTAGGAACTACACTAATCACTTCTACCCTACACTATCCACAATACTTCTAACACAAAGCTACAACACACTAAAACTATCACACATCTACTATATATATTATACTAACTACGGACTGCGGGGGTGCTATACGCCATCCACCCGACTTCCCCCTGTAGATATAATCTACTCACCTTGCTTCTCATTTGCGGACGTCGCCACGCATTTGCTCGTCGTCCCGAAGTCTTCATGGGTACCTACACATCAAATATCGCATATGCGCATTAAAACCAAATCCAAGCTAAAACGGCGCATGAAATCCAAAACGATACGATAAGGGGGCCTATAGGTGAGAACCTATGGCACGCCTTCAAAACCATCAATAAATCCTCTATATCGTCGTATAAACGTCAAATAGTCGAGGTAAAACGAAACACATCAATGCAGAAATGAAAATACGGAATACGGAAACTAAAGTCCAAAACAGCAACTCATGAAATATGTCCCAGATTTTACCCCATGTCACTTTATACAAATCTATATATACCAGGGGCCTAAACTAACAATGTAGGAGCTACAGAACCAAAACGAGCCAAGGAGGTGGGACCCAGGCCGCAATTGGCGGCCAAAAGGGAAGAATTGGCGGCCGTACGGATGAGTTGGGGGCTGGGGTTTGGGGTGTTGCCTCTATGGTGCCTGCACATCTCAATTTCCACTCAATATTATTTTAGGGGTCTCGTGGTGATAGCAGATTCAAATTAACCTTCCCAGATTACACAATTTCTCCGATATCGGTTTCTAAAATCCGTATTTCTGGTTTTAACTTCAGGTTTTGGGTTCCAATTCATGCACTAGGGTGTTTACAAGTCCTCTACTGAGCTCAATTTCACATTACACTTAAGTTCCTCTCAAACCCTAACTAGGTTTTCATCAAGTCCATAATATCACACAATATCGATATAATCTTAACATGGGGTTAAAGGAAATACTACAATTGAGCTAAGGGTTCAGTAATTACCTTCATTAGCAACTCAAGAATTTTCTTGAGTTGCCCCTAGTGGCCAAAATCCACGCTTTCTTGGTCCATTGCGTAGATCTCGAGCTTGTGCACATTTTTAATGAAACGGACATGAGGTTTTAGTGTTGTTTTAGAGATGAAAAGAGGGATTGAAGAGGGGGAGGGAGATGAGGAAGTGGCAGCAGCAGCAAGAGCCAAAGGAGAGGGAGAGAAATGAAGAGGAGAACAATGGCTAAGTGTTGGTCAAATGTGCCCATACCCTCTTCTCACCAAACCTCCATTTCTTTATTCTTTTCTTTTCTTTTCCTTTTCTTTTTCTCCTAAAATAAATCCTTCTCACTTAAATAGTAAACCCAAAATGAGAAACCATGGTAGAAAGTGCACAAGTGTAGGAAAAATAGTGGGTGCATTTTTGTTTAATTTGCTAAAAACCGATTAGCGATTTTTAATCGCGATTAGCGCTAAATTAGTGTCAAATTAATCACAAAAACTTAAAAATGTCATAATTCACTAATTACCCTATTTTAGAATTTTCCATAATTTTTCATAATTTTTCTAACATTTTTCCTATTTATTTGCATTTAATTATTAAAATAATCAATAAAATAATATTAAATAATAAAAATTCCCAAAATTAATATTTTATATTTTTGAAAATGTTACAATCTACCCCCCTTAAAGAAATTCGGTCCCCGAATTTAAATTTAAACCCCCACTACTAAAACAATTTCAGTAATAATCCATTTGTCGGGGCTCCGAAAACATCCACACCTAGAGAATATCATAAAAAAAAATGTACTACTCTACTAGAATCAATCCCCAAAATGCATATATAAGAATATCCTATGCGTCTGGTGCGCAAGGAATCAAAATCCATATATGTGTCAAACAGGTATAGAAAACAACATCTAAGTGCAACGGGTGTGCACGTAACATCTGTCGTAGGCAACGTGTGTGCTTGACAGAAAAAGCAGGTGCATATGAAATGCACGAAGAATTCCGATTTAGTGCATCTGGTATGCACCAAAATCGTATATCAAAACACTAAAGATGTATGAAAACTACGCTGGAAGTGCAAATCAAATCACTGAATACGATAGGCATGAAATCTCAATCAATATCTCAAATGTAATAACTCAGCGCAAAATATATAAATATCCAGTGGGTGCATGAAACAATATCATGAAACTCAATCATCAAAACTAAATCATGCAAGCAGAACGCACAAAATACCGAAATCCCAAAGTGACGGATACGTGATAATCGAATCACAAAATCACAAATCATAAATACCGTCGTCGGTAGTTCCTCCTTCGAGGTCGAGAAGGAGTCAGTGCATCCACTGCTAGCAGCGCAGGATATCTACTTGCTTCTTGCTCACGGCCTGGCGTCCTCTGACTCTGGGTCCTTATCTTCTCTGCGGATTTCCTATCACGCAGTCAATCGGCTCATCGGCCCTGTCAGGTGTGCTAACGGGGACGATTCCGTGCTGGCACTTCTCTAGTCACCTCTCGGTCAATCCTCATGACCACTCGTAAGGTAGCGTATCACTGGCGTCGGCCTCTGGCTCTCTGAATGCACGTCACACATCTGATCCTGGGTGCAAACATCATTGCAGCAATGTCCTGGAAGGAATCCTGCTCAAGGTCTCTTCCAATCATGCCTATGCCGATCTGTACAGAGGCTGGCTCTCTTGTACTACCTCTTTTCGCTTGATAGACATCTGTGTCCTCAGCACAACCTCTTCTCGGAAATTGGTCACATTCCAACATCTCTGTAAGCATATCAGGTCTCTAGTCTCGACGGGAAGCATTGACAGCTCGTCAGTGTCTCACACGAACCTCTGGTTCCACATGTCTCTATCATCGTCCACTATGAAGTCACGCCAAGCCACCTTGCACTGCACTGTTCTCGGCCACGGTCAATCTGAAGTCTCTCGCACGGACTCGAAATCGCGTACTCTGTAGCTTCATCATTCTACAGAAGATGTCAGGCTGAACTGGTCCTCGGGAACACGTCCCAACCATCGGAGGAATACTCATCTCTCGTCCGTCCTTGATCAATTCGCAACGCATCTGGGTAAATTCCTCTATACGATCCTGGTCAACTACCTCGTCGATAATGCCGAACTCTGTCCTGCTGGGTGTGCGCAATGCTACCACTCCTGGTCTAGGTCTTCTCGTATCGTACTCCAGAAAGGTCCTGTCGAGGTCCCTTTCTCAAATCTCATTCCTGCCGAAATGCCCGGAAGTCATCATCCAATGTTGAAGCTAAAGCTCATTCCGGAACGGCTGCATACTCATCGCGCTTCTTTCTGGAAGATATATCCATATACCACGCCTCGGGGTGCGTATCACATCTCTGATGTCAGCGGAGTGGGACGTCATCTCATCGAAACCTCGTACGAACTCTCTTCTTCGCTCTGCGTCAATGTCGACTGATTCGGACTCGTCTCATCCTGGCTGCATGTACTGTGCTCCAACGGCTATGCTCGCATCTGGAGTCTCCCAAGCAGTGTCCCATCACGATATCCGAAAGATGTCGAACCATCCGATCGACTCGTCAGATCCTCATAATCCCCCAAGAGCTCACATCTCGGGTACAGTTTAATAGTATCGAGTACATGCCACAGCGTCGGTGGTCCAGCCGTAGAAGGGCAAACCCAAGCCTCACTAATGGCGCCGCGGAACCGCTGTAAACCCTAAGGTTCAAAGGCTGTCACATGGTCATTAAGTCGAGTTAGGGTTTCATTCTTCTAGAGGGTCCATAGAATCACCTGCATGTCTTTCCGTATACTTTAAACTTGGAAAATGGGCTCCTGACATTCGATCGTCTCTATCGACTCTCAACGAACCTGCGTGAAGTCGTCTCTAGCTGGAAACGATCTATCTGATGACCTCGCATCGGTAACGAACGAACCACATGTCCTAGTCATTTATCCTCAGGTGACTAGCGACTCGCTATCATCTCTCTGAGTATATGCTCACGCTGCAATAGCTCCGATCATCTGGGCGATATCTCATCATTTGCAGCAACAACTGGTTCATATGCCTGTACGCCGAACAATGCCTCAATCCTCCAGGAAAGGCAACACATAGGCAGTCATCTCTGAATCGGTCTGCTCTAGATCTGAGTAAGATTCTCCACACTGGAATTCTTCAACTCAACTGGGCCCGCTCTGACGCAAAATCGGACGAATCACCTTCGTCTCTCAAATCGGGTAGACTAGCTATCATCTGTCTCATATCTGTCTGAAAGCTCCGGCAATCTCAGCTCGTAAGCTCCGAAAGCGACATCCTGTCAATCTCGGCAACAGCTGGTCCATCTGTCTGCACGGTAGGCGACATCACAATCTCTGAGGTATGCTGTACATCAACAGTCCTCTTTCAACAGGCAGCTCTAACAATGGCCCGATCATCCGGTGCAGAACCAAGCACTCGCCTCCACTAGAGGTCATAATCACCAATACTAACTCGAGACATTCTCATGTCACCAGAAAACGCAAAGGTCGGCCCTCGTACCAAACGAGCTCACACCGGCCGTAATCCTAGCAGCAGCCCAAACTGCGCCCAAACATGGTAACAGGAATCTCAATCGAGTATCAAAAGAGTACACCAGTGGCAAGAAGGAAACAACAGATCCAGAGTGGATACATGATCATAGGAAAGAACAGCATCAATGGAGATATGATCATGAACTAATAGAATCGGGGATCTCAAATGGATGTATAATCCAGGATATGAAGAGAATCACTAATCTCAAATGTATGTACATCCTAAGGCTCCTTAAGCGGAGTGGCGTGTCGTAAGTATGCCGCGGAACATACCAACGGTACGTCACTCTACTTTAGTCACCTATTCCATCAACCAAGGGTCATCCTAATACGACGAAAGTTCGGGTCTAATACCCCCTCGACCAAGTCTAAGTCCCGTAAGGTCAAGCCTAAGTTCCGTATATAAACAACGCCCTAGGCTCCACATAGTCAAACTCAGACTCGAACCAAGGTCAACCTAGCGCTCTGATACCAACTTTGTCACGACCCAAAGTTTGGCCCGTGACCGGCACTTAACCACGTAACGTCTACAGGCGTAACGCGACTAAGTAAGCCGAAAACCCAGAAATCTAAAACCCTATTTAAGAATAAGTAAAGAATTTCATGTTTAACAATCAAGGTTTTTAAATAACTAAGCCGAATATGCAATTTAAAACAGTACAGTCTTTTCTAAAAATTTCGGCAGAGTTTCTTTTGTAAAACTGGCCCCGAATGGGGTACAACAAGATAACAACATGTATGCAATGATAAAGGCATCCCCAAGCGGGAGCTAGCTCTTCGTCAAAAGACGGTCACAACCACACATGCAACAATAATATACAACGCCAAGTGGTGAGGATCAAACCCAAAGAAAGCTCAAGCAACAAGAAACCGCAGTACTACTAAGCGCGACTCTAAGGTCGAATAATACATCACTAAAGTCTAGGTCTGAAACAATATACAAGTTTTGGTTGATGGAAATTCTAGATACAATGAATAAAGTAAATACAAGGGTGGTTCTTGATGCAAGAGAATCCACCTACCAAAAGCAAACCACCCGCAAGAAAGTAGTGTGCCAGAAATGCCGCAATAAAACCTGTACGGCAGAACCTGCAAGAACTGTGGCACAACGGGGGTGAGTTGCCAACTCGTGAATAGAAACATCTACAAGCAGAAACCGAATGCAAGACATAAACCTAAGTCAACAATCAGTAATATAATCCACAAGAGTACATCTGAGTGTGATAAGGTGGCAAGGTAACATCTAAATATGTATGTGGTGCCAAGTACTCAGGTAATAACATGTCATGAATGTAAGGTATGCTGTATGAAGTAAATATGATGAAGTATCAAATGATATCAATACACATATATTAGCGTCCCATTCCACTAATATTGGTGTAAGGGTATATATAACAGCGCCCTCATACCCTGTTATATATACAAATGAAGTATGATAAGTGTAAATCCAGTCTGTGTATGATCCATGTCTGTATATGATCCATGTCTGTATATGATCCATGTCTGTATATGATCCATATCTGTATATGATCCATATCTGTATATGATCTATGTCTGTATATGCGTGGAACCCGTCCACCCGTCACCCAATGACAATAAACATCATGTATGCAATGCATAAACAATAAATAGGGGATAAGGGAGATATAATGTACCATCTACCATAAAGGCCCCGAGCACATAGGCTCCTCTCACATCGAGCTCATAGGCTCCCATCACATCGAGCTCATAGGCTCCGAGCACATAGGCTCCTCTCACATCGAGCTCATAGGCTCCGAGCACATAGGCTCCTCTCACATCGAGCTCATAGGCTCCATCACATCGAGCTCATACGCTCCGAGCACATAGGCTCCTCTCACATCGAGCTCATAGGCTCCATCACATCGAGCTCATAGGCTCCGAGCACATAGGCTCCTCTCACATCAAGCTCATAGGCTCCATCACATCGAGCTCATAGGCTCCGAGCACATATCTCAATGCGGATGATCAGAACATGACATATGCGACATATAAACAAAGGTAAGCATATCAGATGTCATATACATATAGATGAGCTACAATGCAATGATCCAATGTGATATAGGTATCAAGTATGAATATCAAGTCATGTCACATATAGGTAATCTACAATGCAATGATCCAATGTGATATAGGTATCAAGCATAAATATCAAGTCATGTCACATATAGGTAAGCTACAATGCAATGATCCAATGTGATATAGGTATCAGGTATGAATATCAAGTCATGTCACATATAGGTAAACTACAATGCAATGATCCAATATGATATAGGTATCAAGCATGAATATCAAGTCATGTCACATATAGGTAAGCTACAATGCAATGATCCAATGTGATATAGGTATCAGGTATGAATATCAAGTCATGTCACATATAGGTAAGCTACAATGCAATGATCCAATGTGATATAGGTATCAGGTATGAATATCAAGTCATGTCACATATAGGTAAACTACAATGCAATGATCCAATGTGATATAGGTATCAAGCATGAATATCAAGTCATGTCACATATAGGTAAGCTACAATGCAATGATCCAATGTGATATAAGTATCAGGTATGAATATCAAGTCATAATCAACTATTTGATGTACAGGTATATGTGTACAATATGCCATGCAAGAATCGTATCAGGAATGCAACAGTACTACAGTGTAGTGGCATGGCAATTATCGATGATGAAGTGTGTGAGTCGGCAAATAGTGTACGTGAAACATACGCATCATCGATAATGGTGCTGGTGTCCTAACAGCATGATAATAACATAATAATGAACATATGCCAGCAATGCGAACAGTAGGAAAATACAGGTATCTATTAGTCAACACCACA
Organism: Agapanthus africanus; assembly: GCA_030015575.1. Taxonomy (NCBI): domain Eukaryota; kingdom Viridiplantae; phylum Streptophyta; class Magnoliopsida; order Asparagales; family Amaryllidaceae; genus Agapanthus; species Agapanthus africanus. The sequence goes on from JASDDO010000022.1 coordinate 207,978,258, forward strand.
GTGAAGTATCTACTATGCAAACTACATCTAAGTATCCGGTCAATCAGGAGGGGTAGGTGTGGAAACCACCTAAATCTGAGTCAATGTATATATATATAGTCGGTGATCCCGCCTCAATGTCGTATCGTAAGTTATCCTCGAGTTATGAGTGCGGATCTATCATCAATATCGGCTCGTACGGTAATCATCGTACGGCATCCCAATAGCTGGGTAGGGGTCAGTGTCACACTATCTCATCACATATCAGGTATCACTATCGTCATATCATACAGTCTGGGGTACTACTCTATGTCTAGCACCAAACGATACCATCAAAGAAGTATGCATGCGGGTTAACCACATATCCCAAGCCCGCAAGAAATCACAAGTCGTATCCCATAATGAATCATATCCAATCACCGATCTCACGTCATCAAGCCCACATCATCAACTCATTACCAATGTCATCAAACATCATCCATCAAGGGTAGGTATAAGAGATATACAAGTGTAGGCGTGTAAGTGCAATTCTATTCTAGGGCTCGCAACTAGGAACTACACTAATCACTTCTACCCTACACTATCCACAATACTTCTAACACAAAGCTACAACACACTAAAACTATCACACATCTACTATATATATTATACTAACTACGGACTGCGGGGGTGCTATACGCCATCCACCCGACTTCCCCCTGTAGATATAATCTACTCACCTTGCTTCTCATTTGCGGACGTCGCCACGCATTTGCTCGTCGTCCCGAAGTCTTCATGGGTACCTACACATCAAATATCGCATATGCGCATTAAAACCAAATCCAAGCTAAAACGGCGCATGAAATCCAAAACGATACGATAAGGGGGCCTATAGGTGAGAACCTATGGCACGCCTTCAAAACCATCAATAAATCCTCTATATCGTCGTATAAACGCCAAATAGTCGAGGTAAAACGAAACACATCAATGCAGAAATGAAAATACGGAATACGGAAACTAAAGTCCAAAACAGCAACTCATGAAATATGTCCCAGATTTTACCCCATGTCACTTTATACAAATCTATATATACCAGGGGCCTAAACTAACAATGTAGGAGCTACAGAACCAAAACGAGCCAAGGAGGTGGGACCCAGGCCGCAATTGGCGGCCAAAAGGGAAGAATTGGCGGCCGTACGGATGAGTTGGGGGCTGGGGTTTGGGGTGTTGCCTCTATGGTGCCTGCACATCTCAATTTCCACTCAATATTATTTTAGGGGTCCCGTGGTGATAGCAGATTCAAATTAACCTTCCCAGATTACACAATTTCTCCGATATCGGTTTCTAAAATCCGTATTTCTGGTTTTAACTTCAGGTTTTGGGTTCCAATTCATGCACTAGGGTGTTTACAAGTCCTCTACTGAGCTCAATTTCACATTACACTTAAGTTCCTCTCAAACCCTAACTAGGTTTTCATCAAGTCCATAATATCACACAATATCGATATAATCTTAACATGGGGTTAAAGGAAATACTACAATTGAGCTAAGGGTTCAGTAATTACCTTCATTAGCAACTCAAGAATTTTCTTGAGTTGCCCCTAGTGGCCAAAATCCACGCTTTCTTGGTCCATTGCGTAGATCTCGAGCTTGTGCACATTTTTAATGAAACGGACATGAGGTTTTAGTGTTGTTTTAGAGATGAAAAGAGGGATTGAAGAGGGGGAGGGAGATGAGGAAGTGGCAGCAGCAGCAAGAGCCAAAGGAGAGGGAGAGAAATGAAGAGGAGAACAATGGCTAAGTGTTGGTCAAATGTGCCCATACCCTCTTCTCACCAAACCTCCATTTCTTTATTCTTTTCTTTTCTTTTCCTTTTCTTTTTCTCCTAAAATAAATCCTTCTCACTTAAATAGTAAACCCAAAATGAGAAACCATGGTAGAAAGTGCACAAGTGTAGGAAAAATAGTGGGTGCATTTTTGTTTAATTTGCTAAAAACCGATTAGCGATTTTTAATCGCGATTAGCGCTAAATTAGTGTCAAATTAATCACAAAAACTTAAAAATGTCATAATTCACTAATTACCATATTTTAGAATTTTCCATAATTTTTCATAATTTTTCTAACATTTTTCCTATTTATTTGCATTTAATTATTAAAATAATCAATAAAATAATATTAAATAATAAAAATTCCCAAAATTAATATTTTATATTTTTGAAAATGTTACACATGTATTCTGTTCTCATGCATTCATACCTCATTCATATGATATATTGCCACCTGAGGCACTGACACGGGCTATGAGATTACACTCGGGTTAGATATTTACCCTAGCCTTGTTATAGGCTGCATGTTATATTGGAGGATTATATATTATGATCGTATGACCTAGGATTGCGTCATACATGCGATTTTTATTCGTAGATGTTTTTTCTATTCACGAGTTGGCAACTCACCCCCGTTGTGCCCCAGTTTCTTGCAGGTGTTGCCGTACGGATTCATTACGGCTTTGCGGGCACTGTACCTTTCGAGTGACTTGCTAGTAGGTGGGTTTATTGTATCACACCCGTCATTATTCATTGTATATTATTTTCCAGTTGTATCTAGAAGTTCCATCAACCAAACATGTATTTATTTGAGATAGAGACCAGTGTTGTTTATTCTATCGACCTTAGAGTCGCGCTTATATTTATACGGATTTCATGCTGTTTTGAGTTTCCTTTTCTGTTGTGATCCTCGCCTTTCGGCGTTGTATATTATATTGCTTGCGTGGTTGTGACCGTCGATTGACGAAGAGCTAGCTCCCGCTTGGGGATGCCTTTTCCATTATATATGCTTTATCAGGTTTTGTACCCGTTTGGGGTCAGTTTTTACAAAGGAAACTCTGCCGAAATTTTTAGAAAGGACTTGTGATTTTAAAATGCATATTTCGGCGTATTTTGCAAAACTACTTGATTTAAATTGGTTTTACTACACTCTACTACTTTTCTTGGTTTGGATTTCTGGGTTTTCGGCTTACTTAGAATACGTACGCCTTGAGACGTTCGTAGTTTAAGTGCCGGTCATGTTCCGTACTTTCAGGTCGTGACAAGATCATTCTTTTGATAGTCCATGTTGCCTAGTTCGATAAAAATCCATTTTTTATACCGTTTTCCGCCTCCCCATAAGCACCGGGGTGGGCAACGTGGACTTACAGAGAGTGGTATGACCGATAACCCGATGTGAACTCTCATTGGAGGATATCGTCGGCTTGCATTCCCGGGCAAAGAGTGGTATTTTCTTGATAACATCAGCGGATCAGGAGAGAGATCTCGCATTAAAGGGAAAGCGCCAGATCGCGTGTACGTTCGTTGGAGCGACAACCCACGTGTATGGCGTTGGTTGGCTGGCGAGACGTGTCGCAGGCGTTCCTGCGCTCGAAGGGATGCGTCCAATGTGAGCACGACAGGTGGAGCGTTGTCGGTCGTAGGTTGCAAAATGTCATTTTGGCGGGAGGCGATGGAAGCCGTAGGATGCGTACGCCGGCAGCTATAAATAGAGGTGGGATCCCCATCAGGGCCCATACCTCTTCATAATTTCCTCGACCTTGATCGCGTCAGCTCGGCGCTCTTCCCCTCAGGTCGGATTTCTTGCGTTTGATTTCCCGAGGACACCCCTTTTGATCAGGTTAGATGTCTTCTTCTGAGGAGTCTATAGATGTCGTCCGGGTAGAGTCTTGGGAGTCTTCTGGAGCTTCCTCTTCCACTTCTTCCTTTTCCTCCTCTGAGTCGGAGTCCCCCCGGGGAGTTAAGGCTGGTAATGCTCCCCGGGGCCGAGCGACGGGGGCAGTCCCCAGTGTTAGTTATATGTATGCCCTAGAGGCCATTATTGTACATACGATGTATATTGTAGTGGATGCTAGGACATATATAGGGAGGACTTTCTTGCTCGACATGATAGTATGCTATCTGGTTGTACTTTATCTTAACATGTACTCTGATTGTCTCTATATTACATGTTGATAAAGCCCTTAGGATATGTACTCGACTACTGGGACTATGATGAGATCATACTAGTGGGGCCACGGTAGTCGACGAGTGTATCCTATAACTGTTCCTAATCGAGGGTGTATCGAGACAGGGCATCGATACACCAGAGTAGACTAGCGTATACACATCTTGACCCATATGATGGGCGATGGATGATCCCATATCCATCGGTGTTTGACATCAAGGATGGTGTACGGGTGCTTAGTGGAGACTGGGTACACTGGACGGACTCGCCGAGAACTCCTAGATGGTATCATACCTCACGTCAGATGGCAGTTCTCCGGTGACACTGGTACAGAGTAGTCTGTTGACCCGAGATCGTCATAGAGTCTTGTGTGATTCCCACTGTGCTTTGATTTCCATCATACCACGTCCAAGAGGGCGTGCAAAAAGGTGGCTTTTGGGTACAGTCCCGAATCACATGGAGGCAATGAGCGATAGGAGGGGATTCGTCTCTCTCGGTATAGGGAGTTGATGTTGCGCTGTGTTCGATTGGCTATAACCGGAAATCCGTGGAAAGGGTTGCTGAGATTTACTGGTAAGTGTTATCAGTATTTCTCGAACTGTTAGAGACCTCATATCGACACGACTTATCGAGCTACTGGGGTCTGACGTTTACCACCCCTAAGCGAGATATGCGGCATATCAGACGACGAGACCGGACTGTACGGGAGTGTTACTGATTGGATTCACAGGAGAATGTACAGGCTTGCTTGTTAATCTTCTGAGCGCTCAATACCTGGGTGGTTGTTACGTTTAGCTGACCGCTTGCAGCTTGTGGGTGTTTGATATGATCATCACCTACTGCCGGCGTATTGACGATTCTTTAGAGTCCTACACAGAGCTTTCTTGGCTCAGGCAAAACGGAGTAGGGGCACATATGCGATATGTACGGGACCGAGGATAATGCGATATGAGATACCGTATTCTATTCTCGCGATATATGATATCAGCCGGGTCATCGGATCAAGTGTTGATTCGATAAATCGGTACGGATAAATATTAGCCGGTTATATGCGATATAGCCGGATTGTCGGATCAAGTCTTGATTCGATAATTTAATGTATAATAATATATATGATATATTAAATTACATTAACTAATATTAGCTCACTAAAAGATTCTTTTTCTCACTCGGGTAATACATTGATATATATGCGATATATGTTAATTGTATTATTTTATTTTGTTACGATAAATATTATATATGTGATATATAATATTGTAACATGATATGATAACTAATGCAACATGTTTAGTAGAGTTTAAACATGATTAGGGTTTGGATTAGGGTTAAGACTTCTAGTAGTTTCTAGAAGGTTTTCTTTTGTTTTTGCAAAGATATTTTCAAGTGACTCATTCTGAACCTAACCCAAACCCTATCCTTAGTTAATTCTCTACAAAGGTTTAGTCAACCATGGTTGCATTATTGATCATCTTTATCCTTTCATTATTCATCACAAAAGGTTTGAGATTGATTATTCATTCATCATCTTCTTCCTTCTTCTTCCTTTGAGCAAAAGCTTTCTAGCTTTTTGCTTGGTGATGAAAATAAGTGAGAATATGAAAACAAATGAGAGCAAAAATCCTACTACATCATCCTCATCTATCCTTGCCATTTAGATGAGGGTGTTCACTTCATTTTGTGAGTGTTAGCTTGTGTTAATGAAACTTCAAGGTAGATCATCTTTGTTATCGAAGATCGGAAGCAAGACTGCATCTTTCTCTTCGTGAAGCCTCTCGAGAGTCCTCAACACGATGATCGTAGCGAAGGGACCTCAACACGGAGCTTAAGAAGTGAAGGACCGGATCTACAAAGGTTGTAATCCCTCTCACTTAGTGTTAAAGAGTTTAACATGCTTGTTTTCGCCTAAACTCTAGTTTAAAGATCCGGCTTCGGGTTGTTCGGCACGGCTAAATTTTTAATCGGGTATGGTTGATGCCTCGTAGACCCTTGTGCGCGTGCATAGCAACCCTACAGTGGTATCAGAGCCAATCTAGAGCTTTAGGCGAAGTCTGAGCGAAGTTTAAAGTCCGATCGAAACACGAACCCCGATAAAACCCCTTCTCTGGAATTTTTTCAAAACTGTGATTTTTTTCAAATTAAAAATACTCAAAAAAATCTGCAGGGAACTACATGAGTTACTGTGAAGCACGTACCTCCAATTCCTCTAAAGCGCCGCGGAACCGCGGCCGTACCATGGTATTGGCGGCGGTTCCGCGGCCAAAAAGTTGCCTCATGTTTTCAATTTTGCATAGTAACCTCCGTATGTGATTCCTGATTCTTCTGGGAATTTTTAATTATACTCAAGTGTTGAGTTTTCTGGGCTGTATTGGGGACTCGTTGTTTCGATCGGATATTTTAACTTTGTTTAGTTTGTCCGGATAATATTTAGAACGTGTTAAAAAGTTCGGACGGATATCAATAACTCACTTTTTCCCCAGTTGGAAATTTTTTCAAAAGTTGGATTTTTTCTCGAGTTTGAAACTTTCTAAGTCGTGCAAGTAACGCGGTGGACCCTCTAGAAGACAACAAACCTTAACTCGATTATATGACCGTCTTGAACTTCCTCTAAACCTTAGTGGCAGTACGGCGTGCCACATGTGAGGCGTTGGCTTGACCCTTCTACGGCTTGACCATTGGTACTGTGGCATGTGATGGATGTTTTTAAACTGATTTCAAGTGTTGAGATAAATTGGGGAAATCTTGGGTGTTTGATTATTCGATCAGAAATTTTAACATTATCTATTTATCTGGAATGTGATACAAGATTTGGAATCCACAGGTAGTTATGAGATAACTAATTTGAATGTTGTAAATTTAGCAGTCTCAAATGATCGGTTGCCACGGAATTTTGATGTGATCAAAAGTCTGTCACAATCACGTAGCGTACGCGGATACTCGCTGGGGAAACTTAACAGACAGCCACGCCCCATAGCCCCGACCAAGTGACTGTAGAAGAACCCCGTCGCCAAAAGCATCCGTTCGGGTGCTCGCGGCAACGGTGTTCCGCCTTAGTGCACTTCGTCGACGGCATCCGGGGGTGCGGCTGTCTACTAAAGTTTGCGACGAGCATTCGATTAGGAAATCGGGAATCTTGTTGAATTTTCCGACTTGATATTGAAAAGAGTTTTCGATAATGAGACTAAAATGCGGGGTTTATAATTGTTAGGCATGCGATGTCTAAGGAATTCATTTGGTTAGGCATGCGATGTCTAAGGAGGTTGCGGATTCCAACTGTTGTAGTTTTACACTTTCTTTTCTGTGACCGTAAGCGCAGTATGTGGTGTATCGCCGGCTTCGTTGCTATACATCAACGACAATCGGGATACATATACTTGCTTACGTTGATGGTATGAGATATTATGTGTTGCTGTGATATGTTATATTGGATCGTCGCGTTTTGAATAGCCGGGGTTTTTATGTGAGATGTGAGTTTTTCTTTTTCATTCATGTAAAATTCATTTGTATGTAATATTCTTTTATTGGGGCACTTCCGGGTTGAGGATGATGTCACCATTGTATATTATTTACTTTTCCGCATTAGGTAGACCCAAGGCGGGGAGCATAAGTAACCGGGTTCTGGGCTCCAGTGGGAGACCATCTCGAGGAGTCAAGACCGGGTCTCCTAACCCTAGAATTTGCAGTGTTGCTTGCCGCTCTCGTAGGGGTCTAAGGATGTGGGTTTGGCTATTCATCGCGACCGTGGAATCCGTGTTTTATACATGCTCGTACTAAAACACGGAAGTCCTAGTATATCCAATATTTCATATATGTTCTTCTGCTGCAATGTTCTGTGATGAGATCATATTAGTGACTGAGACGAATGTTTATATTATATATATAAGATATATGTTATATTGCAGATTTCGTTTCAACTGTGATGCTTGTGAAGCATAATTAAAATGGGACTTCATTAATGAGATTAATGAAATAAAAGAAACCTAAAGATGTTGTAGAAACTTATTTAAAAACTTGTAGCTTTAGTTCTTGCTTTGCATAGCGGTGTTCCTTGTAGAACATCCAGCACCTTATTCGATAAGGAAAGAGCCGAGATCCCTTCACCGTGAGTGACCTCTTTAGTGAAACTAGCAGATGCTACAAACTCGGTTTGTCTTTTGATTGCTTCTATTGTTTTTGCTTTGCAAAGAGGTATTTGTGAAATATCCTGCACCTTATTCGATGAGGAAAGGGTCGACGATCCCTTCACCGGGAGTGACCCCTTTAGCAAAACTAGAAAAGCCTAAAAAACACTCCATTTAAAAATCACTCGATTCTACAACGATATCAAGTTCATTACGCAAAGGGTTTTCTTAAAAACCTGTCGTAGCCCTCCGTCATTTCAGATAAGTACTTCATAGTATTCGTGCTGCGTTTGTTGGCTTTAGTCAAGACGTAGTGTGCGGTAGCTATTTATGCTTATCTATATAAGCATATGATGCGATTGAGTTAGGGTAGTCGTGCGACTTTGTTGGCATTCGTCAAGGGTCGTGCGGGTGGGTTTAATTCAATCGGGAAATAATGGGTTGAACTAGACTAGTAGCCTATAGTTTATTGGCATTCGTTAAGGTCATAGGACACTAGGGGTAAAATATTATTGGGAATTTCAAGTGTTGAAATTTGCAATGAGATTGCATACCTTCTATGAGATAGTTGGATCCCGATACCCACTGCGAGTAAGAGTTACTCCTGAGAGAGTTTTACACATTACAATTAGCCAATCAAGTAGGTGTCTAGAAAGGTGTTAACGGGGTTACGCTTCTGGGAAAACGAGGTTTACTTTAATTAGGTCCGTGCGAAAGCACGGGGAACCTCCCTCAAAGTACCAACACCGGCCTGGCTGAAAGATTGGCGAACTTGTAGCGTGTAATTAATCCCGGCTAGTCTTTTCTTTTAGGGTTTGAAGGAAGATTTGATTAAAACAGTGGGAGACATCCTGATTAGATATATTAGATAACCAATCTAATCTTGTAAGAGCATACGCTGAGTGTTTTCTTCTCTCTCTCTCAAGGTAGCGACCATATCATGCCTTAATCAAGATAATAAAACGGATGTATTGACCGAACCCGCTTGTTATACTGAGCTGGGGAACGTTGGTCCCGCTCCAACTTATAATTGTTATAAGACAGAGCAGGAAATTAGGGAATACCAGATTTCCCGTGCCGCCCAAACGAAGAAAGTGCATGCTGATGCATCTTCTTCGGGTGTGTTCATTACAGAGAACTGTTTCTCAGTATCATTTACGTCCTGGGTATGAGATACCGGATCAGGATCCCGCATATGTAATCTGTTACATGGGCTACAGAAAGGTAGAGAACTGAGAACGGGTGATAATTTTCATGAGACAGAAAAACGGTGCAAGTGTTGCAGCCAATTCTGTTGGTCACTATCACCCTGTATTATCAGAATACATTGATTCTGAACAAATGTTATTAGATACCGAACCTGATATACAACATCATATCAGTCTCTTTATTAGTAAAGAAAGGATATAATTTTGTATTGTTGGATAATATTTTGAACATTTCCTATATCAAGAGTTGATCGGTTCAGGCACGTTATCTAAAAGCATTGACATTCTAAATCAAACTACAGTTCTTAGTATACAGAACACCCACGAGAGGAAGAGTTCAGAAATGAACGAATCCTTCTAGAGGCATTGTAGACTAGGTCATATCAATGTGACCCGACTAGCTAAGTTACATTTAGATGCATATTTAAATCTGTTTGAATTTATATCTTGTGAAACTTGCCGGTCATGTCACAAAGATAAGATGACCATAGCTCTGTTTATTGGAAACAAAGAAAGAGTTAGTGAACTCTTGGGATTGATACATGCTGATGTATGAAAGTCTCCTGTCTACACATGCCAAGACCGGTTCTTTGTACTTCATTACATTCTCTGATGATCTCTCAAGATTCAGACATATGTTCCTATTGAAACACAAGTCCGAACCTTTTGAGATATTCACAGAATGTAAGTTAGAAGTAGAAAACCAAAATACGGGTATAAGTATTATGTCCTTTGATGAGATCAGGGAGGAGAATACTAGAGCACGGAATTTCTGGACTATTCTAAAGGAGAATGAGATTCTCTCTTAGCATTACTCCTCCGAATACACCACAGCACGTCGGTGTATCGGGGCGGAGCAATCGCACCCTATTAGATATGGTGCGCTCTATGATGAGTACTACTGAGTTTCCTATTTCCTTTTGGGAGTTTTGCACTTGAGAAGCTGCATACCTATTGAATAGGGTTCGAATCAAATCAGTTGCCTACCACTTTATATGTGATATGGAAAGGGAAGAACCCATATCTTAAGTTTGTTAAGATTTGGGGTTGTCCGGCCTATGTCTGAAAAGCATAATCCGGACAAGCTCGAGGCAAAGTCAGATCTGTGGAAGTTTGTTGGATATCCCAAGCATTCGCAAGGGAATATCTTCTACCTAACCGAGGAACAAAAGATGTTTTGTTTCTCAGCATGCTACCTTTGTGAAAGGGAATTTCTTGTGAAGAAATTAGTGGTCATGAGGTAGAACTGGAAGGAGTTCCAGCTATACAAACTACAGCAGATGATTTGGTAGAACCGAAGGATTCAATAGTAACCAACGAACCTCAGCCTCTCCGCCGATCTAGTAGGGTTCCTCACCCACCTGAGAGATACTTCGGTTTCTCTATGATAGTGGGAGCGAGGATTGCATCATGAGATGATGACCCAACTTGTTTCGAGCTAGCCATCAGGAGTGGGACTCTGTAAGAATGGCTGGATGCTTAGTGATCTGAGATGGAATCCTTATACACCAACAAAGTATGGACTTTGGTTGCTTTATCTGAAGGGTTAAATCCCCATCAGGAGCGAGTATATCTTGAGAAGATTACTTGGTGTACATGGAAAAGTTGAGACTTTCAAAGCCATGCTTAAGTCCATCCAGATCCTACTTGCCACGGCTACATACCATGACTACGATATCTGGCGGTTGGGTGTCATGACTGCTTTTCTAAATGATGTTTTAGAAAAGAGCGTCTATAAGTACACAGCCAGAGAGCTTCATAGACAGTGGGAGCAGCGGAAACGTGTGCAAGATGTTTTATGTGATAAAACAGGTATCGCGGAGTTGGAACGTCTGTTTTGATGTGGTAGTCAAAGAGTTTGACTTCATCAAAATAGTAGATGAACCTTGTACATACTAAAAGGTAGTGGGGAGTATGGTGGTGATCCTCGTAGAGTACGTGGATGACACACTCTTGATAGGGAAGGAGTTTCCTATGCTACGCTCGGTCAATCTCCGCTTATCACAAGGATTCTCCATATAGGATCAAAGTGATACCTCCTAAATCCTGGGTTTTTGGATCTATGAGATAGATCTAATTGGATGTTAGGATGCTCACTAGTTGCAGTGAGATGGTATCAATCGATCCTGGGGAGAATCACTAGAAAGGTTCCAGGGTGATAAGGACGACTGAAAGTTAGTCGCAGGCATTGTCTTTACCCTCAGTGGAGGGACGGTATGTTGGAAGAGTTCCAAGCTAGATACCGTGACTTACTAGACGATTAAAGGCAAGATACATCGTTACCAAGGATGCTACCAAAGAGGCAGTCTGGATATATAAGTTCATGAGATGAACTTCGTTCCTACCATTGTGTGACAATGGAGTTGTGGCTTTAGCCAAGGAACTGCCATCCCATCTGAAATCCAGATATAATTCTTAGGCAGTATTACCTGATCATAGAGATGGTTGATCTCCAGGGAGATCGAGGTTAGGAGAGTAGACACAGAGGACAACAGTGCGGATCCACTCACAAAGGCCTTTTTCCCAGTAGAGACTTTTATGGGATGGTTGAGTATGAGATACTTCAACCACAGCTAATTGTTGGGTATGTGATACCACAACAGATGGCCCTAGTGCAAGTGGGAGATTGTTAGTTATATGTATGCCCTCGAGGCCATTACTGTACATACGATGTATATTGTAGTGGATGCTAGGACATATATAGGGAGGACTTTCTTGCTCGACATGATAGTATGCTATCTGGTTGTATTTTATCTTAACATGTACTCTGATTGTCTCTATGTTACATGTTGATAAAGCCCTTAGGATATGTACTCGACTACTGGGACTATGATGAGATCATACTAGTGGGGCCACGGTAGTCGACGAGTGCATCGTATAACTGTTTCTAGTCGAGGGTGTATCGAGACAGGGCATCGATACACCGGAGTAGACTAGTGTATACGCATCTTGACCCATATGATGGGCGATGGATGATCCCATATCCATCGGTGTTTGACATCAAGGATGGTGTACGGGTTCTCAGTGGAGATTGGGTACACTGGACGGACTCGTCGAGAACTCCTAGACGGTATTATACCTCACGTCAGATGGCAGTTCTCCGGTGACACTGGTACAGAGTAGTCTGTTGACCCGAGATCGTCATAGAGTCTTGTGTGATTCCCATTATGCTTTGATTTCCATCTGTAAGTGCACGGCGGCGCCCCGGCCGTCAATCCGACGGCCAAACGCGGAAACGGTGGTAAACTTAAAATTTTGCGGACTTAGCAAACCGGCACCACCGCGCACTAAACCCCGGATCGTGCCATTAAACTAGTCTAAGCTAAGTAACAAGATAGGTTAGAGATGTACCGACTGATCCGAGTCCTCCGGTCTTCATCTCCACTCCGATCTCCTCGCGGGATCTCCGTCCGTCTCCTCCTCGTCGGAAAGGGCACCACGAAGCCGGGTACTTTTACGGGCTCCCACCTCAATACCGAGGCAACTCACGCATGAAGCTGGCTACTCGACATGCACAAGATATGCTGTAGGGAGTGTAATGTAGAATGTATGTCTCACTTTGGGGTTGGTTGCCATTTGAAGAGGATGGAGGAAACAAAGATAAGAAAAATGGTACTTGCATTTTTCTTGGCATGGAATGAGATCAAGAATGAAAACCTCTCTCAAAGATGAAGCTCTCTCTTCTTCTCTTTTCTTCTTCTCACTTCTCTAATGAAAAACTATCATCCTTAGAAAATGGTGGAGGAAAAAATTATGAAGCATGAAGGGAGGTGATGGTAGTAAAAGGTGGAGGGTAACCATATCCAAAGCATAATCATCACTAAACTCAAATCAAACCTCACTTCATTTCTAATCCTTTCTTATCACAATGAATGCAAGAAAAGCAAAGATGCTTTCATAATTAATCCTTATGCAAATAAATCCTCCACAAAGTGTAATTTGCAAAACTGCAAATTACCCCCTCCATCGGAAAAGTCCGGCCGGGAAAGAACAAAGGAAAACCGGCCGTAACGGAAAGCAAAATGGCAACTCCAGAAAACTGGTCCCGTAATAAATTACAGGAAAAACCCCGATACTGTGCATACACACCCGCATCTGTATTCCGACCGGATACAGATGCAATGAGACAAAATCTACACTGTACTAAACTAGGACCGGCTTAAGCCAAAGCAGGCTAGTAATATCCGTCCGATCCTGATGCGTGCAATACCGCACGTATCTGATCGAACGCTGCCATATAACTATACGGCTACTAGTACAAAACCGTCCGATCCTGATCCGTGCAATACCGCACGTATCTGATCGGACCCTGCCATATCTCCATACGGCCTCTACAGCGTTTCGCCCGAAAGCTTGAGTAACTGAAAGTGTGGTGGACTCTAAAGACTCGTCAATACTATGGCTGTGGATTTAACCACTAGCACGTCAGAGGTATAAGCCAATACGTGACGGGCCACCAGCTATTGACCAAAAGGGACGTCGATGAGGAAGCTCACCCCGACACCCAACTGAGCCTGTCAGTGACAATATCCGTACAGTCCGGTCCGTTCGTCTATGAGCATCGCATGGCGGGCCTAGGGGGTTGGTAAAAGTCAGACCCCCAAAAGCGGTACAAGTCGTGTCGGAGTGTAGCCCAGAACACCCTGAGATACTACTGGAATACCTACCAGTAAATCTTCTGCCTTGGCCAAGGTCTTTGCGTAATGGCTCTCCGAGACACAGCGCGACCTCACCCCCAATACCGGGAGAGACGAACCCCCGAAGATCCGCTCACTGCCTCCATGTGGCTCGGGACTGTACCCAACTAAAACCTATTTGCACGACTCCTTTGAGCCGTGGTAGGGTAGTAATCAAAGTACAGTGGGAACTCACACGAGACAAATGACGATCCCCAGGTCGATGAACTAACCTGTACACATGTCACCAGGGAACTGCTATCTGACGTCAGGTATAAGACCAACTAGCATGTTCCCGGCGAGTCCTGTCCGGTGTACTCATAACCCAATGAGCACCTGTATACATCTTAGGTGAACCAACTGACACCAGTAGCTTGTGAGACCGGCCACCGCCCCTCGTCGGGGTCTCGACTGTATACACTAGTCTACTCTGGAGTATCGATGCCCTGTCTCGAAACTCCTACGACTAGGGACCTTTTAAGGATGTGCTTATAGACTCCAGCTCTCACTTATATGATCGCCCTCATACTGCCGGTAGTCAAGCAAGAATCCTAGGGGCTCTATCAACGTGCAATAGCGACATGTCAGGTCGCCTAAAGCAGTACACGATGATAAAGGTAAACCAGATAGCATACTATCATCTCGAGTAAGACTGTCCTACCGGGACAGGTCCTCCCTCAATCATTGCAATCACGTGCCTGTGATCCAATAATCGACTCTGAGGGCACTATCTCCAACAATCTCCCACTTGCACTCAAGGCTAATTATTGCGATGTCGCATACTCACAGCCCGTGTGATACCGAACACCCAACTCCTCTACTAGTCAGTCTCACAAAGCTCGTTTGCGAAACTATTGCGTTCGAGGAATAGCCTCAGTGAGTGGATCCGCTCTGATGTTCCTTTCTATGTCTCTCTATATCTCAAGTTCGCGGAGAAAACTATCTCCCGAAATGAGCAATACCTGTCTTAGAGTGTCTGGATGTCTGATGGGACCTAGCTCATAAATGAACTCCAAATCCAAACTTCTTAGACTGTATCGTCAACTGAACTTAATCAGTATCCTGCGCCATGCCACCCTCAGTATTGCCTTGGACCACCTGTCCTAAATACTGCCCCTCGTCAGAAGGAAAACTATAAGTCTGACAACCTCCTTGTCGTCCATGTCACCTTGGAAGCCTGGAATGATAACTGTTTCCCGAATGGGGCTTTCGTTATCATATCCCTAGAACAGCCACTTATGTTCTAAAACTACTTCCGACCGTTTCTCCAGGATTGGATCAATGTCAACTTATTGCATCTAGTGCAAGAGCAACATCTGGTGTGGTACTTGACATCTCGTGATTGACTCAATTGCCTAAGCAAGTGATCTGCCAATCATGAACATCCCTCTCCCCTTTAGTCTGTAAGACACCTTTAGAGAGGGTGACTCCATTACCTGCAGGTACACTACCGTGCCAGGAGTCGTCCATTCTAAATACTTTTAGAATGCTGTCTAAGTACCCAGATTGGGAAACCACCCAAATCTAGATCTAAAACCATAGATCTAGTAACCAGTATGTCTGATATAATGTCCAAGTCCTTTGTGGAGAAACCACTGTGTGACGACCAAAGTATAACCGATCGTAGTAAAGGAATATCACTTCCTACTACCTTCTCAACAGATCCATCCCCTATTCTGATGACGTCAAACCTATGACTGTCACATCAGAAATGGATGATCTATCTCCGCTACATCTGCTTTAGTCTATAAACAGACATAAGCCTGATGTCCACCAATGCTTCCGCTGCTCCCACTAACTACGACAACCCTCTGGCAGAGTCATATAGACGTGCACTTCTAAAGCAAGTTTAGAACGACGCTATACTCATCCTCCCGCCGGGTCTCGCAGCCTGGAACAACAACAATGGCAAGTGTGGGTAAACAAGAACTTCCCTGTCACCGTCCTTGAGGCAACCGAAGTACCTCTCGGGTGCCTGAAGTTACCCACCTTATCTGCGGAGTGGCCAATGTAATGTCAAATCAGATTGAATCTTTAGGTTCCTTATCAAATCTTCAGTAATCGTTTACGGTTCTGGAATCACTTCCAGTTCTACCATACTCCCACTACTGTTTTCTGAAAAAATCCATTTTTTTTTAAAATTGTGGCGAGTGAAGAACAATATCACTATTGATCTTCCAGATGGTAGAAAATCAACCCTCGTCATAGCCTGGGTCAACCCACAAACAGCCACTACTGAAACGTGCCTATGAGTTATCCGGAGTCTGGTTTTAATCATAAGCCAGACAACTCCCCGTACCTTAACAACGTTAAGATATGAACTGTTCTATATCCAATATAGAACCAGAGGCACTGATTTAATTTAACCAGATTCAAATCATGCAGCTGTCTCCAGTGCATGTCAACTAAATGGAGAGAGGCCGATCAGCGTTACTCAACTTAGGAATGCTTCCAATTATGAGTAACCTGAAAGAGAAGTAATTTCTCTTTATCATTACTATCAACTGAATACCATACACAAGTATCTACATCTTCGATCACTTTGAAGAATCCCGATACTTGCAACACCTGGTTCTCTACTTTATTCAAATACGTATAACTTCTCAAAATTCAGACCCTGTGTTTCCACGAAACACTTGTCTAAAAACTAGAGAAGTCATAAGTAAACCGAATATAGTACGAGAACCAACCCCTCTGTCCTGATGGACCCTGGACAACATACAATACTCTGTATAAGTCCCTTGAGTCTAGTGACTCATTCACTGTGCGTCGTAGGTTGAAAACTGTACTTATGGTTAAGAAGAATTACACCGCTGTTCAATGCTCCTTACCTAACCATCCACTGATATAGGTAAATGTCATCGACATAATATCAAAAGGTATATCTCACTCTATGAAAATAGACGTACAGATATATCAATTTGAAATTGGTGCACAACAGCGGATATTCAAAACCAAATATTTGCCGACCGGCAAACAACCCAGGTGGCATCCTCAAATATCACCAATTACAACGAATCCCGATATAATGAGGATGATCACCCAATTCCCAATAACTTACTCCCACTCATCATCTGTAAAACCATACAGATGTGAGAATCATACCTGGTAAACACATACCCTGGAGTAAGTGTCTAATCGGGAAATCAGTTTTCTTTTAACAGTACACAGTGAACCTGAAACATTGAAATGTTTCGTTGGGGTTTCCTGGTATTCCTAATAATGCCTCTACCATTATCCAGATTCACAACTATAACCGTATAATTCTTTGCCACCTCTCCAAATCCCTTCATATGTCTTTAGTCATTACCTTCTGTACACCCCTTTAGGCCAAATGGTTTTCTTCCTTCCCTACCGTTCGGCACCAGCCTATGGTTTGGAAGAAGACTATCCAAAAAGCATAAAGGGTGTACTGTCCTAATCCTAGGAGCACTCGCATCACGAGAGAAGGTGAAGATAAAAGACACCTGAATGTACTTTATTCTTATTTCTCCTGAACCAGGATCCATCCCCGAACTGGAACAAGTTCCTTTCGAGTTCGTATATAACCATACGATGGATTATCCAATAAAATGGGATCTTCGTAGTGATACGGAGTGTCCTGGAGAAATACGAAGGTGATTTAGGATTGGCGAAGAAATACTTGGTTTGGTCGTGAATATCAGTCGCAATTTACTTTGCCCTCTTACTAATCCCTTGCTTTGTCTGAACTTAATACCTTCTGCACACCATCGTTATGCTAATTGGTTTTCTTCATTCCCTACCGGTCGGCACCAGCCTATGGTTTGGAAGAAGACTATCCAATTTGCATAATAGGTGTACTACTCCTAAATCAAGGAGTACTCGCAACCTGAGAGAAGGTGAAAAGAAAAGACAACTGAATAGTCCTATCCGTTTTCTCCAGAACCGGAAACCATCCTCGAATAAATTCCTTCGAGTTCGTATATAACCATACGATGGTTTTGTCCAATGGAAGTGGACGTTCGTAGTAATACGGGGTGTCCCGGAGAAAAGGGTAAAAGTAGGAGTGGCAATGAGGTCTGCAACTCTGACAATCCAAAAGCCAGTGTTAAGAAGGTTCGGTCAACTTGGTCACTGAGTCATAGTCTAGGGTCGGGTCAATGGTCGCTGCCAGAGAGAGAGAGAAAAGAAACACTCAGCGTGCACTCTATCCTAGATCAGAATGGTTATCACTTTTTCTAATCAGGAAACCTCCCACTGTACCTCAAATTCTTCTCCAAACCTGAAAGAAGAATTAGTCGGGGTCACCCGAGGAGTAAACCAACTCATCAGTGGGAATCGGGATCCAACTCTCATCGCATGACAACGTGACGGAATCCGCTCACGGTATCACACTCCAGAAGGTATGCGCATATCTGGCAAGTTTCAGTACTTTTGAAACTCCCGATGTGATTTCTGCCCCATGCTCTTATGACCTTGGCGTGAGGTCAAAATATCATAAGTCACATGTCAAGTTCTACCCGTCATTATCCAGGTTAATTTGAATCCATCCGTACATACCCTTGACGTAGGCCAAAATAGTAGTACGACTGTCCCAAACCAACGCATCTATCTATGCAACAGATAAATACCCGGCAGCTACCAATCACTATGCCTTGGCGTGAGGTCAAAATACATAGCTTGAATACTACCGAATATTTAACTGAAATGACGGAGGGCTACGAATGGTTTCTGGCGAAAACCTTTAACGTAATGAACTTGATATCGTTGAAGGAACGGATAGCTTTTTATAAAATATAGTGACGAAAACCTTTACTAAAGAGGTCACTCCCGGTGAAGGGATCTCGGCTCTTTCCCCGTAGAATGGGGTGCAGGATATTCCAACTGAATACCACGGTGCAAAGCAAAAGTAATCGGCTATAGTGAAGTTAATGCCCTGACGCAAACTTCTGTCCAAGGGGTCACTCCCGGTGAAGGGATCTCGGCCCTTGCCTCGTCGACTGAGGAGCAGGATATTCCAAATGAATACCACGATGCAAAACAGAAGTGAACGTCCTTGCAATAACAGCTTTTTGGAAAAGTGTTCCAACAACATCAGATTAGGTTTGTTTATGTTGCATTGATCCGAATCAACGCAGTCCCATCAATTAATCACACCACAAAGAACGAAAATATACTGACGTACGTATATGCCATCCGCATTCGCCACTGGGTCCCGTCATCACTCGTTAGGTTAGCTTACTAACGACAGAGCGGGGACTGGACTAGCGCGGATGAAAAACATATACAACATCTACTAATATATATACCAATATATTATATTTCGCTCAAGGCGTGAAAAGAAATGCAACATCACAGAAATGTATAGCATCACAGAACAATACAGATATCTGGGATCCCCGGGTTTCACAGAGCCACTACTGAAACCCGACGTTCCCCTGGTCGTGTGGATAGCCTGTGCAATGAAATCCTAGACCCCTACGGGCGCGGCAAGTCACCCGCCAAAACCTGAAGCGAGGCAGCCCCCTTCAGCTCCGTGAATGGACCACCCAGCACTCCACGGAATCCGGCAACTTGGGCACCCCTCCTGGGTCAACCTGTACCCCCTACGAGTGCGGCAAATAGCCCGCCAATCCTAGAGTGAAGCCCCCTCCGTCCCAATGCCATGAGATGCGGGCTTGTTGCCCTCTAGAACCCGGCTATCCGTGCACCCCACCGCGGGGTAAACCTAGTACAGAATGTAAAATATACATACACCGGGTACATCGACCGCAACCAGGTCGTGCCCCAAAAGAATAATACAAACAGGCAGTGACGGCAGTCCACATGTCGGACGCTCGCCCCGCAATATCAAATGTACATAATACCACCACAACTGTACTAGTATTGCATCCAGGCTATCCCCCACGACCGATCCGCAACATCACAGCATAAACATAGAACATCAACGTGAAAGTCACG
Source organism: Agapanthus africanus (assembly GCA_030015575.1). Classification (NCBI taxonomy): domain Eukaryota; kingdom Viridiplantae; phylum Streptophyta; class Magnoliopsida; order Asparagales; family Amaryllidaceae; genus Agapanthus; species Agapanthus africanus. The sequence continues at coordinate 207,998,136 of JASDDO010000022.1, forward strand.
TTCGCAAATCCGTCTAACCGGGCTATAGCAGTTAGACAGGATTTACCGATCGAGTGACATTCACGGTCGCAGATATAATGTAAATACTGTGAAAAATGTGTTTAAAATATCCGATCGATCAAAAATTAACAAGTGGGCCCTCAATCAAAACTGTAGCACTCACAGAAATCCTGGGCCCAATTTTAATATTCCAAAACCCATATTTTAAGCCCAGAAGGCCTCTGAAAAAATTTGGTGAAGCGATGTGAATAGTGCGCGGCGGAAGGGCCGCGGGAATGGGGTTTTCGCGGCGCTTCCGCGCTCCCACTGTGGAGTTACTTCGTCAAATTTTTACAGAACTCTTAGATTTTCCAGTACATCAATATTTTACAACCTGAAAAATTTTTCGAGACCAAAAATTTTTAACAGAAACTGATTCGAACTAAAATGCAGTTTTGGAACATTCGATCGATCGAAACAGAAAAACACATTACACCAAGCTAGACTATGTTAATGGCGAGGCTCTGATACCACTGTAAGTGCACGGCGGCGCCCCGGCCGTCAATCCGACGGCCAAACGCGGAAACGGTGGTAAACTTAAAATTTTGCGGACTTAGCAAACCGGCACCACCGCGCACTAAACCCCGGATCGTGCCATTAAACTAGTCTAAGCTAAGTAACAAGATAGGTTAGAGATGTACCGACTGATCCGAGTCCTCCGGTCTTCATCTCCACTCCGATCTCCTCGCGGGATCTCCGTCCGTCTCCTCCTCGTCGGAAAGGGCACCACGAAGCCGGGTACTTTTACGGGCTCCCACCTCAATACCGAGGCAACTCGCGCATGTAGCCGGCTACTCGACATGCACAAGATATGCTGTAGGGAGTGTAATGTAGAATGTATGTCTCACTTTGGGGTTGGTTGCCATTTGAAGAGGATGGAGGAAACAAAGATAAGAAAAATGGTACTTGCATTTTTCTTGGCATGGAATGAGATCAAGAATGAAAACCTCTCTCAAAGATGAAGCTCTCTCTTCTTCTCTTTTCTTCTTCTCACTTCTCTAATGAAAAACTATCATCCTTAGAAAATGGTGGAGGAAAAAATTATGAAGCATGAAGGGAGGTGATGGTAGTAAAAGGTGGAGGGTAACCATATCCAAAGCATAATCATCACTAAACTCAAATCAAACCTCACTTCATTTCTAATCCTTTCTTATCACAATGAATGCAAGAAAAGCAAAGATGCTTTCATAATTAATCCTTATGCAAATAAATCCTCCACAAAGTGTAATTTGCAAAACTGCAAATTACCCCCTCCATCGGAAAAGTCCGGCCGGGAAAGAACAAAGGAAAACCGGCCGGAACGGAAAGCAAAATGGCAACTCCAGAAAACTGGTCCCGTAATAAATTACAGGAAAAACCCCGATACTGTGCATACACACCCGCATCTGTATTCCGACCGGATACAGATGCAATGAGACAAAATCTACACTGTACTAAACTAGGACCGGCTTAAGCCAAAGCCGGCTAGTAATATCCGTCCGATCCTGATGCGTGCAATACCGCACGTATCTGATCGAACGCTGCCATATAACTATACGGCTACTAGTACAAAACCGTCCGATCCTGATCCGTGCAATACCGCACGTATCTGATCGGACCCTGCCATATCTCCATACGGCCTCTACAGCGTTTCGCCCGAAAGCTTGAGTAACTGAAAGTGTGGTGGACTCTAAAGACTCGTCAATACTATGGCTGTGGATTTAATCACTAGCACGTCAGAGGTATAAGCCAATACGTGACGGGCCACCAGCTATTGACCAAAAGGGACGTCGATGAGGAAGCTCACCCCGACACCCAACTGAGCCTGTCTGTGACAATATCCGTACAGTCCGGTCCGTTCGTCTATGAGCATCGCATGGCGGGCCTAGGGGGTTGGTAAAAGTCAGACCCCCAAAAGCGGTACAAGTCGTGTCGGAGTGTAGCCCAGAACACCCTGAGATACTACTGGAATACCTACCAGTAAATCTCCTGCATTGGCCAAGGTCTTTGCGTAATGGCTCTCCTAGACACAGCGCGACCTCACCCCCAATACCGGGAGAGACGAACCCCCGAAGATCCGCTCACTGCCTCCATGTGGCTCGGGACTGTACCCAACTAAAACCTGTTTGCACGACTCCTTTGAGCCGTGGTAGGGTAGTAATCAAAGTACAGTGGGAACTCACACGAGACAAATGATGATCCCCAGGTCGATGAACTAACCTGTACACATGTCACCAGGGAACTGCTATCTGACGTCAGGTATAAGACCAACTAGCATGTTCCCGGCGAGTCCTGTCCGGTGTACTCATAACCCAATGAGCACCTGTATACATCTTAGGTGAACCAACTGACACCAGTGGCTTGTGAGACCGGCCACCGCCCCTCGTCGGGGTCTCGACTGTATACACTAGTCTACTCTGGAGTATCGATGCCCTGTCTCGAAACTCCTACGACTAGGGACCTTTTAAGGATGTGCTTATAGACTCCAGCTCTCACTTATATGATCGCCCTCATACTGCCGGTAGTCAAGCAAGAATCCTAGGGGCTCTATCAACGTGCAATAGCGACATGTCAGGTCGCCTAAAGCAGTAAACGATGATAAAGGTAAACCAGATAGCATACTATCATCTCGAGTAAGACTGTCCTACCGGGACAGGTCCTTTTCAATCATTGCAATCACGTGCCTGTGATCCAATAATCGACTCTGAGGGCACTATCTCCAACACCATCATACCATGTCCAAGAGGGAGTGCAAAAAGGTGACTTTTGGGTACAGTCCCGAATCACATGGAGGCAATGAGCGATAAGAGGGGATTCGTCTCTCCCGGTATAGGGAGTTGATGTTGCGCTGTGTTCGATTGGCTATAACCGGAAATCTCTGGCCAGGGTTGCTGAGATTTACTGGTAAGTGTTATCAGTAGTTTCTCGAACTATTATAGACCTCATATCGACATGACTTATCGAGCTACTGGGGTCTGACGTTTACCACCCCTAGGCGAGATATGCGACATATTAGACGACGAGACCGGACTGTACGGGAGTGTTACTGATTGGATTCACAGGAGAATGTACAGGCTTGCTTGTTGATCTTCTAAGCGCTCAATACCTGGGTAGCTGTTACGTTTAGCTGACTGCTTGTAGCTTGTGGGTGTTTGATATGATCATCACCTACTGCCGGCGTATTGACGATTCTTTAGAGTCCTACACAGAGCTTTCTTGGCTCAGGCAAAACGGAGTAGGGGCACATATACGATATGTGCGGGACCGAGGATAATGCGATATGAGATACCGTATTCTATTCTCGCGATATATGATATCAGCCGGGTCATCGGATCAAGTGTTGATTCGATGAATCGGTACGGATAAATATTAGCCGGTTATATGTGATATAGCCGGATTGTCGGATCAAGTGTTGATTCGATAATTTAATGTATAATAATATATATTATATATTAAATTACATTAACTAATATTAGCTCACTAAAAGATTCTTTTTCTCGCTCGGGTAATACATTGATATATATGCGATATATGTTAATTGTATTATTTTATTTTGTTACGATAAATATTATATATGTGATATATAATATTGTAACATGATATGATAACTAATGCAACATGTTTAGTAGAGTTTAAACATGATTAGGGTTTGGATTAGGGTTAAGACTTCTAGTAGTTTCTAGAAGGTTTTCTTTTGTTTTTGCAAAGATATTTTCAAGTGACTCATTCTTAACCTAACCCAAACCCTAACCTTGGTTAATTCTCTACAAAGGTTTAGTCAACCATGGTTGCATTATTGATCATCTTTATCCTTTCATTATTCATCACAAAAGGTTTGAGATTGATTATTCATTCATCATCTTCTTCCTTCTTCTTCCTTTGAGCAAAAGCTTTCTAGCTTTTTGCTTGGTGATGAAAATGAGTGAGAATATGAAAACAAATGAGAGCAAAAATCCTACTACATCATCCTCATCTATCCTTGCCATTTAGATGAGGGTGTTCACTTCATTTTGTGAGTGTTAGCTTGTGTTAATGAAACTTCAAGGTAGATCATCTTTGTTATCGAAGATCGGAAGCAAGACTGCATCTTTCTCTTCGTGAAGACTCTCGAGAGTCCGGAACACGATGATCGCAGCGAAGGGACCTCAACACGGAGCTTAAGAAGTGAAGGACCGGATCTACAAAGGTTGTAATCCCTCTCACTTAGTGTTAAAGAGTTTAACATGCTTGTTTTCGCCTAAACTCTAGTTTAAAGATCCGGCTTCGGGTTGTTCGGCACGGCTAAATTTTTAATCGGGCATGGTTGATGCCTCGTAGACCTTTGTGCGCGTGCATAGCAACCCTACACCCAGAGCACAAATCGCGGGTGTTCTTAGCATGCGATCCTCGCTGAGGCGTGCGGAGGAGCTCGTCAACATTAAGACTCGTTTCCTTATTCCTCCCGGCTATTCGCTTCGTCTGGCTGAGGAGGGGGAGAGGGCAAATCAGGTACGGGGTAATGAGATTGCCCTGTACCTGGAGGCCTTTTAGGCCGGGTTGCGTCTGCCCTTCGCCCCCGATGTGAGTGCGGCGTTGAACTGTTTTGGGTTAGCCCCGGGCCAGCTAGTGCCGAACTCCCAGAGGATCCTCCTCGGGTTTCTGGTCCGGTTGAGATTGAGTCAGATCCCATTCGGACTGAGCCTCCTCGTTTCTTCTCTTTGCTACAAAAACCACCCCGGCGCTCGCAAGGGCGAGCCGAGCTGGGTATATATTTTCTTCAGAAAACAACGGGGGGACGCTGCCGGGTCAAGGATTGTCGTAGTACCTTCTTCCATTCATGAATGAAAGAAGAAGTTTTTCTTTATTGTGCCGCCCGAGAGTGAGGATTGGCCTATGCCCACCTTGTGGCAAAGGGTCAGCTGTCCGCGGGTGAGACGGTCGAATGATCCCGACGCGGTGGCTGTAGGGATTTCTTTAGCACCACTACTAGGATTTGGTAGCATCACACATGCCATATTAAAAAATTAGATGGTGCTAATGAAACTAACCTAAGGATCACACTAGAAAAGCTAGGGTAACAAAACTTTATACACAATACACAAGAGGTAAAGGCTATGTTTAGAGGATACAACCTTTGTAGCTCCCTTCGCTAGACTCCTTGGCCACTTGAGGGTTGAAAGAAGTGTGCTTGAGATTCTCCAAGTCCACGATGATCCATCCGGAGTCCTCTTTGTCCAAGCTCAAGGCTTCACTTGATCAAGAGAAGAAGTTGAAACCAACACTTTAAACTAATGGGCAAGAGTAGTATAGAATGATGATGTGGTTTGATTTCTCACTTAAAAACCCTAACTTGATCACTATCTTACTCACTAATGAAAGCTAGAGAGCAAGAGAGAGGAGGAAGAAGATGATGGCAAAATGAGAGCTCAAGAGATAAAATATAAGCTTAAGATAAAAATGAGAATAGAAAAAAAATATATATATATATATATATATATATTCTTTTTCTCATTCTTAACCCTAGTTTATAAATATCTAGATATTTCTCTTTGGATAAAAAATGGCCATGGAAAATAACTCATAGTTAACACAAAGGTTAGTGGAATAATAAAATAATCAACCATGATAAATTTTCCATTTCCATTTTCTTTTACAAAAATAAATATCAACATATATATAACAAGGTGTGAGGCTTATATTGCCACCATCTCATGTATCAACAACCATGATAGAATTGTGTATGCATGTATGAGTACATGCACATCCATATGTGCATCAATGTAAACATGTGCATACATGCATGCATACACCAAAAACAAAAGGGTCCAAAGTGAAAAGCTAATGGTCAATGTTAAATCAACACTTGATTTAGCAAACCGGTCATATCACATACGACCCGACTAATAGCAAACCGCCCGATTAATATACGATATCACATACGTGCATTTAATCGAGTTCCCGCGCATATCTCATATGCGCACCACATCGTTTTGCCTGGGCTAGGTAACTCCATTGTGGGACTCGAAAGCTCGTCAATACACCGGCAGCGGGTGATGATCATATCAAGCACCCCCAAGCCGCAAGAAGTCAGTGATTGATCTTTCTTCATGTGTATGGAAAAGTTTTAATCACAACCAAAGAAATTTATACCGCAATCAATTAATGGTGTCGATGTAGCGCGTTAATGAATACGGATCGTCCACTGAGATGTGTGTTTTGATCGATTTTGTTTTAGATGAGTCAAAATGATAAGATAAAAGAAAATTGCAAGAAAATTGATTTAGGATTTGTGAAATTTAGTTTCCAGAATCATAAAGAACTAGATCTAAAATCAAGAAATACTAAAGATCAAGAAAATGTCCAAATCGTTTGAATTATCAAGATTTATAAAGAGGCTTGTAGGAATCGATCCAATTGATAACGATGATGAATACTTATGATTACAAATTCTTATCCATTGAAGATTTGCTGCTAGATCGATGACGATCAACGAGGTTTAGGGATCTATTGAAGAAACTACGGTTTCTTCATCATCATCCATTTTCCTTTCGTTAATTAGCATTCAAATTCTAGCCTCTAGGAAATTCAATCATCGATCGTTGATCTCTAATTTAGAGCGAGAACATTCAAGAAAGCATATCGCTCAAAACTAGGTCATCGTTGATTCAATTTCCTAAAGTTTACAAAACTCATAAGACTTAAGAATCGTTCAAGAATTCAACCATCATCATCTATCTATTTTCTCGATTCTTCCACAAGCGGAGTTTTCACTTAAACATCATGAAAAAGAAAACAATCTAGAATTGATAACTTTTCATAATGCTCAAATGTAAAGAAAAGTAAGATCAAGAATTTTCACCTTTTATTAATCAACGTTTCGTTACAATTCACTCAAAGATTACAAGATTTTGAGGAGAGAACTCAATCGTTGAAACTAGCTTCGCATCGTCTTCTTGAGTCGCGGATCGTCGTGGATCTCTTGCTCGGATGAAGATCGGCGTTGCTTCAAAAAGCTCGTTGAATACTTGCTTGATTTGGTTCTCGTTGAATCTTGATTTGAATCAAATTGTGTCACTCAATTTGATTTAGAAATGATTTGGAGCTCACTACAATTCTTTTACCACTCAAATGATGAACAACCTTCAACAACCTTTGTAATGATGCCCTAGGTCTCTTTTTATAGCTTTCCCCTTTAGCTTCCCCTAGAAGCTAGGTATAGCTTCCCTTGGAAGCTTGGTTGTTATGAAGTTTGCACAAGAAGCTTGGTAGTTGTAGAGAAGCTTCAAGATTAAGGTAGTTAGCTAGCTTGCTTAAGAAGCTTGGTAGGTATTAAGCTTGCACAAGAAGCGTGGCTGTTAGAAGGGAAGCTTCTGGAGAACTCTAGGAACTGAAGTGCCTTGAAGAAGTTTTGTAGTTGAGAAGTGAGGCCTCGGGAAAAAATATGCCGCCGACGAGTCAACTCGGCCGCGGATCCGCGGCGGATGGGCCTGACTCGGCCACGGATCCGCGTCCGTTTAGAATGATCTCTGCATGAAATCTTCAGGGTATTTTTATGTTGGCTTTATGGCACTTTTCTGATGTCTGGAATATTTTTATACTTTCTTGTTCACTGCCAGATTTCAAGTCTTTGACTTGACGTATTTTTATCAGCACTTTTATGATTCCGGTTCTTTTACCTGAAGAATTTCCTGCACACAATCTCGAGACAAGTGTTGACACACAAAAGATCATGCGTGCAATAATAAACACACAATTTCCCTCATAATACTGGTTATAATGTATAACACATGTTATTTGATATTTTACAGACAAATTGCTAATATGTGCTATATTCATACCAAACACCTTTAGATGATTGCAAAGAGTAAGGAAATTGATGTGTTAAAAATGCAATATTTTCGACTGATCAAATTCCCCCAAACTTAATTTTGGTTGTCTCGAGCAAACTTGATTTATTAGAAAGAGAAGGAGAAAATAAAGAAAAAGAAAAACTAACTAGCACACTTTCGCAGGCAACACGATTGCACTGAGCACGTGCAACAAGCCTTTAAACCTCTAGATGTCCCTAGTAGGAGGAGTATTGTCTCCTGAGGGTTTTTAGCGGATTGCACCCACAAAATCCAATAATAAAAGGAAGACCGTGAAAGTTACATATAAAGATAAGAATTGTAAAAGAAAGACTTTGAAAATTAGAGTTTCCAACTATACTAGCTTTTCAGTTGTCATGAGCCCTATCTTAATAGTCATGAAAAGATGTTAGAAATCACATCATCCCTCAATAAAATATCGTCTTTATTCTTCATTCCTACCTTTCTTCCAAACATCGATCATATACCCCTACGTGTGTGTAAAAGATATCTCTACACTCGGAGAATTCAATTCAAGCTATCATACTCTTGTCCATCTACCTCAGTACTTTTTGATCGGTGAATATTTAGATGGATTTGCTCACACATTTTTTATGCGACCGTTAATACTTCTTGAGGTACTAACCGATCGATTACTCATGTGCTTGCTTATTAAGCATATTAGTATTTTCCTCGTCTTGCAACACATAAGGCTTAGTAGTGACTCCCAAACCAGTTGGTCTAAGGCACTAGGTGATGAAGCACCCTCGCTATATTTTTTTATTGCTGCCTTGGTGATAATAAAACCAGTCTTCATTTTTCTTCACCATTTTATGTTTTATTCATTTATTATTTCCTTCATACTTTGGCTTTTAGACAAGAGCATTTCAAGGTATCCTCTACTATCCCGAGTTTCAAGACGTGTGTAAGTGCGTATAGTAGAGTATCAACATTCAAATGTTTGGCTTTTAGAATAGGAACTATTTTTCAGACTTATGTTTATTCTCAGATTAGTGACTTCTTTCATCTTACCAACCCTTGGGACAACGGCTCATAACTACTTATTACTAGTTTCATTTAAGAAAACTTCTGATTTTCTAAGTTTTCTTAAACTTTTCCAATCTTTTGGATGTAATTTTTCACTATCTAATCTTTTATTATCTTATTTATATACAAATTTTATTATTATTATTATATGTTTTGTGCTTATGCATGATGCAAAGTGATGCGCAAATAAGCACAAACCTCCCCCAAACTTGTTTTCAACAGTGTTCTCACTGTTGTCTTTTGCTGGATCACAAAAACCTGTAAGCTTGGGAGGACATTATTAATGGGGGCAAGAATAAGTGAAAGTGAAAATCCTCCCCCAAACCTATTTTTGGCTCACAATTTTTGAGGACAACATTTATTTTCAAGAGCAAAAAATATATCCCCCAAAACATGAGTTAGACAATATTAAGCATTTTAAGAGGGGGTAAGTCATTTGGTCAAAAATAAGACTTTACAAAGATCAAAAATTAATACCAAACATTCAAAGATTTTATCAGTATAGCGTATAAGTCGGTGGAAGAACATGTTGTATCGAGTCAGGAAGAAATGAGGAAGAGATAAGTGGTGGTCTGGAAAAGGTTTGAGTTTTAAATTATAGAAATGAAAGAATGAGGATGAATGACAGGGAGAACGTGAATGATTAGGAAGGAGTGGTGGTGGTTCAACTTCTATAGGTTGAGGTTGATCAATCATAAAATCCGTGTTGTTTAGGAATGCAAGTTCGTCAGCAAAAAGTTCTTCAAAACTTTTATCAATGGTGTTATCAAATATTTTGCTGTCAATAAATTTTGTGTCAGATTTTACCATACTTGATTTGTCAAAATACATGGAGGTAGAAGACTCAAAAAACTCATCTACCTCATTTTCAAAAATATCAAAATCAAGTTGGCTTTCTGGGATTGTCGAACTTGAACCATCGGATTGTGATTCATCAAAACTCACTGAAACTATAGGAAGAATAGAAGAAGAACCGGAGAAAGTAGAAGGTGAAATGGGTAAACAAATTGGTGTGTCAAGGATCGCAAAACCAGATGTGGAAGATGTAGGCTGAATTTCGGTCTGCTGTTCGGTTATACCATTATTATAAACTTGGAGAAGTATTTGGGGTTCGGGAAGAATTATCGAAGGCTCAAGATGATGAACACAAGGAAATGAAAGGACCTGATGAATTGGTGGGACAAACTCATCCAAAATTTTGGGTTCATCAATCAATATATCCCCAACGTCAATCACCTCATTCAAGTGAAGGTTAAAATTCTCAAACACCTCATCAAAAGTATGGTTTTCAATCAATTTTGGTTCAAGAGTGGAAGTGTAGAGATCACAAGGATTAGGCATGGTTTCACTAGAAATGGACCCTTCACAATCGGGTAAATCAAATACTGCATTATTACACAACTTCTCATACATTCTATCGTCAATTGGTGAATCATTTGGTATACACGATGAATCTGTGAAACTGGAGTTGTGGATTTCAGTTTGGAAAGGAATGTTTGATTAGGAAAAGTGTACAGTTCTCTCTCACCACCCAAATTCTCATTGTCCTATGCCCGAATTAGACATTGAAAAAATTTTAGCTGGTTCGGAACTAGTTGCTCCTTCATATTTAGCCATGCTTCCCTTCCATTCCTCTCTGATGCGGTTCAAAATTACTAAACCTTCTTCTAATGTCCGCTCAAGACTAGACTTGGGTTGATAAGGAGTTTCAGTATAAGATTGAAATTCTTGTGGACAATAAAAACTCCCAAATGACTGATTAGAAGGATCGTTTAGAGAATGTGGAAAAGTCGGATTGGATTGAAAGGAATTGAATGGTTGCGAAAATTGGGCAGGAGTAGGGTCAATATTGTGATAAGAAGAATATTGATATTGGTTGGTCGGTTGGCTATTGGACATCATACACGCCACAAACCGATTATGAAATTCTTCTTTAGAAAGTGGAGGTGATGGTTGATATTGGTACGGATTGAAACTTTGGCCTTTAGCCTTAGCTATATACTCAGCAATGGACATGCGTCTAAGGGCATCCTCACTCGGAGTATCAATTGAAACGGGTGTAGAATTAGGATACGGTTGATATTGGTCTGGATTGAAACTTTGGCCTTTAGCCCTAGCTATATGCTCAGCAATGAACATGCGTCTAGGGGCATCCTCACTCGGAGTATCAAATGAAATAGATGTAGAATTATGATACGATTGATATTGGTCCGGATTGAAACTTTGGCCTTTAGCCCTAGCTATATGCTTAGCAATGGACATGCGTCTAGGGGCATCCTCACTCGGAGTATCAACTGAAACGGATGTAGAATTAGGATATGGTTGATATTGGTCCGGATTGAAACTTTGGCCTTTAGCCCTAGCTATATGCTCAGCAATGGAAATGCGTCTAGGGGCATCCTCACTCGGAGTATCAACTGAAACGGGTGTAGAATTAGGATACAGTTGATATTGGTCCGGATTGAAACTTTGGCCTTTAGCCCTAGCTATATGCTCAGCAATGGACATGCGTCTAGGGGCATCCTCACTCGGAGTATCAACTGAAATGGATGTAGAATTAGGATACTGTTGATAAGACCTGGACTGAGGTGGCCAACTATTTCTACCCGCTTGTTCTATCCGATCTCTTAAGGACATGGGAGAGTCGGACGGTATACCGAAGGGATTACGAAAACAAGAAATATCTGGTTGTGGACAGCAAATCTCGGCAAGAGTTCTTCTGTTTGGGTCACCCATTATAAGAAGAGAAGAGAGGGAAAAGGGTAAAAAGGGGAGAAAATAATTGGTTTGTTTTGAAAAAGGACGGATTTATGAAAATTCACACAAACATGCACAAGCAACCCTATATCTAATGGTCACCTAGGTCAAGTCTCTAGACCGCTCCTAAACTTCCAGAAGACAAATCGCAGGATAAATTCTCTACTACCTCTTTGCCCCTCCTATGGCCAGGTAAGTGCCAGGTAAGTGGGAGGTTCTCCGCTACGTAAGTAGCGGGCCTAATTAAGTAACCACTTGCCTTAGACACACTTGCCTTAGACACCACAAAAGAAACGCGGATAAGCAATAGATTATCCACGACCTCCTTCTGTCCTAATTGAGCGCGGCGGTCCTTAGAGTCTTGTTTAGATATTTTTTAGTTAATGAAGGGTGATGCAGATGCTAGTTTTGTGATTTCGGGGCTTAGGAAGGGTAATGAAATCCCCACCTAATCTGAATTTGGTCTTTGCCCCTTACTTTCCGTATTAAAATATACACAAAAAACCAATTTCAAGAATCGCAACAAATTTATTTTTTAGCGGCGCAGAATTTTTGCAAAGAATCCTACAAGAAATTGATTATTGGACAAAATGAGAGAGGAGAAGAGAGAACAGAGAATATACCACAGAAGTTTGGAACAGTGAAACACCTAAACGGCGGAGGAACTGCCGCAAAAATACCTCATCGGCCGCGGATCCGCGGTGTAAAGGAGGGATTAGGGTTTCAACTTTTTCCTGTAGCTTCTTGTACTCCTCTGGAATCTGTAGAACTTCTCTGAATCTTGATCTCGCTGCTGAAATGATTCTAGATTCCCTTGCAAAAATTCAAACACTAAACGTTAAGCACTTGAAGCGATTCTGGAATGAAAATTTGATGGAATAATAATTTTTCAACTCAAATAACAAAAACGAACAAAATAGCACACATCCCCGGCAACGACGCCATTTGATTGATCTTTCTTCGTGTGTATGGAAAAGTTTTAATCACAACCAAAGAAATTTATACCGCAATCAATTAACGGTGTCGATGTAGCGCGTTAATGAATATGGATCGTCCACTGAGATGTGTGTTTTGATCGATTTTGTTTTAGATGAGTCAAAATAAAAATATAAAAGAAAATTGTAAGAAAATTGATTCAAGATTTGTGAAATTTAGTTTCAATAATCATAAAGAACTAGATCTAAAATCAAGAAATACTAAAGATCAAGAAAATGTCCAAATCGTTTGAATTATCAAGATTTGTAAAGAGGCTTGTAGGAATCGATCCAATTGATAGTGATGATGAATACTTATGATTACAAATTATTATCCATTGAAGATTTGCTGCTAGATTGATGACGATCAACGAGGTTTAGGGATCTATTGAAGAAACTAGGGTTTCTTCATTATCATCCCTTGTCCTTTCATTGATTAGCATTCAAATTCTAGCCTCTAGGAAATTCAATCATCGATCGTTGATCTCTAATTTAGAGCGAGAACATTCAAGAAAGCATCTCGCTCAAAACTAGGTCATCGTTGATTCAATTTCCTAAAGTTTACAAAACTCATAAGACTTAAGAATCGTTCAAGAATTCAATCATCATCATCTATCTATTTTCTCGATTCCTCCACAAGCGGAGTTTTCACTTAAACATCATGAAAAAGAAAACAATCTAGAATTGATAACCCTTCATAATGCTCAAATGTAAAGAAAAGCAAGATCAAGAATTTTCACCTTTTATTAATCAACGTTTTGTTACAATTCACTCAAAAAATAGAAGATTTTGAGGAGAGAACTCAATCGTCGAAACTAGCTTCGCATCGTCTTCTTGAGTCGCGAATCATCGTGGATCTCTTGCTCGGATGAATATCGGCGTTGCTTCAAAAGGCTCGTTGAATGCTTGCTTGATTTGGTTCTCGTTGAATCTTGATTTGGATCAAATTGTGTCACTCAATTTGATTTAGAAATGATTTGGAGCTCACTACAATTCTTTTACCACTCAAATGATGAACAACCTTCAACAACCTTTGTAATGATGCCCTAGGTCCCTTTTTATAGCTTTCCCCTTTAGCTTCTCCTAGAAACGAGGTATAGCTTCCCTTGGAAGCTTGGTTGTTATGAAGCTTGCACAAGAAGCTTGGTAGTTGTAGAGAAGCTTCTAGATTAAGGTAGTTAGCTAGCTTTCTTAAGAATCTTGGTAGGTATTAAGCTTGCACAAGAAGCTTGGCTGTTAGAAGGGAAGCTTCTGGAGAACTCTAGGAACTGAAGTGTCTTGAAGAAGTTTTGTAGTTGAGAAGAGAGGCCTCGGGAAAAAATATGCCACCGACGAGTCAACTTGGCCGCGGATCCGCGGCGGATCGGCCTGACTCGGCCACGGATCTGATCCGCGTCCGTTTAGAATGATCTCTGCATGAAATCTTCAGGGTATTTTTATGTTGGCTTTATGGCACTTTTCTGATGTCCGGAATATTTTTATACTTTCTTGTTCACTGCCAGATTTCAAGTCTTTGACTTGACGTATTTTTATCAGCACTTTTATGATTCCGGCTCTTTTACCTGAAGAATTTCCTGCACACAATCTCGAGGCAAGTGTCGACACACAAAAGATCATGCGTACAATAATAAACACACAATTTCCCTCATAATGCTGGTTATAATGTATAACACATGTTATTTGATATTTTACAGACAAATTGCTAATATGTGCTATATTTATACCAAACACCTTTAGATGATTGCAAAGAGTAGGGAAATTGATCTGTTAAAAATGCAATATTTTCGACTGATCAGTCAGCTAAACGTAACGGCCACCAGGGTTTTGAGCGATCAGAAGAAAACAAGCGAACTAGTCACAACTCCCGTCGAGCCAACCGGCAACACTACCGTACAGTCCGGTCTCTTCGTCAGATATGCTGCATACTAAGTCTAGGGATGGTAACGTCGACCCCAATAACTCAATAAGTCATGCCGAAGAATGGTCTATTACAGATCGAGAAACTACTGATAACACTTATCAGTAAATCCCAACAGCCCTGGCTAGGGACTTACTGATATAGCCAATCGTGCACAACACAGCATCAACTACCAATACCGGGAGAGACAAAACCCCTCCTATTGCTCATCGTCTTCGTGTGTCTCGGGACTGTACCAAAAAGCCACCTGTTTGCACGACTCAGTTGAGCCGTGGTAGGGTGGTAACCAAAGTACAGTGGGAGAACACACAAGTCTCTATGACGATCTCGGTTCTACAGACTAACCTGTACCAGTGTCACCTGAGAACTGCTAGACGATAGATATAATACCATATAGGAGTTCTCGGCGAGTCCGTCCAGTGTACCCAGTCTCCACTGAGCACCCGTATATGATCTCGATGTCAAACATCAAAAGATGTGGGAACATCCATCGCTCATCATATAGGTCTAGTATCATACACGCTAGTCTACTCTGGTATATCGATGCCCCATCTCGATACACCTACGACTAGGGACATTTTAGGATATGCTTATAAACTACATATATCCCACTAGTATGATCTCCATCATAATCACAGTAGTCAAGCAAATATCCTCAGGGCTTTATCAACATGTGTAAATGAATAAAAGCATGATCAAGTCAATATGTCAGATGAAGAAGAACCAGATAGCATACTATCATGTCGAGCAAGAATGTACACTGAATACACACACACATGTATAAATTGTTGGGTTTACCTAGCACCTTATCAAGGTTTTAGAAGCATCACATATGCCAAAATCAAATTTTGAAGGTGTTAAGTGAACTTGACAAGAATCATAACTAAAAATTTAGGGTTTCTATCAATTAAGCATCACATGCAAATGAAAAACTATCACTAAGGGTAGAGATTACAACCTTTATAGACCTCCCTTGGTGACTCCTTGGCACTATGGGAGTTTGGAACGGATCGATGGAAGCCTTCCTAGTCCACGAAGATCCACCCGAAGTCCCTTTGCCCAAAGCTCCTTGCTTTACTTGATATGTGAATGAAGTAGAGCAAACACCCTACACAAAATGGGATAGATGTGTGTAGTATGATGATGTGGTTTATATTCTATAATCAAAACCCTTTCTTTTTATCAACTTCATTCAAAGAAAATTTCAAGAGAGGAAGAAGAAGATGGTGGCTAAGCTTGAGCTCAAAGGATAATGATATGAATGAATTATTGAAATGAGAAAGAATAATCTATATTAATCCTTCTCACTTCAACCATGGTTAGTAATTATTTAAATATTTACTTATTGAGTTAATTTCCAAAGGAGAATTAACTCTTGGCTAAATGTTAGGTGAAGTTTAGTCAAAGATGATAAACATCAACCATGAGTGAATTATCCTTTCTATTAACTCAAAATGATAAATATATATATAATTACTACAATATGAGTCTTGCATTGCCACCAAATATGTATCAACAACCATGAAACAATGTATGTATGTGTCCATGCACATCATCATGTGCATACATGCATCCATACAAAAATAGAAAAGGGTTTAATTAAAGAATTAATCTAAAAGTCATTTGTTAAATCAACACTTGATTTTGCAAACCGGTCATATCACATACGACCCGACCAATAGAAAATGCCCGATTAATATACGGTATCACATATCCGTATTTAATCGGGTCCCCGCGCATATCTCATATGCACACCACATCTTTTCGCCCGAGCCAGGAAACTTCATTGTGGGACTCTAAGACTCGTCAATACGCCGGCAGTAGATGGTGATCATATCAAACACCCACAAGCCGCAAGCGGTCAGCTAAACGTAACGACCACCCAAGTATTGAGCGATCAGAAGAAAACCAGTGAAGCTGTCAAAACTCCTGTCGAGCCAACTGACAACACTTACCGTACAGTCCGGTCTCTTCGTCAGATATGTTGCATATCGAGTCTAGGGATGGAATCGTCGACCCCAATAAATCAATAAGTCATGCCGGTGTATGGCTCATAACAGATCGAGAAACTAATGATAACGTTTATCAGTAAATCTCAGCAGCCCTGGCCAGGGACTTCCTGTTTTAGCCAATCGAGCATAGCACAACATCAACTCCCAATACCGGGAGAGACGAAACCCCTCCATTCGCTCATCGCCTCCATATGCCTCGGGACTGTACCCAAAGTCCACCTGTTTGCACGACTCAGTAGAGCCGTGGTAGGGTGGATATCAAAATACAGTGGGAGGACACACAAGACTCTATGACGATCTTGGGTCTACAGACTAACCTGTACCAGTGTCACCTGAGAACTGCTATCCGACGATAGATATAATACCACATAGGAGTTCTCTGTGAGTCCGTTCAGTGTACCCAGTCTCCACTGAGCATCCGCATACAATCTTTGGTGTCACCTCACCAGATGGATATGGGATCATCCATCGCCCATCATATGGGACAAGAATAATATACGCTAGTCTACTCTGGAATATTGATGCCCCGTCTCGATACACCCACGACTAGGAACAGTTCAAGGATATGCTTATAAACTACACATGCCCCACTAGTATGATCTGTTAGTGTATATGCCCTAGGGGCCATTATTGTATCATACTAGTTTGTATATTACTTAATGGAAGCTTGGGATATTCACATGTATATAACAGTCTTGCTAAACATGGTAGTATGCTACTTGGTTTTTCTATTTTAATATGTGAGTATACGTATTGATAGAGCTCTTAGGATCTTGCTTGACTACCAGCGTTATGATGGCAGTCACACTAGTGGGGGCTGGGTAGTCTACAAGCACATCCTTATTCAGGTCCCTAGTCGTAGGATTATCGAGACAGGGCATCGATACTCTGGAGTAGACTAGTGTGTACGCTTCTCATCCCAGTTGGGAAGATGGTCTGTCCCACAGCCGTCAGTACGTCGTACTGGAGATAGTATGCATGTGCTCATTAGGTTACGGGTACACCGGACAGGACTCACAGGGAACTGTTGGTTGGTTTTATACTAGTCGTCAGTGAACAGTTCCCAGGTGACATGAGTACAGCATAGTCCGCAGACTTGACACAGCTGCTTTGCCTCGAGTGTGTCCCACTGTTCTTAGATTGCTACCCAACCACGGCTCAAAGGAGTCGTGCAAACAGGTAGCAGTTGGGTGCAGTCCCGAGCACTTGGATGCAGTGGCGGTTAGACAGGATTCGTCTCTCCCGGTATTAGGGGTTGATATCGCGCTGTGTCAGAGAGGCATTAAGCAAAGTCCCTGGCCAGGGCAAGCGAGATTTGCTGGTAGGTTCCAGTAGTTTCTCGGGGTGTAACGGGCTTCGCTCCGACACGACTTATACCGCTATTAGGGGACTGACGCTTGCTGCCCCCTAGGCCCGATATGCGATAGTCTCAGACGAACATACCGGACTGTACGAACATTGTCACAGCAGGCTCAGTAGGAGTTCGGATGGGTTTTCTCATCGGCCTTCTTATCGACATCTACCTGGGGACCGTTACGTACAGCTAGTGCCGCTTGCGGTCTGTGGTTTAACCCACTGCTAGCGTAGTAGTCGAGTCTCTAGAGTCCCACACAGAGAGTTTCCCTACTCCAGGAGAAATGATATAGAGGTCGTATGGTTTTACGACAAGGGTTCGGACGCATACGTGTGTTTACGCACGTACGACATCCGGACAGTTTTTACTAGTCGGCTTTGGTTTAAGCCAGTTTCTAGTATCCGGTTATTGGATTTATACAGTCTAAAGTTTTTCCGTGTTTTCACGGATAGGAGGGGCGTTATCGTAATTGCGCGAGAAGCTTCTAGAAGATGGTGACTTGGGGTTAAGGTGGCATATGCATTAAATAAGATTAGTGAGTCATTTGAGTGATTCATCCAAGTCATTAATGCATCATAAATGCTTAATGACTCATGAAGATGAATCACCCTCTTATATTTATTAAGCATGATGATTAATCATTCATTTTCTTTTGTTGGATAAATCATAATGCTTGATATATATTATGATAGCTCATTTTCTCATCACTTTCTCTCTCTCACTTTCTCTCTCCTCAAGCTCTCTCTCTTCAAATCCTAATCCTCCCCTCTCATGTGTTGAGTACAAGGATTAGATTAGACTACTTAATCCTTAACCATTCTCTATATCACCTAGGTTACTTAGATTAGCGATTTAAGAAACCTAGTTACCTCTAGTTTGAGGTGAAGCTTGTAGTAAAGCTCTCGGGTGGATCTTCTACTACTTATAGAAGGCCAGAGAGGACGTGGAGAACGACCAGATGAAGGACTCGGTTCTTTAGGTATAATCACTTATCATAGTAGTCAACTCTTCTATGGTTTCTTGTTAGTTATTGTTTATGCAAAGATTCTCGGTTAGTCGATGTTTACGCTTAAAACAAGATCGTTTTTCATTATTCCGCCTCCCCGCAAGTCGTGGGGTGTTGTACATCGACTTACAGTGGTATCAGAGCCTCGCTAAACAATAATTAACTCATTAGCAAAGTCATAAGAATTTCGAACGCAAAAAGAACCGGAAAAATCATCGTTTTAACACAGTTTCTGTCGAATTTAAAACAGGCCCTAAAATTTTTTCAGAGACCTGCAGAATAACAAGCATGAAATTATAGGGCTACTGAAGAAATTTGGACTCCCAACTCGGCTAACTCACTGCGGAACCGCGACGGATCCATGCGATCTGCCGCGGATCCGCGGCCGAGTTAGGGCCGAGTCGGCCCAAATTTTTCTAGTAACCCCTTTGTGTTAACAGTGATATTTCTGGATATTTTATTTTCTGCTAAGATCTCAGGTGCACAGAGAAGTTTTGCAGTAGAATCTAAAGTGTTTTGCTCGATCGAAATTTTACGATGTTTGCTAATATGATTATATCTGTGATTGTATAATGTGTTCGTAAACCTCCCCTAACTGCTAGTATGTCGGTTGGCAGGGGGTTGCACATTTCTATAATGGTTTTTACTGTTTGTGGTTGTGAACTGCATTGGACTGTTGTGATGATTAGCCGGGGTTTGAGATGGGTTGTTATATTCATTCATTCGATGTAATATGTTGTAATATTATTTTGCGGGGCACATCCAGGTTGCGGTAGTAGCCACCGTTGTATTATTTTATTTTACTGTTTTTGCTCTTAGGATAGACCTAAGATGGGGTGCACAAACTACCGTGTACTTTGAAGTGTTTAGTGGCCTACTCACTTTGTTGAGGGAGACCGCTTCACTTCGGGTATTTGACGGGTAGTTTGCCATACCCGTAGGGGTCTAGGGTGGGGTAATGGCTATTCATCACAACTGTGTAATCCGTCTTTTGTTGCAGGCTCTAAACAAACACGGATTGCTTGCAAATCCAATAAAGTTCATATGAGATCTGGAATGCCTATTATTGCGTCTGACGAATGTACAAATATCTGTATATGATAGCTATTTAGACGTCACTTATGTTTTACACCCGCGCTAGCCCAGCCCCCGCTCTGTCGTTAGTTAAGTAACCTAACGGGTGATGACGGGACCCCATGGCGAATGCGGATGGCATAAGAGGACGTTGTATTTTCGTTGTTTTCTGCAATGATAGGTTAATGATGGGACACATTATTTATAATGCAAAGAAAATAAACCAAAAGATGAATCGTTGGAACAATTTAAAAGAAACCACTCGGTTATTTTAAAACAAATGATATTTTTAATTGCGGAGCTTTAACCACTCCTTTTAAAAGCTATCAGGTTCCTTCGGTCATATCAAGTTCACTACGTTCACGATTTCGCCAAAACCATTCGTAGCCTTTCGTCATTTCATTTGGGTATTCAGTAGTATTCAAGCTATGTATTTTGACCAACGCCAAGGCATAATGTTTGGTAGCTGCTGGGTATTCATTTGCTGCATAGATAGATGAGTTAGTTTGGGACAGTCGTATGATCATTTTGGCTAACGTCAAGGATATGTACGGATGGGTTCAAATTAACAAGATAATGATGGGTAGAACTTAACATGTGACTTATGACATTTTGACCAACGCCAAGGTCATAAGAGCATGGGGCAAAAATATATATCGGGAATTTCTAAAGAAACTGAAATTTGCAAAGAGATGCATACCATTTGGAGTTTGATGAATGTTGGTAGGATTCCTTCAACATTATCATACGATGATATTTGGATCCCGATCCTATTGTGAGTATATGCTATTCATCAGGATATTCGTCGCTTAACGATCATTGCTATAAACCAAGTAGGTGTCAAGAAAGGTGTCAGCGGGGTTACGCCCCCGGAGAAAAGAGATTATTTAATTAAGGAACTTCGCGAAAGCGTTGGAAAACCTCCCTCGAAGTACCGACACCAGCCTAGCTGAACATTTAAGCAAGTATTGTACAGTGAGCATAGTACTGGCTAATTCTTCTTTTATGGTTTGAGAAAGGATTCGAGAAACAGTGGGAGCCATCCAGTTTAGATAAATTAAAAACCATTCTAAATTTGCAAGAGCATCATGCTAAAGAGTTTTCTTCTCTCTCTCCTAATTGCAGCGACCCTGAAAATGACTGGACTTAAGTTACTTTTAGATAAAAATACACTGACATGGCCAAACTATAAAGATTGGCTGCGGAATGTCAAAATGGCCTTGACTTATGACAAATTGGGGTATATCCTCACCACTAAGGCACCTGAAGTCTCAGGTCCCAAATCTAGTAATGCGGATAAGGAAATTCGCAAAACCTGGGATTTAGATTGCGTGAAAGCCAAGTGCATCATGCTTGCCTCGATGAACAATGAACATCAGAGGAGGCATGAGGATATGGATCTTGAATCCATATTTCTCCATACAAAAGATCTGTATGGGGAGCAATCTCGTATAGCAAGATACGAGACCTCAAAGAAGCTGTTTCAAGCGAGGTTGTCCGTCGGATCATCGGTAGGGGAACATGTCCTAAAGTTGATTGGCTATATAGAAGAGTTCGCAGACCTTGGGACGACTTTGGATAATGGGCTCTATACAGACCTTATTCTCCAGTCCCTCCCTCCCACCTACGCCCAGTTTATTCTGAACTTCAACATTCAAAGAAAAGAAGTTGAACTTTCAGAACTCCTTAACATGTTGAGGAGTGCAGAGGGCACCTTGCAGAAGGCAAGGGAAACACCCGCTATGTTTGTTCGCGGTACTTCTTCTTTCGGGTCCAAGGCTAAAACCAAAGGAAGGAAGAATAAGGTCGCCAACAGACCTAGAGGAGGTGTTAGTAAGGTGGGAGGGAAGGGAAAGAAAAAGTTTACGGTACCGATAGTGGCCCAGGATGAGTGCTTCCATTGTCACAGGAAAGGGCACTGGAAAAAGGATTGCAAGGCGTGGAACGCCAAGAACCAGGAACCGGAGCAAGCTGTGGCTTCGACTTCAGGTGTGTTTGTAATTGAGAATTGTCTGTCAATCAACTCTACTTCCTGGGTATTGGATACCGGATCAGGATATCATATTTGCAATTCATTGCAGTCACTGAGAAACCGTAGAGTGCTGAAGGAAGGTGATATGACCCTGATGGTTGCTAACGGAGCTAGCGTGGGAGCTGTGTCCGTAGGGGATTATCACCTGGGATTGACGAGTGGACACATTTTGGTTTTACATAACTGTTTTTGTGTACCCAGCTTAACGTGTAATATCATATTTGTTTCCTTGTTATCAAATAAAGGTTATGATTTCATGTTTGGAAGTGGTGTTGTTAACATCCACCTTAATCATGGTTTGATTGGGTCAGGTACACTGGATAACGGTATATATGTGTTAAACCAACTCTAAATTTTCAATGTCCAGAACACACTAAAAAGAAAGTCTCCAGATTTAAATAAAGCTTTCTTATGGCATTGTAGACTGGGTCATGTCAATGAGAGAAAGTTGACTAAGTTATATAGAGAAGGATATTTGGACTCGTTCGAATATCAAACGTATGCCACTTGTCAATCTTGTCTTAAATGAAAGATGACAAAGACTCCATTTACTGGACATGGAGTAAGAGCGAGCGAGCTCTTAGGACTCATACACAGCGATGTATGTGGTCCAATGTCTACACATGCAAGAGGTGGTTTTTCCTATTTCATTACTTTCACGGATGATTACTCAAGGTACGGATTCATTTATCTGATGAAACATAAATCCGAGGCTTTTGAGAAATTCCAAGAGTATAAGAATGAAGTAGAAAACCAAACCGGCAAAAGTATCAAGACACTAAGATCTGATCGAGGTGGTGAATACTTGAGTGCCGAGTTCCTAGGTTACCTTAAAGAGAAAGGAATTCTCTCTCAGCTTACTCCTCCATACACTCCACAGCATAACGGTGTATCGGAGAGACGGAATCGAACCCTATTGGATATGGTACGATCCATGATGAGTAATGCTGAGTTACCGCGATCTTTTTGGGGTTATGCGCTAGAATCAGCGGCATATCTTTTGAACATGGTACCTACCAAAACTGTGCCTACCACTCCATATCAGATGTGGAGTGGGAAGAAACTCCATCTACAGTATATAAAGATTTGGGGATGTCCGGCTTTTGTTAAAAAGCAGCATGTGGACAAGCTCGAGGCACGATCAGTAAAGTGTAAGTTTGTGGGATATCCAAAGAACTCCAGGGGATATCTATTCTATTACGCAGAGGAACAAAATGTATTTGTTTCTCGTAATGCCCATTTTCTAGAACATCAGTTTTTAGAAAAGGAATCAAGTAGGAGCGAAATAGAACTGGAAGAAATTCCAGAACCACAAACTAATACTGAAAGTTTGGTAGAACCGGTAGTTAAAGAAGAACAGGACATTCCCGCACCCCTCCGCAGGAGTAGTAGGCCGTCTCATCCGCCTGAGAGATACTACGGTTTTCTCATAGATAGGGATAGAGAGGATTGCATCATAGATGATGATGAACCTACTGGCTTCCAGCAGGCCATCCAGAGCGGCGACTCGGTACGATGGCTAGATGCAATGCGGACCGAAATGGAGTCCATGTACACCAACAAAGTATGGACTTTGGACTTTGCTCCAGATGGGGTAAAACCCATAGGATGCAAATGGATCTTCAAGAAAAAGATTGGTGTAGATGGACAGGTGGAAACCTATAAGGCTAGACTTGTTGCAAAGGGTTTTCGTCAAAGACCTGGTTTGGACTATGACGAAACTTTTTCTCCAGTGGCTATGCTCAAATCCATTCGGGTCCTTCTTGCTATTGCTGCCTTCCATGATTATGAAATCTGGCAGATGGACGTAAAGACGGCTTTTCTGAATGGAAATTTAGAAGAGTGCGTCTATATGGATCAGCCAGAGGGTTTCAATTAGAGTGGGAGCAGCGGGAAAGTATGCAAGTTGCTTAAGTCCATTTATGGACTAAAGCAGGCATCACGGAGTTGGAACATCTGTTTTGATGAAACAGTCAAAGAATATGACTTTATCAAAAATCCAGATGAACCGTGCATATATAGTAAAGTTGTAGCAAGAACTGTCGTATTTCTCGTCTTGTACGTGGATGACATTCTATTGATAGGAAATGACATTCCTATGCTACAATCTGTCAAAGGATTCTTGTCACACAGGTTCTCCATGAAAGACCTGGGTGATGCCTCTTACATTCTGGGGATCCGGATCTATCGTGATAGATCCAAGAGAATGTTGGGACTTTCACAGTCCAGGTATATCGACACTGTACTGAAAAGATTCAGTATGGAAGATTCTAGGCGCGGTAATCTACCGGCTTGTCATGGAATCACCCTATCCAAAGAGATGTCTCCCAAGACTGATTTGGAAAGGGAACGCATGTCTATTATACCCTACGTTTCTGCGGTAGGCTCTATAATGTATGCGATGTTGTGCACCAGACCAGATGTAGCTTACGCACTGAGCGTGGTAAGCCGGTATCAGTCAGACCCAGGGGAGAAGCACTGGATAGCAGTATAGAACATTCTCAAGTATCTGAGGAGGACTAAGGAGATGTTCTTGGTTTACGGCGGAAAAGACCTCAGGATGGAGGCCTATGCTGATTCCGGCTTTCAGAGTGATAAGGACGATTCCAAGTCCATGTCAGGTTATGTCTTTACCCTCAATAGAGGGGCAGTGTGCTGAAAGAGCTCCAAGAAGGACACCGTTGCTGACTCGACGATGGAAGCGGAGTATATAGCTGCTTGCGATGCCGCAAAAGAAGTGGTCTGGATGAAGAAGTTCCTAACAGAACTTCAGGTGGTTCCTACCATTGTTGATCCAATACCTCTGTATTGCGACAACAACGGAGCTATAGCTTTAGCGAAGGAACCAAGGTCCCATCAGAAGTCCAGACACATCTTAAGGCGGTATCACCCGATCAGGGAGATCATTGATCGTCAGGAGATCGAGGTTCGGAGAGTTGCTACTGAAGAGAACATTGCTGATCCATTCACAAAGGCCCTACCTCAGATTCAGTTCGAGAGGCTACTCGAGATCATCGGTCTTCAATATGCCAGTACATGGCCCTAGTGCAAGTGGGAGATTGTTAGTGTATATGCCCTAGGGGCCATTATTGTATCATACTAGTTTGTATATTACTTAATGGAAGCTTGGGATATTTACATGTATATAACAGTCTTGCTAAACATGGTAGTATGCTACTTGGTTTTTCTATCTTAATATGTGAGTATACGTATTGATAGAGCTTTTAGGATCTTGCTTGACTACCAGTGTTGTGATGGCAGTCACACTAGTGGGGGCTGGGTAGTCTACAAGCATATCCTTATTCAGGTCCCTAGTCGTAGGATTATCGAGACAGGGCATCGATACTCCGGAGTAAACTAGTGTGTACGCTTCTCATCCCAGTTGGGGAGATGGTCTGTCCCATAGCCGTCAGTACGTCATACTGGAGATAGTATGCAGGTGCTCGTTAGGTTACGGGTATACCGGACAGGACTCACAGGGAACTGTTGGTTGGTTTTATACCAGTCGTCAGTGAACAGTTCCCA
Source organism: Agapanthus africanus (assembly GCA_030015575.1). NCBI lineage: Eukaryota > Viridiplantae > Streptophyta > Magnoliopsida > Asparagales > Amaryllidaceae > Agapanthus > Agapanthus africanus. Next base: position 208,023,679 of record JASDDO010000022.1, read on the forward strand.
GGTGACATGAGTACAGCACAGTCCGCAGACTTGACACTGCTGCTTCGCCTCGAGTGTGTCCTACTGTTCTTAGATTGCTACCCAACCACGGCTCAAAGGAGTCGTGCAAACAGGTAGCAGTTGGGTGCAGTCCCGAGCACTTGGAGGTAGTGGCGGTTAGACCGGATTCGTCTCTCTCGGTATTGGGGCTTGATATCGCGCTGTGTCAGAGAGCCATTACGCAAAGTCCCTGGCCAGGGCAAGCGAGATTTGCTGGTAGGTTCCAGTAGTTTCTCAGGGTGTAATGGGCTTCGCTCCGACACGACTTATACCGCTATTAGGGGATTGACGCTTGCCGCCCCCTAGGCCCGATATGCGATAGTCTTAGACGAACAGACCAGACTGTACGGAGATTGTCACAGCAGGCTCAGTAGGAGTTCGGATGGGTTTCCTCATCGGCCTTCTTATCGACATCTACCTGGGGACCGTTACGTACAGCTAGTGCCGCTTACGGTTTGTGGTTAAACCCACTGCCAGCGTAGTAGTCGAGTCTCTAGAGTCCCACACAGAGAGTTTCCCTACTCCAGGCGAAACGATATAGAGGTCGTATGGTTTTACGACAAGGGTTCGGACGCATACGTGTGTTTACGCACGTACGACATCCGGACAGTTTTTACTAGTCGGCTTTGGTTTAAGCCAGTTTCTAGTATCCGGTTATTGGATTTATACAGTCTAAAGTTTTTCCCTGTTTTCACGGATAGGAGGGGCGTTCTCGTAATTGCGTGAGAAGCTTCTAGAAGATGGTGACTTGGGGGTTAAGGTGGCATATGCATTAAATGAGATTAGTGAGTCATTTGAGTGATTCATCCAAGTCATTAATGCATCATAAATGCTTAATGACTCATGGGGATGAACCACCCTCTTATATTTATTAAGAATGATGATTAATCATTCATTTTCTTTTGTTGGATAAATCATAATGCTTGATATATATTATGATAACTCATTTTCTCATCTCATTCTCTTGCTCACTTTCTATCTCCTCAAGCTCTCTCTCTTCAAATCCTAATCCTCCCCTCTCATGTGTTGAGTACAAGGATTAGATTAGACTACTTAATCCTTAACCATTCTTTATATCACCTAGGTTACTTAGATTAGCGATTTAAGAAACCTAGTTACCTCTAGTTTGAGGTGAAGCTTGTAGTAAAGCTCTTGGGTGGATCTTCTACTACTTAGAGAAGGCCGGAGAGGACGTGGAGAACGACCAGACGAAGGACTCGGTTCTTTAGGTATAATCACTTATCAAAGTAGTCAACTCTTCTATGGTTTCTTGTTAGTTATTGTTTATGCAAAGATTCTCGGTTAGTCGATGTTTACGCTTAAAACAAGATCGTTTTTCATTATTCCGCCTCCCCGCAAGTTGTGGGGTGTTGTACATCGACTTACATGATCCGCATCATAGTCACAGTAGTCAAGCAAATATCCTAAGGGCTTTATCAACATGTGCAAATGAATAAAAGCATGATCAAATCAACATGTCATGATAAAGTAAACCAGATAGCATACTATCATGTTGAGAGAGAAAGTCATCTCAATCCATACATACATGTCCAAGCATCCACTATACATATAATGGCCTCTAGGGCATACATATATCTAACAATCTTCCACTTGCACTAAGGCCAGTTATTGGCGTATCTCATACCCAACATCTCAAAAAGTCGCTCATGCTGTGGCTGTGGAAGGGCCTTGGTGAGTCGATCCGCTGTGTTATCTGTTCATATCATAATATTACATTATTATATTCCCCATTCTTATTCATTTTATAAATAAACAGGTGCTTTTGACGCATGTCTGCTACATAGTACAGGTTACAGGTTCTTGGGAGAAAAACAGTGAAAAAGATAAAAGACGACGCAAACGTGAGACTTTGACCAACAAACAGAAGGATCTTGATCAAGCCTACATAAAGATCAGTTCACAAAGTACAAGGCAGCGCAAGGTCCAAAATTTCGTCTCGAAGCAACGGTTAAAATCCACTACATTATTCACTGGAGATCTGGAAGTAACCTAGAAGCCCATTTGAGAAAAGTACTAAAAAAGTAGGAAGTACAAGTCAACAGAAGCCAGGCCAGAAATTTTCAGCCCACAATTCCACCATTAGGCCGCGGAACCGCGGCCAAACCCTGGCCGCGGCAGCGGTTCCGCGGCCGTATATTGCCCGTGTCGGCGCGAAATTTTACCAAAACTCTGGCGGTGCGCGGATCTTTGACTAGGCCTTTTCTTAGGGGGTATTTTTGTAATAGCAGATGTGCGAATCAATTGTAACCTAGGGTTTCTATGAATCTATAAATAGAACCCTAAAAAGCCCTTTCTAGGCCATGCCTCTTTTCATTTCATATATTCAGATCTGTACCGCGTTGATGTTTGGAGAGAGCCATCAATAAAAATTAGTAAGTTCCTTTTATTTCTTTGTTTTAGTTCTTATTTAATTTAGAATGTCTTTTAATCCCTTAATGAGCGAGTAGTCTCCTCGCTTGTTAGGGTTAGCCTTAGGAAAAGGTTTGAGAGATGAGATCTCTCACCCCTTTCTTGCCCCTTCACACATAAGAATTAGAACTCCATGCATACACGCACACACCGCTCCCTGCGGCACCTTACCCCTCGAGGTAACGGTGATACCGTAGTATAAAGGACCGGTTGCGCGTGTTTTCCATGGAGATTAGGGTAAGGATCGATGAAGGAAGGACAAGAACCTAGAGGAAGAAACATCTTCCCAAAAGATTCTAATCCACTTTATTGATAATTACCATAACATCTAATAGATATAAAATAGGGTATTGAAAGCAGTGAGGAAAACCTTTAATCTCTCAACTTCCCCTAAGCCTAACCCTAGCAAGACTTAGATCAAGATAATCTTAGTATAACTTAATTTGGCAGTTTTTAGATTTAATAAATCAATCCGACACCCATCGGAATTAACTCGTTAGCGCGATTAGGAAAACACAAAATCCCTGTGGACCGACCCGTACTCACCGGCTAGCTACCAAGCGACGCCGTTCTTGATTGCGGTTATTAGATATTTTTGAGATTAATCAAATGGCGCCGTTGCCGGGGATGGCGTAGTATTTCCTTTTTGCAATTTCGGGTTAATCTAAATTAAAAAACCATAAAAAAAGAAAATAAAAAAAAGATATAAAATTTTATCATTTATTATGTGAAGGGTATTTTTTATGAATCTTTGCAGGATCAAATTCGGATCTGGAAATTTACAGAGAGCAAAACAGGAAAAAAAACAGATCGGAACAACAAAAGATCACAAAAACAGAGGGAAATTTTTTTTCTCGGGATCTGAACCCTCCATCCGACCGCGAAAACACGGCCTAACCCTACCTCCGACCGTGGAAGGGCGGTGACGTAGTGACATCATCAACTGAAAATTTTTCTGGGGAACCGCGTAGTCTAGAAGACCGCGGAACCGCGGTGGGAATCACATTTTGACCGCGGAAGTGCAGCGCCGTGGTGACTTCGTAGCATGGAATTTGCACTGTAATTTTTCTCTCTCTCTCCTCTGCAAATCTTGATATATCTCCTGTAAAATCTCCTGCAGTATTCTTTGCGCTTAAAAAAAATCTCCCCCCTTCTCAATAACATATCTTGTGCAGGATTCTTTGCGCCGCGCATAAAATAAAAAGATTTGATTGCAAGTGATTTTTCTGTTTTGCATATCTTTAAAACTGACTTTAAGGGGCTTTTGACCAATTCAGATTGGGTGGGGATTTCATCACCCTTCCCAGGACCCCAGAAATTACTTAAAGCATTTGCATTGACCATTCTTAATTAAAAAATACTAGACTCAGCCCTAAGGACTTCGAGCTCAATAGGACAGAGGACTAGTTATAGGCATCGGCCGTTTATCCTAACTTGACTTTGTGGTGTCTAGGAAAATGTGTCAAGGCAAGTGGTTACTTAATTAGGACCGCTACTTGTAGCGGGGAGTCTCCTACTTACCTGGCACTTACCTGGCCGCAATTAGCGGCGAAGAGACGGTTTTGAGGTCCTATTTCTAGCCTTTTGGAACAGTTAGGAGCTGTCTAGCTGACCTAGGTGACCCTAGATCTAGGCCTAATTGTGCATTTGTGGTTGATTGCATTTGTGTCACAAGTCTCTTTTCAAAAATCTTTTTGCAAAATCTCACATAAAAAAGGAAAATCTTTTCAACAACTTGCAACTTGTCGCTAAAGAAATCCTTGCACCCCACCACCACTCACTTTCTTCTCATTGACATTTTCTTACCTCCACATTCTGTTTTTCATTTTTTTTTACTACACTACCTCCTTAAGTGTATGTCCGGTTGGACTAGGGACACTAGCGCCCGATTAGTCCGTGTTTCGTTGGTACCGACCGACGAACCTTTCGACTCCGAAGTCGAAATTCCCTCCACTTTCTTACCTTCACCTTCACATTCTTCCGAAGGTATGTCAGGATATAATCCCAAAAACACCTTACCTACGGGACTGATTCCACCTCCGTTAGGTGCGAATAACCCGAATCACCCGCCTGTTGTAGCGCCCCAACGAATCGCGCTCCAGGATCTCTTCTACCCTGTCCGATCCTCTTTACCTACCTGTCTTTCACCCCCACCGGCAAATGGGGAAAATTTTGAAATAAAACCCCACTTCATCAATATGCTGCCAAAATTTCATGGATTGGAATCCGAAGATGCCTATATCTTTATCAATAACTTCCAAAACGTTTGCGCCATGATGAAAACAACTCAATTAAGTGATGACGCTATAAGGCTAAGGGTCATTCCTTTCACCTTATGTGACTTAGCCGAGAAGTGGCTATACAGCACAGCGTCACATTCAATTCGAAATTGGGACGAGTTTGTTAAAGCTTTTCTTAAAAAGTTTTATCCTCATCACAAGATCGCGAGAATTCGCAATGAGATTATACAATTTGCCCAGCTTCCTTCCGAACCATTTTGGAAGTGTTTTGAAAGATTCAAAGACCTACTCGTTCAATGCCCTCACCATGGGATCGAAAATTGGCAACTTTGCCAAACATTATACGAGGGCTTGAACTCGGCAACGAAACGGTTGCTAGAAACCATTTGTCAATGTCCCTTTCTAACCAAATCTAGTGAGGAAGCATGGCAGTTTCTCAAGGATCTTAGTGAACAAACAATTCAGTGGGAGAGCACAAAGACCACCTCATCTTCTTCTATTGGTCAATCTAGGGCAGGCATACATCAATTAGATATGTCAATTTCTATGAAGGCCGAGATGGCCGCACTTATGAAAAAGATAGAAGCCATTGAGACCAAAATCTCATCGTCTTCTCCTGCCCCTGCTTTACCCCCACGAACTGTTTGTGCTTGTTATTCGGATCCATCACACCTTACCGAAGAGTGTCCTTACAATCCACCTGTTCAAGGACAAGATCAAGTCAATGCTGCCTTTCAGCAACGACAAAGAAATGATCCTTACTCTTCGACCTATAATCCGGGTTGGAGGAGTCACCCAAATTTTGCTTGGAATCAAAATCAACAATTCCAAGGAAACAACAACTTTCAAAGGACTCCTCCTCCACAACAACAAGCACCCCAACAAACTCAATACCAGCAACCTTTCCAACCACAACCTTATCCAAATCAAACGAACAACTTGGTTCAACCAAATGATGATAAGGTTATCTCGCTAGAAAAAAGTCTAGATGCATTTCTCAAGCAATCTACAGAATCCGCAGCAAGATTAGAAAATTGCGTCCAGTCTTTGGTGCACAACAATGCTTCACACGATCAAAGCATCAAATCTATTAAGGCACAAATTGCACAATTAACTGCTGCGTTAAGCGAGAGAGAAAAGGGAAAGCTTCCATCTCAACCATTGCCAAATTCTGGTCACACACACAACACACATGAATATCACAATGTAAATGCGGTGACCACGTTGAGATCTAAAAAAGTGTTGCAAAATAATGTGGGTATTAGTGATGACACCCCCGCCGGCGGTTCTTCTCCTTCTTCTCCATCTTCTTCTTCACCTTCATCTTCTCCGCTAGAGCCTATTCTCCATTCTTCAAATGGCTCTTTTTCTTCTAATCCGAACGGACCCACTTCTCACTTCACGAACACACCCACACTGGGATCCGTTCCAACTCCATATTCTACTCCATAGACTTTGGGCTCAACAGATTTTCAAAATGGTCCATTTCCAAACAGGTTGAGTCCTAATAAACCAACTGCACAAATGGAGAAGATTGTGGAGTTATTTAAGCAGGTTAGCATAAATATACCTCTTGTTAGTTGTATGTATGCCCTAGAGGCCAGTTTTGTACAGATGATGTATATTATATTGGATGCTTGGACATATATAGAGATGACTTTCTTGCTTGATATGATAGTATGCTATCTGGTTGCTCTTTATCTTAACATGTATACTTATCTCTTTATACTGTCTTATGGTTACATGTTGGTAAAGCCCTTAGGATGTGTACTTGACAACCTGGACTATGATGCGGATCATACTAGTGGGGACATGGTAGTCCATAAGTACATCCTTCAAGGTCCCTAGTCGTGGGTGTATCGAGACGGGGCATCGATATACCAGTGTAGACTAGCGTATACGCTTCTCGACCCATGAGATGGGCGATGGATGATCCCATATCCATTGGTGTTTGACATCAGAGATGGTATACGGGTGCTCAGTGGAGACTGGGTACACTGGACGGACTCGCCGAGAACTCCCAGATGGTATTATACCTCACGTCAGATGGAAGTTCTCAGGTGATACTTGTGCAGGTTAGTCTGTAGACCCGAGATCGTCATAGAGTCTTGTGTGATTCCCACTGTGCTTTGATTTCCACCTTACCACGTCCATGAGGGTGTGCAAAACGGTGGTTTTTGGGTACAGTCCCGAGTCACATGGAGCCAATGAGCGATAGGAGGGGTTTCGTCTCTCCCGGTATTGGGGGTTGATGTTGCGCTGTGCTCGATTGGCCGTAACAGGGAAGTCCCTGGCCAGGGCTGATTAGAGATTTACCGGTAAGTGTTACCAGTAGTTTCTCGACCCGTTATGAGCCTCACATCGGCACGACTTATCGGTTATTGGGGTATGACGTTTACCACCCCTAGACTTGATATGCGACATATCAGACGAGGAGACCGGACTGTACGGGAAGTGTTGCCGGTTGGCTCGACGGGAGTTGTAGCAGGTTCGCTTGTTCTCTTCTGATCGCTCAATACCCGGGTGGCCATTATGTTTAGCTGACCGCTTGCGGCTTGGGGGTACTTGATATGATCATCACCCACTGCCGGCGTATTGACGAGTCTTAGAGTCCCATAATGGAGTTACCTAGTCCAGGCGAAACGTTGTGGTGTGCGTATGCGATATGCGCATGGACCCGATTAAAATGCGTGTATAGGATACCGTATAATGATCGGGAGGCTTGCTTTTGGTTATGGTCGTATGTGATATGGCCGGATTGATAAATCAATTGTTGATTTATCATTTAACCATTAGATTCTCACTAGAAATCTTTTCTTGTATCTTTGGATATATGGATGCATGTATGCATTCCTTGTTGATTCATGCACATATGGATGTGCATGCACACATACATATATACATCATCTATCATGGTTGTTTATACATAGAAAATGGTGGATATATAAGACTCACACCATGGTTTATTTTATGGATATTTATTTCTATTTTTGTTAAAACAAAAGAAATGAGATAAGATTGAATCATGGTCAAAGTTTCTACACTCTTCTTGTGACCTAACCATTTGCACCTAACTTTTGACCATGGTTTAATCTTTCTCTTGTGTTTAACTAAAGTAAAATTAAATATTCATAAAGAGATAACCATGGTTTGAGATGAAGAAAGAAAAATATATATTCTTATGTTTTTCTTTTTCTCTTGAGAGTTATTCTTCTCTTCTTGAAAAATATCCATCATCTTCTTCAACCTTGAGCTCTTGCTCTCTAGAATTTTCAAGTGAGCAAAATATTCATCAAGATAGGATTTTGAAGTGAGAAAAGCCACCACAACACCATTCTACACAAGTCTAGCCCACTTGTTTAGAGTGTTAGCTTCGATTTTCATTCTTGATTTTGCGAAGTTGCTAGCTTGGACAAAGCGGACTCCGGGTGGATCATCGGTGACCTAGAGGAGTTCAAGCGGAGCTTTTCCAAACCCCAAGTAGCCAAGGAGTCCAGCGTAGGGAGCTCCAAAGGTTGTACTCTCCAAACCCTAGCTTTTCTTTCATATGATGATATGCAAGTTTTAGAAACCCTAATTTTCTAGGAACGATCCGATGTTTGTTAACTTAGCACCCTAAAGACTCCACCTTTGGTACATGTGATGCTTCCAAACCCTTCATGAGGTGCTAGGTAAACCTTTCATTGGTATCAGAGCCGACCTAGAACATTAGGCGACACTTTAACGAAGTTAAAACTCCGATCGAACCGGAAAATACAGATTTTGAGTGCTCTCTGGACATTTTTTAAAAAAATGGTTATTTTCAGAATTAAAAATATGCAAAAAAATCCAGCAGGTATATATAAGAGTTACTGTAAAAAACGAGGCCATGATCTCTTTATTCCACCGCGGAACCGCGGCAAAAGAGTGCTTAGGCCGCGGTTCCGCGGCCGTTCTGTTGCCCCATGGTATCATTTTTGTACAGTAACTCATTTTTCTGCTTGTATATTGTTTTGGAGTATTTTTAATCTGAATTTAGTTCTGTAATTTCTGGAGATGGTTTTGGACTTGTCGATTCGATCGGAATTTTCATTTCGTGGCTTTTCCGGATAAATTAGAAAGTATTGAAGTGTTTGAACGAGTATCATTTGCTCACTTTTCATGGGGTTTAAAAGTTATCGGAAATACGTGCAAGTTTGTTTGTGGTGGACCCTCTAGAAGACAACAAATCTTAACTCGATTATGTGACCGTCTTGAACTGCCTTTTGAACCTTAGGGTTTGGGGCAGTACGGCGTGCCATATGTGAGGCGTTAGCTTGACCCTCCTACGGCTGGACTGCTACCATTGTGTCACACTCCGGGTTTTTGAACTCCGCTCAAGTGTTGAGCTTTAGGTAATCTTGGGTATTTGATCGTTCGTTCGAAAACTTTAATACTGTCTAATTATCTGGAATGAGATGCAATATGTGGAATTCATATAGTTGGACATGAAATACGAAGTATGTGATATTTCACATTTACGATGTCTAAAGAGAATGTGGATTCCAAATATTGCAGTTTTGCACTTTCTTTTCTGTGACCGTAAGTGTAGTATGTCGATATTGCCGGTTTCGTTGCTATACGTCAACGACAATCGGGGTATACATACTTACTTACGTTAATGATATGAGATATTATGTGTTGCTGAGATATAATGTGCAGGATTGTCGCGATTGAATAGCCGGGGGGTTTTATGTGAGATGAGAGTTTTATATTTTCATTCATGTAAATTTAAATGTAATGTAATATTCTTTTATTTGGGGCACTTCCGGGTTGAGGTCGATGCCACCAGTGTTGTGTATTATTTACTTTTCCGCATTAGGATGGACCTAAGGAGGGGAGCACAGGTGACCGGGTTCTGGGGTTCAGTGGGAGGCCATCTCGAGGAGTCGAGACCGGGTCTCCTAAACTCCAGAATTAGTAGGGTCGCTTGCCGCTCTCGTAGGGGTCCAGGGTGTGGGCTTGGCTATTCGTCGCGACTGTGGAATCCGTATTTTCTATTGTTGGCTAGATACTAAATACGGACGTCCTAGCATATCCCACATTATATCTATGTTTCTGCTGCGATATCTGTGATGTGATCATGTGATGTGCTGTGATAGATACTTTATATAGTATATATGATATATTATATAGACGTTACTTATGTTTTGCACCCGCACTAGCCCTGCCCTGCTCTGTCGTTAGTTACCTAACCTAACGGTGCACGAGGGGACATCGAGGCGAATGCGGATGGCATAAGCGTACATCGTATTTATCTGTGATGTTTAGGTGACTTAAATGATGGGACTTCATTAATGTGATTAATGAAAGAAAAGAAACCTAAAAGATGTTGTAGAATCGAATTTTAAATAAAAGGGTAGCTACAGTTTTGCTTTGCATAGCGGTATATATAATATACCCTGCACCTTATTCGATGAGGAAAGAGCCGAGATCCCTTCACCGGGAGTGACCTCTTTAGCGAAACTGGTAGATGCTACAACACTCGGTTTGACTTTTGACTGCTTTTGGAGTTTTGCTTTGCACAGTGATATATATGATATATCCCGCACCTTATTCGATGAGGAAAGAGCCTAGATCCCTTCACCGGGAGTGACCTCTTTAGCAAAACTAATAAAAGCCTCAAAATCACTCTATTTCAAAATTCACTAGATTCTACAACGATATCAAGTTCATTACGCTCATGGTTTTTCCGAAAAAACCTGCGTAGCCCTCCGTCATTTCAGATAAATATTATTTAGTATTCGTGCTATGTTTGTTGACTTAGTCAAGGTATAGTGTACGGTAGCTAAATAATGTTTATCTGTTACAACATGAGATGTGATTGGATTAGGGCATTCGCACGGCCTTGTTGACTCAGTCAAGGGTTGTACGGGTTGGTTTAATTCAATCGAGAAATGTACGGGTTGAACTTGACTTGCGATTTATAGTTTGTTGACTTAGTCAAGGTCATAGATCGGTAGGGGCAAAAGCATTATCGGGAATTTCAAGTGTTGAAATTTGCAATGAGATTGCATACCTTCTATGAGATAGTTGGATCCCGATACCTACTGCGAGTAATTGTTACTCCTGGGAGAGTTTTACACAGGACAATTAGCCGATCAAGTAGGTGTCTAGAAAGGTGTCAACGGGGTTACGCCTCTGGGAAAACGAGGTTTACTTTAATTAGGTCCATGCGAAAGCACGGGGAACCTCCCTCAAAGTACCGACACTGGCCTGGCTGAAAGATCGGCGAAGTTGTAGGGTGTAATTAATCCCGGCTAGTCTTTCCTTTTAGGGTTTGAAGGAAGATTTGATAAAAACAGTGGGAGCCATCCTGATTAGATAAGATAATAACCAATCTGATCTTGCAAGAGCATACGCTAAAGTGTTTTCTTCTCTCTCTCCAGGTAGCGACCATGTCATGCCCTAATCAAGATAATAATATGGATGTATTGACCGAACCCGCATGTTATACTGTGCAGGGGAACGTTGGACCCGTTCTATCTTATAAGTGTTATAAGACCGAACAGGAAACAGGAGAATATTTGGATTCTCACGCCGCCCAAACGAAGAACATGCATGTTGATGCACCTTCTTCGGGTGTGTTTGTTATTGAGAACTGTTTTTCAGTTCACCCTACGTCCTGGGTATTAGATACCGGATCAGGATCCCACATATGTAAGCAGTTATATGGGCTACGGAAAGGTAGAGAACTGGGAAAAGGTGATCATTCCGTTCAAGTAGGGAATGGGGCAAATGTTGCAGCCAAAGAAGTTGGCAAATATCACCTGGTATTACCAAGTGGTGATACACTAGTTCTGAATGAGTGCTATTATATACCGAACATGATGTGCAATATTATATCAGTTTCTTTATTAAGTAAAGAAGGATATAATTTTGTAGTAAAGGATAATGTTATGAACATATTCCTAGATCAAAAGTTGATTGCATCTGGCTCATTACATAATGGCATATTCATTCTCAATCAAAATACAGTTCTCAATATACAAAACACACACAAGAGGAAAAGCTCAGAAATGAACGAATCCTTCTTGTGGCACTGTAGACCTGGCCATATCAATGAAACACGGCTGGCTAAGTTACATAAGAATGGATATTTGAATTCATTCGAATTATCATCTTATGACACTTGCCATTCATGTCTCAAAGGAAAGATGACCAAAACTCCGTTTAGTGGACACGGAGAAAGAGTTACTGAACTCTTAGGACTGGTACATAGTGATGTATGCGGTCCTATGTCTACACATGCCAAAAACGGTTCTTCCTACTTCATTACATTCACTGACGATCTCTCTAGATACGGGCATGTGTTTCTGTTGAAACACAAGTCTGAAGCTTTTGAGAAATTCAGAGAATATAAGCACGAAGTAGAGAACCAAACGGGCCAAAGTATTAAGATTCTTCGATCTGATTGAGGAGGTGAATACTTAAGCATTGAATTCCTAGATTATCTAAAAGAGAATGGGATTCTCTCTCAGCTTACTCCTCCTTATACACCACAGCACAACGGTGTATCGGAATGAAGGAATCGCACCCTATTAGATATGGTGCGCTCAATGATGAGCAATGCTGAGTTGCCTATTTCCTTTTGGGGGTATGCGCTTGAGACAGCCATATACCTATTGAATCTGGTTCCGTCTAAATCTGTACCTACCACACCATATGAGATATGGAGTGGGAAGAGACCATATTTTAAACGAATTAAGATATGGGGTTGTCCGGTCTATGTCAAAAAGCAAAATCCGGACAAACTCGAGGCACGGTCAGTTCTTTGCAAGTTTGTGGGATATCCAAAGAATTCTCAAGGATATTTTTTCTACCTGAGGAATAAAGAGTGTTTGTTGCTCAACATGCCACCTTTTTGGAAAGGGAATTTCTTGCAAAAGAAATTAGTGGCAAAGAGGTAGAGCTGGAAGAGGTTCCAACACCACAAACTACAACTGATGATTTAGTAGAACCAGAGGATTCAGTAGTACCCGACGAACTTCAGCCTCTCCGCCGATCTAGTAGGGTTTCTCGTCCACCTGAGAGATACTACGGTTTTCTCATTGACGGCGGAAGCGAGGATTGCATCATGGAGGATGATGACCCAACTAGCTTCGAGCAGGCCATCACGAGTAGGGACTCAGTGAAATGGCTGGATGCAATGCGGTCCGAGATGGAATCCATGTACACCAACAAAGTATGGACTTTGGAAGTTGCTCCTGAAGGGGTAAAACCCATTGGGAGCAAGTGGATCTTCAAGAAAAAAACTTGGTGTAGATGGGAAAGTGGAGACTTTCAAAGCTAGACTTGTTGCAAAAGGTTTTCGTTAAAGACCAGGTGTGGACTATGACGAAACCTTTTCTCTAGTGGCTATGCTTAAATCCATCCGGATCATGCTTGCCATCGCTGCATATCATGATTACGAAATCTAGCAAATAGATGTTAAGACCGCCTTTCTAAATGGTGATTTAGAAGAGTGCGTATACATGACTCAGCCAGAGGGCTTCGTAGATAGTGGGAGCAGCGGGAAGGTGTGCAAGCTGCTTAAATCCATTTATGGATTAAAGCAAGCATCGCAGAGTTGGAACATATGCTTTGACGTCGTTATCAAAGAGTTTGATTTCGTCAAAAACCTAGATGAACCTTGTATCTACAAGAAGGTGGCAGAGAGTAAGGTTGTCTTCCTCGTATTGTACGTGGATGACATACTCTTGATAGGAAATGACATTCCTATGCTGCAATCGGTCAAGCTCTTCTTATCACAAAGATTCTCAATGAAAGATCTTGGTGATGCCTCCTGCATATTGGGAATTAGGATCAATAGAGATAGATCCAAACGGATATTGGGATTGTCCCAATCCAGGTACATTGACACCATACTAAAGAGGTTTAGTATGGAAGAATCCAAGCGTGGGAACTTACCCACGATCTCTGGAGTCACTCTCTCCAAAGAGATGTCTCCCAAGACTGATTTGGAGAGAGCTCGCATGCAAGGGATACCCTATGCTTCAGCTGTAGGCTCTATCATGTACGCGATGCTATGTACCAGACCCGATGTAGCATACTCACTAAGTGTAGTGAGCAGGTATCAAGCTGATCCTGGAGAGAGTCACTGGACAGCTGTGAAGAGCATTCTCAAGTACTAACGAAGGACTAAAGAGATGCTCTTGGTGTATGGTAACGGAGAACTCCAAGTGGAGTCCTTTACCGATTCGAGCTTCCAGAGTGATAAGGACGACTCTAAGTTGCAGTCGGGATTTGTCTTTACCCTTTATGGAGGGGCGGTTAGCTGGAAGAGTTCCAAGCAGGAAATCGTGACAGACTCGACGATGGAGGCTGAATACATCGCTGCCAACGATGCTGCCAAAGAGGCTGTCTGGATCAAGAAGTTCATTACTGAACTTGGAGTGGTTCCATCCATTGAGCATCCAATACCTTTATATTGCGATAACAATGGCACGGTGGCTTTGGCCAAGGAACCCAGGTCCCATCAGCGATCCAGGCATATTCTGAGGCGGTATCACCTGATCCGGGAGATAGTTGATCGCCAGGAGATCGAGGTCAGGAGGGTTGACACGAAGAACAACACAGTGGATCCACTCACGAAGGCCATTCTCCAGATACAGTTTGAGAGACTCTTCGGGATGCTCGGTATGCGATACTACAGCAGCTGGCCCTAGTGCAAGTGGGAGATTGTTAGTTGTATGTATGCCCTAGAGGTCAGTTTTGTACAAATGATGTATATTATATTGGATGCTTGGACATATATAGAGATGACTTTCTTGCTCGATATGATAGTATGCTATCTGGTTGCTCTTTATCTTAACATGTATACTTGTCTCTTTATACTGTCTTATGGTTACATGTTGGTAAAGCCCTTAGGATGTGTACTTGACTACCTGGACTATGATGCGGATCATACTAGTGGGGACATGGTAGTCCATAAGTACATCCTTCAAGGTCCCTAGTCGTGGGTGTATCGAGACGGGGCATCGATATACCAGTGTAGACTAGCGTATACGCTTCTCGACCTATGAGATGGGCGATGGATGATCCTATATCCATTGGTGTTTGACATCAGAGATGGTATACGGGTGCTCAGTGGAGACTGGGTACACTGGATGGACTCGCCGAGAACTCCCAGATGGTATTATACCTCACGTCAGATGGCAGTTCTCAGGTGACACTTGTGCAGGTTAGTCTGTAGACCCGAGATCGTCATAGAGTCTTGTGTGATTCCCACTGTGCTTTGATTTCCACCTTACCACATCCATGAGGGCGTGCAAAACGGTGGTTTTTGGGTACAGTCCTGAGTCACATGGAGGCAATGAGCGATAGGAGGGGTTTCGTCTCTCTCGGTATTGGGGGTTGATGTTCCGCTGTGCTCGATTGGCCGTAACAGGGAAGTCCCTGGCCAGGGCTGATTAGAGATTTACCGGTAAGTGTTACCAGTAGTTTCTCGACCCGTTATGAGCCTCACATCGGCACGACTTATCGGTTATTGGGGTCTGGCGTTTACCACCCCTAGACTTGATATGCGACATATCAGACGAGGAGACCGGACTGTACGGGAAGTGTTGCCGGTTGGCTCGACGGGAGTTGTAGCAGGTTCGCTTGTTCTCTTCTGATCGCTCAATACCCGGGTGGCCGTTACGTTTAGCTGACCGCTTGCGGCTTGGGGGTACTTGATATGATCATCACCTACTGCCGGCGTATTAACGAGTCTTAGAGTCCCACAATGGAGTTACCTAGTCCAGGCGAAACGTTGTGGTGCGCGTATGCGATATGCGCATGGACCCGATTAAAATGCGTGTATAGGATACCGTATAATGATCGGGAGGCTTGCTTTTGGTTAGGGTCGTATGTGATATGGCCGGATTGATAAATCAATTGTTGATTTATCATTTAACCATTAGATTCTCACTAGAAATCTTTTCTTGTATCTTTGGATATATGGATGCATGTATGCATTCCTTGTTGATTCATGCACATATGGATGTGCATGCGCACATACATATATACATCATCTATCATGGTTGTTTATACATAGAAAATGGTGGATATATAAGACTCACACCATGGTTTATTTTATGGATATTTATTTCTATTTTTGTTAAAACAAAAGAAATGAGATAAGATTGAATCATGGTCAAAGTTTCTACACTCTTCTTGTTACCTAACCATTTGCACCTAACTTTTGACCTTGGTTTAATCTTTCTCTTATGTTTAACTAAAGTAAAATTAAATATTCATAAAGAGATAACCATGGTTTGAGATGAAGAAAGAAAAATATATATTCTTATGTTTTTCTTTTTCTCTTGAGAGTTATTCTTCTCTTCTTGAAAAATATCCATCATCTTCTTCAACCTTGAGCTCTTGCTCTCTAGAATTTTCAAGTGAGCAAAATATTCATCAAGATAGGATTTTGAAGTGAGAAAAGCCACCACAACACCATTCTACACAAGTCTAGCCCACTTGTTTAGAGTGTTAGCTTCGATTTTCATTCTTGATTTTGCGAAGTTGCTAGCTTGGAAAAAGCGGACTCCGGGTGGATCATTGGTGACCTAGAGGAGTTCAAGCAGAGCTTTTCCAAACCCCAAGTAGCCAAGGAGTCCAGCGTAGGGAGCTACAAAGGTTGTACTCTCCAAACCCTAGCTTTTCTTTCATATGATGATATGCAAGTTTTAGAAACCCTAATTTTCTAGGAACGATCCGATGTTTGTTAACTTAGCACCCTAAAGACTCCACCTTTGGTACATGTGATGCTTCCAAACCCTTCATGAGGTGCTAGGTAAACCTTTCACCTCTCTTGGATGCAATCCAACAAGTCCCTTCATACACGAAAATCTTAAAGGGCTTATGCACCTCAAAGAGAAAGTCGTCTCAAATACCCAAGAAAGTGCTAGTGGCTAGTGCAGTGAGCAATGCTATTAACCAACCTCAACCCTTACCCCAAAAACGAAAGGACCCCAGCTGTCCTACGATTTCAATAACAATTGGGGATAAGAAAATCAATCGAGCACTTTTAGATCTTGGGTCTAGTGTTAACCTGCTTCCCTACTCCGTGTACGAGCAATTAGGGGTTGGAGAGTTGAAACCCACTCGTTGTATTCTCCAAATGGCTGATCGATCAATCACCCATCCTAGAGGTGAGCTAGAGGATGTGTTGATCAAAGTTGGGGATTTCATATTCCTCGTTGATTTTATTTTTATGGACACACAACTTGTTGCTAACCCACAGAACCAAATTCCGGTGATCCTCGGTCGACCATTTTTGGCCACTTCCAATGCCGTTATAAACTGTCGCAATGGCTTCATGACTCTATCCTTCGGGAAGATGTCTAGTGAGTTCAATATTTACAAGTTAGGAAGTTTGCCCCCCGTGTCTAAAACTAGTACACGAGAAGTTTGCTTTATTCACGAAATCACGCAGGAGGACTGCGAGCTTGAAAGATTTTTGTTTGATGAAAACAGTTTTGACGCCACTAGTGCGTCCCTCCTTGAGCCTACCACAGTTGACACAACCGATATTGATTATGAATGTTTCACTTTTTCAGATGATTTTGACGACTCACCGCCCGAATATGAGTCTTTTGAATTTTTGGATGAGTTAGTTGAACCATCTGATTCGGTTGTTTGCAGTGATTTTGAACTTGTGTTGGAGTCCTTTGAGTTCGAGGTAGATTTCCCAATTTTGCCTATGATTGTTTCGCCTCCGAAACTCAAACTCACGCCCTTGCCGTCTCACCTTAAATATGCATACATAGGTGAGAATGAGACCTTTCCCGTTATCATATCGGCCTCTCTAGCCCTCGAGCAAGGGAACGCCCTTTTAATGGTCTTACAAGATAGGCAGCAAGCTTTCGGCTGGACTATGACGGACATCGAGGAGATTAGTTCCCTCATAATTGAATATCATATGCATATGATGGATGATGCCAAGTCGATGAAGGATCCATAGAAATATCTTGGGGATAGTGTGGTTAGTCAACCTTCTCCTTTAGAAGTTGAACCACCCCTATTTCTTTTAATAAGCTACGAGAATGCCAATATTCCACTGATTGCTGATCATTCACATTCTCGTTTTGATTCATCACCACATCATATCTATTCACTTCTACACTTTCCATCCCACCACTTCTATCTTCCCCAATTCTTTTTGGATCGGTACAACATGTTCTTCCACCAACCGATACTCTATACAGATAAATTTTTCGAATAGTTGGTGTGATGTTTGGTCTTTGCAAAGTTTGGCAATGACGTTTAACATTGTTTTAATGATGTTTGGGGGGGCCTTTCTGTATATATATTTTGTTAGTGTATGTGCCCTAGAGGCCATTACTGTATCATACTAGTATGTATATTACTTGATGGAAGCTTGGGATATTCACAGTTGTACAGACAATCTTGCTCGATATAGTAGTATGCTACTTGGTTTGTCTCTGCTTTAATGTGTACATGTGTGTTTCTTTATTATATCACCTATACGCATTAGTAGAGCCCTTAGGATCTTTGCTTGATTGCCGGCGTTGTGATGGCGATCACACTCGTGGGGGCTGGGTAATCCACAAGCACATCCTTATTCACGTCCTTAGTCATGGGATTATCGAGACAGGGCATCGATACTCCGGAGTAGACTAGCGTATGCGCTTCTCATCCCAGTACGGAAGACAGTCTGTCCCACAGCCGTCAGTACGCCGTACTTAAGATAGTATGCGGGTGCTCGTTAGGTTACGAGTACACTGGACAGGACTCGTCGGGAACTGATGGTTGGTATTATACCAATCGTCAGTTATCAGTTCCCAGGTGACATGAGTACAGCTTAGTCCGCTGACTTGACACTGTCACTTCGCCTCGAGTGTGTTCCCACTGTTCTTTGATTACTACCCTACCACGGCTCTACTGAGTCGTGCAAACAGGTAGTAGTTGGGTGCAGTCCCGAAGCACTTGGAGGCAGTGACGGTTAGACAGGATTCATCTCTCCCGGTATTGGGGGTTGACATCGCGATGTGTCTAGGAGAGCCATTACACGAGTAGTCCCTGGCCAGGCAAGCGAGATATACTGGTAGGTTTCCAGTGTTATCTCAGGGTGTTCTGGGCTTCACTCCGACATGACTTGTACCGCTATTAGGGGACTGACGTTTACTGCCCCCCTAGGCCCGCCATGCGATGTATCAGACGAACAGACCGGACTGTACGGAGATTGTCACATACAGGCTCAGTAGGAGTTCTGATGGGTTCACCTCATCGGCCTTCTTATCGACATCTACCTGGGGACCGTTACGTACAGCTAGTGCCGCTTGCGGTCTGTGGTTAAACCCAATGCCAGCGTAGTATCGAGTCTTTAGAGTCCCACACAGAGAGTTTCCCTGCACTGAGCGAAACGTGTAGAGGCCGTATGGTTTTACGGCAGGGCTGCGATCACTTACGTACATTTGTGTGCGTGCGGTGTTCGGGCAGGCAATACTAGTGGGCTTTGGTTTAAGCCGGATCCTAGTATTGCACGGATGGATTTGTTTTGTCTTCTGCGCATCCGCATTCTACGGAATGCGGATGCTGGTGTGTATGCACAGTTTTCCGGAGCGATGAAGGAGGAGGTGCCTTATCAGGGTTTTGGCAGTTGGTTCGGCCAAAACCGTTATGTGGCAGGCTCATTAGGGTTTTGACAGTTCGTTTGGTCAAAACCATTATGAGCCACGGACATCATTTACTAATCCTTCTAGTGATAATTTTATGATGGCTAATTGCATTGACCATTTGACCCCATTGACCTCTCTTGACTTTGTTGACCGGTTGACCGTGTTGACCATTGACTTTCAAGAGAGATCTACACTCTTCTTTTCTTTTTCTTTTTCTATTTTGATTATGATAATGGTCATTTCAATGTAGCCATCAAACTTTATCTTGATGGGATTAGTAATGATTTTTTTTTGCATTATTGAACCATGGTTCATTTTCTTATGCTCACAATTTCTTTCTCATTCTCTCTCTTGCCTTTTCAAGTGAGAAGAAAAAGAAATGAACCATGGTTGCTAGATCCTCCTTCTTCTTCCTCCTCTTGATCCATCTTTTGATCTCATGTGTTGAGAGATAAAAATCCCACAAAGACAAAACCATCCCTTTATCACTTCTACACAACCTAGGGCTTCTAGATTAGCAATCTCTTTGCCCTAGTTACCTCGGCTCGAGGTGGAGCTCGGTGTACATCTCTCGGGTGGATCGTCTTCGACTCAAGGAGGCCGCGGAGGTGACCAAAGTCCGGATCAACCATCGGAGCAAGCAAAGAGAAGAACAACAAGAAGAGAAGGAGTTCAAGTTGAGGTATAACCCCTAACCGAGTAGATAAATCTCTAGTTAGGATGCTAGTGTGTTGTTTAGCAAAGATACGGCTTTTCGGTCCATGTTACCATGTTTAGAAAATTTTTTGTTTTACCGTTTCCGCAACCCCGAAAGTACCGGGAGCGGTAACGTGGACCTAACATATTTTTGTTTTCCTTTTACCAATAAAACAAAAAAATTATAAACACAATTTGTAAATTAATAAACAGGGGAGTGCCGACATTCTCAACCCTCTTGGTGTAGCATGACAGTGAGGACACTGTCAAGTTTAAGTTTGGGGGTATGCTCGGTAAGCCTTCTTTCTTCGCATTCATATGTATATTTTTGCATTTGCATATTTATTTGAAAACCCATAAAAATTGAAAAATTTCAAAAAAATATAAAAATTAATGTATTCAATTTTGGCCATATTTGACTTGAGTTTGACAAATAGGTTAACTGGCTAGGAACAACTAGATCTTATACGTAGTAAATTAAAAACCCTAAAAATAACCTTCCTTAAAGTTTAGTGGTAGAAAGTATATGTCTTTGTAGTTTATTTAGAAATAGGAAAATTTTGAGTTCACTTCTTGGGCTAAGTCGAAACAAAGGAAAAGTATTGATGTTTTATTAAAGTATAAGTTTGAAAAATAATTCCTAGCTTAAGTCTAGATTCTAAAAATGTATACCCTACAAATTTGCACAATCACGCACCTTGAAACTTGGAATAGTAGAGGAGACCTTGAAATGCTCTTGTCTAAAGTCCTTAGTACGATGAAAAAAATGAAAACAAATGTGAATAAAGAAAAAAATGAACGCTGATTTTTGTAATTACTCGAGGCTGCAAAAATAGAAAAAATATTTAGCGAGGGTGCTTCATCACCTAGTGCCTTAGACCAACTGGTTTGGGAGTCACTGCTAAAGCCTTGGGTGTTGCAAGACTAGGAATTACGCTTTAATGTGCATACACATCTTGTAATCGGTCGTTGGTACCTCAAGAAGTATTAACGGTCGCATGAAGGATGTGTAAGCAAAATTCATTTAAAAATTCACCAATTATAAGTGCTTTGGACAACGGACAAGAGTATGATTGCTTGATTTGAATTTCCAAGTGTAGGGGTGATTTATACAAACACGTAGGGGTATGTGATTGGAGTTTAGATAAGAGAGAGGAATGAAAAATAGAACTTGTATCTTTAGTAGAGTTGATAGAAATTCCTAAGTGGAAATTGAACCCTAGAAGGAAGACTTAAGAGATGCCGAAAGCTAAGTAGGTCTGCAGAACATATATAATCTTAAGTTAAATGATGAGGAAGTGTGAATAATATGGGTGGATAATTTACGGGTCGACGATAATAGAATTCCTTGTTAGAAAACTTAATTGGAGAATAAAAGTTAATGGGCCGAATTGATAGGATTTTGTGGGTAGTATTCGCTGAAAACCCTCAGGAGACAACACTCCTCCTACTAGGGACACCTAGAGGTTTAACGACTTATTGCACGAGCTCAGTGCAATCGCGTTTCCCTGCGAAAGTGAGGTTAGGTTTTTGTCGAGAATAGGTTTGCTCAAGGACGAGCAAAAGATAAGTTTGGGGGTATTTGTTCATATCATAATATTGCATTATTATATTCCCCATTCTTATTCGTTTTATAAATAAACAGGTGCTTTTGATGCATGTCTGCTACATAGTACAGGTTACAGGTTCTTGGGAGAAAAACAGTGAAAAAGATAAAAGACGACGCAAAAGTGAGACTTTGACCAACAAACAGAAGGATCTTGATCAAGCCTACATAAAGATCAGTTCACAAAGTACAAGGCAGCGCAAGGTCCAAAATTTCGTCTCGAAGCAACGGTTAAAATCCACTACATTATTCACTGGAGATCTGGAAGTAACCTAGAAGCCCATTTGAGAAAAGTACTAAAGAAGTAGGAAGTACAGGTCAACAGAAGCCAGGCCAGAAATTTTTGCCCACAATTCCACCATTGGGCCGCAGAACCGCGGCCAAACCCTGGCCGCGGCCGTATATTGCCCGTGTCGGCGCGAAATTTTACCAAAACTCTGGCGGTGCGCGGATCTTTGACTAGGCCTTTTCTTAGGGGGTATTTTTGTAATAGCAGATGTGCGAATCAATTGTAACCTAGGGTTTCTATGAATCTATAAATAGAACCCTAAAAAGCCCTTTCTTGGCCATGCCTCTTTTCATTTCATAAATTCAGATCTGTACTGCGTTGATGTTTGGAGAGAGCCATCAATAAAAATTAGTAAGTTCCTTTTATTTCTTTGCTTTAGTTCTCATTTAATTTAGAATGTCTTTTAATCCCCTAATGAGCGAGTAGTCTCCTCGCTTGTTAGGGTTAGCCTTAGGGAAAGATTTGAGAGATGAGATCTCTCACCCCTTTCTTGCCCCTTCACACATAAGAATTAGAACTCCATGCATACACGCACACACCGCTCCCTGCGGCACCTTACCCCTCGAGGTAACGGTGATACCGTAGTATAAAGGACCGGTTGCGCGTGTTTTCCATGGAGGTTAGGGTAAGGATCGATAAAGGAAGGACAAGAACCTAAAGGAAGAAACATCTTCCCAAAAGATTCTAATCCACTTTATTGATAATTACCATAACATCTTATAGATATAAAATAGGGTATTGAAAGTAGTGAGGAAACCTTTAATCTCTCAACTTCCCCTAAGCCTAACCCTAGCAAGACTTAGATCTAGATAATCTTAGTATAACTTAATTTGGTAGTTTTTAGATTTAATAAATCAATCCGACACCCATCGGAATTAACTCGTTAGCGCGATTAGGAAAACATAAAATCCCTGTGGACCGACCCGTACTCACCGGCTAGCTACCAAGCGACGCCGTTCTTGATTGCGGTTACTGGATATTTTTGAGATTAATCATTATCCTTTGTATTTACTCCCCGAATCTCGATCTCCTGGCGATCTACTATCTCCCGGATCAAATGATATCGCCTCAGGATGTGTTTGGATTTCTGATGGGACCTTGGTTCTTTGGCTAACGCCATAGCTCCATTATTATCACAATACAATGGTATTGGATCAAAAATGGTTGGAACTACTCCTAGTTCCGCGATGAACTTCCTCATCCAGACGGCTTCCATGGCAGCATCATTTGCAGCAATATACTCAGCTTCCATCGTAGAGTCTGCAACGGTATCCTGTTTGGAACTCTTCCAACTAACCGCTCCTCCATTGAGAGTAAATACAAACCCTGAGATAGATTTGCTGTCATCCTTATCACTTTGGAAGCTGGAAATCGGTAAAGGCCTCCATCTGGAGATCCCCATTACCATACACCAAGAACAATTCTTTAGTCCTTCGTAAGTATTTAAGAATGTTCTTCACTGCTGTCTAATATTTTTCCCCTGGGTTGGATTGATACCTGCTTACTACAGCTGGTGCATAAGCTACATCAGGGCGAGTACATAACATCGCATACATTATAGATCCTATGGCTGAAGCGTAGGGTATAACGCTCATGCGAGCTCTCTCTTCATCAGTCTTCGGATAGAAGTCCTTGGAGAGAGTGATTCCATGACAAGCAGATAAGGCACCACGCTTGGAATCTTCCGTACTAAACCTTTTTAGGATGGTGTCTATGTACTTTGATTGGGAGAATCACAATAACCTCTTGGATCTATCTTTATAGATCCTTATGCCCAAAATGCATGAGGCATCACCCAGGTCCTTCATGGAGAACCTTTGTGATAAGAATAGTTTGACCGATTGTAGCATAGGAATATCATTTCCTATCAGGAGAATGTCATCGACGTACAATACGAGAAATATGACAGTACTCCCTACAATCTTCTTATAAATGCATAGTTCATCTATATTTTTGATAAAATCAAACTCTTTGATTGTATCATCAAAGCAGATGTTCCAGCTGTTGGAGATAGTGCCCTCAGAGTCAATTATTGGATCACAGGCATGTGATTGCAATGATTGAGGGGATGACCTGTCCCAGTAGGACAGTCTTACTCAAGATGATAGTATGCTATCTGGTTTATCTTTATCATCGCGTACTGCTTTAGGTGACCATACGAGTCGCTATTACACGTTGATGGAGCCTCTAGGATTCTTGCTTGACTACCAGCAGTATGAGGGCGATCATATAAGTGAGAGCTGGAGTCTATAAGCACATCCTTAAAAGGTCCCTAGTCGTGGGAGTTTCGAGACAGGGCATCGATTCTCCAGAGTAGACTAGTGTATACAGTCGAGACCCCGACGAGGGGCGGTGGCCGGTCTCACAAGCCACTGGTGTCAGTTGGTTCACCTAAGATGTATACAGGTGCTCATTGGGTTATGAGTACACCGGACAGGACTCGCCGGGAACCTGCTAGTTGGGATTATACCAGACGTCAGATAGCAGTTCCCTGGTGACATGTGTACAGGTTAGTTCATCGACCTGAGATCGTCATTTGTCTCGTGTGAGTTCCCACTGTGCTTTGATTACTACCCTACCACGTCTCAAAGGAGTCGTGCAAACAGGTTTTAGTTGGGTACAGTCCCGAGCCACATGGAGGCAGTGAGCGGATCTGCAGGGGTTCGTCTCTCCCGGTATTGGGAGTGAGGTCGCGCTGTGTCGAGGAGAGCCAGAACATGAAAAGTCCTTGGCCAAGGCAGGAGATTTGCTGGTAGGTATTCCAGTAGTATCTCAGGGTGTTCTGGGATGCACTCCGACACGACTTGTACCGCTATTGGGGGTCTGACTTTTACCAACCCCCTAGGCCTGCCATGCGATGCTCATAGACGAACGGACCGGACTGTACGGATATTGTCAATGACAGGCTCAGTAGGGTGTCAGGATGAGTTCGCTCATCGACGTCCCTTTTGGTCAGTACCTGGTAGCCCGTTACGTATTGGCTTATACCTCTGACGTGCTAGTGGTTAAATCCACAGCCATAGTACTGACGAGTCTTTAGAGTCCACCACACTCACAGTTACTCAGGTTTCGGGCGAAACGCTATAGAGGCCGTATGGAGATATGGCAGGGTTCGATCAGATACGTGCGGTATTGCACGGATCGTGATCGGACGGCTTTTACTAGCCGGCTTTGGCTTAAGCCGGATTCTAGTATTAGATAGTGTAGTTTTGTCTCTTTGCATTTGTATTCAGTGGAAATACAAATGCGGGCATGTATTTGCAGTAGCGGGGTTTTCCTGTAATTTATTACGGGATCAGTTTTCTGAAGTTGCCAGATTGCATTCCGTTCCGGCCGGTTTTCTTTTGTTCCTTCACGGCCGGACTTTCCGTTGGAGGGTGTTATTTGCAATTGTGCAAATAACTTATTTGTGGAGGGGTCCTTTGTAATTTGGTGGCATTATGATAGATTGCTCATGATGAGATTCCTTTATGGTCTCATCCTTTGCCTTTTCATGAGAAGAGAAATGATAAGATTGATTTGGAGAAGTGGGTGTGATTATTCTTGCATTATCATTTCCTTTTCTCCACTTGCTTTTTCTTCTCCACCATGATTGATTTTTCTTGCTCAATATTGGGGCCGGCCACATTTTGAAAGAGGTAGAGAGAGGTTTCATTTTTGTGAGGAGAAATGATTCATTCTCATTTTAGGCTTGAGCTTGCTTCAAAATTCCTTTGCTTATCTTCATGTCATATTGTTCCTCCACCTCCATACATGGCAACTTCTAACCCTCAAGAGACATAGCCCACTACACTATTCTATAGCAAGTCTTGGACGCGTCGGCTAGCCAACTTCGTGCCCGAGTTGCCTCGGTTAAGAAGCGGGAGCCCGTAAACGATTCCGGCTACGTGGTGCCCTTTCCGACGAGGAGGTGATCGACGGACTTTCCGCAGGAGATCGGAGTGGAGACGAAGACCGAAGGATACGGATCGCTTGGTATACTTCTCTACCCGTATTTTAGTTTGCTAGTTGCTAGGTTAATGGCCCGATCCGGGTGAAAAGTGCGCGGTGGTGCCGGTTGCAAGTTTTGCAAAGTTTTTGTTTCCGCGTTTCCGGCGTCGGATCGACGGCCGGGGCGCCCCCGCGGGCTTACATTGGTATCAGAGCCACGCCATTAACCATGCTTAGCTTGCTCTAGCACGTTTAGAACTCGATCGAACAAAGTTCCCAAAAACCGTATTTTTCATACTTCATGTTTCTATCGAAATTTTTTCAAGCTCCAAAAATTTTTCAGGTCGTTGCAGAAACATGTACTGAGAATTCTAAGAACACAGAAAAAATTTGGTGACCGAATTCGTCTATACGGCCGCGGAACCGCGGCTATAACCCCATTTTGGCCGCGGTTCCGCCGCAGTAATATTGCTTCGTTGCACCATTTTTTTCCAGTGGGTCCTAGTCTATGAAATGGGGTTTTTGGGACATTCTTTTTGGGCCCAGATTTTCTGTAAGTGCTACAGTACTGCTTGGGGCCCACTTTGATAAATTTGTTCGATCGGATATTTTAAACATGTTAGTTCACAATATTTACATTATATCTGCGACCGTGAATGTCACTTGATCGGTAAATCCTGTCTAACTTCTATAGTTCGGTTAGACGGATTTGCGAACGTGACCTTCACGTTGATGTTCTGTATGTTATGCTGTGTGGTTGCGGATCGGTCGGTGGGGATAGCCTGAATGCAATGTTAGAACAGTGTTGTTGTATTATGTACATTTGATATTGCGGGGCGAGCGTCCGACATGTGGACTGCCGTCACTGCCTGTTTGTATTATTATTTTGGGGTACGACCAGGTTGCGGTCGATGTACCCGTTGTATGTATATTTTACTTTCTGTACTAGGATTACCCCAAGGAGGGGTGCGCGGATAGCCGGGTTCTAGAGGGCAACGAGCCCGCATCTCATGGCTTTGAGACGGAGGGGGCTTCACTCTAGAATTGGCGGGCTGTTCACCGCACTCGTAGGGGGTACAGGTTGACCCAGGAGGGGTGCCCAAGTTACCGGATTCCGTGAAGTGCTGGGTGGTCCATTCACGTAGCTGAAAGGGGCTGCCTCGCTTCAGGTTTTGGCGGGTAACTTGCCGCGCCCGTAGGGGTCTAGGATTCTCATTGCACAGGCTATCCACACGACCAGGGGAACGTCGGGTTTCAGCAGTGGCTCTGTGAAACCCGGGGATCCCAGATATCTGTATTGATCTGTGATGCTGTACATTTCTATGCTATTGCATTTTTATCACGCCTTAAGCAAAAATTATATATTATATATACTAGTAGATGTTGTATATGTTTTGCATCCGCGCTAGTCCAGTCCCCGCTCTGTCGTTAGTTAGCTAACCTAACGAGTGATGACGGGACCCAGTGGCGAATGCGGATGGCATATACGTACGTCAGTATATTTTCGTTCTTTATGGTGTGATCAATTGGTGGGACTGCGTTGATTCGGATCAATGCAAGATAAACAAACCTAATCTGATGTTGTTGGAACATTTTTCAAAAAGCTGTTATTGCAAGGGCGTTCTCTTTTATTTTGCATCGTGGTATTCAGTTGGAATATCCTGCTCCTCAGTCGACGAGGCAAGAGCCGAGATCCCTTCACCGGGAGTGACCCCTTGGACAAAAGTTTGCGTCAGGGCAATAGCTTCACTATAGCCGTTTACTTTTGCTTTGCATCGTGGTATTCAGTTGGAATATCCTGCACCTCATTCTACGGGGAAAGAGCCGAGATCCCTTCACCGGGAGTGACCTCTTTAGCAAAGGTTTTCGTCACTATACTTTTAAAAGCTATCAGTTCTTTCAACGATATCGAGTTCATTATGTTAAAGGTTTTCGCCAGAAACCATTCGTAGCCCTCCGTCGTTTCAGACGGGTAGCACATAGTATTCATGCTGTGTTTGTTGTCCTTCGTCAAGGCATAGTGTATGGTAGCTGCTTGTTGCCTTTCTGCTGCATAGATAGATGCGTTGGTTTGGGACAGTCGTATAGCCTTGTTGGCCTTTGTCAAGGGCTTGTACGGGTGGGTTCAAATCAACCTGGACAATGACGGGTAGAACTTGATATGTGACTTATGATTTGTTGGCCTTCGTCAAGGTCATAAGAGCATGGGGCAAAAATCCACATCGGGAGTTTCAAAAGAACTGAAACTTGCCAGATATGCGCATACCTTCTGGAGCGTGATAGTGTGAGCGGATTCCGTCACGTTATCATGCGATGATAGTTGGATCCCGATTCCCACTGATGAGTTGGTTTACTCCTCGGGTGATCCCGGCTAATTCTTCTTTCAGGTTTGGGGAAGAATTTGACGTTACAGTGGGAGGTTTCCTGATTAGATAAAGTGATAACCATTCTGATCTAGGTTAGAGTGCACGCTTAGTGTTTCTTTTCTCTCTCTCTTTGGCAGCGACCATTGACCCGACCCTAGACTATGACTCAGTGACCAAGTTGACCGAACCTTCTAAACACTGACTTTTGGATTGTCAGAGTTGCAAACCTCATTGCCACTCCTACTTTTACCCTTTTCTCCAGGACACCCCGTATTACTACGAACGTCCACTTCCATTGGACAAAATCATCGTATGGTTATATACGAACTCGAAGGAATTCGAGGATGGTTTCCGGTTCTGGAGAAAACGAATAGGACTATTCAGTTGTCTTTTCCTTTTACCTTCTCTCTCAGATTGCGAGTACTCCTTGGTTTAGGAGATAGTATACCTATTACGAAAATTGGACAGTCTTCTTCCAAACCATGGCAGGTGCCGACCGGTGGGGAATGAAGAAAACCAATTAGCCTAAACGGTGTACAGAAGGTATTAAGTTAAGACAAAGCAAGGGATTAGTAAGAGGGCAAAGTAAATTGCGACTGCTATTCACGACCAAACCAAGTATTTCTTCGCCAATCCTAAATCACCTTTGTATTTCTCCAGGACACTCCGTATCACTACGAAGATCCCAGTTTATTGGATAATCCATCGTATGCTTATATACGAACTCGAAAGGAACTTGTTCCAGTTCGGGGATGGATCCTGGTTCAGGAGAAATAGGAATAAAGTACATTCAGGTGTCTTTTATCTTCACCTTCTCTCTCGTTGCGAGTGCTCCTAGGATTAGGACAGTACACCCTTTATGCTTATTGGATAGTCTTCTTCCAAACCATAGGCTGGTGCCGAACGGTAGGGAAGGAAGAAAACCATTTGGCCTAAAGGGGTGTGCAGAAGGTAATGACTAAAGACATATAAAGGGATTTGGAGAGCTGGCAAAGAATTATACGGTTACAGTCGTGAATTTGGATAATGGAAGAGGCATTACTAGGAATACCAGAATACCCCATCGAAACATTTTAATGTTTCAGTTTCACTGTGTACTGTTAAAAGAAAACTGATTTCCCAATTAGACACTTACTCCAGGGTATGTATTTACCAAGTATGATTCTCACATCTGTATGGTTTTACAGATGATGGTGGGAGTAAGTTATTAGGAATTAGGTGATCATCCTCATTATATCGGGATTCGTTGCAATTGGTGATATTTGAGGAAGTCACCTGGGTTGTTTGCCGGACGGCAAATATTTGGTTTTGAATATCCGTTGTTATGCACCAATTTCAAATTGATATATCTGTACGTCTATTTTTATAGAGTGAGATATACCTTTTTGAAATTATGTCTATGAAATTTACCTATATCAGTGGATGGTTAGGTAAGGAGCATTGAACAGCGGTGTAATTCTTCTTAACCAAAAGTACAGTCTTCAACCTACGACACACAGTGACTGAGTCATTTGACTCAAGGGACTTATACAGAGTATTGTATGTTGTCCAGTTTCCATTAGGACAGAGGGGATGGTCCTCGTACTATATTCTGTTTACTTATGACTTCTCTAGTTCTTAGACATGTGTCTCGTAGAAACACAGGGTCTAAGTTTTGAGGAGTTATAGGTATAAGAGTAAAGTAGAGAACCAGGTATTGCAAGTATCAGGATTCTTCAAGGTGATCGAAGATGTAGATACTTGTGTATGGTATTCAGTTGATATTAATGAGAACTTGCTTCTCTTTCAAGTTACTCATAATTGGAATTACTCCTAAGCTGAGTAACTCTGATCGGCCTCTCTTCCATTTAGTTTACATGTACTGGAGACAGCTGCATGATTTGAATCTGGTTCAATTAAATCAGTGCCTGTGTTTCTTAGATATAGAACAGTTCATATCTTGACATTGTTAAGATACGGGGAGTTGTCCGGCTTATGCTTAAAACCAGACTCCGGATAACTCAAAGCACGTTTCAGTAGTGGCTGTTTGTGGGTTGACCCGGGCTATGACGAGGGTTGATTTTCTACCATCTGGAAGATCAATAGTGATATTGTTCTTGACTCGCCACAGTTTTAACAAAAATTGGATTTTTTCAGAAAACAGTAGTGGGAGTATGGTAGAACTGGAAGTGATTCCAGAACCGCAAACGATTACTGAAGATTTGATAAGAACCTAAAGATTCAATCTGGTTTGACATTCCATTGGCCACTCCGCAGATTTGGTGGGTAACCTCAGGCGCTCGAGAGGTACTTCGGTATGCTCAAGGACGGTGGCAGGGAGGTTCTTGTTTACCTAGACTTACCATTGCTGTTGTTCCAGACTGTGAGACCCGGTAGTAGGATGAATATAGCGTCGTTCTAAACTAGCTTTAGAAGTGCACGTCTATATGACTCTGCCAGAGGGTTGTCGTAGTCAGTGGGAGCAGCAGAAGCATTGGTGGACATCAGGCTTATGTCTATTTATAGACTAAAGCAGATATAGCGGAGATAGATCATCTATTTCTGATGTGAAAGTCATAGGTTTGACTTCATCAGAATAGGAGATGGATCTGTTAAGAAGGTAGTAGGGTGTGATGTCCTGATATTTGATGACATACACAGAGTAGGAAGTGATATTCCTATACTACGATCGGTTATACTTTGGTTGTCACACAGTAGTTTCTCCACATGGGACTTGGATCTTATATCAGACATTCTGGTAACTAGATCTATGGTTTTAGATCTAGATTTGGGTGGTTTCCCAATCTGGGTACTTTGACAACATTCTAAGAGTATTTAGAATGGACGACTCCTGGCACGGTAGTGTACCGGCAGGTAATGGAGTCACCCTCTCTAAAGGTGTCTTACAGACTAAAGGGGAGAGGGATGTGCATGATTGGCAGATCACTTGCTTAGGCAATTGAGTCAATCATGAGATGTCAAGTACCACACCAGATGTTGTTCTTGCAGTAGATGCAATAAGTTGATATTCATCCAATTCTGGAGAAACAATCGGAAGCAGCTTTAGAACATAAGTTGATGTTCTAGGGATATGATAACAGCATTCTCTTTCGGGAGACAGTTATCATTCCAGTTTTCCAAGGTGACCTGGATGGCAGAGTGGCTGTCAGAGTTATAGTTTTCCCTCTGACGAGGGGCAGTATTTTGGACAGTTGGTCCAGGTGGATACCGAGGGAAGGCATGGTGCAGGATACTGATTAAGTTCGGTTGACGATACAGTCTAAGAAGTTTGGATTTGGAGTTCATTTATGAGCTAGGTCCCATCAGACATCCAGACATATTCTAAGACAGGTATTGCTCATTTCGGGAGATGGCTT
This sequence comes from Agapanthus africanus, assembly GCA_030015575.1. NCBI lineage: Eukaryota > Viridiplantae > Streptophyta > Magnoliopsida > Asparagales > Amaryllidaceae > Agapanthus > Agapanthus africanus. The sequence continues at coordinate 208,055,276 of JASDDO010000022.1, forward strand.
TCTCCGCGAACTTGAGATATAGAGAGACATAGAAAGAGACACCAGAGCGGATCCACTTACTGAGGCTATTCCTCGAACGCAATAGTTTCGCAAACGAGCTTTGTGAGACTGACTAGTAGAGGAGTTGGGTGTTCGGTATCACACGGGCTGTGAGTATGCGACATCACAATAATTAGCCTTGAGTGCAAGTGGGAGATTGTTGGAGATAGTGCCCTCAGAGTCAATTATTGGATCACAGGCACGTGATTGTAATGATTGAGGGGAGGACCTGTCCCAGTAGGACAGTCTTACTCAAGATGATAGTATGCTATCTGGTTTATCTTTATCATCGCGTACTGCTTTAGGTGACCTTACGAGTCGCTATTACACGTTGATAGAGCCCCTAGGATTCTTGCTTGACTACCAGCAGTATGAGGGCGATCATATAAGTGAGAGCTGGAGTCTATAAGCACATCCTTAAAAGGTCCCTAGTCGTGGGAGTTTCGAGACAGGGCATCGATTCTCTAGAGTAGACTAGTGTATACAGTCGAGACCCCAACGAGGGGAGGTGGCCGGTCTCACAAGCCACTGGTGTCAGTTGGTTCACCTAAGATGTATACAGGTGCTCATTGGGTTATGAGTACACCGGATAGGACTCGCCGGGAACCTGCTAGTTGGGATTATACCAGACGTCAGATAGCAGTTCCCTGGTGACATGTGTACAGGTTAGTTCATCGACCTGAGATCGTCATTTGTCTCGTGTGAGTTCCCACTGTGCTTTGATTACTACCCTACCACTGCTCAAAGGAGTCGTGCAAACAGGTTTTAGTTGGGTACAGTCCCGAGCCACATGGAGGCAGTGAGCGGATCTGCAGGGGTTCGTCTCTCCCGGTATTGGGAGTGAGGTCGCGCTGTGTCGAGGAGAGCCAGAACATGAAAAGTCCTTGGCCAAGGCAGGAGATTTGCTGGTAGGTATTCCAGTAGTATCTCAGGGTGTTCTGGGATGCACTCCGACACGACTTGTACCGCTATTGGGGGTCTGACTTTTACCAACCCCCTAGGCCTGCCATGCGATGCTCATAGACGAACGGACCGGACTGTACGGATATTGTCACTGACAGGCTCAGTAGGGTGTCAGGATGAGTTCGCTCATCGACGTCCCTTTTGGTCAGTACCTGGTAGCCCGTTACGTATTGGCTTATACCTCTGACGTGCTAGTGGTTAAATCCACAGCCATAATACTGACGAGTCTTTAGAGTCCACCACACTCACAGTTACTCAGGTTTCGGGCGAAACGCTGTAGAGGCCGTATGGAGATATGGCAGGGTTCGATCAGATACGTGCGGTATTGCACGGATCGTGATCGGACGGCTTTTACTAGCCGGCTTTGGCTTAAGCCGGATTCTAGTATTAGATAGTGTAGTTTTGTCTCTTTGCATTTGTGTTCAGTGGGAATACAAATGCGGGCATGTATTTGCAGTAGCGGGGTTTTCCTGTAATTTATTACGGGATCAGTTTTCTGAAGTTGCCAGATTGCATTCCGTTCCGGCCGGTTTTCTTTTGTTCCTTCGCGGCCGTACTTTCCGTTGGAGGGTGTTATTTGCAATTGTGCAAATAACTTATTTGTGGAGGGGTCCTTTGGAATTTGGTGGCATTATGATAGATTGCTCATGATGAGATTCCTTTATGGTCTCATCCTTTGCCTTTTCATGAGAAGAGAAATGATAAGATTGATTTGGAGAAGTGGGTGTGATTATTCTTGCATTATCATTTCCTTTTCTCCACTTGCTTTTTCTTCTCCACCATGATTGATTTTTCTTGCTCAATATTAGGGCCGGCTACATTTTGAAAGAGGTAGAGAGAGGTTTCATTTTTGTGAGGAGAAATGATTCATTCTCATTTTGGGCTTGAGCTTGCTTCAAAATTCCTTTGCTTATCTTCATGTCATATTGTTCCTCCACCTCCATACATGGCAACTTCTAACCCTCAAGAGACATAGCCCACTACACTATTCTATAGCAAGTCTTGGACGCGTCGGCTAGCCAACTTCGCGCCCGAGTTGCCTCGGTCAAGAGACGGGAGCCCGTAAACGATTCCGGCTACGTGGTGCCATTTCCGACAAGGAGGTGATGGACGGACTTTCCGCAGGAGATCGGAGTGGAGACGAAGACCAAAGGACACGGATCGCTTGGTATACTTCTCTACCCGTATTTTAGTTTGCTAGTTGATAGGTTAATGGCCCGATCCGGGTGAAAAGTGCGCGGTGGTGCCGGTTGCAAGTTTTGCAAAGTTTTTGTTTCCGCGTTTCCGGCGTCGGATCGACGGCCGGGGCGCCCCCGCGGGCTTACACCAGCTCCGTGAGGCCTGCTTTAATCATATAAATGGATTTAAGCAATCTACATGCTTTCCCGCTGCTCCCACTGTCAATGAAGCCCTCTGGCTGATCCATAAAAACACATTCTTCTAAATCACCATTTAGAAATGCAGTTTTAACGTCCATCTGCCAAATTTCATAATCATAGTGAGCAGCAATAGCAAGTAGGATCCTAATGGATTTAAGCATTGCTACTGGAGAGAAAGTTTCATCATAGTCCAATCCTGGTCTTTGACGAAAACCTTTCGCTACTAGCCTTGCTTTAAAGGTCTCTACCTGTCCATCTATACCAATCTTTCTTTTAAAGATCCATTTGCACCCAACGGGTTTTATCCCAGGAGGCGCAACGTCCAAAGTCCATACTTTGTTGGTATACATGGACTCCATTTCGGATCTCATGGCTTCCAGCCACTTCACCGAGTCACTACTCGTGATAGCTTGCTGAAAACTAGTTGGGTCATCATCATCATGATGCAATCTTCTCTATCACCATCAATGAGAAACCCATAGTATCTCTCTGGTGGGCGAGAAGTTCTACTAGATCTCCGGAGCGGCTGAGGTTCTTAAAGTTCTACTGCAACATCAGTTTCAACCAATTCGTCCTGAGTAATTTGTGTCTCTAGAACCTTTTCTAGTTCTACCGCATTGCCATCAGTACTGTCTGTAAAGATTTCATTTTCCAAAAATGTGGCATGCTACGCAACAAACACCTTTTGTTCCTCCTTGTGGTAGAATAGATATCCATACGAATGTTTTGGATACCCCACAAATTTACACATGACCGATCGTGTCTCGAGTTTTTCTGGATTCTGCTTTTTAACAAAAGCTGGACAACCCCAAATCCTAACTCTTTTAAGAGATGGCATCTTCCACTCCATATCTCATATGGAGTGGTAGACACGGTCTTGGTTGGAACCCTGTTCAACAGATACATCGCTATCTCTAATGCATGCCCCCAAAAGGAAAGCGATAACTCAGCATCACACATCATAGATCGTACCATATCTAATAGGGTACGATTCCTCCGTTCTTACACACCATTGTGCTGTGGTGTGTAAGGAGGAGTGAGCTGAGAGAAAATCCCATTCTCTTTTAAGAAGTCTAAAAACTCTGTACTTAAATATTCTCCACCTCGATCTGATCGAAGTTTCTTGATGCTCAAGCTTGTTTGTTTTTCTACTTCAAGTTTATACTCCTTGAATTTCTCGAAAGCTTCGGATTCGTGCTTTATCAGAAACACGTGTCCGAATCTTGAGAAATCATCAGTAAAAGTAATGAAGTATGAAAAACCACATCTAGCATGTGTAGACATTGGTCCACATACATCACTATGTATGAGGCTTAAGAGTTCCACAGCTCTTTCTCCGTGTCCAGTAAACGGAGTTTTGGTCATTTTACCTTTGATACAAGACTGACAAGTCGCATAAGATTTATATTCAAAAGGATTTAAATATCCATCTTTATGTAGTTTGTTTAGTCTTGTCATTAATATGACCAAGTCTACAATGCTAAAGAAAAGCTTCATTTATATCTGAAAACTTTATTTTATTAGTATGTTATATATTGAAAACCGTGTGTTGGTTCAGGACGTAAATACCGTTATTTAGTATACCATACCCAATCAACTCTTGATTCAAGTTAATGTTCATAACATTATTTTGCAATACAAAATGATATCCTTCATTGTCCAACAAAGAAACGGATATTATATTACATAGCATACTAGGTATAAAATAACATGGGTTCAAAACCAAAATACAACCCGAAGGCAACCCAAGATGATACTCTCCTACGGATACAGCATGTACAATGGAACCATTTCCAACCCGCAGAGTATGGTCACCTGTCTTCAAAACTCTACTATTTCTCAATCCCTGCATACAAGTGCAGATGTGAGAACCAGAATCGGTATCTAATACCCAAAATGCAGAGTTTAAAGAAAAACAGTTTTCAGTTACAAACACACCTGAAGTGGAAGCATCAGCATGCTTCTTCTACTTGAGATCAGCAAGATACACAACACAGTTGCGTTTCCAATGTCCTGAATTGTGGCAGTAAAAACATTCTCCTTTCCCGCTTCCCGCAGCCCCGGATTTGACTTTCCCCTTTGCCTTTTTAACTCCACCTTTCTGTTTGATGGACTTCTTCTTTTTCTTTCCCTTGGCCTTGGCTTTTGGGAATGAAGAGGAAGATGGCCCAGCAAGCAGAGCGGGAGTCCTCGTTGTTTTCAACGTGCTCTCTGCACTTCTCAACATATTGAGAAGTTCAGGCAATGATTTCTCCAAATCATTCATATTGAAATTCACTGTGAACGGAGCAAAGGCAGGGGGGAGACTGTAGAACAATATCTGTATATTGCTCATTGTCCATGGTCCATCCCAGTTCCTCAAGTTCTTTTATAAGACCAATCATCTTCAAAACATGGTCTCCTACTGATGTACCGGGGGCCATTCGCATCTGAAACAGCTTTCGAGATGCCTCGTATCTCAAAGTACGAGATTGCTCTTCATACAAGTCCTTTGTGTGAAGAAAGATGGATTGTACATCCATATTCTCGTGTTGCTTCTGATGGATATTGTCCATAGAAGCAAGCGTGAGGCACTTGGCCGTGTTACAATCAGTATCCCAAGTTTTTCGGATCTCCCTATCCGAGACAGATGATTCAGGTCCTGGGACGGGTGAGGCTTTGGTTGTGAGGACATATGATACTTTATCATATGCAAGTGCGATGTTCAAGTTCCTCAACCATTCATTATAGTTCGGTCCCATCAATTTATTTTTCTCTAGTAGAAGCTTAAATCCCGTCATTGGTATCTGCCATTAGGAGAGAGAAAAGAATACACTCAGCGAAATGCTCTTGCAAAGAATTAGATTGGTTATTATCTTATCTAATCGATGTCTCCCACTGCTTTAATCAAATTTTCTTTCAAAACCTGAAAAGAAAACTAGCCAGGATTAATTACATTCTATAGTTTCTCTAACCGGTCTGCCAGGCCAGTATCGGTACTTTGAGGGAGGTTCCCCGTGCTTTTGCACGGACCTAATTAAAGTAAACCTCGTTTTCCCAGAGGTCAAACCCCGTTAACACCTTTCTAGACACCTACTGGATCAGCTAATTGTAAAGTGCAAAATTCTCTTGGAAGTAACACTTACTCACAGTGGGATCGGGATCCAAATATCATATAGATGGTATGCAATCTCATTGCAAATCTCAACTCTTGAAACTCCCGATATGGTTTTTATCCCTAGATGCTTATGACCTTGGCTATGGTCAACATATCAGCACTAGTCAAGTTCTACCCGTCATTTCGAGATTAACTAGAACCACCCATATGACCCTTGACTATGATCAGCATAATCACATGAATGTCCTAACTGATCGCATCATATGCTTTGTAGGAAGACATCACTTAGCTACCATACACTACGCCTTGACTATAATCAAAATACACAGCACGAATACTAAGTACTCTGCTTCCTAAAATGACAGAGGGTTGCAGATGGTTTTTATGAAAACCTTTTACGCTTTGAACTTGATCTCGTTGTAGAATCAAAACAGTTTTAGAAAAGGAGTGGCTTAAGCTTCGCATCTTTTGAAACTTGCATTTTTCATAAAAAGGCCGAGTGCGTTTCAAATCTGATTCTACAACATCATTTAGGCTTCTTTTTCTTTACATTAATCTCATTAATGTAATCCCATCATTTAATTTCCTAAGCCATCACAGCAAAGAAACGAAAATAGAACGTACACTTATGCCATCCACATTCGCCACAGTGTCCCGTTATGCACCGTCAGGTTACTTAACTAACAGCATAGCGGGGCGGGACTAGTGCGGGTGTAAAACATAAGCAACGTTTATTATATATCATATATATATAATAATAATCCATTCGTCTCAGATACTAAGTAATCACATTACAGAATATCAACAGCAGAAGCACATATGAAAATAAAAGGATATTTAGGATGTCCGTATTTTGTATTTAGCCAACAATAGAAAATACGGATCCACGGTCGCGATGAATAGCCAAGCCCACACCCCTAGACCCCTACGAGAGCGGCAAGTGATCCTGCCAATTCTAGAGTTTAGGAGACCCGGTCTCGACTCCTCGAGATGGCCTCCCACTGAACCCTAGAACCCGGTCACTTGTGCTCCCCTCCTTGGGTCTATCCTAATGCGGAAAAGTAAATAATATACAATGATGGAAACATCTTCCTCATCCCGGAAGTGTCCCAAATAAAAGAATATTATATACAATTGATTTATACATGAATGAAAATAAAACTCTCATCTCACATAAAACCCCCGGCTATTCAATCGCGACAATCCTGCACATCATATCTCAGCAACACATAATATCTCATATCATCAACGTAAGCAAGTATGTGTATCTTGATTGTCGTTAAAGTATAGCAACGAAGCCGGCGATACCCCACATACTAAGCTTACGGTCATAGAAAAGAAAGTGTTAAACTACAACATTTGGAATCCACAATCTCTTTAGACACCGTAAATCCGAAATATCGCATACTTCGCATTTCATGCCTAACTATATGAATTCCACATATTGTATCACATTCCAGATAAATAGACAGTATTAAACTTTCCGATCGAATAATCAAATACCCAAGATTTCCTAAATAGCTCAACACTTGAGCGAAGTTCAAAAATCCCAGAACATGTCACAGTAGCAGTGGTCCAGCCGTAGAAGGGTCAAGCCAACGCCTCACATGTGGCATGCCGTACTGCCCCAAACCCTAAGGTTTAGAGGCGGTTCAGACGGTCACATAATCGAGTTAAGGTTTGTGTTCTTCTAGAGAGTCCACCACGTTACTTGCACATTTTTCCGAAAGATTTAAACTCGAGAAAAATTCAACACTTGAAAGTTTTTCGTGCCGGGAAAAAGTGAGTTAATGATATCCGTTCGAACATTTTAATAGTTTCTAAATATCCGGAAAATAGAACGAAATTAAATTTTCCGATCGAATATACGAATTCAAAATAATCCCCAGAACACTCAACACTTGAGTCAGATTAAAAATACCCAAAAATATATATAAGCCGCTACGGACATTACAGTGCAAAAACGATACAATAATACTTCTGTACGGCCGCGGATCCGCGGCCAAGGCAAGGTATGGCCGCGGTTCCGCGGTGGTTTGTACGGATTATGGCCTCGTTTTTTTACAGTAATGCTTATATTTCCCTGCTGAAATTTTTAAGTATTTTTAATACAGGAAAAATCACAGTTTTAAAAAATGTCGAGAGAAGGGTCTAAATTGGTGTTTCGTGGTTCGATCGGAGTTTTAACTTCGCCTAAACATCGCCTAAAGCTCTAACTTGGCTCTGATACCATTGTTGGGTTTACCTAGCACCTTATCAAGGTTTTAGAAGCATCATATATGCCAAAATCAAATTTTGAAGGTGCTAAGTGAACTTGACAAGAATCATAACTAGAAATTTAGGGTTTCTATCAACTAAGCATCACATGCAAATGAAAAACTATCACTAAGGGTAGAGATTACAACCTTTGTAGACCTCCCTTGGTGACTCCTTGGCACTATGAGAGTTTGGAATGGATCAATGGAAGCCTTCCTAGTCCACGAAGATCCACCCGAAGTCCCTTTGCCCAAAGCTCCTTGCTTTACTTGATATGTGAATGAAGTAGAGAAAACACCCTACACAAATGGGCTAGATGTGTGTAGTATGATGATGTGGTTTGTATTCTATAATCAAAATCCTTTCTTTTTATCAACTTCACTCAAAGAAAATTTCAAGAGAGGAAGAAAAAGATGGTGGCTAAGCTTGAGCTCAAAGGATAATGATATGAATGAATTATTGAAATGAGAAAGAATAATCTATATTAATCCTTCTCACTTCAACCATGATTAGTAATTATTTAGATATTTACTTATTGAGTTAATTTCCAAAGGAGAATTAACTCATGGTTAAATGTTAGGTGAAGTTTAGTCAAAGATGATAAACATCAACCATGAGTGAATTATCCTTTCCATTAACTCAAAATGATAAATATATATATAATTACTACAATATGAGTCTTGCATTGCTACCAAATATGTATCAACAACCATGATACAATGTATGTATGTATGTATGTGTCCATGCACATCATCATGTGCATACATGCATGCATACAAAAATAGAAAAAGGGTTTAATTAAAGAATTAATCTAAAAGTCATTTGTTAAATCAACACTTGATTTTGCAAACCGGTCATATCACATACGACCCGACCAATAGAAAATACCCGATTAATATACGGTATCACATATCCGTATTTAATCGAGTCCCCACGCATATCTTATATGCACACCACATCTTTTCGCCTGAGCCAGGAAACTTCATTGTGGGACTCTAAGACTCGTCAATACGCCGGCAGTAGGTGATGATCATATCAAGCACCCACAAGCCGCAAGCGGTCAGCTAAAAGTAATGACCACCCGGGTATTGAGCGATAAGAAGAAAACCAACGAAGCTGTCAAAACTCCCGTCGAGCCAACTGACAACACTTACCGTACAGTCCGGTCTCTTCGTCAGATATGTTGCATATCGAGTCTAGGGATGGAATCGTCGACCCCAATAACTCAATAAGTCATGCTGGTGTATGGCTCATAACAGATCGAGAAACTACTGATAACGCTTATCAGTAAATCTCAGCAGCCCTGGCCAGGGACTTTCTGTTATAGCCAATCGAGCATAGCACAACATCAACTCCCAATATCGGGAGAGACGAAACCCCTCCTATCGCTCATCGCCTCCATGTGCCTCGGGACTGTACCCAAAGTCCACCTGTTTGCACGACTCAGTAGAGTCATGGTAGGGTGGATATCCAAATACAGTGGGAGGACACACAAGACTCTATGACGATATTGGGTCTACAGACTAACCTGTACCAGTGTCACCTGAGAACTGCTATCCGACGAGAGATATAATACCACATTGGAGTTCTCTGTGAGTCCGTTCAGTGTACCCAGTCTCCACTGAGCACCCGCATACAATCTTTGGTGTCACCTCACCAGATGGATATGGGATCATCCATCGCTCATCATATAGGACAAGAATAGTATACGCTAGTCTACTCTGGAATATCGATGCCCCGTCTCGATACACCCACGACTAGGAACAGTTCAAGGATATGCTTATAAACTACACATGCCCCACTAGTATGATCCGCATCATAGTCACAGTAGTCAAGCAAATATCCTAAGGGCTTTATCAACATGTGCAAATGAATAAAAGCATGATCAAATCAACATGTCATGATAAAGTAAACCAGATAGCATACTATCATGTTGAGCGAGAAAGTCATCTCAATCCATATATACATGTCCAAGCATCCACTATACATATAATGGCCTCTAGGGCATACATATATCTAACATAAATACATCCACTATCTCATATAATGGCCTCTAGGGCATACATATATCCAACAATCTCCCACTTGCACTAAGGCCAGTTATTGGCGTATCTCATACCCAACATCTCAAAAAGTAGCTCATGCTGTGGATGAGGGAGGGCCTTGGTGAGTGGATCCGTGGTGTTATTCTTTTTGTCTACTCTCCTAATCTCGATCTCGCGGCGATCTACAATCTCCCGAATCAAATGAAAGTGCCTCAGGATGTGTCTGGACCGCTGATGGGACCTGGGCTCCTTGGCTAACGCCATAGCCCCATTATTATCACAATACAATGGTATTGGATCAATAATGGTTGAAACTACTCCTAGCTTCGAGACGAACTTCCTCATCCAGACGGCTTCTCTGGTGGCATCATTCGCAACAATGTACTCAGCTTCCATCGTAGAGTCTGCAACGGTATCCTGTTTGAAACTCTTCCAACTTACCGCCCTTCCATTGAGGGTAAATACAAACCCAGAGATAGATTTGTTGTCGTCCTTATCACTCTGTAAGCTCGAATCGGTAAAGGCTTCCATTTGGAGATCTCCGTTACCATACACCAAGAACAATTCTTTAGTCCTTCGCAAGTACTTAAGAATGTTCTTCACAGCTATCCAGTGATTCTCCCCTGGGTTGGATTAATACCTGCTTACTACACTAACTGCATAAGCTATATCTGGACATGTACATAACATCGCATACATTATAGATCCTACTGCCGAAGCATAGGGTATAATGCTCATGCGAGCTCTCTTTTCATCGGTTTTTGGGCAAAAGTCCTTAGAGAGACTGACCCCATGGCAAGCGGGTAAGGCACCCCGCTTGGAGTCTTCCATACTAAACCTTTTTAGGATGGTGTTAATGTACCTGGTTTGGGACAATCCCAATAACCTCTTGGATCTATCCCTATAGATCCGAATGCCCAGAATGTATGTGGCATCACCCAGGTCCTTCATGGAGAACCTTAGTGATAAGAAAGATTTGACTGACTGTAGCATAGGAATATCATTTCCTATCAGAAGAATGTCATCCACGTACAATACGAGGAATGCGACAGCTCTCCCTACAGTCTTCTTATAAACACAAGGTTCATCTGGATTTTTGATGAAATCAAACTCTTTGATAATATCATCGAAACAGATGTTCAACTCCGTGATGCCTGCTTTAATCCATAAATGTATTTAAGCAATCTACATGCTTTCCCGCTGCTTCCACTGTCAATGCAGCCTTCTGGCTGATCCATATAAACGCATTCTTCTAAATCTCCATTTAGAAATGCTGTTTTAACGTCCATCTGCCAGATTTCATAGTCGTAGTGAGCAGAAATAGAAAGTAGGATCCGAATGGATTTAAGCATGGCTACGGGAGAAAAAGTTTCGTCATAGTCCAGACCTGGTCTTTGACGAAAACCCTTCGCCACAAGTCTTTCCTTATAGGTCTCTACCTACCCATCTATACCAATCTTTCTTTTAAAGATCCATTTGCACCCTACAGGTTTTATTCCAGGGGGTACAACGTCCAAAGTCCATACTTTGTTGGTGTACATAGACTCCATTTCAGATCTCATGGCATCCAGCCACTTCATTGAGTCTCCACTTGTGATAGCTTGCTGAAAACTGGTAGGATCATCATCCTCCATGATGCAGTTGTTGGATATATGTATGCCCTAGAGGCCATTATATATATAGTGGATGCTTGGACGTGTATATATGTATATTTGATATATGAATTTCTTGCTCGACATGATAGTATGCTATCTGGTTTTACTTTATCTTACATGTTTGCTTGATATTGTTCATTTAATATATGTTGATAAAGCCCTGAGGATATTTGCTTGACTTCCATGGCTATGATGGAGATCATACTAGTGGGGCATGTGCAGTCTATAAGCATATCCTTGAATGTTCTTAGTCGTAGGTATATCGAGACAGGGCATCGATATTCCAGAGTAGACTAGCGTGTACGTTTCTTGACTCATATGATGGGCGATGGATGATCCCATATCCATTGGTGTTGTGACATCGAAAATTGTATACGGGTGCTCAGTGGAGACTGGGTACACTGAACAGACTCACAGAGAATTCCTATATGGTATTATATCTATCGTCGGATAGCAGTTCTCTGATGACACTGGTACAGGTTAGTCTGTAGACCCGAGATCGTCATAGAGTCTTGTGTGTTCTCCAGCTGTACTTTGATTTCCACCCTACCACGGCTCTACCGAGTCATGCAAACAGGTGGCTTTTGGGTATAGTCTCGAGACACATGGAGACATTGAGCGATATGAGGGGTTTCGTCTCTCCCAGTATTGGGAGTTGATGTTGTGCTATGTGCGATTGGCTCTGACTTAAAGTCCCTGGCCAGGGCTGATGAGATTTACTGATAAGTGTTATCAGTAGTTTCTCGACCGGTCATAGACTATATCGACACGACTTATTGAGTTATTAGGGCTCGACGATTCCATCCCTAGACTTGATATGCAGCATATCAGACGAAGAGACCGGACTGTACGGTAAGTGTTGCCAATGGCTCGACGGGAGTTTTGACGGGTTCACTTGTTTTTCTTCTAATCGCTCAATACCCGGGTGGCCGTTACGTTTAGCTGACCGCTTGCGGCTTGTAGGTGTTTTGATACGATAATCACCTACTGCCGGCGTATTGACGAGTCTTAAAGTCCCATACAGGATTTTTCTAGCTCAGGCGAAATGTTGTGGTGTGCATATGTGATATGCGCAGGAGCTCGATTAAATATGAATATGTGATATCGTATTTTAATCGGACGTTCAATATTGGTCGGGTCGCATTTGATGTAACCGATTTATTAAATCAAGTGTTGATTTAATATTAATTTTTAGCCCACTTTTAATTAACCCATTTTCTTTTGGATGTATGCATGTATGTTCACACATACACATGATGATGTGCATGCACACATACACACATACATATGTGTCATGGTTGATGATACAAAGTAGATGGCAATATAAGACTCACAAGGTTGATAAATATCTAGATTTTTGTTAATGGATTAAAGGAAAAAGGAAATTAACATAATGACTCATTTTCTACACACTTCTTATTTGACCATTGAATTTAACCATGGTTTAATTTCCTTTTGTTCTTTAACCCATCCAAATAATATCTAGATATTTAGCCAACCATGGTTATATGTGAGAGTGTCTCATATATAATATTTTCATTTTTGAAAATAAGTTTTCGTTATTTACACAAAAGCTTTTGCCATCTTAACCTTCATCCTTTTTCAAGCTCTCTTGAGTTTTGTTTTGAGTGAGGAAATTAAAAATAAAGGGGTTTTAAGTGAGTTTACAAACCACACAACCATTCTACACTACCCTATCCCTTTAGTGTAGAGTGTTTGCTTCATTTTGTGAAGCCAAGAGCTCGTTCTAGGAATCTCCGGGTGGATCATCGTAGACGACGAATGACCTCGAGCGGAGTCATTCCAAACCTTGTGCAAAGCCGTAGGAGTCTTAAAGACCGAAGGAGTTGGTTACAAAGGTTGTATTTCCTTTTCCTTTAGTTTAGACTTCACATAATGATGTTATTACCTTAATCTCTAGTTACGATTTGTAGTTCGTTTGTAATAGCGCTCTAAAATTTAAAAGTTCACTACTATATGCTGTTACTACCTTACTAGAGGCGCTACTACACACCAACATGGTATCAGAGCCAAGCTAGAGATTTAGGGTAAACCGGACGACGTTTAAAAACTCAATCGAACATAAAAAGTGCGATTTTTACATGCTCACTGGAAATTTTTTCAAAAGTTGGAATTTTTGTAATTAAAAATATGCAGAAAATAGAGCAGGGTTTTCTATGGATCCCCAAGAAAAACGAGCGCCTAACTCAACACAACGACCACGAAACCGCGGCCAAATAGGTGTATTTGCGGCGGTTCCGCAGCGCCGTTGGTGAGGCTTGGACCGTGCGCTCTTGCGTTGATCCGTAGGTACTATATATGCTCTCTGGGAATTTTTATGCAGGTTCAAGTGTTGAGATCTATTACAGAAGTGGGTATGTTGATGTGTTGATTGATATATTTTAACGTCGTCTATGCTTTTCAATTGTTGATGTGATATGATGTATAGGATCATCGTGATTGAATGGCCGGGGGTTTTATGTGAGACGAGAGTTTATCTTTTCATTCATGTAAAATTCATTGTATATATTATTCTTTTATTGGGGCATATCCGGGTTGAGGATGATGTCTCCATTGATGTATATTTTACTTTTCCGCATTAAGATAGACCAAAGGAGGGGAGCACGAGTGACCGGGTTCTGGAGTTCAGTGGGAGGCCATCTCGAGGAGTCGAGACCGGATCTCCTAAACTCCAGAATTGGAAGGGTCACTTGCCACTCTCATAAGGGTCTAAGGGTGTGGGCTTGGCTATTCATCACGACCGTGGATTCCGTATTTTCTATCGCAGGCTAAATAGAAAATACAGAGTTCCTAGTATATCCTATATTTTCATATATGTGTTTCTGCTGCTAATTATTCTGTGATGTGATTACTTAATATCTGAGACGAATGTGATATTGTTATATATGTGATGTGTAATACTGTTTTTCGTTTCTTTCTGTAATGGCTTAGGAACTTAAATGATGGGAATACATTAATGAGATTAATGTAAAAGAAAAGAAACCTAAAGATGTTGTAGAATCGGATTTGAAACCCACTCGGCTCTTTTTATGAAAAAGCAAGTTTCAAAAGATGTGGAGCTTAAGCCACTCCTTTTCTAAAACCAATTTAGATTCTACAACGAAATCAAGTTCAAAGCGTTAAAGGTTTTCATAAAAACCATCCGCAACCCTCCGTCATTTTAGGAAGCAGAGTAATTAGTATTCGTGCTACGTATGTTGATTATAGTCAAGGCGTAGTGTACGGTAGCTAAGTGATGTCTTCCTACAAAGCATATGATGCAATCAGTTAGGACATTCATGTGATTATGTTGATTATAGTCAAGGGTCATATGGGTGGGTCTAGTTAATCTCGAAATGACGGGTAGAACTTGACTAGTACTGATATGTTGACCATAGCCAAGGTCATAAGCATCTAGGGGTAAAAACCATATCGGGAGTTTCAAGAGTTGAGATTTGCAATGAGATCGCATACCATCTATATGATATTTGGATCCCGATCCCACTGTGAGTAAGAGTTACTCCAGGAAGAATTTTGCACTTTACAATTAGCTAATCCAGTAGGTGTCTAGAAAGGTGTTAACGGGGTTTGACCTCTGGGAAAAACGTGGTTTATTTTAATTAGGTCCGTGCGCAAGCACGGGGGGAACCTCGCTCAATGTACCGACACTGGCCTGGCTGACCGATTAGTGAAACTGTAGAATGCAATTAATCCTGGCTAGTTTTCTTTTAAGGTTTGAAAGAAAATTTGATAAAAGCTGTGGGAGACATCGATTAGATAAGATAATAACCAATCTGATCTTTGCAAGTGCATTTCACTGAATGTATTCTTTTCTCTCTTCTAATGGCAGATACCGATGACGGGACTTAAGCTTCTTTTAGAGAAAAACAAACTGACTGGACCAAATTATAAAGAATGGTTGAGGAACTTGAACATTGCACTCACATATGATAAAGTATCATATGTCCTCACTACCAAAGCCCCACCCGTCCCTGGACCTGAATCATCTGTTTCGGATAAGGAGATCCGAAAAATATAGGATATTGATTGCAACATGGCCACGTGCCTCGCGCTTGCTTCTATGGACAGTATCCATCAGAAACAGCACGAGAAGATGGATATACAATCCATCATTCTTCATAAAAAGGAGTTATATGAAGAGCAATCTCTTACTTTACGATACGACTCATCTCGAAAGCCGTTTCAGATGCGGCTGGCCCCCGGTGCATCAGTAGGAGACCATGTCTTGAAGATGATTGGTCTTATAGAAGAACTTGAGGAACTAGGATAGACTATGGATAATGAGCAATATACAGATATTGTTCTACAGGCTCTCTCCCCCGCCTTCGCTCCGTTCATAGTGAATTTCAATATGAACGATTTGGAGAAATCATTGCCTGAACTTCTCAATACGTTGAGAAATGCAGAGAGCATGCTTAAGAGAGCGAAAACTCCCGCTCTGCTTTATGGTCCATCTATGTAACGCCTTAGATTTCGGTTAGTGTTCGTTTAGACGTTAATACGGGTTTACTGTAAAAAGTTTACCAATTCGGGTTCCTCACATTTTACAACATTTAATTAATAATTTATTATTATTATTATAAGCATGCACGCACGTGTGCACGTAAATGTGAGTTTTATTTGTGCTAATCTAGTTTTAGCAACCATGACACTTAACCTTAATTCTAACCCCTTTGCTTTCATCCTTAACCATTTCTTTGATCTTTTGTGAGAAAGAGAGAGAGATAATTCTTTTGGAATGAGGAGGTGGCATGATGAGGTATGGTGCATTTATGTGAAAGCATGGTTAGCATTTAATGATGTGGTTACACTCACCTCTCATCTCACTCTACACTCACTTCCCTCTCTCTTCATCATTTTCTCTCTTTCTTTTTCTCTATCTCATTTATTTTCTATCTCATTTATTCTCTCATCCCTCCCTCATCAAACTGAACACTCTCATATATGCATCAAAATCCATCACAAAATTCACAAAACTTCACAAAAATCACACATTTTTCTTGGATTTGCCTCTTGGATGCCATGGAGTGTGCAAAGCTTGGATCTTTGAGTTATTTTATATAGGTAATGATTCCTTTCTGTTCTTTAAGTTATTTTTGTGTAGCTTAACTTGTTAGTTTTAGTTTTTATCGCGTATCGTATCTTTTCGGGTAAATATCGTATTTTTAGTGTTTTGTTTGGGTCTCGGATGATCTGCTGTTAAACCAAGTATTTGTTGCAAAAGTTGGCATGACAACAACCAAGTGTAGAGACCTAGAACCTACCCTCAAAATACGAGCCAATTCCACCATGAAACGGCCACAGATTTAATGGTTCTGGCCGCAATTTGCGGATAGAGTAGGGACCGGGGTGGTGAGTTTTTGGATAGGGGTCTCTGGGGTTATTTGTAGTCTCATGGTACTTGCAATTTTTACAAATTATTGGTACAGAAAAATCTGGGACCACTTTGCATATTTCTAGTGTTTCGTTTCGCGCGATACGTTATCCGATACGATGCGTGTTCCGTGTTGCTGTTGCTCTGAGTTGGTTTCGTAGTGTCGCTATACGCTTTAGCTACAACACGAACCCTTTAGAGTACGTATGTATGTCGTGTTGGTCCGTGTAGATTGTATATGTTTTGGGTCTATTATTAATATATACTTGTTTTATTGTTTTAATGTTGCAGGTTCGTAGGTAGGGACTTCAGACACTGCTACAAAGGGAAAACAGGTGGTAGACTTCGCCTAGCTTGGAGCGTTGGTGAGTAGATTTAACATCTATAGGGGAATCGCCCGCATGGCGTTATGCGTCTGGGCTAGAAATGACTTGACCTGTCGCATATTCTATGTCATATTTAGAATTGCGCATTCACCCTACTGCTTAGTTATTGTTGTGCTTGAGCTAGTATCCTTAGGACACTGCACATATTATTGACGATTCATGCTGCACGAGCACTGATTGTATGCTACACACACCGTCAATAATTGCCATGACACGCACAACTCACTTATAGATATGATATGTTTTGGTTAGGAACATTGAGACATTGATTCATATTTCTTATCGCATATGACATTTAGCATACCTGTATATCCACATGCTTACACATATGCCTTCACATACTTACGTGCTAGATACCTGTATACCTATAGAGTATTGTACCATTAGCGATAGGTACATACACCCTTTATGCCATAGCTACAGGTATACCTTGCACCCATATTTCACTTATACCCAGGGGGTATACTACATCATTACTTATAGGTAGATACATATATCTTGCTATACCTTATTGTTTACACATATATCTGGTTATAGCTACATGTTTACCTTTACTTGATGTTATTTATACTTGGATAAATTAGGAACCGCATGATATTTATATTAACTTGTTGCAGTTAATTAGAGGCTTTTCCTTTATATGCTTACATTTCAGTTTTTTGTTGCATATATTATATTCATGGATTTTTTGCATTGAGCTATGGATTTTTCATGATGTTTTCTGGATTTGGGGACCGTGGGAGTTCATGAAATTATGCATTATTTGAAAAACCCGGTTTCCCTTGATATGATATTTCAGCATCCACCATGAGATTTATCGGTTCTGATTTATATATACCCTTGCGAGGAGGCGTAGAGGCCGTATGAGGGTACATGGTGGGGCCCGGAGGTACCCCGGGGCAAGACGACTGATGGACCTTGCCGATTGAGCCTGTCAGGGGAACCATACCATCCGTTGACATTACCTATGACTCGGCGGTTATCATGGGGATACCGACGGGAGTCATGTACATATAGATACGTCGAAAAGCGAGGGTCAGAGCTAGGCACTCGAGCTTTCGGTATAGCGTATGATACGTACCTATCAGGGTGCGAGTCTTGGTGACTGCACTTAATAGATCATCATTTCTGTGTCGATGCTTGACACATTGGTTTTATGATATTTCTTTTTACTTCTAAGTATATATAACAGTGGAATGGGACGCTGTTATATATGCCTTTACATATATATTAGTGGAATGGGACGCTAATATATGTGTATTGATATCAATTTATATACATCATCATATTTATTCATGCAAATATACCTAGGTTATAATAGATTCACTTGATATTGGATTTAGGACATATGCCATTTACTTGATATTGTACATAAAGGATATATGAGATTCACTTGATTTTGTATATTCAGGATATAGGGGATTTATTTGATATTGTATATTAAGAATTTGTGAGACTTATATGATATGAGAGCCAATTTGAGGAAATTGGAATTTGGATTTGTCTTGATGGATTGTGATCCTACCACGATGTCAGGATTCCGCGGAAATGACATATTTCATTCCATACTCCACCTTTATTTATATGCACTGTTTCATGTATTAGTAGTACCTGTTAGTGTACCTTTCATGACTGTTGGATTTACATACCTTTATTTATATGCATTGCTTCATGTGTAGTTGTACCTGTTAGTGTACCTTTCATGATTGTTGCATATATACACTTTCATATCATTATTGCATGATTATTGCATACTGATTGTCATATTATTATTGCTTCATGTATTAGTTGTACCTGCTAGTGTACTTTTCATGATTATTGCATTCATATGACTTTTATTGCTATTAATTGCATTTGTTAGATTCACGCTGTACGTGCATACTTGCGATTACCTGTATATGTTATTTACTATTCACGAGTTGGAAACTCATCCCGTTGTGCCACAGTTGTTTTGCAGGATGTTCCTCAGAGTAGTCGAGGCAGGCTATTCATCTATCTGATCATCTTTCGCTGCGGATACCGCTTCAGCTCATAGTTTGCAGTTTTGCTTAGGTGGGTTTTGTGGTTATCCGTATTGTTGTATTGTATATTCGCTGTATCCTTGTACTCTCCATCTACTATATTTTCTTGTTGACTTAGAGACTTGGCGAGGACGATATTGTATATTATTTGTGACTTGTTTGTATTTTATACAATTTCCTTTTTTCGTCTTTTATTTCTTCGCTACGGCGTCGTATATTTGTTGTGGTGGTTGTTTTTCGCCTTTGGGCGTGTATTTGCTCCCGTTTGGGGATTCCTTATTTATATTTATGTTGTACCCATTTTTGGGGCTGGTTTTTACAAAGGAGGTGTTGCCAAAATTTTAAAGAAAGAAAGTTGGACTTTTAAAGAATTTGGGTTGTGATTTCAAAGACTTTTAAAAATGTTTCTTATCTTATCTTGTATTTTATTGGTTTAGATTTCTGGGTTTTGGTTTTCTTTTACTGCGTTACGCCTGTAGACGTTACGTAGTATTAGGGCCGTCACGTGCCAATTCCGGGTCATGACAAAGTTGGTATCAGAGCGCTAGGTTTTTACCTTTCGGAGTGTAGGATGACCTTGGTATGATGGAGTAGGTAGCTTCAGCAGAGTAACGTAGTGTGTGTATGTATGCTGCATACTCACGATGCGGTACTCTGCCTAAAGTGACCTAAGTACAAATTGCTTGAAATTCCTTCCTTGATGATTCATATCCTTGTGATTCGATTTTCGTGTTCTTATCGAATCTTATTTCCATTTATAGCCTTGCCGCCGATGACCATGGGGACTCAGAGTGATGCAGCGAAGGCCGAGGTCAGAGTTGGTTCGGGTGAGATAAGGATTGACCAGGATGGCACGCTCGATGCACAGGTGCAGATGGATCCGCCTTCGACTGATAGTATTTCTAGGATTGTGACAGAGATGCAGGACATGCGCCAGACGATGAGTTCATTGGTTGAGGCCGTTCGAGCGCAGCGATAGGAGGTTGTCACCCCTCTTACTCAGTTGTTCCTTGCGATCAGCATGCAGCAGTCCGTCACCTACATAGCACCTATAGATGCAGCCCCAGTTGACGAGGCACGTATTCCAGAGCCTCTGAGAGTTTTGGAACAGAGGAGGACTCGTACCGGTGTACCAGCCCAGAGACAGAGGCCTTGTCATAGAGACAACTTTCGTGACCGTCGCGGGAGTAGCAGAGGCTTAGGACAAGGACAGTCGTTCAGCTCTCATCCCCAGGAGGGTTAGCAGTCATCGCGTGGATTTTTTCGATGCGGGAGCCTTCAACACTTCGTCAGACATTGTTCCTTAGCACCACGTCAGGCTTATGTGCAGAGAGGTCATGGACGCGGAAGGTTCGCTCAGAGGGGACAGGTTAGCAGAGGAGGAATTCAGCCTTTTCGCTAGTCGGCTTTTGAGGAGAGGATGTCGAGGATTCTTGGCGTTCATTCGTGATACCGGAGCCACAGTTGGTTTGTTGGACCGGGTTCCTTTCATGCGAGAGTTTTTCGACATTGTTCCAGATGAGCCGGCGAAGCTTAGGGAGCTTAAGGATCAGCTGCAGAGTTGTTTGTTGGGGGGGTTGTGCGTCTGAGTGTTTCGCATTAGGGAGCTCTTATTTCTGTTCGTCAAGAAGAAAGACGACAGATTGAGGTTGTGTTTTGATGGATCATCAATTGAACCGGCTTACTGTGCGGATAGGTATCCTTTACCTCGCATTGACGATTTCTTTGATCAACTCCACAGTGTGAGAATTTTTCTAAGTTTGTTTGGGATTAGGTCATCATTGTTCCGATTTCGGAGTGATGACATTCCGAAGACTGCCTTGTGCTTGCTACGGGCTTTGTGTGTCTTGGAGGTGTCCTTGGACTCACCAATACCCTAGCAGCATTCGTAGATATGATGAATCTGATTTCTTCAGGCCGTTCCTCGACCAGTCATTGTTGTGTTATTGATGACATTCTGGTCTATTTAATGTGTCTTGAGGGACAGGAGTAGCACTTGAGGATTTGTTTTGCAGACGTTGGGAGAGCCCCAGCGGTTTGCTAGATTCTCGGAGTGTTCCTTCAGGCTTGTTTGTGTTGACTCCTAGTTATTTTAGTTATGGGAGATGGTTTTGTATGGTTCTGAGGAAGATCGGGGCCGTACAGCTTAGGTCCATACTTGTGTGCAGGACGGAGATCCGCAGATTTTGGGGCTTAGCAGGTTTTTACCGCCGTTTCGTGCAGGATTGCTAGTGTAGTGCTGCACCGTTGACTGAACTGACCGGAAGGGAGGTTTCTTTTCTTTGGACTGAGGCATGCATGCAGAGTTTTTCAGCAGTTGAAGGCTCGATTAACAACTGTATCAGTTCTTTCTTTGCTTTCTGGTTCGGGCGACTTTGTTGTTTAACTGTAATGTTTCGCGAGTGGGGCTCGATTGTGTACTGAGTGTAAGTCGATGTAGTACACCCCAGTACTTGTGGGGAGGCGGAAATTTCAAAAACGATCAAGTTTAAAGAACGAACATCGACTAACAGCTTGAATCGAAGCTAAACGATAACTAACCAAACAAATAGTTATTCTAAACTACTATGCTTAGGGATTATACCTATCGAAACTAGTCCTTCGTCTTTACGATCTCCTTGTTCTCCTCGGCCTTCTCTAGGTAGTAGACGATCCACCCGAGAGCAAAACTCCAAGCTAAACCTCTAAACTTGAGGCAACTAACCTTCTTGGATTGCTAATCAAAGAAGTTAGGATGAGATAGAGTGATGGTTATGGATTGTTTAGTCTAACTAATCCTTTGATCTCAACTCATGAGGTGTAAGGATTAGGGTTTGAAGATGAGAGCTTGAGGAGAGAGAATGTGAGATAAGATAATGAGAAGAGAGAGAGTGTATCGTAATATATTATGAAGCATTTTCTAATAATGAGAAAAGAATAAAGAGTGATGATAAATCATGCTTCATAAAATATCTAGTGGTGATTCATTAGCATGAGTCATTAAGCAATAAATGTGCATTAATGAAATGAATGAATCACCACCATGACTCACAATCCCATCCAAAGTAACCTCCTTAGTCACATCTTCTAGAAGCTTCTCGTACAATTACGAGAACGCCCCTCCAATCCGCAAAAATACGGAAAAACTTTAGACTGTAAAAATCCAATAACCGGATACCAGTAACTGGCTTAAACCAAAGCCGACTGGTAAAAACTGTCCGAAAGTCGTACGTGCGTAAACGCACGTATGCGTCCGAACCCTTTGTCGCAAAACCATGCAACCTCTATATCGTTTCGCCTGGAGTAGGAAACTCTCTGTGTGGGACTCTAGAGACTCGACTACTACGCTGGCAGTGGGTTTAACCACAGACCGCAAGCGGCACTAGCTGTACGTAACGGTCCCCAGGTAGTCGTCGATAAGAAGGCCGATGAGAAAACCCATCCGAACTCCTACTGAGTCTGATGTGACAATCTCCATACAGTCCGGTCCGTTCGTCCAAGACTATCGCATATCGGGCCTAGGGGGGCGGCAAGCGTCAGTCCCCTAATAGCGGTATAAGTCGTGTCGGAGGGAAACCCATTACACCCTGAGAAACTACTGGAACCTACCAGCAAATCTCGCTTGCCCTGGCCAGGGACTTTGCGTAATGGCTCTCTGACACAGCACGATATCTACTCCCAATACCGGGAGGGACGAATCCTGTCTAACCGCCACTGCCTCCGAGTGCTCGGGACTGCACCCAACTGCTACCTGTTTGCACGACTCCTTTGAGCCGTGGTAGGGTAGCAATCTAAGAACAGTGGGACACACTCGAGACGAAGTAGCAGTGTCAAGTATGCGGACTACGCTGTACTCATGTCACCTGGGAACTGTTCACTGACGACTGGTATCAAACCAACCAACAGTTCCCTGTGAGTCCTGTCCGGTGTACCCGTAACCTAACGAGCACCTGCATACTATCTCCAGTACGACGTACTGACGGCTGTGGGACAGACCATCTCCCCAACTGGGATGAGAAGCGTACACACTAGTCTACTCCGGAGTATCGATGCTCTGTCTCGATAATCCAACGACCAGGGACCTGAATGAGGATGTGCTTATAGACTACCCAGCCCCCACTAGTGTGACTGCCATCACAACGCTGGTAGACAAGCAAGATCCTAAGAGCTCTATCAATACGTACACTCACATATTAAGATAGAAAAACCAAGAAGCATACTACCATGTTTAGCAAGACTGTTATATACATGTGAATATCCCAAGCTTCCATTAAGTAATATACAAGCTAGTATGATACAGTAATGGCCTTCTAGGGCATAAACACTAACAATCTCCCACTTGCACTAGGGCCATGTACTGGCGTATCGAAGACCAATGATCTCGAGCAGCCTCTCGAACTGAATCTGAGGAAGGGCCTTTGTGAATGGATCAGCAATGTTCTCTTCTGAAGCAACTCTCCGAACCTCGATCTCCTGACGATCAATGATCTCCCTGATCAGGTGATACCGCCTCAAGATGTGTCTGGACTTCTGATGGGACCTGGGTTCCTTCGCTAAAGCTATAGCTCCGTTGTTGTCGCAATACAAAGGTATTGGATCAACTATGGTAGGAACAACCTGAAGTTCTGTTAGGAACTTCTTCATCCAGACTGCTTCTTTTGCGGCATCGCAAGCAGCTATATACTCCGCTTCCATCGTCGAGTCAGCAACGGTGTCCTACTTGGAGCTCTTCCAGCACACCGCCCCTCCATTGAGGGTAAAGACATAACCCGACATGGACTTGGAATCGTCCTTATCACTCTGGAAGCCGGAATCAGCAAAGGCCTCCAACCTGAGGTCTTTTCCGCCGTAAACCAAGAACATCTCCTTAGTCCTCCTCAGGTACTTGAGAATGTTCTTTACTGCTATCCAGTGTTTCTCCCCTGGGTCTGACTGATACCGGCTTACCACGCTCAGTGCGTAAGCTACATCTGGTCTGGTACACAACATCGCATACATTATAGAGCCTACCGCAGAAGCGTAGGGTATAATAGACATGCGTTCCCTTTCCAAATCAGTCTTGGGAGACATCTCTTTGGAGAGGGTGATTCCGTGACAAGCCGGTAGATTACCGCGCTTAGAATCTTCCATACTGAATCTTTTCAGTACAGTGTCGATATACCTGGACTGCGAAAGTCCCAACATCCTCTTGGATCTATCACGATAGATCCGGATCCCCAGAATGTAAGAGGCATCACCCAGGTCTTTCATGGAGAACCTGTGTGACAAGAATCCTTTGACAGATTGTAGCATAGGAATGTCATTTCCTATCAATAGAATGTCTTCCACGTACAAGACGAGGAATACGACACTTCTGGCCACAACTTTACTATATATGCACGGTTCATCTGGATTTTTGATAAAGTCATATTCTTTGACTGTCTCATCAAAACAGATGTTCCAACTCCGCGATGCCTGCTTTAGTCCGTAAATGGACTTAAGCAGCTTGCATACTTTCCCGCTGCTCCCACTCTGATTGAAACCCTCTGGCTGATCCATATAGACGCTCTCTTCTAAATTTCCATTCAGAAAAGCCGTCTTTACGTCCATCTGCCAGATTTCATAATCATGGAAGGCAGCAATAGCAAGAAGGACCCGAATGGATTTGAGCATAGCCACTGGAGAAAAAGTTTCGTCATAGTCCAAACCAGGTCTTTGACGAAAACCCTTTGCAACAAGTCTAGCCTTATAGGTTTCCACCTGTCCATCTACACCAATCTTTTTCTTGAAGATCCATTTGCATCCTATGGGTTTTACCCCATCTGGAGCAAAATCCAAAGTCCATACTTTGTTGGTGTACATGGACTCCATTTCGGTCCGCATTGCATCTAGCCATCGTACCGAGTCACCGCTCTAGATGGCCTGCTGGAAGTCAGTAGGTTCATCATCATCTATGATGCAATCCTCTCTATCCCCGTCTATGAGAAAACCGTAGTATCTCTCAGGCGGATGAGACGGCCTACTACTCCTGCGGAGGGGTGCGGGAATGTTCTGTTCTTCTTGAACTTCTGGTTCTACCAGACTTTCAGTAGCAGCTTGTGGTTCTGGAATTTCTTCCAGTTCTATTTCGCTCCCACTTGATTCCTTTTCTAAAAACTGATGTTCTAGAAAATGGGCATTACGAGAAACAAATACCTTCTGTTCCTCTGCGTAATAGAATAGATATCCCCTGGAGTGCTTTGGATATCCCACAAACAAACACTTTACTGATCGTGCCTCGAGCTTGTCCACATGCTGCTTTTTAACAAAAGCTGGACATCCCCAAATCTTTATATACTGTAGATGGGGTTTCTTCCCACTCCACATCTGATATGGAGTGGTAGGCACAGTCTTGGTAGGTACCATGTTCAAAAGATATGCCGCTGATTCTAGCGCATGTCCCCAGAAAGATCGCGGTAACTCAGCATTACTCATCATGGATCGTACCATATCCAATAGGGTTCGATTCCGTCTCTCCGATACACCATTATGCTGTGGAGTGTACGGAGGAGTAAGCTGAGAGAGAATTCCTTTCTCTTTTAGGTAACCTAGGAACTCGGCACTCAAGTATTCTCCACCTCGATCAGATCTAAGTGTCTTTATACTTTTGCCGGTTTGGTTTTCTACTTCATTCTTATACTCTTGGAATTTCTCAAAAGCCTCGGATTTATGTTTCATCAGATAAATGAATCCGTATCTTGAGTAATCATCCGTGAAAGTAATGAAATAGGAAAAACCACCTCTCGCATGTGTAGACATTGGACCGCATACATCGCTGTGTATGAGTCCTAAGAGCTCGCTCGCTCTTACTCCTTGTCCAGTGAATGGAGTCTTTGTCATCTTTCCTTTGAGACAGGATTGACAAGTGTCATAAGATTGATATTCGAACGAGTCTAAATATCCTTCTCTATGCAACTTAGTCAACCTTCTCTCATTGATGTGACCCAGTCTACAATGCCATAAGAAAGCTTTATTCAAATCTGGAGACTTTCTTTTTAGTGTGTTCTGGACATTGAAAATTTGGAGTTGGTTTAAAACATAGATGCCGTTATTTAGAGTACCGGACCCAATCAAACCATGATTAAGGTGGATGTTGACAACATCTCTTACAAACGTGAAATCATAACCTTTATTTGATAACAAGGAAACTGATATGATATTACACGTTAAGCTGGGTACAAAATAACAGTTATGTAAAACCAAAATGTGTCCACTCGTCAATCCTAGGTGATAATCCCCGACGGACGCAGCTCCCACGCTAGCTCCGTTAGCAACCCTGAGGATCATATCACCTTCCTTCAGCACTCTACGGTTTCTCAGTGCCTGCAATGAATTGCAAATATGAGATCCTGATCCGGTATCCAATACCCAGGAAGTAGAGTTGATCGACAGACAATTCTCAATTACAAACACACCTGAAGTCGAAGCCACAGCTTGCTTCGGTTCCTGGTTCTTGGCGTTCCACGCCTTGCAATCCTTCTTCCAGTGCCCTTTCCTGTGACAATGGAAGCACTCATCCTGACCAACTATCGGTACTGCTTTCTTTTTCTTTCCCTTCCCTCCCACCTTACTAACACCTCCTCTAGGTCTGGGTGCGGCCTTCTTCTTCCTTCCTTTGGCCCTAGCCTTGGACCCGGAAGAAGATGAACCGCCAACAAACATAGCGGGTGTTTCCCTTGATGTCTTCAAGGTGCCCTCTGCACTCCTTAACATGTTCAGGAGTTCCGGAAGTTCAACTTCTTTTCTTTGAAGGTTGAAGTTCAGGATAAACTGGGCGTAGGTGTGAGGAAGGGACTGGAGAATAAGGTCTGTATAGAGCTCATTATCCAAAGTCGTCCCAAGGTCTGCGAGCTCTTCAATATAGCTGATCATCTGTAGGACATGTTCACCTACCGATGACCCGGCAGCCAACCTCGCTCGAAACAAGTTCTTTGAGGTCTCGTATCTTGCTATACGAGATTGCTCTCCATAAAGTTCCTTTGTATGGAGAAATATGCCATCAAGGTCCATATCCTCGTGCCTCCTCTGATGTTCATTGTTCATCGAGGCAAGCACGATGCACTTGGCTCTCGCGCAATCTAAATCCCAGGTTTTGCGGATTTCCTTATCCGCATTGCTGGATTTGGGACCAGGGACAGCAGGTGCCGTAGCGGTGAGGACGTACCCCAGTTTGTCATAGGTCAAAGCCATTTTGACATTCCGCAGCCAATCTTTATAGTTTGGCCCCGTCAGTATATTTTTCTCTAAAAGTAACTTAAATCCAGTCATTTTCAGGGTCGCTGCAATTAGGAGAGAGAGAAGAAAACTCTTTAGCATGATGCTCTTGCAAGTTTAGAGTGGTTTTTAGTTTATCTAAACTGGATGGCTCCCACTGTTTCTCGAATCCTTCCTCAAACCATAAAAGAAGAATTAGCCAAGACTATTCTCACCGTACAATACTTGCTTAACCGTTCAGCCAGGCCGGTGTCGATACTTCGAGGGAGGTTTTCCAACGCTTTCGCGAAGTTCCTTAATTAAATAACCTCTTTTCTCTGGGGGCGTAACCCCGCTGACACTTTTCTGGACACCTACTAGGTTTATAGCATTGATCGTTAAGTGACGAATATCCTGATAAGTATCATATACTCACAGTAGGATCGGGATCCAAATATCATCGTATGATAATGTTGAAGGGATGCTACCAACATTCATCAAACTCCAAATGGTATGCATCTCTTTGCAAATTTCAGTTTCTTTAGAAATTCCCGATATAAGTTTTTGCCCCATGCTCTTATGACCTTGGCGTTAGGTCAAAATGTCATAAGTCACATGTCAAGTTCTACCCATCATTATCTTGTCAATTTGAACCCATCCGTATATATCCTTGACGTTCGGCCAAAATGATAATACGACTGTCCCAAACTAACTCATCTATCTATGCAACAAATGAATATCCAGCAGCTACCAAACACTATGCCTTGGCGTTAGGTCAAAATACACAGCTTGAATACTACTGAATACCCAGATGAAATGACGGAGGGCTACGAATGGTTTTGGCGAAACCGTGAACATAGTGAACTTGATATAACCGAAGGAACCTGATAGCTTTTAAAAGGAGTGGTTAAATCTCCGCATTTAAAAATATCTGTTTTAAAAATAACCGAGTGGTTTCTTTTAAATTGTTCCAACGATTTAAACTTTGGTTTGTTTTACTTTGCATTATAGATAATGCGTCCCATCATTAACCTATCATTGCAGAAAAAAACGAAAATACAACGTCCTCTTATGCCATCCGCATTCGCCACGGGGTCCCGTCATCACCCGTTAGGTTACTTAACTAACGACAGAGCGGGGGCTGGGCTAGCGCGGGTGTAAAACATAAGTGACGTCTAAATAGCTATAATAAATATAGATATTTTACATTCGTCTGACGCAATGATATACATTCAAGAACACAGATAAACAATATTGGATTTGCAAGCAATCTGTATTTCTTTTGAGCCTGCAAGAAAAGACAGATTACACAGTTGTGATGAATAGCCGTTACCCCACCCTCGACCCCTACGGGTACGGAAAAATACCCACCCGGCAGTCTGTGTACCCCACCTTGGGTCAGTCCTAGGAGCAAAAACAGTAAAATGAAATAATACAACGGTGGCTACAACCGCAACCTGGAAGTGCCCCGCAAAAATAATATTACAACAAATTACATTTACAACAAATGAATTAAACAATAACCCATTGCTAACCCCGGCTATACACCACAACAGTCCAATACAGTTTATATGCACAAACAGATATAACCATTTCAGAAATGTGCAACCCCCTGCCAACCGACATACTAGCAGTTGGGGAAGGTTTACGAACACATTAAACAATCACAGATATAATCCAATATGCAAATACTGTACAATTTCGATCGATTAAACAACATCAATATTGCTCCAAAATCTGCTCTGTTAAACCAAAACCTGAGCAATAATTAAACATCCCAGAAAACCCCAAACACCAGAGAGGACCCACCCATGAAAGATGAGCCCATGACTCGACAACTCGGCCGCGGAAGCGCGGCGGATCGGTGCGATCCGCCGCCCTTCCGCGGCGCTTTAGTCGAATCATTGGCTCAAATTTCGTGGGTGTTCTCCTGGACTCATCTCATGCTTTCTGAACACACCTGAAAAATTTTAGGACTTCATTTTAAGTTCGACAGAAACTGATAATATTTAGGGTTTTCCGGCTTCGATTTCTCGTTCGAAATTCGTACAAATTTGCAATTAAGTTATTTATTGTTTAGCGAGGCTCTGATACCACTGTAAGTCGATGTAGTACACCCCAGTACTTGTGGGGAGGCGGAAATTTCAAAAACGATCAAGTTTAAAGAACGAACATCGACTAACCGCTTGAATCGAAGCTAAACGATAACTAACCAAACAAATAGTTATTCTAAACTACTATGCTTAGGGATTATACCTATCGAAACTAGTCCTTCGTCTTTACGATCTCCTTGTTCTCCTCGGCCTTCTCTAGGTAGTAGACGATCCACCCGAGAGCAAAACTCCAAGCTAAACCTCTAAACTTGAGGCAACTAACCTTCTTGGATTGCTAATCAAAGAAGTTAGGATGAGATAGAGTGATGGTTATGGATTGTTTAGTCTAACTAATCCTTTGATCTCAACTCATGAGGTGTAAGGATTAGGGTTTGAAGATGAGAGCTTGAGGAGAGAGAATGTGAGATAAGATAATGAGAAGAGAGAGAGTGTATCATAATATATTATGAAGCATTTTCTAATAATGAGAAAAGAATAAAGAGTGATGATAAATCATGCTTCATAAAATATCTAGTGGTGATTCATTAGCATGAGTCATTAAGCAATAAATGTGCATTAATGAAATGAATGAATCACCACCATGACTCACAATCCCATCCAAAGTAACCTCCTTAGTCACATCTTCTAGAAGCTTCTCGTACAATTACGAGAACGCCCCTCCAATCCGCAAAAATACGGAAAAACTTTAGACCGTAAAAATCCAATAACCGGATACCAGTAACTGGCTTAAACCAAAGCCGACTGGTAAAAACTGTCCGAAAGTCGTACGTGCGTAAACGCACGTATGCGTCCGAACCCTTTGTCGCAAAACCATGCAACCTCTATATCGTTTCGCTTGGAGTAGGAAACTCTCTGTGTGGGACTCTAGAGACTCGACTACTACGCTGGCAGTGGGTTTAACCACAGACCGCAAGCGGCACTAGCTGTACGTAACGGTCCCCAGGTAGTCGTCGATAAGAAGGCCGATGAGAAAACCCATCCGAACTCCTACTGAGTCTGATGTGACAATCTCCATACAGTCCGGTCCGTTCGTCCAAGACTATCGCATATCGGGCCTAGGGGGCGGCAAGCGTCAGTCCCCTAATAGCGGTATAAGTCGTGTCGGAGGGAAACCCATTACACCCTGAGAAACTACTGGAACCTACCAGCAAATCTCGCTTGCCCTGGCCAGGGACTTTGCGTAATGGCTCTCTGACACAGCACGATATCTACTCCCAATACCGGGAGGGACGAATCCTGTCTAACCGCCACTGCCTCCGAGTGCTCGGGACTGCACCCAACTGCTACCTGTTTGCACGACTCCTTTGAGCCGTGGTAGGGTAGCAATCTAAGAACAATGGGACACACTCGAGACGAAGTAGCAGTGTCAAGTCTGCGGACTACGCTGTACTCATGTCACCTGGGAACTGTTCACTGACGACTGGTATCAAACCAACCAACAGTTCCCTGTGAGTCCTGTCCGGTGTACCCGTAACCTAACGAGCACCTGCATACTATCTCCAGTACGACGTACTGACGGCTGTGGGACAGACCATCTCCCCAACTGGGATGAGAAGCGTACACACTAGTCTACTCCGGAGTATCGATGCTCTGTCTCGATAATCCAACGACCAGGGACCTGAATGAGGATGTGCTTGTAGACTACCCAGCCCCCACTAGTGTGACTGCCATCACAACGCTGGTAGACAAGCAAGATCCTAAGAGCTCTATCAATACGTACACTCACATATTAAGATAGAAAAACCAAGAAGCATACTACCATGTTTAGCAAGACTGTTATATACATGTGAATATCCCAAGCTTCCATTAAGTAATATACAAGCTAGTATGATACAGTAATGGCCTTCTAGGGCATAAACACTAACACTGAGGTGACACTATAGAGTTATCGCTTTTGCTTCCCTACATCTGGAGGAAGTACGAGCAGGATATCCCACTCATGATCTGGAGATGGCCGCGGTGGTCGTGCGTTGGAGATTTGGAGACACTACTTGTTCGAGAGTCGTGTCAGATTTTCACGGACCACCAGAGCTTCATATACATCTTCCTGCAGCGGGTGTTGATTGTTGAGACAGTTTTCTGCAGATTTACAGTTCTTGTGCGATCGTTGAGTACAGCTTAAGTTCGCCTTTACTGAGGAGACAGCTCGCTCATATCCGCGCCCGACCACTTTTCTTTAATCGCTTTCGCAAGGCACTGCCCGCCGATGCTCGTTCATCAGAGATACTTGAGCATACTCGGCTGGGTAATGATTCAGAGTCCTTGATTTATGACCAAATGTGCTATGTTTAGGGATGCGTTTGGGTACCTAATATTATTGGGTAGAGACACGAAATCTTAGAGCAGGCACATCTGTCAACTCTCTGTACTCTTTCAAGTTCCACCAGCATTTGACGTGACTTGTGAGATAGTTACGGGTGGGCAGGGATGTAAAGAGAAGTTTCGGGTTTCGTTTCAAGGTGTCTGTCTTGTTGTGTGTTTTGGTTGAGCATCTGAGACCGGCTGGAGAGTTGCAACCTTTAACCGTTCCGAAGTGAAAATGGGAGAAGATCTCCACGAATTTCGTTGTGGTGTCTACCCCGGTCTAGACAGGGTGTGACTCCATTCGGATGCTAGTTGTCCGGTTTTGCTCAGTTTGCTCAGTGGTTCTTTGTTAAGTTTGTGCGTTGCACGGAGTTCCTTCATGGGTCGTATCCAATGAGGGCACCCTGTTTGCTTGCCGTCTGGGGCAGGAGCTTCAGGAAACCTTGGGTATTGGTTGAGCCTTAGCTCCGTGTTTCCATCCGCAGGATGATGGTTTTATGAGAGCGGGCTATACCGACTCTAGAGGTTATTCTTGTGCGTACGTATTAATTGTTGTCGGCAGTTGGGATCGTCACTTGCCATTGTTAGGATTCTCCTTCGATAGCTGTTACCAGGAGGCACTCCAATTGGCAACCTTTAAGTTTTGTTTGTTAGGTGGTGTCGATCTCCAGTCTATTTTTCTGACTCTACGAGATTAGGATTTTTGGACCCCAGCTAGTCTAGAGACTTCGGAAATGATCCAGTTGGTTCTGGTCAGGATGATGACAGCCCAGTGCAGACAGAGGTCTTATGCCGACCGTGATGGTCGCAGACTTGAGTTCGCAGTGGGAGATCATGTATTCCTATGGACTTTCCGATGAATGACATGTTGAGTTTGGGAAGCTTATCCCCGAATTTTAGGTCCTTTTGAGATCCTTAAAGCGAGTTAGTTCCGTTGCCTTTAATTTGGCACTTCCGCCCAGATTATTGAGTATTCACCCCGTATTCATTATGTCGATACTTTGCAATTACCTTCATGACCTTTCTCACATGATTCAGCACCAGACCATTTAGCTTGGATGCAATCTTTCGTTCACCAGCAGCCAATTTTGTTAATGGCTCCGCAGGTGAAGAAACGTCGGTCAAGGGTCTTGCCATCTATGAAGGGTTTTTCTTGGACGTAGCCGTATAGCGAGGTAATCACTTGGGAAGCTGCGAGCGAGATATGGGAGTTTTATAATCTTCTCTTTGAAGGTACGCTTAGTGAGAATTTTAAATTCGGGGATGAATTTTTTAAGGGGGGAGATTGTAACGCCTTAGATTTCGGTTAGTGTTCGTTTAGACGTTAATGCGGGTTTACTGTAAAAAGTTTACCAATTCGGGTTCCTCACATTTTATAACATTTAATTAATAATTTATTATTATTTGTTATAAGCATGTACGAACGTGTGCACGTAAATGTGAGTTTTGTTTGTGCTAATCTAGTTTTAGCAACCATGACACTTAACCTTAATTCTAATCCCTTTGCTTTCATCCTTAACCATTTCTTTGATCTTTTGTGAGAAAGAGAGAGAGAGAGATAATTCTTTTGGAATGAGGAGGTGGCATGATGAGGTGTGGTGCATTTATGTGAAAGCATGGTTAGTATTTAATGATGTGGTTACACTCACCTCTCACCTCACCCTACACTCACCTCCCTCTCTCTTCATCATTTCCTCTCTTTCTTTTTCTCTATCTCATTTATTCTCTCATCCCTCCCTCATCAAACTGAACACTCTTATATATGCATCAAAATCCATCACAAAATTCACAAAACTTCACAAAAATCACACCTTTTTCTTGGATTTGCCTCTTGGATGCCATGGAGTGTGCAAAGCTTGGATCTTTGAGTTATTTTGTGTAGGTAATGATTCCTTTCTGTTCTATAAGTTATTTTTGTGTAGGTTAGCTTGTTAGTTTTAGTTTTTATCACGTATTGTAACGTTTCGGGTAAATATCGTATTTTTAGTGTTTTGTTTGGGTCTCGGATGATCTGCTGTTAAACCAAGTATTTGTTGCAAAAGTTGGCATGACAGCAACCTAGTGTAGAGAGCTAGAACCTACCCTCAAAATACGAGCCAATTCCACCATGAAACGGCCACAGATTTAATGGTTCTGGCTGCAATTTGCTGCCAGAGTAGGGACTGGGGTGGTGAGTTTTTGGATAGGGGTCTGTGGGGTTATTTGTAGTCTCATGGTACTTGCAATTTTTACAAATTATTGGTACAGAAAAATCTGGGACAACTTTGCATATTTCTAGTGTTTCGTTTCGCGCGATACGTTATCCGATACGATGCGTGTTCCGTGTTGCTGTTGCTCTGAGTTGGTTTCGTAGTGTCGCTATACGCGTTAGCTACAACACGAACCTTTTAGAGTACGTATGTGTGTCGTGTTGGTCCGTGTAGATTGTATGTGTTTTGGGTCTATTATTAATATATACTTGTTTTATTGTTTTAATGTTGCAGGTTCGCAGGTGGGGACTTCGGACACTGCTACAAAGGGAAAACAGGTGGTAGACTTCACCTAACTTGGAGCGTTGGTGAGTAGATTTAACATCTACAGGGGAATCGCCCGCATGGCGTTATGCGTCTGGGCTAGAAATGACTTGACCTGTCGCATATTCTATGTCATATTTAGAATTGCGCATTCACCCGACTGCTTAGTTATTGTTGTGCTTGAGCTAGTATCCTTAGGACACTGCACATATTATTGACGATTCATGCTGCACGAGCACTGATTGTATGCTACACACACCGTCAATAATTGCCATGACACGCACAACCCACTTATAGATATGATATGTTTTGGTTAGGAACATTGAGACATTAATTCATATTTCTTATCGCATATGACATTTAGCATACCTGTATATCCATATGCTTACACATATGCCTTCACATACTTACGTGCAAGATACCTGTATACCTATAGAATATTGTACCATTAGCGATAGGTACATACACCCTTTGTGCCATAGCTACAGGTATACCTTGCACCCATATTTCACTTATACCCAGGGGGTATACTACATCATTACCTATAGGTAGATACATATATCTTGCTATACCTTATTGTTTACACATATATCTGGTTATAGCTACATGTTTACCTTTACTTGATGTTATTTATACTTGGATAAATTAGGAACCGCATGATATTTATATTAACTTGTTGCAGTTAATTAGAGGCTTTTCCTTTATATGCTTACATTTCAGTTTTATGTTGCATATATTATATTCATGGATTTTTCGCATTGAGCTATGGATTTTTCATGATGTTTTCTGGATTTGGGGACCGTGGGAGTTCATGAAATTATGCATTATTTGAAAAACCCGGTTTCCCTTGATATGATATTTCAGCATCCACCATGAGATTTATCGGTTCTGATATATATATATATATATATATATATATATATATATATACACACACACACACCCCTGCGAGGAGGCGTAGAGGCCGTATGAGGGTACATGGTGGGGCCCGGAGGTACCCCGGGGCAAGACGACTGATGGACCTTGCCGATTGAGCCTGTCAGGGGAACCATACCATCCGTTGACATTACCTATGACTCGACGGTTATCGTGGGGATACCGACGGGAGCCATGTACGTATAGATACGTCGAAAGGCGAGGGTCAGAGCTAGGCACTCGGGCTTTCGGTATAGCGTATGATACGTACCTATCAGGGTGCCAGTCTTGGTGACAGCACCTGATAGATCAGCATTTCTGTATCGATGCTTGACACATTGGTTTCATGATATTTCTTTTTACTCCTAAGTATATATAACAGTGGAATGGGACGCTGTTATATATGCCTTTACACATATATTAGTGGAATGGGACGCTAATATATGTGTATTGATATCAATTTATATACATCATCATATTTATTCATGCAAATATACCTAGGTTATAAGAGATTCACTTGATATTGGATTTAGGACATTTGCCATTTACTTGATATTGTACATAAAGGATATATGAGATTCACTTGATTTTGTACATTCAGGATATAGAGGATTTATTCGATATTGTACATTAAGGATTTGTGAGACTTATATGATATGAGAGCCAATTTGAGGAAATTGGAATTTGGATTTGTCTTGATGGATTGTGATCCTACCACGATGTCAGGATTCCGTGGAAATGACATATTTCATTCCATACTCCACCTTTATTTATATGCACTGTTTCATGTATTAGTAGTACCTGTTAGTATACCTTTCATGACTGTTGCATTTACATACCTTTATTTATATGTATTGCTTCATGTGTAGTTGTACCTGTTAGTGTGCCTTTCATGACTGTTGCATTTACATACCTTTATTTATATGCATTGCTTCATGTGTAGTTGTACCTGTTAGTGTACCTTTCATGATTGTTGCATATATACACTTTCATATCATTATTGCATGATTATTGCATACTGATTGTCATATTATTATTGCTTCATGTATTAGTTGTACTTGCTAGTGTACTTTTAATGATTATTGCATTCATATGACTTTTATTGCTATTAATTGCATATGTTAGATTCACGCTGTACGTCCATATTTGCGATTACCTGCATATGTTATTTACTATTCATGAGTTAGAAACTCACCCCGTTGTGCCACAGTTGTTTTGCAGGATGTTCCCTAGAGTAGTCGAGGCAGGCTATTCATCTATCTGATCATCTTTTGCTGCGGATACCGCTTCAGCTCATAGTGTGCAGTTTTGCTTAGGTGGGTTTTGTGGTTATCCGTATTGTTGTATTGTATATTCGCTGTATCCTTGTACTCTCCATATACTATATTTTCTTATTGACTTAGAGACTTGGTGATGACGATATTGTATATTATTTGTGACTTGTTTGTCTTTTATACAATTTCCTTTTTTCGTCTTTTATTTCTTCGCTACGGCATCGTATATTTGTTGTGGTGGTTGTTTTTCGCCTTTGGGCGTGTATTTGCTCCCGTTTGGGGATGCTTTATTTATATTTAAGTTGTACCCATTTTTAGGGCTAGATTTTACAAAGGAGGTGCTGCCAAAATTTTAAAGAAAGAAAGTTGGACTTTTAAAGAATTTGGGTTGTGATTTCAAAGACTTTTAAAAATGTTTCTTATTTTATCTTGTCTTTTATTAGTTTAGATTTCTGGGTTTTGGCTTTCTTTTACTGCGTTACGCCTGTAGACATTGAGTAGTATTAGGGCTGTCACGTGCCAATTCCGGGTTGTGACAATCTTCCTCTTCAGTCCCGAAAGCCAAGACTAAGGGAAAGTAAAAGAAGAATCCCAACAAGCCGAGAGGTGGAGTTGAAAAGGTGAAGGGGAAAGACAAGCCCGAGACCGTGGGAAGTAGAAAAGGAGAATGTTTTTACTGCCACAAGTCAGGACACTGGAAACGCAATTGTTCTTTGTACCTTGCAGATCTCAAGAAGAAGAAGCATGTTGATGCTTCCGCTTCAGGTGTGTTTGTAACTGAAAACTGTTTTACATTAAACTCTACATCTTGGGTATTAGATACCGGTTCTGGTTCTCACATCTGTAATTGTATGCAGGGATTGACAAACAGTAGAGTTTTGAAGATCGGGGACCATACTCTACGGGTTGGAAATGGTTCCAATGTACATGCTATATCCGTAGGAGAGTATCATCTGGGGTTGCTTTCAGGATGTATTTTGGTTTTGAACCCTTGTTATTTTGTACCTGGTATGCTATGTAATATAATATCCGTATCTTTGTTGGACAATGAAGGATATCATTTTGTGTTGCAAAATAATGTTATGAACATTAACTTGAATCAACAGTTGATTGGGTATGGTACACTAAGTAACGGAATTTACGTCCTAAACCAACACACAGTATTCAATATACAACCTACAAATAAAAGAAAGATTTTAGATATAAATGAATCTTTTCTTTGGCATTATAGACTTGGTCATATTAATGAAACAAGACTAAACAAGCTACATAAAGATGGATATTTAAAACCTTTTGAATATAAATCTTATGCGACTTGTTAGTCTTGTATCAAAGGTAAAATGACCAAAACTCCGTTTACAGGACACGGAGAGAGTGTTACAGAACTCTTAAGCCTCATACATAGTGATGTATGCGGACCAATGTCTACACATGCTAGAGGCGGTTTTTCATACTTCATCACTTTTACTGATGATTTCTCAAGATTCGGACACGTGTTTTTATTGAAAAAAAATCCGAAGCTTTCGAGAAGTTCAAGGAGTACAAACTTGAAGTAGAAAAACAAACTGGCTCGAGTATCAAGAAACTTCGATCAGATCGAGGTGGAGAGTATTTAAGCACTGAGTTTTCAGACTTCTTAAAAGAGAATGGGATTCTCTCCCAGCTCACTCTTCCGTACACACCACAGCACAACGGTGTGTCAGAACGGAGGAATCATACCCTATTAGATATGGTACGGTCCACGATGAGTTATGCTGAGTTACCACTTTCCTTTTGGGGACATGCATTAGAGACATCAATTTATCTATTGAACAGGGTTCCATCAAAGACCGTGTCTACCACTCCATATGAGATATGGTGTAGAAGGAGACCATCTCTTAAAAGAGTTAGAATTTGGGGTTGTCCGGCTTATATCAAAAAGCAGAATCCGGATAAACTCGAGGCACGATCAGTCATGTGTAAATTTGTGGGGTATCCAAAACACTCGTATGGATATCTATTCTACCACAATGAGGAACAAAATGTGTTTGTTTCTCAACATGCCACATTTTTGGAAAATGAAATCTTTACAGACAGTACTGATGGTAAAGTGGTAGAACTAGAAGAGGTTCTAGAGACACAAATTACTCAGGACGAATTGGTTGAAACTGATGTTGCAGTAGAACTTCAAGAACCTCAGCCGCTCCGGAGATCTAGTAGAACTTCTCGCCCACCGGAGAGATACTATGGGTTTCTCATTGATGGTGATAGAGAAGATTGCATCATAAATGATGATGACCCTACTAGTTTTCAGCAAGCTATCACAAGTGGTGGCTCAGTGAAGTGGCTGGATGCCATGAGATCCGAAATGGAGTCCATGTACACCAACAAAGTATGGACTTTGGACGTTGCACCTCCTGGGATAAAACCCGTTGGGTGCAAATGGATCTTTATGAGAAAGATTGGTGTTGATGGACATGTAGAGACCTATAAAGCAAGGTTTGTAGTGAAAGGTTTTCGTCAAAGACCAGGACTGGACTATGATGAAACTTTTTCTCCAGTAGCAATGCTTAAATCCATTCGGATCCTACTTGCTATTTCAGCTCACTACGACTATGAAATCTGGCAGATGGATGTTGAAACTGCATTTCTAAATAGTGATTTAGAAGAGTGCATTTTTATGGATCAGCAAGAGGGCTTCATTGACAGTGGGAGCAACGAAAAAGCGTGTAGGTTGCTTAAATCCATTTATGGATTAAAGCAGGCATCTCGAAGCTGGAACATCTGTTTTGATGATACAATCAAAGAGTTTGTTTTATCAAAAATATAGATGAACCATGCATTTATAAGAAGATTGTAGGGAGTACTGTCACTTTCCTCGTATTGTACGTAGATGACATTCTCTTGATAGGAAATGATA
Source organism: Agapanthus africanus (assembly GCA_030015575.1). NCBI lineage: Eukaryota > Viridiplantae > Streptophyta > Magnoliopsida > Asparagales > Amaryllidaceae > Agapanthus > Agapanthus africanus. The sequence goes on from JASDDO010000022.1 coordinate 208,094,721, forward strand.
TTCCTATGCTACAATCGGTCAAATTATTCTTATCACAAAGGTTCTCCATGAAGGACCTGGGTGATGCCTCGTGCATTTTGGGCATAAGGATATATAGAGATAGATCCAAAAGGTTATTGGGATTGTCCCAATCAAAGTACATTAATACCGTCCTAAAAAGGTTTAGTATGGAAGATTCCAAGCGTGGTGCCTTGCCCGCTTGCCATGGAATCACTCTCTCTAAGGACTTCTGTCCGAAGACTGATGAAGAGAGAGCTCGCATGAGCATTATACCCTACGCTTCAGCCGTAGGATCTATAATGTATGCGATGATATGTACTCGTCCTGATGTAGCTTATGCGCTAGCTGTAGTGAGCAGGTATCAATCCAACCCAAGGGAGCAACACTGGATAGCCGTGAAGAACATTCTTAAGTACTTGCGAAGGACTAAAAAATTGTTCTTGGTGTATGGTAATGGGGATCTCCAAATGGAGGCCTTTACCGATTCTAGCTTCCAAAGTGATAAGGATGACAGTAAATCTATCTCAGGGTTGTATTTACCCTCAATGGAGGGACAGTATGTTGGAAGAGTTCCAAACAAGATACCGTTGCAGACTCCACGATAGAAGCTGAGTATATTGCTGCAAATGATGCTGCCAAGGAAGCCGTCTAGATGAGGAAGTTCGTTGCGTAGCTAGGAGTAGTTCCAACCATTATTAAACCAATACCATTGTATTGTGATAATAATGGAGCTATGGCGTTGGCCAAAGAACCCAGATCCCATCAAAAGTCCAGACACATCCTCAGGCGATATCATTTGATCTGGGAGATAGTTGATCGCCAAGAGATCGAGATTCGGAGAGTAGATACAAAGGATAACACCGCAAATCCACTCACTAAGGCACTTCCACAGCTGCAACTTGAGCGACTTTTTGAGATGTTGGGTATGAGATACGCCAATAATTGGCCTTAGTGCAAGTGGGAGATTGTTGGATATATGTATGCCCTAGAGGCCATTATATGTATAGTGGATGCTTGGACGTGTATATATATATATTTGATATATGACTTTCTTGCTCGACATGATAGTATGCTATCCAGTTTTACTTTATCTGACATGTTTGCTTGATACTGTTCATTTAATACATGTTGATAAAGCCCTGAGGATATTTGCTTGACTTCTATGGCTATGATGGAGATCATACTAGTGGGGCATGTGCAGTCTATAAGCATATTCTTAAATGTTCCTAGTCGTAGGTATATCGAGACATGGCATCGATATTCCAGAGCAGACTAGCGTGTACGTTTCTTGACTCATATGATGGGCGATGGATGATCCCATATCCATTGGTGTTGTGACATCGAAGATTGTATACGGGTGTTCAGTGGAAACTGGGTACACTGAACGGACTCACAGAGAATTCCTATATGGTATTATATCTATCGTCGGATAGCAGTTCTCTGGTGACACTGGTACAGGTTAGTCTGTAGACCCGAGATCGTCATAGAGTCTTGTGTGTTCTCCAGCTGTACTTTGATTTCCACCCTACCACGGCTCTACCGAGTCATGCAAACATGTGGCTTTTGGGTATAGTCTCGAGACACATGGAGACAGTGAGCGATATGAGGGGTTTTGTCTCTCCCGGTATTGGGAGTTGATGTTGTGCTATGTGCTATTGGCTCTGACTTAAAGTCCCTGGCCAGGGCTGATGAGATTTACTGATAAGTGTTATCAGTAGTTTCTCGACCGGTCATAGACCATATTGACACGACTTATTGAGTTATTAGGGCTCGACGATTCCATCCCTAGACTTGATATGCAGCATATCAGACGAAGAGACCGGACTGTACGGTAAGTGTTGCCAATGGCTCGACGGGAGTTTTGACGGGTTCGCTTGTTTTTCTTCTGATCGCTCAATACCCGTGTGGCCGTTACGTTTAGCTGACCGCTTGTGGCTTGTAGGTGTTTTGATATGATCATCACCTACTGCCGGCGTATTGACGAGTCTTAGAGTCCCACACGGGATTTTTCTAGCTCAGGCAAAAAGTTGTGGTGTGCATATGTGATATGCGCAGGAGCTCGATTAAATACGAATATGTGATATCGTATTTTAATCGGACGTTCAATATTGGTCGGGTCGCATTTGATGTAACCGATTTATTAAATCAAGTGTTGATTTAATATTAATTTTTAGCTCACTTTTAATTAACCCTTTTTCTTTTGGATGTATGCATGTATGTTCACACATACACATGATGATGTGCATGCACACATACACACATACATATATGTCATGGTTGATGATACAAAGTAGATGGCAATATAAGACTCACAAGGTTGATAAATATCTATATTTTTGTTAATGGATTAAAGGAAAAAGGAAATTAGCACAATGACTCATTTTCTACACACTTCTTATTTGACCATTGACTTTAACCATGGTTTAATTTCCTTTTGTTCTTTAACCCATCCAAATAATATCTAGATATTTAGCTAACCATGGTTATATGTGAGAGTGTCTCATATATAATATTTTCATTTTCATTTTTGAAAATAAGTTTTCGTTATTTACACAAAAGCTTTTGCCATTTTCACCTTCCTCCTTTTTCAAGCTCTCTTGAGTATTGTTTTGAGTGGGGAAATTAAAAAGAAAGGGTTTTTAAGTGAGTTTAAAAACCACACAACCATTCTACACTACCCTATCCCTTTAGTATAGAGCGTTTGCTTCATTTTGTGAAGCTAAGAGCTCGTTCTAGGAATCTCCGGGTGGATCATCGTAGACGACGAAGGACCTCGAGCGGGGTCGTTCCAAACCTTGTGCAAAGCCGTAGGAGTCTTAAAGACCGAAGGAGTTGGCTACAAAGGTTGTATTTCCTTTTCCTTTAGTTTAGACTTCACATAATGATGTTATTACCCTAATCTCTAGTTACGATTCATAGTTCGTTTGTAATAGCGCTCTAAATTTCAAAAGTTCACTACTATATGCTGTTACAACCTTACTAGAGGCGCTACCACACACCAATAGCAGTCTTCTCTGTCACCATCAATGAGGAAACCGTAGTACCTCTCCGGTAGGTGAGAAGTCCTACCAGACCTACGGAGTGGCCAAGGTTCTTCAGTTTCTGTTGCAACAGCCGGTTCAATCAAGTCGTCATTTGCAGTTTGTGTTTATAGAATCTCTTCTAGTTCTACCACATTGCCATCTGTATCATTTGTAAAAAACTCTTTTTCTAAAAATATGGCATACTGAGAAACAAACACCTTTTGTTCCTCCTTGTGGTAGAAAAGATATCTATAAGAATTCCTTGGATATCCCATAAAATTACACATGACAAACCGTGTCTCGAGTTTGTTCGGATTCTGCTTTTTAACATAGGCCGGACAACTCCAAATCTTAATTCGTTTAAGAGATGGTCTCTTTCCATGCCATATCTCATATGGCGTGGTAGACACGGTTTTGGTTGGGACCCTGTTCAGTCGAAACGCTACAGTCTCGAATGCATGCCCCCAAAATGAGACGGGTAACTCAGCATCACTCATCATGAAACAGACCATATCTAATAGGGTCCGATTCCGTCGTTCTGACACACCGTTGTGCTGTGGTGTGTAAGGAGGAGTGAGCTGAGAGAGAATCCTATTCTCTTTTAGGAAGTCTGCAAACTCTGTACTGAGATACTCCCCATCTTGATCTGATCGAAGCATTTTGATGCTCATGCCGGTTTGTTTTTCTACTTCGAGTTTATATTCAGTGAATTTCTCGAAAGCTTCGACTTGTGCTTTAAAAAAAATACATGACCGAATCTTGAGAAATCATCAATGAAAGTAATGAAGTAAGAAAAACCGCCTCTAGCCTATGTAGACATTGGCCCGCATACATCACTATGTGTGAGGCCTAAGAGCTTAGTAGCTCTTTCTCCATGTCCGGTAAACGGAGTTTTGGTCATTTTACCCTTGATATAAGACTGGCAAGTTGCATAAGATTTATATTCAAAAGGGTTTAAATATCCATCTTTATATAGCTTGTTTAGTCTTGTTTCGTTAATATGACCAAGTCTACAGTGCCAAAGAAAAGCTTCATTTATTTCTGAAAATTTTCTTTTATTAGTGTGTTGTATGCTGAAAACTGTGTGTTGATTTAGGACGTATATCCCGTTATTAAGTGTGCCATACCCAACCAACATTTGATTCAGGTGAATGTTCATAATATTGTTCTGCAATACAAAATTATATCCTTCATTTTCTAACAAAGAAACGGATATTATATTACAAAGCATACTAGGTACATAATAACATGGGTTCAAAAGCAATATACATCCAGACGGCAACCCCAAATGATACTCTCCCACTGCAACTGTATGTACATTGGAACCATTTCCAACGCGGAGAGTATGGTCACTTTTCTTCAAAACCTTGCTATTTCTCAGCCCCTACATAGAATTGCAAATGTGAGAAGCTGAACCGGTATCTAATACCCAGGAAGCAGAGTTTATTGAAAAACAGTTTTCTTTCACAAACACACCTGAAGTGGAAGCATCCACATGCTTCTTCTTGAGATCTAAGTACTCCGTGCAGTTGCGCTTCCAGTGTCTTGCTTTGTGGCAGTGATAACATTCCCCTTTCCCCGATTCCCCAGCCTTGGACTTGTCTTTCCCCTTAGCCTTTTTGACTCCACCCTTAGGTTCGGTGGGTTTCTTCTTCATCTTTCCCTTGGACTTAGCCTTCGGGCGAGAGGAGGAAGATGGCCCAACACTCAAAATGGGAGTCTTCACTGACTTCAGTGTGCTTTCTGTACTCCTTAACATATTAAGGAGTTCAGGTAGTTCCTTTTCCATGTTGTGCATATTGAAGTTAACTATAAATTGAGCAAAGGTGGAGGGGAGAGACTGCAGAATAATATCAGTATATTGCTCATTGTCCATTGTCCACCCAAGGTCCTCAAGCTCTTCTATGAGAGCTATCATCTTCAGAACATGGTCTCCTACTGGTGTGCCAGGGGCCATCTGCATCTGAAACAGCTTTCTGGATGCTTCGTATCGTAAGACACGAGATTTCTCTCCATACAACTCCTTTATATGGAGAAAAATGGCTTGGACGTCCATATTCTCGTGCTGCTTCTGATGTGTGTTATCCATCGATGCAAGCACGAGACATTTGGCCGTGGCACAGTCAGCATCCCATGTCTTGCGGACTCCTTTATCCGTAACCGAAGATTTAGGACATGGGACGGGCGGGGCTGGAGCCGTGAGGACATATGATACCTTATCATAAGTCAAGGAAATGTTAAGGTTCCTCAGCCAGTCTTTATAATTGGTCCCATTCATTTTATTTTTATCTAGTAGAAGCTTGATTCCTGTCATTGGTATCTGCCATTAAGAGTGAGAGAAAAGAATACACTCAGCGAAAGCTCTTGCAAGGATCAGATTGGTTATTATCTTATCTAATCGATGTCTCCCACTGTTTTTATCAAATTTCCCCTCAGACCTTAAAAGGAAAACTAGCCAGGATTAATTACAGTCTACAGCTTCGCTAACCGTTCAGCCAGGCCAGTGTCGGTACTTGAGGGAGATTCCTCGTGCTTTCGCACGGACCTAATTAATATAAACCTCATCTTCCCAGAGGCGTAGCCTTGTTAACACCTTTCTAGACACCTAATGGGTTAGCTAATTGTAAACTGCAAAACTCTCCTGGGAGCAACAACCACAATGGGATCAGGATCCAACCATCATATGGAAGGTATGCCATCTCATTGCAAATTTCAACTCTTGAAATTCCCGATATGGTTTTTACCCCTTGTACTTATGACCTTAACTATGGTCAATAAATCATAAGCACCAGTCAAGTTCTACCCGTCATTTCTTGATTAATTAGACCCACTCACGTGACCCTTAACTATGGTCAACAAAGTCGCATGAATGTCCCAACTAATCTGCATCATATGCATTGTAGGAAGACATCACTTAGCTACCGTATACTACGCCTTAACTATAGTCAACAAACGTAGCACGAATACTAAGTACTTTACTTCCTAAAATGACGGAGGGTTGCGGATGGTTTTTAAGAAAACCTTTAATGCTTTGAACTTGATATCGTTGTAGAATCAGATGGTTTTCAAAAGGAGTGGCTTAAGCTCCGCAAGTTTGAAATGTAGCTTTTTCATAAAAAGCCGAGTGGTTTTCAAATCCGATTCTACAACATCTTTTTAGGTTTATTTTCTTTACATTAATCATATTAATGTAGTCCCATCTTTTAAGTCCTTAAGCCAATCACAGAAAAGAAATGAAAATACAACGTACACTTATTCCATCCTCATTCGCCGCAGTGTTCCGTTATGCACAGTCAGGTTACTTAATTAACGATATACCAGGACGGGACTAGCGCGGGTGTAAAACATAAGCAACGTCTATTATATATCTCATATATAATATAGCATTCGTCTCAGATATATTAAGCGATCACATCACAGAATATAAGCAGCAGAAACACAGATATGATAATATAGGATATACTAGGACGTCCGTATTTAGTATTTAGCCAACAATAGAAAATACGGATTCACGGTCGTGATGAATAGACAATCCCACACCCTAGACCCCTATGAGAGCGGCAAGTGACCCTGCCAATTCTGGAGTTAGGAAACTGATTGATCTCAAAAACTATCTATTACCGCAATCAAGAACGGCGTCACTTTGCAGCTAGCCGGTGAGTACGGGTCGGTCCACAGGGATGTTGTGAATTCCCTAATCGCGCTAACGAGTTAATTCCGATGGGTGTTCGGATTTCTTATTAAATCTAAAAGCTAAATCTATCATTTATCTAGGGCAAAGAATTAAATTTAACTAGGGCAAGGAATTAAAGATCTAACTATCTAACTAGGGCAAGGAATTAAATTTAATCTAGGGCAGAGAATGAAAAATTACCTATGGCAAGAATTGAAATTACCTACTTACTTTACAGATGGCTCTCTCCAAACATCAACACAAGACTTGTCAGATCTGAATTTCTGAAATGAAAAGAGGCACCGATGCTCTCCAAAAGAAATCTAAATTTTATTGATAAAAAGAGGCATAGGGAAGCGTAGCCTTTACGATGATTTAGAGTTCTTATTTATAGAGGATAGGAAACCCTAGGTTACAATTGATTCGCACGTCTACATTTACCAAAATATTCTTAGGAAGACCTAGTTAAAGTAGACTTCAAGCTTTGGTAAAATTCTGTCTGGAAATTTTGGAACTGATTCTGGGCTTCTTGGGCTTTTTATTTCTTTGGATCTTTATTCAATTTGGCTTCTCTATTTCTTCCAGATCTCCAGTGAATAATTGCAGTGGACTTTTAACCGTTTGCTTTGTAATCTTGGACTTTGCGTTGCCTTGTACTGATCTTTTGTGTAGGCTTGATTAAGATCCTTCTATTTGTTGGTCAAAGTCCCTTTTTTGTGTCGTCTTTTGTCTTTTTCACTGTTTTCGCTCCAAGAACCTGTAACCTGTAATATGTAGCAGACATGCGTCAAAAGCACCTGTTTATTTGTAAAAAGAATAAGAATGGGGAATATAATAATACAATATTACGGTGTGAACAAATACCCTCAAACTTATCTTTTGCTCGTCCTCGAGCAAACTTATTTTTATTCTCTACAAAAAACCTAACCGCACTTTCGCAGGGAAACGCGATTGCACTGAGCTTGTGCAACAAGCCGTTAAACCTCTAGGTGTCCCTAATAGGAGGAGTGTTGTCTCCTGAGGGTTTTCAGCGGATACTACCCACAAAATCCTATCAATTTGGCTTTTCGACTTTTGTTCTCCAATTAGGTTTTCTAACAAGGAATTCTATTATCGTCGACTTGCAAATTATCCACCCACATTCTTCACACTTCCTTATCATCTAACTTAAGATTATACATGTTCTATAGACTTACTTAGCTTTCGACATTTCTTAAGTTTTCCTTCTAGGGTTCCATCTCCACTTGGGAATTTTTATCAACTCTACTAAAGATACAAGTTCTATTCTTCATTTCTTTCTCTCATCTAACCTCCAATCACATACCCCTACATGTGTGTAAATATCACCCCTACACTTGAAAATTCAAATCAAGCAATCATACTCTTGTCCGTTGTCCAAAGTACTTATTAATTGGTGAATTTTTAATTGAATTTTTACTTACACATCCTTCATGCGACCGTTAATATTTCTTGAGGTACCAACAACCGATTACAAGATGCGTTAGCACTTTAAAGCATACTTCCTAGTCTTGCAACACCCAAGCTTTAGCGGTGACTCCCAAACCAGTTGGTCTAAGGCACTAGGTGATGAAGCACCCTCGCTAAATATTTTTCTATTTTTTTAGCCTTAAGTAATCACAAAAACCAGTGTTCATTTTTTTTTCTTTATTCACACTTGTATTTTTTTTCATTTTCTTCGTACTAAGGACTTTAGACAAGAGCATTTCAAGGTCTCTTCTACTATTCCAAGTTTCAAGGTGCGGGATTGTGCAAATTGTAGGGTATACATTTTCAGAATCTAGACTTAAGCTAGGAATTATTTTTCAAACTCATACTCTAATAAAAATATCAATACTTTTCCTTTGCTTTGACTTAGCCCAAGATGTGAACCCAAAATTTGCCTATTTCTAAATAAACTACAAGGACATATACTTTCTACCGTTAAACTTTAAGGAAGGTTATTTTTATGGTTTTTAATTTACTAAGTTTAAGATCTAGTTGTTTCTAGCTAGTTAACCTTTTGTCAAACTCAAGTTAATTAGGCCAAAATTGAATACATTAATTTTTATAATTTTTGAATTTTTTCAATTTTTATGGGTTTTCAAATAAATACGCAAATGCAAAAATATACAAATGAATGCGAAGGAAGAAGACGTACCGAGCATACCCCCAAACTTAAACTTGACGGTGTCCTCACTGTCATGCTGCACCAAGAGGGTTAAAATTTTCGGCACTCCCCTGTTTATTTATTTATAAAATTTTTTATATTTTTTTTAATGTTTTGATTTTTTTTATTTTTTATAGAAAAAGAAAAAATATATATGTACATATACACAACAAGGTTCCCCCCAAACTTAAGCTTGGCCTTACACAAGCCAAAGGTTAGCACCAACCATTCAAAAATTCTATCGTGGTAATGGTAGAGTTGGTGAAAGAATGGAGTGGAAAGAAAAGAAATGAGAAGCACACGAGACCGTGTGGAGAGAAAGGGATAATATGGTCTCGGAGGAGGAGAATGGCGGAGGGGAAGAAGAAATGGTAGGGGTTCTACTTCTTCGAGTGGAGGCTGATTAATCACAAAATCCGTATCATTTAAGAATGCGAGTTCGTCGGCGAAAATATCTTCGAAACTTTCCTCGAAGGTCCAATTGAAAATTATCGAACTTAAAATGTCGGATTGCGATTCATCAACACTCGATATCATTAAAGAAAGATTAGAAGAACCAAAGAAAGTGGGAATACGAATTTGAGGGTGGGGATGGAGCGTATAAATTAGCACAATTTGTAATGACCGATGTGTAAAAAGCGATTGTGCTAATCTATCAACCCGCGAAAAAATGAGATTAAATCCCTCAAGAGTCGTGAGCAAACATGGGTACGTCAAACTTGGTACGTCAAACTTGGTATTGGAGATGAAAGCGTAACGGTCTCTTGCACAGTCTGAACGATAGGAAGGACGGAAGGAAGTGAGTGAGGAAGGGTATCAGTTAAGGATTCAAGAGGGTGTATTGGAAAATTCGACACATCAAACGAAAATGGTTCAACCTCAATATTATCCTCAATACTATCCTCATAATTCTCCTCAATATTTTTCTCAAAAATTTGCTTATCCATGCCAATATCATCAAAATCAAGACGCATATGAAGTTCGGGAGAAACATTTAATGACTCGGGATGATGAATTGGACATAAAATTTCAATTAAATCGACGGGTTCATCATCCGAAATATTCCCGGCGTCTATATCCACAATCAAGTGAAAATCAATTTTTTCTGACACCTCATCAAAAGCATGGATATTTATCGATTTAGGTTCTAGAGTGGAGGTGTAAAGATCGAAAGGATTAAGTGTGGTTTCACTCGACAAGAACTACAAATTCACACAACTCGTTTTTATTTTCAACTGGTGAACTATTTTGGACAATCGATGGAAAACCGGAGTTTTGGGCCGGAATTGGGTATGGGTAGGTTTGATTTGGAAATGTGTAGAACTCACTCGCTCCTCTCAAATTCTCACTCTGTCCAACCGCCTCCTCATACATTGGAAAATTTGGAGCTAGTTGGAAACTAGCTGCCGGTTCACTAGGTTGCATAAGGGCGGCAATGGACACATCCACATTCCTAACCATTTTGTTTGTTGCTAAAATATAAGCTTGCAACGACTGTTCCAAACCAGACATGGGTGGTGAAGGGGTTTCGGTAAAAGATTCGAAATTGTTTGGATACGTGAAACTCCCAAAAGGCTGTGTAGAAACAGGGTCTAGTGAAGGTGGGAAAGTTGGGCAGGACTGGTAGGAAGTGGATGGTTGGACAGAATTAGGATCAACATGTGGATAAAAAGGTGGATGGACTTGTTGATTTCTAGAACTAGATGAGGGGAGAGGGGTGAAAGATCGGCTACAAGATTGTGCAATGTGCTCAGCAATAGACATCGGCTTAGGAGTTACAACAGGACTCGAAAAAGTGGTATCAACGTATGAAGGTGGTGAAGGTTGACTTGGTTGACACAAAGTGGGTTGCAAAGTCAAACTGTTTCTCCTAGACGTTTCTATTTGATCTTTCAACGAAATTTTTGTCATGGAGGGATCTTCCTTAAATCGACCGAAACAATTGACGTACGAAGCAAAGTTAGGTTCGGGATTCGGGATACCAAAGTTCGGCAAGAGATTTGTGATGTGGGGTACCCATGATGTCAGAAGGAGAAGAGAAAGAAGGTGGGTGTAAGTGGGGTGCAAGGATTTCTTAGCGACAAAATTTTGCAAGTTTGTATAAAAAATTTCTTTTTTCCTTTTTCTCTTTATTTAGAACTGTTTGTAAAAAGATTTTCGAGAAAAGAGCTAAGACACACTTTCGATCAACCAACAATGCACAATCAGGCCTAGATCTAGGGTCACCTAGGTCAGCTAGACAGCTCCTAACTGTTCCAAAGGGCTAGAAATAGGACCTCAAACGCCTCTTCACCGCCAATTTCGGCTAGGTAAGTGCCAGTTAAGTGGGAGGCTCCCCGCTATAAGTAGTGGTCCTAATTAAGTAACCACTTGCCTTAGACACACTTGCCTAGACATCGCAAAGTCAGGTTAGGATAAATGGTCGATGCCTATAACTAGTCCTCTGTCCTATTGAGCTCGAAGTTCTTAGGGCTGAGTCTAGTATTTTTTAATTAAGAATGGTCAATGCAAATGCCTTATGTGATTTCTGGGGTCCTAGGAAGGGTGATGAAATCCCCACCCAATCTGAATTGGTCAAAAGCCCCTTAAAATCCGATTAAAGATATGCAAAACAGTAAATCACTTGCAATCAAATCTTTTTTCGGAATTTCAAAGTTTGTAAGCTTTCTAATTAAAATTTTCCCTTTTCCGCTTGCTCTTTATTTGGAAATTTTGCAAAAAGATTTTCGATAAAAGATATGCAGAACAAAAAATATTACTTGCAATCAATTTCTATTTTAAGCGAGGCGCAAAAATCCTGCACAAGATTTGTTATTTGGAAGGGAAAAGATTTTTAAGCGCAAAGAATCCTGCAGGAGATTTTTCAGAGGAGATATCAGAGATTCGCAGAGAAGGAGATCAGAAGACTTACATATATATTTTTTTAATTAACCGCGCGCGGAACTGCCGCCTCCACCGCGGAACCGCCGCGATTTGCGCTTTGCGACCGCGGATCCGCCGCGGTTGGTAACTCGGCTTTTTTTTTGCAGATCGCTGCGGTTACTCGGTCCTCCAAATTTCTTCTGTTGTCTGTTGTGATATTACTCTGTTTGTTCAGATTTGATATTTTCTGTTTTGATCTCTGGAGATTTCCAGATCCGAAGTTGATTGTAGATCCTGCAAAATTCAAATAAAGATACCCTTCACAAAATAACAAAATGATAAATTTATATATTTTTTGTGATTTTTCAGTTTTTATGGTTTTTTTAATTTAATATTAACCCGAAATTGCAAAAAGAAAATAACACACCATCTCCGGCAACGGCGCCATTTGATTGATCTCAAAAAACTATCTATTACCGCAATCAAGAACGGCGTCGCTTTGCAGCTAGCCGGTGAGTACGGGTCGGTCCACAGGGATGTTGTGAATTCCCTAATCGCGCTAACGAGTTAATTCCGATGGGTGTTCGGATTTCTTATTAAATCTAAAAACTAAATCTATCATTTATCTAGGGCAAAGAATTAAATTTAACTAGGGCAAGGAATTAAAGATCTAACTATCTAACTAGGGCAAGGAATTAAATTTAATCTAGGGCAGAGAATGAAAAATTACCTAGGGCAAGAATTGAAATTACCTACTTACTTTACAGATGGCTCTCTCCAAACATCAACACAAGACTTATCAGATCTGAATTTCTGAAATGAAAAAAGGCATCGATGCTCTCCAAAAGAAATCTAAATTTTATTGATAAAAAGAGGCATAGGGAGGCATAGCCTTTACAATGATTTAGAGTTCTTATTTATAGAGGATAGGAAACCCTATGTTACAATTGATTCGCACGTCTACATTTACCAAAATATCCTTAGGAAGACCTAGTCAAAGTAGACTTCAAGCTTTGGTAAAATTCCATGTCTGGAAATTTTAGAACTGATTCTGGGCTTCTTGGGCTTTTTATTTCTTTGGATCTTTATTCAATTTGGCTTCTCTATTTCTTCCAGATCTCCAGTGAACAATTGCAGTGGACTTTTAACCGTTTGCTTTGTAATCTTGGACCTTGCGTTGCCTTGTACTGATCTTTTGTGTAGGTTTGATTAAGATCTTTCTATTTGTTGGTCAAAGTCCCTTTTTTGTGTCGTCTTTTGTCTTTTTCACTGTTTTCGCTCCAAGAACCTGTAACCTGTAATATGTAGCAGACATGCGTCAAAAGTACCCGTTTATTTGTAAAAAGAATAAGAATGGGGAATATAATAATACAATATTACGGTATGAACAGAAACCCGGTCTCGACGCCTCGAGATGGTCTCCCACTGGACCCCAGAATCCGGTCACTTGTGCTCTCCACCTTGGGTCTATCCTAATGTGGAAAAGTAAATAATATACAACAATGGTGACATCATCCTCAACCCAGAAGTGCCCCAAATAAAAGAATATTACATTACAAAAGAATTTTACATAAATGAAAAATAAAACTCTCATCTCACATAAAACCCCTGGCTATTCGATCACGACAATCCTATATATCACAACACAGCAACACATAACATTACATGTCATCAATGTAAGCAAGTATGCGTACCCCAATTGCCGTTGACATATAGCAACGAAACCGGCGATACGCATACTACACTTACGGCCGCAGAAACAAGTATCACATACTACTAGGCGATGTTAAACCCTTCGATCGAATTAACGAACACCCGCATTCCCCAGCAAGCTCAACACTTGAGCGCCGTTAAACAATACCCAAAGTCCATGCTATAGTATTTAATGGACCAGCTGTAGAAGGGCAAACCCAAGCCTCATTTGTGGCACCACTAACTACGGTAAACCCGAAGGTTTAGTCACAGTTTGGTGGTCACATCTCTAGTTAGGGTTTCATTCTTCTAGAGGGTCCATAGGAATACCTGCATTATATATCGAGTACGTTCAACCTGGAAAATACCAGTGTTTGATAATTCGTTCGACCTATTTAACGTCGCCAAAGTTACCAATACAATGCTATAAAAATACGAATATGAAATACTCCGCAAAGAGCCCATTTCTAAACTAACATCACATGCAAATTTGGACTTCAAAATAATACCAGAAACCCCAGATCATGATGTACAGAGCACTGGTGAAATACGACGAGGAGGGGAGCAAAATGGGTCGGCGTCGCCGGATTTTTAGGCTTAGTCGCCGGCCAGGAACCGAGCACCCCCTTCGTATTGCACTTGTGTTCTTATATCATCATAAATGTCACTCTGCAGTTACTAAAATAATTTTTTACCACTTTTTAAAAAATTTACAGAGAGAATTTTCATAGGTTTTCTAAAATCGTATTTTTCGGAATTTTTCGGTTTCGGATTATCGTAACATCGTCTAGGTTTCTAGTTAGGCTCTGATACCATGTAGGGATTTCCTTAGCACCACTACTAGGGTTTGGTAGCATCACACATGCCATATTAAAAAATTAGATGGTGCTAATGAAACTAACCTAAGGATCACACTAGAAAAGATAGGGTAACAAAACTTTATACATAATCCACGAGAGGTAAAGGCTAGGTTTAGAGAATACAACCTTTGTATCTCCCTTCGCTAGACTCCTTGGCCACTTGAGGGTTGAAAGAAGTGTGCTTGAGATCCTCCAAGTCCATGATGATCCACCCGGAGTCCTCTTTGTCCAAGCTCAAGGCTTCACTTGATCAAGAGAAGAAGTTGAAGCCAACACTCTAAACTAATAGGCAAGAGTAGTATAGAATGATGATGTGGTTTGATTTCTCACTTAAAAACCCTAACATGATCACTATCTTACTCATTAATGAAAGATAGAGAGCAAGAGAGAGGAGGAAGAAGATGATAGCAAAATGAGAGCTCAAGAGATAAAAAATAAGCTTAAGATAAAAATGAGAATATATATATATATATATTTTCTTATTCTCATTCTTAACCCTAGTTTATAAATATCTAGATATTTCTCTTTGGATCAAAAATGGCCATGGAAAATAACTCATGGTTAACACAAAGGTTAGTGGAATAATAAAATAATCAACCATGATAAATTTTCCATTTCCATTTTCTTTTCCAAAAATAAATATCAACATATATATAACAAGGTGTGAGTCTTATATTGCCACCATCTCATGTATCAACAACCATGATAGAATTGTGTATGCATGTATGAGTGCATGCACATCCATATGTGCATCAATGTAAACATGTGCATACATGCATGCATACATCAAAAACAAAAGGGTCCAAAGTGAAAAGCTAATGGTCAATGTTAAATCAATACTTGATTTAGCAAACCGGTCATATCACATATGACTTGACCAATAGCAAACCGCCCGATTAATATACGGTATCACATACGCGCATTTAATCGGGTCCCCGTGCATATCTCATATGCGCACCACATCATTTTTCCTGGGCTAGGTAACTCCATTATGGGACTCTAAGACTCGTCAATACGCCGGCAATGGGTGATGATCATATCAAGCACCCCAAGCGGCAAGAGGTCAGCTAAACGTAACGGCCACCCGGGTATTGAGCGATCAGAAGAAAACAAGCGAACTTGTCACAACTCCCGTCGAGCCAACTGGCAACACTACCGTACAGTCCGGTCTCTTCGTCAGATATGCTGCATACTGAGTCTAGGGATGGTAACGTAGACCCCAATAACTCAATAAGTCATGCCGACGAATGGTCTATGACAGATCGAGAAACTACTGACAACACTTATCAGTAAATCCCAACAGCCCTGGCCAGGGACTTTGTGATATAGCCAATCGTGCATAGCACAACATCAACTCCCAATACCGGGAGAGACGAAACTCCTCCTATCGCTCATCGTCTTTGTGTGTCTCGGGACTGTATCCAAAAGCCACCTGTTTGCATGACTCAGTAGAGCCGTGGTAGGGTGGTAATCAAAGTACAGTGGGAGAACACACAAGACTCTATGACGATCTCGGGTCTACAGACTAGCCTATACCAGTGTCACCTGAGAACTGCTATCCGACGATAGATATAATACCATATAGGAGTTCTCGGCGAGTCCGTCCAGTGTACCCAGTCTCCACTGAGCACCCGTATATGATCTCGATGTCAAACATCAATAGATGTGGGAACATCCATTGCCCATCATATGGGTATAGTATCATACACACTAGTATACTCTGGTATATCGATGCCCCATCTCGATACACCTACGACTAGGGACATTTTAGGATATGCTTATAAACTACATACGTCCCACTAGTATGATTTCCATCATAATCACAGTAGTCAAGCAAATATTCTCAGGGCTTTATCGACATATGCAAATGAATAAAAGCATGATCAAGTCAACATGTCTAATAAAGAAGAACCAGATAGCATACTATCATGTCGAGCAAGAATGTACACTGAATATATATATATATATATATATATATATATATATATACATGTATAAATACATCCAATATCTCATATAATGGCCTCTAGGGCATTCATATATCCAACAGTGGCGGTGTCGAAGTGGGAGCCCCTCCTTCGGGTTGATGTGCTGCTGTCTGAGCAGGCCCTCAGTTGGGCCGGACTCAGCCCCACCGAGTACGCGGGTAAGTTGGGAGCTCTCTGGCGACCTGTTTAGACTTGTGCATTTTTTTTCATTTTTCCTGGAATCGCCGACCTCTCGTATTCTTATCTTATGCAGGACCTATGGATATGAGCATGTTCCGGGGGTTGGCGGTTGACGTGAAGAAGGGGAAGAAGCCCAGAGGCGCCGGCCCTTCTCGCCCGCCATCTGCTCCAGCTCCATCGGTGGCCCTTCCACCAAGGCGCCCAAGTGAGCCCCGGGCCTCCGAGTCTAGTCGTGCGCCAGTTCAAAAGCGTGCTCGGGAGCAAAAGCCTCGGGCCCTCGAAGTGGGAGATAAGGAGGGTTATCCCGCGTCGGCCCTCAAGAGGTTTCACAGGAGGGCGCCCTGCTCCCCGGATTCCCCGATCCTTGTGGACAATGGGGAGCTTCACTTCCAGGTGCCCTCGGGGCTTTCCGTCGCCGACAGCCTGCTCTCGGATATGGAGAGGTTGGCCGGGGGCAGGATCCCTCGAGGGACCCTCCGGGCCCAAATGGCGGCGATAGCTCAAGAGGCCGTGCAGGTTAGTATTCGCACTTCACCTGGTTCTTCATTCAGCATTTTTGTTCGCGTTATCGGGTGCTTCCCTTCCCTTTTTGACCTTCTTTCTTTCTTCAGGTCCTCTAGCACATCGCCCTCGTCGTCAACATGGAGGACAAGGAGATTATTCCGGCGATGCGGGCCGCGGGCGAGTTCTCCTCACGGGAGGAGAGCTCATGGCAGGAGTTGGAGACGGCGATGGAGAGTGTCGCTTCCCTTGAAGACCGGGTGGAGGCCGGGAATAGGGAGGTCGCTCGGTACCGAGAGGCCGCCCGAGCCGTCGAGGTCCGGTTGGAGGACTCTAAGGTGCTCGTCGCTACCATGAAGAAGATGGTGAGTACCCTCCCGAAGGAGAATGAGGTGGCGAAGGAGGGTATGAGGCGTGCCGAGCTTCGGGCGTCGAAGGCTGAGCTTCTGGCGTCGGAGGCGGTGGAGAGCTACAAGAGGTCAGACTTTTTCTATGCTGACCTTGCTGCAGCCGGAGGCGTTATTTAGCACGACGCCTTCGACGCTGTCAAGGCTCAGATGCCGGAGTTCCCCGACGGCGATCTCCGGGCCGCGTACCCTCTCGAGGATGACGCGCAGAGGAACGCCCCTGGAGACGATGCCGGGGAAGAGGCCCCCGGCGGGAGCGTTGGGAAGAAGTCGGTTCCCCCGGCTACCGGCGCCGAGGCTCCTGTGGTGGATACCGACCCTAAAGATGCCGTCCCGGTGGTCGCGGTGGATGCGCGGCTCGTTGGGGTTCTCCCCGGCCCTGAGGCCCAAGGCCTCTCGCCTTCTTATTTTCTTTTGT
The DNA here is from genome assembly GCA_030015575.1 of Agapanthus africanus. Taxonomy (NCBI): domain Eukaryota; kingdom Viridiplantae; phylum Streptophyta; class Magnoliopsida; order Asparagales; family Amaryllidaceae; genus Agapanthus; species Agapanthus africanus. Next base: position 208,112,492 of record JASDDO010000022.1, read on the forward strand.
TGCTCTGAATTTTTGTAAGCTTCCGGGCATTTTGTAAGGCTGGGGAGCCCATAATACCCTTGTAAAGACTTTTGACTTTATGAATAAAATCTTTTTGCAGTAGTCTTTGCGTGCGCATTTTCCTTTTGTTTGTGGTAAACACTTGTATTTGCACGGTACTGCTTTCATGTTAGGCCGGTTTTTCGTTAAGCGATCGCACGTTGAGTTGAATTCGACTATTTGCCAAGTGTGCGAAGACCGGTGAAAGGACGGTATCTCCATGGCCCCGAAGTCGAGGTGGAGATCGCTTGGTAAGCCGTGTAGGGAGTTGAGCAGGGTAGCTGCTTGGCGGCCTCTAGACGAGGGCTTTGGATCCTTGGCGGCGTGGGGTAAGACATTACCAGCCAAGGATGTACCGAGCAGGGGAGCTGCTCAGTTGCCTCTTGGCGAGGGCTATTGATCCTTAGCGCCGGAGGGCATAGAGAGGCCTGCTATGGACGGGCCGAGCAGGGTTGCTGCCCGGTGCCTCTTAGTGAGGGCTTTGATCCTTAGCTCGGGAGAGGCCTTAAGGGGCCTGCTAAGGACGGGCCGGGCAGGTTTGCTGCCCGGTGCCTCTTGGCGAGGGCTTTGATCCTTACCGCGGGAGGGGCCATAAGGGGTTTGCTAAGGACGGGCCGGGCAGAGTTGCTGCCCGGTGCCTCTTGGTGAGGGCTTTAATCCTTAGCGTGGGAGGGGGTCTTAAAGGGCCTTCTAAGGACGGGCCGGGCAGGGTTGCTGCCCGGTGCTTCTTGGCGAGGGCTTTGATCCTTAGCGCGGGAGGAGCCGTAAGGGGCCTGCTAAGTATGGGCCGGGTAGGGTTGTGCCCGGTGCCTCTTGGCGAGGGCTTTGATCTTTGGCGTCGTGGGTTAGGGGACTACCAGCCAGGGATAACCGAGCAGGGTAGCTTCCCGGTTGCCTCTGGATAAGGGCTTCTATCCTTGGCGTCGTGGGGAATGATTACCAGCCAAGGATGGACCGAGCAGTGAAGCTGCCTGGTTGAGCCTTGAGGTTCTGTCCAATCATCCCCGGTGTTTGAACATCGGGAAGAGTGACCGTTGCGGTCGACATGTATCATTAACGCGTAGCGGGAGGCGAAGTGCAAGAGCCGTGTCGTTCCGATTTCGCCGAGAAAGGAGGGATATCCGCCGCATGGCGGTACGGTTTTGGAAGACATGAGCGACTGTTGGACTCTTGAGGGCGCAGTAGAGCTATAAAGCGGAGGGCTTGTTGAGCACTCCTTTCTCCATCTCCAAAATGTAAGAATGGACACTTTCCCTTTCACCATCCTTGATATCATAACTTTCCTGGACGTGTACCTGTACGACCAGTATTGCACCGAGGATACGGTGCAAGTAGTCATAGGCCGCATTGAGGACCATTTTGGCCGACTGCTTCCCCAACGCTCACCCCTCCTCCAGCTATTGATGTACTCAATCTGAAGGGTGTCGCCGAGGCTGCACAACCCCTTGTCCAAGTAGCTGAAGGACGAGGCAGTTGGTAAGCTGAGGTCTTTATGCCGCTTCGGCCTGATTTCGGTGGGTCGGCGGGATCGCTCGGTGGCGCTCATCCTCGAGTGCTACCAACTTAGGCATCATGCCAACGTTCATGGATAGCATCATAGGCAGAGGTTCGAGGCAGCGAGGGCTCAGCTGGCGGAAATATCCTTGGAGTACCACGAGCAATGTTTCCTACACCCCTTCCCTTGCTACTGTAATTATTTTTTTTCAATGTACGGCTGAGGAGCCTACAATACCTTCTTTGAATCAATAAAAGTTCTTCTTTTTAGCGTGCAATTCTCGACTGCTTTGTCCTTCTTGTTTGTTTAAATAAAAAGAACTTAGGAGAATTTACATTGCCTTGTTGAAGAATTCAAGTAGTGATCTGCGAAGGATGGATCGAGCAGGGTTACTTCCCGGTTGCCTCTTGGCGAGGGCTTCGATCCCTGGCGTCGGTGGGTAGGGAACTACCAGCCAGGGATAACCGAGCAGGGTAGCTGCTCGGTTGCCTCTTGATGAGGGCTTTGATCCTTGGCGTCGTGAGGTAAGAGATTACCAGCCAGGGATAGACCGAGCAGGGTAGCTGCTCGGTTTTGTGAGGTTTCGTCCGACCCTTTGTTGGTCCGTGAGCGTTGGGAGGAGCGACCGTCGCAGGGTGCACGTGTCAGGAAATCTTGGGGGAGACGTGGCGTTTCGGGAAGCCGCGTCAGTTCTGCCACGTGGCGGCACGACATTGGAGTAATCTTGATGGATCCTGGGATTTGCGGGCCCTCAAGGATTTTGTTTGAGGTTATAAATAGAGAGGAGACGGTGACTCCTTCGGCAAAGTTTTCTTTTGAGATGACTAGGTGCATGTATTTGATCGAAGAGATTATCACCTTTGACAACGACTCTTTGTATGGTCGGTCCCTGGCTGAGGATAGGTACCGGGGAGTGGTTCAGTGTCTCGAAGGTCACTTTGGTCGGCTTCTCCCTCGGAGGTCATCCCTCCTACAGTTGTTGATGTACTTAATTTGGAGGAGGTCCCCGGGTTTGGACAACCCTCTCTCCGAGGAGTTGCTGGACGAGGCGCTCGATAAGGTGCGTTCGATCTTCTTGCTCGGCCTTATCTTGAAGGCCAAGCATGACCGATTCTTGGCCCTCATTCTGGAGTGCTTCAAAATGAGGTACGTCGTGAGCCATGGTGTAGAGGGCGGAGTGTCGGGTGATTCCGTGGCGTCCCGAGTTAGCTTGCAGCATTGGAGGGAGCGGGCTGCAGAGGCTAGGGCTCGGTTAGCGGAAATCCGCTCTGAGTATTACCGGGAGTACTTCCTTGATCCCGTTCCTCCTCTGTTGTAACTTTTTCTTTATTTTTTTGTAAGGCTGAGGAGACTATAGTACCCTTTGGAATAAACAAACTCTTCTTTCTTTTGCAATGTGTTATTGTTCTCTTATTATTATGTAAACAGAAAGAACTTGAGAAAAGTTTACATTGCCTTAGTGGAAAAAGAAATACACACTACTAGGTATTATTTTTATTGGTACAATTTGAGCTTCTCGGCGTTGTAAGGCCGTGGAAACTTGCGCCCATCCGCGTCTTGCAAGCGGTAGGCTCCGCCGGGCCGGGCCTCGGAGACAAAGAAAGGACCGTCCTATTTTGGAGAAAATTTATGCAGCTTTCCTTGATCGACGAACTCGTTTCGCCTCAAGACTAAATCTTTGGTCTTGAAGAAGCAATGCTTGACTCGCGCGTTGTAGTAGAGGGCGGTTTGCTGTTGATAGGCGACAGCTGTGATCTGAGCCCGGTCTTGTTTCTCCAATAAGATGTCCAGGTTAGTTCGGAGTGCTGAGGTGTTCGCTTCATCGTCGAAGTGCTCGACCCGGTGACCGGGGAGCCCGATCTCCGCTGGGACCACTGCTTCGGTTCCGTAGCAGAGGCTGAAAGGGGTTTCCCCGGTAGGGGTTTTCTTCGACATGCGGAGGGCCTATAAGACCGGGGGAAATTCTTCGACCCAACTACCTTGGCGCCCTTCTAGGAGTGTCTGAAGACCTTAGAGGACATCCCGATTAGCGACCACGGCTTGTCCGTTGCATTGGGGATGTGCGACCGCGGCAAATTTCATGAGGATGTGATATTCACTGCAAAATTCCTTAACCCTTTCGTTTTCGAAATTTGTTCCGTGGTCGATGATGATGCACCTCGGGATGCCGAACCGGAGTATAACATTGTTCTGCAGGAACTTAATAGTCATGGTGGCGTCCGGTTTCCTGATGGGAATGACCTCGATCCACTTCATGAAGTAGTCTACCGCGACAAGGACGTACTTGTGTCCGCCCGTACCGTTAGGGAACTGGCCTATCATGTCCATTCTCCACTGGGCGAACGGCCACGGGGAGGTTATGGCAGTTAGCTTGGTAGCGGGAAGGCGAGGTATGCATCCATGGAGTTGGCAGCTCTTGCATCTCCTGACCAGCTTCTGGGCGTCCTGATGAATGGTTGGCCAGTAGTACCCCTGAAGCAATGACTTCTGGATTAAGGTTCGGGCCCCTTGGTGCGTGCCACCGACCCCTTCGTGGATCTCACAGAGGACGTAGTTGGTTTCGCGGGGGTCGACGCACCGGAGCAGGGGCAGAGTGAAGGACTTCTTGTAGAGGTTCCAATTGCTCCAGACGAAATGGCGAGCTTTGGCTTGGAGACGGCGGGCTTTTCCCCGATCTTCCGGGAGAGTACGTTCCCTCAGAAATTCCACGAGGGGCTTTCTCTAGTCCCGATCTTCCTCCCGGGCTGTATACACTTGAAGTATTGTTTCCCCGTCTTCTACGCTGGGCCGTGGCAAGACCTCGAAGAGGATGCTCCTTTTGTTTTTGGCCGAGTAGGATGAAGCCAGCTTACTCAAGGCGTCGGCTTGGGCGTTGAGCTGTCTGGGGATCTGCTCTACCTGGACTTCGTCGAAGTCCTTTCACAGTCTTCTTACCTCGGCCAGATACTTCACCATCAGAGGCTCCCGTGCCTCGAATCGGTCGGTAACTTGGCCAATGACTGAGGCGGAGTCGCTGCGGATCCGGATCGTTTTCTGCCCCAGTCCAGAGGCTATGCGTAGTCCAGCCAGCAAGGCTTCGTATTCCGCCACGTTTTTTGAGGCCTTAAACCCGAACTTTAGAGAATACTCCATTTCTGCCTCATTTAGGCCCCGAATGATGAGTCCGGCACCACAGCCTTCCTCGGTTGAGGACCCGTCGACATAAAGGATCCAATCAGGGACGAAGTCGGGCTTCCTATCGACCGAGGTTTGAGATGCGGGGGCCGTTGTTGACTCCGGCTCTTTGGGGATTGTGTACTCGACGATAAAATCGACCAGGGCTTATGCTTTGATGGCCTGCCTCGGGCGGTATTTTATGTCGAATTGGGACAATTCCCATCTCCACTTCTCCAACCGGCCAGAGGACTTGGGTGAGAACAAGGACGGTGTGCACCTGGAAATAATGCCGTAGTTTCCTTGAGGCCACGATGAGTGCTAGGACGATCTTCTTTATGGCTGGGTACCTCGTTTCTGTGTCCTTGAAGACGTGGCTCACACAGTACACCGGCTTCTGGACTCCGTCGACCTCTCGGACGAGTACTGCGCCTGCTGCTTGGTCGGATATCACCAAATATAGCGATAGCTCATCCTATTTAACCGGTCGGGTGAGCAGTGGTGGAGTCGCAAGGTGCCTCTTCAATTGGTCGAAGGCGGTTTGGCACTCCTCCGACCACTCGAACCTTGGAATTTTTCTTAGAGCCTTGAAGAACGGGAGGAACTTCTCCCCAGACCTCGACATGAAACGTGACAACGCGGCTACCCACCCTGTCAGCCGCATGATCTCGACGTTGGTCTTTGGCGCGTCCATGTTGAGGATGGCGTTGATTTTCTCCGGGTTGACTTCGATCCCACGGTGAGTGACCATGAAACCGAGGAACTTTCCCCCGGTGACCCCGAATGCGCACTTGGCGGGGTTCAGTTTCATCTTGAATTTGCGGAGGACGTCGAAGGCCTTGCCCAGATCCTTGGCGTGGTCGACCGACGAGACCGACTTGACGAGCATGTCGTCGACATAAACTTCCATGTTCCTGCCGATCTGGGGTTTGAACATGCGATTGACCAAGCGTTGGTATGTAGCTCCGGCGTTTTTTAGGCCGAAAGGTATTACTTTATAGCAGTATACCCCCTGGTCCATTATGAATGCGGTGAGATCTTCATCCACTGGATTCATACGGATCTGATTGTAGCCGGAAAAGGCATCCATGAAGCTAAGTAGCTCATGGCCCGCTGAGTTATCGATGAGCTGATCTATTCGAGGGAGGGAATAGTTGTCTTTCGGGCAGGCCTTATTGAGGTCGATAAAGTCGACGCACATTCGCCACTTCTCGCTAGACTTTTTGACCATGGCCACATTCGCTAACCATTCGGAGTATGGCACATTCCGAATGAAGTCTGCGGTGAGGAGCCTGTCTACCTCGTCCTCGATTGCCTTCTGCTTGATCGGGGTGAAGCTTCGCTTCTTCTGCCCGACGGGTCAGGCCGTAGGATCTACCCTGAGGTTCTGAGAAATGATTTTGGGGTTGATTCCAGGCATGTCAGCAGGTGCCTAGGAAAACACGTCGGAGTTGTTCCATAAGAAATGAACTAGATTGTCCCGCTGAGCCCCCGTCAGAAGTCACCCGATCTTTATGGTTCGTTCGCCGTCCTCTTCAACGAGGGGGACCTCTACCAGTGGCTCCATCGGGGTACCTCGGACCTATTTCTGCTCATCCCGAGTGTCTAGAGAACCCTTGATGTCACCTTCGCCTTCAACATCGTTTTTTGGCCGCTCGGTTGTAGAGGTTGCAGTGAAACAAACCTTCGCAGTTCATTGGTCTCAGTAGGCCCGACCTATCCCGCCTTGGTCGAGCAGGAATTTCATCGCCGTCACGACCCAAAGTTCGGCCCGTGACCGGCACTTAACCACGTAATGGCTACAGGCGTAACGCGACTAAGTAAGCCGAAACCCAGAAATCAAAACCATTAAAAGTAGTGAGTGTTGAAAACATTTGATGAAAACATTTATTAAAACATTTGGAAATCTCAAGTAAAAATCGTTCAAGTTTAAATTATTTTATTCAAAATTTCGGCAGCACCTCCTTTGTAAAGCCAGCCCTGAAATCGGGTACAAGACATGATATAAGTAAAATGACATATAATAAGAATAAAGCATCCCCAAACGGGAGCAATCACGCCCAACGGCGGAAACAATCACCACAAGAATAATATACGACGCCGTAGCGAAGAAATGAGCAATATAAATGAAAAACATCATAGAAGATAAAGCTGCATGAATAAAGTCGGCTCACACGAGCTCGACACCAGAGTACGAAATAATATACAACACGTCCTCACAACTGGTCTCTAAGTCAATACATGAAGTAGTAGATGGAGAGAACTAGATACAATAGTGTGTACAGATAGAAAATAACCGGATACCGCAAGAACCCACTTATAAGCAAAGGGCTCACACGCCAACTTCAGTGGTATCCATAGCAAAAGATATAAGGAAGTAGCCCTGCCGCAACTACTCTGAGGGGCAACCTGCAAATACTGTGGCACAACGGGGGTGAGTTGCCAACTCGTGAATAGTAGATAACATATAAAGGTAATCGTGAGTATGCACGTACTACGATACTCTAACATGTGCTAACAGATATCATCTAAATGATGAGCTGGGTACGCAATAATCATGCATAACAAGTGTGATCTAGTAACATCTATATATGATGAGCAGGGTATGCAATAATCATGCATAACAGGTGTAATCTAATAACATCTATATATGATGAGCATGGTATGCAATAATCATGCCAAAGTACTCTATTAGGTGCTACTACTACATGATGAGATGCATAACAATGAAATACCGAGCATGGGATAAAATATCATCAACACGGAATATCAACGTGGAAAACCCCGGTGTCTAACAAAAACACCCTAAGATCCCGATAACCCAGGCGCCGTCACTCTATCCGTCCCTCATATCCTGTAAATCTCATGGAACAGGAATGCCCAACATCGGCACGCAAATATCATGAAATACTCGTGTCCAGCAACAACATGCAAAATCCTCATCTCTCAGGCGCCGCATACCAGATCAGCCCTCAGCATGTATCTCATGTCATAACCCCCAGACGGTATCCTCCGGATATCCGTCGGGTCTCCAAACTGTCACCGGCAGGTAGTAGTCCCTCCGCTGGGCTCACCGTCTAACTATACGAGTCTTCTTGCCCCGGGGTACCATACCAGGTCCACCATGTACCTACAGACGGTGCCTACCACTCCTCAAATCGGGTATTCTCACACAAGATCTCATGAACCGAGAAAACTCATGGTGGACGCACTAAAATATCATATCAAGAGAAACCGGGTTTCTAAAATAAAGCATACTTTCTTGAAATAATACCACGGTTCTCAAAATCCAGAAATCACATGAAATCCCAAAACTAAATGCGTAAATCCATGCAGTGTGTCGTATGCCACTAAGAGTAGAAAGGGAAACCGCTCTTTTAAATGGATCCAGTTTTGAAAATATCTCATGCGGTCTCAATTTTCTAGAAATCAAAACCAGTATCATCCATATATGTGAAATATGTATGTATATAGGTATGGATGTGCAAGTGGATATATACACAAGTATGAGTGTACCAATGTGTACGTGCACCAATATGGACATACAGTGTGTATGTGCGCAAGTATGGATGTATCAATGTATGTGTGCACCAATATGGATACAAAATGTGTATGTGCGCAAGTATGGATATATCGGTGTATGTGTGCACCAATATGGATATACAGTATGCATGTGCGCAAGTATGGATATATCAATGTATGTGTGCACCAATATGAATATACTGTGTGCATGTGCGCAAGTATGGATATATCAATGTATGTGTGCACCAATATGAATATACTGTGTGCATGTGCGCCGTTCATACCATAATTTTGCGTTATTATATTCCCCATTCTTATTCATTTTACAAATAAACAGGTGCTTTTGATCCATGTCTGCTATATAGTTGCAGGTTACAGGTTCTCGGAACAAAAACAGTGAAATTGACAAAAAGACGATACAAAAGTAAGACTACGACCAACAAATGGAAGAATCTTGATCAAGCCTACAGTTTGGAGAATAAACGAAGATCAATGGACAATTTCACAAAGAACAAAGGCAGCGCAAGGTTCAAGACTTCGACACGAAGCAAGCGGTAAAGTCCACGATATTGTTCACTGTGGAAATTTGGAAGAAACCAGAAAACCATCTGAGAAACCAAGTGAAGGAAATAGAAGAAACAAAGCAACAGAAGATTCACTGAAGATTTAAGCTCAAGATTCCACTATTTGGCCGCGGAACTGCGGCCAAACATGGGTTTTGGCCACGGTTCCGCGGCCGTGCGTCGCCCGTGTCGGTGGAAAATTTCTATGGTCGCTGGCGGCGCGTTGACTAGTCTTTCTTAGGGGGTAAAATTGTAAATGCAGACGTGACTCGAATGTAACCCTAGGGTTTCTATGTTCTATAAATAGAAACCCTAAAACCTTTTTAGGTTATGCTTCTTCTTGTGCCTCATTTCATTTTATAAAAATTCAGATCTGTAAATTTCTGCAATGTATGAAGAGAGCATCAAATAAAGTAAGTAGTTTTTTATTTCCATGCCCTAGGTAATTTCTTATCTGCCTTAGTATAATTTTCCTTTCTGCCTTAGTTTAGATTTTATTCTCTGCCCTAGTTAGATAGTTATAACATGTTAATCAATTCCCTAATGAGTGAGTAGTTTCTTCGCTTGTTAGGGTTAGATTTGGGGAAGGCTTGAGAGATGAAGATCTCTCACCCCTTTCTTGCCCATCATACGTTTTTATAGGACTCCATGCATACATACACACACCGCTCCCTACGACACCCTATCCTACGAGGTAGCGGTGATACCGTAGTATAAACGACCGGTTGTGAATGCTTTCCATGAAAGTTAGGGTAAAGATTAAGAAAGGAAGGACAAGAACCTAGAGGAAGAGACCTAGTTTCCTCCCGATGGTACTAATCCACTTTATTAATTATTACCATAACACCTCATAGATCTTAATTAGGGCATAGAAAGCGGTGAAGAATATTGACTCTCCAAACTTAACCTAAACCTAACCCTAGCAAGATTTTAGTCTAGATCAATCTTAGTTTTTAGATTTAATCAATCCAACAACAATCGGAATTAACTCGTTAGAACAATTAGGAAATACACAAAATCCCTGTGGACCGACCCGTACTCACCGGCTAGCTACCAAGCGACGCCGTTCTTGATTGCGGTCATAAATATTCTTTTGATCAATCAAATGGCGCCGTTGCCGGGGATGGCGTTGTTATTTTCTTTTTGCAATTTTGGGTTAATATAAAATTGAAAAATCATAAAAACTGAAAAATTTTAAAAAAATATAATTTTTTTTATCATCTTGTTATTTTGTTAAGGGTATTTTCGTGTGAATTTTGCAGGATCGACAAACGAGTTCGGATCTGGAAAAATCCAGCAAGCAAAACAGAAAACGGCAGATCTGAACGACAGAGGAAAATCATAACAGAGGAGCAGAAGAAATCTCGGGAATCGAACCGACGCCGCCACCGCGTTTCCACCGCCGAAAGCGCCTTTTGGCCGCGCTTCTGCCACAGGGAGGTGACGTCATCACTTAAAAAACTCACTGTAAGTTTTCTCTCTCCTTCTATGAACCCCCTGATATCTCCTCTGTAAAAAATTTCCTACAGGATTCTTTGCGCTAAAAATTTCTCCCCTTCCAATAATTGATCTTGTGCAGGATTCTTTGCGCCGCGCTTAAAAATTGTTTGCAAGTGATTGTTTACTGCTTTGCATATTTTTAATTGAATTTAAGGGGCTTGAAACCAATCCAGATTGGGTGGGGATTTCATCACCCTTCCCAAGACCCCAGAAATCACATAAGGCATATTGCATTGACCATCATTTAATTAAAAAAGATTAGACTCAGCCCTAAGGACTTCGCGCTCAATAGGACAGAGGAATAGTTATAGGCATCGACCGTTGATCCTAACCTGTCTTTGTGGTGTCTAGGCAAGTGTGTCTAAGGCGAGTGGTTACTTAATTAGGCCCACTACTTACGTAGTGGAGAACCTCCCACTTACCTGGCACTTACCTGACCACAATTGGCGGTGAAGAGGCAGTTTGAGGTCCTACTTCTTGCCCTTTCGAACAGTTAGGAGCTGTCTAGCTGACCTAGGTGACCCTAGATCTAGGCCTGATTGTGCATTTATGGTTGATTGAACGTGTGTCTAAGCCTTTTATTGAAAATCTTTTTTTGCAAAAAGCTCAACATAAAAAAAAAAGACAAAAAGAAAAAAAAGGACAAATTTTTTACAAAAACTTGCAACTTGTCGCTAAGAAATCCGTGCACCCCACATTCTTTTTCTTCTCCTTTCTTATATCATGGGTACCCCACTTCACAAAACTCTTGCTGAACTTTGGTACCCTCATCCAAACATTGCTTCATACGCGAATTGTTTTGGTCGAATTACGGACGACCCCTCCATGCCCAAAATTTCTTTGAAAGATCGAATAGAAGCGTCTAGGAGAAACAGTTTGACTCCATAATCCACTTTGTATCAACCATTTCAACCTACACCACCTTCTTACGTTGATACTACTTTTTCGAGTCCTGTTGTAACTCCGAAACCCATGTCTATTGCTGAATATATTGAACAATCTCGTAACCGATCTTTCACTCCTTTCAACACTTCCAGTTCTTGGGATCAACAAATCCATTAACTTTTTTATCCAAATGTTGATCCTACTCCTTTCCAACCATTCAATTCCTACCAGTCCTACCCGACTTCCGCACCTTCCCTAAACATTGCTTCTACACAACCATTTGGGAGTTTCACGTATCCAAACAACTTTGAATCTTTTACTGAAACCCCTTCACAACCCATGTCTAGTCTGGAACAGTCGTTGGAAGCTTATATTGTAGCGACAAACCGACAGATGAGGAATTTGGATGCGTCCATTGCCGCCCTTATGCAACCTAGTGAACCGGTAGCTAGTTTCCAACTAGCTCCAACTTTTCCAATGTATGATGAGGTGGTTGGACAGAGTGAGAATTTGAGTGGAGAGAGTGAGCTGTGCACCCTTCTAAATCAAACCTACCCATCACCAATTGAATCCCACAACTCTGGTTTTCAAACAAGTGTCCCAAATGATTCACCAGTTAAAAATAAAACGTGTAATGAGTTGTGCAACTTTGTAGTGCTTGATTTGCCAGATTGTGAAGGGTCTCTTTCGAGTGAACCCACACCTAATCCTTTTGAACTTTACACCTCCACTCTAGAACCTGAATTGATAAATATTCATGGTTTTGATGAGGTGTCTAAAAAAATTGATTTTCACTTGATTGAGAATATTGACGCCGGGAATATTTTGGATGATGAATCCGTAGATTTGACTGAAATTTTATCTCCAATTCATCATCCCGAGTTATTAAATGTTTCTCCCGAACCTCATATGCGTCTTGATTTTGATGATAATTGCATGGATGGGATAACTTTTGAGGAGAATTATGAGGATAGTATTAAGGAGAGTATTGAGGATAGTATTGAGAATGAACCAGTTTTGTTTGATGAGTCGGATTTTCCAATTCATCCTCTTGAACCTTTAACTGTTATACTTCCTAAATCACCCCCCTCATCCTTCCAATCGTTCCGACCACGTAAGAAATCATGCAGGAGGACTGTGAGCTTGAAAAATTTCTGTTCAATCACAGCAGTTTTGACGCCACTAGTGCGTTCCTCCTTGAATCTGACACAGTTCTCACAACCGATATCGATTACGAGTGTTTCAATTTTGCGGACGATTTTGAAAACTCACCGCCCGAGTTTGAGTCCTTTGAATTTTCAGATGAGTTAGTTGAACCATCAAACTCGGTTGCTTACAGTCATTTCGAATCATTGATGGAATCCTTCGAGTTCGAGACAGATTACTTAGGTGAGAATAAGACTATCCCTAAAACACTCCCCTTCATTTTTTCCATCGTTTCGACCGCGCAAGAATCCGTCGCGCTTCCATTTTCAATGGATGGTTTACCAAGTTTAACGTACCCATGTTTTCTTGCGAATCTTGAGGGATTTGACCCCATTTCTCGACGGGTTGATAAATTAGCACAATCGCATTTAACACATCGGTCATCACAATATGTGCTAATTTATTCACTCAATTTACACCGTCAAGTTCGTACTACACTTCTTTCTCTCTTCCGCCATTCTCCTCATCCACCGAGACCGTACACCTTTCTTCCCACACGGTCTCGTGTGCTTCTCATTTCTTTTCTCTACACTCCATTCTTTCACCAACCCTACCATTATCACGATAAAATGTTTGAATGGTTGGTGCTAACTTTTGTCCTGTGTAAAGCCTTGTATAGTTTGATTTTTCTCCTCCCTAACTCTAAACTTTAACGCTTAAAACAGTGGAAACACTATTTCACTTAAGTTTGGGAGGGACCTTTTTGTATATATATTTTGTTTTCTGTTAACAATAATAAAAAAATAAATAAATAGGGGAGTGCCGACATTTTCGACCCTCTTGGTGTAGCATGACAGTGAGGACACTGTCAAGTTTAAGTTTGGGGGTGTGCTCGGTATGTTTTCTTCCTTCGCATTCACATGTATATTCTTGCATTTGCATACTTATTTCAAAATGCATAAAAATTGAAATTTTTTAAAAATTATAAAAATTGAAACATTCAATTTTGGCCTTAATTGACTTGAGTTTGACAAATAGGTTAACTAGCTAGGAAAAACTAGATCCTAGACTTAGTAAATTAAAAACCCTAAAAATAACCTTTCTTAAAATTTAACGGTAAAAAGTATATGTCTTTGTAGTTTATTTAGAAATAGGCAAATTTCGAGTTCACTTCTTGGGCTAAGTTAAAACAAAGGAAAAGTACTGATATTTTTATTAAAGTATAAGTCTAAAAAATAATTCCTAAGCTTAAGTCTAAATTCTGAAAATATATACCCTACAAATTGCACAAATACGAACCTTGAAACTTGGAATAGTAGAAGAGACCTTGAAATGCTCTTGTCTAAAGTCCTTAGTACGAAGAAAAATAAAATAAAGATACAAGTGTGAATAAAAAGATAATAAAAAAATGAACACTGGTTTTTGTTATTACTTAAGGCTGCATTAATAGAAAAAAATATTAGCGAGTGTAGGGTGTTTTTAGCCACCCCATTGAGATGGGAATACGCGCACGCTTGTCAGTCGTACTACAGATTCCCCCTGCCTAGGGTAGGCCGAGGTTTAATGATTGTAGGGATCCGAATCTCCAGCAGCCGTGGACTAAGCTGCCGTTAATTACCCCTTGCCTTTGGGGTGAGGGAACCTCCGATTAACGGGTTAAACTGGTCATGCGAACTCGATGTGCAGTATACGTGTGTTGTGTTTTGAAAGGGGGTTTTGGATATATCGGGAGCCACGCAGAGTTTTTACGGGGGTCCCTCTATCCGGATAGCGGGCTGGGGGTTAAGGGGGCTAGCAGCCCCTTGCGGGGTGCGGGGCAGTGCCCCGTTAGAAATTTTTTTCTAACAGGGACAGTGTCGTGGAGTATGTGTATGTGTACATATGTATATATATACATTTATATATAAATAAAGGGGGAAAAAGACATCCAAAGGATGCGTGGGGCCGGCGCCTAGACGCTTGAGCGCAAGTGCGCCACGTGTCGGCACGTGGGCGCAGGGCGCCGGAGCGCAAGCGCGCCACGTGTCGGCATGTGGGCGCTTTGCGCTCGGGCGCAGGGGGCCGGAGCGCAAGCGCGCCACGTGTCGGCACGTGGGCGCTTTGCGCTCGAGCGCTAGCGTACCGGCGAGGGAAAGGGGGCTTTTAGCCCCGAAAATTCTCTAAAGAGAAAATAGGGTGGAGTTTAAACTCCTAAGATGCTTTGGGTTAATGAAGGGGGTTCTTCTTTTTCCTCTTCTGTAGGCTGGATCTTGAAGATCAAGTGATATGGGATTTTTTTTTAAAATCTCTCATTTTTGAGATCTAGTGACAGATCCAAGTTCCTCTTTGTGGGTTTGGTGGTGAAAAACTATTTTGTTTTATAAAATGGAGAGTAAAACTCTTGAATTAATTCAAAAGAAAGAAGAAGATTTTGGAACCTTGAAGAAGGAGAAAAGATCTCAGATCTAAATTTTTTTGGAGAGAGAAAAAGTTGTTGGGATATTTCATTATCCTTGCCTTTATAGGCTATACACTTTACACATAGCCCCTTGGGCTTCACAAAATGGCATTTTGCCTATCCCATGGCTCATGTGCCATTTCTTTTTGCACATAAGCCATGGGCTTTACAAAAATTTGGCTTTATGCCTATTTTTCTTACATTTATCTATAAAATAAAATAAAAGAAATACAAAAAAAATTATTTATTACAAAATTTTTATCTTGGCATGAGGGGAGGCCGGCCGCTTCATGTTCGGGCTCGACCCGGGCATGGGCCCACTGGATCTGGGCTTGGGCCCACTTGGCTTGGGGTTGACTTTGATTTTGACTTTGTCAACCGGGGTGTAAATTTTTACCCCAATAAATTGCCCCCCATCAATAAATGCACCCCATATATGTGGATCGTGTGCATGAAATTGATGGATCTTCTTTTACTTGGAGGCGACCTGATTTGGTTCCCGCTTTTTGGGAAGCTGGCACTGCCCTTTTTACGACATGGACGGTCGTTGCTTGACATCTCTCCGAGACGGAGTGTCCGTGATAGACGTTTCCCTGGCCCGGAGTGATCTGGTTCCCGCTTTGTAGGAATCCTGCGCTGCCCTTTTTACGACATGGACGGTCAATGCTGCCCTTTTTGTGACTTGGACGGTCGATGCTGCCCTTTTAGCGACTTGGACGGTCGGTGCTGCCCTTTTAGCGACGTGGACGGTCGATGCTGCCCTTTTTGCGATTTGGACGGTCGGTGCTGCCCTTTTTGCGACGTGGACGGTCGATGATGCCCTTTTTGCGACTTGGACGGTCGGTGCTGCCATTTTAACGACGTGGACGGTCGATGCTGCCATTTTAGCGACGTGGATGGTCGGTTCTGCCCTTTTTGCGACTTGGACGGTCAATGCTGCCCTTTTTGCGACTTGGACGGTCGGTTCTGCCCTTTTTGCGACTTGGACGGTCGATGTTGCCCTTTTTGCGACTTGGACGGTCGGTTATGCCCCTTTTACGACGTGGACGGTCGGTGCTACCATTTTAGCGATGTGGACGGTCGGTGCTGCCATTTTAGCGACGTGGACGGTTGATGCTTCCCTTTTTGCGACTTGGACGGTCGATGCTGCCATTTTTGCGACGTGGACGGTCGGTGCTGCCATTTTAGCGACGTGGACGGTCGATGCTGCCCTTTTTGCGACTTGGATGGTCGATGCTGCCATTTTAGCGACGTAGATGGTCGGTGCTGCCATTTTAATGACTTGGACGGTCGGTGCTGCCCTTTTTGTGACTTGGACGGTCGGTGCTGCCCTTTTTGCGACTTGGACGGTCGTTGCTGCCATTTTAGCGACGTGGACGGTTGGTGCTGCCATTTTAGCGACGTGGACGGTCGATTCTGGATTTGACTTGCCCTGCTTCTTGCGGCGTCAGGGATGAAGTTGACTTGTTTCCGAGGTGGAATTTGATTCTGCCAGGGAGGTCATTGATTGTTTGACTTGATGTGATTTGGGTTGACATCAGCATCGCTACGCTGGAATATGGTACCAGGAGCGAATCATCATCTGTCTTTGAGAGCATTTGGGATTGGTTTTTTTTTTGTTTGGCATCTGCATTGCTGCACTGGAATAATGCCAGGAGCAACTCATCATTTGCCCCGAGAGGATTTGGGGATTGGTTTTTTTTTTTTGGCATCTGCATTGCTGCACTGGAATAATGCCAGGAGCAACTCATCATTTGCCCCGAGAGGATTTGGGAATTGATGGCTTAGGAGGCAGGTTTAGATCCCTATCACCTAAGACTTTTCAATTTTATAGGCCGTAAGGGTCCCATAAAAGCATTTTCTCCCTACGAGTCGAAAGGATCTCGTAGGTGTATTTTCTCCTTAGGAGTCGTGGGGACTCCTAAGTGTGTTGCTCCTTTGTGAGTCGTAAGGATCTCACGCGGGAATTTTCTCCTCTCAAAGTCGAGAGGACTTTGAGAGTGCATTTCATCTCCTTTTCACGAGTTTGCGCCCTTTCAGGTTTTCACAAACTCGCCGGCAGTCCTGCTGTTTTTACTCACGGAGCCCTTTCGGGTTTTCATCCGTGCCCATTTTGCTTGTGGACATACCTTTTTTTATTTTTTTATTTTTATTTTACTATTTTTTTGGTGGGACTTTAAATGTGGTCTCACCGGTAAGACTTGGGAGAGATTGGGATTGTTTTATGCCCGTGGATTGTATACGGTTTTGCAGGATGTATGATCCAGACCGTAGGGCCGGAAAAATTTCGGGACTTTGTCGGCGTCTGCATCGCTGCACTGGAATATGGTACCAGGAGCGACTCATCATTCGCCGTTGGGGTATGGGATTTGGAATTTGGTTGGCGTCTGCATCGCTTCACTGGAATATGGTACCAGGAGCGACTCATCATTCGCCATTTGGGGATTGGGGAGCGATAGCTTAGGAGACAGGTTTAGATCCCTATCGCCTAAGGCTTTTCAATTTTATGGGCCGTGAGGGTCCCATAAAAGCATTTTCTCCCTACGAGTCGTAAGGATCCCGCAGGTGTATTTTCTCCTTAGGAGTCGTGAAGACTCCTAAGTGTGTTTTTCCTTTATGAGTCATAAGGATCCTACAAAGGTTTGTTCTCCTCATGTATCGTGAGGACACATGAGTGGGTCTTCTCAATAGAGCATAATTCCAAAGGCGGAGACCAGCCGCGTAACTGGTAATTATGGTGGGGCATGGGTATGACGAGAATTATTTGAGCCCGTGGATTGTATACGGTAGTCAACTTGGGGACCAACTGTAGGGCTGGGAGAATTTTGAGAAATTGGGTTTTGGTTGGCGTCTGCATCGCTGCAATGGAATGTGGTACCAGGAGCGACTCATCATTCGCCGTTTGGGGACTTGGAATTTAGATTTTGTTTGGCATCAGCATTGCTGCACTGGAATAATGCCAGGAGCAACTCATCATTTTCCTTGGGAGGACTTGGGATTTGGGTTTTTGGTCGGCATCAGCACCGCTAACACTGAAGCGAAATGTCAGGAGCGACTCATCACTTGCCGTTGCCCGTTGGGGAACGATGGCTTAGGAGACAGGTTTGGGTCTCTATCACCTAAGGCTTTTCAATTTTATGGGCCGTGAGGGTCCCATAAAAGCATTTTCTCCCTACGAGTCGTAAGGATCCCGCAGGTGAATTTTCTCCTTAGGAATCGTGAGGATTCCTAAGTGTGTTGCTCCTTTGTGAGTCGTAAGGATCTCACGCAGGGGTTTTCTCCTCACAAGGTCGAGAGGACTTTGCGAGTGTATTTCATCTCTTTTCATGAGTTTGCGTCCTTTCGGGTTTTCACAGACTCGCCGGTAGTCCTGCTGTTTTTACTCACGGAGCCCTTTCGGGTTTTCATCCGTACCCGTTTTGCTTGTGGACATACCGTTTATTTATTTATTTTATTTTATTTTATTTTATTTTTTCTTTTTCTCTTTTTTTTTGGCCGCTGGTGGGACTTTAAAAGTAGTCTCACCGGCAGGATTTGGGAGAGATAGGGGTCATTTACGCCCGTGGATTGTATACAGTTTTGCAGGATGTATGATCCAGACCGTAGGGCTGATGTGCTCAATTCGCCTACGACTTGGAGCATTCACGTGTAGTATTTCTTGAGATATCGGCCATTGATGGGTGGTATGTGCCTTTCTCCCTCGGCACTTATTATTTGGTAGGATCCTCCGTCGAACATTTTCTCGATGACGTATAGTCCTTCCTAGTTTGGCTTGAATTTTCCCTTGGCATGTCGATTGGGGATAATCGGTCTTTTGAGGACCAACACTAATTCACCTTTCTTGAAAGCGCGGAGACGGGTTATCTTGTCATAGGCCCGTGACATTTGGGCTCGGTATAGCTCCAGATTTTGCTGCACCGCGAGCCTCTTTTCTTCGAGGGCATCGAGCTCTTCAAGTCGAAGGAGTACGTTTTCCTCCTCTGTCAACTCGTGCTGAACGACCATTCTTAAGCTTGGAACTTCGACTTCGAGGGGGAGGACCGCCTCCACTCCGAAGAGCAATGAGTATGGAGTGGACTGAGTTAGAGTACGGTGCGTAGTACGATATGCCCACAACGCCTCATGAAGTTTGAGATTCCAGTCTCTGTTGTTGGCTGAAGCATTTTTCCTCAGGAGCTTGCATAGAGTCTTATTGAAGGCTTCGGCTAGCCTATTGGCTCTTGGATTATAGATGGAGGAATATCTCCAGTCTATCTTGTGCTGAGTAGAGAACCTTGAGACATTGAAGCTCTTGAAAGAGGGCCCGTTGTCAGAAATGATTCTTCTTGGTGTACCGAAGCGGTATAGAATATTATGCTAGAAGAATGTCAGAATATCTTTTGTCTTGACTTCTTTTAGCGGGACAGCTTCAGCCCATCTGGAGAAGTAGTCTGTCGCGGCCAGTATGAACCGGTGGCCTTTAGATGACGGAGGATCAATTGGGCCAACAATGTCGGTGCCCCAGACTTCGAAGGCCCACGACGCCACCGTAGGATGCAGCGGATTGGGATGCTTGTGAATGAAATCACCATGGATTTGGCAGATCTGACATTTCTTTGCATGTTCTCCGCAATCTCGTATCATGGTGGGCCAGTAATACCCAAGCCGTTTGATTTGAAGTCGCATCTTGGGGCCAGATTGGTGAGCACCGCAAACACCCGAGTGAACATCTTTCATGACCTTTTGGGCTTCGGCCAATGATAGACACCTGAGCCAGAGTTGGTCATATGACCTGCGATATAACGTGTCATTTACAAACATGTATCGGAGAGCTCTTTTCTTCAGCTGAATCCTCGCAGATTTTTCTTCGGGCAGCTTGTCGTATCGGAAGTACTCTATGAAGGGTTCCCTCCAATCGGGCTTGTCTTGGATGATCGAAGCTTCTTCGGCAGGATTGCTCTTCTATTCCGTGCTTTCCTCTTCTCGTAGAGAGACTGGGGGTAGAATTTGCCGACTCCTGACTGTGATCAAAATTTCGTCCATATCAGGATCAGCCAGCTCCTTGGCTAAGAGAGCGAGTGTGTCGGCTTTTCTGTTCAACGCTCTGGGGATTCTCATTAGTTCAATGTGAGTGAACCATTTCATGAGTTCCACCACCCGGCATTTGTACCGAGCTAAATCGGGTTTGTATATCTTATAGTCGCCGCTTACTTGGCTGACGACAAGCTGGGAGTCACCGTAAACCCGTAGCCAAAGGATTTCCATTTCTATGGCGAGTTCCAAACCAGCTATCAGAGCTTCATACTTAGCTTCATTGTTTGTCCGAGGCTCGGTGAGAGCAAAAGAACGCCGTAGGGTTCCCATTGATGGCGTGATGAACACCAATCCTATCCCCGCTTTTACCTCCGGGACGCTTGATATGCCGGAGCTCCTTATTGATGAGGCCCCATCGAAGTAGACCTCCCAACATGGCTCATCTTCCTTGAGGTGCAGCACTTGTTCGTCGGGTAACTCACAATTTAGCGGCGACCCTTCTGGTATGGGATGAGCAGCAAGAAAGTCTGCAAGAGCTTGCCCTTTTACTGCTTTCTAAGGGGTATAAACTATATCAAACTCAAGTAGCATGACAGCCCATCTTGCCATTCTGCCGGCTAGGCTTGCTTTGGTCATCAAGTGTTTGAGCGGGTCGACCTTGGAGATCAGCATAACCCGATGAGCGAGCAAATAGTGCCCCAGCTTCTTCACAGCAAATATTAGAGCCAGGCATTGCTTTTCGATTGGGGAGTAGTTGTGTTCCGCCCCGACTAGAGTTCGACTGAGGTAGTAGAGGGCATTTTCTTTTCCCTCCTCGTTATTCTGGTCAAGGAGCGCACCGAGTGACTCATCCAGCGCGGCAGTGTAGAGAATCGGCGGTTTATTTGGAATGGGAGCGGCTAGCACTGGATGGTGCAACAAGTATTGTTTGATGATTTCGAACGCTGCTTGATATTCGGCATCCCAGATAAAAGGAGCTCCTTTCTTCATGAGCTTTGAGAAGGGCCCACACCTTCCCGATAAATTTGAGATAAACCTCCGTATATAAGCAAGCTTGCCTTGAAAAGATCTTAGCTGCGTCAGACTCTTCGGAGGGGGCATCTCCATGATGGCCTTTATCTTTGATGGGCCAACTTCGATCCCCCGATGTCGGACTATGAAGCCCAGGAATTTTCCCGATGACACGCCAAAAACGCACTTCAGAGGATTCATCTTCAGATCGTATTCCCTCAGTCTGGTGAGAATGGTCCTAAGATCTTGGATATGATCGGCCTTGGTTTTAGTCTTGACGACCAGATCATCAACATAACATTCGACGACTTTATGGATTAGGTCATCAAAGATATTGGTCATTGCCCTTTGATATGTAGCACCTGCGTTCTTCAGTCCGAACGGCATTACCTTGTAGCAATATATTCCGATCGGGGTTCGAAATGCTGTGTGTTTTTCATCCTCATGCGACATCTTGATCTGATTATATCCATACGAGCCATCCATAAAGGTGAACAGTTCGTAATTTGAGGTGTCATCCACCATCATTTCCATGACCGGTAGCGGGAAGTCGTCTTTAGGACATGCCTTGTTGATGTCCCTAAAATCGACACAAACTCGGATCTGCCCATTTTTCTTCTTTACTGGGACTATGCATGCGATCCAGTCCGCATATTTCTCTTCCCTGATGAAGCCGGCATCGATAAGTTTCTTGGTTTCCTCGATGACCTTTTCTTCCAACTCCCTTCTCATTCTTCGAGGATCTTGTTTGACTAGCTTAGCATCAGGAGATATAGCCAGCTTATGCACAGCTACTTCAGAGGAAAGGCCAGGCATTTCTTTGTACATCCACGCGAAGCAGTCGACGAACTCATGCAGCAGGGTAATTATCTGCTCTTTCATTTCCTCCGATAAGAGTGAGCTGATATAGGTCGGCCTTGGATTATCGGGCGTTCCTAAGTCAATCTCGGTTAGCTCATCAAAGGTTGCTTGTCCTCCATCATCGAGCTCTTGAGGAGCTTCTTCTGGCTCGGCTATTTCGTCATCATCATTTTATCTTTCGCTGGCCTAACCAACATGGATCATGTAGCACGCTTTGGAATCAGGTTGAACGTAGCCTATGCCCCATTTATCTGGAATTCGTCTATCGATGAGTGCTCGGACCTGGGGTGGATGCCATAGCCCTTCGTAAAACTTTGCTTCGGACTCCGTTTGATATAACCGGCATCCGCACTTTTTAAAGTATTCCCGCATCTTGGACGCATAGTATCTGGGATTGAGGATGGCTCTTATGCCTATATCATAGGGAATGTATGCGATAAAAAGATCGTTCGGGTGCACAACGGGGGTTGGCCCGTAAAACAGGATGCCCTTCTGTCCATTTTTCCTCCCGGGGACGTAGAAAGTTTTCAGCTGGTCCACGGTGGAGACTGACAACACATCGAGCTCTTTGCACATCTGCTCCGGCACCCTTGTGACGGCTAGGGACCCTTCTGCAATTTCGAGGGTCTCTCGTAATTTCGCTTTTTGCATAGGGGTCCAATCTGCACCGCTGTTACACGACAGGTCCTCTTCCTCTGACTCTTCAGTGTCGCTGCCATGATGAGGGCGTACTTTACTTCTAGATGGGACTTCAGTGGCAGATTCATCCGTATTGCTATCGAAATGAGGGCGAGTTTTACGGAAGGACGGACTTCCAGTGTCGGACTCATCAGTGTCGCTACCGAAATGCGGGCGCACTTGGGCATTTTTGCTTTTGAAAGTGACAGCCGGCACAGATTTTCTTTTGAGTCTTGGGGCCGGTCTATCCTTATTCAGTTGTGGCTTAGCATTTTGGTGGTTCATAAAGTACCGAGAATCTTCATATCGGACTTCATGCACACCGAACGGTTGGATGTCTCCGTCAATGCGTCTTTCTTCGCCATTTTTAGTATACTTCATGCATTGATGGAGAGTTGACGGAATGATGCCGTAATCGTGGAGCCACGGCCGCCCCAAGAGAATCTTATAAGACGTGTCGGCGTCTATCACGTATATCTTAGCTTCAGTTTGCAGATCCCCGAATTTGATTGGCAGAGCTATGGACCCCAGAACTTGCTGGCAATTTTGGTTGAAGCCTTGAATGACAATCCTTTCCCTTGACAGGTGTCGGGCGTCCATTGACAAACTCTTCAGCGTCCGCAAGTTCATGATGTTCATTGAAGACCCCAGATCAATTAATATGTGATTAATCCGATCTCCGTCGCTGTACCCGGTCACATAAAGTGGCCGATTATGCTCAGGCATTCCCAGTAGAAAGTCTTCATCCTTAAATGTGACTGCGGCGTCATGCAAAGCGTGATGGGCTTCTTTCATATTAATTTCCGCAAAGTGAGCCTGATACCGTTCAGGGTTTCGTAGAGCGTGAATGAGAACATCTGTAAGCTCCTTAGATAGGACCAAGGCGTCGTAGATGCTCAGGAGAGACGAAAGCATCCAGAGATGTGCCAAGACATTATAGTCCACCGAGGAAGGACTTATGTTTTCATCAGCCGGTTCTCTGCCATCTTCTTCATTAGCGACTTGTTTTTCCTTCCCTTTTGGGGCGTTGCCCTGATTTGGCGGTAGAGCCCTGCCGCTTCTGAGCTGGATTTGATTGGCCGTTGTGGTGAGCTCCTCGTCCTCTTCGGGAAAACAGAGCTCCTCTTCCGAGTCGCCGCCAAGATGGATGGCGTAGCAGGTCACTACCGGGATCTCTTCATTGGAGTCTTCTTCTAACTCCTCCAGAATTTCAGCCGCTTGTACAGGGAAGAACTCCTTCAATTGAATCAATGTTCTTTCTATTTGTTCATATTCTTCGAGGGAATCGATATATTTTTGAATGGTCGATCTCCCTGCAGACTCTTTTTCGTGCCGAGCTGCACTTTTCTTCTTCTTGAGCTTCTTGGATTTTGAGCCTGATGGAGCCGCATTGGCAGCTGGACTGGTAGGCTTCTTCTGTCCTTCCCATTCCATCCTGGGCTCTTTCTGAAGCAGCTTTAGCATCTTCTTCGTCTTATCAGATATGTGCATACTCCATGGAGGCCGCGATGAGTCAGTTTCATTTGTCAGGGCAGCGGGTTCAGCTGTCTGCTCCCAGACGGCTTCAACTTCTGTCTGTATAAAGTTGGCGGTTGCAACTTGATTGTTCACCAACACGCTTTTGGACAGCTCGATCTCTCCAGCCTTGTACTGCTTCTCGACCCAGTCCTTGAAGATATAGCAATCCTCGATCGCGTGGCTCACTACTCGGTGGTACGGGCAATACAGGAGATTGTCGGTCATTTTTGCTTCTTGGGGTCTTTTCTACTCCGACAATTGTAGGCCGTTGTTCAAGGCATCTTTAAATATCTTACGGACCTTGTCCCTTCTGAAAGAGTAAACCTTGTTCTTCTTCTCTTCTAGGGAAGGCCCATCTCCTCCCAGTAATGGCTTTCGAGACCGGTTGGTTTTGGATTCGCCCGCCCTTCGCTTTTCTTCATTGTCGGACGCATTGAAGACATTGGTACTGCTGGAACTCCCGCTTCTACGGCTGTCGTCCCGCTTGCTTTTCCAAGTTTTGTCTCTCTGAGAGTCCGGCGGGGACTCTTGCTTCGAGCGTTCCAACATTTGGACCTTCTTGGTTAGCTCCTGAAACGTCTTGGGGCCCGCTGTACACAAGAATGGGACCATCCAATTGCTGAGGTTCCCAATGAGAAGGCTGAGGGACTGGTCCTGCTCCAGCGGTGGTTCGCACTTGACTGTGAGATTACGCCATCAGGCGATAAAGTCGGTGTTGCTTTCATTCATCCCTGGCTTGGTCCTCACAAGGTCGGCAATAGAGATTTTATCACTGACACTCATGAACCTTTGCCGAAACAGAGACTCCATTTGGGCAAAGGTAATGACGGACCCGTCTGGTATACTCGCATACCAGTCGAAGGCGACACCGGTCAGGCTGTTGACAAACTGACAAAGAAGGAGCGTGTCATTGCCTCCTGTATTTCCGCACGATGCTTTGAAGTGGGCGACGTGCTGATTTGCGTTCCCCGTTCTGTCAAATCTTCCGAACTTAGGAATGACGTAGCCGCTCGGGAACTCGATCAAATCGTATTGTGCGGGATATGGCCTCCCACTATTGCCAATTTCTTTCTGAGCCTCGGCTTCAACCACCAATGTTTTAACTTTGCTGGTGACCAAATCCATTATCCGATCTTGTGTTAGCGGGATAGTGCTATTTGGGGCCAAGGCATCCCCAGAAGCGGAATGTAGCCGGCTTTCGTGCGGCTCGACCAACCTTGGACCCAAAGGAACATGCATTGGCTGCTTCGGATTGTCATCACCCGGCTGATTAGTTGCGACTTGTGCTTGATTGGGAGGCGCTCGAGCAATTTGAGCCATAAGCTGCATCACAACGTTTGTTAGGTCGTCAATTTTCGAATAGAGCTTGGCCATCTTTTTATCCTTGCTCCTGAGCTGTTTTCGAAGCTCTTGAAGTAGCTCTTGCTCCGCGGTCCTGGGGCGGAAAGTCGGCTCCTCCTCGCTGTTCGAGCTTGACTCTGCATGGACCGAGAGGTCTTTCTGCCTATCTTCCTCCTCGAGAGGGTTTTCTTCATCTAACGGAGGCGGCTGTTCTTGGGAAACGGCAACCACATTCAAGCCAGATTGGACTTGGGATGTGGTGGCCCCATCCTTGCTTTTGCTGCGAAGGTTGTCGCTGGGACGCCCGCCCGCCATATAGACCGTATGGACGACATATCCAGCAGTCTTTTTATTATCGGCGGTTGATTTCACGGATCGCTGTCTTGGCCCTCCTGTTTCGGTAGCGGGCAGTCGATTGAAGGCGGATGGCCTGGCCGGATTCTTGAATGGTGCTGGCGCTTCTTTTCTGGATTTTCCCCGCTGCTTTCGTGCCGCACAGAGCACCCGATAGACTCTTGAAGAGACAGTGTCATACCTTTTCTGTTGGGGACGGGACACGTCTCTTTGTAGCATTGTTCGGACCACTGTCTTCTTGATTCTGGCGGTCATGGCATTTTTCTGAACCCACTTCAGAGGCTCGAAGGAATTTCTGATTCTCACGTCCGACTCAGCCGTCGTCGCGGGGCGACCCTGCACTTGGAACTTCACAAAATTCCATTTGGCCGAAGTCCTGGCCCTCTTGTTGGCTCGATATCTGAGCCGCTTCTGCCTTAACTTTTCTGTTCTAAGCACCTGGCAGACTTCGGCACTTTGGGAAGACGCCGCAGACCGGGCAATGGAGGGCTTTAGAGATACGCTCAATTGTGCATTTGTTGGAGTCATCGCCTGAGCTCGTCCGCAACATTTGATGTTGCCCTTTGTACCGGAGTTCTTGCCCCCTGCTGGAGCACCAGAGAATCGTTCAGACACCGTCTTAAGTTTCGGTTGTGGTGCCTTGGCGATCACGACATTCGGCCTCTTGCCCCTTCAGACCGGCTTGGCCGCTTGCTTTGCTGGGATTTCTGCCAGATGAGCACTTCCGGCAGGGTAGATGATGACGGAGCCAAACTGGTGGGGCGGTTCCTCCCACTGTCGACTGAGGCTTGCGTGGATAACCACACGAGCATTGACCTTGACCACGTACGGGATCGGGGTCGCGTTGGAAGCCGAATTCATCTTGGGAGACATTGTCGTCGAAAGTTGATTGCTGCACGGAAAAAAAACATCATTTCAGTATAGACAATCGATATGTATATTGATTGAGTTCGCATGAACGTTTAACCCGAAATATGGGAGGAGAGAAATGTCCCACCGGGCGTGCAAGAATCTGTAGGGTGTTTTTCGTCACCCCATTGAGATGGGAATACGCGCATGCTTGTCAGGTGTACTACAGATTCCCCCTGCCTAGGGTAGGCCGCGGTTTAATGATTGTGGGGATCCGAATCTCTGG
Organism: Agapanthus africanus; assembly: GCA_030015575.1. NCBI lineage: Eukaryota > Viridiplantae > Streptophyta > Magnoliopsida > Asparagales > Amaryllidaceae > Agapanthus > Agapanthus africanus. Next base: position 208,139,143 of record JASDDO010000022.1, read on the forward strand.
CAGCCGCGGACTAAGCTGTCGTTAATTACCCCTCGCCTTTGGGGCGAGTGAACCTCCGATTAACGGGTTAAACTGGTCATGCGAACTCGATGTGCAGTATACGTGTGTTGTGTTTTGAAAGGGGGTTTTGGATATATCGGGAGCCACGCAGAGTTTATACGGGGGTCCCGCTACCCGGATAGCGGGCTGGGGGTCAAGGGGGCTGGCAGCCCCCTTGCGGGGTGCGGGGCAGCACCCCGTTAGAAATTTTTTTCTAACAGGGACAGTGTCGTGGAGTATGTGTATGTGTACATATGTATACATATGTATATATATACATGTATATATAAATAAAGGGGGAAAAATACATCCAAAGGATGTGTGGGGCCAGCGCCTAGGCGCTTGAGCGCAAGCGCGCCACGTGGGCGCTTTGCGCTCGAACGCAGAGTGCTGGAGCGCAAGCGCGCAACGTGTCGGCACGTGGGCGCTTTGCGTTCGGGCGCTGGGCGCTGGAGCGCAAGCGCGCCACGTGTCGGCACGTGGGCGCTTTGCGCTCGGGCGCTGGAGCGCAAGCGCGCCACGTGTCGGCACGTGGGCGCTTTGCGCTTGGGCGTAGGGCGCCGAAGCGCAAGCGCGCTGGAGCGCAACCGCGCTACGTGCCGGCACGTGGGCGGTTTGCGCTCGGGCGTAGGGCGCTGGAGCGCAAGCGCGCCACGTGTCGGCACGTGGGCGCTTTGCATTGGAGCGCAGGGCGCTGGAGCGCAAGCGTGCCACGTGTCGGCACGTGGGCGCTTTGCGCTCGAGCGCTAGCGCGCCGGCGAGGGAAAGGGGGCTTTTAGCCCCGGAAATTCTCTAAAGAGAAAATAGGGTGGAGTTTAAACTCCTAAGATGCTTTGGGTTAATGAAGGGGGTTCTTCTTCTTCCTCTTTTGTTGGCTGGATCTTGAAGATCAAGTGATATAGGATTTTTTTTAAAATCTCTCCTTTTTGAGATCTAGTGACAGATCCAAGTTCCCCTTTATGGGTTTGGTGGTGAAAAACTATTTTGTTTTATAAAATGGAGAGTAAAACTCTTGAATTAATTCAAAAGAAAGAAGAAGATTTTGGAACCTTGAAGAAGGAGAAAAGATCTCAAATCTAAATTTTTTTTGGAGAGAGAAAAAGTTGTTGGGATATTTCATTATCCTTGCCTTTATAGGCTATACACTTTACACATAGCCCCTTGGGCTTCACAAAATGACATTTTGTCTATCCCATGGCTCATGTGCCATTTTTTTTTGCACATAAGCCATGCGCTTTACAAAAATTTGGCTGTTTGCCTATTTTTCTTACATTTATCCATAAAATAAAATAAAAGAAATACAACAAAATTATTTATTACAAAATTTTTATCTTGGCATGAGGGGAGGCCGGCAGCTTCATGTTCGGGCTCGACCCGGGCATGGGCCCACTGGATCTGGGCTTGGGCCCACTTGGCTTGGGGTTGACTTTGATTTTGACTTGGTCAACCGGGTTGTAAATTTTTACCCCAACAGCGAGGGTGCTTTATCACCTAGTGCCTTAGACCAACTGGTTTGGGAGTCACTGCTAAAGCCTTAGGGATTACAAGACTAGCAATTACGCTTTAATGTGCAAACACATTTTGTAATCGGTCGTTGGTACCTCAAGAAGTATTAACGGTCGCATGAAGAACGTGTGAGAAATTTCATCTAAAAATTCACCAATTGAAAAGTACTTTGGACGATGGACAAGAGTATGATAGCTTGATTTGAATTTCCAAGTGTAGGGGTGATATACACATACGTAGGGGTATATGATTGGGGTTTAGATAAGAGATAGGAATGAAAGATAGGGCTTATATCTTTAGTAGAGATAATAGAAATTCCTAAGTTGAGATGGAACCTTAGAAGGAAAACTTAAAAGATGCTAAAAGCTAAATAAATCTACAAATCATATATAATCTTAAGTTAAATGATTAGGAAGCGTGAAAAATACGGGTGGATAATTTCTGAGTCGAAGATAATAGAATTCCTTGTTGGAAAACCTAATTGGAGGATAAAAGTTAATAAGCCAAATTGATAGGATTTTATGGGTAGTATCCTATGAAAACCCTCAGGAGACAACACTCCTCCTACTAGGGACACCTAGAGGTTTAACGGCTTGTAGCACGAGCTCAGTGCAATCGCGTTTCCCTGCGAAAGTGAGGCTAGGTCTTTTTCGAGAATAAAACGAGGTTTGCTCAAGGACGAGCAAAAGATAAGTTTGGGGGTATTTGTTCATACCATAATTTTGCATTATTATATTCCCCATTCTTATTTATTTTACAAATAAACAGGTGCTTTTGATCCATGTTTGCTATATAGTTGCAGGTTACAGGTTCTCGGAACAAAAACAGTGAAATTGACAAAAAGACGATACAAAAGTGAGACTACGACCAACAAATGGAAGAATCTTGATCAAGCCTATAGTTTGGAGAATAAACGAAGATCAATGGACAATTTCACAAAGAACAAAGGCAGCGCAAGGTTCAAGACTTCGACACGAAGCAAGCGGTAAAGTCCACGATATTGTTCACTATGGAAATCTGGAAGAAACCAGAAGACCATCTGAGAAACCAAGTGAAGGAAATAAAAGAAACAATGCAACAGAAGGTTCCCTGAAGGTTTAAGCTCAAGATTCCACTGTTTGGCCGCGGAACCGCGGCCAAACATGGGTTTTGGCCGCGGTTCCGCGGCCGTGCGTCGCCCGTGTCGGTGGAAAATTTCTATGGTCGCTGGCGGCGCGTTGACTAGTCTTTCTTAGGGGGTAAAATTGTAAATGTAGACGTGACTCGAATGTAACCCTAGGGTTTCTATGTTCTATAAATAGAAACCCTAAAACCTTTTTTAGGTTATGCCTCTTCTTGTGCCTCATTTCATTTTATCAAAATTCAGATCTGTAAATTTCTACAATGTATGAAGAGAGCGTCATATAAAGTAAGTAGTTTTTTATTTCCATGCCCTAGGTAATTTCTTATCTGCCCTAGTATAATTTTCCTTTCTGCCCTAGTTTAGATTTTATTCTCTGTCCTAGTTAGATAGTTAGAACATGTTAATCAATTCCCTAATGAGTGAGTAGTCTCCTCGCTTGTTAGGGTTAGATTTGGGGAAGGCTTGAGAGATGAAGATCTCTCACCCCTTTCTTGCCCATCATACGTTTTTATAGGACTCCATGCATACATACACACACCTCTCCCTACGGCACCCTATCCCACGAGGTAGCGGTGATACCGTAGTATAAACGACCGGTTGTGAATGTTTTCCAAGGAGGTTAGGGTAAAGATTAAGAAAAGAAGGGCAAGAACCTAGAAGAAGAAACCTAGTTTCCTCCCGATGGTACTAATCCACTTTATTAATTATTACCATAACACCTCATAGATCTTAATTAGGGCATAGAAAGCGGTGAAGAATATTGACTCTCCAAACTTAACCTAAACCTAACCCTAGCAAGATTTTATTCTAGATTAATCTTAGTTTTTAGATTTAATCAATCCGACAACAATCGAAATTAAATCGTTAGAACAATTAGGAAATACACAAAATCCCTGTGGACCGACCCGTACTCACCGGCTAGCTACCAAGCGACGCCGTTCTTGATTGCGGTTATAAATATTCTTTTGATCAATCATGCGCAAGTATGGATATATTAATGTATGTGTGCACCAATATGAATATAAAATGTGTATGTGCGCAAGTATGGATATATCAATGTATGTGTGCACCAATATGAATATACAGTTTGCATGTGCGCAAGTATGGATATATCAATGTATGTGTGCACCAATATGAATATACAGTGTGCATGTGCGTAAGTATGGATATATCAATGTATGTGTGCACCGATATGAATATAAAATGTGTATGTGCGCAAGTATGGATATATCAATGTATGTGTGCACCAATATGAATATACAGTGTGCATGTGCGCAAGTATGGATATATCAATGTATGCGTGCACCAATATGAATATACAGTGTGCATGTGCGCAAGTATGGATATATCAATGTATGTGATAATCAAAATGACGTATGGTTCGTAGCAATCTTATAGTGCGAGTGTCATGGCAATCACTAACGGTGTGAGTGTAACATACAAATAGTGTTCGTGCAGCTTGAACCGCCAGTGACAGTGCGGTGTTATATAACTACCATTTCTATATGCAACAACGGATGGTATGCTACAATAGTACATATGCATGAGCAATATACATATAAATATATGCGCGACTACACTATCTTATCACGCTCTGACGCTTAATGCCATACGGGCGATTTCCCCGTAGATGTTAAATCTATTCACCTGGTCTCGTGCTAAGTGTAGACGACTGCTTGCTTCCCTTTCCCCGAGGCGTTCGACGTACCCGCCTGCGAACCTAAAAATTTCACAAAGAATACACATAAGCTAAAATCCTGCAAAAACGCGATATTAAAACCAAACGAGAAACTCGCGTCGTGAACTAAACGCGTGTGTATACGTAACGTGTGTGCATACGCCAAAACCCAACGCGACACGCTGTGGCACACAGCAAACCAACTCAACTCGTATCGTACGTGTCGTGTAAGTCCCGCTATGCAAAATATAGGTAATAGGTCCCAGATTTAATCTGGAGCAGAAACAAGAAAATCAAACAAGATCAAACCCCTCACAATACCTACAGACAACTACCTGCAAAAATCCAACAAATTCCCAAGCAATTGGGCCGACGGCTATGGGTATGGTATCAGCCAAAAACCGGTGGAAGGGGTCTATATTTCTACACTATGATCCTAGCACAATTCATAGCCTAGTGTATATGTTTGCTTACTAAAATTACTCCCCTAAATATAGCAGATTCTATGTATCATAAAGTTTAGTTTAAAACCGTTTTAAAACACTTAGTTTGCAACAATAGGGTGCACAAGTGATATTAGGTGAAATTATAGGAATTTATTGATACCAACAGCACAAATTAGAGCTAATCTAACCCTAAAACCCTGACTTACCCTATTCTCCAACTAAACCATCAATTTATCGCCAAAGTCCACAAAACACTAAAACTAACCCAAACTCTCCTAGATTTCTACCTGCAAACAATTAGAGAAAGTTAATAATACCAAACCCAGACAAACACCAACAGACACCACTAGCCCAAGAACCAACACCCAAAAGCACAGGGAGGTCGGCGACGCCGGAATCGTGGGGGAAGTCGCAGGATTTTTCGGAAGGGGGTGGGCTCGAAAATCAACACAACACTCAGTAGGGCCTGCATACAATTCTATAGGTGTTTGCTAAGCTAGAAAAAGATCACAGTTGTAGCAGGTCTCGGATATCCTACATTTTGCTCCAAAACCGTAATTTTAAGTTTCAAATTTTGCGACTTTAAGGAGACTTAGCTAAATCTAGTGATACTACTAGGTTTAAACAACAATACTAACACTTGATTAGGTTCCATAAGCTATAATAACCCTAACTTAGCTTAAACCCCACTTAAACTACGAACTAGAACTAAAACTCATATTAAACATTAACCGAAGCTAAATAACATATAAGCTTAGCAAAAAAGGAATTGAGTTTAGAGATTATACCCCACTAGATCCTAGGATGCAGGAAGAAGGAGAAGAAGAAGAAGAGAAGGGAAGAGAATGTGTGCTGCTGCTGCTGTGCTGCCGCCTGCTGTTGCTGCTGCTGCCGCCTGCTGCTGCTGCTGTGTTGTTGGTGGTGGTGTTGTAGTTGTGTGTGTGTGAGTGAGAGGGAGAGGGATGTGAGAAAGAGAGTGTGAGTGTTTGAAAAGAAATGAGAGGTATGAGAGTCAAACCCCCCTCTCCTCATTTATTGCAAGCATGGCTCAAGCCATCATGCCCTTTCTCTCTCTCTCTCTCCAAGTCAACCCACAAAGCAAAATTGATTTTCTTTTAGAAAAAAACAAATACCCTTAATTAAAATCAAATTAACTAATAAGAATGGGTTATTCCACCATGGTTGTCTAAACATGGTTTAGCCCCAAACTTAAACCTAGTTCACATGCACATGTGTGTGCAAGCCTAAATAAATTCTAATAAAATATTCATAAATTTTGATAAATTATTTGAAAATCGTTTTGGTAAACTTTTTACTAAAACCCACACATTAAAGTATAATTAGCCACTAATCACAATCTAAGGTGTTACAATCTTCCCCCCTTAAAGAAATTCGTCCCCGAATTTAAAAATATAGCTACGCGTACCTTCAAAGAGATGTGGGAATTTCTTCCGCATCTCGCCCTCGGCCTCCCAAGTGATCTCTTCACCATTTGGGCTACGCCAAACCACCTTCACAGATGGCAAGGCCTTTGATCGAAGTTTTTTCACCTGCCGGTCCAATATCACTACTGGCTGCTCGGTGAACGAAATATCGCACTTGAGTTGAACGGTCTGATGCTGAATCATGTGAGAAGGTTCATGCAGGTATCTGCGAAGCATCGACACGTGGAATACGGGGTGAACATTTGGGAAGTCGGGTGGAAGAGCCAAACGATATGCAACTGCGCCCACACGTTCGAAGATCTCGAAGGGACCTATAAATCTGGGGCTAAGCTTCCCCTTCTGTCCAAATCTCATCACGCCCTTCATCGGAGAGACCCTCAGAAAAACGTGATCGCCAACTGCGAACTCTAATCTGCGGCGGCATCCGTCAGCATACGATTTCTGCCTGCTCTGAGCTGTCCTCATCCTATCTCGAATCAACTGTATCTTCTCGGTCGTCTCCTGTACGATCTGCGGCCCCAAAATACTGCTCTCACTGAGCTCTGTCCAACAGACGGGCGATCTATATCTCCTCCAATACAAGGCCTCGAAAGATGCCATCTGAATAGTATCCTAGAAACTATTGTTGTAGGAGAACTCCACCAAGGGTAAATGATGATCCCAGCTACCACCAAAGTCTAAAACGCACGCTCGGAGCTTGTCCTCGTGAGTCTGAATAGTCCGCTCTGACTGGCCGTCGGTCTGCGGATGAAATGCTGTGCTGAAACTCAAGCGGGTGCCCAAAGTCTCCTGAAGCCTCTGCCATAGCCGGCTGGTAAACTGGGTGCCTCGGTCTGACACGATACAAATCGGGACTCTATGCAGTCGTACGATCTCGTCGATGTATATCTAGGCATACTGAGCAAATCCGAAAGTCGTCTTCACTGGCAGGAAGTGAGCCTCTTTCGACAATCGATCCACGATCACCCAAATAGAGTCATACTGTAACGTTTTGAAAATCGTTTCGGTGAAATTTCGAAAACAATCGGTAAAATAAGGGGGTTTTCTGTAAAAAGTCAAAATACAAATATCTTATTATAAAAATTAAATATACACATTCTAGCTATGTAATTGCTATTATTTGGTGTTTATTGAGCCGCTGGTGAAATTTCAAATTTTCTGAAAAAAATATTATTTTATTATTATTTTAAGCCGTCACTAATACATTTAATTAGGGAAAATTACAAATTGGAATGAGTTGAAACAAATTTTGTGCATCATAAAACATTAAATAAAATTTTATCATATGGTTTTTGGAACGAAATCATTTGCCAAAACGGTTTAGAAATTATTGAAGAAAAAATGCTTTTTTTTAGCGTAAATGGATGTTTGGGGTATTGTATTTATCATTTTTCATCACCCCACACCTGTACACACACCCACACACCCCCATTCACTTATCCCCTTGAAGAATTCAGCAGCCCCCTCTTTTGTCCCCACTTGGATTTTAAAGAAAAGAAATGAAAGAAAAGAAAAGAAAAAAGAGTAGAAAATGGTATAATTTGAGTTGACTTTGACTTGAACTAACTTTCCCCACCTCACTCTCTCTCCTCCTTCACCCAATCCCCCAAGATTTCTGGCCAAAACCTGAACCAAAACAGCCCCAAATACTTCATCTCATTTTTCCATCAAAATCCCCAAAATTTCTATCAAAAATCCACCCTTTTTCTCAAAAATTCAAAGCTAATTCTAAATCCAAGCTTTACCCATTATTCTTTAGCTATTCAAGCATGGATCTTGGAGCATGAAATCATTGTTAGAGGCTAAGATTTTTGCAAGTTTGATCTCAAGCTTGTGAGGTATAATCATAACCTTATGCTTAATTTGTTGTTAAATTACTTGAATCTAGCTATTATGTGTTAAATTAGGGTTTTAAATTTCAAGTTTTGAAATTTAAAGAAAGGGTTTTGATTACTAAGTTAGGGTTTGTTGTGGAAATGAGTTGTGTTTGATTGTGTATGGTTTAGTGAGGTGGATTAATATATTTAGTTTTGTAGAAAACTAATCTAGTTGTTAATTACAAGTTGTTACTTGAAAAATGTCCAAATTAAGCTTTTTGTTGCAAACTAGTTTTTTTGATTTAATTCGAAATATGAGATTAAAAATATGGTTAGGGTTTTTATCATATTATTAACTTTATTAAGTGTAGTTTAACACTTTAGTTCATGGAAATCCAACCTAAATTGTAGTTTGTGCATTTTTGCTATGAAATTGTTAAAAAGGGTATTTTGTAAACTAGAATATTAGGATTTTTGGAATTTAATGAGATTAAATTCCGGAAATTGTTTATACGACTTATTTAAGATATTTAATAAATATATTGGCCGCTACATTCATTTAAACATCCAGTTTTGTACAAAAATGGCGAATTGTGCTTGCTAGATTTTCGGAAAAATGACTTTTTAAGCAAAATTGAGGTTTTTGTGAGTTTTAACCTATTTTATATTAAAATTAGTGTTCGTGAATGTGCAAATGAGTGTGATTGGATTTTTCTCGATGGTTTGACGTTTGTACATCGACATCGAGGGTTGGTTTGACTATTCTTGCATGCGTAGGCGATAGGTTTGGACCTATGCGTGATACGCGTGCCGATTTGATTTTCGTATGCCGTTTCGATTTCGAATTTAGTTTTAATGCGATATGGTGCGTTATGATATGTAGGTACCCCCATGTGGACTTCGAGACGACAAACAAGCGCGTGGCGACGTCGGTACCGGCTAGCGAGGACCAGGTGAGTAGATTTATATCTACGGGGAGAAGTCGGGTGGATGGCGTATAGCACCCCCGCAGTCCGTGGTGATGTACATGGATGCGTATACACACCAACAATTTATGATATGTTGTTAGGATTTATTATTGATGATTTTAGATGGATATTGGTGTTGGATTGGTGCATGGTTACGAAACCTTAGGTAGTGGGTGCACTACACTTACACATACACACATATACATACTTGCATACATTCCTTATTTCATATGTGCGTGTATGGGAATATATTTATATGTTCACATGGGTATGGGACTATGTGTTCACATACGGATTTGAGGAGGATACTTGGGATTGAGCTGAGTCGATGAGATTTGTTTGTGGTTGTGATCTCGGTGATATGGCAGGATTCGTACTTAAGGTACGTCCTGGTGTTATAGCGGATCTTGCGGCGGCGATACGGGTGAATAGTGTTATAAATAAATGGTCGACATGTGATCGTGATATGAGGCATAATATGCTAGGATATTGATATTAGGCCGTATCGGGCGATGTATACCCCTTGATGATGATATGTGCTGACGATATCGGTTTGTACGAGATTGTCGATCAGTAGTCAGATCATGAGTATATTGAGGATATTAGTATTGTACTAGACATAGGTCAGTACCATAGACTATGATCTTGGATAAAGAGGATACCAGAGGAATAGTGTGAGGAATATGATATTGACCCGTACCCAGATTTGGGGATGCCGTACGACGGATTTACATAGGAGCTATATCTTGATGATCGATCCGCACTCTTGACTTGGGATGTCTGATTATAGATATGGTATCGGATATGATATTATTGAGGCGGGATCACCGACTAATATATATACAGGTATGTATATGTATCGACTCAGATGTTAGGCGGTTTCCTTACCTGTAATCTAGCTTATAGCGTAGCCCTTTAGTTTAGTTAGTTGTTAGATTATATTCGGTTCCTACCTATTTCAAAGCTTACGAATCGTGCGTATTTTTAAAGACAGCCTAAGGGATCCTACGGATATTTCAAAAAACGTATCTTTTCTTTAAAACACCATAGCCCTTATTTTCAAAACCCCACGATTCGTGTTATTTCAAAAGGCACCATTGTAGGACTTATATTAGGTTAAAACAGATTAATTATCGTTGCGTCTAGTATTCAGCTCCCGCTCATTATTGTTGTTTGCTCCGCATCACATGCTTATATTATGCTTCATAATCTACTGTTGATATCTTGTGGTTAGGACACCAGCACCATTACCGATGATGCGTATGTACCACGTACACTTACTTGCCGGCTCACACACATCTTCATCGGTAATTGCCATGTCACGTACACCTTAGAAAATATTATTGCTTGACATAGCCTGTTAGCTAATAGTTTAGACATGATATTAGTGTACTTGCCTTATATGTTAGTTTAGACATTATAGTTATTACCTGCTACCTCATGCATACTGTTATTCATTGTTATGCCGCATTAATGGATTCTCATGCATATATTCACTTTTTACGTGCTATTGAGGTTTTGGATTTGGATTTCCATGAGATTTTCTGGATTTGGGGAAAACCGCAAAACATATATAAACTTCTTCTTTCTCTTTTTAAATAAAAAGTGCGGTTTTTCCCATGATGTATGAGTCGTCCACCATGAGTTTGCTGATAGATTTGGAGACCCGATTCGAGGAGTTGGATGAACTGTTTCGGGTATATGGTGGACCCGGTAAGGTACCCCGGGGCAAGAAGCTCGTGGTGGTGACGATGAGCCTGGCAGGGGGAGACTACCTACCGGTGATTTTATCCGACGCGTCGGATATCCGGAGGATACCGTCGTGGTCTTGAGATGGATGGTAGGGGCCGGTCTGGATTGACGGCGCCCTAGATATTGAGATTGAGATATTGAGATTTCGAGATATTGAGGTACTGAGATTTGATGATACAGGCCAGTCCGGATGGCCGGAGCCTGAGGTTTTGAGACATTGAGATTTATGTTTTGTGTCGATGCTAGACACTGTTGATGCTGATTTCATTTATGATACCTCATTTTAAAAATACAAAGGAAATCTCACTAATTTATGAAAACAGTTTCTTCATTTACATGTATTCTGTTTTCATGCATTCATACCTCATTCATATGATATATTGCTACCTGAGGCACTGACACGGGCACATGAGATCACACTCGGGTTAGATATTACCCTAGCCATTGTTATAGGCTGCATGTTATTCATATATTTGAGGATATATTATGATCATTGACCTAGGTTGCGTTATTCATGCGATTTTCTGTTCGTAGATCTTTTTCTACTCACGAGTTGGCAACTCACCCCCGTTGTGCCCCAGTTTCTTGCAGGTGTTGCCGTACGGATTTCATTACGGCTTTGCGGGCACGGTTTCTTTTCGGGTGACTTGCTAGTAGGTGGGTTTATTGTATCTTACCCATCATTATACCTTATATATTATATTTCAGTTGTATCTAGAAGTTCCATCAACCAAACTTGTATTTTTTTGAGATAGAGACCAGTAATGTTATTCTTTCGACCATAGAGTAGCATGTTGTATTTCTTGAGTTTCTTGCTGGTTGAGTTCCATTTCTGCTGTGATCCTCGCCTTTAGGCGTTGTATATTATGTTGCATACAGGTTGATTTGATACGGTTCTTCCTATTCTCTACTACTTCTCTTGGTTTGGATTTCTGGGTTTCGGCTTACTTAGCATACGTACTCCTTGAGACGTTCATAGTCTAAGTGCCAGTCATGTTCCGTACTTTCGGGTCGTGACAAAGTTGGTATCAGAGCGTTAGGTTTTACCTTCGGAGCGTAGGATGACCCTTGGTTGATGGAATATGTGACTAAAGTAGAGTGACGTACCGTTGGTATGTTCCGCGGCATATTTACGACACGCCACTCCACTTAAGAAGCCTTAGGATGTACATTTCCTTGTTCAGTATTATATTCCTTCCTGATCTAGCCTCATTGGTACCAGTTTGGTTTTGCTGCCACGATTACGGGCAGGAAGAGCTACGGCTAGAGTTGCGGTCAGCACGAGCTCGGCACGAACGAGGACTGACCAGGGCATGATTCCGGCGACACCCGATTATAGAGAGGTGTCTTTTGACTGTGTTTCCGCGCCACGAGCGTTTGGCGGATCGCCTTTATGAGGTTACTCGGATGTGCTGATCGACATTAGAGGATTGAGCTAATGATAGAGGCCAGCCAGATCTTGATGACCGTTGGTGTGTTGCTTATTCATGATGATCGAGGCACTGTTCGGCGTGCAGACGAGCGAGCCAGTTATTGCTGCGAACGACGAGGTATTGCCCCAGATGCTGGAGTTAGTGCAGAACGAGTTGTACTAAGAGATGATAGAAGGTCGCTAGTCATCGTGGATGAATGACTAGGACATGTGGATCGTTCGCCTAACCCGCTGCGAGGTCATCAGATAGATGGATTCCAGCTAGAGACGACTTCACGTGGAGACGTTGGGAGTCGACAGAGACGATCGAATGTCAGAAACCTATTCTTCCAAGTTTAAGATAGTCGGAAAGACATGCAGGCAATTCTATGGTCCCTCTAGAAGAATGAAACCCTAACTCGACTTAATGACCGTGTGAAAGCCTTTGAACCTTAGGGTTTGCGGCAGTTCTGCGGCGCCATTAGTGAGGCTTGGGTTTTCCCTTCTACGGCTGGACCACCGATGCTGTGGTATGTACTCGATACTATTAAACTGTACCCAAGATGTTGAGCTCTTGGGGGATTATGAGGTTTTGACGAATCGATTGGATGGCTCGACTTAATTCGGATGCTAGGTGGTGAGATGCATTCTTGGGAGACTCCAGATACGAGGATAGCCGTTGGAGCTCAGTCCATGCAGCCGCGACGAGACGAGTCCAAAGCAGACGACATTAGAGAAAAGTAGAATAAGAGGTTCGCACCAGATCTAGATGAGATGACGTTCCACTCCGCCGACATCAGAGAGGCGATGCGCATGCCGAGGCATGGTACTTGGACTTACCTTCCAGAAGGAGTCGCGATGAGTATGCAGTCGTTCCAGAGCAAGATGCAGATATAGGAAAGGACAATGACTTCCGGACAGTTGGCAGAGACGAGACATGGAAGAGACCGTGAGCAGGATTCCTTCCAGGATACTGCTGCGAAGATACTTGCACCCAGGATCAGATGTGTCACGTGCATTCAGAGAGCCAGAGGCCGACGCCAGTGATATGCTGCCTTGACAGGGCCGATGAGCCGATGGATTGTGAGATTGGTAATCCACGGAGAAGACTTGGACCCAGGAGTGGTCATGTTATGCACACCAGCAGGCCAGAGTTCATGATCATCGACGAGACGTCCCACTAGTGACCGCGACAGTTGGCCCGAGATTCTTAGAGGATGCACTTGAGCGGTACTGTTCCGCCATTATTGATTTCGATGTTTTGGGTGATTTATTCATATGATTTGATTTTGATGATTGAGGATTTACGATCTTTGCACAGTGTTGCACTTGATATCGTTTTCGTGCTTTAGTTTCACATGTTTGTGATTTTACGGTTTTAAACAGTTGAGTTGATTTTGTGCGTATGCACGCACGCGATTTGGTTCCTGCACTCTGTATAGTTTATATATGCTGGCAGTGCAGTCACATGTATTTTGTGCACTTGGATACACTAGATTTCGATTTCGAGGGTGATGCTCGACATTTGTTTTGTGCATTTTATGCACCGGATTGGATTTTTAGCGCCTGTTGGGCGCCTGTTACGAGATGCGATTTGGTGCACACCAGATGCACTAATTCGAGATTTTTCGTGCATGTCAGATGCACCTGATTTTGCTGTCAGGCACACATGTTGCCTACGACAGATGTTTCGTGCACACCTGATGCACTTAGATGTTGTTTCTGTGCGCATGTATGGCACATTCATGGATTTTGATTTCCGTGCGCACCAGACGCACGTAGTATTCATGTGCATATTTTGGGATTGATTTCTTATAGAGCAGTACGTTTTTATGATATTGCTATGTGTTTCCGTACTGAGCAGGACTAGTCAGAGGACAGTACCTGAATACATTTTGCATGCATTGATAGTTATTGAAGGGATTTCCAAAAAGCGAGCTATAGCCTCAGTATTTACCTACGTGTCTGATATGACACGAAATGTTTAAAACAAGGAGACCCTTCTAAATTGTTTCCAAAACGGCGGAACGTACATTTCAAACAAAGGTATATATGTATATAGTTATTTTCTTATGGTAGACGTCCGCCACTGTGCAGTGTTATACGCGTTGCACAGCGACTTAAAGAGATTTAGCATGCATTTCCTTCAGATACTTACAGATATAGATTCGATATTTACATTTATAGTTTCGAGTTATATCATATTGGTTTTGAATTGGATTTGGCATTGATGTCTTCTCCATGACTCCGATGATTGCGGGATGCTTGACGGAGTTTTGATTTGAGTTATATGCTCATTTTTCAAGCGCATGCGCTGCGCTACGATTTGTTTTATGTAGTTACAATTTCGGAGCCCCGACGACTTGATGGTTTTTCTTAGATGTTTTAGTATTTGGGGGAGTTTGAATTTAAATTCGGGGACCGAATTTCTTTAAGGGGGGAAGATTGTAACGTTTTGAAAATCGTTTCGGTGAAATTTCAAAAAAAATCGGTAAAATAAGGGGGTTTTCTGTAAAAAGTCAAAATACAAATATCTTATTATAAAAATTAAATATACACATTCTAGCTATGTAATTGCTATTATTTGGTGTTTATTGAGCCGCTGGTGAAATTTCAAATTTTCTGAAAAAAATATTATTTTATTATTATTTTAAGCCGTCACTAATACATTTAATTAGGGAAAATTACAAATTTGAATGAGTTGAAACAAATTTTGTGCATCATAAAACATTAAATAAAATTTTATCATATGGTTTTTGGAACGAAATCATTTGCCAAACCGGTTTAGAAATTATTGAAGAAAAAAGGCTTTTTTTTTAGCGTAAATGGATGTTTGGGGTATTGTATTTATCATTTTTCATCACCCCACACCCATACACACCCCCATTCACTTATCCCCTTGAAGAATTCAGCAGCCCCCTCTTTTGTCCCCACTTGGATTTTAAAGAAAAGAAATGAAAGAAAAGAAAAGAAAAAAGAGTAGAAAATGGTATAATTTGAGTTGACTTTGACTTGAACTAACTTTCCCCACCTCACTCTCTCTCCTCCCTCACCCAATCCCCCAAGATTTCTGGCCAAAACCTGAACCAAAACAGCCCCAAATACTTCATCTCATTTTTCCATCAAAATCCCCAAAATTTCTATCAAAAATCCACCATTTTTCTCAAAAATTCAAAGCTAATTCTAAATCCAAGCTTTACCCATTATTCTTTAGCTATTCAAGCATGGATCTTGGAGCATGAAATCATTGTTGGAGGCTAAGATTTTTGCAAGTTTGATCTCAAGCTTGTGAGGTATAATCATAACCTTATGCTTAATTTGTTGTTAAATTACTTGAATCTAGCTATTAGGTGTTAAATTAGGGTTTTAAATTTCAAGTTTTGAAATTTAAAGAAAGGATTTTGATTACTAAGTTAGGGTTTGTTGTGGAAATGAGTTGTGTTTGATTGTGTATGGTTTAGTGAGGTGGATTAATATATTTAGTTTTGTAGAAAACTAATCTAGTTGTTAATTACAAGTTGTTACTTGAAAAATGTCCAAATTAAGCTTTTTGTTGCAAACTAGTTTTTTTGATTTAATTCGAAATATGAGATTAAAAATATGGTTAGGATTTTTATCATATTATTAACTTTATTAAGTGTAGTTTAACACTTTAGTTCATGGAAATCCAACCTAAATTGTAGTTTGTGCATTTTTGCTATGAAATTGTTAAAAAGGGTATTTTGTAAACTAGAATATTAGGATTTTTGGAATTTAATGAGATTAAATTCCGGAAATTGTTTATACGACTTATTTAAGATATTTAATAAATATATTGGCCGCTACATTCATTTAAACATCCTGTTTTGTACAAAAATGGCGAATTGTGCTTGCTAGATTTTCGGAAAAATGACTTTTTAAGCAAAATTGAGGTTTTTGTGAGTTTTAACCTATTTTATATTAAAATTAGTGTTCGTGAATGTGCAAATGAGTGTGATTGGATTTTTCTCGATGGTTTGACGTTTGTACATCGACATCGAGGGTTGGTTTGACTATTCTTGCATGCATAGGCGATAGGTTTGGACCTATGCGTGATACGCGTGCCGATTTGATTTTCGTATGCCGTTTCGATTTCGAATTTAGTTTTAATGCGATATGGTGCGTTATGATATGTAGGTACCCCCATGTGGACTTCGAGACGACAAACAAGCGCGTGGCGACGTCGGTACCGGCTAGCGAGGACCAGGTGAGTAGATTTATATCTACGGGGAGAAGTCGGGTGGATGGCGTATAGCACCCCCGCAGTCCGTGGTGATGTATATGGATGCGTATACACACCAACAATTTATGATATGTTGTTAGGATTTATTATTGATGATTTTAGATGGATATTGGTGTTGGATTGGTGCATGGTTACGAAACCTTAGGTAGTGGGTGCACTACACTTACACATACACACATATACATACTTGCATACATTCCTTATTTCATATGTGCGTGTATGGGAATATATTTATATTTTCACATGGGTATGGGACTATGTGTTCACATACGGATTTGAGGAGGATACTTGGGATTGAGCTGAGTCGATGAGATTTGTTTGTGGTTGTGATCTCGGTGATATGGCAGGATTCGTACTAAAGGTACGTCCTGGTGTTATAGCGGATCTTGCGGCGGCGATACGGGTGAATAGTGTTATAAATAAATGGTCGACATGTGATCGTGATATGAGGCATAATATGCTAGGATATTGATATTAGGCCGTATCGGGCGATGTATACCCCTTGATGATGATATGTGCTGACGATATCGGTTTGTACGAGATTGTCGATCAGTAGTCAGATCATGAGTATATTGAGGATATTAGTATTGTACTAGACATAGGTCAGTACCCTAGACTATGATCTTGGATAAAGAGGATACCAGAGGAATAGTGTGAGGAATATGATATTGACCCGTACCCAGATTTGGGGATGCCGTACGACGGATTTACATACGAGCTATATCTTGATGATCGATCCGCACTCTTGACTTGGGATGTCTGATTATAGATATGGTATCGGATATGATATTATTGAGGCGGGATCACCGACTAATATATATACAGGTATGTATATGTATCGACTTAGATGTTAGGCGGTTTCCTTACCTGTAGTCTAGCTTATAGCGTAGCCCTTTAGTTTAGTTAGTTGTTAGATTAGATTCGGTTCCTACCTATTTCAAAGCTTACGAATCGTGCGTATTTTTAAAGACAGCCTAAGGGATCCTACGGATATTTCAAAAAACGTATCTTTTCTTTAAAACACCGTAGCCCTTATTTTCAAAACCCCACGATTCGTGTTATTTCAAAAGGCACCATTGTAGGACTTATATTAGGTTAAAACAGATTAATTATCGTTGCGTCTAGTATTCAGCTCCCGCTCACTATTGTTGTTTGCTCCGCATCACATGCTTATATTATGCTTCATATTCTACTGTTGATATCTTGTGGTTAGGACACCAGCACCATTACCGATGATGCGTATGTACCACGTACACTTACTTGCCGGCTCACACATATCTTCATCGGTAATTGCCATGTCACGTACACCTTAGAAAATATTATTGCTTGGCATAGCCTGTTAGCTAATAGTTTAGACATGATATTAGTGTACTTGCCTTATATGTTAGTTTAGACATTATAGTTATTACCTGCTACCTCATGCATACTGTTATTCATTGTTATGCCGCATTAATGGATTATCATGCATATATTCACTTTTTACGTGCTATTGAGGTTTTGGATTTGGATTTCCATGAGATTTTCTGGATTTGGGGAAAACCGCAAAACATATACAAACTTCTTCTTTCTCTTTTTAAATAAAAAGTGCGGTTTTTCCCATGATGTATGAGTCGTCCACCATGAGTTTGCTGATAGATTTGGAGACCCGATTCGAGGAGTTGGATAAACCGTTTCGGGTACATGGTGGACCCGGTAAGGTACCCCGGGGCAAGAAGCTCGTGGTGATGACGATGAGCCTGGCAGGGGGAGACTACCTACCGGTGATTTTACTCGACGCGTCGGATATCCGGAGGATACCGTCGTGGTCTTGAGATGGATGGTAGGGGCCGGTCTGGACTGACGGCGCCCAAGATATTGAGATTGAGACATTGAGATTTCGAGATATTGAGGTACTGAGATTTGATGATACAGGCCAGTCCGGATGGCCGGAGCCTGAGGTTTTGAGACATTGAGATTTATGTTTTGTGTCGATGCTAGACACTGTTGATGCTGATTTCATTTATGATACCTCATTTTAAAAATACAAAGGAAATCTCACTAATTTATGAAAACAGTTTCTTCATTTACATGTATTCTGTTTTCATGCATTCATACCTCATTCATATGATATATTGCTACCTGAGGCACTGACACGGGCACATGAGATCACACTCGGGTTAGATATTACCCTAGCCATTGTTATAAGCTGCATGTTATTCATATATTTGAGGATATATTATGATCATTGACCTAGGTTGCGTTATTCATGCGATTTTCTGTTCGTAGATCTTTTTCTACTCACGAGTTGGCAACTCACCCCCGTTGTGCCCCAGTTTCTTGCAGGTGTTGCCGTACGGATTTCATTACGGCTTTGCGGGCACGGTTTCTTTTCGGGTGACTTGCTAGTAGGTGGGTTTATTGTATCTTACCCATCATTATACCTTGTATATTATATTTCAGTTGTATCTAGAAGTTCCATCAACCAAACTTGTATTTTTTTGAGATAGAGACCAGTAATGTTATTCTTTCGACCATAGAGTAGCATGTTGTATTTCTTGAGTTTCTTGCTGGTTGAGTTCCATTTCTGCTGTGATCCTCGCCTTTAGGCGTTGTATATTATGTTGCATACAGGTTGATTTGATACGGTTCTTCCTATTCTCTACTACTTCTCTTGGTTTGGATTTCTGGGTTTCGGCTTACTTAGCATACGTACTCCTTGAGACGTTCGTAGTCTAAGTGCCGGTCATGTTCCGTACTTTCGGGTCGTGACACATACCCTCGACTAGTCCTGGGTAGACCCACAATGAAGTCCATAGAAATCTGCTCCCATTTCCACTCCGGAATGGGTAACGGCTGTAGCTCTCCTGCTGGCCTCTGGTGCTCGGCCTTGACTTGCTGACAAGTTAGGAATATCGACACGAAGTCTGTGACGTCCCTCTTCATCCCGTCCCACCAGTAAACATCTCTCATATCATGGTATATCTTGGTGGAACCCGGATGAACACTGTACACCGATCGATGTGCCTCCTCAAGAATCTCACGCCGCAGTCCCTCATCATCTGGTACGCACAGTCTAGTCCCAAATCGCAGTATCCCCTGATCATCAATCATGAACTCGGAACATCTACCCTGTCCAATCTGTGCCATGATCTCTGAACAACGGTCATCACTGTACTGTGCCTCCTGTATGCGGTCAAGCGACTGTGGGCGTGCACGAACATGCGCAATCTGTCCCCTGATCGGAGTGAACTCAAATTGCACTCAGCTGTTGCATAAAACCTGCCAATCTGCCGACGACTGCCTCTGCACTGCGCTCAAACAAGATAGACTAGCCCCGGGCCTCCTACTCAAAGCATCCGCCACTACATTTGCCTTGGCCGGGTGATACAAGATCTCGCAATCATAGTCCTTCACTAACTCCATCCAACGGCGCTGTTTAAGATTCAGGTCTCGCTGCTGAAATATGTACTTCAAGCTCTTGTGATCAGTGAATATCTGGCACGACTCGCCGTATAGGTAATGTCGCCAGATCTTAAGTGCAAAGTCCACGGCCGCCATCTCCAAATCGTGAGTGGGGTAGTTCTGTTCGTGTTTCTTCAACTGCCGAGAAGCATACGCGATCACCCTGTCGTGCTACATCAATACGCACCCTAGCCCCACTCGAGAAGCGTCACAATAGACCGCAAATCCACCCGATCCTGAAGGCAATGATAACACCGGCGTCGTAGTCAAATGGGTCTGCAACTGCTGAAAGCTATGCTCGCACGCCTCCGTCCAGTCAAAAGGAACTCCCTTCCGGGTCAACCCGGATGCAGCAATATGGGAGAAGCCCTGTACAAATTGTCGGTAGTAGCCGGCCGGTCCTAGAAAGCTGTGGATCTCCGTAACTGATGCTGGTCTGGGCTAATACTGAACGGCCTCGATCTTCTTCGGGTCTACACATATACCATCTCGTGTAATCACGTGACCCAAGAAATCTACGCTGTCAAGCCAAAACGCGCACTTGGAGAATTTTGCAAACTGCTGGTCTTCCCTCAAAGTCTGTAATGTGATCCGCAGGTGCTGCTCGTGCTCCTCTCGGCTCCGGGAATATACCAAAATGTCGTTAATGAATACGATGATGAACATATCAAAATACGGCCTGAAGACACGGTTCATCAAATCCATAAATGCTGCTGGGGCATTGGTGAGTCCAAACGACATCACTAAAAACTCATAGTGGCCGTAACGCGTGCGAAAAGCCGTCCTCAGAATATCCTCCTGTCGAACCCGCAACTGATGGTAGCTTGATCGCAAGTTGATCCTTGAAAAGTATCCTGCACCCTGAAGTTGGTCGAACAAGTCATCGATGCATGGTAACGGATATCTATTTCGCACGGTAACCCTATTCAGTTGGCGGTAGTCAATACACAAGTGCAAACTGCCGTCCTTCTTCTTGACAAACAGGACTAAGGCACCCTAAGGAGACACACTAGGTCGAATAATCCCCTTATCCAGCAAATCTTGCAACTGACCTTTCAACTCTCTAAGCTCCGCCAGGGCCATCCGATAAGGCAGTATGGAAATAGGCCCCGTGCCGGGAATCAAGTCAATGCAGAAAACAATATCGCGCTCAGGCGGTAGCCCAGGAAGCTCGTCAGGGAAAACATCAGGGAACTCACTCACAATCGGAACCTGGTCCAACGGAACCTCTGTAGCTCTAGTATCGCAAATATAGGCTAGAAATCCTCGACATCCCTTCCTCAAAAGCTGTCCAGTGCGAAGAGAAGAAATCAAACTCTGAGGGGCGGCACCACGGTCCCCCTGCACAACAAAAGCTGACTCGCCGGGAAAACAAAACCTAACTGTCTTCTCACGGCAGTCCACAGACGCATAGCATGTGGCTAACCAATCCATGCCCTGAAGAACATTGAAGTCCAACATCTCAAGAAGGATCAAGTCGACAGGCAACTCTCTCTCGCCAATACGGACAACACACGATTGGAACACGTGTCTAGCAATAAACGACTCGCCTACGGGAGTGGTCACAACAAGCGGCTGATCAAGAAAACCAGACTCTCTACCCAAACTCGGCATGAAGTTTGTGGAAACGTACGAGTGCGTGGATCCCGGATCAAACAACACGTGTGCGTCAACAGAATATACTGAAAGGGTACCTGAGACCACTGCATTGGACACCTGCGCGTCCTGATGCGTCAAAGCGAAAACCCGTGCCTGTCCTCTACCTGCGACTGGCGGTCCCCTACTAGCAACTGGCTGTACTCTGTCGGCAGCTGGCTGTCCTCTGCCTCGGCCACTTCGTCCTCTATGAGCAAATCCTCCGTGACCACGACCTCTTTATGCATGAGTCTGATGCAGAGCAACAGTAGGTACAATAGGCAACGCCCTCTGGGGTGGTGAAGGTGGTAAAGTGACATGAGATACTGCTGCCTCCCTCCGGCGTATCTCGGTACAGTCTCTGATGCGGTGATGGGGACTACCACACCCAAAGCATCCACGCGACGACTGCTGACCCTCCTGGGGATAAGAGCTAAATATCTGACCTCGCCCCGAGTCTCTGCCACCTGTACGACGTCTATCACGGCGTCCGAATAGAAGTCTCTGTGCTGCTGTATCAGTACGAACCCTCTTCGGCCCTGGAACTACCGAAGTCTCAGCAAGGCGCTCCTCGACTAATAAGGCTGCATCTACAGCTGCTGCATAGGTCTCGTAATGCTGTGTACTGATCGCAAGAAACAAAGCGGTAAGCAAGCCTCGAACAAACCTCTTGACTCGCATCTTCTCAGTAGCCACTAAATACGGGGCATAAACAGATAGCTCGGTGAACTGCACATTATACTCCGCCACCGTCATATCCAGCGTCTGGCGTAATGACTCGAACCTGCGCGCTCGGGCATCCCTGACACTCTGGGGAAGGAAACGGGCTGGAAACACCGTTACAAACTCGGTCCAGGTCATAGGAGGAAGACCTGCTGCTCTGCCCTTCTCTACTGACTCACACCATTTCTCTGCAAGACCTTCCAGGCGAAAGCTCGCGAACTCCACCCATCTCGCATCTGAACATCTGAGTGAACGACATATCCGGGCCATCCTATCGATAAATGACTGTGGGTCTTCGGCTGCATCGGTGCCTGTGAAGACCGGAAGCTTCAGCCTCATAAAATCTGATAGCGATACTATGATAACCTCTGTGGCTGCAGGTGCAACTGCCTGAACTGTAGGTGTTGGTGTGTAGTAGCGCCTCTAGTTGGGTTACAACTTCATAAAGTAGTGAACTTTCATTTTAAAGAGGGCTATTACAAACGAACTACGAATCGTAACTAGAGATTAGGGTAATAACATCATTATGTAAAGTCTAAACTAAAGGAAAAGGAAATACAACCTTTGTAGCCAACTCCTTCGGTCTTTAGAACTCCTACAGTTTTGCACAAGGTTTGGAATGACTCCACTCGAGGTCCTTCGTCGTCTACGATGATCCTCCCGGAGATTCCTAGAACAAGCTCTTAGCTTCACAAAATGAAGCAAGCACTCTACACTAAAGGGCTAGGGTAGTGTAGAATGGTTGTGTGGTTTGTAAACTCACTCAAAAACCCTTTCTTTTTAATTTCCTCACTCAAAACAAAACTAAAGAGAGCTTGGAAATGGAGGAAGGTGAAGATGGCAAAAGCTTTTGTGTGAATAATGAAAAACTTATTTTCAAAAATGAAAATGAAAATATTATATATGAAACACTCTCACATATAACCATGGTTGGTTAAATATTTAGATATTATTTGGATGGGTTAAAGAACAAAAGGAAATTAAACCATGGTTAAAGTCAATGGTCAAATAAGAAGTGTGTAGAAAATGAGTCATTATTTTAATTTCCTTTTTCCTTTAATCCATTAACAAAAATCTAGATATTTAGTAATCACGTGAGTCTTATATTTCCATCTCCTTTGTATCATCAACCATGACGCATATGTATGAGTGTATGTGTGCATGCACATCATCATGTGTATGTGTGAACATACATGCATACATCCAAAAGAAAAAGGGTTAATTAAAAGTGAGCTTAAAGATAATATTAAATCAACACTTGATTTAATAAATCGCTCACATCAAATGCGACCCGACAAATATCGAACGTCCGATTAAAATACGGTATCACATATCCGTATTTAATCGAGCTCCTGCACATATCTCATATGCAGACCACAACATTTCGCCTGAACTAGAAAAATCCTGTGTGGGACTCTAAGACTCGTCAATACGCCGACGGTAGGTGATGATCATATCAAAACACCTACAAGCCGCAAGCGGTCAGCTAAACGTAACGGCCACCCGGGTATTGAGCGATCAGAAGAAAAACAAGCGAACCCGTCAAAATTTCCGTCGAGCCATTGGCAACACTTATCGTACAGTCCGGTCTCTTCGTCTGATATGCTGCATATCAAGTCTAGGGATGGAATCGTCGAGCCCTAATAACTCAATAAGTCATGTCGATATGGTCTATGACCGGTCGAGAAACTACTGATAACACTTATCAGCAAATCTCATCAGCCCTGGCCAGGGACTTTAAGTCAGAGCCAATCACACATAGCACAACATCAACTTCCAATATCGGGAGAGACGAAACCCCTCCTATCGCTCACTGTATCCATATGTCTCGAGACTATACCCAAAATCCACCTGCTTGCACGACTCCATAGAGCCGTGGTAGGGTGGAAA
This sequence comes from Agapanthus africanus, assembly GCA_030015575.1. Taxonomy (NCBI): domain Eukaryota; kingdom Viridiplantae; phylum Streptophyta; class Magnoliopsida; order Asparagales; family Amaryllidaceae; genus Agapanthus; species Agapanthus africanus. The sequence continues at coordinate 208,163,278 of JASDDO010000022.1, forward strand.
TCAAAGTACAGTTGGAGAACACACAAGACTCTATGACGATCTCGGGTCTACAGACTAACCTGTACCAGTGTCACCAGAGAACTGCTATCCGACGATAAATATAATACCATATAGGAATTCTCTGTGAGTCCGTTCAGTGTACCCAGTCTCCACTGAACACCCGTATATAATCTTCGATGTCACAACACCAATGGATATGGGATCAGCTATCGCCCATCATATGGGTCAAGAAACGTATACGCTAGTCTACTCTGGAATATCGATGCCCTATCTCGATATACCTTCGACTAGGAACATTTTAAGGATATGCTTATAGACTACACATGCCCCACTAGTATGATCTCCATCATAGCCATGGAAGTCAAGCAAATATCCTTAGGGTTTTATCAACATGTATCAAATGAACAGTATCAAGCAAACATGTCAGATAAAGTAAAACCAGATAGCATACTATCATGTCGAGCAAGAAAGTCATATATCAAAATATACATATATATGTCCAAGCATCCACTATACATATAATGTCCTCTAGGGTATACATATATCCAACAGTAGGTACCATCACGGTCCCCGTAACGGGTGGAACTACCTCTGGCCGCTACGCTCGAAGCGTCTCGACTAACGACCCTATCATCTGGCGTATCTCCTGCATACCGGCCCCTAGCATGGCGATCTGATTTTCCGAAGAAGGAACAGTCTGCTCTGGTACAACTGGTACAACAGGTGTAACGCGACTAAGTAAGCCAAAACCCAGAAATCAAAACCAATAAAAGTAGTGAGTGTTGAAAACATTTGATGAAAACATTTATTAAAACATTTGGAAATCTCAAGTAAAAATCTTTCAAGTTTAAATTATTTTATTAAAAATTTCGGCAGCGCCTCCTTTGTAAAGCCAGCCCCGAAATCAGGTACAAGACATGATATAAGTAAAATGACATACAATAAGAATAAAGTATCCCCAAACGGGAGCAATCACGCCCAACGACGGAAACAATCACCACAAGAATAATATACAACGCCGTAGCGAAGAAATGAGCAATATAAATGAAAACATCATAAAAGATAAAGCTGCATGAATAAAGTCGGCTCACACGAGCTCGACACCAGAGTACAAAATAATATACAACACGTCCTCACAACTGGTCTCTAAGTCAATACATGAAGTAGTAGATGAAGAGTACTAGATACAATAGTGTGTACAGATAGAAAATAACCGGATACCGCAAGAACCCACCTATAAGCAAAGGTCGCACACGCCAACTGCAGTGGTATCCGTAGCAAAAGATACAAGGAAGTAGCCTGCCGCAACTACTCTGAGGGGCAACCTGCAAACACTGTGGCACAACGGGGGTGAGTTGCCAACTCGTGAATAGTAGATAACATATAAAGGTAATCGCGAGTATGCACGTACTACGATACTCTAACATGTGCCAACAGATATCATCTAAATGATGAGCTGGGTACGCAATAGTCATGCATAACAAGTGCGATCTAGTAACATCTATATATGATGAGCAGGGTATGCAATAATCATGCATAACAGGTGCAATCTAATAACATCTATATATGATGAGCAGGGTATGCAATATTCATGACAAAGTACTCTATCAGGTGCTACTACTACAGGATGAGATGCATAACAATGAAATGCTGAGCATGGGATAAAATATTATCAACACGGAATATCAACGTGGAAAACCCGGTGTCTACCAAAAACACCCCAAGATCCCGATAACCTAGGCGCCGTCACTCTATCCGGCCCTCATATCCTGTAAATCTCATGGAACGGGAGTGCCCAACATCGGCACGCAAATATCATGAAATACTCGTGTCCAGTATCGTCACGCAAAATCCTCATCTCTCAGGCGCCGCATACCAGATCGGCCCTCAGCATGTATCTCATGTCATAACCCCCAGACGGTATCTTCCGGATATCCGTCGGGTCTCCAAACTGTCACCGGCAGGTAGTAGTCCCTCCGCTGGGCTCACCGTCTAACTATACGAGTCTTCTTGCCCCGGGGTACCATACCGGGTCCACCATGTACCCGCAGACGGTGCCTATCACTCCTCGAATCGGGTATACTCATATAAGATCTCATGAACCGAGAAAACTCATGGTGGACGCACTAAAATATCATATCAAGAGAAACCGGGTTTTTAAAATAAAGCATACTTTCTTGAAATAATACCACGGTTCTCAAAATCCAGAAATCACATGAAATCCCAAAACTAAATGCGTAAATCCATGCAGTGTGTCGTATGCTACTGAGAGTAGAAAAGGAAACCGCTCTTTTAAATGGATCCAATTTTTAAAATATCTCATGCGGTCCATATTTTCTCGAAATCAAAACCAGTATCATCCATATATGTGAAATATGTATGTATATAGGTATGGATGTGAAGTGGATATATACGTAAGTATGAGTGTACCAATGTGTACGTGCACCAATATGGATATACAGTGTGTATGTGCGCAAGTATGGATGTATCAATGTATGTGTGCACCAATATGGATACAAAATGTGTATGTGCGCAAGTATGGATATATCAATGTATGTGTGCACCAATATGAATATACTGTGTGCATGTGCGGAAGTATGGATATATCAATGTATGTGTGCACCAATATGAATATACAGTGTGCATGTGCGCAAGTATGGATATATCAATGTATGTGTACACCAATATGAATATAAAATGTGTATGTGCACAAGTATGGATATATCAATGTATGTGTGCACCAATATGAATATACAGTGTGCATGTGCGCAAGTATGGATATATCAATGTATGTGTGCACCAATATGAATATATAGTGTGCATGTGCGCAAGTATGGATATATCAATGTATATGATAATCAAAATGACCTATGGTTCGTAGCAATTCTATAGTGCGAGTGTCAAGATAATCACTAACGGTGTGAGTGTAACATACAAATAGTGCTCGTGCAGCTTGAACCGTTAGTGACAGTGCGGTGTTATATAACTACCATTTCTATATGCAACAACGGATGGTATGCTACAATAGTACATATGCATGCGCAATATACATATAAATATATGCGCGACTACACTATCCTATCATGCCCTGACGCTTAACGCCATACGGGAGATTTCCCAGTAGATGTTAAATCTACTCACCTGGTCTCGTGCTAAGTGTAGCCGACTACTTACTTCCCTTTCCTCACGGCGTCCGACATACCCGCCTGCGAACCTAGAAATTTCACAAATAATACACATAAGCTAAAATCCTGCAAAAACGCGATATTAAAACCAAACGAGAAACTCACGTCATAAACTAAATGCGTGTGTATACGTAACGTGTATGCATACGCCGAAACCCAACGCGACACGCTGTGGCACACAGCAAACCAACTCAACTCGTATCGTACGTGTCGCTCAAATCCCGCTACGCAAAATATAGGTAATAGGTCCCAGATTTAATCTGAAGCAGAAACAAGAAAATCAAACAAGACCAAACCCCTCACAATACCTACAGACAACTACCTGCAAAAATCCAACAAATTCCCAAGCAATTGGGCCGGCGGCTATGGGTATAGTTTCGGCCAAAAACCGGTAGAAGGGGTCCTGGTTTCTACACTATGATCCTAGCACAATTCATAGCCTGGTGTGTATGTTTGCTTAGTAAAATTACTACCCTAAATACAGCAGATTCTATGTATCATAATGTTTAGTTTAAAACCATTTTAAAACACTTAGTTTGCAACAATAGGGTGCAAAAGTGATATTAGGTGAAGTTACAGGAATTTAGTGATACCAACAACACAAATTAGAGCTAATCTAACCCTAAAACCCTGACTTACCCTATTCTCCAACTAAACCATCAATTTATCGCCAAAGTCCACAAAACACTAAAACTAACCCAAACTCTCCTAAATTTCTACCTGCAAACAATTAGAGAAAGTAAATAATACCAAACCCAGACAAACACCAACAGACACCACTAGCCCAAGAACCAACACCCAAAAGCACAGGGAGGCCGACGACGCCGGAATCATGGGGGAAGTCGCAGGATTTTTCGGAAGGGGGTGGGCTCGAAAATCAACACAACACTCAGTAGGGCCTGCATACAATTCTGTAGGTGTTTGCTAAACTAGAAAAAGATCACAGTTATAGCAGGTCTCGGATATCCTACATTTTGCTCCAAAACCGTAATTTTAAGTTTCAAATTTTACGACTTTAAGGTGACTTAGCTAATTCTAGTGATACTACTAGGTTTAAACAACAATACTAACACTTGATTAGGTTCCATAAGCTATAATAACCCTAACTTAGCTTAAACCCCACTTAAACTACGAACTAGCACTAAAACTAATATTAAACACTAACCGAAGCTAAATAACCTATAAGCTTAGCAAAAAAGGAGTTCAGTTTAGAGATTATACCCCACTAGATCCTAGGATGCAGGAAGAAGGAGAAGAAGAAGAAGAGAAGGGAAGAGAATGTGTGCTGCTGCTGCTGTTGCTGTTGCTGCCTGCTGCTGCAGCCGCCTGTTGCTGCTATGTGCTGCTGCTGCTGCAGTGTTGTTGTTGTTAGTGTTGTAGTTTTGTGTGTGTGAGTGAGAGGGAGAGGGATGTGAGAAAGAGAGTGTGAGTGTTTGAAAAGAAATGAGAGGTATGAGAGTCAAACCCCCCCCTCTCTCCTCATTAATTGCAAGCATGGCTCAAGCCATCATGCCCTTTCTCTCTCTCTCTCCAAGTCAACCCACAAAGCAAAATTTATTTTCTTTTAGAAAAAACAAATACCCTTAATTAAAATCAAATTAACTAATAAGAATGGGTTATTCCACCATGGTTGTCTAAACATGGTTTAGCCCTAAACTTAACCCTAGTTCACATGCACATGTGTGTGCAAGCCAAAATAAATTCTAATAAAATATTCTTAAATTTTGATAAATTATTTGAAAATCGTTTTGATAAACTTTTTACTAAAACCCACACATTAAAGTATAATTAGCCACTAATCATAATCTAAGGTGTTACAATCGCCAGGTGGCAGGTCGATATCTGGGCCCTGAGGGAGTTCAGCGTTGGGCGGCCGAGGAGGATGTTGTAGGTCGAAGGGATTCTCGCTACGATGAACTCCGCAGGCACGGTGCGCGTACGGCCGGCCTCCCCGATGTTGAATTGGAGAGTGATTACCCCTTCCATCGGGATGGAGTGGTTGGTGAACCCTGACAGGATGTGGGTGGTCGGCCTTAGGTCCGACGGGGTTTGTCCCATTTGTAGGAAGCAGTCGTAAAACAAGATGTCCGCCGAGCTTCCAGGGTCCACCAGTATCCTCTGAACCTCATAGCGATGGACCCGAGCTGTGCTCACTAGCGGGTCGTTGTGGGGCACAGATATACCGTGGAGGTCCTCGTCGTTAAAAACGATCAGCTCGGGTGCCCTGGCCTTCTTCCTCAGATGGCCGTCAGTCCCGCCAATCGGTATGGGGCACTGAGCCTCATAGGTATTCGTCATACCCCCCGCTGACATGACCATGATTTGGCCGATTGTTGATTCACCGCGAGGGGGACGTTGCTCTTGTTCACGGTCAGCTTGCCGCTTGTCCCGTAAGTAGGCTGCCAGGTGCCCCGAGCAGATTAGCTCCTCGATGTAGTCTCGGAGCTGCTTACAGTTCCCCGTGGAGTGGCCTTGCGACCGGTGGAAGCCACAGTAGGGGCCCCGAGTGCGCTTTGCCGCCAAGCGTGAGACCGGGGGGAGCTTAAAGAACCTATCGCCCTTTGCCTCCTCCAGCAGCACCGTCTGGGAGACGTTGAGTGGGGTGTACTTCTGAAACTTCGGGGAGTAGGGCTTCGGCCGCTCAAGCTTCCTTTTCTCTTCGCGGCCCCTTTTCTTCTGATCAACTTATTCTGTCTGAGGTAGGTTGGAATTCACCTCGGATTCAAGCTGGATTTCTCGTTCGGTCCAGGCCTTCACCTCGACCATGATCTTAGGTTGCGCTAATGCAAAGGAGCGTAACCACTCCTTGTGCCTAAGACCCGACCTAAGTGCCATGATGACCGTCTCGGCTTGTGTTCCGAGACTTCGAGGAAGGCGTTGTAGAAGTGGGTGACGTACCCTTTGAAGCTTTCTTTGTCCCCGCTCTTTATTATGAAGAGATGGTCGACGGTCCACTTCTGATGCCTGTTCCCGACGAAATGGCCGAGGAATTGGGTGGCCAGCTCATCGAAGGTTGAGATCGAGCATGGCGCAAGTCCTCGGAACCAATCATTCCCGGAGCGGATGAGAGTGGCCGGGAAAGCGCGACATTGGGCGGCGTCGGAACAGTCCTGGAAACTCATCCTGGCTGTGAAAGCATCTAAATGGTCCTTCGGGTTGGACTTCCGTTGAAGAGTGAGACCTTCGGGGCTTGTTCCGGGAGGAGACATGGACGGCGAGTAGATCTTCGGTGAAAGGTCTCGTGAGCGAGTCGGCGGCGTATTTGGCCCCGTCACTCGAATGACGACCTTCCCGATGCATACCCTCGATCGTCTTTTCGAGGGCGTCGAGTCGACCGTGGTATCCTGATGAGTCAGCATTTTCTGACCTTTGGCCTCTGCTGCTGGAGGCCTCTGCATGGCCACGGCCCCGATTTCGCTCGATGATGTTCCTCAGGTCTCCTGGTGAGGTCATTTTCGAGCTGCCGTGGCGAGTCCTGCGCGCGCGACCCTGTCAAGGGAGGGGGCGTCGGTCATGCCTGGGTGCAGGCGAGCTGACAGACACCTCTTCGGGAGGGACAGGGGCATGACGGGGCTCGGGGCTCGGCGTTCTAGCATAAGAGCTCGGGGTCAAGCTATGCGATGCCCACCGGGTCATTAAGTACGTCGTCCCGGGGGAACTGGGACTGTTGGAGACAGCGAGGCGGTGATTGGTCATGCCAACGTGGGCATAGTCTTCTCTCCCTCTGTAAGGGTCTCGTTCCCGAGGTTTGGAAATGGCGACCTGGGGAGCTTGTCCGGCCGTTTGGACACAGACGAGGGAATCCATGATGGATGTGAGGCGATCTATCCGCGCGGATAGAGCATGAATGGCGTTTGGGGGAGGAGGGGAGTGTCCTTCATCTCCGCTACGGGCAGGACGACGGCTGGTGCTTGGATCGTCGCGGTGACCTCTCGCCATGTAGTCGAGATCGGAAGATGAACTTTTGGTTGAGTGGAACTACGCTTCCCACAGACGGCGCCAACTGATGGATCTCAAGATCTCCTTCAGATGTTATCTTCCGTTGATCTGCTGCGAGCGCTGATGGATGGTCGAGATTGAGTTGGAGGGTTGACTCCTGGAGTGTGTGGATCTCAATGGGTTTTGAGTGGTTGTGGCCGAGCTACCTGAAAAGAAGTCCCGGGGTGGTTTTTCCACAGAGGGCCCTCCGACGATCAAGTTAGATTGGATATTTTAGTAAAGTAACGGCCTAGTGGAGTAAAGATCGCTTACCTCAATCGTCTGAGAGATAGGTTTATATAGCGGCAGCAATGGGCAGGCAGGCGTGAGAATCTCGTCGGCCATTACGCCCCTCACGCCACGCTCGCATGATAGGCGGGGTCCTGCATTAATGATGAGACAGGCTCATTAATGGGGGATAGTGATGGCGTAGAATGCGGGATCGTGGGCAGCAGATATCTCACGCGTGGCGAGATTCGCGGAGCCGTGGCGGAGGCGCATGTGCTCGGTGCTGGCGAGACCGAGGAATATGAGCTCGGCGGGAGGCTCGAGAAAGAGCGGGAGATCGAGGCATCTTAGTTCTACGATAGCTCGAAGGCGAGCTGGGTGGTCTGGAAGGCCACCGAAGGTCGGGAGAATTCTCGGGTCGTAGCCCCGAGGTGTGATCCCAACTGAAGTTCATGGTCTTGTATTGTAAGTTTCGGGACACGTCATCTGCAACGTGTCAGCATCTGGAGAGTCACGATATCGAGTCTCATCAGTTGTCTTGGGTATTTTTTCTTTCTCATGCGCTTACCAAAAGTAAGTTAAACGAAACATTGTCATAAACCATTGTAAGTCTACGGTAGCGCCCCGGCCGTCGATCCGAGGCCAAAATGCGGAAACGAAAACTTTTTCTAAACTTGAAACCGGCGCTATCGCAGACTTTAATCCTGGATCAAACCATTAACCTATAACTAGCAAAATAGAGAATGGTTAGAAATGCTATACCGATCGATCCGTGTCCTTCGGTCTTTGGCCACCATCCCAAGCTCCTCGCGGCATCTACGATCTCCGGTCTTCTCGTCGGAAGGGCAACACATCAAAGAGTCTTTTTACGGGCTCTCGTCTCTGAACCGAGGCAACTCGGATACGAAGTTTGCTAGCCGACGTGTCCAAGATTGCTGTAGAATATACATAGAATGCTTTGTCTCAAGGGTTAATCGAAGTTGCCTTTAGGAAGTGTGAGGAGAAATGAGCATTGGAATTGAGCTAAGGATTTTTGTGCAAGAAATGAGATCAATTTTCCCACACCCAAAAGAATGAGGCTCTCCCAAAAAATGGCTCGTCCATGGCTATAAGGAAATGGTTGTGGTGGTGATCATAAGCATAAGTGTGGTGATAATGAGGAAAAAATGTCACACCAAAACCTTTTCAATCCATTCACATTAATGCAAGCAATGATGCACAAAAGAATCAATCTCATCCAAGATCATTCCAAAATTCTGCTAGAGACCCGGGACCACAAAAAAAAACCTCCTTTGCTAATTTCCACATTTACAAAGAACCCCTTCACAAGCGAGAAAAATCAGCCAAGTAGGAATGAAAGAAAAATGGCCGAAACGGAATGCAAACTGACAACTTCAAAAAGAGATCCCGTAATAAATTACAGGATAACCCAACAACTATATTTACATACCTGCATTTGTATTTCGATCGAATACAAATGCAATGAGACAAAATCCACACAGTATAATACTAGGATCCGGCTTAAACCAAAGCCCGCTAGTATTATCCGTCCGAACCATGACACGTACGCAAGTGCACGCGTATGGTCGAACCCTGCCATAAATCCATACGGCCTCTACAACGTTTCGTCCGAAACTTGAGAAACTGTCTGTGGGGGACTCTAAAGACTCGCCAATACTTTGGCTGTGGATTTAACCTCTAGCACGTCAGTGGTACTAGCCGTACGTAACAGGCTACCAGGTATTAACCAAAAGGGAGGTCGATGAGCGAACTCATCCTGACACCCTACTGAGCCTGTCAGTGACAATATCCATACAGTCCGGTCCGTTCGTCTATGAGCATCGCATGTCGGGCCTAGGGGGTTGGTAAAAGTCAGACCCCCAAAAGCGGTACAAGTCGTGTCGGAGTGTAGCCCAGAACACCCTGAGATACTACTGGAATACCTACCAATAAATCTCCTGCCTTGACTAAGCACTTCGTGTAATGGCTCTCCTAGACACAACGCGATTTCACCCCCAATACCGGGAGAGACGAAACCCCTGCCGATCCGCTCACTGCCTCCATGTGGCTTGGGACTATACCCAACTAAAACCTGTTTGCATGACTCCTTTGAGCCGTGGTAGGGTAGTAATCAAAGCACAGTAGGAACTCACACGAGACAAATGACGATCTCAGGTCGATGAACTAACCTGTACACATGTCACCAGGGAACTACTATCTGACGTCAGGTATAATACCAACTAGCATGTTCCCGGCGAGTCCTGTCCGGTGTACTCATAACCCAATGAGCACCTGTATAAATCTTAGGTCAACCAACTGACATCAATGGCTTATGAGACCAGCCACCGCCCCTCGTCGGGGTCTCGACTGTATACACTCATCTACTAATAGAGTATCGATAGCCAGTCTCAAAACTCCTTCGACTAGGGACCTTTTAAGGATGTGCTTATAGACCCCATATGCCACGTATATGATCGCCATCATACTGCTGGCAGTCAAGCAAGAATCCTAAGGGCTCTATCAACGTGTAATAGCAACCTGTAAAGTCACCTAAAGCAGTACACGATGATAAAGATAAACCGGATAACATACTATCACCTTGAGTAAGACTGTCCTACCGGCATAGGTCCTCCCTCAATCATCGCAATCACGTGCCTGCGATCCAATAATTGACTCTGAGGGCACTATATCCAACAATCACCCAATTGTACTCAAGGCTAATTATTGCGATGTCGCATACTCACAGCCCGTGTAATACCGAACACCCAACTCTTCTACTAATCAGTCTCACAAAGCCCGGTTGTGAAACTACTGCGTTCGAGGAATAGCCTCAGTGTGTGGATCCGCCCTGATGTTACTTTCTATGTCTCTCTTAATCTCAAGTTCGCGGAGAAATCCATCTCCCGAATTGAGCAATACCTGTCCAAACTACTGTTTGGATGTTTGATGGGACCTAGTTCATAAATAAACTCCAAATCCAAATTTCTTAGACTGTATCGTCAACTGAATTTAATCAGTATCCTGCGCCATGCCTCCCTCAGTATCCGCTTGGACCTCCTGTCCAAACTACTTCCCCTTGTCAGAGGGAAAACTATAACTCTGACAGTCACTCTGTCATTCAGGTCACCTTGGAAGCCAGGAATGATAACCGTCTCTCGAATGAGGTCGTCGTTATCATATCCCTAGAACACCCACTTATGTTCTAAAACTGCTTCCGAACGTTTTTCCAGGATTGGATCAATATCAACTTATTGCAGCTCGTGCAAAAACAACATCCGGTGTGGTACTTGACATCTCATGATCAACTCAATTGCCTAAGCAAGTGATCTTTTAATCATGCACATCCCTCTCCCCTTTAGTCTGTAAGACACCTTTAGAGAGGGTGACTCCATCACCTGCAGGTATACTAACGTGCCAGGAGTCGTCCATTCTAAAACACCTGTAGAATGCTGTCTAAGTACCCAGATTGGGAAACTACCCAAATCTAGATCTAAAACCATAGATCTAGTAACCAGAATGTCTGATATTATGTCTATATCCTTTGTGGAGAAACCACTGTGTGACAACCAAAGTATAACCGATCGTAGTATAGGAATTTCACTTCCTACTCTGTGTATGTCATTCAAATACCAGGACATCACACCCTACTACCTTCTTAACGGATCCATCCCCTATTTTGATGAAGTCAAACCCATGATTGTCACATCAAAAATAGATGATCTATCTCCGCTATTACCGCTTTAGTCTATAAATAGACATTATCCACTTATCCACTATGCTTCCGCTGCTCCCACTAACTACGACAACCCTCTGGCAGAATAATATACATGTACACTTCTAAAGCCAGTTCAGAACGACGCTATACTCATCCTCCTGCCGGGTCTCATAGTCTGGAACAACAGTAGTGTCAAGTCTGGGTAAACAAGAACCTTCCTGTCACCGTCTTTGAGCATACCGAAGTACCTCTCGAGTGCCTGAGGTTACCCACCTTATCTGCGGAGTGGCCAATGGAATGTCAAACCAGATTGAATCTTTAGGTTCTTATTAAATGTTCAGTAATCGTTTGCGGTTCTTGAATCATTTCCAGTTCTACCATACTACCACTATTGTTTTCTGAAAAAGTCCATTTTACTAAAACTGTGGCGAGTCAAGAACAATATCACCATTGATCTTCCAGATGGTAGAAAGTCAACCCTCGTCATAGCCCGGGTCAACCCATAAACAGCCATTACAGAAACGTGCCTTGAGTTATCCAGAGTCTGGTTTTAAGCATAAGCCGGACAATTCCCCGGACCTTAACATCGTTAAGATATGAACTATTCTATATCTAATATAGAAACAGAGGCACTGATTTAATTGGAACCAGATTCAAATCATGCAGCTGTTTCCAGTGCATGTCAAATAAATGGAAAGAGGCCGATCAGAATTACTCAACTTAGGAGTACATCCAGATATGAGTAACCTGAAAGAGAAGCAAGTTCTCATAATCATTACTATCAACTGAATACCATACACAAGTATCTACATCTTCGATCATCTTGAAGAATCCCGATACTTGCAATACCTGGTTCTCTACTTTCCTCTTATACCTATAACTTCTCAAAACTTGGACCTTGTATTTCTATGAAACACATGTCCAAGAACTAGAGAAGTCACAAGTAAACAGAATATAGTACGAGGACCAACCCCTCTATCCAAATGGAAACAGGACAACATACAATACTCTGTATAAGTCTCTTGAGTCTAATAACTCATTTCCTGTGTGTCGTAGGTTGAAAACTGTACTTATGATTAAGAAGAATTACACCACTGTTTAATGCTCCTTACCTAACCATCCACTGCTATAGGTAAATGTTATGGACATAATTTCAAAAAGTTATATCTCACTTTATAAAAATAAACGTACAGATATATCAATTTGAAATTGGTACATAACAACGGATATTCAAAACCAAATATTTACCGTCCGGCAAACAACCCAGGCGATTTCCTCAAATATCACTAATTACAACGAATCCCGATATAATGAGGACAATCACCTAATTCCTAATAGCTTACTCCCACTCATCATCTGTAAAACCATACAGATGTGAGAATCATACCTGGTAAATACATACCTTGGAGTAAGTACCTAATTGGGAAATCAGTTTTCTATTAACAATACACAATGAAACTGAAACATGTAAATGTTTCAAAGGGGTATCCGGGTATTCTTAGTAATGCCTCTTCCATTATTAGATTCACAACTGTAACCGTATATTTCTTTACCATCTCTCCAAATCCCTTTATATGTCTTTAGTCATTACCTTCTGTACACCACCTTTAGGCCAAATGGTTTTCTTCCTTCCCTACCGTTCGGCACCAACCTATGGTTTGGAAGAAGACTATCCAATAAGCATAATGGGTGTACTCTCCTAATCCTAGGAGTACTCGTAACCTGAGAGAAGGTGAAGATAAAAGACAACTGAATAAAACTTTATTCCTATTTCTCCTGAACCAGAATCCATCCCCGAACTGGAACAAGTTCCTTCGAGTTCGTATATAACCATACGATGGAGTATCCAAATAACTGTGGATCTTCGTAGTGATACGGAGTGTCCGGGATAAATACAAAGGTGAAGTAGGAGTGGCGATGAAATACTTGGTTTGGTCGTGAATAGTAGTCGCAGTTTACCGTGCCCTCATTCTAATCCCTTTATTTGTCTTAACTTATTACCTTCTGTACACCATCGTTAGGTTAATTGGTTTTCTTCATTCCCTACCGTTCGGAACCTGCCTATGGTTTGGAAGAAGACTATCCAATAAGCGTAATAGGTGTACTGTCCTAATCCAAGGAGCACTCGCAAGGTGAGAGAAGGTAAAAGGAAAAGACAACTGAATAGTCTTATTCATTTTCTCCAGAACCGGAAACCATCCTCGAATCTGGAACAAGTTCCTTCGAGTTCGTATATAACCATACGATGGTTTTATCCAATGGAAGTGGATGTTCGTAGTAATACGGGGTGTTCTGGAGAAAAGGGTAAAAGTATGAGTGGCAATGAGGTATGCAACTCTGACAATCCAAAAGCCAGTGTTTTTAACAAGGTTCAGTTAACTTGGTCACTGAGTCATAGTCAAGGGTCGGGTCATGGTCGCTGTCAAAGAGAGAGAGAAAAGAAATACTCTACGTGCACTCTAACCTAGATCAGAATGGTTACCAATTTATCTAATCAGTAAACCTCCCACTGTAACCTCAAATTCTCCTCCAAACCTGAAAGAAGAACTAGTCGGGATCACCCGAGAAGTAAACCAACTCATCAGTGGAAATCGGGATCTAACTATCATCGCATGATAACGTGATGGAATCCACTCACGTTATCACACTCCAGAAGGTATGCGCATGCCTGGCAAGTTTCAGTTTCTTTAGAAACTCCCGATGTGATTTTTACCCCATGCTCTTATGACCTTGACGAAGGCCAACATATCATAAGTCACATGTAAAGTTCTACCCGTCATTATCCAGGTTAATTTGAACCCACCCGTACACATCCTTGACGAAGACCAAAATAGTAGTACGACTGTCCCAAACTAACGCATCTATCTATGCAACAAAAAAAAAAAACAAATAGCTACCATACACTATGCCTTGACGAAGGCCAACATACATAGCATGAATACTAAGTGCTACCTTTCTGAAATGACGGAGGGCTACGAATGGTTTTTGGCAAAAAACCTTTAACGTAAAGAACTTGATATCGTTGAAGGAACCGGATAGCTTTTTATAAATATAGTGGCGAAAACCTTTGCTAAAGAGGTCACTCCCGGTGAAGGGATCTCGGCTCTTTCCCCGTAGAATGAGGTGCAGGATATTCCAACTGAATACCACGATGCAAAGCAAAAAGCAATCGGCTATAGTGAAGTTATTACCCTGACGCAAACTTCTGTCCAAAGGGTCACTCCCGGTGAAGGGATCTCAGCCCTTACCTCGTCGACTGAGGTGCCAGATATTCATAACCGAATACCACTGTGCAAAACAAAAGAGAACGTCCTTGCAATAACAACTTGTTGAAAAATGTTCCAACAACATCAAACAGGTTTGTTTAGCTTGCATTGATCCGAATCAATGCAGTCCCATCAATTAATCACACCACAAAAGAACAAAAATACGATGTACGTATATGCCATCCGCATTCGCCACTGGGTCCCGTCATCACCCGTTAGGTTACTTAACTAACGATAGAGCGAGGACTGGACTAGCGTGGGTGTAAAACATATACAACATCTACTAGTGTATATATCAATATATAATAATCGCTCAAGGCATGAAAAAAATGCAACATCACAGAAATGTAATAAGCATCACAGAACAATACAGATAATCTGGGATCCCCGGGTTTCATAGAGCCGCTACTGAAACCCGACGTTCCCCTGGTCGTGTGGATATCCTGTGCAATGAAATCCTAGACCCCAACGGGTGAGGCAAGTTATCCGCCAAAACCTGAAGCGAGGCAACCCCCTACAGCAAAGTGAATGGACCACCCAGCACTTCACAGAATCGGGTAACTTGAGCACCCCTCCTTGGGTCAACCTGTACCCCCTACGAGTGCGGCGAATAGCCCGCCAATTCTAGAGTAAAGCCCCCTCCGTCTCAAAGCTATGAGATGCGGGCTCGTTGCCCTCTAGAACCCGGCTATCCGTGCACCCTACCGCGAGGTAATTCTAGTTCAGAAAGTAAAATATACAACGGGTACATCGACCTTAGCCCGGTCTGTTAGTGTATATGCCCCAGAGACCATTACTGTATCATACTAGTTTGTATATTACTTAATGGAAGCTTGGGATATTCACAGTTGTATAGACAATCTTGCTCAAAATAGTAGTATGCTACTTTGTTGGTTTCTACTTTAATGTGTACATGTGTTTCTTTTAGTATATCACCTATACACATTAGTGGAGCCCTTAGGATCTTTGCTTGATTACCAGCGTTGTGATGGCAGTCACACTCGTAGGGGTTGGGTAATCCACAAGCACATCCTTATACAGGTCCCTAGTCGTAGGACTATCGAGACAGGGCATCGATACTCCGGAGTAGACTAGCGTATGCGCTTCTCATCCCAGCAGGGGAGACGGTCTGTCCCACAGCCGTCAGTACGTCGTACTTGAGATAGTATGCGGGTGCTCGTTAGGTTACGAGTACACTAGACATGACTCGTCAGGAACTGTTGGTTGGTACTATACCTATCGTCAGTTATCAGTTCCCAGGTGATATGAGTACAGCTTAGTCCGCTGACTTGACACTGTCACTTTGCCTCGAGTGTGTTCCCACTATACTTTGATTACTACCCTACCACGGCTCAAAGGAGTCGTGCAAACAGGTAGTAGTTTGGTGCAGTCCCGAAGTACTTGGAGGCAGTGATGGTTAGACAGGATTCGTCTCTCCCGGTATTGGGAGTTGATATCGCGCTGTGTCAAGGAGAGCTATTACACATAGTCGTCCCTGGCCAGGGCAAGCGAGATATACTGGTGGGTTTCCAGTATTATCTCAGGGTGTTCTGGGCTACACTCCGACACGACTTGTACCGCTATTAAGGGACTGACGTTTACCGCCCCCTAGGCCCGCCATGCGATATTCTCAGACGAACAGACCGGACTGTACGGAGATTGTCACATTCAGGCTCAGTAGGAGTTCGGATGGGTTTCACCTCATCAGTCTTCTTATCGGTATCTACCTGTTGGCCGTTACGCACAGCTAGTGCCGCTTGCGGTCTGTGGTTAAACCTACTTCCAGCGTTGTGTCGAGTCTTTATAGTCCCACACAGAGAGCTATTCGCCTTTGGGCAAAAAGAGTAGAGGTCGCATGGTTTTGCGACAGGGTTCGGTCACATCCGTGCACTTGTGCACGTTTGGTGTCCGGGCAGTTATTACTAGCGGGCTTTGGTTTAAGCCAGGTCCTAGTATACGCTTTGGGATTGGTTTTATCTCGTTTGTGTTCGTGTTCCTCGGAATGCGGATGCGGGTGTGTATGCACGGTTGACCGAGACAGAGGCAGAGGATTCTCATTAAGGTTGTTGACTGTTGACTTTTTCTAAACCCTAATGAGAATAGGAAATATGATTAGTAATAATATTAATTAAGTATTATTGTGCCATGGTTGGGTTGAAAGTTTGACTTTGTTGATTTTGTTTACCGGTTGACTAGCTTAGACTTGTTGACCATCATCATTGCAATGGCTATCATTTCATGGCTATGATATTTGCTTGCTTGTTTGTTCACAAAAAACATTAAATGCATGAAAATGATATTTCCATTGAAATGAACCATCAAAAAATACTTGATTACAATTATTATTATGATTATTTTGGTTTTTGAGAGCATGGTTGCAAAAGTCTTCACTCATTTTCTATCATTCTCACACTCTCTCATCCAAGCTCTCTCCATTGCTCTCCCTCTTCCTCTAGCTCAAGGAAAAATCCCTCTCATGACTTGAGAACCATTTTCCTTTGAGATAAAACACCAAAACCACTCTCTACTCATCCTAGGGTTGAAGGTTTATTAAACCTAACACTTTAGTTTCCTCTAGATTGAGGTTGGAGCCAAAGGTAGAAGCTTTCGGGTGGATCCATCTTCGGCCCAAGGAGACGACGAGGTGAGGCCGATCCGACCACCACAAAGAGTCGAAGAGAAGGAGTTCAAGTTTAGGTATAACCCCTAACATAGTAGCTAAACTCTTAGTTATGTTGCTAGATAGTTTGTTTAGCAAAGATCCGGTTTTTGAGTCCATGTTACCTCCACCGAAAAATCGTTTTTGACCGTTTCCGCATCCCCGAAAGAACCGGGAAGGGTAACTTAGACTTACAATGGTATCAGAGCCTAGCTAAATACACCCTAGCATGTTAGCAAAGTATCTAGAATTTCGATCAGACAAAAAACCGCAAAACACGTCAAAAATATCAACTTTCTGCCGATTTTTATTTCTGCTAAAAAAATAATAAATCATTTACTAAAAATCGGCTCAGGGTTTTTAAAGAACACCCAAGAAAAACGATCCAACGAGTCGACCAACTCACCGCGGAACCGCGGCAAGAGCATGCTCTTGCCGCGGATCCGCGACCGAGTTGACTCGGCCGTGGGTCGTTTCTCCTACAGTGTTCTTATATTGGTGTTTTATGATTTTTAGGATGGTTTGTTTCTGCCCAGAATTTCCAGAGAATAAATTTGTTTTTGGGGTGGTTACAAATCCGTATTTTGGTCGAATTTCTGTAGACTTTGGCTAATGGGTTATATCTGTGATTTTATATATGTATTGAACGTCTGCTAATCGCTATACATCGATTAGTGGGGGTTATACATATCTGTGATCTGTAATGTTGATGGTTTGTGAATATGAATTCGTTGGATTGTCGTGGATGAATAGCCCGGGGTTGTGAGATGAGAGTTTTGTTTATCTTTCAATTCATGTAATATGTAAATTGATGTAATATTATTTGTATGGACGCTCATCCGGGATGAGGTTGTAGCCGCCATTGTATAATTTCTTTTTACTGTTTTTTCTCCTAGGATAGACCCAAGGTGGGGTGCACAAACTACCGGGTATCTCGAAGTGCCGAGTGGCCTACTCACGTTGTTGAGGGAGGTTGCTTCGCTTCGGGTACTTGGTGGGTAGTTTGCCGCACCCGTAGGGGTATAGTGTGGGGTATTGGCTATTCATCGCGACCGTGTAATCCGCTTTTCGTTACAGGCTCGAACGAATCGCGGATTCCTAGTATATCTAAAGTATTCATCTGTGATCTGGAATGGCTATCATTGCATGTGAAGAATGTATATATCTATATATGATATCTATTTAGGCGTTGCTTATGTTTTGCATCCGCGCTAGTCCAGCTCCCGCTCTGTCGTTAGTTAAGTAACCTAACGGGTAATGACGGGCCCCATGGCGAATGCGGATGGCATAAGCGTACGTCATATTTTCGTTATTTTCTGCAATGGTAGGATTAAATGATGGGACGCATTAAATTAATGCAAGAAAATAAACCAAAGTAAAGTCGTTGGAACAATTTCAAAAAGCCACTCGGTTTCTTTTCAAAAACCAACTTTTAAACGCGGAGCTTAAGCCACTCCTTTTTAAGCTATCTCGTTCCATCGATTATATCAAGTTCACTACGTTCACGGTTTTGCCAAAACCATTCATAGCCCTCCGTCATTTCACATGGATAGTCAATAGTATTCAAGCTATGTTTGTTGGCCAAAGTCAAGGCATAGTGATTGGTAGCTATTGGGTATTCATGTGCAGCATAGATAGATGCGTTGGTTTGGGACAGTCGTACTGCCTTGTTGGCCAAAGTCAAGGGTAGGTACGTATGGGTTCAAATTAACCTGGAGAATGACGGGTAGAACTTGACATGTGACTTATGATTTGTTGGCCAAAGTCAAGGTCATAAGAGCATGGGGCAAAAATCCACATCGGGAGTTTCTAAAGAAACTGAAACTTGCTAGCGCTGCATACCATTTGGAGTGTGATGATTCTGGTAGGATTCCTTCAGTTTTGTCACGCGATGATATTTGGATCCCGATCCTACTGTGAGTATATGCTACTCCTCGGGAAATTTCTCACTTAACGATCAATGCTATAAACAAAGTAGGTGTCTAGAAAGATATTAGCGGTGTTAGTTATATGCATTCCCTAGAGGCCATTACTGTACATGAGATGTATATTGTAGTGGATGCTGGGACATATATAGGTAGGACTTTCTTGCTCGACATGATAGTACGCTATCTGGTTGCTCTTTATCTTAACATGTATACTTTCTGTCTCTCTGTTACATGTTGATAAAGGCCTTAGGATGTGTACTCGACTTGCAGGACTATGATGCAGATCATACTAGTGGGTCCTGGGTAGTCCATGAGTACATCCTTCAATGTTCCTAGTCGTGGGAATATCGAGACGAGGCATCGATATTCCAGAGTAGACTAGCGTATATCTTCTCGACCCATGTGATGGGCGATGGATGATCCCATATCCATTGATGTTTGACATCAGAGATGGTATGCGGGTGCTCAGTGGTGACTGGGTACACTGAACGGACTCGCCGAGAACTCCCAGATGGTATTATACCTCACGTCAGTTGGCAGTTCTCTGGTGACACTGGTACAGCTTAGTCTGTTGACCTGAGATCGTCATAGAGTCTTGTGTTTCTCCCACTGTGCTTTGATTTCCTCCCTACTACGGCTCTACTGAGTCGTGCAAACAGGTGGTTTTTGGGTACAGTCCCGATTCACATGGAGGCAATGAGCGATAGGAGGGGATTCGTCTCTCCCAGTATTGGGGGTTGATGTTGCGCTATGCTTGACTGGCCATAACTGGAAATCCCTGGCCAGGGTTGCAGTGATTTACTGGTAAGAGTTATCAGTAGTTTCATGCTTGTTATGGACCTTACATCGGCATGACTTATCAAGCTGCTGGGGTCTGACGTTTACCACCCCTAGGCGAGATATGCGACATATCAGATGAACAGACCGGACTGTGCGGTAAGTGTTACTGATTGGATTCGCAGGAGTGTGAGCAGGCTTGCTCGTTGATCTTCTGATCGCTCAATACCCGGGTGGCCGTTACGTTTAGCAGACCGCTTGCGGCTTGTGGGTGATTGATATGATCACCACCTACTGCCGGCGTATTGATGAGTCTTTAGAGTCCTACACAGAGGTTTCCTGGCTCAACCAAAACGAAATAGGAGTGCATATGAGATATGTGCAGAACCGAGAATAATACCAGTATGAGATACTGTATTCTATTCTCGTGATTTGTATCATCGGTCGGTTATATGTGATATAGCCGGGTTACCGAATCAAGTGTTGATTCGATATATTGATACACTAGATATTAGTCGGTTATATGTGATATGACCGGATCATTAAATCAAGTGTTGATTTAATGATTTAATGTATAATTATATATTTGATATATTACTTTACATTAACTAGTATTAGTTCACTTAAGATTGATTTTCTCACTTGATGTGCACGAGTTGTATATGTGATATATGTTTGTGCACTAGTTTGCATCATGATTGATGATACATGCAAACATGGGTGGGTGTGTGACATACACCATGTTAATTAAAATTTAGGTTTTTATTTATCTTAATTATTCAAAATGGTGGCTTCTTTTGTCATGGCTTGAAGCTTCATGAAGCTTGAAGCAACTTTGACAAAGTCCACTCATTTTGTCTTGATTAAGATATTCATTAACCAAACCATTATAATTAACTATGGTTTAGTCTCTACAAAGGTTAACTCACCCATGGTTGCATTATGATAGACTTCACTTGATTATTCTTTTTAAAATAATTCATTCTTCTTCTTCTTCAAGAAGAAGAAAAACTTTCTAGATTTTATCAAGTGAAGAAATAGAGTGAGAAATCCAAATCTAAAGTGAACCCATTTCCTATTTCATCATCCTCTACTACTTGCCATTTAGTTTAGGGTGTTCTCTTCACAAAGTTCTTGACTTAGTGAAGATGGGGCTTGAGTTTGAGTCTCCTCGACGTAGATCATCTTCGGCCTCGAAGTCAATGACCTAGCCCCCTCATTTCTCTGAAGAAACCATCGCTAGAGTTCGGGATCCCGATGATCGCAGCGAAGGGACGTCAACACGGAGCTTTAGAAGTGAAGGACCGGATCTACAAAGGTTGTAATCCCTTTCACTTGTAGTTAAAATGTTTAACTTGCTAGTTTTCGCATAATCTCTAGTATACGATCTTGGTTAGGGTTGTTCGGCACGGCTATTTTTTTGAATCGGGCATGGTTGATGCCTTGTAGAACCTTGTTAGAGTGCCTAGGAACACTACAAGCGGGGCTACGGCCCTAGGGAAAAGAGGTTATTTAATTAAGGAACTTCGCAAAAGCGTTGGAAAACCTCTCTCGAAGTACCAACACTGGCCTGGCTGAACGGTTAAGCAAGTATTGTACGGTGAGAATGATCCCGACTAATTCTTCCTTTTTGGTTTGAGGAGGAATTCGAGAAACAGTGGGAGCTATCCTGTTTAGACAAACTAAAAACCACTCTTAACTTGCAAGAAATCATGCTGAGTGTTTCTTCTCTCTCTCCTAATTGCAGCGACCAATCGTCATGACCGGACTTAAGTTACTTCTAGATAAAAACATACTGACAGGGCCAAACTACAAAGATTGGCTCAGGAATGTCAAAATGGAAACCACTTATGACAAGTTGGGGTATCTTCTTACCACCAAAGCTCCCTCTGTCCCAGGTCCCACCTCCAGCGTCGCGGATAAGGAAATCCGTAAGACCTGGGAGATCGACTGCGCGAAGGCCAAGTGCCTCGTGCTTGCCTCTATAGACAATGAACATCAAAGGAGGCACGAGAATATGGACCTTGAATCCATATTTCTCCATACAAAAGAACTGTATAGAGAGCAATCCCGTATCGCCAGATATGAAGTCTCGAAAAAGCTGTTTTCGGCGAGATTGGTCGTCGGATCATCGGTAGCGGAACACATGCTTAAGATGATTGGCTATATTGAATAGCTCGCAGACCTCGGGACCACGTTAGAGAACGAGCTTTATACTGACTTGATTCTTCAGTCCCTTCCTTCCACTTACGCCCAGTTTATCCTGAACTTCAACTTGCAAGAAAAAGAAGATGAACTTTCAGAACTCCTCAACCTGCTGAGGAGTGCAGAGGGCACCCTACAGAAAGGTAGGGAAACATCCACTTTGTTTGTTGGAGGACCTTCCTCTTCTAGGTCCAGGGCGAAAGCCAATGGAAAGAAGAAGAAAACTCCCACCAAACCAAGGGGCAGTGTTAGTAATGTGGAAACGAAGGGAAAAGCAAAAGCAACAAAGGTAGCGGGGCAGCTTGTGGGAAACGAAGAGTGCTTCTATTGTCATAAGAAAGGACATTGGAAAAAGGATTGCAGGGCTTGGAAAGCCAAGTGCCAGGACCCTAAGCAAGTTGCGGCTTCGGCTTCAGGTGTGTATGTTATTGAAAACTGTCTATCAATAAACTCTACTTCCTTGGTATTGGATACCGAATCAGGATCTCATATCTGTAATTTTTTGCAGGCACTGAGAAAGCGTAAGGTTTTGAACGCAGGTGATATGACTCTCAGAGTTGCAAACGGAGCTGGCATGGATGCTGAGTCCGTGGGGGACTATCACCTGGGATTGTCAGATGGACACGTTTTGGTTTTGCGTAATTGTTATTTTGTACCCAATGCAACTTGTAATATCATTTCTGTATCTTTAATATCTAAAGAAGGTTATGAATTTGCATTTATAAGCAATGTTGTAAACATTCACCTTAATCAAGTTCTGATTGGGTCTGGTACATTAAACAATGGTATATACGTATTAAACCAACCACAGATTTTCAATGTCCAGAATACACACAAAAGAAAGTCTCCAGAAATCAATCATGCTTTCTTATGGCATTGTAGACTGGGTCACATCAATGAGAGAAGGTTGACGAAGTTACATACAGAAGGATATTTGGATCCGTTCGAATATCAATCATATGCAACTTGTCAATCCTGTCTCAAAAGAAAGATGACAGACTCCGTTCACTGGACACGGAGTAAGAGCGAGCGAGCTCTGGGGCTCATACACAGCGATGTGTGCGGTCCAATGTCTACACATGCGCGAAGCGGTTATTCTTACTTCATTACTTTTACGGTTGATTTTTCAAGATACGGATATGTCTTCTTAATGAAACATAAATCTGAAGCCTTTGGAAAATTCCAGGAATACAAGAATGAAGTAGAAAAATAAATCGACAAAAGTATCAAGACACTGAGATCTGATCGAGGTGGTGAATACTTGAGTGCCGAGTTCCTGGATTACCTAAAAGAGAATGGAATTCTCTCTCAGCTTACTCCTCCATACACTCCGCAACATAACGGTGTATTGAAGAGACGGAACCGAACCCTATTGGATATGGGACGTTCCATGATGAGTAACGCTGAGTTGCCGCGATCATTCTGGAGATATGCACTAGAATCAACTGCATACCTTTTGAACCGAGTTCCAACTAAGACTGTGCCTACCATACCATATCAAATGTGGTGTGGGAAGAAATCCTATCTTAAGAACATTAAGACATGGGGATGTCCAGTTTTTGTCAAAAAGCAGCATGCGGACAAACTCGAGGCACGCTCAGTACAGTGCAAGTTTGTGGGATATCCAAAGAACTCCAAGGGATATTTCTTCTATTACGAAGAGGAACAAAAGGTTTTTGTTTCTCTTCATCACCACTTCTTGGAAACTGAATTTTTGGAAAATCAGATAAGTGGGAGCGCAATAGAACTGGAAGAAATTCCAGAACCACAAGCTATTACTGAAAGCTTAGTAGAACCAAGAGTTCGAAAGAACAGGACATTCCTATGCCGCTCCGCAGGAGTAGTAGGAAGTCTCATCCGCCCGAGAGATACTACGATTTTCTCATAGACGGGGATAGAGAGGATTGCATCATTGATAGTGATGAGCCGACTAGCTTCCAGCAGGGAATTCAGAGCGTTGACTCGGTAAAATGGCTGGATGCAATGCGGACCGAAATGGAGTCCATGTACACCAACAAAGTATGGATTTTGGACGTTGCTCCAGATGGGGTAAAACCCGTCGGATGCAAGTGGATCTTCAAGAGGAAAATTGGTGTAGATGGAAAGGTTGAGACCTATAAGGCTAGACTTGTTGCAAAGGGTTTTCGTCAAAGACCTGGTTTGGACTATGACGAAACCTTTTCTCCAGTGGCTATGCTAAAATCCATTCGGATCCTTCTTGCCATTGCTGCCTTCCACGATTATGAGATTTGGCAGATGGACGTAAAGAACGCTTTTCTAAATGGAAATTTAGAGGAGTGTGTCTATATGGACCAACCAAAGGGTTTCATTCAGAGTGGAAGCAGCAGAAAGGTATGCAAGTTGCTTAAGTCCGTCTATGGACTAAAACAGGCATCGCAGAGTTGGAACATCTGTTTTGATGAGACGGTCAAAGAATTTGGCTTTATCAAAAATCCAGATGAACCATGCATCTATAGTAGATTTGTAGCAAGAACTGCCGTATTCCTCGTTTTATACGTGGATGGCATTCTCTTGATAGGAAATGACATTCCTATGCTACAATCTGTCAAAGGGTTCTTGTCACACATGTTCTCCATGAAAGACCTGGGTGATGCCTCTTACATTCTTGGGATCCGGATCAATCGTGATAGATCCAAGAGGATATTAGGACTTTCACAGTCCAGGTACATCGACACCATACTGAAAAGATTCAGTATGGAAGATTCCAAGCGCGGTAATCTACCAGCTTGTCACGGGATCACCCTCTCCAAAGAGATGTCTCCCAAGACTGATTTGGAAAGGGATCGCATGTCTATTATACCCTACGCTTCTGCGGTAGGCTCTATAATGTATGCGATGTTGTGTACCAGACCAGATGTAGCTTATGCACTGAGTGTGGTAAGCCGGTATCAGTCAAACCCTGGGGAGAAGCACTGGATAGCGGTAAAGAACATTCTCAAGTACCTGAGAAAGACTAAGGAGATGTTCTTGGTGTATGGCGGAAAAGATCTCCAGATCGAGGCCTTTGCTGACTCCAGCTTCCAAAGAGACAAGGATGATTCGAAGTCCATGTCGGGTTATGTCTTTACCCTCAATGGAGGGACGGTGTGTTGGAAGAGTTCCAAACAGGAAACCGTTGCTGACTCGACGATGGAAGCAGAATATATCGCTACTGCTGATGCCGTAAAAGAAGCCGTCTGGATGAGGAAGTTCTTAACGGAACTTCAGGTGGTTCCGTCCATTGTTGATCCAATACCATTGTATTGCGACAACAACGGGGCTATAGCTTTAGCGAAGGAACCCAGGTCCCATCAGAAGTCCAGACACATCTTGAGGCGGTATCACCTGATCAGGGAGATCGTGGGTCGCCAGGAGATCGAGGTTTGGAGAGTTGCTACGGAAGATAACACTGCTGATCCACTCACGAAGGCCTTACCGCAGACTCAGTTCGAGCGGCTGATCGAGATGATAGGTCTTCGATACGCCAGTACATGGCCTTAGTGCAAGTGGGAGATTGTTAGTGTATATGCCCTAGAGGCCATTACTGTATCATACTAGTTTGTATATTACTTAATGGAAGCTTGGGATATTCAAAGTTGTATAGACAATCTTGCTCAAAATGGTAGTATGCTACTTGGTTTGTTTCTACTTTAATGTGTACATGTGTTTCTTTTAGTATATCACCTATACACATTAGTAGAGCCCTTAGGATCTTTGCTTGATTACCGGCGTTGTGGTGGCAGTTACACTCGTGGGGGCTGGGTAATCCACAAGCACATCCTTATACAGGTCCCTAGTCGTAGGACTATCGAAACAGGGCATCGATACTCCGGAGTAGACTAGAGTATGCGCTTCTCATCCCAGCAGGGGAGACGGTCTGTCCTACAGCCGTCAGTACGTCGTACTTGAGATAGTACGCGGGTGCTCGTTAGGTTACGAGTACACTGGACAGGACTCGTCGGGAACTGTTGGTTGGTACCATACCTATCGTCAGTTATCAGTTCCCAGGTGACATGAGTACAGCTTAGTCCGCTGACTTGACACTGTCACTTCGCCTCGAGTGTGTTCCCACTGTACTTTGATTACTACCCTACCACGGCTCAAAGGAGTCGTGCAAACAGGTAGTAGTTGGGTGCAGTCCCGAAGCACTTGGAGGCAGTGACGGTTAGACATGATTCGTCTCTCCCGGTATTGGGATTTGATATCGCGCTGTGTCAAGGAGAGCCATTACACATAGTCGTCCCTGGCCAGGGCAAGCGAGATATTCTGGCGGGTTTCCAGTGTTATCTCTGTTAGGTCCACGTTACCTCTCCCGGTACTTTCGGGGTTGCGGAAACGGTAAAACAAAAAATTTTCTGGACTTGGCAACATAGACCGTAAAAGCCGGATCTTTGCTAAACAATACACTAGCATCCTAACTAGAGATATATCTACTCGGTTAGGGGTTATACCTCAACTTGAACTCCTTCTCTTCTTCTTGTTCTTCTCCTTGCTTGCTCCAAGGGTTGATCCGGACTTTGGTCACTCAACTTAAACTCCTTCTCTTCTTGTTGTTCTTCTCCTTGCTTGCTCCGAGGGTTGATCCGAACATTGGTCACCTCCGTGGCCTCCTTGAGTCGAAGACGATCCACCCGAGAGATGTGCACCGAGCTCCACCTCGAGCCGAGATAACTAGGGCAAAGAGATTGCTAATCTAGAAGCCCTAGGTTGTGTAGAAATGATCAATGGATGGTTTTGTCTTTGTGGGATCTTTATCTCTCAACACATGAGATCAAAAGATGAATCAAGAGGAGGAAGAAGAAGGAGGAGCAACAACCATGGTTCATTTCTTTTCTTTTCACTTGAAAACCAAGAGAGAGAATGAGAAAGAAATTATGATACAAAGAAAAGTAACCATGGTTGCAATAATCTAAAAACAACATCATTACTAATCCCATCAAGATAAAGTTTGATGGCTACATTGAAATGACCATTATCATAATCCAAAAGAAAAAGAAAATGAAAAAGAAGAGTGTAGATCCCTCTTGAAAGTCAATGGTGAACACGGTCAACCGGTCAACAAAGTCAAGAGAGGTCAACGGGGTCAAATGGTCAATGCAATTAGCCATCATAAAATTATCACTAAAAGGATTAGTAAATGATATCCGCGGCTCATAATGGTTTTGACCAAACGAACTGTCAAAACCCTAATGAGCCTGCCACATAACGGTTTTGGCCGAACCAACTGCCAAAATCCTAATGAGGCACCTCCTCCTTCACCGCTCCGGAAAACTGTGCATACACACCTGCATCCGCATTCCGTAGAATGCGGATGCACAGAAGACAAAACAAATCCATCCGTGCAATACTAGGATCCGGCTTAAACCAAAGCCCACTAGTACTGCCTGCCCGAACACCATACGCACACAAGTGTACGTAAGTGATCGCAGCCCTGCCGTAAAACCATACGGTCTCTACACGTTTCGCTCAGTGCAGGGAAACTCTCTGTGTGGGACTCTAAAGACTCGACACTACGCTGGCAGTGGGTTTAACCACAGACCGCAAGCGGCACTAGCTGTACGTAACGGTCCCCAGGTAGATGTCGATAAGAAGGCCGATGAGGTAAACCCATCCGAACTCCTACTGAGCCTGCATGTGACAATCTCCGCACAGTCCGGTCTGTTCGTCTGATACATCGCATGGCGGGCCTAGGGGGCGGTAAACGTCAGTCCCCTAAAAGCGGTACAAGTCGTGTCGGAGTGAAACCCAGAACACCCTGAGATAACACTGGAAACCCACCAGTATATTTCGTTTGCCCTGGCCAGGGACTACTCGTGTAATGGCTCTCCTAGACACAGCGCGATGTCAACCCCCAATACCGGGAGAGACGAATCCTGTCTAACCGTCACTGCCTCCAAGTGCTTCGGGACTGCTCCCAACTACTACCTGTTTGCACGACTCAGTAGAGCCGTGGTAGGGTAGTAATCAAAGAACAGTGGGAACACACTCGAGGCGAAGTGACAGTGTCAAGTCATCGGACTAAGCTGTACTCATGTCACCTGGGAACTGATAACTGACGATAGGTATAATACCAACCATCAGTTCCCGACGAGTCCTGTCCAGTGTACTCGTAACCTAACGAGCACCCGCATACTATCTCAAATACGACGTACTGACGGCTGTGGGACAGACCGTCTCCCGTGCTGGGACGAGAAGCGCATACGCTAGTCTACTCCGGAGTATCGATCCCTATCTCGATACTCCCATGACTAGGGACGTGTATAAGGATGTGCTTGTAGATTACCCAGCCCCCACGAGTGTGATCGCCATTACAACGCCGGTAATCAAGCAAAGATCCTAAGGGCTCTACTAATGCGTATAGGTGATATAATAAATAAACACACATGTAGACATTAAAGCAGAGACAAACCAAGTAGCATACTACTATATTGAGCAAGATTGTCTGTACAACTGTGAATTTCCCAAGCTTCCATTAAGTAATATACATACTAGTATGATACAGTAATGGCCTCTAGGGCATATACACTAACAATCTCCCACTTGCACTAAGGCCATGTACTGGCGTATCGCAGACCTATCATCTCGATCAGCCGCTCGAACTGAGTCTGGGGTAAGGCCTTTGTGAATGGGTCCGCTGTGTTGTCCTTTGTGTCCACTCTCCGCACCTCGATCTCCTGGCGATCAATGATCTCCCTGATCAGATGATACCGCCTTAAGATGTGCCTGGATTTCTGATGGGACCTTGGTTCCTTCCCTAAAGCTATAGCCCCATTGTTATCGCAATACAAAGGTATTGGGTCAACAATGGACGGAACCACCTGAAGTTCACTAATGAACTTCTTCCTCCAGACCGCCTCTTTTGCGGCATCGCTTGCAGCAATGTATTCAGCCTCCATCATCGAGTCTGCGACGGTATCCTGCTTGGAACTCCTCCAACATACCGCCCCTCCGTTGAGGGTAAACACAAAACCCGAGACAGACTTGCTGTCATCTTTGTCACTCTGGAAGCTTGAATCGGTAAAGGACTCGACCCTTAGGTCTCCATTACCGTAAACCAGGAACATCTCCTTAGTCCTTCTTAGGTACTTGAGAATGTTCTTCACTGCTGTCCAGTGGTCCTCCCTGGGTCTGACTGATACCGGCTTACCGCGCTCAACGCGTAAGCTACATCTGGTCTTGTACATAGCATCGCATACATTATAGATCCTACCGCCGAAGCGTAGGGTATAGTGCTCATGCGAACCCTCTCCTCGTCAGTCTTTGGAGACATCTTCTTGGAGAGGGTAATTCCGTGCAATGCGGGTATGTTACCGCGCTTGGAACCCTCCATACTAAATCTCTTTAGTACGGTCTCTATGTACCTGGACTGCGAAAGTCCCAATAGTCTCTTGGATCTATCTCTATAGATCTTGATCCCCAGAATGTACGAGGCATCACCCAGGTCCTTCATGGAGAACCTTTGTGACAAAAATAGCTTGACCGATTGTAGCATAGGAATGTCATTTCCTATCAAAAGAATGTCGTCCATGTACAAGACTAGGAATACGACAGTTCGTCCTACAATCTTCTTATATACACAGGGTTCATCTTCGTTCTTGATGAAATCAAATTCCTTGATTGCCTCATCAAAACAGATGTTCCAGCTCCGCGATGCCTGCTTTAATCCATAAATGCATTTAAGCAACTTGCACACCTTTCCGCTGCTCCCACTGTCTACGAAACCTTCTGGTTGATCCATGTAAACGCACTCTTCCAAACAACCGTTTAGGAAAGCCGTCTTAACATCCATCTGCCAGATTTCATAGTCATGGAAGGCAGCAATGGCAAGTAGGCCCCGAATGGATTTGAGCATAGCCACCGGAGAAAAGTTTCGTCATAGTCCAAACCAGGTCTTTGACGAAAACCTTTTGCAACGAGTCTAGCTTTATAGGTTTCCACCTGCCCATCTACACCAAGTTTCCTTTTGTAGATCCATTTGCATCCAACGGGTTTTACCCCAGGTGGAGCAATATCCAAGGTCCATACTTTATTGGCGTACATGGACTCCATTTCGGATTGCATTGCTTCTTGCCACTTATCGGAGTCCCTACTGATAATGGCCTGCCTGAAACTGGTAGGGTCATCTTCTTCCAAGATGCAATCCTCTCGATCCCCGTCTACGAGAAAACCGTAGTATCTCTCGGGCGGATGAGAAATCCTACCAGATCTGCGGAGTGGCTGAGGTTCATCTGGGGTTATAGATCTAGCGGTTCCTCCAAATTTTCAGTTACATTTTGTGGTCGCTGAATTTCTTCCAGTTCTACCGAACTCCCACTAGTTTCTTTTGCAAGAAACTCCCTTTCTAAGAAGGTGGCGTGGCGAGATACAAACACCTTCTGTTCCTCAGTGTGGTAGAACAGATATCCCAGTGAGTCTTTAGGATATCCCACAAATTTACACAGAACTGATCGTGCTTCTAGCTTGTCCGGTTTCTGTGTTTTCACATAGGCCGGACAACCCCATATCTTAATAAACTTCAGACATGGTTTTTTACTGCTCCATATTTCATACGGAGTTTTAGGCACAGATTTGGACGGAACTTGATTCAAAAGGTATGCCGCTGTCTGAAGCGCATGTCCCCAGAATGAAAGAGGTAACTCAGCACTACTCATCATGGAGCGAACCATATCCAATAGGGTACGATTCCTCCGCTCTGATACACCGTTGTGCTGTGGTGTATAAGGAGGAGTAAGCTGAGAGAGAATACCATTCTCTTTTAAGTAATCTAGGAATTCCGTGCTTAAGTACTCCCCTCCTCTATCAGACCGGAGGATCTTGATACTTTTGCCAATCTGGTTCTCTACTTCCTTTCTGAATTCCTTGAATTTCTCAAAAGCTTCAGATTTGTGTTTCATCAGATACACATATCCGAACCTAGAGAGATCGTCAGTGAATGTGATGAAGTAGGAGAACCCACCCCTTGCATGTGTAGACATTGGACCACATACATCACTGTGTATGAGTCCCAAGAGCTCTGCTGCTCTTTCTCCATGTCCGGTGAACGGAGATTTGGTCATCTTCCCTTTGAGACAGGACTGACAAGTTTCATAAGATGAAAACTCGAACGCATTCAAGAGTCCATCTTTATGTAACTTACTCAGTCTTTTCTCTCCGATATGACCAAGTCTACAATGCCACAAGTAGGATTCATTCGTATCTGAATTCTTCCTCTTGCGTGTGTTTTGTATATTGAGAACTGTATTCTGATTTAGAACGTAGATACCATTACACAGTGTACCCTCTGCAACCAGTACCTTATGAAGGTAAATGTTCATGATATTTTTGTCAAGAACAAAGTTATATCCATCTTTATCGAGTAAAGAAACTGATATGATGTTGCAAACCATGGAGGGTACATAGTAGCAATCGTTCAAAATCATAGTCTTGCCATTTGGCAATACTAGGTGATATTCACCGACGGCTGTCGCATTAACTTGTGCTCCGTTCGCTACTCTGAGCGACATATCACCCGGTGCAACTTTCCTACTTTTTCTCAGTCCCTGCAATAAATTACAGATATGAGATCCTGATCCGGTATCAAGTACCCAGGAGGTAGGGCTGACCGTAAAACAGTTCTCAATTACAAGAACACCTGAAGTAGATGCAAAACCATGCTTCTTCTTCAACTGGGTATCCTGGAAATCCATACAATCCCCTTTCCCATTCTCATACTCATGACTGT
The DNA here is from genome assembly GCA_030015575.1 of Agapanthus africanus. Taxonomy (NCBI): domain Eukaryota; kingdom Viridiplantae; phylum Streptophyta; class Magnoliopsida; order Asparagales; family Amaryllidaceae; genus Agapanthus; species Agapanthus africanus. The sequence continues at coordinate 208,194,940 of JASDDO010000022.1, forward strand.
TGTCACAAGTTAGAGCTGAACCAACGTTCCCCAGCCCCGAATAAGAATTCGGATCGGTCAAGCGATACATTTTATTATCTTGATTAGGGCGTGAAATGGTTTCTACCTGGAGAGGGAGAAAAGAAACACTCAGCGTACGCTCTTGCAAGATTAGATTGGTTTATTAATTTATCTAACCAAGATGTCTCCCACTGTTTCCTCAAATTCTTCTTAAAACCTTTTAAAAGAAGAACTAGTCGGGATTTTAACTCACGTCACAATACTTGCTTAACCTTTCAGCCAGGCTAGTGTCGGTACTTCGAGGGAGGTTTTCCAACGCTTTCGCGAAGTTCCTTAATTTAAGAACCTCTTTTCCCTGGGGGCGTAGCCCCGCTAACACCTTTCTAGACACCTACTAGGTTTATAGCATTGATCGTTTAGTGAAATAATCTCCCAAGAGTAATCCAACTCATCAGTGGGATCGGGATCCAACTATCATTGTGTGATGACCTAGATGGAATCTACTCTAGTCACCACACTCCAGAAGGTATGCTAAGTCTGCAAGTTTCAGTACTTTTGAAACTCCCGATGTGGTTTTTGCCCCTAGGACCCAAGTGACCTTGACGAATAATCAACAAATCAAAAGGTCCTAGTCAAGTTCAACCCGTCGTTATCCATGATTGCATTAGACCCGCCCACATGATCCTTGACGAATAATCAACAAAATCATGCGACCGTCCTAACCAATCACATCTATCAGTGCAACAGAGAATTATTACTCAGCTACCGTTCACTGTGTCTTGACGAATAATCAACAAACGCAGCACGAATACTAAGTATTAATTATCCGAAACGACGGAGGGCTACGGCTGGGTTTTGGCGAAAAACCCGTTAACGTAATGAACTTGATGTAGTTGAAGGAACATGATAGACCTTTTGAAAAATATAGTGGCGAAAACTTTTGCTAAAGAGGTCACTCCCTGTGAAGGGATCTCGGCTCTTTCCTCGTCGAATGAGGTGCAGGATATTCCAAACTGAATACCTCGATGCAAAGTAAGAATAATCGACTATAGTGAAGTTATTACCCTGACGCAAACTTTTGTCCAAGGGGTCACTCCCGATGAAGGGAACTCGGCCCTTGCCTCGTCGACTGAGGTGCTGGGCATTCACAACCGAATACCGCGATGCAAAATAAAAGTGAACGTTCTTGGAATAACAGCTTTTTGAAAAACTTGTTCCAACAACGTCTTTTAGGTTTATTTTCTTGCATTAGTTCTTTTAATGCGTCCCATCATTTAAATCCTACCATTGCAGAAAACAACCAAAATATGACGTACGCTTATGCCATTCGCATTCGCCACTGGGCCCCGTCATCACCCGTTAGGTTACTTAACTAACGACAGAGCGGGGGCTGGGCTAGCGCGGCTGTAAAACATAAGCAACGCCTAAATAGTTATTATATATAGATATACTGCAATGATGGCCAATCCAGATCACAGATGAACACTTTGGATATACTAGGAACCCGCGATTCGTTCAAGCCTGCAACGAAAAGCGGATTACACGGTCGCGATGAATAGCCAATACCCCACCCAAGACCCCTACTGGTGCGGCAAACTACCTGCCAGTACTCGAAGCGAAGCAACCTCCCTCAACGCCGTGAGTAGGCCACTCGGCACTTCGAGATACCCGGTAGTTTGTGCACCCCCTCCATGGGTCTATCCTAGGAGCAAAAACAGTAAAAAGAATTATACAATGACGGCTACAACCCCGACCCAGTTGTGCGGCCAAACAAATAATATTACATCAATTTACAAATTTATTACATGAAGGAAAGAAAAAGAAACTCTCATCTCACATCCACCCCGGCTATTCATCCGCGACAATCCAACGAGTTCATATACACAAACCATCATCAACACAGACCACAGATATGTATAACCCCCACTAATCGACGTATAGCGATTAGTAGACGTTCAATACACATATAACATTACAGAGATAACCATTAGCCAAAGTCTACAGAACATCGACCAAAAATACGGATTTATGAGCCCCAAAAACAAATTTTGCTTTCTGGAAAATCTGGGCAGAAAAGTCATATACCAAAAATCCCAAAATACCCCTCTAAGAAAATTGCAAGAAAAAGATTCCCCAACAGAGCCAACGCCGCCGCGGAAACGCGGCGCTTTGGACGAGTTGGGAGATGAAATTTCTCCAGTTTTCTAACAAAAGCCTGAGTCGATTTTTAGTGTATAAATTTTTAATTTTGGAACAGTTCTAAAATTCGGCAGAAACTGAATTTTCCGGGGTAATTTTGCGGGTTTTCGGCCGGTCGATATTCTTAATACTTTGCTAACATGCTAGGGTGTGTTTAGTTAGGCTCTGATACCACTGTTAGGTCCACGTTACCTCTCCCGGTACTTTCGGAGTTACGGAAACGGTAAAACAAAAAATTTTCTGGACTTGGCAACATGGACCGTAAAAGCCGGATCTTTGCTAAACAATACACTAGCATCCTAACTAGAGATATATCTACTCGGTTAGGGGTTATACCTCAACTTGAACTCCTTCTCTTCTTCTTGTTCTTCTCCTTTCTTGCTCCAAGGGTTGATCCGGACTTTGGTCACTCAACTTAAACTCCTTCTCTTCTTGTTGTTCATCTCCTTGCTTGCTCCGAGGGTTGATCCGGACTTTGGTCACCTCCACGGCCTCCTTGAGTCGAAGACGATCCACCCGAGAGATGTGCACCGAGCTCCACCTCGAGCCGAGATAACTAGGGCAAAGAGATTGCTAATCTAGAAGCCCTAGGTTGTGTAGAAATGATCAATGGATGGTTTTGTCTTTGTGGGATCTTTATCTCTCAACACATGAGATCAAAAGATGAATCAAGAGGAGGAAGAAGAAGGAGGAGCAACAACCATGGTTCATTTCTTTTCTTCTCACTTGAAAACCAAGAGAGAGAATGAGAAAGAAATTATGATACAAAGAAAAGTAACCATGGTTGCAATAATCTAAAAACAATATCATTACTAATCCCATCAAGATAAAGTTTGATGGCTACATTGAAATGACCATTATCATAATCTAAAATAAAAAGAAAATGAAAAAGAAGAGTGTAGATCCCTCTTGAAAGTCAATGGTCAACACGGTCAACCGGTCAACAAAGTCAAGAGAGGTCAACGGGGTCAAATGGTCAATGCAATTAGCCATCATAAAATTATCACTAAAAGGATTAGTAAATGATATCCGCGGCTCATAATGGTTTTGACCAAACGAACTGTCAAAACCCTAATGAGCCTGCCACATAACGGTTTTGGCCGAACCAACTGCCAAAATCCTAATGAGGCACCTCCTCCTTCACCGCTCCGGAAAACTGTGCATACATACCTGCATCCGCATTCCGTAGAATGAGGATGCGCAGAAGACAAAACAAATCCATCCGTGCAATACTAGGATCCGGCTTAAACCAAAGCCCACTAGTACTGCCTGCCCGAACACCATACGCACACAAGTGTACGTAAGTGATCGCAGCCCTGCCGTAAAACCATACGGCCTCTACACGTTTCGCTCAGTGCAGGGAAACTCTCTGTGTAGGACTATAAAGACTCGACACTACGCTGGCAGTGGGTTTAACCACAGACCACAAGCGGCACTAACTGTACGTAACGGTCCCCAGGTAGATGTGGATAAGAAGGCCGATGAGGTAAACCCATCCGAACTCCTACTGAGCCTGCATGTGACAATCTCCGCACAGTCCGGTCTGTTCGTCTGATACATCGCATGGCGGGCCTAGGGGGCGGTAAACGTCAGTCCCCTAAAAGCGGTACAAGTCGTGTTGGAGTGAAGCCCATAACACCCTGAGATAACACTGGAAACCCACCAGTATATCTCGTTTGCCCTGGCCAGGGACTACTCGTGTAATGGCTCTCCTAGACACAGCGCGATGTCAACCCCCAATACCGGGAGAGACGAATCCTGTCTAACCGTCACTGCCTCCAAGTGCTTCGGGACTGCTCCCAACTACTACCTGCTTGCACGACTCAGTAGAGCCGTGGTAGGGTAGTAATCAAAGAACAGTGGGAACACACTCGAGGCGAAGTGACAGTGTCAAGTCAGCGGACTAAGCTGTACTCTTGTCACCTGGGAACTGATAACTGACGATAGGTATAATACCAACCATCAGTTCCCGACGAGTCCTGTCCAGTGTACTCGTAACCTAACGAGCACCCGCATACTATCTCAAGTACGACGTACTGACGGCTGTGGGACAGACCGTCTCCCGTGCTGGGACGAGAAGCGCATACGCTAGTCTACTCCGGAGTATCGATGCCCTATCTCGATACTCCCACGACTAGGGACGTGTATAAGGATGTGCTTGTAGATTACCCAGCCCCCACGAGTGTGATCGCCATCACAACGCCGGTAATCAAGCAAAGATCCTAAGGGCTCTACTAATGCGTATATGTGATATAATAAATAAACACACATGTACACATTAAAGCAGAGACAAACCAAGTAGCATACTACTATATTGAGCAAGATTGTCTGTATAACTGTGAATATCCCAAGCTTCCATTAAGTAATATACATACTAGTATGATACAGTAATGGCCTCTAGGGCATATACACTAACAATCTCAGGGTGTTCTGGGCTACACTCTGACACGACTTGTACCTCTATTAGGGGACTGACGTTTACCGCCCCTCTAGGCCCGCCATGCGATATTCTCAGATGAACAGACCGGACTGTACGGAGACTGTCACATTCAGGCTCAGTAGAAGTTCGGATGGGTTTCAACTCATCAATCTTCTTATCGGCATCTACCTGGGGGCCGTTACACATAGTTAGTGCCGCTTGTGGTCTGTGGTTAAACCCACTGCCAGCGTAGTGTCGAGTCTTTAGAGTCCCACACAGAGAGCTATTTGCCTTTGGGCAAAAAGAGTAGAGGTCGCATGGTTTTGCGACAGGGTTCTGTCATATCCGTGCACTTGTGCACGTTTGGTGTCCGGGCAGTTATTACTAGTGGGCTTTGGTTTAAGCCAGATCCTAGTATACGCTTTGGGATTGGTTTTATCTCGTTTGTATTCGTGTTCCTCGAAACGCGGATGCGGGTGTGTATGCACGGTTGACCGAGACAGAGGAAGAGGATTCTCATTAGGGTTGTTGACTGTTGACTTTTTCTAAACCCTAATGAGAATAGGAAATATGATTAGTAATAATATTAATCAAGTATTATTGTGCCATGGTTGGGTTGAAAGTTTGACTTTGTTGACTTGTTGACTTTGTTGACCGGTTGACTAGCTTGGACTTGTTGACCATCATCATTACAATGGCTATCATTTCATGGCTATAACTTTTGCTTGCTTGTTTGTTCACAAAATGCATTAAATGCATGAAATGATATTGCCATTGAAATGAACCATCACAAAATACTTGATTACAATTATTATTATGATTATTTTGGTTTTTGAGAGCATGGTTGCAAAAGTCTTCACTCATTTTCTATCATTCGCACTCTCTCTCATCCAAGCTCTTTCCATTGCTCTCCCTCTTCCTATAGCTCAAGGAAAAATTCTTCTCATGAGTTGAGAACCATTTTTCTTTGAGATAAAACATCAAAACCACTCTCTACTCATCCTAGGGTTGAAGGTTTATCAAACCTAACACTTTAGTTTCCTCTAGATTGAGGTTGGAGCCAAAGTTAGAAGCTTTCGGGTGGATCCATCTTCGGCACTAGGAGACGACGAGGTGAGGCCGATCCGACCACCACAAGGAGTCGAAGAGAAGGAGTTCAAGTTTAGGTATAACCCCTAACATAGTAGCTAAACTCTTAGTTATGTTGCTAGATAGTTTGTTTAGCAAAGATCCGGTTTTTGAGTCCATGTTACCTCCACCGAAAAATCGTTTTTCACCGCTTCCGCATCCCCGAAAGAACCGGGAAGGGTAACGTGGACTTACACGGTTGTGCCCCAAAAGAATTATATACAAACAGGCAGTGACGGCAGTCCACATTTCGGACGCTCGCCCCGCGATATCAAATGTACAAATACAATCAAACTGTACTACCATTGCATCCAGGCTAACCACCACGACAAATCCGCAACATCACATCACAACACAGAACATTAACGTGAATGCCACGTACGCAAATCCGCGTAAAAGAAATATAGCAATTAGACAAGATTTACCGTTCGAATGACATTCACGGTCACAGATATAATGTAAGTACTGTAAATTAACATATTTAAATTTTCGATCGACAAAATTTCCCGAAGTGGGCCCCAAGTACAACTGCAGCACTCAAAATAATCTGGGCCAAAAAATAAAAATTCTAGAAACCCCAATTCCAAGTTAAAAACCACTGTAGAAAATTTGGTGTAGAGAGGCCACAAAATGGCGGCGGAACCGAGGCCAAAACATGGGTATGGCCGCGGTTCCACGGCGGTACTGTAGCATCATGCTACCAAATTTTTATAGATTTCTTAAAAAAGCCTGCCTGTTTTTTTGCAATACTCAAAATAATTTTTCGACCACAAAAAAAATTTGACAGAAACATCATTTTTGAAATTGCGGTTTCGGAAATTTTGTTCGATCGATATTTTAAATATGTTAGAACAAGGTAGTAAAGGTTGATGGCGTGGCTCTGATACCATGTAAGTCTACGGTAGCGTCCCGGCCGTCGATCCGGGGCCAAAATACGGAAACGAAAACTTTTTCTAAACTTGAAACCGACGCTATCGCAGACTTTAATCCCGGATCGAACCATTAGCCTATAACTAGCAAACTAGAGAATGGTTAGAAAGGCTACACCGATCGATCCGTGTCCTTCGGTCTTTGGTCACCATCCCAAGCTCCTCGCGACATTTACGATCTCCGGTCTCCTCGTCGGAAGGGCACCACATCAAAAAGTCTTTTTACGGGCTCCCGCCTCTGAACCGAGGCAACTCGGATACGAAGTTTGCTAACCGATGTGTCCAAGATTGCTGTAGAATATACGTAGAACGCTTTATCTCAAGGGTTAATCGAAGTTGCCTTTAGGAAGTGTGAGGAGAAATGAGCATTGGAATTGAGCTAAGGATTTTTGTGCAAGAAATGAGATCAATTTTCCCACGCCCAAAAGAATGAGTCTCTCCCAAAAAATGGCTCGGCCATGGCTATATGGAAAAGGTTGTGGTGGTGAGCATAAGCATAAGTGTGGTGATAATGAAGAAAAAATGTCACACCAAAACCTTTTCAATCCATTCACATTAATGCAAGCAATGATGCACAAAAGAATCAATCTCATCCAAGATCATTCCAGAATTCTGCTGGAGCCCCGGCACCGCAAAAAAAAAACCCTCCTTTGCTAATTTCCACATTTGCTAAGAACCCGTTCATAAGCAAGAAAAATCAGCCAAGAAGGAATGAAAGAAAAATGGCCAAAACAGAATGCAAACTGGCAACTTCAAAAAGAGATCCCGTAATAAATTACAGGATAACCCAGCAACTATATTTACATACTTGCATTTGTATTTCGACCGAATACAAATGCAATGAGACAAAATCTACACAGTATAATACTAGGATCCGGCTTAACCAAAGCCCGCTAGTATTATCCGTCCGAACCATGTGTCACGACCCGAAAGAGCACGTGACTGGCCCTTGAACCATATGAAGTCTATAGGACTCCATCTGATCCAAGTAAGCCAAAAGCCCAGAAATCTAAAACCATTTTTAAGAATAAGTAAGGAAACTGGTTTAAGAAGTGAAGAAAAACATGTTTGAAATCAAGGATTTTAAATAACTAAGCCGAAGGTGCGTTTTTAAAACAGTACAGTCTTTTCTAAAAATTTCGGCAGAGTTTCTTTTATAAAACTGGCCCCGAATGGGGTACAACAAGGATAACAATATATGCAATGATAAAGGCATCCCCAAGCGGGAGCTAGCTCTTCGTCTATCGACGGTCACAACCACGCAAGCAATAATAATATACAGCGCCGAAAGGCGAGGGTTAAACCAAAAGAGCTCAAAAGCAACAAGAAAACCGCAATACTACTAAGCGCGACTCTAAGGTCGAATAAAACATCACTAAAATCTAGGTCTGAAACAATATACAAGTTTTGGTTGATGGAAATTCTAGATACAATGAAATAAATAAATACAATGGTGGTTCTTGATGCAAAAGAAACCACCTACCAAAAGCAATTCACCCTCAAGGAAGCAATATGCCAGAAATGCTGCAAGGAACCTGCACGGCAAAAACCTGCAAGAACTGTGGCACAACGGGGGTGAGTTGCCAACTCGTGAATAGAAATATCTACAAGCAGAAACCGAAAGCAAGACATAATCCTAGGTCAATACGATCAGTATATAAAATCCTCAAAATATAACATGCAGCCTATAGCAAGGCTAGGGTAAATATCTAACCCGAGTGCAATCTCCTGTGTCTGTGTCAGTGCCTCAGATAACAATATAGCATATGAATGAGATATGAATGCGTGAAAACAGAATACATTTACATGAAGCAACTGTTTTCAAACTTTAGTGAGATTTCCCTTGTATTTTAAAAGATGAGGTACCATAATGAAATCAGCATAAAACTGTGCCTAGCATCGGCACAAACGAAATCCCAATAGCTCGATATCTCAAAGTCTCAACCATAATATCTAGGGCGCCGTCAGTCCAGACCGGCCCCTACCATAAATCTCAGACCACGACGGTATCCTCCGGATATCTGACGCGTCGGGTAAAATCACCGGTAGGTAGTACTCCCCTGCCAGGCTCAACGTCATCACCACATTCCTCTTGCCCCGGGGTACCGTACTGGGTCCACCATGTACCCGAAACGGTTCATCCGTCTCCTCGAATCGGGTTTCCAAATCCATCAGCAAACTCATGGTGGACGACTCATACATCATAGGAAAACCGCATTTTTTATTTTAAAAGAGAGAATATGATTATTTGTGTCTTTGCGGTTTTCCTCCAAATCCAGAAAATCTTATAGAAATCCAAATCTAAACCTCAATAGCACGTAAAATAGTGAATATATGCATGATAATCCATGAATGCGGCATAACAATGAATAACAGTATGCATGAAGTAGCAGGTAATAACTACAATATCTAAACTATTAGCTAACAGGCTATGTCAAGCAATAATATTTTCTAAGGTGTACGTGACATGGCAATTACCGATGAAGATGTGTGTGAGCCGGCAAGTAAGTGTACGTGGTACATACGCATCATCGGTAATGGTGCTGGTGTCCTATCAGCATGATATTAATAATGGAGTATGAAACATAATATAAGAATGCGATGCAAAGAGAACCACAAAAAAGGAGTGGGCGCTGAAACTAGACGTAACTAAAACTAACCTGCATTAATCTAACATAAGTCCTACAATTGGTGCCTTTTGAAATAACACGAATCATGGGGTTTTGAAAATAGGGGCTACGGTGTTTTTATGAAAAGATACGTCGTTTTTGAAATATCCGTAGATTCCCTTGAGTTGTCTTTAAAAATGCCCACGATTCGTTAGTTTTTGAAATAGGTAAGAAGTCTAATCTACTCTAACAACTACACTAACTATACGGCTGAACTAACAAACTGAACTACAGGTAAGGAAACCGCCTAACATCTGAGTCGATATATATATATATAAGTCGGTGATCCCGCCTCAATAGTATCGCGTACGATACAGTATATCATCTGACATCCTCAAGTCATGAGCGCGGATCTATCATCAATGTAAAGCTCATACGGTAAATCGTCGTACGGCATCCCAATAGCTGGGTACAGGTCAACATCTCACTATCTCGTCACATAACAGGTATCACTATCATCAAATCGTATAGTCTGGGGGTACAACTCTATGTCTAGTACAAATCGATACCATCAATGAAGTATGCATGCGGGGGTAAACACATATCCCAAGCCCGCAAGAATCACATTTCGTATCCCAAGTACGAATCATATCAAATCACCGATCTCTCGGCATAAAGCCCACATCATCGACTCAACTCCAAAGTCATCCCCTATCATCAAACACAGTGCAAGTATAAGAAACACACAAGTGTATGCGTGTGGGTGCAAATCTATCCTATGGTTCGCAACTAGGAACTACGCTAGTTATTTCTAACCCTAACTAACCATAACACACTATAGCTATCACACATATAAATATACTACATAGTACTAATTATGGACTGCGGGGGTGCTATACGCCATCCACCCGACTTCCCCCTGTAGATATAATCTACTCACCTTGCATCATCATTTGCGGACGTCACCACGCATTTGCTTGTCTTCCCGAAGTCTTCATGGGTACCTACACATCAAAATATCGTATATGCGCATTAAAACCAAATCCAAGCTAAAACGGCACACGAAATCCAAAACGATACGATAAGGGGCCTATAGGTGAGAACCTATGGCACGCCTTCAAAACCATCAATAAATCCTCTATATCGTCGTATAAACGCCAAATAATCGAGGTAAAACGCAAGACACCAATTCAGACTTAAAAATACGGAATACGGAAACACGAATCCAAAACAGCAACTTAGGAAAAATGTCCCAGATTTCACCCTAGGTCACTTTATACAAATCTATATATACCAGGAGCCTAACTAGAACATGTAGGAGCTACAGAACAAAAACGAGACAAAATGGTGGGACCCGGGCCGCAATTGGCGGCCAATTGGGAGAAATTGGCGGCCGGGAAGAAGAAGTGGGAGCTGGGGTCTTGGGGTTAGCTTCCTGGGTGCCTGCACATCTCACTGTCCACTCAATATTATTTTAGGGGTCTCGGGGTAAAAGCAGATTCAATAAACACTACACAGATTTCATAATTTCCCCGATGTCGGTTTCTAAAATCCGTATTCTGGTTTAAGCTTCAGGTTTTGGGTTCCAATTCATACACTAGGGTGATGGTATAACCTCTACTGACCTCAATTTCACAATACAACACCAAATTCCTCAAACCCTAACTTGGTTATCCTCAAGTCCATAATATCACGCAATATCGATTCAATCATAACATGGGGGTAAAGGAAATGCTAGAATTAAGCTAATGATTCAGAAAATACCTCATTTGGCAACTCAAGAATTTTCTTGAGTTGCCCCTAGTGGCCAAAATCCATGCTTCTTAGCTCCATGTGTAGATCTAGGGATTGTGCACAATTTTAATGAAATGGACATGGGGTTTTGGGGTTGTTTTTGAGATGAAGAGAGGGATTGAAGAGGGAGGGAAGGGGGTGCAGGAGCAGCAGCAGCAAATGGTGGGAGAGGGAGAGAAATGAGGAGGAGAGGGATGAGAAAAGGCTAAGGTTTTTAGTCAAAGTCTTCACCTACTCTCTCTCTCTCACCATACCTATTTTCTTTTCTCTTTTTCTTTTTTTCTTTTCCTTCAAAACCCCTTCTCACAAGAATAGTAGCTCCAAATAACATGAAGGAAAAATGCACAAGTGTGATAAAAATGATATGTGCAAGTTTTGCACAAAAAGCCAAAAAAATCCGATTAGCGATTTTTAATCGCGATTAGCACTAAATTAGTGTCAAACTAATCACAAAAACATAAAAATGTCATAATTCTCTAATTTACCCTATTTTAGAATTTTCCATAATTTTCCATAATTTTTCTCAAATTTTTCCTATTTATTTGCATTTAATAATTCCAAAATATTAAAATATTCAATAAAATAATATTTAATTATAAAAATTCCCAAAATTAATATTTTATCTTTTTTTTGGAAATGTTACAATCTACCCCCCTTAAAGAAATTCGGTCCCCGAATTTAAATTTAAACCCCCAATACTTAAAACAATTCCTGTAATAATCCATTTTGTCGGGGCTCCGAAAATATCAACACATAGAGAATATCATAAAAATGTACCGCCCTACTAGAAATCAATCCCCAAAATGCATATATAAGAATATCCTATGCGTCTGGTGTGCAAGGAAATCAAAATCCATATATGTGTCAAACAGGTGTACAAAACAACATCCAAGTGCAACTGGTGTGCACGAAACATCTGTCGTAGGCAACGTGTGTGCCTAACAGAAAAAAAAAATCAGGTGCATGTGACATGCACGAAAAATCCCGATTTAGTGCATCTGGCGTGCACCAAAATCGTATATCAAAACACTGCATACGGTAGGCATGAAATCTCAATCAATATCCCAATGTAAAGACTCTGTGCAAAATATATAAATATCCAGTGGGTGCATGAAACAAATATCATGAAACTCAATCATCAAAACTAAATCATGCAAACAGAACGCCCAAAATACCGAAATCCAAAATGACGGATACGTGATAATCGAATCACAAAATCATAATGTAGGGTGTTTTTCGTCACCCCAGTGAGATGGGAATACGCGCGCGCTTGTCAGGCGTACTACAGATTCCCCCTGCCTAGGGTAGGCCGGGGTTTAATGATTGTGGGGATCCGAATCTCCGGCAGCCGCGGACTAAGCTGCCGTTAATTACCCCTCGCCTTTGGGGCGAGGGAACCTCCGATTAACGGGTTAAATTGGTCATGCGAACTCAATGTGCAGTGTGCGTGTGTTTTGTTTTGAAAGGGGGTTTTGGATATATCGGGAGCCACGCAGAGTTTTTACGGGGGTCCCGCTACCCGGATAGCGGGCTGGGGGTCAAGGGGGCTAGCAGCCCCCTTGCGGGGTTCGGGGCAGCGCCCCGGCCCGAAAATTTTTTTGAGGAGGAGAGTGTGGCGGAGTATGTGTATGTGTACATTTGTATACATATGTATATATATACATGTGTATATAAATAAAGGGGAAAAGGCATCCAAAGGATGCGTGGGGCAGCACCTTGGGCGCTGTGCGCTTAGGTGCTGTGCGCTCAGGCGCAAGCGCGCCACGTGTCGGCACGTGGGCGCTTTGCGCATGAGCGCTGCGCGCAGGTGCGCAAGCGCGCCACGTGTCGGCACGTGGGCGCTTTGCGCATGAGCGCTGCGCGCAGGTGCGCAAGCGCGCGCGCGCGTCACGTGTCGGCACGCGGGGGCTTTGCGCAATGCGCGTTGCGCGCAGGTGCGCAAGCGCGCGCGCCACGTGTCGGCACGCGGACGCTTTGCGCACGTGCGCAAGCGCGCAGGTGCGCAAGCTCGCGCACGCCACGTGTCGGCACGCGGGCGCTTTGCGCACTTGCGCAAGCGCGCAGGTGCGCAAGCGCGCGTGCCTCGTGTCGGCACGCGGACGCTTTGCGCACTTGCGCTGCGCGCTGCTAAAACAAATTTCTCAGAAGAGAAATCAGAGAGGAGTTGGACTCCTGAGTGGTTTTTTTTTTTGTGTTTAGTGAATGATGTTCTTCTTCCTCCTGTTGCTTGCTGGATCTTGAAGATCAAGAGATGTGGGATTTTAAAATCTTTTCTTTTTGAGATCTGATGGAAGATCTGAGTTCCCCTTGATGGGTTTTGTGGTGAAAAACTATTTAGTTTTGAAAAAGGAAGAGTAAAACTCTTGATTTAATTCAAAAGAAAAAAGAAGGTTTTGGAACCTTGAAGAAGGAAGAAAGAGCTCAGCTCTGAAACTTTTTTTTTTGAGAGAGAAAAAGTTGTTGGGATATTTCATTATGCTTGCCTTTATAGGCTATACATATTTACATATAGCCTCTTGGGCTTCACAAAAATGGCATTTTGCCTATCCCATGGCTCATGTGCTATTTCATTTTTGCACATAAGCCACGGGCTTACAAAATATTGGCTTTATGCCCATTTTGCATACATTCATGTATAAAAAATTACATAAAAATTATTTATTACATGATTTTGTTGTTGGCATGGGGAGGCTGGCCGCGGGCTCGACTTGGGCATTGGCCCGCTTGACCTGGGCTTCGGCCCACCTAGCTTGGGGGTTGACCTTGACTTTGACTCGGTCAACCGGGGTGTAAATTTTTACCCCAACAAAGTGCCCCCCATCAATAAATACACACCGCACATTTGAGTTGTGTGCATGAAATTGATGGATCTTGAAGTTGGACTTCGAGGTAGAACATCATTCCAGGGGCGGAGCATCATCCCGGAGTTCGGAGCATCTTTCCGAAGCGCGGAGCATAAGTCCAGGGTCGGAGCATCATTCCGATTTGCGGAGCATAATTCTAGAGATCGGAGCATCATTCCGATGATCGGAGCATAATTCCAGGGTTCGGAGCATCTTTCCGAAGAGCGGAGCATAATTCCAGGATTCGGAGCATCATTCCGATTTGCGGAGCATAATTCCAGAGTTCGGAGCATCTTTCCGAAGAGCGGAGCATGATTCCAGAGTTCGGAGCATCGTTCCGATGGGCGGAGCATAATTCCATAGATCGGAGCATCATTCCGATGATCGGCAGACATTCTGACCGAAGCATGATTTCGGTGCAGAGGTAGATTCCAAGGCGAAGTATAATTCCGACAAGGGAGACAAATATTCCGAGGCGAAGCATTGATTTCGACACGGGGTATATTTTGAGACGGAGCATGATTCCGGCGCAGAGCTTGTCGGCTGACTTGATTCCGAGGCGAAGCATAATTTCGACAGGGAAGGAAGGTACACCGAGGCGAATCATCATTTCGACACGGGGTGCACATTCTGAGACAAAGCTTGATTCCGACGCAGAGCTGGTTGGTTGATTTGATTCCGAGGCGAAGCATAATTTCGACAGGGAAGGAAGGTACACCGAGGCGAAGCATCATTTCGACACGGGGTGCACATTCTGAGACAAAGCTTGATTCCAACGCAGAGCTGGTTGGTTGATTTGATTCCGAGGCGGAGCATAATTCCGGTAAGGAAGGTAGATATCCCGAGGCGAAGCATGATTTCGACACGGGGTAAATTCTGGGACGAAGCATGATTCCGCCGTAGAGGTTGTTGGTTTGATTTGATTCCGAGACGAAGCATAATTTCGACAGGGAAGGCAGGTATACCGAGACGGAGCATCATTCCGACACGGGGTGTATTCTGAGACGAAGCATAATTCCGACGAGGAGGTCGTTATCCCGTAAGTGCATTTTCTCCTTGGGAGTCGTGGGGACTCCCAAGTGTGTTGCTCCTTTGTGAGTCGTAAGGATCTCACGCGGGAATTTTCTCCTCACAAAGTCGAGAGGACCTTGTGAGTGCATTTGATCTCTTTCTCACGAGTTTGTGCCCTTTCGGGTTTTCACAAACTCGCCGGCAGTCCTGCTGTTTTTACTCACGGAGCCCTTTCGGGTTTTCATCCGTGCCCATCTTGCTTGTGGACATACCCTTTTTTTTATTATTATATTTTTTTTGGAGAGATTGGGATTGTTTTACGCCCGTGGATTGTATACGGTTTTGCAGGATGTATGATCCAGACCGTAGGGCCGGAAAAATTTCAGGGCTTTGTTGGCGTCTGCATCGCTGCACTGGAATATGGTACCAGGAGCGACTCATCATTCGCCGTTGGGGTATGGGATTTGGAATTTGGTTGGCGTCTGCATCGCTACACTGGAATATGGTACCAGGAGCGACTCATCATTCGCCGTTTGGGGTATGGGATCTGGAATTTGGTTGGCGTCTGCATCGCTACACTGGAATATGGTACCAGGAGCGACTCATCATTCGCCGTTTAGGGTATGGGATTTGGAATTTGGTTGGCGTCTGCATCGCTACACTGGAATATGGTACCAGGAGCGACTCATCATTCGCCGTTGGGAATTGGGGAGCGATGGCTTAGGAGACAGGTTTAGATCCCTACCACCTAAGACTTTTCAATTTTATGGGTCGTGAGGGTCCCATAAAAGCATTTTCTCCCTGCAAGTCGTAAGGATCTCGCAGGTGTATTTTCTCCTTAAGAGTCGTGAGGACTCCTAAGTGTGTTTTTCCTTTATGAGTCGTAAGGATCCCACAAAGGTTTGTTCTCCTCATGTATCGTGAGGACACATGAGTGGGTCTTCTCAATGGAGCATAATTCCAAAGGCGGAGACCAGCCGCGTGACCGGTAATTGTGGTGGGGCATGGGTATGACGAGAATTATTTGAGCCCGTGGATTGTATACGGTTGTCAATTTGGGGACTGGCCGTAGGGCTGGGAGAACTTTGGAAATTTGAATTTTTGTTTGGCGTCTTCGTCGCTGCACTGGAATATGGTACCAGGAGCGACTCATCATTCGCCGCTGTTTTTTTTTTTTTGTATTTTTTTGTTTTACCGCGATTGCTCTATCATTTCAGCTTTTCTTATCGCGAAGGTCGCGATTGCCCCATCATTTCGGCTTTTATTCGCGGTTGCCCCATCATTTCGGCTTTCATTTTCATTTTTATTTTACTCGCTGATTTTTATTGCGAGTTGCCCCATCATTTCGGCTTTTCTTTATTTTCCTTTTATTTACACATTTTTTTGTTTATTTACATTTTTTTTTACATTTCCAGTTTAACGACTTAGAGGTCGACTGTTCCAGTTTAATGACGTGGTGGTCGATTGTTTTCAGAGAAAGGCAGATGTCTGAGAGAATCGGTTTCACGAAGAACTTCGGTCTCCATTTGTATGAAATTGGCGGTTGCAGTTTGACTGTTTGTTAACACGCCTTTGGACAGTTCTATCTCTCCTGCTTTGTATTGCTTTTCGACCCAATCTTTGAAGACGAAGCAGTCCTTAATGGCATGACCTATCACTCTGTGATAGGGGCAGTATTTGGGGTCGTCGGTCCTATTCGCTTCCTGCGGTCTTTTTGACTCTGGCAGTTGTAGACCGTTCTTCAGGGCGTCTTTGAATATTTTACGGATTTTGTCCCTTCTGAAGGAATAGACCTTATCCAGCTTCTCTTTCAGTGGAGATTCTCCTCCCTCTCCGAACATTGGCTTCCGAGGCTGGTTGGCGCTAGGTCCGCCCATCCCTTGCTTATTTCGGTTAGCCGAAGTGTTGAAAGATTCAGAATCATCGGAGTTTCCGCCTTTGCGATTATCGTATTTCCGGTTTCTCCAGGACTTATTGTTATTTTGAGAATCCGAGGAGGACTCCTGTTTTGAGCGCTCCAGCATCTGCACTTTCCTGGTCAGCTTTTGGAATGTTTTGAGACCCGCGGTGCATAGAAACGGAGCCATCCAATTGTTGAGATTTCCTACGAGGAGACTGACAGATTGGTCTTGCTCTATCGGCGGTTCGCATTTGACGGAGAGATTGCGCCATCGGGTTATAAAATCTGTGCTGCTTTCGTCGTTCTTGGGCTTGGTCCTTACGAGCTCGGCAATGGTGATCTTATCGCTGACGCTCATGAATCTTTGTCGAAACAAAGATTCCATTTGGACGAAAGTAGCAACGGAGCCATCTGGTATGCTCGCGTACCAGTCAAAAGCAACATCGGTCAAGCTATTAACGAACTGGCGGAGGAGAAGCGCATCATTGCCCCCAGTATTCCCGCATGAGGCTTTGAAGTGGGCGATATGCTGATTCGCATTTCCCGTCCCATCGAATCTTCCGAATTTGGGGATGACTTAGCCGCTAGGAAATTCTACCAGATCATACTGAGCAGGATATGGTCTCCCACTACTGCTGATATCTTTTTGCGCTTCGGCTTCGGCCACCAATGTTTTGACTTTGCTGGCAACCAAATCCATGATTTGATCTTGAGTTAGCGGGCTACTGTCATCGGTAGCCAAGACATTTCCCGAGATAGGATGCGACTGGTTTTCATGTAGTTCGCCCACTTTTGGATTTGAGGGAATAGGCGTTGACTGCTTTGGGACACCACTTCCCGGTTCACGGGCAGAGCCCTCCGCTTGATTGGGCGGCTGAGAGGAAAGTTGGGCCGTGAGCCGTAAGACGACATTTGTCAAGTCGTCGATCTTTGAGTAGAGCTTGGCCATCTCCTTGTCTTTGCTTCTGAGCTGCTTTCGGAGCTCTTGAAGCAGCTCTTGCTCTGCGGTCCTGGGGCGGAAAGTCGGCTCTTCTTCGCTTTCCGAGCCCGACTCCTCATGGACTGAAGGGTCTTTCCGCCTATCATCCTCATCAAGAGGGTTTTCATCACCCAGCAGAGGCGGCTGTTCTTGGGAAGCGGCCACCACATTCAAGCCAGATTGGGTTTGAGATGTGGTAGCCCCGTCCTTGCTCTTGCTGCGCGTGCCCACCGTGTAGACAGTGTGGACCACATACCCAGCCATTTCCTCATCTTCGGCGGGGTAACCCTGTTCTTCGAACCTCATGAGGTTCAGCCTGGCAGGAGCCCTAGCCCTTTTGTTGGCTCTATATCTGAGCCTTTTCTCCCTCAGCTTCTCGATTTTGAAGGCTTGGCAGGCATCCGCTACCCGGGAAGCCATTGTGAGTTGATCAACGGGGAGCTTAGAGAAGACACCCGATCGAGCATTTGTCAGGTGCGCCGCTGGAGCTTGCTCGGGACGCATTGTAGCTTTGTTGGTGTTGGTGGCCTTGCCCCCAGCTGGGGCCATGGAGAGTCGTTCGGAAACGGACTTGCGCTTGGGCTGAGGTGCCCTCGCGACCACCACATTTGGCCGTTTGCCTTTCGAGACCGGTTTGTCTGTCACCGGGGCTTGAGGAGCTGGGATGAAGCCAACTGGCATGAACATAATAGAGCCGAATGGTAGCAGTGGCTCCTCCCATTGTCGCCCGAGACCGGCCGGAAGGACCGTCCTAGAGTCTATCCTCATCGTGTAGGAGACGGGAGCCGTGCTGAGAGCTGAGTTCATCATCGGAGACATCGTCGGAAGGTGATTGCTTGAAAATCTGCATGAAAAAAACATTATTTTTAGTATAAATATAGGTATGTATATTGATTGAGTTCGCATGAACGCTTAACCCGAAATATGGGAGGAGAGATTGGTCCCACCGGGCGTGCCAGAATCTGTAGGGTGTTTTTCGTCACCCCAGTGAGATGGGAATACGCGCGCGCTTGTCAGGCGTACTACAGATTCCTCCTGCCTAGGGTAGGCCGGGGTTTAATGATTGTGGGGATCCGAATCTCCGGCAGCCGCGGACTAAGCTGCCGTTAATTACCCCTCGCCTTTGGGGCGAGGGAACCTCCGATTAACGGGTTAAATTGGTCATGCGAACTCAATGTGCAGTGTGCGTGTGTTTTGTTTTGAAAGGGGGTTTTGGATATATCGGGAGCCACGCAGAGTTTTTACGGGGGTCCCGCTACCCGGATAGCGGGCTGGGGGTCAAGGGGGCTAGCAGCCCCCTTGCGGGGTTCGGGGCAGTGCCCCGGCCCGAAAATTTTTTTGAGGGGGAGAGTGTGGCGGAGTATGTGTATGTGTACATTCGTATACATATGTATATATATACATGTGTATATAAATAAAGGGGAAAAGGCATCCAAAGGATGCGTGGGGCAGCACCTTGGGCGCTGTGCGCTCAGGCGCAAGCGCGCCACGTGTTGGCACGTGGGCGCTTTGCGCATGAGCGCTGCGTGCAGGTGCGCAAGCGCGCCACGTGTCGGCACGTGGGCGCTTTGCGCACTTGCGCAAGCGCGCAGGTGCGCAAGCTCGCGCGCGCCACGTGTCGGCACGCGGGCGCTTTGCGCACTTGCGCAAGCGCGCAGGTGCGCAAGCGCGCGTGCCTCGTGTCGGCACGCGGACGCTTTGCGCACTTGCGCTGCGCGCTGCTAAAACAAATTTCTCAGAAGAGAAATCAGAGAGGAGTTGGACTCCTGAGTGTGGTTTTTTTTTTTTTGTGTTTAGTGAATGATGTTCTTCTTCCTCCTGTTGCTTGCTGGATCTTGAAGATCAAGAGATGTGGGATTTCAAAATCTTTTCTTTTTGAGATCTGATGGAAGATCTGAGTTCCCCTTGATGGGTTTTGTGGTGAAAAACTATTTAGTTTTGAAAAAGGAAGAGTAAAACTCTTGATTTAATTCAAAAGAAAAAAGAAGGTTTTGGAACCTTGAAGAAGGAAGAAAGAGCTCAGCTCTGAAACTTTTTTTTTGGAGAGAGAAAAAGTTGTTGGGATATTTCATTATGCTTGCCTTTATAGGCTATACATATTTACATATAGCCTCTTGGGCTTCACAAAAATGGCATTTTGCCTATCCCATGGCTCATGTGCCATTTCATTTTTGCACATAAGCCACGGGCTTACAAAATATTGGCTTTATGCCCATTTTGCATACATTCATGTATAAAAAATTACATAAAAATTATTTATTACATAATTTTGTTGTTGGCATGGGGAGGCTGGCCGCGGGTGTAGGGTGTTTTTCGTCACCCCAGTGAGATGGGAATACGCGCGCGCTTGTCAGGCGTACTACAGATTCCCCCGGCCTAGGGTAGGCCGGGGTTTAATGATTGTGGGGATCCGAATCTCCGGCAGCCACGGACTAAGCTGCCGTTAATTACCCATCGCCTTTGGGGCGAGGGAACCTCCGATTAACGGGTTAAACTGGTCATGCGAACTCAATGTGCAGTATACGTGTGTTTTGAAAGGGGGTTTTGGATATATCGGGAGCCACGCAGAGTTTTTACGGGGGTCCCGCTACCCGGATAGCGGGCTGGGGGTCAAGGGGGCTAGCAGCCCCTTTGCGGGGTGCGGGGCAGCGCCCCGTTAGAAATTTTTTTCTAACAGGGACAGTGTCGTGGAGTACGTGTATGTATAAATTTGTATACATATGTATATATGTATATATGTACACAAAAAGAGGGGGAAAAGACATCCAAGGGATGCGCAGGTGCGCAAGCGCGCGCGCCACGTGTCGGCACGCGGGCGCCTTGCGCACTTGCGCAGGTGTGCAAGCGCGCGCGCCACGTGTCGGCAGGCGGGCGACTTGCGCACTTGCGCAGTTGCGCAAGCGCGCGCGCCACGTGTCGGCACGCGGACGACTTGCGCACTTGCGCAGGTGCGCAAGCGCGCGCGCCACGTGTCGGCACGCGGGCGACTTGCGCACTTGCGCAAGCGCGCGCCACGTGTCGGCACGCGGGCGACTTGCGCACTTGCGCAGTTGCGCAAGCGCGCGTGCCACGTGTCGGCACGCGGGCGCCTTGCGCACTTGCGCAAGCGCGCAGGTGAGGCACAACAGGCTTTTAGCCTAAAAAAAATTTCTCAGAAGAGAAATCAGAGAGGAGTTGGACTCCTGAATGTGTTTTTCTTCTCTCTTTTTTTTTTTGGGGGTTTAGTGAAAGATGTTCTTCTTCTTCCTCCTGTTGCTTGCTGGATCTTGAAGATCAAGAGATGTGAAATCTCAAAATATCTCCTTTTTAAGATCTGATGACAGATCCAAGTTCCCCTATGTGGGTTTTGTGGTGGAAAACTATTTAGTTTTTAAAAAAAGGAAGAGTAAAACTCTTGATTTAATTCAAGAGAAAGAGGAAGGTTTTGGAACCTTGAAGAAGGAGAAAGATCTCAGATCTAATTTTTGGAGAGAATGAAAGGTATCCTTTTTTTATTCATCATGTTGCCTTTTATAGGCTTACATATTTGCATATAACCCCTTGGGCTTCACAAAAATGGCATTTTAGCCATCCCAAGGCTCATGTGCCATTTCATTTTTGCACATAAGCCATAGGCTTACAAAATATTGGCTTTATGCCCATTTTGCATACATTCATGTATAAAAAATTACATAAAAATTATTTATTACATGATCTATATTTTAGCATGGAGGAGGCTGGCCGCGGGCTCGACTTGGGAATGGGCCCGCTTGACCTGGGCTTGGGCCCACCTGGCTTGGGGTTGACCTTGACTTTGACTCGGTCAACGGGGGTGTAAATTTTTACCCCAACAAAGTGCCCCCCATCAATAAATGCACACCGCACATTTGAGTTGTGTGCATGAAATTGATGGATCTTGAAGCTGAACTTCGAGGTGGAACATCATTCCGGAGGCGAAGCATCATCCCGGGGAGCATGATTCCCGAGGATTGGAGCATCATTCCGATTTGCGGAGCATAATTCCAGAGTTCGGAGCATCTTTCCGAAGAGTGGAGCATGATTCCAAGGATCGGAGCATCATTCCAATTTGCGGAGCATCATTCCAGGGATCAGAGCATCATTCCGATGGGCGGAGCATCATTCCAGGGGATCGGAGCATCATTCCGATGGGCGGAGCATCATTCCAGGATTCGGAGCATCATTCCGGGATTCGGAGCATCATTCCGAAGGGCGGAGCATCATTCCAGGGTTCGGAGCATCTTTCCGAAGGGCGGAGCATGATTCCAACGTTCGGAGCATCATTCCGAAGGGCGGAGCATGATTCCAGGGTTCGGAGCATCATTCCGAAGGGCGGAGCATGATTCCAGGGTTCGGAGCATCGTTCCGATGGGCGGAGCATGATTCCAGGGTTCGGAGCATCGTTCCGATGGGCGGAGCATGATTCCAAGGATCGGAGCATCATTCCAATTTGCGGAGCATCATTCCAGGGATCGGAGCATCATTCCGATGGGCGGAGCATGATTCCAAGGATCGGAGCATCATTCCAATTTGCGGAGCATCATTCCAGGGATCGGAGCATCATTCCGATGGGCGGCAGACATTTTGACCGAAGCATACTTTCGATGCAGAGGTTGATTCCCAGGCGAAGCGTAATTTCGACAAGGAAGGCAGATATTCCGAGGCGAAGCATTGATTTCGACACGGGATACATTCTGAGACGGAGCATGATTCCGGCGCAGAGCTTGTTGGCTGACTTGATTCCGAGACGAAGCATAATTTCGACAGGGAAGGCAGGTACACCGAGGCGAAGCATCATTTCGACACGGGGTGCATTCTGAGACGAAGTATAATTCCGACGCAGAGCTTGCTGGTTGACTTGATTCCGAGGCGGAGCATAATTCCGATGAGGAGGTCGTTGGTTGATTCCGAGCCGAAGCATAATTCCGACAGGGAAGGCAGATACACCGAGGCGAACCATCATTTCGACACGAGGTGCACATTCTGAGACGAAGCATGATTCCGACGCAGAGCTTGCTGGTTGACTTGATTCCGAGGCGGAGCATAATTCCGATGAGGAGGTCGTTGGTTGATTCCGAGCCGAAGCATAATTCCGGCAGGGAAGGTAGATATCCCGAGGCGAAGCATGATTTCGACACGGGGTAAATTCTGGGACAGAGCATGATTCCGCCGTAGAGGTTGTTGGTTTGATTTGATTTGGGTTGACATCAGCATCGCTACACTGGAATATGGTACCAGGAGCGAATCATCATTTGTCATGAGAGGATTTGGGAATTGGGGTTTTTGTTTGGCATCTGCATTGCTGCACTGGAATAATGCCAGGAGCAACTCATCATGTGCCCCGAGAGGATTTGGATTTGGTTTGTTTGGCATCTGCATTGCTGCACTGGAATAATGCCAGGAGCGACTCATCATGTGCCCCGAGAGGATTTGGATTTGGTTTTTTTTTCGTTTGGCATCTGCATTGCTGCACTGGAATAATGCCAGGAGCAACTCATCATGTGCCCCGAGAGGATTTGGATTTGGTTTTTTTTTTCGTTTGGCATCTGCATTGCTGCACTGGAATAATGCCAGGAGCAACTCATCATTTGCCCCGGGAGGACTTGGGATTTGGTTTTTTTTTCGTTTGGCATCTGCATTGCTGCACTGGAATAATGCCAGGAGCAACTCATCATTTGCCCCGGGAGGACTTGGGAGAGATTGGGATCGTTTTACGCCCGTGGATTGTATACGGTTTTGCAGGATGTATGATCCAGACCGTAGGGCCAGAAACATTTCAGGACTCTGTTGGCGTCTGCATCGCTGCACTAGAATATGGTACCAGGAGCGACTCATCATTCGCTACTTGGGGATTGGGGAGCGATGGCTTAGGAGACAGGTTTGGATCCCTATCACCTAAGACTTTTCAATTTTATGGGCCGTGAGGGTCCCATAAAAGCATTTTCTCCCTACGAGTCGTAAGGATCCCGCAGGTGTATTTTCTCCTTAAGAGTCGTGAGGACTCCTAAGTGTGTTTTTCCTTGGTGAGTCGTAAGGATCCCACAAAGGTTTGTTCTCCTAATGTATCGCGAGGACACATGAGTGGGTCTTCTCAATGGAGCATAATTCCAAAGGCGGAGACCAGCCGCGTAACCGGTAATCGTGGTGGGGCATGGACATGATGAGAATTATTTGAGCCCGTGGATTGTATACGGCAGTCAATTTGGGGACTGGCCGTAAGGCTGGGAGAATTTTGAGAAATTGGATTTTGGTTGGCGTCTGTATCGCTGCACTGGAATATGGTACCAGGAGCGACTCATCATTCGCCGTTGTTTTTTTTTTTTTTTGTTGTTTTTTTTTTTTTTTACCGCGATTGCTCTATCATTTCAGCTTTTTTATCACGAAGGTCGTGATTGCCCTATCATTTCGGCTATTTATTCGCGGTTGCCCCATCATTTCGGCTTTATTTTCATTTTCATTTTTACTCGCTGATTTTTATTGCGAGTTGCCCCATCATTTCGGCTTTTCTTTATTTTTCTTTTATTTACACATTTTTTTATTTACACTTTTTTTTTACATTCCCAGTTTAACGACTTAGAGGTCGATTGTTCCCAGTTTAATGACGTGGTGGTCGACTATTCCCAGTTTAATGACGTGGTGGTCGACTATTCCCAGTTTAATGACGTGGTGGTCGATTGTTTTCAGAGAAAGGCAGATGTCTGAGAGGATCGGTTTCACGAAGAACTTCGGTCTCCATTTGTATGAAATTGGCGGTTGCAGCTTGACTGTTTGTTAACACGCCTTTGGACAGTTCTATCTCTCCTGCCTTGTATTGCTTTTCGACCCAATCTTTGAAGACGAAGCAGTCCTCAATGGCATGACCTATCACTCTGTGATAGGGGCAGTATTTGGGGTCGTCGGTCCTATTCGCTTTCTGCGGTCTTTTTGACTCTGGCAGTTGTAGACCGTTCTTCAGGGCGTCTTTGAATATTTTACGGATTTTGTCCCTTCTGAAGGAATAGACCTTATCCAGCTTCTCTTTCAATGGAGATTCTCCTCCCTCTCCGAACATTGGCTTCCGAGGCTGGTTGGCGCTAGGTCCGCTCATCCCTTGCTTATTTCGGTTAGCCGAAGTGTTGAAAGATTCAGAATCATCGGAGTTTCCGCCTTTGCGATTATCGTCCTTCCGGTTTCTCCAGGACTTATTGTTATTTTGAGAATCCGAGGAGGACTCCTGTTTCGAGCGCTCCAGCATCTGGACTTTCCTGGTCAGCTCTTGGAATGTTTTGAGACCCGCGGTGCATAAAAACGGGGCCATCCAATTGTTGAGATTTCCGACGAGGAGACTGACAGATTGGTCCTGCTCTATCGGCGGTTCGCATTTGACGGAGAGATTGCGCCATCGGGTTATAAAATCCGTGCTGCTTTCGTCGCTCTTGGGCTTGGTCCTTACGAGCTCGGCAATGGTAATCTTATCGCTGACGCTCATGAACCTCTGCCGAAACAGAGACTCCATTTGGACAAAAGTTATGACGGAGCCATCCGGTATGCTCGCGTACCAGTCGAAAGCAACATCGGTCAAGCTATTAACGAACTGGCGGAGGAGAAGCGCATCATTGCCCCCAGTATTCCCGCATGAGGCTTTGAAGTGGGCGATATGCTGATTCGCATTTCCCGTCCCATCGAATCTTCCGAATTTGGGGATGACATAGCCGCTAGGAAATTCTACCAGATCATACTGAGCAGGATATGGTCTCCCACTACTGCTGATATCTTTTTGCGCTTCGGCTTCGGCCACCAATGTTTTGACTTTGCTGGCAACCAAATCCATAATTTGATCTTGAGTTAGCGGGCTACTGTCATCGGCAGCCAAGACATTTCCCGAGATAGGATGCAACTGATTTTCATGCGGTCCGCCCACTTTTGGATATGAGGGAACGGGCGTCGGCTGTTTCGAGACATCGTTTCCTGGTTCATGAGAGCCCTGCGCTTGATTGGGCGGCTGAGAGGCAAGTCGGGCCTTGAGCTGCATCACGACATTCGTCAAGTCATCGATTTTGGAGTAGAGTTTGGCCATCTCCTTGTCTTTGTTTCTGAGCTGCTTTCGGAGCTCTTGAAGCAGCTCTTGCTCCGCGGTCCTGGGGCGGAAAGTCGGCTCTTCTTCGCTTTCCGAGCCCGACTCCTCATGGACCGAAGGGTCTTTCTGCCTATCATCCTCATCAAGAGGGTTTTCATCACCCAGCAGAGGCGGCTGTTCTTGGGAAGCGGCCACCACATTCAAGCCGGATTGGGTTTGAGATGTGGTAGCCCCGTCCTTGCTCTTGCTGCGCGTGCCTACTGTGTAGACAGTGTGGACGACATACCCAGCCATTTCCTCATCTTCGGCAGGGTAACCCTGTTCTTCGAACCTCATGAGGTGCAGCCTGGCAGGAGCCCTAGCCCTTTTGTTGGCTCTATATCTGAGCCTTTTCTCCCTCAGCTTCTTAATTTTGAAGGCTTGGCGGGCATCTGCTACCCGGGAAGCCATTGTGAGTTGATCAGAGGGGAGCTCAGAGAAGACATCCAATCGAGCAGTGGTCAAGGGCACCGCTGGAGCATGCTCGGGACGCATTGTAGATTTGTTGGTGTTGGTGGCCTTGCCCCCAGCTGGGGCCATGGAGAGTCGTTCGGAAACGGACTTGCGCTTGGGCTGAGGCGCCCTCGCGACCACCACATTTGGTCTCCTGCCTTTCGAGACTGGTTTGTCTGCCACCGGGGCTTGAGGAGCTGGGATGGCGCCAATTGGTATGAACATAATAGAGCCGAATGGTAGCAGCGGCTCCTCCCATTGTCGCCCGAGACTGGCCGGAAGGACCGTCCTGGAGTCTATCTTCATCGTGTAGGAGACAGGAGCTGAGTTCATCATCGAAGACATCGTCGGAAGGTGATTGCTTAAAAATCTGCATGAAAGAGCATTATTTTAGTATAAATATAGACATGTAAATTGATTGAGTTCGCATGAACGTTTAACCCAAAATATGGGAGGAAAGATTGGTCCCACCGGGCGTGCCAGAATCTGTAGGGTGTTTTTCGTCACCCCAGTGAGATGGGAATACGCGCGCGCTTGTCAGGCGTACTACAGATTCCCCCGGCCTAGGGTAGGCCGGGGTTTAATGATTGTGGGGATCCGAATCTCCGGCAGCCGCGGACTAAGCTGCCGTTAATTACCCATCGCCTTTGGGGCGAGGGAACCTCCGATTAACGGGTTAAACTGGTCATGCGAACTCAATGTGCAGTATACGTGTGTTTTGAAAGGGGGTTTTGGATATATCGGGAGCCACGCAGAGTTTTTACGGGGGTCCCGCTACCCGGATAGTGGGCTGGGGGTCAAGGGGGCTAGCAGCCCCTTTGCGGGGTGCGGGGCAGCGCCCCGTTAGAAATTTTTTTCTAACAGGGACAGTGTCGTGGAGTACGTGTATGTATAAATTTGTATACATATGTATATATGTATATATGTACACAAAAAGAGGGGGAAAAGACATCCAAGGGATGCGCAGGTGCGCAAGCGCGCGCGCCACGTGTCGGCACGCGGGCGCCTTGCGCACTTGCGCAGGTGTGCAAGCGCGCGCGCCACGTGTCGGCACGCGGACGACTTGCGCACTTGCGCAGGTGCGCAAGCGCGCGCGCCACGTGTCGGCACGCGGGCGACTTGCGCACTTGCGCAAGCGCACGCCACGTGTCGGCACGCGGGCGACTTGCGCACTTGCGCAGTTGCGCAAGCGCGCGTGCCACGTGTCGGCACGCGGGCGCCTTGCGCACTTGCGCAAGCGCGCAGGTGAGGCACAACAGGCTTTTAGCCTAAAAAAAATTTCTCAGAAGAGAAATCAGAGAGGAGTTGGACTCCTGAATGTGTTTTTCTTCTCTCTTTTTTTTTTGGGGGTTTAGTGAAAGATGTTCTTCTTCTTCCTCCTGTTGCTTGCTGGATCTTGAAGATCAAGAGATGTGAAATCTCAAAATATCTCCTTTTTAAGATCTGATGACAGATCCAAGTTCCCCTATGTGGGTTTTGTGGTGGAAAACTATTTAGTTTTTAAAAAAAGGAAGAGTAAAACTCTTGATTTAATTCAAGAGAAAGAGGAAGGTTTTGGAACCTTGAAGAAGGAGAAAGATCTCAGATCTAATTTTTGGAGAGAATGAAAGGTATCCTTTTTTTATTCATCATGTTGCCTTTTATAGGCTTACATATTTGCATATAACCCCTTGGGCTTCACAAAAATGGCATTTTAGCCATCCCAAGGCTCATGTGCCATTTCATTTTTGCACATAAGCCATGGGCTTACAAAATATTGGCTTTATGCCCATTTTGCATACATTCATGTATAAAAAATTACATAAAAATTATTTATTACATGATCTATATTTTAGCATGGAGGAGGCTGGCCGCGGGCTCGACTTGGGAATGGGCCCGCTTGACCTGGGCTTGGGCCCACCTGGCTTGGGGTTGACCTTGACTTTGACTCGGTCAACGGGGGTGTAAATTTTTACCCCAACAGCGGGCTCGACTTGGGCATTGGCCCGCTTGACCTGGGCTTCGGCCCACCTAGCTTGGGGGTTGACCTTGACTTTGACTCGGTCAACCGGGGTGTAAATTTTTACCCCAACACACAAATCATAAATACCGTTGTCGGTAGTTCCTCCTTCAAAGTCGAGAAGGAGTTGGTGCAATCCACTGCTAGCAGCGCAGGATATCTACTTGCCTCCTGCTCACGGTCTGGCGTCCTCTGACTCTGGGTCCTTATCTTCCTTGCGGATTTCCTATCACGCGGTCAATCGGCTCATCGGCCCTGTCAGGTGTGCTAACGGGGACGATTCCGTTCTGGCATTTCTCTTGTCACCTCTCGATCAATCCTCACGACCACTCGTAAGGCAGCATATCACTGGCATCGGCCTCTGGCTCTCTGAACGCACGGCACACATCTGATCCTGGGTGCAAACATCATTGCAGCAATGTCCTGAAAGGAATCCTGCTTAGGGCCTCTTCCAATTATGCCTAAGCCGAACTGTACGAAGGCTGGTACTTCTGCATAATCTCTTTTCGCTCAATGGACATCTGTGTCCTCAGCACAATATTTCTCGGAAATTGGTCGCATCCCAACGCCTCTGTAAGCAAATCAGGTCTCTAGTCTCGACGGGAAGCAATGACAGCTCGTCGGCGTCTCACACGAACCTCTTGTTCCAACTGTCTCTATCGTCGTCCACTATGACGTTACGCCAAGCTACGATGCACTGCACTGTTCTCGGCCACGGTCAATCTGAAGTCTCTCGCACGGACTCGAAATCGCGTACTCTGTAGCTTCATCATTTTGTAGCAGATGTCAGGCCGAACTGGTCCTCGGGAACACGTCCCAACCATCGGAGGAATACTTATCACTCGTCCGTCCTTGATCCATTCGCACTGCATCTGGGTAAGTTCCTTTATCCAAATTTGGTCAACTACCGCGTCGACAATGCCGAACTCTGGCATGCTGGGTGTGCGCAACCATGACCACTCCTGGGTCTAGGTCTTCTCGTGTCGTATTCCGGAAAGGTCCTGTCGAGGTTTCTTTCTCAAATCTCATTTCCTGCCGCATTTCCCGGAAGTCGTCATCCAATGCTGAAGCTAAAGCTTGTTCCGGAACGGCTGCATACTTATCACGCTTCTTTCTGGAAGATATATCCATATACCACGCCTCGGGGTGCATATCACATCTCTAATGTCAGCGGAGTGGGACGTCATCTCGTCGAAATCTCGTACGAACTCTTTACTCCACCTGCGTCAATGTCGACTGATTCGGACTCGTCTCATCATGGCTACACGAACTGCGCTCCGACGGCTATGCTCGCATCTGGAGTCTCCCAAGCAGTGTCCCATCACGATATCCGAAAGATGTCGAACCATCCGATCGACTCGTCAGATCCTCATAATCCCCCAAGAGCTCACATCTCGGGTACAGTTTAATAGTATCGAGTACATGCCACAGCGTCGGTGGTCCAGCCGTAGAAGGGCAAACCCAAGCCTCACTAATGGCGCCGAGGAACCGCCGCAAACCCGAAGGTTCAAAGGCTTTCACACGGTCATTAAGTCGAGTTAGGGTTTCATTCTTCTAGAGGGTCCATAGAATCACCTGCATGTCTTTCCGTATACTTTAAACTTGGAAATGGGTTCCTGACATTCGATCGTCTCTATCGACTCTCAACGAACCTGCGTGAAGTCGTCTCTCGCTGGAAACAATCTATCTGATGACCTCGCATCGGGGTAAGCGAACTCACCACACGTCCTAGTCATTTATCCTCAGGTGACTAGCGACTCGGTATTATATCTCCAAGAACATGCTCATGCTGCAGTAGCTCCAACCATCTGGGCGATATCTCGTCATTTGCAGCAGCAGCTGGCTCATACGCCTGTACGCCGAACAACGCCTCAATCCTCCAGGAAAGGCAACACATTGGCGGTCATCTCTGAATCGGTCTGCTCTAGATCTGAGTAAGACTCTCCACACTGGAAATCTTCTACTCAACCGGGCACGCTCCGGCGCAAAAATCGGAAGAATCACCTTCGTCTCTCAAATCGGTTAGACTAGCTATCACCTGTCTCATATCCGCCTAAAAGCTCCGGCAATCTCAGCTCGTAAGCTTCAGAAGCGACATCCTGTCAATCTCAGCAACAGCTGGTCCATCTGTCTGCACGGTAGGCGACATCATAATCTCTGAGGTATGCTGTACATTAACAGTCCTCTCTCAACTGGCAGCTCTAACAATAGCCGATCAACCGGTGCAAGACTAAACACTCGCCTCCACTAGAGGTCACAATCATCAATACTAACTCGAGACGTTCCCATGTCACCAGAAAACACAATGGTCGGCCCTCGTACCCGACAAGCTCACACCGGCCGTAACCCTAGCAGCAGCCCAAACTGCGCTCAAACATGGTGACAGGAACCTCAATCGAGTATCAAAAGAGCACATCAATGGCAAGAAAGGAAACAACAGATCCAGAGTGGATACATGATCATAGGAAGGAACAGCATCAATGAAGGTATGATCATGAAACTAATAGAATCGCGAATCTCAAATGGATGTATGATCCTGGATATGAAGAGAATCACTGATCTCGAAAAAAAAATATGCACATCCTAAGGTTCCTTAAGCGGAGTGGCGTGTCGTAAGTATGCCGCGGAACATACCAACGGTACGTCACTCTACTTTAGTCACCTATTCCATCAACCAAGGGTCATCCTACGCGACGAAAGTTCGGGTCTAATACCCCCTCGACCAAGTCTAAGTTCCGTAAGGTCAAGCCTAAGTTCCGTATTTATATAAACGCCTTAGGCTCCACATAGTCAAACTTAGACTCGAACCAAGGTCAACCTAGCACTCTGATACCAACTTTGTCACGACCCGAAAGAGCACGTGACTGGCCCTTGAACCATATGAAGTCTATAGGACTCCATCTGATCCAAGTAAGTCAAAAGCCCAGAAATCTAAAACCATTTTTAAGAATAAGTAAGGAAACTGGTTTAAGAAGTGAAGAAAAACATGTTTGAAATCAAGGTTTTTAAATAACTAAGACGAAGGTGCGTTTTTAAAATAGTACAGTCTTTTCTAAAAATTTCGGCAGAGTTTCTTTTGTAAAACTGGCCCCGAATGGGGTACAACAAGGATAACAATATATGCAATGATAAAGGCATCCCTAAGCGGGAGCTAGCTCTTCGTCTATCGACGGTCACAACCACGCAAGCAATAATAATATACAACGCCGAAAGGCGAGGGTTAAACCAAAAGAGCTCAAAAGCAACAAGAAAACCGCAATACTACTAAGCGCGACTCTAAGGTCGAATAAAACATCACTAAAGTCTAGGTCTGAAACAATAGACAAGTTTTGGTTGATGGAAATTCTAGATACAATGAAATAAATAAATACAATGGTGGTTCTTGATGCAAAAGAAACCACCTACCAAAAGCAATTCACCCTCAAGGAAGCAATGTGCCAGAAATGCTGCAAGGAACCTGCACGGCAAAAACCTGCAAGAACTGTGGTACAACGGGGGTGAGTTGCCAACTCGTGAATAGAAATATCTACAAGCAGAAACCGAAAGCAAGACATAATCCTAGGTCAATACGATCAGTATATAAAATCCTCAAAATATAACATGCAGCCTATAGCAAGGCTAGGGTAAATATCTAACCCGAGTGCAATCTCCTGTGTCTGTGTCAGTGCCTCAGATAACAATATAGCATATGAATGAGATATGAATGCGTGAAAACAGAATACATTTACATGAAGCAACTGTTTTCAAACTTTAGTGAGATTTCCCTTGTATTTTAAAAGATGAGGTACCATAATGAAATCAGCATAAAACTGTGCCTAGCATCGGCACAAACGAAATCCCAATAGCTCGATATCTCAAAGTCTCAACCACAATATCTAGGGCGCCGTCAGTCCAGACCGGCCCCTACCATAAATCTCAGACCACGACGGTATCCTCCGGATATCCGACGCGTCGGGTAAAATCACCGGTAGGTAGTACTCCCCTGCCAGGCTCAACGTCATCACCACATTCCTCTTGCCCCGGGATACCGTACCGGGTCCACCATGTACCCGAAACGGTTCATCCGTCTCCTCGAATCGGGTTTCCAAATCCATCAGCAAACTCATGGTGGACGACTCATACATCATAGGAAAACCGCACTTTTTATTTTAAAAGAGAGAATATGATTATTTGTGTCTTTACGGTTTTCCTCCAAATCCAGAAAATCTCATAGAAATCCAAATCCAAACCTCAATAGCACGTAAAATAGTGAATATATGCATGATAATCCATGAATGCGGCATAACAATGAATAACAGTATGCATGAAGTAGCAGGTAATAACTACAATATCTAAACTATTAGCTAACAGGCTATGTCAAGCAATAATATTTTCTAAGGTGTACGTGACATGGCAATTACCGATGAAGATGTGTGTGAGCCGGCAAGTAAGTGTACGTGGTACATACGCATCATCGGTAATGGTGCTGGTGTCCTATCAGCATGATATTAATAATGGAGTATGAAACATAATATAAGAATGCGATGCAAAGAGAACCACAAAAAAGGAGTGGGCGCTGAAACTAGACGTAACTAAAACTAACCTGCATTAATCTAACATAAGTCCTACAATTGGTGCCTTTTGAAATAACACGAATCATGGGGTTTTGAAAATAGGGGCTACGGTGTTTTTATGAAAAGATACGTCGTTTTTGAAATATCCGTAGATTCCCTTGAGTTGTCTTTAAAAATGCCCACGATTCGTTAGTTTTTGAAATAGGTAAGAAGTCTAATCTACTCTAACAACTACACTAACTATACGGCTGAACTAACAAACTGAACTACAGGTAAGGAAACCGCCTAACATCTGAGTCGATATATATATATATAAGTCGGTGATCCCGCCTCAATAGTATCGCGTACGATACAGTATATCATCTGACATCCTCAAGTCATGAGCGCGGATCTATCATCAATGTAAAGCTCATACGGTAAATCGTCGTACGGCATCCCAATAGCTGGGTACAGGTCAACATCTCACTATCTCGTCACATAACAGGTATCACTATCATCAGATCGTATAGTCTGGGGGTACTACTCTATGTCTAGTACAAATCGATACCATCAATGAAGTATGCATGCGGGGGTAAACACATATCCCAAGCCCGCAAGAATCACATTTCGTATCCCAAGTACGAATCATATCAGATCACCGATCTCGCGGCATAAAGCCCACATCATCGACTCAACTCCAAAGTCATCCCCTATCATCAAACACAGTGCAAGTATAAGAAACACACAAGTGTATGCGTGTGGGTGCAAATCTATCCTATGGTTCGCAACTAGGAACTACGCTAGTTATTTCTACCCCTAACTAACCATAACACACTATAGCTATCACACATATAAATATACTACATAGTACTAATTACGGACTGCGGGGGTGCTATACGCCATCCACCCGACTTCCCCCTGTAGATATAATCTACTCACCTTGCATCATCATTTGCGGACGTCACCACGCATTTGCTTGTCTTCCCGAAGTCTTCATGGGTACCTACACATCAAAATATCGTATATGCGCATTAAAACCAAATCCAAGCTAAAACGGCACACGAAATCCAAAACGATACGATAAGGGGCCTATAGGTGAGAACCTATGGCACGCCTTCAAAACCATCAATAAATCCTCTATATCGTCGTATAAACGCCAAATAATCGAGGTAAAACGCAAGACACCAATTCAGACTTAAAAATACGGAATACGGAAACACGAATCCAAAACAGCAACTTAGGAAAAATGTCCCAGATTTCACCCCAGGTCACTTTATACAAATCTATATATACCAAGAGCCTAACTAGAACATGTAGGAGCTACAGAACAAAAACGAGACAAAATGGTGGGACCCGGGCCGCAATTGGCGGCCAATTGGGAGAAATTGGCGGCCGGGAAGAAGAAGTGGGAGCTGGGGTCTTGGGGTTAGCTTCCTGGGTGCCTGCACATCTCACTGTCCACTCAATATTATTTTAGGGGTCTCGGGGTAAAAGCAGATTCAATAAACACTACACAGATTTCATAATTTCCCCGATGTCGGTTTCTAAAATCCGTATTCTGGTTTAAGCTTCAGGTTTTGGGTTCCAATTCATACACTAGGGTGATGGTATAACCTCTACTGACCTCAATTTCACAATACAACACCAAATTCCTCAAACCCTAACTTGGTTATCCTCAAGTCCATAATATCACGCAATATCGATTCAATCTTAACATGGGGGTAAAGGAAATGCTAGAATTAAGCTAATGATTCAGAAAATACCTCATTTGGCAACTCAAGAATTTTCTTGAGTTGCCCCTAGTGGCCAAAATCCATGCTTCTTAGCTCCATGTGTAGATCTAGGGATTGTGCACAATTTTAATGAAATGGACATGGGGTTTTGGGGTTGTTTTTGAGATGAAGAGAGGGATTGAAGAGGGAGGGAAGGGGGTGCAGGAGCAGCAGCAGCAAATGGTGGGAGAGGGAGAGAAATGAGGAGGAGAGGGATGAGAAAAGGCTAAGGTTTTTAGTCAAAGTCTTCACCTACTCTCTCTCTCTCTCACCATACCTATTTTCTTTTCTCTTTTTCTTTTTTTCTTTTCCTTCAAAACCCCTTCTCATAAGAATAGTAGCTCCAAATAACATGAAGGAAAAATGCACAAGTGTGATAAAAATGATATGTGCAAGTTTTGCACAAAAAGCCAAAAAAATCCGATTAGCGATTTTTAATCGCGATTAGCACTAAATTAGTGTCAAACTAATTACAAAAACATAAAAATGTCATAATTCTCTAATTTACCCTATTTTAGAATTTTCCATAATTTTCCATAATTTTTCTCAAATTTTTCCTATTTATTTGCATTTAATAATTCCAAAATATTAAAATATTCAATAAAATAATATTAAATTATAAAAATTCCCAAAATTAATATTTTATCTTTTTTTTGAAAATGTTACACCATGACACGTGCGCAAGTGCACGCGTATGTTCGAACCCTGCCATAAATCCATACGGCCTCTACAACGTTTCGCCCGAAACTTGAGAAACTGTCTGTGGGGGACTCTAAAGACTCGTCAATAGTTTGGCCGTGGATTTAACCACTAGCACGTCTGTGGTACTAGCTGTACGTAACGGGCTACCGGGTATTGACCAAAAGTGAGGTCGATGAGCGAACTCATCCTGACACCCTACTGAGCCTGTCAGTGACAATATCCGTACAGTCCGGTCCGTTCGTCTATGAGCATCGCATGTCGGGCCTAGGGGGCTGGTAAAAGTCAGACCCCCAAAAGCGGTACAAGTCGTGTCGGAGTGTAGCCCAGAACACCCTGAGATACTACTGAAATACCTACCAGTAAATCTCCTGTCTTGGCCAAGGACTTCATATAATGGCTCTCCTAGACACAGCGCGATTTCACCCTCAATACCGGGAGAGACGAAACCCCTGCCGATCCGCTCACTGCCTCCATGTGGCTCGGGACTGTACCCAACTAAAACCTATTTGCACGACTCCTTTGAGCCGTGGTAGGGTAGTAATCAAAGTAAAGTGGGAACTCACACGGGACAAATGACGATCTCAGGTCAATGAACTAACCTGTACACATGTCACCATGGAACTGCTATCTGACGTCAGGTATATACCAACTAGTATGTTCCCGGCGAGTCCTGTCCGGTGTACTCATAACCCAATGAGCACCTGTATATATCTTAGATAAACCAACTGACACCAATGGCTTGTGAGACCGGTCACCGCCCCTCGTTGGGGTTTTGACTGTATACACTAGTCTACTAATGGAGTATCGATACCCAGTCTCGAAACTCCTTCGACTAAGGACCTTTTAAGGATGTGCTTATAGACCCCAGCTCTCACGTATATGATCGCCATCATACTGCTGGCAGTCAAGCAAGAATCCTAAGGGCTCTATCAACGTGTAATAGTGACCTGTAAGGTCACCTAAAGCAGTACACGATGATAAATATAAACCAGATAGCATACTATCATTTTGAGTAAGACTGTCCTACCGACATAGGTCCTCTCTCAATCATTGCAATCACGTGCCTGCGATCCAATAATTGACTCTGAGGGCACTATATCCAACAACCATGTTGTCGAAGAACTTTATGGTACAGTTTGGCAACAAGATTTTCAGAAACTTTGGTTTCACATGGTTTCGTAAAATTGGGATTTTACAAAGACCTTGGTCTGCGAAACTCTATTTAATTCATAAACGATGCACGGTTAGGATTTTTTGAGTTTGATGCCATAACTATACAAAATCGGAGTTTTGGAATCCTTATGTGGCTAAATAAGGCCAAACTTTGCAAACCCCAATTTTTTGAAAGCCTGCACGATGTTTAGAAGATCCTGGTTCTTGGAAACCTGTTGTTGGATCAAAGTTGTCAAACAATTGCTTATGATATATAAATAACTATTTAAATTAAAAAAGTTATGTTGAGATGGTTGCGTTAGCCTGAGGCCTCAGATTAAGATTCTAGTCTGAAAGGGTGTGCTTCAAATCCCCCACTCTCAACATTAATTATATTCATTCCTTTTAAATTTATTTAAATTTAATGCGACAAACATTTTTGGCAACCAAATCTATCTTTTTTTTTTATAGGATATGTAATATTATGAAGATTCAATTAATCTAAGTACATCAGCAATCTATCATTTTTTATCGGATATGTAATATTATGAACAGTCAATTTAATCTAAGTACATCAGTAATCAAATCTATCTTTTCTTTTCGGATATGAATATTATGAACAGTCAATTTAATCCAAGTACATCACAACCAAATATGCCTTTCTTATCGGATATGTAATAAAATGAATATAATCGGTGTGTGTGTATTATTCATTTCTATGTGGATGTAATAATTGATATGCCTCCAATAGAATACGCAATAATATGAATGGCCAATTAATCTAAGTAGGCAAGTACATTTCATTTTTGTGCAATAGGGTTGGATTATATTGCACCGAGCTTAGATTTTTGTTAAAACTCGGCTCATTCAGTTACCAAATGATGGTACCCATGAATAGGAATTCCCCAGATCATGACACGTCGCAGGTGACGTGCCATCCACGCAAACCACTGGATTCCTGAGAGCAGCAGAGCTGTGATAAATATGACGCATCGGGGACGTTCCTCGACACCACGCCTCCGAGGTTGCACCAGACCCTCTAAGAAGACCTCCCCGGAGTACCTTCCCCCTTCGGTTGATCGCCAGCCAATGGCTCGCCTCTGAGCTATCTATAGCTGGGACCCCTCGGCTCACTTAGTAATGTCCGAGCTATCCTATGTCCGAAATTCCTCAGCGTCCCTGTTTGACCGGAAGCACGGAGCTCGAGCACCCCCGTAATGGCTTCCTGTATCTCGCTACGGCGAGATCTCTGCCGCTCCACGTTCCGCATCCCACGCTAGCGTATATCGTCATTAATGGGCGTATATCGCCAT
The DNA here is from genome assembly GCA_030015575.1 of Agapanthus africanus. Lineage (NCBI taxonomy): Eukaryota > Viridiplantae > Streptophyta > Magnoliopsida > Asparagales > Amaryllidaceae > Agapanthus > Agapanthus africanus. The sequence continues at coordinate 208,232,766 of JASDDO010000022.1, forward strand.
TAATAAGCGTATCCCGCCATCAATGCGAACGTGACGCGGGGGCGTAACGGACGGCAAGAATCTCGCATCGGCTCGCTCCAATGCAACCCCTATATAAACCTCTCCTCCAGACGATTCAGGTACGTCGAACTCATTTCCAATATATCGCTACTCTGCCCAATTACTCCTCGGTACTTACTTGATCGTCGGAGAGTCCTACGGTGGTTTCCCACCACAGGACTTCTCTTGTGGGTAGCTCGGCATCAACAACAACCAACAGCCCATTGAGATCCACACGCTCAACTTTCATCACAAATATCAACCGTTTCGTACCGTTGGCAGCAAGATCGACGGAGGACAACATCTGATGGAGATTCAGACCTCCATCAGTTGGCGCTGTCTGTGGGAAATCAAGAAGCTCTTCTATCCAAAAAGTTGATCTTCCGCCTTCGATTCAATAACCAGCGACAATCGCAACGATCCCAGCATGAGCCGTCCTGTCCTCCACAACGGAGGCGGGGGAAGTTATACTCTGTAAGTCGATGTGGCACACTTCACAGGGTTTGTAGAGAGGTGGAATTAACAAAAAATTATTTTATTGCAAGCAACATCGACCAAACTTCCAAGATCGACCATAAGCCATAACTAGCATATCTAACAAAGGTTCTAATCTACTATGAAATGATTTATACCTTTGTGTTCAAGTCTTTCGGGTCTTTTTAAGCTCTTCGTTTGTACGGATTGAGCTTGATTATCGGCCTCCTCGTGTCGAAGAAGATCCATCCGAGAGTCTATGGTTCAGGCTCTAATCTCTAGAATGAGGTAACTAAAATACCTAGTTTACTAATCTAGGTAGCTTAGGAGATATGTAGAATATTTATTGGAATAATTTGTCTCAATAACCCTAGGTTTCTCAACTCATGAGAGTGTTTAGGGTTTGAGAAGGAAGAATAGAGCAAAGGAGGAAAGAGAGTGTCAAGTAAAGAATGAGTTGAACAATGACTAAGTGTTGATAATATCAAGTATATCATTTATCATAAAAATAATGTGACATGCTTCAATAGTTATCCAAATGAGTAAATCTAATGCAGCCATGCTTCAACCATGCTTATAAACACCTCATACCTCCACCTCATTATCCATTTAAACAAAATGGATTTATCACAAATGAGGTGTCATTTTCTAGAAGCACTCTTGTGAAAATACAAGAATATCCCTCACCATATATACATATCCGTATTCGTACTACGAATACCAAGAGATAAAAATAATCCAATATTATAATACTAGAATGTGGCTTAATCCTAAGCCCGCTAGTATTATCCGTCTGATAAAAAATACGTGTAGCTAGTACTCGTATATGATCAAAACCCTGCACGTAAAACCATACGGTCTCTACATAGCTTCGCTTGAGCCAGGAAAATGCTCTGTGTGGGACTCTAAAGACTCGACAGTATGCTAGCAGTGGGTTTAACCACAAGCACGTCAGTGGCACTAGTTGTACGTAACGGCTACCCAGGTACCTGTCGAAAAGAAGGCCAATGAGCAAACTTGTCCGAACTCGTACCGAGCCTGTCCGTGACAATCTTCGTACAGTCCGGTCTGTTCGTCTGAGAGTATCGCATGCCGGGTCTAGAGGGTGGAAAATGTCAGACCCCTAATAACCTGACAAGTCGTGCCGATGTGGCTCAAGACCATCCGAGAATCTACTGATTTAACTATCAGTAATTCTCAATCCGTCCTGACCAGCGACTTATGGTTTTGGCCAACCGAACATAGGGCGAAATCGACTCCCTATACCGGGAGAGACGAATCCTCAACAAGCACTCACTGCCTCCATGTGGCCTGGGACTATACCCAACTAAAACCTATTTGCACGACTCAGTAGAGCCATGGTAGGGTAGTAATCAAAGCACAGTGGAAACTCACGCGAGAAAAATGACGACCTCAGGTCGACAGACTATCTGTACTCATGTTGCAGGGTTGTTGATTTGTTCGGAAGAGTGTGTTTATAGAATAACCGCAATCAGAACGGTGTCGCGCGTAACTAGACCGAGGTGAGTACGGGTCGTCCTCTGGGAAACGTGGAACCTTTTACTTTTACTTTAGATGTGTTGAAAAAGAGAGGAGGGATAAGAATGTTGAGGAATGGTTTCTAGATCTACGTTAAACACTAATGCAAAATATAGATCTAGATTATTTATGGATGTAGTTAATATAAGAAGGGGCTTGTAGGGTTCGTTAGGACTTAGTAGTTATAGATGATTAATTAAAAATTACCCTTTTATCCTTTAATAGATTTAAAACTAGAACGACAGGGATGCATGTAGATTAGGGTTTCTGGAGGGAAAAGGAATCCCACTCTTAACCCTTATCTCGACACGGAACTCCGTTCATATCTAGCCTTTACCAAAACAATCATTAATCTAATCTCCAATCGCGGTCCAGACTAACAATGAATTGGTAGCGCGCCCGATTAAGATGCTAAAGATTCTTTTGATAAAGTTTATAAACTTTATAGGACGTAAAAAGAGTTTAAGTATTTTCATCATCCATTAACCTACCCCAATCCTACGAACCCTGACAAGCAGAGTATTACTCGCGCATGTTGGGAGAAAAAGAGATGGAGAGAAAATGCATAATTAAACTACGAAGAAATAGAATAAGAAAAAGAAATCTACCTTTATTAATCAACAATATTCATTACACTTTGATTCCTTAGAAAATGATTACAAATCCTAGTTTTGCTTCTCGATCTCTTCTACGGAGGTAGATGAACCGTTGATGATCAGCCTGGATGCGTGAGCCGTCTTGGACTTCGTGATCTCGTCGACTTGATGATTTTTCCAAGAGGCTCTCGGTCTTTATTTATAGTCCCAAAGCCAGAACCTTTGCTTCCAAATATGGAAGTTAATAGCAAAGATTCACCCACAAGAAGCGCAACGGCTAAACCTTCAATATTGTCGCGGATCCGCGGCCCAAGGGGGGTATGGCCGCGGATCCGCGGCCATTTAATCTGGGCCTTTGATCAATTTTCTGTGATGTCCTCTGTGTGACATTTGGCGATCCTTGGAACCTTTGGAACATGGAAATCTTCTCGTAGGTGCTGCCAGACTTGACTTCTAAGTTTTGGTTTCTTAATTAGGCAGGTTTACTTTAACAACTTGATTTCCTTGATTTTAGACCTGCAAATTCTGCACAACAACTCAAATAATATTTAGTAGAGTTAAGATTTGGTCAATGATATTATTTGTATACATTTTCCTACCAAATGCTAATTATAATATATCAACACATGGAAAATAGCATTTTTACAGATAAACCCTCATATGTATGATATATTATAATAAAGACCTTTTTTAATATAGAAATAGTAGGAAAAGTGAAATAAAAAATGTGCAGTTTTATCAACTAAACAAATACCCCCAAACTTATCTTTGATCGTCCCGAGCAAACTAGTTTATTCAAGAGAAGGAGAAAAAGAAAGGAGAAAACTAAGTACAGTTTCGTAGGCAAAAACGATTGCACTGAGCACGTGCAACAAGCCGTTAAACCTCTAGGTGTCCCTAGTAGGAGGAGTGTTGTCTCCTGAACGTTTTCAGCGGATTACACCCACAAAATCCTATAATAAAAGAGAGATGGTGAAATTTACATATAAAGATAAGAAACATAAAAGAAATACTTTGAAAATTTAGAGTTTCCAACTACACTAGCTTTTCAGTTGTCATGAGCCCTATCTTAATAGTCATGAAAAAGATGTTAGAAATAACTTCATCCCTCAATAAAACATTGTCTTAATTCCTCATTCCTACCTTTCATCCAAACATCGATCATATACCCCTACGTGTGTGAATAGAACATCCCTACACCCGGAGAATTCAATTCAAGCTATCATACTCTTGTCCATCTATCTCAGTACTTTTTAATTTGATGAATATTTATATGGATTTGCTCACACATTTTCATGTGACCGTTAATACTTCTTGAGGTACTAGCCGACCGATTACTTATGTGCTTGCTGATTAGGTGATAGTATTTTTCTCGTCTTGCACCACCAAAGGCTTAGCAGTGACTCCCAAACCAGTTGGTCTAAGGCACTGGGTGATGAAGCACCCATGCTATATTTTTTTATTGCTGCCTTGGCGATAATAAAACCAGTGTTCATTTTTTTCTTTTCACCATTTTATATTTTATTCATTTTTTATTTCCTTCATACTTTGGCTTTTAGACAAGAGCATTTCAAGGTATCCTCTACTATCCCGAGTTTCAAGACGTGTGTAAGTGCATATAGTAGGGTATCAACATTCAAATGTTTGGCTTCCAGAATAGAAACTATTTTTCAGACTTATTTTTATCCTCAGATTAGTGACTTCCTTCATCTTACTAACCCTTGGGACAACAGCTCATAACTACTTATTACCAGTTCGCTTAAGAAAACTTCTAATTTTCTTGGTTTTCTTAAACTATTCCTATCTTTTGGATGTAATTGTTCACTTTCTACTCTTTTGTTATAAAAGAAAAATTTTAAAATTTTTGAAAATGTTGTGCTTATGCAAAGTATGATGCAAATTGATACGTAAATAAGCACAAACCTCCCCCAAACCTGTTTACAGCAGTGTCCTCACTGATGTCATCCGTTAAGCTCAAAAACCTGTAGACTTAAGAGGAAAAAGGGGACAAGAAATAATGCAAGTGAAATCCTCCCCCAAACTTATTTTTGGCTCACAATCTTATAAAAATTCTTTTTCTATCAAGAGCCAAAATATACCCCCCAAACTTGAGTTAAACAATGTTAATCTTTTAAAATCACACGAGGGGGTCAAGGTTATTGGTCAATGCCAAGCTTTGCAAAGACCGAAGGTCAACACCAACCATTCAAAAAATTTATCGATGAAGTACCAAGGTTGGTGGAAGAACATGTCACCTTTCGACGTGGAGAAGTGGGGATGTGATAAGAGGTGTGATGGAAAAGGATTGCGTCTCAATTTGGAGAGACGACACAGTGATAGTGATGATGGATTACTCGCATTATCGTGATTGTCTAGAAGAAGGGGTGGAGGTTCAATTTCTTTATCTTGGAGTTGATTCATCTCAACACCTGTGTCTTTTAAAAATGTGAGTTCATCAGTGAAAATCTCCTCAAAGCTTTCATCGATACCCCGAAGAATGATGTCATCATAAAAAATGGGGTGATCGTCAGACTCTATAAAAAATTCCTCATTAGCGTTAGATGTTAACCCGGACAACTCGGTGGAAGAGTCCGTGTATGTATAATACATGGTTGGGTCAATCAACAACATATGAAAAGAGTCAGTATCATGAGGTTGATCAAATTCCCTGCTGTCGACATCCATTAATTCGACAGAACACACATGAGCATAGGGTTCGGAGGGTTCACTTCCCAACTTGTAAATGTTAAGCTCAATTGACTTCTTTCCAAAGGATAGGGTCATAGAGCCGTTTCTACAATTGATTACTGCGTTGGAAGTAGCCAAATAGGGTCGACCGAGTATCACCGAGATTTGATTTCGTAGGTTCGCTACAGGTTGTGTATCTATAACGATAAAGTCCACAGGGAATATAAATTCCCCGACTTTGATTAACACATCCTTTAGATCATCCGTAGGTTGGGTGATAGATCGATCGGCCATTTGAAGAGTGCAATGCGCCGGTTTTAACTCTCCGATCCCTAATTTCTCATAAACTGAATACAGAAGTAAGTTAACACTAGCACCTAAATCGAGTAGAGCACGATTGATATTCTTACCTCCAATAGAAATAGAAATTGTAGGACTTCCGGGGTCCTTTCGTTTTTTGGGTAGTTGTTGTGTAAAAGCAGTGCTCACATTACTCGCAAGGAAAACTTTTTTAGGTACTTGAACTTTTCTCTTCCTAGTGCACAAGTCCTTTAGGATTTTCGCATATGACGGAACTTGTTGAATAACATCTCGGAGAGGAATGTTTATGTTAACTTGCTTAAAAATTTCCATAATCTTCTCCATTTGTGGACTTGGTCTGTTGCCCCTTAACCTGTTTGGATAAGGTGCTTTATCAATAAGGGTTTGGTCCAACATTGGAGAGGATTGTGGGGATGGAGTGGATCCCAGAATTGGAGTGGGGATCGTTTTAGGTAGATTCGAGGAAATGGGCGAAGGGTTCGAGCCTTGGGAAAAACGGAGAATAGGCTCGGATGAAGGTGGAAGACTAGACGAATTAGGGGAAGAAGAAGAAGCTGGGGTATCATTGGTGTCACTAACATCATCACATTGCTCACCCACTCGGTTATTCAGCACTTTTCCCGATCTCAACGTAGTAACGACACTCACATTATAACTTTATGAGTGGCCAGAATTAGGTATGGGTTGAGATGGGAGTTTCCCTTTCTCTCTCGCACTCATTGCGGCGTTCAACTGTGCAATTTGGTTTTCTATTGATTTAATACTCTCACCGTGGGAGGCAGAGTTTTTCTGTATGGTATCAATAGAAGATTTCATATCAGCCGACATTTGAATGGTATGTTTCATAAACATATCCAAAGTTTGTGCGAGTGAAGAGTTGTCAGTACCGGCCAATTGTGGTGCAGAAGTGTTGGCCGGATTTTGAAAATTTTGTGACTGAAAGGGGAGCTGACTTTGTGGTTGTGGTTGCTGTGGAGGAGGTCTTTGATAATTGCTTTGTTGGTTTTGGTTCCAAGCAAAGTTAGGATGATTCCTCCATCCAAGAAAAGTAAGGATCGTTTCTAGGTCGCTGCTGAAAAGCAACATTAGTTTGAAACGATGCATTCATAGGACATTCTTCCGTTAAGTGTGAAGGATCTGAACAGCAACCACAGACGGTCTTGGGAAGCGTGACCTGATTTAGGGAGACTGATAAAAATTTGTTCTCAATAGCGTCGAGTTTCTTCTGCATCGCTGCCATTTCGGCTTTTACTGCGATGGAAACATTGAGCTGGTGAATACCTCCCCTAGATGAAGGTGGTCTTACGCTTTCCCACTGCAAAGTGTTTTCAGCGAGATCTTCCAGATATTTCCACGCTTCTCCGTCATCTTTAGACATGAAATTGCATTGACACATTGTTTCAAGCATCTGCTTTGTCGCTGGATTAATGCCCTCATATATAATTCGACATAAATCCCATCTTTGTATTCCATGATGAGGACATTGGACAAGCAGATCCTTGAAACGTTCAAAGCACTTCCAAAATGGTTCATTGGGAAGCTGGGTGAACTGGTTGATCTCGCTCCTAATATGGGCAGTCTTATGGTTTGGGTAAAACTTCTTAAGAAATGCTATTACGAATTCATCCCAATTAGTGATAGAGTGTGCGGCAGTATTATAAAACCATTTTTCTGCCAAGTCGCACAGTGTGAATGGGAGAAGATGCAAGCGCATAGCATCCACAGTCAATTGTGAAGTACCCATCATTGCGCATACGTTTTCGAATTTGGTGATGAAAACGTACGCGTCTTCCGACTCAAGCCCATGAAATTTGGGCAGCAGATTGATGTAGTGGGGTTTAATTTCGAAATTATCCTCGTTAGCTTGTGGAATGGATAGACAAGTAGGAAGGGGACCACGGATAGGATAGCATCTCTCTTGGAGAGAGATGCACGGTGGATTCTGCGCACCTACAGGCGGTGGCAGTGTGGTGTTATAATCTGATGGAGTACCATCCATATCGGTCGTGGTGTGTGGTGAGGGAAAAGAAGATGAAGAAGCACCGACATCGGCGTCGATGGCAGGAACGCGGACAAGACGGGCACTAGAATACCGTGTCCAGCCAAGCATGCACTAAGCGGGATTAGCGCAAGTGGCAGCGTGTGTGTGATTTAAAATTGGTTTGTTTTGAAAAAGTGGGACTTAAGACAAATCACTCTAAAATGCACAAACAACCCTAGAACTAAGGTTACCTAGGTCCAGTCTCTAGACCGCTCCTAGACTTCCAAAGGACAAGCCGTAGGATCAATCCTCTACCACCACTTTACTACTCTTGTGGCCAGGTAAGTGCCAGGTAAGTGGGAGGTATCCGCAATACGAATCACCGAAAATAGCCGGTCTAATTAAGTGTGTAAGTGCACGGCGGCGCCCCTGCCGTCAATCCGACGCCAGAATGCGGAAACGAAACTTTTCTAAAAACTAGAAACCGGCACCACCGCGCACAAAAATCTCGGATCGGGCCATTAACCTAACTCTAGCAAACATAAGAAAGGGGTAGAATGCTATACTAAGCGATCCATGTCCTTCGGTCTTCGCCTCCACTCCGATCTCCTCGCGGAATCTCCGGTCGTCGCCTCCTCGTTGAAACGGGCACCACGTCGCCGGATTCTTTTACGGGCTCCCACCTCTGGACCGAGATAACTCGGGCGCGAAGTTAACTAGCCGACGCGTCCAAGGAATGCTGTAGGCTAGTGTAGAACACTTTGTCTCTTGAGGTTATAGAAGTTGCCATGATGGAGGAATCAAGAATGGACTTTGGAGTGAGGTTGATAAATTTGTATAGCAAGCAACAAATGAGATAATCAAATTTTCCTCATACAAAATGAAACCTCTCCATATCTCTTGAAGTGGTCGGCCCCTATAAGAATTGGTGGAGGGAATGAATTCATGAAGGAAGGTGAGAGTAGTAAAAGCAAAGGGGTGACCACATCCAAAAGCAAGCCTCACATCAACTTCTAATCTATTCTAATCTCATTTAATCCAAAGGAAGAGACTAAAAAAGAATCTCATCATGAAGGAACTATCATGAAGCCACAATCACAAATAACCCCCTCCACAAAATGTAATTTGCACAACTGCAAATAACCCCCTCCATCGGAAAGTCCGGCCGCCAAGGAACAAAGGAAAACCGGCCGGAACGGAATGGAAACTGGAAACTTCAGAAAACTGATCCGTAATAAATTATAGGAAAACCCCGCTACTGCATATACATGCCCGCATTTGTATTCCCACTGAATACAAATGCAAAGAGACAAAATTTACACTGTCTAATACTAGGATCCGGCTTAAACCAAAGCCCGCTAGTAAAATCCGTCCGATCACGATTCGTGCAATACCGCACGTATCTGATCGAACCCTTCCATATCTCCATACGGCCTCTACAGCGTTTCGCCCGAAACTTGAGAAACTGGTCTGTGGGGGACTCTAAAGACTCGTCAATACTTTGGATGTGGATTTAACTACTAGCACATCAGAGGTATTAGCCTATACGTGACGGGCTACCAGGTATTGACCAAAAGGGACGTCGATGAGCGAACTCATCCTGACACCCTACTGAGCCTGTCAGTGATAATATCCGTACAGTCCGGTCCGTTCGTCTATGAGCATCGCATGGTGGGCCTAGAGGGTTGGTAAAAGTCAGACCCCCAATAGCGGTACAAGTCGTGTCGGAGTGTAGCCCAGAACACCTTGAGATACTACTGGAATACCTACCAGCAAATCTCATGCCTTGGCCAAGGACTTTTCATGTACTGGCTCTCCTAGACACAGCGCGACCTCACCCCCAATACTGGGAGAGACGAACCCCTGCAGATCCGCTCACTGCCTCCATGTGGCTCGGGACTGTACCCAACTAAAACCTGTTTGCACGACTCGTTCGAGCCGTGGTAGGGTAGTAATCAAAGCACAGTGGGAACTCACACGAGACAAATGACGATCTCAGGTCGATGAACTAACCTGTACACATGTCACCAGGGAACTGCTATCTGACATCAGGTATAATCCCAACTAGTAGGTTCCCGGCGAGTCCTGTCCGGTGTACTCATAACCCAATGAGCACCTGTATACATCTTAGGTGAACCAACTGACACCAGTGGCTTGTGAGACCGGCCACTGCCCTTCGTCGGGGTCTCGACTGTATACACTAGTCTACTCTGGAGAATCGCTTCCCTGTCTCGAAACTCCCACGACTAGGGACCTTTTAAGGATGAGCTTATAGACCCCAGCTCCCACGTATATGATCGCCCTCATACTGCTGGTAGTCAAGCAAGAATCCTAGGGGCTCTATCAACGTGCAATAGCGACTCGTAAGGTCACCTAAAGCAGTACACGATGATAAAGATAAACCAGATAGCATACTATCATCTTGAGTAAGACTGTCCTACCGGGATAGGTCCTCCCTCAATCATTGCAATCACGTGCCTGTGATCCAATAATTGACTCTGAGGGCACTATCTCCAACAATCTCCCACTTGCACTCAAGGCTAATTATTCCGATGTCGCATACTCGCAGCCCGTATGATACCGAACACCCAACTCCTCTACTAGACAGTCTCACAAAGCTCGTTTGCGAAAACTATTGCGTTCGAGAAATAGCCTCAGTGAGTGTATCCGCTGTGGTGTTTCTTTCTATGTCTCTCTTTATCTCAAGTTCGCGGAGAAAACCATCTCCCGAAATGAGCAATACCTGTCTTAGAATGTGTCTGGATATCTGATGGGACCTAGCTCATAAATGAACTCCAAATCCAAACCTCTTAGACTGTATCGTCAACTGAACTTAATCAGTATCCTGCGCCATGCCTTCCCTCAGTATCCACCTGGACCACCTGTCCAAAATACCGTCCCTCGTCAGAGGGAAAACTATAACTCTGACAGCCACTTTGCCATCCATGTCACCTTGGAAGCCTGGAATGATAACTGTCTCCCGAAGGAGAATGCTGTTATCATATCCCTAGAACATCCACTTATGTTCTAAAACTGCTTCCGAATGTTTCTCCAGGATTGGATCAGTATCAACTTATTGCACCTACTGCAAGAACAACATCTGGTGTGGTACTTGACATCTCATGATTGACTCAATTGCGTAAGCAAGTGATCTGCCAATCATGCACATCCCTCTCCCCTTTAGTCTGTAAGACACTTTTAGAGAGGGTGACTCCATTACCTGCAGGTACACCACCATGCCAGGAGTCGTCCATTCTAAATACTCTTAGAATGCTGTCTAAGTACCCTGATTGGGAAACCACCCAAATCTAGATCTAGTAACCAGAATGTCTGATATAAGATCCAATTCCTATATGGAGAAACTACTGTGTGACAACCAAAGTATAACCGATCGTAGTATAGGAATATCACTTCCTACTCTGTGTATGTCATCCAATACCAGGACATCACACCCTACTACCTTCTTAACAGATCCATCCCCTATTCTGATGAAGTCAAACCTATGACTGTCACACCAGAAATAGATGATCTATCTCCGCTATATCTGCTTTAGTCTATAAATAGACATAAGCCTGATGTCCACCAATGCTTCCGCTGCTCCCACTGACTACGACAACCCTCTGGCAGAGTCATATAGACATGCACTTCTAAAGCTAGTTTAGAACGACGCTATACTCATCCTCCTGCCGGGTCTCATAGTCTGGAACAACAGCAATGGCAAGTATGGGTAAACAAGAACCTCCCTGCCACCGTCCTTGAGCATATCGAAGTACCTCTCGGGTGCCTGAGGTTACCCACTTTATCTGTGGAGTGGCCAATGGAATGTCAAACCAGATTGAATATTTAGGTTCTTATCAAATCTTCAGTAATCGTTTGCGGTTCTGAAATCACTTCCAGTTCTACCATACTCCCACTACTGTTTTCTGAAAAATTCCTTTTTTATTAAAACTGTGGCGAGTTAAGAACAATATCACTATTGATCTTCCAGATGGTAGAATATCAACCCTCGTCATAGCCCGGGTCAACCCACAAACAGCCATTACAGAAACGTGCCTTGAGTTATCCAGAGTCTGGTTTTAAACATAGGCCGGACAACTCCCCGTATCTTAACAATGTCAAGATATGAACTATTCTATATCCAATATAGAAACAGAGGCACTGATTTAATTGACCAGATTCAAATCATGCAGCTGTCTCCAGTGCATGTCAAGTAAATGGAGAGAGGCCGATCAGCATTACTCAACTTAGGAGTGCTTCCAATTATGAGTAACCTGAAAGAGAAGCAAGTTCTCTTAATCATTACTATCAACTGAATACCATATACAAGTATCTAAATCTTCGATCACCTTGAAGAATCCCGATACTTGCAATACCCGGTTCTCTACTTTATTCATATACCTATAACTTCTCAAAATTCGGACCCTGTGTTTCTACGAAACACCTGTCTACAAACTAGAGAAGTCATAAGTAAACCGAATATAGTACGATAACCAACCCCTCTGTCCTCATGGACACTGGACAACATACAATACTCTGTATAACTCCCTTGAGTCTAATAACTCATTCACTGTGTGTCGTAGGTTGAAAACTGTACTTATGGTTAAAAAGAATTACACCGCTGTTTAATGCTCCTTACCTAACCATCCACTGATATAGGTAAATGTCATAGACATAATTTCAAAAAGGTATATCTCACTCTATAAAAATAGACATACAGATATATCAATTTGAAATTGGTGCATAACAACGGATATTCAAAACCAAATATTTGCCGACCGGCAAACAACCCAGGCGACTTCCTCAAATATCACCAATTACAACGAATCCCGATATAATGAGGATGGTCACCTAATTCCCAATAACTTACTCCCACTCATCATCTGTAAAACCATACAGATGTGAGAATCAAACCTGGTAAATACATACCCTGGAGTGAGTGTCTAATTAGGAAATCAGTTTTCTTTTAACAGTACACAGTGAACCTGAAACATTGAAATATTTCGATGGGGTATCCCGGTATTCCTAGTAATGCCTCTTCTATTATCCAGATTCACAACTGTAACCGTATAATTCTTTGCCATCTCTCTAAATCCTTTTATATGTCTTTAGTCATTACCTTCTGTACACTCTTTTAGGCCAAATGGTTTTCTTCCTTCCCTACCGTTCGGCACCAGCCTATGGTTTGGAAGAAGACTATCCAATAAGCATAATGGGTATACTTTTCTAATCCTAGGAGCACTCGCAATGCGAGAGAAGGTGAAGATAAAAGACAACCGAATGAACCTTATTCCTATTTCTCCTGAACCAGGATCCATCCCCGAACTGGAACAAGTTCCTTTCGAGTTCGTATATAACCATACGATGGATTATCCAATAAACATGGGATCTTCGTAGTGATATGGAGTGTCCTGGAGAAATACAAAGGTGATTTAGGATTGGCGAAGAAATACTTGGTTTGGTCGTGAATAGCAGTCGCAATTTACTTTGCCCTCTTACTAATCCCTTGCTTTGTCTTAACTTAATACCTTCTGTACACCGTTTAGGCTAATTGGTTTTCTTCATTACCTACCGGTCGGTACCTGTCTATGGTTTGGAAGAAGACTATCCAATTTGCGTAATAGGTGTACTATCTCCTAAACCAAGGAGTACTCGTAATCTGAGAGAAGGTAAAAGGAAAAGACAACTGAATAGTCCTATTCGTTTTCTCCAGAACCGGAAACCATCCTCCAATTCCTTCGAGTTCGTAGATAACCATACGATGGTTTTGTCCAATGGAAGTGGACCTTTTTAGTAATACGGGGTGTCCTGGAGAAAAGGGTAAAAGTAGGAGTGGCAATGAGGTTTGCAACTCTGACAATCCAAAAGCCTGTGTTAAGAAGGTACGGTCAACTTGGTCACTGAGTCATAGTCTATGGTCGGGTCATGGTCGCTGCCAAAGAGAGAGAGAAAAGAAACACTCAGCGTGCACTCTAACCTAGATCAGAATGGTTATCACTTTATCTAATCTGGAAACCTCCCACTGTAACGTCAAATTCTTCCTCAAACCTGAAAGAAGAACTAGCCGGGATCACCCGAGGAGTAAACCAACTATTCAGTGGGAATCGGGATCCAACTATCATCGCATTATAACGTGACGGAATCCGCTCACGCTGTCACACTCCAGAAGGTATGCGCATATCTGGTAAGTTTCAGTTTCTTTAGAAACTCCCGATGTGGATTTTTGCCCCATGCTCTTATGACCTTGGCGTGAGGTCAAAATGTCATAAGTCACATGTCAAGTTCTACCCATCATTATCCAGGTTAATTTGAACCCACCCGTACATACCCTTGACGTAGGACAAAATAGTAGTACGACTGTCCCAAACCAACGCATTACATCTATGCAACAGATAAATATCCGGCAGCTACCAATCACTATGCCTTGGCGTGAGGTCAAAATACATAGCTTGAATACTACCGAATATTTAACTGAAATGATGGAGGGCTACGAATGGTTTCTGGCGAAAACGTTTAACGTAATGAACTTGATATCGTTGAAGGAACTGGATAGCTTTATAAAAATATAGTGGCGAAAACCTTTGCTAAAGAGGTCATTCCCGGTGAAGGGATCTCGGCTCTTTCCCTGTGGAATGAGGTACAGGATATTCCAACTGAATACCACGATGCAAGGAAAAAGTAAACGACTATAGTGAAGTTATTACCCTGACGCAAACTTCTGTCCAAGGGGTCACTCCCGGTGAAGGGATCTCGGCCCTTGCCTCGTCGACTGAGGAGCAAGATATTCCAACTGAATACCACGATGCAAAACAGAAGAGAACGTCCTTGCAATAACAACTTTTTGAAAAAGTGTTCCAACAACATCAGAATATGTTTGTTTAGCTTGCATTGATTAAAATCAACGCAGTCCCATCAATTGATCACACTACAAAAGAACGAAAATAATGATGCACATATATGCCATCCGCATTCGCCACTGGGTCCCGTCATCACCCGTTAGGTTACTTAACTAACGACAGAGTGGGGACTGGACTAGCGCGGATGCAAAACATATACAACATCTACTAGTATATATATCAATATATAATATTCGTTCAAGGCGTGATAAAATGCAACATCACAGAAATGTAACCAGCATCACAGAACAATACAGATATCTGGGATCCCCGGGTTTCATAGAGCCGCTACTGAAACCCGACGTTCCCCTGGTCGTGTGGATAGCCTGTGCAATGAAAATCCTAGACCCCTACGGACGCGGCAAGTCACCCGCCAAAACTTGAAGCGAGGCAGCCCCCTTCAGCAATGTGAATGGACCACCCAGTACTTCATGGAATCCGGTAACTTGGGCACCCCTCCTTTGGTCAACCTGTACCCCCTACGAGTGCGGTGAATAACCTGCCAATTCTAGAGTAAAGCCCCCTCCGTATCAATGCAATGAGATGCGGGCCGGTTGACCTCTAGAACTCGGCTATCCGTGCACCCCTCCGCGGGGTAATCCTAGTACAGAAAGTAAAATATAAATACAACGGGTACACCGACCTTGACCCGGTCGTGCCCCAAAAGAATAATACAAACAGGCAGTGACGGCAGTCCACATGTCGGACGCTCGCCCCGCAATATCAAATGTACATATAAAACAAAACTGTACTACCATTGCATCCAGGCTATCCCCCACGACCAATCCGCAACATCACAGCACTGTAAGTCTACGCTAGCGCCCCGGCAGTCTACAGACGCCAAATGCGGAACAAAAACTTTTAAACTGGCGCTATCGTATACTTTAACCCGGATCTGCCATTATTGCTAAACTAACAAACTGTAAAGAGTGTAGAATGGTTATACCGAACGATCCGAGTCCTTCGTTCTTCAACCATCATCCCACGATCCGTTGCGGCTGCTCCGATCTCGTCGATCTCCGATCTCCTCGTCGAGGTGGCACCACAGGATCGGTTCTTTAAACGGGCTCCCGCCTCTGACTCGAGGCAACTCGATCGTCAAGTTTGCTAAAAGAGACGACAAAGATTGATGTAGAGAATGAGTAGATGACTTTGTCTCACTTCGTCCAAATCCGTGGACGATCGGTTAATGAAGTTGCCGTGGAAATCGGGTGATGGAATGAAGTGAACTGTAAAATTCCATACACCCCGAATACTATCATAATCTTTTCTAGTCAAAAATGAAACATCAAGTGAGAGTTAAGTCAGGAGGAGAGAGAAGGCCGGCCTCTTATAGTGAAGAGGGAGGTGACCGTAGGAGAGGGGGGTGACCATATAATAAATATCATATGTGAACACAAAACAAATATCTTGCATAAAGATCTTAAGCTAAACAAGAAATGGTTGATATCAAAGCATGAGTCACACGACACCTCACCCAATCTAGAACCTTCTAGAACCTTCTAGAAGCATGACTCACCATATCTGAAGAAAAGATAAATCCGTCTTTAACCGAATGTTAAAAGACGGCTGATAGAAAACTGGAAACTGGCAACTTCCAAAAGTGATCCTGAAACAACTTTCAGGATAACCCCGAAACTGTATAAATATACCCGCATTTATATTACGACTGAATACAAATGCAACTGAGACAAAGATATTATACCTACTCAATATAATACTCGGATCCGGCTTATACCAAAGCCGACCAGTATCATCTGCCCGAAAACTGACACGTGCGTAAACGCACGTGCATTTTCCGAACCCTGCCATAAAACCATACGGCCTCTACAACGTTTCGCCCGAACTTGGGAAACTGTCTGTGGGGGACTCTAATGACTCGTCAGCACCCTGGCAGTGGGTTTAACCACAAACCGTCAGCGGCACTAGCAATGCGTAACAGCTGCCCATGGACTGACCTCAAGGGATGCCGATGAGCGCACTCATCCGGAAAACCCTACTGAGCCTAACAGTGACAATGTATATACAGTCCGGTCCGTTCGTCAATGAGTATCGCATATTTGTCTAGGGGGCTAGTAACGCCAGACCCCCAATAGCAGTATAAGTCGTGTCGGAGTGAAGCCCAATACACCCTGAGATACTACTGGAGTACCTACCAGTAAATCTCCTACCATGGCCATGGATTTGTGTAATGGCTCTCCTAGACACAGCACGACCTCGCCCCCAATACCGGGAGAGACGAATCCCCTGCCGATCCGCTCACGTGCCTCCATATGGCTCGGGACTGTACCCAAAAGCTACCTGTTTGCACGACTCCTTTGAGCCGTGGTAGGGTAGAAATCAAAGCACAGTGGGAACTCACACGAGACAAATGACGACCTCAGGTCGATGAACTAACCTGTACACATGTCACCAGGGAACTGCTATCTGACGGTAGATATAATACTAACTAGCAGATTCCCGGCGAGTCCTGTCCGGTGTACTCATAACCCAATGAGCACCTGTATACATCTTAGGTGATCCAACTGACACCAGTGGCTTGTGAGACCGGCCACCGCCCCTCGTCAGGGTCTCGACTGTACACACTAGTCTACTCCGGAGTATCGATGCCCTGTCTCGAAACTCCCACGACTAGGGACCACAATTAAGGATATGCATATAAACTACCCAACTCTCACGTATATGATCGCCATCATACTGTTGGTAGTAAAGCAAGATCCTAAGGGCTCTATCAAAGTGTAACATGCAATCAGTCACCTGAAAATGTACACGACTGATAAAGGCAAACCTGATAGCATACTATCATCTCGAGTAAGACTGTCCTACCGGGATAGGTCCTCCGCAATCATTGCAATCACGTACCTGCGATCCAATAATTGACTATGAGGGCACTATCTCCAACAATCTCCCACTTGCACTCAAGGCTATTATTGCGATGTCGACTACTCACAGCCCGTGTGAAACCGAACATCCAACTCCTCTACTAATCAGTTTCACAAAGCCCGTTTGTAAAACTATTGTGTTCGAGAAATAGCCTCGGTGAGTGGATCCGCCTAGAAGTTTCTTTCTGTATCTCTCTTAATCTCAAGTTCGCGGAGAAAGCCATCTCCCGAATTGAGTAGTACCTGTCTTAGAATATGTCTGGATATCTGATGGGACCTTAGTTCATAAATGAACTCCATATCCAAACTTCTTAGACTGTATGGATCACTGAACCTTAATCAGTATCCGGCACCATGCCACCCACAGTATCCTCTGGAACCATCTGTCCATAATACTGTCCCTCGTCAGAGGGAAAACTAAAAACTCTGACAATCACTCTGTCATCCATGTCACCTTTGAAGCCTGAAATGATAACCGTCTCCCGAAAGAGGCTGCCGTCATCAAATCCGTAGAACATGTACTTATGTTCTAAAACTGCTTCCTTATATTTCTCCAGGATTGGATTAATACAAACTTATTGCATCTAGTGCAAAACCAACATTTGGTGTGGTACTTGACATCTCATGATTGACTCAATTGCCTAAGCAAGTGATCTGCCAATCATGCACATCCCTCTCCCCTTTAGTCTGTAAGACACCTTTAGAGAGGGTGACTCCATCACCTGCAGGTACACCACCATGCTAGGAGTCAACTATTCCGAAAACCATTAGAATATCTGTCAAAGTACCCACATTGGGAAACTACGCAAATCCAGATCTAAAACCATAGATCTAGAAACCAGAATGTCAAATATTATATCCATATCCTGTCTGGAGAAACAACTGTGTGACGACCACAGTACAACCGATCGTAGTATAGGAATTTTACTTCCTACTCTGTGTATGTCATCCAGATACCATGACATCACACCCTACTACCTTCTTAACTGATCCATCCCCTATTCTGATTGAAGTCAAACCCATGACTGTCACATCAAAATTAGATGATCTATCTCCGCTATCACTGCTCAAGTCTATAAATAGATATAAGCATCTTGCCCACTATGCTTCCGCTGCTCCCACTGACTACGACAACCCTCCTACCGGGTCTCATATCCTGGAACAACAGTAGTGTCAAGTCTTAGTAGATAAGAACCTCCCTGTCACCGTCCTTGAGCCTACCGAAGTACCTCTCGGGTGTCTGAGGTTACCCACCATACCTGCGGAGTGGCTATTGGAATGTCAAACTTGATTGAATGTATAGGTCCTATTAAATTTTCCGTAATCGTTCGCGGTTCTGGAATCACTTCCAGTTCTACCATACTCCCACTACTGTTTTCTAAAAAAGATCCATTTTTACTAAAACTGTGGCGAGTCAAGAACAATATCACTATTGATCTTCCAAATGGTAGAATATCAACCCTCGTCATAGCCAGGGTCAACCCACAAACAGCCATTACAGAAACGTGCCCTGAGTTATCCAGAATCTGGTTTTAATCATAAGCTGGACAACTCCCCGTACCTTAATATCTTTTAAGGTACGATCCATTCTATATCCAATACAGAAACTTTGGCACTAATTTAATTGGAACCATATTCAAACCATGCATCTGTCTCCAGTGCATATCAACTTAATGGAAAGAGGCTAATCAGCATTACTCAACTTAGGAATCCATCCAATTATGAGTAACCTGAAAGAGAAACACGTTTCTCAAAACCATCACTATCATCTGAATACCAATCACAAGAATCTACATCTTCGATCTCTTTGAAGAATCCCGATACTTGTGATACCTGGTTCTCTACTTTATTCTTATACCCACAACTTCTCAAAACTTAGACCTTGTATTTCTACGAAGCACTCGTCTAAATACTAGAGAAGTTATAAGTAAACAGAACATAGTACGAGGACCTACCCCTTTTGTCCTGAAGGACACTTGGACAACATACAATACTCTGTATAAGTCCGCTGAGTTAAACAACTCAAAGCCTGTGCGTTGTAGGTGGAAAACTGTACCCTGGCGATTTCCTCAACTATCACCAATTACAACGAATTCCGATATAATGAGGATGATCACCTAATTCCCAATATCTTACTCCCACTCATCATCTGTAAAACCATACAGATATGAGAATGAAACCTGGTAAATACATACCCTTGGAGTAAGTGTCTAATCGGGAAAACAGTTTTTCCTTTAACAATGCACTGAAACATGAAAATGTTTCGTAGGGGTATCCTGGTATTCATAGTAATACCTCTTCCATAATCCAATTCATGACTTCAACCGTATATTTTATTGCCATCTCTCCAAATCCCCTTTATTTGTCTTTAGTCGTTACCTTCTGTACACCATTGTTAGGCTAAATGGTTTTCTTCCTTCCCTACCGTTCGGCACCAGCCTATGGTTTGGAAGAAGACTATCCAGTAAGCATAATAGGTGTATCCTCCTAAACCAAGGAGTACTCGCATCTCGAGAGAAGGTGACGATAAAAGACAACTGAATAATACCTTATTTTTTTAAAGGTGAAATAGGAGTGGCAATGAAGTACGCGGTTTTGGTCGTGAATGATATCAGTCGCAATTTACTTTGCCCTCTTTCTAATCCCTTTATTTTGTCTTTACATATTTCCTTCTGCACACCCTACTTAGGCTAATTGGTTTTCTTCATTCCCTACCTTTCGGCACCAGCCTATGGTTTGGAATAAGACTATCCAATAGGCGTAATAGGTGTACTCTCCTAAACCAAGGAGCTCTCGCAACCTGAGAGAAGGTGATAATAAAAGACAACTGAATAAACCAATTCTATTTCTCCTGAACCTGGATCCATCCCCGAAGAAGTCCCTTCGAGTTCGTATATAACCATACGATGGATCTATCCAATGGAAGTGGATATCCGTAGTAATACGGGTGTTCTGAGAAATTCAAAGGGTAAAAGAAGGAGTGGCAATGACTTATACAACTCAGACAATCCAAAAGCCAGTATTTTAAGAAGGTTCGGTCAACCTGGTCACTGATTCATAGTCTAAGGTTGTTCAAAGGTTGCTGCCAAAGAGAGAGAGAGAAAAGAAACACTCTGCGTGCACTCTAACCTAGATCAGAATGGTCATCAATTTATCTAATCCGGAAACCTCCCACTGTCCTGTCAAATTCTCCTCCAAACCTAAAGAAGAATCAATCGGGATCGCCCGAAGAGTAAACCAACTCATCAGTGGGAATCAGGATCCAACTCTCATCGCATGATAACGTGATGGAATGCATCCACATTACTCATACTCTAGAAGGTATGCGCATACTCGGCAAGTTTCAGTTTCTTTAGAAACTCCTGATATTGTTTTTGCCCCATGCTCTTATAACCTTGGCGTTAGGTCAAAATGTCATAAGTCACATGCCAAGTTCTACCCATCACTATCTTGTTAATTTGAACCCACCCGCACATGCCCTTGGCGTTAGGTCAAAATGGCAGAACGGCTGTCCCAAACCAACTCATCTATCTATGCAACAATTGAATACCCAGCAGCTACCAAACACTATGCCTTGGCTTAGGTCAAAATACATAGCTTTAATACTACTGAATACCCAAAAGAAGTGACGGAGGGCTACGGCTGGTTTTTGGCGAAAAACCTTTAGCGTAGTGAACTTGATATCGCTGAAGGAACCTGATAGCTTTTTAAAATATAGTGGCGAAAACCTTTTGCTAAAGAGGTCACTCCCGGTAAAGGGATCTCGGCTCTTTCCTCGTGGAATGAGGTGCAGGATATTCCACTGAATACCGCTATGCAAAGCAACATGTAATCGACTATAGTGAAGTTATTACCCTGACGCAAACTTCTGTCCAAGGGGTCGGTCCCGGTGAAGGGATATCAGCCCTTGCCTCGTCGAATGAGGTGCTGGATATTCACACCGAATACCGCTATGCATAACAAAAGGAAACGTCTTTGCAATAACACTTTTTAAATTGTTCCAACAACTGTAAATAGGTTTGTTTTAACTTTGCGTTGATCAGAATCAACGCAGTCCCATCATTCAATCACACCAGAAAAGAACGAAAATAAAATGTACGTATATGCCATCCGCATTCGTCACTGGGTCCCGTCATAACCCGTTAGGTTACTTAACTAACGACAGAGCGGGGACTGGACTAGCGCGGGTGTAAAACATATACAACTTCTAATAGTATATAAACCAATATACAATAATCGCTCCAGGCGTGATAATATGCAACATTACAGAAAAGTAATAAGCATCACAGAACAATACAGATATCTGGGATCCCCGAGTTTCACAGAGCCGCTGCTGAAACTCGACGTTCCCCTGTCGTGTGGATAGCCTGTGCAATGAAACCTAGACCCCTACGGGTGCGGCAAGTTACCCGCCAAAACCTGAAGCGAGGTAGTCCCCACAGCATAGTGAATGGAACACCCGGCACTTCACGGAATCCGGTAAATTGAGCACCCCTCCTTGGGTCAACCTGTACCCTCTACGAGTGCGGCGAATAGTCTGCCAATTCTGAAGTGGGGTCCCTCTGCCTCTCAAAGCCATGAGATGCGGACCCGTTGCTTTCCCGAACCCGGCTATCCGTGCACTCCGTCGCGGGGTAAAACCTAGTACAGTAATGAAAAATAGTACAATAGGTACATCGACCGCAACCTGGTCGTGCCCCAAAATAATATTATACAACAGGCAGTGACGGCAGTCCACAAGTTGGACGCTCGCCCCGCAATATCAAATGTACAAATAAACTCAAACTGTACTACCATTGCACACTGCTATCCACCACGACAAATCCGCAATATTACAGCACAACACAGAACATCAACGCGAATGTCACGTTCGCAAACCCGTCTAAAAGAACTATAGCAATCGGACGCGGTTTACCGATCAAATGACATTCCCGGTCGGAGATATAATGTAAGCACTGTAAACTAACGTGTTTAAATTTCGATCGACCAAAGACCAAATATCAAAAAGTGGGCCCCACTGCTTACTGGTGAACAGTAACAAAATCTGGGCCAAAACTATATATACCAAAAACCCCAAAATCCCACAGAGAACCAACTGACAAAATTTGGGAGCACGTGCTCCCCACGTGGCCGCGGTTGCGCGGCCAAACCATGGGTTTGGCCGCCCTTCCGCGACGGCTTGGAGGGATCACGACCCCAAATTTCGTCGTAGTTCTTAGAAAACCCTGCTCTGATTTTTAAGACATCCAGAAATAATTTTTGAGACCGTTTAAAATCAACAGAAACTGTCGGGTAGGAATTTTGCAATTTTTGTTTTCCGGTCGGATCGATGTTTTAAACGCGTTAGCACAAGTTAGCATAGCAAAATGGTTAGGCTCTGATACCACTGTAAGTCTACGCTAGCGCCCCGGCAGTCTACAGACGCCAAATGCGGAACAAAAACTATTAAACTGGCGCTATCGTATACTTTAACCCGGATCTGCCATTATTGCTAAACTAACAAACTGTAAAGAGTGTAGAATGGTTATATCGAACAATCCGAGTCCTTCGTTCTTCAACCATCATCCCACGCTCCGTTGCGGCTGCTCCGATCTCGTCGATCTCCGATCTCCTCGTCGAGGTGGCACCACATGATCGGTTCTTTAAACGGGCTCCCGCCTCTGACTCGAGGCAACTCGATCGTCAAGTTTGCTAAAAGAGACGACAAAGATTGATGTAGAGAATGAGTAGATGACTTTGTCTCACTTCGTCCAAATCCGTGGACGATCGGTTAATGAAGTTGCCGTGGAAATCGGGTGATGGAATGAAGTGAACTGTAAAATTCCATACACCCCGAATACTATCATAATCTTTTCTAGTCAAAAATGAAACATCAAGTGAGAGTCAAGTCAGGAGGAGAGAGAAGGCCGGCCTCTTATAGTGAAGAGGGAGGTGACCGTAGGAGAGGGGGGTGACCATATAATAAATATCATATGTGAACACAAAACAAATATCTTGCATAAAGATCTTAAGCTAAACAAGAAATGGTTGATATCAAAGCATGAGTCACACGACACCTCACCCAATCTAGAACCTTCTAGAACCTTCTAGAAGCATGACTCACCATATCTGAAGAAAAGATAAATCGTTCTTTAACCGAATGTTAAAAGACGGCTGATAGAAAACTGGAAACTGGCAACTTCCAAAAGTGATCCTGAAACAACTTTCAGGATAACCCCGAAACTGTTTAAATATACCCGCATTTATATTACGACTGAATACAAATGCAACTGAGACAAAGATATTATACCTACTCAATATAATACTCGGATCCGGCTTAAACCAAAGCCGACCAGTATCATCTGCCCGAAAACTGACACGTGCGTAAACGCACGTGCATTTTTCGAACCCTGCCATAAAACCATACGGCCTCTACAACGTTTCGCCCGAACTTGGGAAACTGTCTGTGGGGGAATCTAATGACTCGTCAGCACCCTGGCAGTGGGTTTAACCACAAACCGTCAGCGGCACTAGCAATGCGTAACAGCTGCCCATGGACTGACCTCAAGGGATGCCGATGAGCGCACTCATCCGGAAAACCCTACTGAGCCTAACAGTGACAATGTATATACAGTCCGGTCCGTTCGTCAATGAGTATCGCATATCTGTCTAGGGGGCTAGTAACGCCAGACCCCCAATAGCAGTATAAGTCGTGTCGGAGTGAAGCCCAATACACCCTGAGATACTATTGGAGTACCTACCAGTAAATCTCCTACCATGGCCATGGATTTGTGTAATGGCTCTCCTAGACACAGCACGACCTCGCCCCCAATACCGGGAGAGACGAATCCCCTGCCGATCCGCTCACGTGCCTCCATATGGCTCGGGACTGTACCCAAAAGCTACCTGTTTGCACGACTCCTTTGAGCCGTGGTAGTGTAGAAATCAAAGCACAGTGGGAACTCACACGAGACAAATGACGACCTCAGGTCGATGAACTAACCTGTACACATGTCACCAGGGAACTGCTATCTGACGGTAGATATAATACTAACTAGCAGATTCCCGGCGAGTCCTGTCCGGTGTACTCATAACCCAATGAGCACCTGTATACATCTTAGGTGATCCAACTGACACCAGTGGCTTGTGAGACCGGCCACCGCCCCTCGTCAGGGTCTCGACTGTACACACTAGTCTACTCCGGAGTATCGATGCCCTGTCTCGAAACTCCCACGACTAGGGACCACAATTAAGGATATGCATATAAACTACCCAACTCTCACGTATATGATCGCCATCATACTGTTGGTAGTAAAGCAAGATCCTAAGGGCTCTATCAAAGTATAACATGCAATCAGTCACCTGAACATGTACACGACTGATAACGGCAAACCTGATAGCATACTATCATCTCGAGTAAGACTGTCCTACCGGGATAGGTCCTCCGCAATCATTGCAATCACGTACCTGCGATCCAATAATTGACTATGAGGGCACTATCTCCAACAAGCACAACACAGAACATTAACGTGAATGTCACGTTCGCAAATCCGTCTAAAAGGGCTATAGCAGATAGACAGGATTTACCGATCAAATGACATTCACGGTCGCAGATATAATATAAATACTATGAACCAACATGTTTAAAATTTTTCGATCGATTAAAAAAATACCAAAGTGGGCCCCAAACATTACTGTAGCACTCAAAACCATCCGGGCCCAAAAAGAATATACCAGAAACCCTATTTCCATGTCAGAAGCCTACTGTGAAAATTTGGTACGGTTTGGCCACAAAACGGCGGCGGTTCCATGGCCAAAACGTGGTTTTGGCCGCTAAACCTCCGCGCTACAGTAACATCAGCGCACCAAATTTTCCCAGAATTCATATAAAAACCTGCACGTAATTTTCCAATGTACCAAATAATTTTTAGAGCACAGAAAAATTCGACAGAAAGTACGACATGGAAATACGGTTTTTGAAAATCCGTTCGATCGAATTTGTAAACACGTTAGAGCAAGCTAGATTAGGTTAATGGCATGGCTCTGATACCAATGTAAGTGCACGGCGGCGCCCCGACCGTCAATCCGACGCCAGAATGCGGAAACGAAACTTTTCTAAAAACTAGAAACTGGCACCACCGCACACAAAAATCCCGGATCGGGCCATTAACCTAACTCTAGCAAACATAAGAAAGGGGTAGAATGCTATACCAAGCGATCCGTATCCTTCGGTCTTCGCCTCCACTTCGATCTCCTCGCGGAATCTCCGGTCGTCGCCTCCTCGTCGAAACGGGCACCACGTCGCCGGATTCTTTTACGGGCTCCCACCTCTGGACCGAGACAACTCGGGCGCGAAGTTGGCTAGCCAACGCGTCCAAGGAATGCTGTAGGCTAGTGTAGAACACTTTGTCTCTTGAGGTTATAGAAGTTGCCATGATGGAGGAATCAAGAATGGACTTTGGAGTGAGGTTGATAAATTTGTGTAGCAAGCAAAAAATGAGATAATCAAATTTTCCTCATACAAAATGAAACCTCTCCATATCTCTTGAAGTTGCCGGCCCCTATAAGAAATTGGTGGAGGGAATGAATTCATGAAGGAAGGTGAGAGTAGTAAGAGCAAAGGGGTGACCACATCCAAAAGCAAGCCTCACATCAACTTCTAATCCATTCTAATCTCATTTAATACAAAGGAAGAGACTAAAAAAGAATCTCATCATGAAGGAACTATCATGAAGCCACAATCATAAATAACTCCCTCCACAAAATGTAATTTGCACAACTGCAAATAACCCCCTCCATCGGAAAGTCCGGCCGCGAAGGAACAATGGAAAACCGGCCGGAACGGAATGCAAACTGGCAACTTCAGAAAACTGATCCCGTAATAAATTACAGGAAAACCCCACTACTGCATATACATGCCCGCATTTGTATTCCCACTGAATATAAATGCAAAGAGACAAAATCTACATTGTCTAATACTAGGATCCGGCTTAAACCAAAACCCGCTAGTAAAATCCGTCCGATCACGATTCGTGCAATACCGCACGTATCTGATCGAACCCTGCCATATCTCTATACGGCCTCTACAGCGTTTCGCCCGAAACGCGAGAAACTGGTCTGTAGGGGACTCTGAAGACTCGTCAATACTTTGGTTGTGGATTTAACCACTAGCACGTCAGAGGTATTAGCCTATACGTGACGGGCTACCAGGTATTGACCAAAAGGGATGTCGATGAGCGAACTCATCCTGACACCCTACTGAGCCTGTCAGTGACAATATCCGTACAGTCCGGTCCGTTCGTCTATGAGTATCGCATGGCGGGCCTAGGGGGTTGGTAAAAGTCAGACCCCCAATAGCGGTACAAGTCGTGTCGGAGTGTATCCCAGAACACCCTGAGATACTACTGGAATACCTACCAGCAAATCTCTTGCTTTGGCCAAGGACTTTTCATGTACTGGCTCTCCTAGACACAGCGCGGCCTCATCCCCAATACCGGGAGAGACGAACCCCTGCAGATCCGCTCACTGCCTCCATGTGGCTCGGGACTGTACCCAACTAAAACCTGTTTGCACGACTCGTTTGAGCCGTGGTAGGGTAGTAATCAAAGCACAGTGGGAACTCACACGAGACAAATGACGATCTCAGGTCGATGAACTAACCTGTACACATGTCACCAGGGAACTGCTATCTGACATCAGGTATAATCCCAACTAGCAGGTTCCCGGCGAGTCCTGTCCGGTGTACTCATAACCCAATGAGCACCTGTATACATCTTAGGTGAACCAACTGACACCAGTGGCTTGTGAGACCGGCCACCGCTTCTCGTCGGGGTCTCGACTGTATACACTAGTCTACTCTGGAGAATCGATGCCCTGTCTCGAAACTCCCACGACTAGGGATCTTTTAAGGATGTGCTTATAGACCCCAGCTCCCACATATATGATCGCCCTCATACTGCTGGTAGTCAAGCAAGAATCCTAGGGGCTCTATCAACGTGCAATAGCGACTCGTAAGGTCACCTAAAGCAGTACACGATGATAAAGATAAACCAGATAGCATACTATCATCTTGAGTAAGACTGTCCTACCGGGATAGGTCCTCCCTCAATCATTGCAATCATGTGCCTGTGACCCAATAATTGACTCTGAGGGCACTATCTCCAACAAAGTAAACCACTTGCCTTAGACACACTTGCCTAGGCACCACAAAAGTAATGCGGATAAGCGATAGATTACCCACGACCTTCCTCTGTCCTTATTGAGCGCGACAGTCCTTAGAGTCTGGTCTAGATATTTTTAATTAATGTAGGGTTGATGCAGATGCTCTATTTGTGATTTGTAGGGCTTAGGAAGGGTGATGAAATCCCCACATAATCTGGATTTGGTCTTTGCCCCTTAAAGTCCGTATTAAAATATGCAAAAGAAAACCAATCACAAAACTTTGCAAAAATATTTTTGAGCGGCGATATTTTGCAAAGAATCCTGCAGAAAATAGATTTTATTGGATTTCAGAGGAGAGAGAAAGAGGTTAGAATCTTACCAGAGAAATGTAAGACCCTAGATCCTCTAACTGGCCACGCTTCCACCGCAAATAAGCTCCTTTGCCGCGCTTCCTCCGCGGAGTAGAAAGATCAGTTGATGAAAATTTTTCTATGGCCTCCTGTACTCCTCTGGATCTTGATGAATGTCTCTGTCTTTCTGTTTCCTCAAGTCTGTGACTCCAGATCTCCTTGCAAAAATTCACGCACAAATCGTTAAATATGCAATTTGCAGTTTTGTTTTAATTATGATATGTATCAAGTAAGAATTCAACATAAATTGTAAGAATAAAAAGAATTACGCACGTATCCCCGGCAACGGCGCCATTTGATTTGTTCGGAAGAGTGTGTTTGTAGAATAACCTCAATCAGAATGGTGTCGCGCGTAGCTAGACCGAGGTGAGTACGGGTCGTCCTCTGGGAAACGTGAAACCTTTTACTCTTACTTTAGATGTGTTGAAAAAGAGTGGAGGGATAAGAATGTTGAGGAATGGTTTCTAGATCTACGTTAAACACTAATGCAAAATATAGATCTAGAATATTTATGGATGTAGTTAATATAAGAAGGGGCTTGTAGGGTTCGTTAGGATTTAGTAGTTATGGATGATTAATTAAAAATTACCCTTTTTATCCTTTAATAGATTTAAAACTAGAACGACAGTGATGCATGTAGATTAGGGGTTTTGGAGGGAAAAGGAATCCCACTCTTAACACTTATCTCGACACGGAACTCCGTTCATATCTAGCATTTACCAAAACAATCATTAATCTAATCTCTAATCGCGGTCGAGACTACAATGAATTGGTAGCACGCCCGATTAGGATGTTAAAGATTCTTTTGATAAAGTTTATAAACTTTATAGGACGTAAAAAGAGTTGAAGTATTTTCATCATCCATTAACCTATCCTAATCCTACGAACCCTAACAAGCGGAGAATTACTCGCGCATGTTGGGAGAAAAAGAGATGGAGAGAAAATGCATCATTAAACTACGAAGAAATAGAATAAGAAAAAGAAAGCTACCTTTATTAATCAACAATATTCATTACACTTTGATTCTTTAGAAAATGATTACAAATCCTAGTTTTGCTTCTCGATCTCTTATAAAGAGGTAGATGAACCGTTGATGATCAGGCTGGATGCTGAGCCGTCTTGGACTTCGTGATCTTGTCGACTTGATGATTTTTCCAAGAGGCTCTCGGTCTTTATTTATAGTCCCAAAGCCAGAACCTTTGCTTCAAAATATGGAAGTTAACAGCAAAGATTCACTCACAAGAAGCGCAGCGTCTAAACCTTCAATATTGCCACGGATCCGCGGCCCAAGGGGTGATATGGCCACGGATCCGCGACCATTAAATCTGGGCCTTTGATCAATTTTTTGTGATGTCCTCCGTGTGACATTTGGCGATCCTTGGAACCTTTGGAACTTGGAAATCTTCTCGTAGTTGCTGCCAGACTTGACTTCTAAGTTTTGGTTGCTTAATTAGGCAGGTTTACTTTAATAACTTGATTTCCTTGATTTTAGACCTGCAAATTCTGCACAACAACTCAAATAATATTTAGTAGAGTTAAGATTTGGTCAATGATATTATTTGCATACATTTTCCTACCAAATGCTAATTATAATATATCAATACATGGAAAATAGTATTTTTACAGATAAAACCTTATATGTATGATATATTATAATAAAGACCATTTTTAATATAGAAATAGTAGGAAAAGTGTAATAAAAAATGTGCAGTTTTATCAACTGAACAGTTGCCTAGGACGGCAGCAAGGTTTCGGGAGGCATCGTCCATGCCAATTTCAAAAATTTGTCGTTCTAGCTAACCCTAACCCTAGAATCGTATACTAGAAATCTGATGAATATGTAAATGCAAACACTTTGCAAGTAAAGTGGGCAAGGAATACAACCTTTGTAGACAGTCCTTCACTTCAATAGCTCCGTGTAGTAGTCTCTTCGCTGCGATCGTGAACTCCAGACTCTAGAGAGGCTCCCTTGAAGAAACGAACATGCTTGCTTCGAGGTCTTCGAGGTCGAAGATGATCTACGTCGAGGAGACACTAACCCAAGCCATCTCTTCACTAATTACGGAATTAGTGAAGCAAACACCCTATACTAAATGGCAAATAGTAGAGGATGATGAAGTAGGAAGGGGGCTCACTTTAGAAATCATTTTCTCACTCATTTTTCTCATCTCTATGAAAGCTAGTGAGCTTTGAGGAAGAAGAATGAACTCATGAGAGAGTGAAGCAACCATGGGTGAGTTAAGTATCATATACTTAACCTTTTTAAAGACTTAACCAAGGCTAGGTTAATTGGTAGGGTTAACAAATATCTTAGGTAAAACAAAACTTGAAGACTTAGTCAAAGAACTACAAGCTTCTACAAGCTTATCAACCATGACAAAATCATTTAGTTTTAGAATTACTTAAATAAATAAACCCTAGCAATTAAACCAAGCATGGTGTAAGTCATACACACACCTTTGTTGCATGTATCATGAAGCATGACACAAAATAATGTACACTTATATATATCACATATATACACATGCACAAAATTAGTGAGAAAAGAAATCATAAGTGAGCTAATACTAGTTAATGTAATGTAATATATCAAATATATAATTATACATTAGATTATCAAATCAACTCTTGATTTAATAATTCGGCTATATCACATATAACCGACTAATATCATATGTAACAACTTATCGAATCAACACTTGATCTGATAACACGGCTATATTACATATAACCGACCGATGTCACAAAACGCGAGAATAGAATACGGTATCTCATATCATATTAATCTCGGTCCCGCACATATCACATATGTGCTCCTACTTCATTTCGCTTGAGCCAGGAAACCCCTGTGTAGGATTCTAAAGACTCGTCAATACGCCGATAGTAGGTGATGATCATATCAAATACACACAAGCCGCAAGCGGTCTGCTAAACGTAACGGCCACCCGGGTATTGAGCGATCAGAAGATCAGCAAGCAAGCCTGCTCATACTCCTGCGAATCCAATCAGTAACACTACCTTATAGTCCGGTCTCCTCGTCTGATATGTCGCATATCTCGTCTAGGGATGGTAAATGTTAGACCCCAGTAACTGGATAAGTCGTGTCGATATAAGGCTTATAACGGGTCGAGAAACTACTGATAACACTTACGAGTATATCTCTGAAGCAGCCCTGGCCAGGGACATCCTTTTATAGCCAATCGAGCACAGCGCAACATCAACTCCCAATACCGGGAGAGACGAAACCCCTCATATCGCTCATTGCCTCCATGTGACTTGGGACTGTACCCAAAAACCACCGTTTTGCACGTTCTCTTGAACTTGGTAAGGTGGAAATCAAAGCACAGTGGGAATCACATAAGACTCTATGACGATCTCGGGTCTACAGACTAACCTATACCAGTAGTTAGTGTATATGCCATAGAGGCCATTACTGTATCATACTGGATTGTATATTACTTGATGGAAGCTTGGGATGTTCACCTTGTATTAACATTCTTGCTCAAAATGGTAGTTTGCTACTTGGTTTGTTTCTACTTTAATGTGTGCATGTGTTTCTTATAGCATATCGCCTTTACACATTAGTGGAGCCCTTAGGATCTTTACTTGATTACCAGCGTTGTGATGGCAGTCACACTCGTGGGGGCTGGGTAATCTACAAGCACATCCTTATGCAGGTCCCTAGTCGCAGGACTATCGAGACAGGGCATCGATACTCCGGAGTAGACTAGCGTATGCGCTTCTTATCCCAGCTTGGGAGATGGTCTGTCCCACAGCCGTCAGTACGTCGTACTTGAGATAGTATGCGGGTGCTCGTTAGGTTACGAGTACACTGGACAGGACTCGTCGGGAACTGTTGGTTGGTATTATACCTATCGTCAATTATCAGTTCCCAGGTGACATGAGTACAGCTTAGTCCGTTGACTTGACACTGTCACTTCACCTCGAGTGTGTTCCTACTGTACTTTGATTACTACCCTACCACGGCTCAAAGAAGTCGTGCAAACAGGTAGTTTTTGGGTGCAGTCCCGAAGCACTTGGAGGCAGTGACGGTTAGACAGGATTTGTCTCTCCCGGTATTCGGGGTTGATATCGCGCTGTGTCTAGGAGAGCCATTACACAAAGTCCCTGGCCAGGGCAAGCGAGATAGACTGGTAGGTTTCCAGTGTTATCTCAGGTGTTCTGGGCTACACTCCGGAACGACTTGTACCGCTAGTAGGGGACTGACGTTTACCGCCCCCTAGGCCCGCCATGCGATGTTCTTAGACGAACAGACCGGACTGTACGGAGACTGTCACATTCAGGCACAGTAGGAGTTCAGATGGGGTTTACCTCGTCAGTCTTCTTATCGGCATCTACCTGGGGACCGTTACGTACAGCTAGTGCCCCTTACGGTCTGTGGTTAAACCCACTGCCAGCGTAGTGTCGAGTCTTTAGAGTCCTACACATAGGGTTATTCACCTTTAGGCAAAATGAGTAGAGGTCGCATGGTTTTGCGACAGGGTTCGTTTACATCCGCGCGCTTGTGCACGTTTGGTGTCCGAACAGCTTATACTAGCGGGCTTTGGTTTAAGCCGGATCCTAGTATATGATTTGTGATTGGTTTTATCTCATTGTATTCGTGTTCTTCGGAACATGGATACGGGTGTGTATGCACAGTTGACTGAGACAGAGGCATAGGACTTTGATTAGGGTTGATGACCATTGTCATTTTCTTAACCCTAATGTTTATGTGTGAATTATGATATATTAATATTAGTTACTTATAATTGTGCATGGTTAGGGTTGTTGACCATTTGACTATACTTGACTTGTTGACCTAGGTTGACAAGTTGACCATCATCATTCCATATGAAAGATGCTCTTTGATCCTTGCAAAAGCATTTAATGTGAAATGATAATGGTCATTTCTTGATTAACTATGACAATTATCTTTAGCTAATTATCTATTTTTCATAAATCATATATATGTGAGAAGGTTGCATTATTCTTCTCACTTTATAATTTTCATTCTCTCTCCTCCTCTTCCTCTCTCTCTAGCTCTCCCCTCTCATGAGTTGAGAACCATTTGAGCTTGAGATAATCCCTTCAAAAACACTCTCTACTCTTTCTAAGGTCCTAGATCTAGCACACCAAGCACCTTAGTTACTTCTAGTTTGAGGTTGGAGCCAAAGGTTGAAGCCCTCGGGTGGATCATTCTTCGGCAAGAGAAGGCGATAAGGAGAACCCGTTCTTTCACTCCAAGGAGCAAGAAGAGATGGACTTGAAGACCTAGGTATAATCCATTTTCCGAGTAGCTAAACTCTTTTAGCTTTGGTAGTTAGTTTTGTTTAGCAAAGATCCCTCCTTTGGTTAATCCATGTTGCCTAGTGTTGTAAAATCAGATTTTTCATAATGTTTCCGCCTCCCCGCAAGCACCGAGGTGGGCAACGTGGACTTACAGTGGTATCAGAGCCTAGCTAAACACAAACTAACTAGTTAGCAAAGTATCTAGAACTTCGATCGGAAAAAATCGCAAAACATTTTTTCAAAACCCTAAGTTTTTGCCGATTTTTAAATCTGCTCTAAAAATAATAAATCATACTTCAAAAATTGGCTCAGGGTTTTTACAGAACACAGAAGAAAAACAAGCCAGCGAGTCGACCAACTCACCGCGGAACTGCGGCAAGAGCATGCTCTTGCCGCGGATCCGCGGCTGAGTTGACTCGGCCGTGGGTCGTTTTTCTTGCAGTGTTCTTCTGCTACTGTTTTGTGATTTTTGATGTAGTTTTTTTCCACCCAGATTTTCCAGAGAACAAGTTGGTTTTTGGGGTGGTCACAATCCGTATTTTTTATCGAACTTCTTTACACTTTGGCTAATGGGTTATATCTGTGATGTGATATATGTATTGAACGTCCGCTAATCGCTATACGTCGATTAGTGGGGGTTATACATATCTGTGATCTATAATGTTGATGGTTTGTGTATATGAATTCGTTGGAATGTCATGGATGAATAGCCGGGGGCTTGTGAGATGAGAGTTTTCTTATTCTTTCAATTCTTGTAATATGTAAATTGATGTAATATTATTTATATGGCCGCACAACCGGGTCGGGGTTGTAGCCGTCATTGTATAATTTCTTTTTACTGTTTTTGCTCCTAGGATAGACCCAAGGTGGGGTGCACAAACTACCGGGTACCTCAAAGTGCCGAGTGGCCTACTCACGTTGTTGAGGGAGTTGCTTCACTTCGGATACTTGGCGGGTAGTTTGCCGCACCCGTAGGGGTCTTGGGTAGGGGTTGGCTATTCATCGCGACCGTGTAATCCGTTCTTCGTTACAGACTCGTACGAATTGCGGATTCCTAGTATATCCAATGTATTCATCTGTGATCTGGAATGGCTATCATTTCTTATGACGAATGTTTATATATATCTATATGATATCTATTTAGGCGTTGCTTATATTTTGCATCCGCGCTAGTCCAGCCCCCGCTCTGTCGTTAGTTAAGTAACCTAACGGGTGATGACGGGACCCCGTGGCGAATGCGGATTGCATAAGCGTACGTCATATTTTCGTTGTTTTCTGCAATGGTAGGATTAAATGATGGGATGCATTAGAATTAATGCAAGAAAAAAAAATAAACCAAGTAAAAGTCGTTGGAACACTTTGAAAACCACTCGGTTCTTTTCAAAACCAAACTTTTAAATGCAGAGCTTGAACCACTCCTTTTGAAAGCTATCTCGTTCCTTCGATTATATCAAGTTCAGTACATTCACGGTTTGGCCAAAACCATTCGTAGCCCTCCGTCGTTTCACATGAATGGTCAATAAGTATTCAAGCTATGTATGTTGGCCAAAGTCAAGGCATAGTGATTGGTAGCTATTGGGTATTCATGTGCAGCATAGATAGATGTGTTGGTTTGGGGCAGTCATTCTACCATGTTGGCCAAAGTCAAGGGTATATGCGGGTGGGCTCAAATTAACCTGGAGAATGACGGGTAGAACTTGACATGTGACATATGATATTTTGGCCAAAGTCAAGGTCATAAGAGCATGGGGCAAAAATCCACATCGGGAGTTTCAAAAGAACTGAAACTTGCTAGCGCTGCATACCATTTGGAGTGTGATGATTCTGGTAGGATTCCTTCAGTTTTTTCACGCGATGATATTTGGATCCCGATCCTACTGTGAGTATATGCTACTCCTTCGGAACTTTCTCACTTAACGATCAATGCTATAAACCAAGTAGGTGTCTAGAAAAGTGTTAGCGGGGCTACGCCTACAGGGAAAAGAGGTTACTTAATTAAGGAAATTCGCGAAAGCGTTGGAAAACCTCCCTCGAAGTACCAACACCGGCCTGGCTGAACGGTTAAGCAAGTATTGTATGGTGAGATTGATCCCGACTAGTTCTTCCTTTATGGTTTGAGGAGGGATTCGAGAGACAGTGGGAGCCATCCTGTTTAGACAAATTAAAAACCACTCTAAACTTGCAAGAGCATCATGCTAAAGTGTTTCTTCTCTCTCTCCTAATTACAGCGACCAATTATCATGACTGGACTTAAGTTACTTCTAGATAAAAACATACTGACAGGGCCAAAGTACAAAGATTGGCTCAGGAATGTCAAAATGGCAATCACTTATGACAAGTTGAGGTATCTTCTTACCACCAAACCTCCCCCTATCCCAGGTCCCAAAAACAGCGTCGCGGATAGGGAAATCCGTAAGACCTAGGAAATCGACTGCGCGAAGGCCAAGTGCCTCGTGCTTGCCTCTATGGACAATGAACATCAGAGGAGGCACGAGAATATGGACCTCGAATCCATATTTCTGCACACAAAAGAACTGTATGGAGAGCAATCCCGTATCGCCAGATACGAAGTGTCGAAGAAGTTGTTTTCGGCGAGATTGGCTGTCGGATCATCGGTAGTGGAACACGTGCTTAAGATGATTGGCTATATAGAGGAGCTCGCGGACCTTGGGACCACGTTGGAGAATGAGCTCTATACGGACTTGATTCTTCAGTCCCTTCCTTCCACTTACGCCCAGTTCATCCTGAACATCAACTTGCAAGAAAAGGAAGTTGAACTTTCAGAGCTCCTCAACATGCTGAGGAGTGCGGAGGGCACCCTACAGAAAGGTAGGGAAACATCCACTTTGTTTGTAGGAGGATCTTCCTCTTCTAGGTCCAGGGCGAAAGCCAAGGGAAAGAAGAAGAAAACCCTCGCCAAACCAAGGGGCGGTGTTAGTAAAGTGGATACGAAGGGAAAGGCAAAAGCAACAAAGGTAGCGGGAAAGCTTGTGGATAAGGAAGAATGCTTTTACTGTCAGAAGAGTGGATACTGGAAGAAAGATTGCAGGGCTTGGAAGGCCAGAACACAGGATCTGAAGCAGGTTGCGGCTTCAGCTTCAGGTGTGTATGTTATTGAAAACTGTCTATCAATAAACTCTACGTCCTGGGTATTGGATACCGGGTCAGGATCTCATATCTGTAATTCTTTGCAGGCGTTGAGAAAGCGTAGGTTTTTGAAGGCAGGTGACATGACCCTCAAAGTTGCAAACGGAGCTAGCATGGATGCTGAGGCCGTGGGGGACTATCACCTGGGAATGTCAGATGGACATGTTTTGGTTTTACGTAATTGCTTTTTTGTACCAAATGCAACTTGTAATATCATTTCTGTATCTTTGATTTCTAAAGAAGGTTATGAATTTGCGTTTGTAAGTAATGTTGTAAACATTCACCTTAATCAAGTTCTGATTGGGTCAGGTACATTAAGCAATGGTATATACGTATTAAACCAACCACAAATTTTCAATGTCCAGAATACACACAAAAGAAAGTCTCCGGAAACAAATCCGACTTTCTTATGGCATTGAGACTGGGTCATATCAATGAGAGAAGGTTGACGAAATTACATACAGAAGGATATTTGGATCCGTTCGAATATCAATCATATGCAACTTGTCAATCCTGTCTCAAAGGAAAGATGACAAAGACTCCGTTCACTGGACACGGAGTAAGAGCGAGCGAGCTCTTGGGACTCGTACACAGCGTCGTGTGCGGTCCAATGTCTACGCATGCACGAAGCGGTTATTCTTACTTCATTACTTTTATGGATGACTTTTCAAGGTACGGTTATGTCTTAATGAAACATAAATCCGAAGCCTTTGGAAAATTCCAGGAATATAAGAATGAAGTAGAAAAACAAACAGGCAAAAGTATCAAGACACTGAGATCTGATCGAGGTGGTGAATACTTGAGTGCCGAATTCCTGGATTACTTAAAAGAGAATGGAATTCTCTCTCTGCTTACTCCTCCATACACTCCGCAACATAACGGTGTATCGGAGAGACGGAACCGAACCCTATTGGATATGGTACGGTCCATGATGAGTAACGCTGAGTTACCGCGATCATTCTAGGGATATGCACTAGAATCAGCTGCATACTTTTTGAACCGAGTTCCAACTAAGACTGTGCCTACCACACCATATCAGATGTGGTGTGGGAAGAGACCCTATCTTAATCACATTAAGACATGGGGATGTCCAGCTTTTGTCAAAAAGCAGCATGCGGACAAGCTCGAGGCACGCTTAGTACAGTGCAAGTTTGTGGGATATCCAAAGAACTCCAAGGGATATTTCTTCTATTGCGAAGGGGAACAAAAGGTTTTTGTTTCTCGTCATGCCCACTTCTTGGAAACTCGGTTTTTGGAAACACAGATAAGTGGGAGCGCAATAGAACTGGAAGAAATTCCAGAACCACGAGCTATTACTGAAAGCTTAGTAGAACCAGCGGGTTAGAATGATCAGGACATTCCTACGCCACTCCGCAGAAGTAGTAGGCAGTCTCATCCGCCCGAGAGATACTACGGTTTTCTCATAGACGGGGATAGAGAGGATTGCATCATTGATAGTGATGAGCCGACTAGCTTCCAGCAGGCCATTCAGAGTGTTGAATCGGTAAAATGGCTGGATGCAATGCGGACCGAAATGGAGTCCATGTACACCAACAAAGTATGGACGTTGGACATTGCTCCAGATGGGGTAAAACCCGTAGGATGCAAATGGATCTTCAAAAGGAAGATTGGTGTAGATGGACATGTTGAGACCTATAAAGCTAGACTTGTTGTAAAGGGTTTCCGTCAAAGACCTGGCTTGGACTATGACGAAACCTTTTCTCCAGTGGCTATACTGAAATCCATTCGGATCCTTCTTGCCATTGCTGTCTTCCATGATTATGAGATCTGGCAGATGGACGTAAAGACCGCTTTTCTAAATGGAAATTTAAAGGAGTATGTCTATATGGACCAGCCAGAGGGTTTCATTCAGAGTGGGAGCAGCGGAAAGGTGTGCAAGTTGCTTAAGTCCATCTATGGACTAAAGCAGGCATCGCGGAGTTGGAACATCTATTTTGATGAGACGGTCAAAGAATTTGGCATTATCAAAAATCCAGATGAACCATGCATCTATAGTAGATTTGTAGCGAGAACTGTAGTATTCCTCGTTTTATACGTGGATGACAATCTCTTGATAGGAAATGACATTCCTATGCTACAATCTGTCAAAGGGTTCTTGTCACACAGGTTCTCCATGAAAGACCTGGGTGATGCCTCATACATTCTGGGGATCCGGATCTACCGTGACAGATCCAAGAGGATATTAGGACTCTCACAGTCCAGGTACATTGACACCATACTGAAAAGATTCAGTATGGAAGATTCCAAGCGCGGTAATCTACCGGCTTGTCACGGGATCACCCTCTCCAAAGAGATGTCTCCCAAGACTGATTTGGAAAGGGATCGCATGTCTATTATACTCTACGCTTCTGCGGTAGGCTCTATAATGTATGCGATGTTGTGTACCAGACCAGATGTAGCTTATGCACTGAGTGTGGTAAGCCGGTATCAGTCAAACCCTGGGGAGAAACACTGGATAGCAGTAAAGAACATTCTCAAGTACCTGAGCAGGACTAAGGAGATGTTCTTGGTGTATGGCGG
The DNA here is from genome assembly GCA_030015575.1 of Agapanthus africanus. NCBI lineage: Eukaryota > Viridiplantae > Streptophyta > Magnoliopsida > Asparagales > Amaryllidaceae > Agapanthus > Agapanthus africanus. The sequence continues at coordinate 208,271,706 of JASDDO010000022.1, forward strand.
AAAAGACCTCTAGATCGAGGCCTTTGCTGACTCCAGCTTCCAGAGTGACAAGGATGATTCCAAGTCCATGTCGGGTTATGTCTTTACCCTCTATGGAAGGGCGGTGTGTTGGAAGAGTTCTAAACAGGAAACCGTTGCTGACTCGATGAAGGAAGCGGAATATATCGCTGCTGCAGATGCCGCAAAAGAAGCCGTCTGGATAAGGATGTTCCTAACAGAACTTCAGGTGGTTTCGTCCATTGTTGATCCAGTACCTCTGTATTGCGACAACAACGGGGCTATAGCTTTAGCGAAGGAACCCAGGTCCCATCAGAAGTCTAGGCACATCTTGAGGCGGTATCACCTGATCAGGGAGATCGTGGGTTGCCAGGAGATCATGGTTCGGAGAGTTGCTACGAAAGATAACACTGCTGATCCATTCATGAAGGCCTTACTCCAGACTCAGTTCGAGCGGCTGATCGAGATGATAGGTCTTCGATACGCCAGTACATGGCCTTAGTGCAAGTGGGAGATTGTTAGTGTATATGCCCTAGAGGCCATTACTGTATCATACTGGATTGTATATTGCTTGATGGAAGCTTAGGATATTCACCTTGTATTGACATTCTTGCTCAAAATGGTAGTATGCTACTTGGTTTGTTTCTGCTTTAATGTGTGCATGTGTTTCTTATAGCATATCTCCTTTACACATTAGTGGAGCCCTTAGGATCTTTGCTTGATTACCAGCGTTGTGATGGCAGTCACACTCGTGGGGGCTGGGTAATCCACAAGCACATCCTTATGCAGGTCCCTAGTCGCAGGACTATCGAGACAGGGCATCGATACTCCGGAGTAGACTAGCGTATGCGCTTCTTATCCCAGCTTGGGAGACGGTCTGTCCTACAGCCGTCAATACGTCGTACTTGAGATAGTATACGGGTGCTCGTTAGGTTACGAGTACACTGGACTGGACTCGTCGGGAACTGTTGGTTGGTATTATACCTATCGTCAGTTATCAGTTCCCAGGTGACATGAGTACAGCTTAGTCCGTTGACTTGATACTGTCACTTCGCCTCGAGTGTGTTTCCACTGTACTTTGATTACTACCCTACCACGGCTCAAAGGAGTTGTGCAAACAGGTAGTTTTTGGGTGCAGTTCCGAAGCACTTGGAGGCAGTGACGGTTAGACAGGATTCGTCTCTCCCGGTATTGGGGGTTGATATCGCGCTGTGTCTAGGAGAGCCATTACAGAAAGTCCCTGGCCAGGGCAAGCGTGATAGATTGGTAGGTTTCCAGTGTTATCTCAGGTGTTCTGGGCTACACTCCGGCATGACTTGTACCGCTAGTAGGGGACTGGCGTTTACCGCCCCCCTAGGCCCGCCATGCGATGTTCTTAGACGAACAGACCGGACTGTACGGAGACTGTCACATTCAGGCACAGTAGGAGTTCAGATGGGGTTTACCTTGCCAGTCTTCTTATCGGCATCTACCTGGGGACCGTTACGTACAGCTAGTGCCGCTTGCGTTCTGTGGTTAAACCCACTGCCAGCGTAGTGTCGAGTCTTTAGAGTCCCACATAGAGGGTTATTCGCCTTTAGGCAAAATGAGTAGAGGTCGCATGGTTTTACGATAGGGTTCGTTCACATCCGCGCGCTTGTGCACGTTTGGTGTCCGGACAGCTTATACTAGCGGGCTTTGGTTTAAGCCGAATCCTAGTATATGATTTGGGATTTGTTTTATCTCATTGTATTCGTGTTCCTCGGAACATGGATACGGGTGTGTATGCACAGTTGACTGAGACAAAGGCATAGGACTTTGATTAGGGTTGATGACCATTGTCATTTTCTTAACCCTAATGTTTATGTGTGAATTATGATATATTAATATTAGTTAATTATAATTGTGCATGGTTAGGGTTGTTGACCATTTGGCTATACTTGACTTGTTGACCTAGGTTGACAAGTTGACCATCATCATTCCATATGAAAGATGCTCTTTGATCCTTGCAAAAGCATTTAATGTGAAATGATAATGGTCATTTCTTGATTAACCATGACAATTATCTTTAGCTAATTATTTATTTTTCATAAATCACATATATGTGAGAAGGTTGCATTATTCTTCTCACTTGATAATTTTCATTCTCTCTCCTCCTCTTCCTCTCTCTCTAGCTCTCCCCTCTCATGAGTTGAGCACCATTTGAGCTTGAGATAATCCCTTCAAAAACACTCTCTACTCTTTCTAAGGTCTTAGGTCTAGCACACCAAGCACCTTAGTTTCTTCTAGTTTGAGGTTGGAGCCAAAGGTTGAAGCCCTCGGGTGGATCATTCTTCGGCAAGAGAAGGCGACAAGGAGAACCCGTTCTTTCACTCCAAGGAGCAAGAAGAGAAGGACTTGAAGACCTAGGTATAACCCCTTTTCCGAGTAGCTAAACTCTTTTAGCTTTGGTAGTTAGTTTTGTTTAGCAAAGATCCCTCCTTTGGTTAATCCATGTTGCCTAGTGTTGTAAAAATCAGATTTTTCATAACGTTTCCGCCTCCCCGCAAGCACCGGGGTAGGCAACGTGGACTTACACCAGTGTCACCAGAGAACCGCCATCTGAAGTGAGTAATAAACCCATATGGGAGTTCTCGGTGAGTCCGTTCAGTGTACCCAGTCTCCACTGAGCACCCGTATATCGTCTCTGATGTCAAACACCAATGGATATGGGATCATCCATCGCCCATCTTCATGGGTCGAGGAGCTATACGCTAGTCTACTCTGGTATATCGATGCCCTGTCTCAATACACCCACGACTAGGAACATTTGAAGGATGTACTTAGCGACTACTCTGTCCCCACTAGTATGATCTGCATCATAATCCTGATAGTCAAGTACTTATCCTAAGGGTTTTATCAACATGTAACATAGAGACAATCGGTGTACATGTTAAGATAAAGAGCAACCAGATAGCATACTATCATGTCAAGCAAGAAAGTCCTCCCTATATATGTCCAAGCATCCACTACAATATACATCGTATGTACAGTAATGGCCTCTAGGGCATACATATAACTAACAATCTTCCACTTGCACTAGGGCCATCTGTTGTAGTATCCCATACCCAACAAGCAGCAGTGGTTGTAGTATCCCATACTCAACCATCCTATAAAAGTCTCTCCTGGGAATAGGCCTTTGTGAGTGGATACGTCATGTTCTCCTTTGTGTCTACTCTCCTAACCTTGATCTCCCTGGAGATCAACCATCTCCATGATCAGGTGATACTGCCTAAGAATATATCTGGATCTCAGATGGGACAGGGGTTCCTAGGCACAAGCCACAACTCCATTGTCACACACAATGGTAGGAACGAAGTTCATCTCATGAACTTATATACATCCAGACTACCTCTTTGGTAGTAACCTTGTTAGCAATGTATCCAGCTTTTATCGTCTAGTTTGTCACGGCATCTAGCTTGGAACTCTTTCAACATACCGTCCCTCCACTGAGGGTAAAGACAATACCTGTGACTGACATTTAGTCGACCTTACCACCCTGGAATCTATCCAATGATTCTCCCCAGGATCAATTGATACCATCTCACTGCACCTAGTGAGAATCCTAACATCTACTTAGATCTATCTCATAGATCCAAAACTCAGGATTTAGGAGGTATCACCTTGATCCTATATGGAGAATCCTCGTGATACGAGGAGATTGACCGAGTGTAGCATAGGAAACTTATTTCCTATCAAGAGTATGTCATCTATGTACAATACGAGGATCACCACCATACTCCATACTACCTTTTCTTATATACAAGGTTCATTTACTATTTTGATGAAGTCAACCATTTTGACTATCACATCAAAATAGATGTTCCAACTCCGCGATGCCTGTTTTATTCTATAAAGCAACTTGCACACGTTTCCGCTGCTCCCACTGTCTACGAAGCCCTCTGGCTGTATACTTATAGGCGCTCTTTTCTAAATCACTATCTAGAACAGCAGTCATGACACCCAACCGCCTGATATCGTAGTCATGGTATGTAGCAATGGCAAGTAGGATCCGGATGGACTTAAGCATAGCTACTGGAGAAAAGGTTTCATCATAAACCACACATGATCGATGACGAGAACCTTTTACAACAAGTCTAGCTTTGAAAGTCTCAACTTTTTCATGTACACCAAGTAATCTTCTCAAGATATACTTGCTTCTGATGGGGATTTAACCTTTCAGATAAATCAACCAAAGTCCATACTTTGTTGGTGTATATGGATTTCATCTCAGATCGCTTAGCATCCAGCAATTCTCACAGAGTCCCCACTCTTGATGGCCTGCTCGAAACTATTTGGGTCATCATCTCATGATGCAATCCTCACTCCCACTATCATAGAGAAAACCGAAGTATCTCTCAGGTGGATGAGGAACCCTACCAGATCGGCGGAGAGGCTGAGGTTCGTCGGGAACTATTGAATCCTATGGTTCTACCAAATCATCAGCTGTAGTTTGTATAGCTGGAACTTCTTCTAGTTCTACCTCATGACCACTAATTTCTTCATAAGAAATTCCCTTTCCAAAAGGTGGCTTGCTGAGAAACAAAACACCTTTTGCTCCTCAGTGTGGTAGAAGATATTCCCTTGCGAATGCTTGGGATATCCAACAAACTTCCACAGAAATGACCTTGCCTCGAGCTTGTCCGGATTTGCTTTTGACATAGGCCGGACAACCCTAAATCTTAACTTACTTAAAAGATAGGCTCTTCCCATACCATATCGCATGTGGAGTGGTATGCACCTGATTTGGCCGGAACCTTATTCAATAGGTATGCAGCTTCTCCAGCGCATAACTCCCAAAAAGAAATAAGCAACTCAGTATCACTCATCATAGAGCACACCATATCACATAGGGTGCGATTGCTCCGCCCCGATACACCGACGTACTATGGTGTATACGGAGGAGTAATGCTGAGAGAAAATCTTATTCTCCTTTAGAATAGTCCAGGATCTCCATGCTCAAGTATTCTCCTCCCTGATCACATCAAAGGACATAATACTTATACCCATTTTGGTTCTCTACTCTAACTTATATTCTTTGAATTTCTCAAAAGTTTCAAACTTGTGTTTCAACAGGAACATATGTCTGAATCTTGAGAGATCATCAGTGAATGTAATGAAGTACAAAGAACCAGTCCTGGCATGTATAGACAGGGGACCTAGATACATCATCATGTATCAATCCCAAGAGTTTACTAACTCTTTCTCTGTTTCTAATAAACGGAGCTATGGTCATCTTATCTTTGTGACATGACTGGCAAGGATCACAAGATGTAAATCAAACTGATTTAAATATTCATCTTCAACTTGGTTGCATTGATATGACCTAGTCTACAATGCCTTATGAAGTATTCGTTCATTTCTGAACTTCTCCTCTTGTGTGTGTTTTGTACGTTAAGAACTGTAATTTTATTTAGAACGTATATGCTTTTAGATAATGTGCCTGAACCGATCAACTCTTGATATAGGAAATGTTCAAAACATTATCCAACAATACAAAATTATATCCTTCTTTACTAAATAAAGAAAGTGATATGATATTGTATATCATGTTCGGTATCTAATAATATTCGTTCAGAATCAATGTATTTGGTAATAGAGGGTGATAACTGCTAACACCTTGGCTGCAACAATTGCACCGTTTCCAACTCTTGAAACTTATCTCCCATTCTCAGTTCTTTATTTATTTGTAGCCCATGTAACAGATTACATATGCGGGATCCTGATCCGGTATCACATACCCAGGACGTAGAAGATACTGAAAAACAGTTCGTGGCAATGAACACACCCGAAGAAGATGCATCATTATGCACTTTCTTCGTTTGGGTGGCACGGGAATCCTGGTAATCCCCTATTTCCTGCTCGGTCTTATAACAATTATAAGTTGGAGCGGGACCAACTTTCCCCAGCTCAGTATAACAAGCGGGTTCGGTCAATACATCCATATTATTATCTTGATTAAGGCGTGACATGGTCGCTACTTGGAGAGAGAGAGAAGAAAACACTCAGCGTATGCTCTTGCAAGATTAGATTGGTTATTAATTTATCTAATCAGGATGGCTCCCACTGTTTTAGTCAAATCTTCCTTCAATCCCTAAAAGGAAAGACTAGCCGGGACTAATTACACCCTACAAGTTCGCCAATCTTTCAGCCAGGCCAGTGTCGGTACTTTGAAGAAGATTCCCCGTGCTTTCGCACAGACCTAATTAAAATAAACCTCGTTTTCCCAGAGGCGTAATCCTGTTGACACCTTTCTAGACACCTACTTGATCGGCTAATTGTGAAGTATAAAACTCTCCCAGGAGTAACTCTTATTCGCAGTGGGTATCGAGATCCAACTATCTCATAGGAGGTATGCAATCTCTTTGCAAATTTCAACACTTGAAATTCCCGATAATATTTTGCCCCTAGCGACTTATGACCTTAACATGGTCAACAAATCATAAGCGCTAGCCAAGTTCAACCTGTCATTTCCGGATTGAATTAAACCCACCTGCACGACCCTTAACATGGTCAACAAAGTCGTACGACTACCCTAATCCAATCGCATCATATGTTTATGCAGATAAGCACTAATCAGCTACCGCACACTACGCCTTAACATGGTCAACAAATGTAGCACGGATACTAAGTAGTACTTATCTGAAATAACGGAGGGCTACGGCAGGTTTTTAAGAAAACCCTTTGCCTAATGAATTTGATATCGTTGTAGAATCGAGTGATTTTGAGAAGGAGTGTTTTTGAGGCTTTTACTAGTTTTGCTAAAGAGGTCACTCCCGGTGAAGGGATCTCGGCTCTTTCCTTATCGAATAAGGTGCAGGATATTTCATAAATACCACTATGCAAAGAAAAAACTATAAAAGCAATCAAAAGACAAACCGAGTTTGTAGCATTTGCTAGTTTCGCTAAAGAGGTCACTCCCCGTGAAGGGATCTCGGCTCTTTCCTTATCGAATAAGGTGCTGGATATTCTACAAGGAATACCGCTATGCAAAGCAAAAACTAGAGCTACCATTTTTCGAGAATTCGATTCCACAACATCTTTAGGTTCATTTTCTTTCATTAATCTCATTAATGAAGTCCCATCATTTTAAGTCACCTAAACATCACAGATAAATACAACGTACGGTTATGCCATCCGCATTCGTCCCGATGTCCCCTCGTGTACCGTTAGGTTAGGTAACTAACGGCAGAGTGGGGCAGGGCTAGCGCGGGTGTAAAACATAAGCAACGTCTATATAATATATTCGATTCCATAAATACATCACAGAATATCGCAACAGAACACAACATATGAAATATTGGATATACTAGGATTTCCTGGTTTTATTTTAAGCCTGTATAAAACACGGATTCCACGGTCGTGATGAATAGCAAAACCCACATCCTTAGACCCCTACAAGAGCGGCAAGCAACCCCACCAATTCTAGAGTTAGAAGACCCGGTCTCGACTCCTCGAGATGGTCTCCTACTGGACCCTAGAACCCGGTTACTTGTGCTCCCCGCCTTGGGTTTATCCTAATGCGGAAAAGTAAATAATATACAATAGTGACATCATCCTCAACCCGGAAGTGCCCCAATAAAAGAATATTACATACATGAATTTTACATGAATGAAAACGAAAAACTCTTATCTCACATACAACCCCCGGCTATTCAAAACACGACGATCCAATATAATATATCACAGCAACACATAACATCACATGTCATCAACGAAAGTAAATATGCGTATCCCAATCATCATTGACGTATACCAACGAAACCGGCGATACACCATATATTACACTTACGGTCACAGAAAAGAAAGTGAAAAACTATAACAGTTGGAATCCGCAACCACCTTAGACATCATAAACCCGAAATATCTCATATTCCGGATTTCATGCCTAACCAAATGAATTCCTTAGACACCGCATGCCTAACAATTATAAACCCCGTATTTTAGTCTCGATATTCAAAATACCTTTTAATATCTAGTCGGGCAGTTCAACAAGATTCCCGTCATCCTGATCGAATGCTCGTTGGAAACTTTAGTAGACGGCCGCACCCCCCGATACCGTCGACGAAGTGCACTAAGGCGGAACACTGCTGCCGCGAGCACCCGAACGGATGCTTTTGGCAACGGGGTTCTCCTACAGTCACTTGGTCTGGGCTATGGGGCGTGGCTATCTAATAATATTACCCGGCGAGTATCCACGTACGCTACGTGATCGCGACAAACTTTTGATCACATTAAAATCCCGTGGCAACCGATCAAATGAAACTAAATTTCTAGATTTATAACATTCAAATTAGTGTTAATTCCAAGTATTGTATCCCATCACATGATACCCGGACGAAATTAAACTTTTCGATCGATTCATCAAAGTCCCAGAATTTTCCGACAGCTCAACACTTGAGCACAGAATAATACCCAGAACATGCCACAGTATCTATGCACCAGCCGTAGAAGGGCAGACCCAAGCCTCACTCATGTCGCCACGGAACTGCGGCAAACCCCAGGGTATGATCGCGGTTCCGCGATCCAAAAAGTCAAGTTAGGGTTTCATTCTTCTAGAGGGTTCATAGAATTACTTGTATGTTTTTCTGAATACGTTAAACTTGGAAAAATGGGTTTTTGATAATCGTTCGAACTTTTTAACTTCGCCTAGACAATATGTGAATGAACCGAAACAATGTTAAAAATACGAATACGAAACACTCCGAATTTCTTATAGTGTAAGATTACATCACATGCAAAATTAACAAAAACAAACAATACCTGAAACATCAAAACCCAGTCACTGGAACACAGTGAAAATTTCATGCAATTCTGCCAAAAAGTGGACGGCCCCAACATGCTTGTTTTCGGCCAAAATCCGAGCAAACCCCCTGAATTTTCCACTGTGTTCATGATATATCCCATATAACACTCTGTACTTGTTTTAAAAAAATTTTGACAACAGTTTAAAATCGACAAAAAGTGAATTTTCGCGTTTCAAGTTTCGGAGTATTTCGGTTTCGTAATCTTAACAAAATCCGTCTAAATTTCTAGCATGGATCTGATACCACTGCAGGGTTGCCCAGGACGGAAGTAAGGTTTCGGGAAGCATCGTCCATGCCAATTTCAAAAATTTGCCGTTCTGGCTAACCCTAACCCTAGAATCGTATCTAAAATCCGACGAATATGTAAATGCAAACACTTTGCAAGTAAAGTGAGCAAGGAATACAACCTTTGTAGACCAGTCCTTCACTTCAATAGATCCGTGTAGTAGTCATTTCGTTGCGATCGTGAACTCCGGACTCTAGAGATGCTCCCTTGAAGAAACGAACATGCTTGCTTCGAGGTCTTCAAGGCCGAAGATGATCTACGTCGAGGAGACACTAACCCAAGCCATCTCTTCACTAATTACGGAATTAGTGAAGAAAACACCCTATACTAAATGGCAAATAGCAGAGGATGATGGAGTAGGAAGTGAGCTCACTTTAGAAATCATTTTCTCACTCATTTTTCTCATCTCCATGAAAGCTAGTGAGCTTTGAGGAAGAAGAATGAACTCATGAGAGAGTGAAGCAACCATGGGTGAGTTAAGTATCATATACTTAACCTTTGTAGAGACTTAACCAAGGCTAGGTTAATTGGTAGGGTTAACAAATATCTTAGGTAAAACAAAACTTGAAGACTTAGTCGAAGAACTACAGGCTTCTACAAGCTTATCAACCATGAGAAAATCATTTAGTTTTAGAATTACTTAAATAAATAAAACCCTAGCAATTAAATTAAGCATGGTGTAAGTCATACACACACCTTTGCTGCATGTATCATCAAGCATGACACAAAAAAATGTACACTTATATATATAACCTATATACACATGCACAAAATTAGTGAGAAAAGAAATCATAAGTGAGCTAATACTAGTTAATGTAATGTAATATATTAAATATATAATTATACATTAGATTATCAAATCAACTCTTGATTTAATAATCCGGCTATATCATATATAACCGACTAATATCATATGTAACAACTTATCGAATCAACACTTGATCCGATAACCCGGCTATATCACATATAACCGACCGACGTCACAAAACGCGAGAATAGAATACGGTATCTCATATCATATTAATCTCGGTCCCGCATATATCACATATGTGCTCCTACTTCGTTTCGCTTGAGCCAGAAAATCCCTGTGTAGGATTCTAAAGACTCGTCAATACGCCGACAGTAGGTGATGATCATATCAAACACCTACAAGCCGCAAGCGGTCTGCTAAACGTAATGGCCACCTGGGTATTGAGCGATCAGAAGATCAGCAAGCAAGCCTGCTCATACTCCTACGAATTCAATCAGTAACACTACCGTACAGTCCGGTCTCTTCGTCTGATATGTCGCATATCTCTTCTAGGGGTGGTAAAGGTCAGACCCCAGTAACTGGATAAGTCATGTCAATATGAGGCTCATAACGGGCCGAGAAACTACTGATAACAGTTACCGGTATATCTCTGAAGCAGCCCTGGCTAGGGACTTCCTGTTATAGCCAATCGAGCACAGCGCAACATCAACTCCCAATACTGGGAGAGACGAAACCCCTCCTATCGCTCATTGCCTCTATGTGACTCGGGACTGTACCCAAAAGCCACCGTTTTGCACGTTCTCTTGAATTTGGTATAGTGGAAATCAAAGCACATTGGAAATCACCCAAGACTCTATGACGATCTCGGGTCTACAGACTAACCTGTACCAGTGTCACCAGAGAACCGCCATCTGACGTGAGGTATAATACCATCTGGGAGTTCTCGGTGAGTCTGTTCAGTGTACTAGTCTCCACTGTGCACCCGTATACCGTCTCTGATATCAAACACCAATAGATATTGGATCATCCATCGCCCATCTTCATGCGTCGAGAAGCTATACGCTAGTCTACTCTGGTATATCGATGCCTTGTCTCGATACACCTGATTCGAGACGATCCGCGACTCACGAAGACGTGCGAAGCTAAATCGACGATCGAGTTCTTTCCTTATTGTAGATCTTAAGAGAATTGTAACAAAATTGTTGATAAATAAAAGGTGAAATTCTATATCTTGCTTTCTTTACATTCTTGCAGCATGATTAGATCTCGATTCTTGATTGTGTTCTTTGATATGATGTTTGAGTAAAACTCCACTCGTGAAGGAGTCGAGAGAATCAATAGATGATGATGTTACAAATCTTGAAACGATTCTTAAGTCCTATGAGTTTTGTAAACCTTAGTAAATTGAAGAATCGACGACCTAGTTTCGAGCGATACTTTCTTGATTGTGTTCGCTCTTAATTAGGGATCTATGATCGATTCTTGAATTTACTAGAGGCTAGAATGTGAATGAAATCAACGAAAGGACAATGAATAGATGATGAAACCCTAGTTTCCGCAAGAAATCCCTAATTCTCGTTGATCATCATCGATCTAGTATCAAATCATCTATGGATAAGAATACGTAATCAATAGATTTCATCACGTCTCTAGATTCAATCGATTCCTACGAGCCTCACTTCGATTCTTGATTATTGGATTGGAAATCATCAATTCTTAATTCTTGATTTTAAATGTTTTCTTGTTCATTAGATTAGATCTAGATAATTCTTGAATTCACTTTTAAATCTTGAATTGAATTGTCTTTTCTTTCTTTTCTTTAATTTTCAATTCATCTAATTCAAATACGAACGGATCTCACTTTCCCTGTTGACGACCCGCACTCGCTAACGCGCTACAATCGACACCGCTATTGATTGTGGTCAAAATATTTTTGGTTATGATTTCTATACACTTTTCTACATACACACTGAGAATTTATTCAATCAAATGGCGCCGTTGCCGGGGATAGTGCGCTAATTCGTTTGTTTTTGAAATTTGAGTTGAAAAGTTTATTCCATCAAAATTTTTAGATAAAAATTCGCGCAAACACTAAACGATTTGTTGTGATTTGTTGCGAGGAAATCTGCAATCGGTGGAGCTTGGGAAATTTTTTTCTGAATATTCTAGAGAGCTAAGGGAGGCAATAGAAGCAGTTGCCCAAAAAATTTGTGCAGGGATCTCTTCTTTCAACCGCGTTTCCGCGGCAATTACCTACCTCCCGCGGTGGATCCACGGCGGTCTTGCATCTTCACTATGCCAAAATTCTCTGGTAAATTCTTTACTTTCTTATCTCCTCCTCTGTCTGCTCCATTAATAATTTGCTGCAGGTTTCTTTGCAAAAAATTCGCAGCGCCGCAAAAGCAATAAAAATTGTGCTTGTTTTGATCTTGGTTGTTTGCATATTAATACGGAATTTAAGGGGCACGGCCAAATCCAGATTAGGTGGGGATTTCATTACCCTTCATAAGTCCCGAAAATAGCAAAAATTGCATCCGCATTACCCTCATTAACTAAAGGAAATCTAGACTTGACTCTAAGGACTGTCGCGCTCACTTAGGACAGAAGGAGGTCGTGGGTAATCTATTGCTTATCCGCGTTTCTTTTGTGGTGTCTAAGACAAGTGTGTCTAAGGCAAGTGGTTACTTAATTAGGCCCACTACTTACGTAGTGGAGAACCTCCGACTTACCTGGCACTTACCTGGCCACAGGAGAGACAAAGAGGCAGTGAAGGATTGATCCTGTGACTTGTCTTTTGGCAGTTAGGAGCAGTCTAGAGCCTTGACCTAGGTGACCACTAGACTTAGGGTTGTGTGTGCATTTTTGTGATTTGCATTTTTTTTTCAAAAATCCGTATATTTTTCAAAACAAACACCAACTTTACCTTTCCCCTAATTATATCAACGCTGCCACTTGTACTAAACCCTTTAGTGCAAGCTCGACTGGACACGGGATTCTAGTGCCCGTCTTGTCCGCGTTTTCCCCTATCGACCCCAAAGTCGGTATTTTTACCTTTTCAAATTTCCCTCCAAAAGTTTGTTAGAGAGAGGCTTCTAGAAGAAGTTAGTTGGAGGGAATATTCTAGAGCTAGGTTGTTAGGCCGAGCCTTCTGGATGAAGCCACGTGGTGTTTCTGGAGCCTTTTGGAAGCTTTGTTAGTTACAGGAAGCCACGTGTAAAAAATTTCTGCGCTGATGTCATCAACAAGCTGCGGATCCGCTGCGGGAATGGGCTATTGGCAGCGGATCCGCGGTCCTTTGGTGCCCTCGATGCATCAAATTTCTGTGTCCCTCTTGGGCTGATATTTTGGCCTTTTTCTGATGTGTTGAATCTGATTTTGCTTTCTCTATTTCTGCCAGATCTCAAGTCTTGGACTTGGCGTATTTTTCTCAGCACTTTTGACAGTTTCGGCTCTTCTCCTGGAATTTCCTGCACATATTCTCGAGACAAGTGTTGCGCTATACAAAGATGATGCGATGCAATGATAAACACTCAATTTCCCTCGAAATGTCGGTTTTAATATATAACACAAGTTATTTGGTATTTTACAGCTGTTTTGCTAATATGTGCTATATTAATACCGAACACCTATAGATGAATGCAAATGGTAGGGAAATTGTCGTGTTAAAAATGCAATATTTTCGACTGATCAACACCTATGACTAGGAACATTTGAAGGATGTACTTAGTGACTACTCTGTCCCCACTAGTATGATTTGCATCATAATCCTGGTAGTCAAGTACTCATCTTAAGGGCTTTATCAACATGTAACACAGAGACAATCGGTGTACATGTTAAGATAAAGAGCAACTGATAGCATACTATCATGTCGAGCAAGAAAGTTCTCCCTATATATGTCCAACCATCCACTACAATATACATCGTATGTATAGTAATGACCTCTAGGGCATACATATAACTAACACATGTCACATGAGAAATGCTATCTGACGATAGGTATAATACCATTTAACCAGTTCTCGGCGAGTCCGTCCAGTGTACTCACTCTCAGTGAGCACCTGCATACAATTTTAGGTGCATCACACCAATGGCCGCGGGACCAACCATCGTCCCTCGTCAGGGTCTAGAAATGTATACACTAGTCTACTCTGGAGTATAGATGTCCAGTCTCGATACTTCCACGACTAGGGACATTTAAGGATGTGCTTATCGACTATCCAGCTCCCACAAGTATGATCATCATCATAACGCTGGTAGTCAAGCAAGGATCCAAAGGGCTTTATCAACATGTAAAAGCGATATGAAATAACAAGTAAAACATATCACATGTTAAGATAAAGGAAAACCAAATAGCATACTATCATATTAAGCAATATTGTCCTATACATACATGTCCCTAACATACTATACAATGAAGGCCTCTATGGCATACATATCCAACAATATCCCACTTGCACTAAGGCCTGTTATTGGCGTATTGAGTACCAAACGTCTGAACTAGAGCTAGTTACTGGCGTACCACATACCCAACAGCTCGAATAGTCTTTCGAACTGGACTTGAGGGATGGCTTTGGTGAATGGATCTGCCGTGTTGTTCTTTGCATCTACTCTCCACACCTCGATCTCCCTGATCAGGTGATACCGCTTCAAGATATGTCTGGATTTCTGATGGGACCGTAGTTCATTTTCCAAAACCGTGGCTCCATTGTTATCGCAATACAAAGGTATTGGATCAGCAATGGATGTAACCACTTGAAGTTCAGAAATGAACATCCTTATCCAGACCGCCTCTTTTGTGGCATCGTTAGCAGCGATATACTCAGCCTCCATTGTCGAGTCAGCTACGATGTCCTGTTTAGAGCTCTTCCAACAGGCCACCCCTCCGTTGAGGGTAAACGCATAACTCGAGACGGATTTAGAGTCATCCTTGTCACTTTAGAAGCCAGAGCCGGTAAAATCCTCGATCTGGAGGTCCCCATTACCGTACACCAAGAACATCACCTTAGTCTTTCTCAGTGTTAGTTATATGTATGCCCTGGAGGCCATTGCTGTACATAGGATGTATATTGTAGTGGATGCTTGGACATATATAGGGAGGACTTTCTTGCTCGACATGATAGTATGCTATCTGGTTACTCTTTACCTTAACGTGTATACTGATTGTCTCTCTGTTTCATGTTGGTAAAGCCCTTAGGATGCGTACTTAACTACCTGGACTATGATGCGGATCATACTAGTGGGGACAAGGTAGTCTATAAGTACATCCTTCAAGGTCCCTAGTCGTGGGTGTATCGAGACGGGGCATCGATATACTAGAGTAGACTAGCGTATACCTTCTCGACCCATATAGATGGGCGATGGATGATCCCATATCCATTGGTGTTTGACATTGGAGATGATCTATGGGTGCTCAGTAGAGACTGGGTACACTGGACGGACTCGCCGAGAACTCCCAGATGGTATTATACCTTACGTCAGATGGCAGTTCTCTGGTGACACTGGTACAGAGTAGTCTGTTGACCCGAGATCGTCATAGAGTCTTGTGTGGTTCCCACTGTGCTTTGATTTCCACCTTACCACGTCCAAGAGGGCGTGCAAAACGGTGGCTTTTGGGTACAGTCCCGAATCACATGAAGGCAATGAGCGATAGGAGGGGATTCGTCTCTCCCGGTATAGGGAGTTGATGTTGCGCTGTGTTCGATTGGCTATAACCGGAAATCCCTGGCCAGGGTTGCTGAGATTTACTGGTAAGTGTTACCAGTAGTTTCTCAAACTGTTATAAACCTCATATCGACACGACTTATCGAGCTATTGGGGTCTGACGTTTACCACCCCTAGGCGAGATATGCGACATATCAGATGACGAGACCGGACTGTACGGTAAGTGTTACTGGTTGGATTCACAGGAGTATGAGCGGGCTTGCTCGTCGATCTTCTGATCTCTCAATACCCGGGTGGCCGTTACGTTTAGCAGACCGCTTGCGGCTTGTGGGTGCTTGATATGATCATCATCTGCTGCCGGCGTATTGACGAGTCTTTAGAGTCCTACACAGAGGTTTCCTGGCTCAAGCGAAACGAAATAGGAGCGCATATGAGATATGTGCAGGACCGAGAATAATGCGTGTATGTGATATCGTATTTCATTCTCGCGATGAATGTATCGATTGGTTTTATGCGATATAACCTAGTTATCGAATCAAGGATTGATTCGATAAGCCGATACATAGGATACTAGTCGGTTATATGCGATATGACCGGATCGTTAAATCAAGTGTTGATTTAATGATTTAATGTGTAATTATATATTTGATATATTACTTTTCATTAACTAGTATTGGTTCACTTTAAATGGATTTTCTCATTTGGTTTGTGCAAGTTGTATATGTGATATACTTTTGTGCACATGATTGTATCATGTTTGATGATACATGTTTATTTGGTTAAGTGTAAAGAATTAAACCATGGTTAAGTTGATGATTAGGGTTTTGCTTATTCATTTATTTATTTGTTTGTTCATTTTGGAAATGATAAGAAAAGAATGGTGGCTTTATTTGTAGTTTAGTTGAAGCTTCATGAAACTTTGACCTAGTCCACTATTCTTGTCTCTTGCTTAACCCTAACCATCATAACTAACCATGGTCTCTTCTCTACAATTAACTAAGGTTAGAATATGATAAGAATCAATTCTTTTTCAATTATTGAAGAACACTTTATTATATTCTTTCTTCTTCTTCTTCTTCACAAGAAAGAAAAGCTTGCCTCATCAATGGCAAGTGATGAAATCAAGTGAGAAATCCAATTGTAAAGTGAACCCACTTCCTATTTCTTCATCCTCTACCTCTTGCCAAGTAGTATAGGGTGTTTTCTTCACAAGTTTCACAACTTGGTGAAGTTGGAGCTTGATCTTGTATAACCTCGACGTAGATCATCTTCGGCATCGTTGTCGATGACCTAGCTCGCCCATTCCTCCGATGAAGCCGATGCTAGAGCCCGGGATTCGATTTGGACAGCGCGGAGACTTCATTGCGGAGCTATGGAGGTGGAGGACTGGATCTACAAAGGTTGTATTTCCGTTCTTTTAGTTAAGTTGTTAACTAGTTGCATCTTTCGCCTAAAATCTAGTTAACGATCCATATTAGGGTTTCTCGGCACCTGTAAAATTTGAAATTGGCATGGTTGATGCCTTGTGAGACCTCATTAGTGTGCCTAGGAACCCTACAGTGGTATCAGAGCTACTAGGCATTGGAAGTCGACCTATGGGGGGTTCTCACTGTGTGACAGTGTGGCGAAGCATAGGCTCTTACCCCCAGGGTGTCCCGAGACCGGAAGGTGTTCCGGCGGGTTGTAGTCCTCGCGAGGGGGCATGCGTAAAAAGTAGCGGCTGAGGGACCCGTTGGTGCCACGGCGACCCCATTGGATGGGGTGGCTGCCTGACCTACAGTGGTATCAGAGCCTAACTAGAGCCTTAGGCGATGCGTAGACGGAGTTAGAAGTCCGATCGAACCGAAACCCAAACCCAAAAATGCTCTCTGTACTTTTTCTGAAATCGTGGTTTTTTGAGAATTAAAAATATGCAGAAATATCAGCAGGAATATATAAGAGTTACTGTAAATTTTAATGCCCTAATTCCATCAAGGCGCCGCGTTTCCGCGGCATGAGCATGGCTCGTGCGGCGGTTCCCGGCCTATTTGTCGTTTTATGCGTTGAAATTTGCACAGTAACTCCTACTTAACAGTGCTGGTTTTCCTGGGAATTTTTAATATTTATTCAAGAGTTGAATTTTCTGGTTTGTATTGGGGACTCGGTGTTTCGATCGGATTGTCTAATTTTGTCTATGTGGCTTTCCGGATAATTTTTGAATATGTTAAAAAGTTCGACCGGATATAAATACCCAATTTTCCCCCTATCGGGAAATTTCCAAGTGTTGGATCTTTCCGTAGTTTAATGACGTTCTAAGTAGTGCAAGTAACGCGATGGTCCCTCTAGAAGACAACAAACCTTAACTCGATTATGTGACCGTCTTGAACTGCCCTTTGAACCTTCGGGTTTGGGGGAGTACGGCGTGCCACATGTGAGGCGTTGTCTTGGCCCTTCTACGGCTGGACCGTTGGTACTGAGGCATGACTTGGATGTTTTTTAAACTTGTTTCATGTGTTGAGCTTTTTCGGGAAAACTTGGGTGTTTGACCGTTCGATCGGAAAGTTTAACATTTTCTATTTATCCGGAATGTGATACAATAATTGGAATTCACAAGTAGTTATGTGATAACTGAATGAATGTTATAAACACAGCAGTTTAGTCTCACTTGATCGGTTGCCACGGAATTTTGATGCGATCAAAAGTCCGTCGCAATCACGTAGCGTACGTGGATACTCGCCGGGTAAACTTAATAGACAGCCTCACTCCATAGCCCCGACCAAGTGACTGTAGGAGAACCCCTTCGCCGAAAGCATCCATTCTGGTGCTCGCGGTAGCGGTGTTCCGCCTTGGTGCACTTCGTCGACGGCATAGGGGGTGCGGCCGCCTAATAAAGTTTGCGACGAGCATTCGATCAGGATGTCGGGAATCTTGTTGAATTGCCCGACTTGATATTGAAAAGAGTTTT